>CM029466.1:29327517-30812517 GCA_017140185.1 Eucalyptus polyanthemos subsp. polyanthemos | reverse complement strand
TGAATATGGAACTAGTGCGCGGGCTCGGAGAAGGAAGAGGGGGGCCTTGCAATTAAGACGAGGCCATGAGTGGAGGATTGAAGGCAAGACTTCGCGTTAAAATCGCATCAAGAACAAGGTTTGAACAATTTCCAATTGCGAACCTCTCCTCTCTCTATGATTGATTTGAATAGCTCCACCAACCCCGAGTAAGTCGATTGTCTTGCCTGCGAGGAGTCATTGAACTATTCGAACTTTTTCTCGACTCACGATAGCAAATTATTGAACTTCGTCATGGCTCTCTTGACACGATCATGAGCTGTTTCTCTCACTCCTATTCTTCATTGCAAATTTGATAAGGTGATTTTGCTCCAATTTGAGGAATTGAGTTAGGGTTTTTCCAGAACACCTTGAATTTGTCCCCAGTTCCTTCACTTAGGGCAAACAGATCCCTAGGTCATTTAAAGGCTTACTTGCTGACTATATTTTATTGTGAGCCTCATTGCATATTATGTAATATATTGACGGCACACCAGAATTTTTCAGTGAGACATTGTTAATGGCACTTAAATGATTGATTTTGAATAACTATGATGCTCAAGTTATCACACAAAAAAGTTCTGATACTAAATTGAGTACTGTATGAAAGTTATGACACAATTGTCTTTTTCTCAACTTATAAGTATGTATGTTGCTTTGCTCATGAACATGATGAAGCACGTTAGGAAAATCAAACATAAAATTAATTTTGGATGTCGAGAAATTTTCAATTGCATTTCTATGGTTGGTAGCCAAGTTTGTGGATATTTTTATAATTTATCGAATGTAGTTATAGGATCGAGTTATTTAGATGAAAATACAATTAGTCACCAAGATTATGGAAGGTAGTATTATATCTGTCAAGAGATTTATCAATTTCATAAACAACATGGAAGCCATTTTGTTTAGTGGACAGAATCTGAAAATTGCTATTTTCGTTATTTGGGTTATCAGTTATCACCACTATAATCAAGAAAAGGTCAGCTAGGCCCATCCCAGCCAGAGGCATACGTGAGTCATGTCCGATTTTCCTAACCGCGTTTTTGGCCTTCTCCGCTACACAGATCGTCACACACAAGTATAATTAAATTTTTTCTTGAATTATATTCATCATTATTTTAGCATACCGGTACACAAAAACTAAATTATCTAAACACAAAACAACTAGTCAGTATAAAAAATAGAGTTTCGCAGACATAATAGAAAACATTGCATATTGTAGATATTACACTATCTCTTAAATGCATGTTAACAATTGACATTTTTCCATACCGGCTAACGTGATGAAAACTCTAACTTCATTACCACCCATTGGGGTGGCTTTGTTGGGTAGGCACTCCTTCTCCCGGTGAAAGGTCGAGCGTTTGAAGCCCATGCGAAGCATGGAGGTTGGCGAAGACACTAGGTGACTTACTTGGTGGCATGTGTATAATTGCTAGCACGTGTCGTCTACGGGGTTTATGGCGCGCTGTCGGCGCAAGCCGGTTCCTCCTGTCCACAGAAAAAAAAAAAAAAAAACTCTAAATTCAGGTTACTATACTAAAATTGAAAATATATAAGTTTCTTCATTATCAATGAGTTACAATTAATTAATGCATATGTAATTTGCTACTTTTGTGGGGAAAAAGATACCGAATGATGAAAGTGTTATTTTTTATTTTTTTTTACGTTGACGAATCGAATATTAAATCCATCTTATGTGTAGAGTAGAAGGACTTGCCTCATGAGACTCTTCTGCTGCGGATAAAACGATTATCAACAAATTAATAAGAGCTTTAAAGCTAGTGACAAGGAACTTACAAATCCCCTAAGTTTTCCAATGTTATTAAATTTGTCATTTCATTTGTCATCAGACCATTGGATGAGTTAGGCTATATTTGGTAACATCATTGGGAACAATTGATTCCATTCTTTTGTTTATAAGAGTAAAAAAAAAAAAAGAACATAAATTCATTTGGTAAATTTTTTTGTTATCGAGAATAGAGAAGAACATAATCAAGAAATATAAAATAGTTGTTTATCGTTTATATTTCACGAAAACAATTTCTATAATAAGTTCTAATTTTTTCTCCTCCTCTTTTCTTTCTTCTCTTCCCTTTTCTTCTATTTCCTTTTGATTGATTGTCGGCCTCGGCCATGGTTGGCGACCTCGTTGGAGCATTGCTAGCCCTCGGCAATATCGAGCCATGGCGAGGCTCGTCGACTCAAGCCTTGTCGTGGTCAGGTGTGGCTTAGCCTTGCGGAGCCACCTCTAGGTTAGTGTCACCTAATGGTGGCATGGTGAGGCTGAGCCTCGTTAATGGTTGGGCAAGCTCAGTCTTGCTAGATCTGGGTGAGGTTGGCCTCATTGGCCGGCGTGAGGCTCAACCTTGCCAAGCCAAGCTCGCTAGTGGACTAGTGAGGCCAAGGCTCGCCAAACCTCGCCCAGCCGGTCTTTGGTCACGGTAGTGGTTGGCGACCAACTACAAAGAGAAATATAATAAAAATATAATAAAAGTATTAATATTAAAAAATTAAAAGAAACAAAAAAAGTTAAGAATTCTATCAAACGCATCTTTGTCTTGTGAATAGAAATTTTGGACAGTTACCAAATGTGTTCTTATGCTAAACAATTGTTCCAAAAATAGAATAAAAAAAATTTCTAATAAAAAATTGTTCCCAAAAATAAAATATTTACCGAATGCCCTTATATGCATGGGAATTCGGTTATGATAAACTCTAGACCAATTGTTCTTATTAGAAATATTTATTCTAGAGGACACTTAAATTAGTTTTTTCTAAAATTATCATACGTACAAAATGGAAAAAAGGGTTTGCTTGTTTTGAAGTCGAAACATAGCGAGCCCCAATTATCGACGCCGTGTTTAGCGCAATAGAATTAAAGAACGAGGATGAAACCGAAAGAGATGGAATCAAATGGAGTAAAGATCCCAATCTCCTCGTTTTAACTAAACTAAATTTATATATAATAATAACCGGAAAATGTAAAACATAATTAGTTTACTAAATTGATTTTTGCAACTGATTATCAAAAATCAAGTTAATGTAATATCTGATATATTAAACCAAAACAGACTTTTTTACATTTGATGTATTTACTTTAATTAGATAAACATATATTTTTTCCAAGTAATAAAAAAATTAAAATCTTTCTAAGTAGTAAAAGAGATTTAGAACGTTTAAGGGAATTTGACCTTAATTCTTCAAGAGATAAAAGTTCACAATTTTGGCAAATGAAAGGAAAATCATTTTTTAAATTCTCAATCTAATTACAAACATCGCGTTGTACTATAAATTTTCACATAGTACAAAGTGATAATGACATAAATGGTCATTAAACATTAATCATATACAATGTGATATTTGAACTTTTAAGTAATTTGATATGGTCCATAAATTTTTAATGAGTTTAATGAGTTTATTGGACTTTTAGTATATGTTCAATTTAATCGGTGATTTATTTAAAAATGCTTAATGTTGTCATTCTATTAATTCGATTTTAGGAGCAACATTGAATGTGTTCGTATAATTGAGGGTTTAAATTAGTTAATAGTGAACAAATTAAAAGTGTAGGGATCAGATTATATATTAGATCACGATTTTCATTTTTCTAGGAACAATGGTTAATGAGAAGAGAAATTACAAATTATAAATTTCAATCCTCGAGAAAATATTGAGCGTATCCTGCGTGCCAGCATGGCAAACAATAATGGGTGTGATAATGCGACACGCGTCCAAGTGGAACCTAAGTGGTTGAATTCTCTCTCTCTCTCCGAGCTCTCGGCCAATCAACGAACTATCGCGCCTGATTGATGAACTTCACGATGCCAAGGCAACCTTTCAAGATAGAGGCAGAGGCTATGTAGTGGTTCATTGGACAAGGGCTCGGTCGTGACTTAGAGGGGGAGAGAGAGGGTATAGCCGGGACCTCTCCAAAGAATTCATTGTACGACGGGTTCAGCATCCCATAGAGGCTCCCAAGCTTTGCGAGCACTCTAGGGAGCGATCTGGAGCGATCCATTGAGCAAGTTGGAGGATAGGATCAAGTGGGTGAGGTTGCAGAGGTTCTTGATTTGGGTCGGGATCGGACCGAAGAGTGAGTTTCAGGAGAGGTTGAGAGAGATGAGTGAGGTCGCATTGAAGCGGCGGGAGAGAATGGCCTTCGAGAAGTCATTGCCGGTAAGGTTAAGTCGTCTGAGTGAGCTGAGGAGGCCGAGCTCAGAGGGAATGTAGCCGGAGAGGAAGAGGGAGAGAGCATCTCGGAGAGGGGAGAGAGAAGAAAGAGGACAGTTTAAAGTGACTTAACAATTTGAGGCCCACACGCAATTCGTGTCGCATCGTCGCATCCCTTTTTGTTTGTCATGATAGCACACAAGATATGCACAATATTTTCTCCCCACTCCCTTCTCCCAAAATGAAAAAGTGAATCATCTCGGTGTAGCGTATTCCATTACTCTATTTCGGGGGCCATGCTCGCAGATTCGATTTTGATCCGCGATACCATGCACGTACCCCAAAAAGTTGAGAAGACAAGTCACGTTCAGGACACGCACGTTGGAGTATTTTTAATTTTTAAGCTTTTTGGGGTCGGAGCACGTCGGAGTTAGGAAGGAATAACGTAGAGATGAACACCCTACGTGCACAGTCAGCATTGCACGTGACAGTGCGTGCCAAATTGGAAATCTTGAGAGCAAGCAAGAAAGAAGACCAGCCTGCTGTCCCAGTCAGACAGGCTTTCCTCAGACACAGATGACAGAGATTCTGCGCCCCCTAGTCGCGACAAACATCGCCTTGCCCGCCGAGCCCCCACTCCTGGCATGCATTAAAAAAAGAGAAAGCGATCTTTATCTTCTTTTACTTTCAAGCTTTTTTTTTCACTTTAAGATCGATTTGCTTGGCGTGCAGCCCGTCGTGGGTAATTCTGAAAGGTGCACCTTTTTTCATTACAGAAAACGAGTTCATGCCCATTTCAAACACGAAGAAAGGTTACATAGGGAATGCACGTCGAAATCTTCACATCATCTTCAAGCTCGACACACTCGCAACGAAGCCAACACATTTCGAGCCGGTCTTTCCTAGCAAGTACAATGTCTGTTTATTTCGAGAAACCTAGGAACTAAAGCTACACTCCACTTCGCTGGACTGGACGTGGTAGTGGGGCTCTTGGGCGCGGCGCGGTCAGTGGCAGAAGATGACCTTGAGCTCGCGCGGGGAGGAGCACTCGTGCCTCAGCGAGGGGCTGTCGTGGGCGTACGTGAACGTGGCGGGGCACGCGTGCTTGAAGAACTCCGAGTAGCTCGACGGCCGGCACGTGTCCTTGCTGTTGAAGTGGTTCCTGCAGCACAGCTCGTCGGTGCGGAAGGCCTCGCACCCGCTCTTGCACGCCACCACGGGGCCGTGCCCCGCCGGGGAACGCATCTGCAGGTGCGGCGGGCAGGTGGCGAGCAGGTTGGCGCGGCAGCCCACGACGGGGCACACGCCCTTCCCCTCGTGCGGGGTCACCGTCATGGGGACGTTGAAGCCGTCCACGAGGCTGACGGAGTAGGAGGAGAAGTCGGCGTGGCCGTGGTGGAGGCTGAACTGGGCGAGGGTGGCGGGGGTGGCGCCGCCGAGGCCCCCGCACTCGAGGCGGCCGCCGCAGTCGCCGGTGGCGCAGGAGAAGCGGCCGCCGTGGCCGTGGGAGCAGGCGGTGCGGGCCCAGACGCGGCCGGACCAGGGGGCGTCGGGGGCGGGGAAGGAGCGGTGGGTGAAGGTGGGGAGGGGGAAGCCGCCGCGCTCGAGGACGGGGTGGCCGGCGTTGGGCAGGATGGCGGGCCACACCGTGAAGGGGCAGTTGTTGACTAGGGTCAGGGTGAGCGCCTGGGACGGGGACGGGGCGCGGAGGGCGAGGAGGAGGAGGAGGACGGCGGCGGGGAAGAGGAGCGAGGCGGCGGAGCGAGCCATTGACAGAGCGAGAGCGAGAGAGAGAGGGGTTGGTAGGCAACTGGCCAAGTGTGAGAGGGAAACGGTGGAGGGGGAGTGAGATTTTATAGGCGGGGAGGAGTTCTTTGGTCCTGATGGAGTGGCGGAGTGACTCGTTTGCCCCTCACCTCAGCTGCTCTTCTTTTGGAGAGGTGGAGCCTTTTTCTATGTCTAGTCGACGGACGCCCCCTTGTCGTTATTGGCTCCATCCGGACAACGTTTATCTCGAGTGGTTCGAAATAAGAGAAATGACTGACCGAAATTTTTTAATATATTACGAGTATAATAGTTTATTTCGGATCATAAAAACTAATTATAAATTATTGTGAGACTCATTTCTTCAAGAATTTATAATTCATAATAAACTTTTGAATTTATGGTATCTCAAAAATTATTATGTTAGTAAAACCCTTCGAAGAGCACCAGCACTGCCAAACATTTTAGATAGGATTGAGTTTACATTCAGGCTTGACTTGACTCCAACGTGATCGCTGTATGTTTAGTGCAACCCGAACTGCATGAAACCCAAATTGAAAAAGAGACGACTCTGGTCGGTATTGTGTGGATTGGGTCAATGTTTTTCTTTTTGTCTTCGTGTAGCTCACTCTTATGTCACTATCTCATTTTCTCTCCTTCGTTCTTCTTTATCCTATACCCGCCATTGTCCCCCAATCCCAATGTTAGAGGCAACCCTCTGGCCCACCTCTGAGCTCGAAAGCAAGAACTGATGAGCCACCTAGATCCACCCGATATCGCCTTTCTCTTTATCTCCTTTGATGCGGGTGCGAGGTGGGCGATTGCGTTTTGAGTGATAGGGGGATAGCTTACGATCATCAATCAAGGCATAAATGAGGTGCCACCAATTAAGGATAAAGATTGGGATTAACAAATTTAACTATCGAGATTTAGAAGACGAGCCACCTGCAAAGAATAAACGATTTTGTAATAGTAGAAACTCATCAATAAGGCCTAAGTAAAAACTATCGACCAGGGATAGAAGGCTTCTTCATTCATCATTGGAAAAGAAATTCACTTTATGAGGATAAAGAACTGGTCTAATTATTAACTCACACAGGGGAAAATCTTAAGTATTATCAATATTCAAGCTTTCTTTACAAACGAAATTGTATCTCTATTTATAGGAGACTAAGACGTGGAAACTAGCCAAATATTAAAGACAAGGAAACTACCCAAATATCAAAGACATGGGAATTAGAGAACATAATAAAGTCCTAGGAACTAGAAAATGCATTTAAAACACATAGAAACTTGAACTTAAACTCTTGAAACCTACATCACACTTCATATTCATAAAATTATAGGGCTAAATATATTTGACAAGATGCAGAGTAATTAAAATTATACTCTATATTCATTCACTAGCCTGGGTAGAATAATAGACACCTTTGAAGATCGACCAATAAAGATGTAAATCAATCAAAATAGCCTCAAATTGCTGCATGTATGATAACCATTTTATTTCAAAAATTAATTTTTGGCTAGAAATTGATTTTTCTATTTTTATTTCTCGGACAAGTTTCTTAGGGAAAATTCGAGTTTGATAACCTTACAAAATTTATATTCCTCAAATAGATAAAAAATTTCCATCTCGAGTGGTGGTGGGAGGCATTCGGTGTCTAGCAGCCAACGGAGACCGGCGGCAGTTGGTGGCTAGCGATTGGCAGTTGATGACCAATGTTCGGGGGCCAGTGGCCGACATTCGATGTTAGGCGATCACTAGCTAATGGCCGGCGTTCGGCATCTAGCGTTTGATGTCTCACGGGCGATGGGTGAGCGGCAAGCAATAACAAGAATGAATGATGAGAACAAAATTTCATTTCTCACTTTTGTTCTAGAAATATAAAAGCTAAAAATTTTAACTTTTGAATTATAGTTTAAATTTATTTATGGAATAAAAATATGTTATGGAAATAGAAAAATGAAATTGCATTGCCAAACGAATTTTTATTCCAAATCTATTACGGAAATAGAAAACAAAGAAATCGATAAACAAAATAATTATCACATGCATTCTAATGGCCAAAAATTGATTTTTGGAAGAGAAATAAACTTTTCTATTTTTATTCTTGAACGAGCTTCTAAGTAAAAATATGCATTTGATAATAATACACAATTTCTATTCCTAAAATAAAAATTATTTTGATAATCACACAAAACTTATTCGTTCTAGATGGCGGTTGGCAAACAGTAGACAACGGGCAGCGGTTGACGAACTATGACTAGGTGGACAATAGATGGTGGTTAGTGGCGACAGATGGATAGCTGATTAGTAGTAAGGACAAACGATGAAAATAATGTTTATTTCTTATTGTTGTTCCAAATATAGAGAAGTAAAAAAAAAAATTACTTCTAATTTTTATTCTAAACCTATTTTTGGAGTAAAATCTATTCCATAAATAAATAAAAAAAATGAAATAGTTTTACCAAATATATTTCTATGCCAAAAACAAATCTTGAATAGAAAAATTATCCTGGAATAGAAATAGAGTGATTATTATGTGCGTCTTTAGTAGCCTTGGTGTTGATAGTAAACTTATAACTAATGGGGTGCATGATAACTAAAATTTATGTTCCAGACCTGTTTCTGTAAGGGAAATCCATTTAATAAACCTATTCAATTTTTCTATTTCTATAATAGATTCTATTCCAGAAAAATGGTTTGGAAGATAAATCACAAGCTAAATTTTTTTTTTACTTCTTTATTTTTGGAATATAAATTAGAAATAAAAATTATTCTCATCGTTTGTCAATCGGTCATTCATTTGTCGCTATTGACCACCGTCCATCGATTCTTGTCACTTGCTACGCCGCCACTAGTCATCGCCGATTGCCAGTTACCGATCCTGCCATTGATCGCCCATTGTCGTCGCTATTCGCCCCGCCGCCGATCGCCAACCGCCACCGCCATGCTAGTTGCCCGGTCGCCACGCTTGCCATCATCCATCGGCCATCCATCCTGCCGATCGCCGGTCCACCGCTTCAAAATGAAGAAATTTTGTGTCGTTATCAAATGAATTTCTATTTTTAGAGTAGAAGTTTTGTGTCGTTATCAAATGGTTATTTTTGTTTAAAAACTCTTATAGAAAT
This sequence comes from Eucalyptus polyanthemos subsp. polyanthemos, assembly GCA_017140185.1. Lineage (NCBI taxonomy): Eukaryota > Viridiplantae > Streptophyta > Magnoliopsida > Myrtales > Myrtaceae > Eucalyptus > Eucalyptus polyanthemos. The sequence goes on along the minus strand of CM029466.1, from coordinate 30,803,430 downwards.
AGAAAAATCTATTTCTGTTTAAAAAATTATTTTTGGAACAGAATGGTTGTCATGCACCCCTTAAACATCTAGAGAGTCGATCGATAATCATGAAATCGACAACTATTCTTGTGAGTCCACAACTAGTATGTAGAATTGACATCTTCAAAGTTGGATCCATCAATTGAGATTATAGTTGAAATTTCCCTTCGCTTTGAATAGTAAGAATTGAATTCTATTAATTGAATAGGTGTGAGTTGAACTCGTAAGTTGATTGATAGAGCCTGATGCTCCTGCACCACTCTTTCCCTTTTGACCTAAGACCGGAGCTTATTCAAGCCCTCGACATAGGATCAACCCTGATTCGAGGCCCAGTCAGGCTCCATCGAAGGCATGCCCTATATCTTGGCATGTTGTCGTCGCCTTTTAACCTTGTTAACGAGGGAAGGCTTTGGTCACGTAGCATCTCGTGGGTGCAAGTAGACAAAGAGACGCATTCAAGGTCACTGCAGGTGGGGACGGGCGATGGAAGGCACGGAGGGATGAGGACATTGTGCGAGGACTAGAGAAGCGGCAGCCAAACGAAGAGGGAGACCAAAATTGTGATCGACTTGCAAACGAAGAAAGGAGTCGAGGGTCGTGTTCTTGGTGATCGAGGTGCAGATGACGACGGAGAATGAAACATTCTTGGAGGTATTCACGTGCTCTAGCAATAGAGTGTATTCTTTAATGTGTTTCGGTTCAAGTCAAGTACCTTACCCGATTCGATTCAAAACTATTATCCTTTTTTTTTTTGGTTCTATTATTTGAACCGGAGAAAGACTCGATCCATAGAGATCCGGAATTTTGAAGTCAGTAATTTTTGGCACCCCCAGACAACGTCACCACGAAACAAGTTCAAATATGAAATACGCGCAAAACATGCCATAACATGACAAAGTTACCCCTTCTGTCTTTTCCTACTGTGTCTACAGGGACAATCTCTGCTACATTCAAGATTCCATGCAATCTCTTTTGGACAAGCATTGATGTCTGACGCCATTTTTCCTTCCAAATCGGAATCTCGCTAGCTAAGTATCATCGATCGACGTTAGCGATGCCCAGAGAAGAAAACAAATACAAAAACCAAAACCAAAAATCAACACGTCGAGATGCTCTTCCGCAATGCAATTAGCATTACCGAACTTCGTCCATTGGAAAAACCTTCGCCATTAATGCGAATTTGTCATGTCGTGAAACATATTATGCACTCGTGTGTAACTATTTGAATTATTAGAACAAGCCGACCGCATACCCAATCTCTCTTGCAATTCAAATCTATAGGAACAAACGGCTGTGTGTTCAATTCAAAAGCGTTCCAAAAAGGCGAATGTCGAACTTTGTTATCAACCTTTTCGATTCCACGAAAGTAAAGTGAAGGCGGCGGTGGCTGACCTGATCCGCAAGTTCAGAAACGATTGGCATGGCGAAATGGAGGCCACGCCAGCACATAGATAGATCCTCCGAATTCCAGCACCGTGCACACTGGTCGCGATTCCCGCTGGAGAAGTGGCGTGAGAACGACGACGTCTTGAGATGCATGGAGAGCTGCTGCATGCATCGGTCCCGAGGTCGACAAACTCGTTGGCGCAAGCAGATAAAGCTTCCAACCCCGCCACGAGGTCGTGTCGGCTTCCCCGCTTTTAGAAATGTTGGATTTTTGTTGGAAGCCGTGTACCGACAATTTGTCCAAAATCATACGAGAAAAGCTCGCGAGTTCAAATACCCTAATCTGTCTTATTTGGTGACAGGATAATATTTACTTCTATAGTTAATTGGTGTCTTATTAAATATGTTTAGTCACAATCAAAAGTGATTTGGAGGCACGATGTCTTATTTAAGGTATTAATCAAATAACCAAATAAAGAAAATTCCACTTAGAATTGAAAGCTCTCACTTAGGGGGATTATCAAATTTCCCGTTGAGTGAGGTTCCTTAAAAATAAAGAACGAAAACAACGTGAGGAAATAGATAATTGTTGAAAAAAAATAAAATTAGGGGAATCGTTAGAAGGAAAATGAGAAGAGGACAGTCCCGTCAATCTAAAAAAGTGATGGACCCATTTTAATTGCAAAATTAATCCTTGGAAACTAGATGACTTGCCTATCCGATTGCAAGGAAGATTGGGGGTTGTGAGGCTATGACCTTACATGAAACGAATATTAGTACTATAGAAAGAGATGAAAGATCAAAAATAAAAAACTAAGGCTGCGTTTGTTTTTGTTTCTTTTTTCTGTTTTTAAATAATTTTTTTGTTTTTTTATTCCTAGAAACACAAAAAGGAATATAAACGCGTTTGTTTGCATTTTTTTTCCAAAACTATTTTTTTGTTCCCAGAAACACATTTAGAACAAAAATAAGAAATAAAAAAAAAATTGTTTCTTGTTTCTGGAACAAAATTTAGAAACACTTCTCTATTTTTTCTTCTTCTTTTTTCTTTCTTTTTTCTTTGGCCGGTCGTCGGCCTCGGCCATGGCCGGCAACCGGCCGTCAAGGGTCGGTGATGCCGTTGAGGGCAGGCGACCTTGGCAAGGCCGACCTCGCACTGGGCTGGGTGAGCTCGATCTCATCTAGATCGCGAGCCTCGCCATGGCTATGGCGAGGCCGCGGCCCTCATCGGCCGGGCCATGGCCATGGCCGAGGTCGGCGATCGGCCAAATGAAAAAAAAAAAAAAAGGTAAAAGGAAAAAAAATAAAAAAATAAGAAAGAAAATAGAAAAAATAAAATAAAAATTAAAAAAATTAAAAAAAAAAAAAAAATTATACAAATTTACTAAACGTGTTTCTATTCATTTTTTATTCTCGAACAAGTTTACTAAATGCGTTTTTTTGTTAAAAAATTGTTCCCTGGAATATAAACATTTTTTTCTATTTCTATTTCCTATAATAATTTTTAAACAGAAACGTTACCAAACGCACCCTAAATAACCATAAACGAAAAGCAATCAATTACTTGTCAGTGTAGTTTTAATAAGCCTTTTTCTCCCTAAAAGGGGCTTGGGCAGGATTGAGACCTATCCCACCCACTGAAATCTTAATAATCTGTCAAACTAAAATACTGCTTCAATAGGTTTTTCTGGGTATTCATTTTTTTTTTGTCACGAGGATTGCATTACATATTTATCAACCTTAAGCTTTCGCAATCTTAATCGACAATATTTACTGCTCAAATCAAACATTCTCGTACTTTTTGAGAAACATGTTACTCTAATGCTGTAAGTATGTTCATGAGGTTCAAATAAATAGCCCACTTTTTGTGCTTCACATAAATTCACCTTCGAGATTTCTAGCAAAGTACTTGAATTGATGTGAAGTACATGGAAGGGAAATTAATTATAAATTTCATTACTGCTGCTCTTTACGGAGAGTTTGAACTTTTCACATGTTTTTGTCTCGTACTAGAAAGATCTCCAATAACTTTTGGACTTTGGTGACTGACATTTGTATTCATAGTACGATGTTTACTTCTCGACCCTTGTTCAAAAATTAGTCCTGGCTGTCCAATCTCAAATTTTGAATGGTCGCATGTGGAGTTTCCGTTATTCCTTGAAGACAACAGAGACGTTGGCTAGCATCTCTCTACAGTGATATATCGACGGAGAAACTAAAAACGTTTACTTTTGACTTTTGATAATCTAGAAGAACAACCCTAATTTAAATCAACATTGAGTTAATTACTATAATATAAATTGAATATAAATTGCATCACCAAATTAAGGGAGACCCATAGCAATCACTTCATTAGCCGTCATAATATGTTTCCCATTCAAAACAAGCGGCACAATCCTGTGGACAGATCAACCCTTCAAAATTGTCCTATTGTAACAAACACCGAGACCATGGCACTCAATCTAAAACAAATTTTGAATGCTCGAGTCGGAGTTTCAAGCACTGAGCAAACACGAGCTCAATCAGACTCGAGAATGGTAATCATATCGGATCGAGTTGACTTGAGCAGACCCCAACATAGTGCAACCGAATGGCTCCAATTCCAGTTCAATCTGTTTATGAAATGGCTGTCTCGTCCATGGTCCTAGCCTAGCTTGACTTCGGACGCCGGCCAGACGGGAAATCTGGATCCGGGTCAAGTTTTCCGGCGACAATTGAAATCACGGGCTGGTCATACTCGAGTCTCGTGATGATCATGGATGCGTCGATTCTAGTGGGCCCGTTGTCCAGCTTTTCCGGAACCGAAGTGGGCCCCTCCCGATTGATCTCATCAACGGCCCTCAGTTTCCGGCCTAATGCCATAACTGATGATCTGGCCCACTGGGCCTCCATTAATAATGCAGTCAGGATATCCTTTTCTATTTTAATAATGGCACTGGACAGCAGAATTGATTGCTTCGGATCTAGGTAGGATTTTGAAATCCCTTTCGCATAAGTAATGTCGAAAACCGATTTGTCTTGCATTTATCATCGGATTACAAGAGAAAGGAATTGCTAGATAAGTCAACCATGCACAATAAAGGCGCTAAAAATCTACAGGCTCGGCTAGAATGTTGCTAGCTGCTCCACGGAGAGAGCCGGCCACAAGAAATTACACCTAATCATATATTATACACGAGAGATTCCCCCCCTTGTTTATTCACGATCTCTCACGGTACTCTCATTAAGAAAAATCACAGGGAACTAACTCATAGAGTGGAGATTCTATGCATAAAATAGGAACGGAAACCCTAGTTGCGTACTGATGTTGTGCATCCTTATTTATACAAATGCAAATCTTCATGCGTGGAGTTTAAAAATCAAGATAAAGTGCGTGATCAAATCTTGACATGTTAAGGATTGAGAAATACTTAGGCAATTGAGCTATTATGACTTTGTAATTATTCAAATTAGTAATTAATTTCTTTCTAATTGGCTCTCCTTATGAAACAAGTACTAATTCTTGGATCGAATCACGTAAGTTTATGAATTCCTCAACATTTCATGTTGATGTCTTTGGTAATTGCATTCTCTCCCATTTGTAATTGCGAGATTTGTAGATTTCCACATTATTTCACGACAATTGATATTAGAGCCAATGCTTGACTAATGACTCACTCCCAAGATGCATTGGTGTTTGGTGAATATCTCAGACATGACTCCCTAATCATGGTGCCAAATGGTGTCCTCCAACGTCCTACCAAGCTTAGTTGGGCCAAGGCAAAAGAGTTGAAGTCTAAAAGATAAATATTTTCCCGACCAATATTTATCAAACTTGACCGAGCCAAGGTAGAGATTCTTGAGTTAAGATAACTTTGGCGCAAATTGAGCCCAAAGCAATTGACTCACGTATGAGAGAGCGATAACAACGCGGATCGGTTAATGCACCATAATTCAATCATAACTCGTTGGTTTGAATTTTCGAATGAATGACGGCAATTAGGAATACGCCGTAGGGGTTGGGAATCAGTCTCTCTCTTGGTGATGTTTCGGGACAGAGATATCGGGCCTCCGTCCCTCGTCCCTCGTCCCCACGCGGACGGAGCATCCCTATTGCACGTTTGACTAGGGAAACACGAGCGACTTGCTTTTGAACTGGCGTGCACGACGACGTCGTCCGCAAAAGCGACAGTCGAACATGCAGGGGAAGGGGGAAGAGTCGTAGCGGTTCGGTTCCGGTCGTGTCGCGTTCAAATGCGCGCGGATGGCATACAGCTAGATCTCCGCATGCCGACCGTTGTTGCGACGTTCCTCCTCCCGCTGGCTCTTTTTGGGTCGTGTTCCCAACGAGAAAGATCCAAACTTTTTCCTGCCATCCCCCGCCGCCCGATTCCCTCTTTCTTTTTAGGCGAAATCCCATTTCCATTCCATTCCAAGATTTTAACCCAAGAAAAACTGTCTCTCTCTCTCCCTCTCTCTCTCTCTAGGGCTTTAATGGTGCACGAACTTTAGCGAAGGCATGTGAGTGCGAGGCTGATTTTTTTCCAACTGTATTTCCACGCTCTGCCCCACGACGTCCTTTTACAGCCCACCCTCCACAAACGTTTCCCCCACACCCACACCCACCCCCCTTTATAAACAAAGCGATTCTCTCCTTCGTCCTGTTTCATTTTTATATTTTCCTACGCAAATTTCCGGGTTCCGTGCATTCTCTCTTCCGTCGTCGTCTGCGTCTCGATCCGTCTCTGGCTTGAAGTGGTTGAGAATTTGGGCCGGTGGGCTAGTGTTTTTTTGGGTGTTTTTTCTCTTCTCTTCAACGGCTCTGTTTTTGTTTTTCCACGGGAAGGGAGGTTCGCGGCTTGCTAGGTAACCCCGAAGTTTGGATCTTGCGAGTCGTGAGCGAGAAGTTCCGAAGCTTTGGCAATTCCGGAGGTCGCTTCGTGGTTTGTGGCTTTCCAGGAGTAGATAGCGAGTGGGGTCTTTCCTGCTTTTTCCTGTGTGGAAGTCTTTGCTCCGTGGTTGAATTCTGGGGGCGAGTTTTGGAGGTTTGATTGTTGCTTCTGCTCTGTGTTTTTGTTGAGAGTGAAGTTTCACGGTCTGGGTATTTTTCAGTACTCACTAAGAAGTCATAATCAGAGTAGACAGGTTTGAATTATATGAGCAAACTTTTCGGTTGCTTGGGAATGTGAAATTGGAGTGAGAAAGATGGCAGCTTCCTGTAGTCTGGGTCTTGTTCTGAGCATAGTCTTCGGTTGCCTCTTCTTGGCTTTCTTAGCGGAAGTGTCCTATGTGTTCTGGTGGAAGAGGAGAAGAGTAGCCTCGAGTAGTGTCGCAGACGTCCCGGAAGAAGAAGACTACACCAAATACGCAAAAGAATTACTCCAACTCATCTGCTGGAAAAGGCCCTCTTCATTCCAGCACCCCACCAACGCCAAAAACAGCGGCGCAAATTCAACCAATGCGAAGGATTTAGATGCCAACGGGCATGAAATGTCGGACCTTGAAGCTGGAAACGGCAAGGACTTGCAGTCGAAGAGCCTTGGAGATCAAGAGAGCGTGGAATCGGAGCTCATGAGGCTCCACAACCTCCATGGCCCACCGAGGTTCCTCTTCACGATCAAGGAAGAGACTAGGGAGGATCTGGAGTCTGAGGATGGGAGGTCGAGGGGCGATAGGAGCAGGAAAGGCTCAAGAACCAGGAGCTTGAGTGACATAATCTTGGCCCTCGACCAGACCCCGTTCCTCACGCCTCTGGCATCACCAACAGTCAAGTCATCATCATCCCTCAACCCCCTCGAGGGTTACGGCAAGAACGGGTTCAACAACCCCCTGTTCGAGTCCTCGGCGGAGCCCGAGTGGGCTCGGCCGTGGTCGTCGCCGCCGCCGAAGTTCAAGTTCCTTAGAGATGCAGAGGAGAAACTGTGCAGGAGACTCAGGGAGGAGGCTGCCAGAAGAGCAGGTGGTCAAGAATGTGGCTTTGCAAAGCCCTGCGGCGGTGATGCGGACAACATAGAAGGCCCTCTAGTGAGGACCATCATGGGCAAGAATGGGGAGAAAAGGGAGGTTATTCAGAACGTGATTCCGCATTTTCCTTCAAGCACTTCCCAGGTACTCCCGCTGGCATCATCCCCAACAGCTTTCAGACCCCTGGACAAGAACTCCATCGTTCATTGATCTCCATGAACTCTGCCTTAATGGGTCCCTTGTTCATCCCTTGTTCATTCGTTCTTTTTAAATTTTTTCGGTTTGTTGGGATGTGATTGCTTACCATGTCAAATTCCATTTGAATCCAAAAGGGGCACTCGATTCCTTCCGAGTCATAGCCGTTTCCGTTATGTTGGGGGATTCGGGTAAAAGGCCTGTTAAGTAGTAGTGTTCAGTACAGTCTTGGTCGTCAGAGTCATGAAGGCACCAGAAGACGCATGAGAGTTTGCCTCGCGCAATTAATGCGAGCTCATCGAAATGCAAAACAGTGGCGAGGTCATGTCAAAGCTCAGGTGGGGACTCCCGAGCCGAATTCACCAAGTATCTCAAATCATTCAAACGTCCAGGAAGGCTTCGGACAAGACAGGCGAAAATTGAACAGGGGGAAAAAAAAGAAAAGAAAAAACAGAGCAAGGAAGACAGGTGTATGCGGGCTGCCGCTGGAGCCTTCTCAGCACTTACGAGATCGTATAGTTTTTCTTTAGTTTTTACAAGCGAGGGTGTGTGAAAATGTTACAGTCGGAAAAGGAAAAAGATTCTCCTGTGGCTGGCTTCGTGCCGGTACCAGAAGAACAAAACACTGTAAAATCCTTTCACTTTAAAGCGGTTCCGAATCACTTTTCTTCTAGTCGCCGATTCTCTCTCTCTTTCTGAAAATCTGATTCCTGGGTACATATGCTTAAAGAAAAAGGAACAAAAATGGTGTGGCAAACCACTTTAGTCATCGTGCAGACAAGTCTTTATCTTCTTGTTTATTCGTCCTCTTCTTCTTTTTTTCTTTTTTTCATGGACACAAGACAAGTCATTATCTTCATGGAGGTGGGGCTGCACCAGGCAGACCCCAGAGAAAGGAACAAACCAGAAAAGGGTCGGATCATCATCCTTATCCTCTGCAAATTTTTATGTTTTCGGTCAGTTCATATGCTTGTCGTAGGGAGCATATGAATTAGGTTAAAGATGTGATGCTTCCATAATACCTACTTTGTCTCAAAAAATACCAAAAGGATGAGAAAAGAGACCTTCTCGAGTCACGCGTCGAAACGCATCATGGCGTCCAGCTAATTGATTGTCCTCCTAGCCAAACCTCGATCACCACCGTTTGGAAAAAAGGTGAAAAAGTTAGAGAATTTCCCGACTCCACGCCACCGCAAAGTCATCCTTGTGTTTTAAAGTCAAAGAAAGGTTCGGACTTTTCTTTGCCAGTGGTGGTCTTTGCCCAATTCCATTAACCGAGCTCTTGCAATTGGGTATCCTCGAGTTAAACGCGGGAATGCAACGACTCGAATTCAAAGCCTCGGGCGAGGAAGGGATTAGCCCCCTGGTCATCTCGTTCGAGCGACCCTTTCTAACGACTCGAGCGATCGACTCGTTCAACACAAAATTACGCGAGAAAAGTAGGGAAGAAATAAAGGGATCGTGAAAAAGAAGGCTAAAAGGAAAAAAATGTCCAGCACCATGTTCATGAAATTTGAAAGTAGAGGGTTGGGGGAGAGGTCGATTTCGAACTTACCTGGAGAGCAAGTCTAGTTGGGAGAAAAAATGGGAAAAGACTAGAGAAAACGGAGACCATTAGCTTTCGCCAAAACAACAAGAAAACGTCACTGTCGTTCACGCGATCCGGCCGAAAGCTTTTGCCACCACACGCACCCTTCTCTCTCTCTCTCTTTCTCTCTCTCAAGCATCAAATTCCCTTTGCAATCCCCACCTTTTTTCGAAATAAAAAAGAGATTTTGATATAGTGAACGAGAACCCACCAGGCACTGGCAGTGCCCATCAAGAAAGATGGCGCCTTTCCAAAGTACCGAAGAAGTCTTGAGATTGATTAATGAAAAATGCGAGTTGGGGGCCAAAAAAACACCTTTTTTCCATTGATGAAAATGCTATAAGCTACGTGTGCTCTGTGAACCCCACCCCAAACGCCAAGCCCAGAATAGTTTTGTGCCCAGCCGTCGAATCTTCGATTCATATCCTTGCATTGTCTATTGGTTTCGGCTGTGCATTAAACGGAAAAGACAAGGGCAAAAATGAACCCGGTTGACTATATAAAAAAGACGCACGGCATGACACGATAACATGATATCGATTATATTTTAAAAAAGGGTAAAAAAGCGATCTTTCGAAATCAAATTCTTTGTTTTTTTTTTTGTTGTTTTTTTTTGGGCATCATTTTAGTACGGGTTTAAGGTGGTGGTAGTGGTGGGTTTGCATAGATAAATCCGTCGCGGAAACGTTGTTAAGTGTTAATAGTCAGAGACACGACAGCAGCTTGGGTTGCAAAAGATGTTTCCATGTGAGAGCGGCCCCCATGGCGTTTAAAACTCTGAAAAATGACCGGCCCCATCTTCCATTTATTTTCAGATCTGCCACCCCGCCCTTCCTCTCTTTCTTCCGGGTCTCTCTCCCCGTTCGGAATTTCGGGAGCAAAACAAAACATGTCTGCATAGACTCTGTTCTGTAAATGCCGTGGCGATGAGCTTTTGAAATTTCCAAACGATCGCTGGCCGGCATGCGAAACTCCGTCCTCGCCGGGGAGGTCGTGCGCCTTCGGCTGCCGCTCCTTTGGCCACGGATGGTGGCGGCGGCGGCGGCGGTTATGTTACGCCAAGAATCTTCGTCGACAAGGCAAAAACCGGAAGCGTCACCCGCACTCCAATGGTAGCTTACAAGGAAACTCACCAAATTTGTGGTCTGTCGTTTCCTGATAGATTACTAGAGATGCTTTGCTAATCTTTGCAAAAGACAATGTCTTTGCCCACGTTAGAGAGAGAGAGAGAGAGCGATAGGGTTGAGCTGTCTTGGGCGATTGCATGTGATGTTGGTGATGAGAACATACGGACCACTCCACCGCTCGTGCGGTGCAGAAAGCCTTTCTCCCCCCTCTTCCCTTTCTATTTTGTAACAATTAATGCAGCCTTTTTCTAATTTTCAGAGTATTATTTATCGTACTAGTCAATTCGTCCTCGCCCCTCGCGCCCCTAGTGGCGGAGAGCGATTGAGATTCTGAGTTCATGTTTACTCAAAAGTGAGAGGTCACATTTAGGGGATAGAATAATATTTCTATTTGCATCTCACTAGAAAGAACGATAAAAGTATAGTAAAAATTGACATTATATATTCGATCGGCGGTTTTGTCATCTCAAATATTTGCGTTAGCCACTCTTGCATTTCCAATCCACAAACATAATTGCACTCTTTTTTCTTTTATAAGTTCACTATGACAGCCAATATCACGCATAGCACAAAAATAAATGCAGTTTAGTAATTTGACTGGTTGAGTTCGGACGTTGGAACATTCACTAAATTATTGTCCAATGAGTTTTTGAGTTTCATAGACTTTTCTAAATACAGCTTAATTTCATCCCCACTGCTAAGAGGCGTGAAATCCACTCATGACAAGATTCATTTATTCATAAACCCTAATTGACTAGAGTCAAATTTTAAGATTGATTGCTTGATTGGTTATACTGGTTCGCACTTTGTCAAATATTAATATTTTCAGTTCATTCTTGTGTTTCAACACAAGAAACTTGTCTAGCCAAATTGAATTCTAAAATATAAGTTTCACGATTAAGTTACTTTGCTCAAATGTCACCGAATTAGTTTAATAAACTAAATAACCCAAAATGTAAAGGATAAATGAACCTAGATTATAAGCCCTTAAGTCAATAAAGTATCCTATACATTGGGTACATGATTCAACGCACTCGTTTATCACATGAACTTGAGGTATATTCCCATTATATGCTAATCCCAACTGATTGAATGAATTTCTCAATTCAAAATCAATAACAGATTTCTATTTGAAAAAGAAATAGAGAGAAATTGCTAAAATTCAGGCTTCATACTAGAGTTGTGCAACTAAATTGGTGCTACACAGGAGCTGGATCGAACCAAATTTGGAATTGGTTTTTTATAAAGTCTAAAAACCCTACGTTTTCTAGTCTAAGAAAAGGAACAAAAAAACCAAAAAAAAAAAGGTTCTTGTGTAAATTCTACAATTGGGGTTCAAAATATAAGGTTTTAAAAACTGGGAAATGGTCATAAGGATAGGTTCCAAAAATTATAGATATGATACTTATCCATTTTAAAACCGATTATCCTACTCGATGTGACCTAAATTAATCTGGTACGGGCTTGTCATGCGGACCTAGAAGCCTCAGGCCCGGTCTGCTTTATTTGGGCCTAAATTCCTGAAAAGCCCGGCCCATACGGTGCCGTTCCGGTGGGTTCATTTCTCCTTTGTCTGTTCTCCCGCTAGGATCCGATGGGCCAGGAGCCCTAGTGGACTCGGTCTGGGCCTGAATGTTCGAGCGGCGGTCGGACCGGAAACACTGCAGCTCGCCCGGTCCGTTCCGGTCGAGCCCGATCTCCCCATTCGCCGATTTTTCTCGGACAGACCTCTCGAAGCCTCGACCTCCTCGAAGCGGCAAGACCTCAAGGACGGCGACTCTGCTACCTCGGCGCGAAGTCGGTTCCGGCGCAGGTGCGTTCCATCGATTCAAGCTGCTAAAGTTCGTTCCTTTTCGTCGTGATTGAGCAGAGGTTCGAGCGCGAGGAAGAACTCTGTATCGAATCGAGTTCTGCTGCGATGCGCGCTTCTTGTTTTTGCTTTCGAATCTGGAAGTTCCTCGGGGGGATATCGCGAAATTAGATGTCGCCGAAACGGTTTTCTGCTCTAGGAACACGCCTGCTCGATCTTTTACGGCGTTCTCGTTGAGTGGAAAAGTAAAGATTTTGCTGAATTTTGCCTGGGTTCCTTTCGAAAGATGTCCTGTTGGAATCAGGGTGGGGATTTTTGTTCGTTCTAGTGTTTTTAACCGAGCGGAATGCGGGTTGATTCAATAGCCTAATCTTTTTTGAGAATCGAATTTGCTTTGCTTTCTCTGTTGGATGATGCACCCTTGAATTTCATATGTTAGCATAGCTCACACGGTGCCGCTGCTGAGCAATTTTTACCGGGAAACCTGGTGAACCACTTGTCGAGTTGGGCTATTCTTTGTTTGAATGTAGGAAGTGTTGCAAGTTATGTTCAAAGTGGGATGTTTTTTGGGAAAAAAAGGAAAAAAAACTATTAGCAGAGCGGAATGCATAAACGTGAAATGTCAAGTGCCTCGAGTGCTATTGTGTATGTACAGGTTAAGGTTGTTTTAATCTGAACCTTGATGATACTGGAGATTGTTGGGCGAGTCAAAGATTGTGTGGATTTGTTCGATACTATGCTGCATGAGCAAACTGAATCGTGTAACACTTTTTTGGAACTGTTAATTCATCTGAACGAATTTTGCTGTTTTCCGCTTGGTAGGGTCTTGTTCACAATACTAGAGTAGATCTGAGTGAGACCTTTAGCTTCTCTGAGCAGTTCCATTGATGCTGACTTTAGTTAAGGTTTAAGGAGCTTGATATTTAAGAAACGTTTACATATGTTCTGCTTTCTGCTTCACTTTGTACATCCCTGTGAATAGAACTTGATTTATCCCGATGTTTAAGTTTTTCTCTAGTTAAGTTATTTCATGTCAATGGCTCAGTGTGGAGTTGAAATATTGCTGAGTGTGGAAGTGAAATGGAGATCATGTATAATGAGAAGTCATTGCTCGATGATGCGTTATGTTTTTTTTCTGGATTATCTGTCAACATGTAGTTTATGAAAGTATGAGCATCACATCTAACTGGCAGAGAATAGAATGAATGTGGTACTGTTGGTAATAAAATGTTGGCACAGACGTTCTCAGTGCTTTGATTTGGTTTTCCAATTGAATGGAGAGTTGGATGTTAGGGTCTTAGCTAGCTTTTTTTCATTTGCAGGATATTCGGATAGAACTTTCTTCCCCCTCAAAAGGAGTGATTCTGTGAACATGTTCTTTTTGGGTTTGGGTTTGATGTCTTGGTGGTTGGACTTTTCTAGATTACACCAATGTCAACTCAAATTGCTCTGTTCAATTTGGGGTATCCATGTTCTCTTGGCGAAATCATTAGGCGTCATAATCATGTAGTAGCTTCAGATTGTGGTCACCAGGTGTCATAATCATGTACTAGGCTTCAGAATGCAAATTAGTTATAGAGCTGTGGCCAAGGCCCTTTTTGGTTGGTTCCTAAATCAATGCCATATGCTGGTTTTCCTCTCTCTCTTCTCTCTCTTCGGTCTGCAGTGCTGTGATACTTGCTTCATACAAATAGTGTGGGTTTTTTGAATATATTAGGAAGGCTTAGGCAGTTGCTCATAGTGTATCTGCCTGAAAGTGTTCATTGAACTGTTGCAATGGAAGTTGCTACAGGAGATCTGGTTCACTGTTTCCTGCTGGTTAATTTTACTATATTTGAAGGTCTTTCATCTTTGATTTGTCTGATAATGACTGTTTGCATACATGCAGTGAGATATAAAGTACAATGGGCCGAAAAGCAGGCGCACTGTACATCAACCCCAAAAAATTTGGTTCGCTTCAAAAGCCATGCATGAAGGAAATGATAACATTTCTCAACTGCTTGGCACTAAGCCAGAACAATGATGACAAATGCGTCCGGCAAAAGGAACTTTTGAGTGCTTGCATGGATGCTCAGGTTGGTTTTGCGTTTTCTTTGCCTATCCGTCAGTACCATCTTTCTCTTTCTCTCTCTTGTGTGTGCACGAGTGTGAGCTCAATATCAGTATGAACACATGTTTAAACAAAACCCCCTTCTGTTTTTGGTTCTTGTTTGATTCAGAGTGGAAGAAACAGAACGGCTGGGGGAAGCATTAATTATCATCTGCAGAGGCTTAACAGGGGAAGGAAGTAGTTCAGCTGTGTAGAGCGGCTGGTTCAAATTGATAAGAGTTTCCAATTGAAGAGGCCTAGTAGAAGATGATTCCGTGCCGAGTCTGAACATTTCAGCGAGTCCTTGTCCGTTCCCTCATTTACAAATTTTTGGAACTTGGTTCTTTTCACTTGGTTTAAGTTTCTATTTTAGGAAACTCAATAGTTTAACAGGAGTTTTTCATTATCAGCGTTGAAGTTATACTCGAGTGGTTCGGGTTCTTTTGCTGTTTAGATTGCAAGTTCTACTCACGTAGCAGTTCATCAACCTGTGGTAGAATTCTTTTTTAAATAATGACCGTAAGAGGTTTCATCACAGCTGGAGTGTATATTCTTGAGCTTGCTATTCATTTTTGTGGGGGATGTGATATCTACCACAACTCTAGTCCGACCATGTCATATAGAGATGGTTTTAAGTAGGGATGGCAAAATGGGTCAATTACCTATATTTTAACTCACATTTAATGAATTGATTAGAAAATGGGTTAACTAAAGCTTTAATATGGATTTGAAATGGGTTCATTATAATAGAGCCCAATTGAAAAATGGATCATAAATGGAATGACTACTCATCTTAGACGCACTATTTTCCAGTTTTTCTTCTACATTTGCCTGCTATGGTGGTAGCTAGCGACTGGCAATAGGTGAGGCTTGAGCTCGCTTGACATCAATGAGCTCCAGTCCTACTTGAGGTCGCTAGATGTTGGCGAAGTTTTGGTGACCTTAGGCGAGGCTTGAGCATCACCTAGGTCGCTAAATTGGGTGAGGCCCAAGCTCCCTTGACATCGGCAAGCGTCACCTCAACCTCGTCGCTGAATTGGGCGAGGCTTAAGCTTCCCTAACATCAGTGAGCTTTGCGGCCAATTTCTTTTTTGTATTTATTCATTTTTTAATCTTGCTTGAGAGGCTGGGAAGACTCAACCTCGCCTGAATTTGGTGAGCTTGAGCCTCACTAGCCTATTCCCGGTTTTTATTCCAAAGCAAAAACAATGTCAACGATCAACCAACAAGAAAGCCTCGCTTACCTATGGCGGCAGCTGACAATCGAAAAAGAAAAAATTTAAAAAAAAAAAAAAAAATAGGAATAAAAAATATAATTAATTTTAAAAATATAATAATAAAAAATTTAAAAAATCAAAAAAATCAAATTTAAAAAAAGTACAATAATGAAAAATTTATTAAAAGGGGTGCATGAGTGAAAGATTTTCCTAAAATATCTTCTATTTTATTTTTAGATTTTAGCTGTATATCAAAAAATATTATTATTTTCTTAAAAATAATTTTCCTAAAATATTAACGTGTATTTTGATAATATGCGTTGAGTATGGGTCATTAAATTTGAATGGTATGAAAATGGTTAAATGGGTCAGATTATTTTTAACTTGACTCAAATCCGATTCAATTCATCCATGGTCTTAATTTTAAGTAGGTATAGAAGTTGACCGAATTGCGATAGATGGACGTTGGTAAACTGGTTGTAGCTTATATTTGGAACAGAACTTTTGCTGTCGACACGACATGGGACAGGACAATTTGCGAGTGGAATGGATTGTTCTGTAAACAGACATCTCTTCCATTAAAAAACTTTGAAGACGACGATGGTACATTTTGCTCGTATACATTGTAAACTGATGTCAGAAATAACTTAGCCCTTCCTTGATCTCCCTCCGCCCCCACCTCCTTTCGCAGCGTTTCTTCCGACGAACGGTTAGAATGATGCAGTCCCTCCTTGCCACGGGCCAGCAAAAGAATTTAACTTACATAGCCAGGTGATTTTCCACCTGCGACAAACAATGAAAAACAGCTTCCCGAAACATTTCCCCAAGAAGAGAGAAGAACGAAAATTTGTATAAACAGTTAGCTATCTCTTTCGGAGAGCGGCTGCTCATGGTGAATCTGATTATCGGCTTCAGTTTGCGCCTGAGCCTGCTTCTTCTGCTCAACATACCGGCTTATTCGCTCGAGTAATTGTGCCGCCTTTCTCTTCCCTCTATCTGTCCCGTTTTGTGCCAAATCCATGAGCGGACCCATCACTCCGAGTTCTTGTGCCTTTACTAGGTGCCTCTGATCCGCAGAGCAGAGATGCGCCAGAATCGCAGCTGCATTCTCTCTGTTTCGCGGAGAACCACGGCCGATGAACTCAACGAGAACAGGCACTGCCTCGGCAGCTCCGATGGCTGCCTTTCCTTCGGAGTGACTGGCGAGTATCGCTAATATGGCCAAGGCCTCGTCCACCATAGTAGCCTCAGGTTCGGTGAGCAGTCGCATTAGCGTGGGCACGATACTGGCCCTCACGGCCTTTCCTTTGTTGCCCTGGTATATACACAAATTGAAAAGTGCTGTTGCAGCATCTTTCTTCCCCCTTTGGGTACCTTCACTTAGAAGCGCTACTAGTGCTGGGATCGCGCCTGAAGCGCCAATGGTGACTTTGTATTCATCCACGACTGAAAGGCTGAAAAGGGTGGCTGCCGCATTTTCCCGCGCTTCCATGCTTCCCTTCTTCAGAACATGAACTATACCAGGAACTGCTCCCGAAGAGACGATGGTTCCCTTGTTGTTTTCGCATATGGATAAGTTTAAAAGAGCTGTCACGGCATGCTCCTGCGTGCGAGAGTCGGGTGTTACGAGGAGACTTACTAGGAGAGGAATCGCGCCGGCTTCAGCAATGGCAACGCGATTATCTGCGTTGCGCTTCGCAAGAAGGCGGACCTCACCTGCAGCAGAGTGCTGCTCTTCAGGGATGCCAGAGATTAGTTTACGGAGAAGAACTTCAATCTTCGTACGATCTGCAGGTGAGAAGGCGGAAGTAACTTTATTAGGGTGAGAGTTTGCAGGACGTTTAGGGGCTCGATGCCATTTGCTTCACACCACTGAGCTATGAGGCTGCGCAAGACATAGTTCGGGGTCAGGGTGGTGTTGGCGAGGGTTTGTTGTGTCTTTGGGCAAGTTACATGCCCTTCTTCAAGCCATTTCTCAATGCAAGAGCGTTCATAAGTCTGCATTGGCAAAAAGAGGATCATTCTATGTATCTTACATATTTTGAATTAGAGAAAGAAAAGATGATGAATTCTGTTCTGGTATATCTCGAAATATATCAGGTTACTCTAAGCAACTGCAATGAAATGACATGAGCAAGCAAGAATTTCTGATATGCTCATCTAATGGCAGGACCTCAGGAAGAACGCAAAATGCGAATGTTATGAGCCAACTCGAATGCTTGTTATTTATGGTCTCACTTGAACAGGATGAAAGAGGGTTAGACCAGCAATTGAGATTCTAAATCATAAGTTTGTGCTCCACAATCATGCAAGTAAATTTTAGGGCATTACAGAGAGAAAGATCGTGCATCCTTTTACCTGTCCTGTCGAAACAATGACTGGATCCTTCATCAACTCTAATGATATTGGACAGCGGAAATCATCCGGTACAACGGGGGCTTTGTGGTTTCCATCAGTGGATGCTTCTCCAGCTGAACGCAGTGGTAAACCTTCTACTTTTGCAGGAGGATCCATATCAGGGTTCTCTGTCTGAACAAAATCTTTAATTTTCTTCAACAGCATCGACATGTTCTCAATGCTCTTCCCTGGATCTTCACCGCTAGCAGAAACCATCTCATATAGAGCAAGAGATTCCTGTGTAAGGTCAGTTATTTCCATCAATTGCAGCTTCTCAGTCAATCTCCTTAGGACAGTTGGATCTGCAGCTGCGTCATTGCTCTCATAAAGAGACAATAGATCTTGATATAGTTCCATGTCCGGTGGATCAGTCCGTCCTTTGGCTCTTCTGAACTGTGCAAGAACAAGCTCAACCTAAACAAAGATATCAAAATGAAAATTATCAAATTAAGAGACAACCTGAGCTCCACTGAAGCATTTCCTAGCTGAATATCAGCAGAAGATGATCGTTGGTTTGAATGGTTGACCATATCTGATGAGCTCTATAAGGCGCATATTTGTGACATCGAGCGTCATAATAAGGCAAGACAGCGTAAAAAGAGAACTCAGGGAAAACTTGAGTGAACGGAAAACTACCTGCTCCTGAACTTCATCCGATATATCAAGTTCTTCATAGGGAATCGCACTTAGAGCTCGTTCTATCTGCTCCGTCACCTCATCGAACTTGCTCATTAGTTGCTCCCTCTCTAGGACCTGTAAAATACGAAAGATCAAAGCTGAATAACAGCAACAACACAATGAGCAGAGCTCAGTAGTGCCGTAATGAAAGACCAAGAGCTCACGATAATCATAGAACACTGTAAATAAGAATGATTATGCTATAACCGGACCGACAGATTCAAGAACAAAGTCGCAGCAATGAAATCATGAAGTACACTTTGTCAACAAAACAATATTAAATGGATCGAGGGTCAGGAGTACAAAATTCCAACTCAAGGTTGGAGACCGAAATTTATAAAGGCAGAGCGTGTTGATCAAAGCAGTTGGTTCGATTTCCTGTAGTAAATTTCCCCTTTCCTCTCTCAGAAATCTTTCCAACGGAAAATACTTGAATGATAGATGATGATTCGAAGAAAGCAATCCAGTCTCCCTCAGTTTGTAAACGGTGAGCAAACCTTTAGTCCCCGATTTATATTACTTGAAATGAATGCTCAGAAATCGGAAATCAGAAAATCCATTCTGTACAGCTCCACAGCTCACAAAAGAAGGAGGAGAGCCAGAAATTTGGATCAACTGCAACTATTTCCATCGCTTGCCTGCAGTCACGAGATTGCTTAGAAATCGGGACCACGAGCGACGCGATTCAGTTGCTCGCAGGCTCTCGACGAGTAAATCGGCAGACGCCTGAATCTAGCTGCAAGCACTAGCTCCAGCTACGGCATCACCAGATTCAGCGCTCGCCTCGATTCCAAATCGAGTAAAAATCAACAGAAACGACTCCGAGAACTTACTAAGGAAAACACGCACACGCGCAACGAAAAAAGCACTCGCGCATTGATTGCAGCGCAGCATCGGAGCAGAAACAAGAAGAAGAAGGAAAAAAAAAGCCACGTACAAACCATGTAAATCTTGCTCCCCTCGCTTCCGAACCGGAGCAGATCCCTGGCCGCCTCCAGCGCCTCCTTCAGCGCGGCCAGGGCCGCCGCCGCCCCCTCGCCGACCGGCCGCCTCGACTCCCGGACCTCCTCGAACATCGGGACCAGGAGCTTCAGCCGCCGGGCGAGGTTGCAGTACTGCCTCTTCACCGCGCACCGGTAGTCGCAGATGGAGGCGATCTCGCCGACCCTCGCGATGAGGCCCTCCGCGAGCGCCGCCGCCGCCGCCGCCCCGCCGTCCGCCTCCATGGCCGAGGCTTCTCCGTCGATCAGCAGCTGGCGGTCCGCGCGCTGGTCCGCGGGGAGGAGGTCGCAATGGCGAGAGTGCACTCCATGTGAGAGAGAGAGAGAGACAAGTAATGAGAGGGAGAGAGTGTATTTTATATCTGCTTTGCGCGAAACTGTGACGCGATGATTTCGCGTTATTTACGAAAAAGTGCAATTTGGTTTGAAATATGAGGAGTTCCCTTAATTATATCTTTACCGTTACGCGACGTTCCGAGATTCACCGCGTAAGTCGAATGACTGAGCGAAGAGAGCTTCTCTCACTTTGCATATCTTCAAAAAGTGAATCGTATAATTATTAATAATTTTTTTTATTTTTTATAATTTATTAAAAACTGTCATTCAATTATTTTTTTATATTGAGGATTTTTATATGTTTATAATATTAAATGTACGCGTTTAGCCATGCTGTGAATTACAGTCGATATTTATAAAAATATTTTAAAAAGGAAGTGGATTATATATAATGATTTTGCTATATTTCTTCCATTCTGCTGTCCTTTGTTTACTTAGGAGAAGTGGTGAGGAGATGAGGCTGGGCATGGCTGCGGCGGCTCGGCTTGACTCGGCTTCGGCTTCGGCTTGCGTTGGCATGATGGACTTCTTTGTTAGTGGTTGAAGTCAAACGCAGGCACGATTGAGACTCAGCTCAGCGTGGAACAAGTAGTAATTCGACATGAGATTTATGTCGACCGTAGGTGAGGTTCACCATTTTTAATTATTTATGATGCTTTAAAAAAATGAGTGATTTATAAAATATATCTATAAAAATAATTATTATATAGTTTGAAATATTAATTAATAAAACATTATCTATAATAATTTATGTTTACATAATTTTAAAGATGGCGAAAATATTTTATAAGTAATCATGTCATCATTTTTAAAAAATATTTTTAAAATTACATTTTATTCAAAATAAATAGAATTTAGATTCAGGTTCTTTACGTATATGACATTCTAGGCAATAATTTCTCTTGATGTTAGCAAGGGGTTGCATAGCATAAAGATGCTATCGGATGATGCTTCCGTAAAAGCTGCTCAATTAGACAATTAAGGAAACCTTTTTTTTTTTTTTGGATAATCCTTCTTTTCTTTTTCTTCCCATTTTTGGCCTTTTTTTTTCTTGCGTTTTCCTTCTTTTTATAAGTTTTGGCATTACTTTTTCCATACCTTATGCCACATTAGCGCCATGAGTGCTCAAGACATATTTTTAAATGCCACTTGAAGCATTTTTCGTCACTCAAATTACATGAAAACGATGGTAATACTTGATTGAATCAATTGCATAAATTTTAAGATTTAATTACGCTTTTGCGAATTTTGAACTTTTATTATAATTTCATCGCAAATTTTAAAACTTTTCATACTCATCTTAGAAAAAAGTACATAATAAATTTATGGATCCAAAACACCTGGCTCGGGCCCCAAACGAAATGGCTAACTATAGGCATTTGCCCAGGCCAGCCCAAAGAGGGCTTTGAAAACCTTTGTGACTTGAGCAAGGGCAAGGGTTGCCAGATCTGTAGTAAGATGTAATGGCAATAGCATGAGATAGATTTAACTCAAGAATTGCATCACCAAGTCATCTTCCATCCGCAAAAGATTTTAAGGTGTCGTAGTTTCCATATTTTATATTCTATCGATCATGCGTATTGTTGTTCAAATCATTGGTTCGGCACTAGATGCAGCCATCCTCCGAACATTTCCCACCAAAACATCAGTCCTATGCGACCAATCGGTCCACTCCCTAACAGTCCAATGCGGAGGTGGCCAATTCCGACACGTCATGATCAGCCCCATCCATGATTGTTATGTCACTGGCTCTTGCAAAACCACTACTTACTCCAATGCTTTTTAAGACACGTGTAAATCAATCCTCAAATTCTTTCTTGGTTTGAACCCTTTTCTTTAAACTCCGCGAGGCAATAATTAAATTTATTCCGCCGCAGACCCTATGCACGCGCTAAATTAGTGGTTTAGCTCGATCCGTCTAGACCTGCATTATGCATATGCATATGCCACGACCAGGTTGGCAGGATGCAAGTTGGGACCAGATTAGTCTTTTGAGTGCTGGATGCCGACGTTTGGACAGGAAGAGGGAATGAAACATCAACTTGGAAAAGACGTTGATCCAACTGCCTCGACCAGTTGCAGCATTTATGCATTATGGATTCTGGTGGGCCACGGAAGAGATGAAGAGAATGGGGCAAAATCTATCTTGCCATGCTTTCAATCATATGTAACGACAACCTTGTCAATTTCAATAGGTTGTGGATACAGTGGCAGCACGATTCTAGGTGGCCCTTGCTTTCTAGTTGTTTTCCGGAGGTGCCGTCCAGGACATCGAACTTGGAAATTCAAAGTTCATCAAGCTCAAGTCAACTATCGAACTTTATTCTATCTAAAAACTGGCCTTATTCATGTATTTGAGCTTTATGATTTGTAGAGTCCAGATGACTTTGAGTTTTTCACATTTGGATAACCTAATCTTTTGTACGACAAATGACTTGCAAGTATATCATTATAAAATATAAATAAATAATCATGTGAAATTACATTATCTTGTCAGTATTATAGAAAAAACTTCATTATTAGAATATCAGATTTTTTTAGAATCGCTAATCACGTGAGTTTCACATGAGATCAAATTTACGAATCAACACAATCAATGACTAAAATGAATCCGATTCGATGGATCTGAATCCTAATCCTAAGAAGAGGATTTTACCCGTTCCTTGGACAAGACGTCCGGAGAGTTTGTCGACGAGGGCTATCGTGCTGGCGAAGCGGCACACAGGAAATGCCGACCTGTCCTAAGGTGCACGGGGACCAATAATCCGCATCTTCTCGGAATTGCAACTCCCGTCCAGATAAAGGAGCTTGGCTTGACTCTGGACACGTCTTCATATAATCCACGCCCTACGCGTGTCCATCGGAGTTGACGATAGCCGTCCCATCCCTGCTGGACCACAGGGAATAGGCCACGCCGGATCATACCCGGAGATACACGTGGCCCACCAGGCACGTGGGGCTGGTCTCGGCTGGCGTGCTCGCTGAAAGATAGACGACCGTCAACTTGTGCCGAGCCGATAGCGACTTCCATCTCCATCGGCTCAAGCCGACACCGACGTTGGCTCCAATCCGGGATCTGTCCCGGTTGCCTGGCTCCCAGCCGTCCGATTCCAGACAGCCAAGTGTCGAGGACTGTAAAGGGAGATAAGAGGAGCGCGTGGGTCCACGTTATTTCTTATTGGTCCGCACCTCACCTCTCGATTAAAAAAGAAATAATATAACAAAAAAACTCGAACACGACACGTTTTATAATAAATTTATCAAATCAAATTTTTTTAATCACAAAATACCCTAAATCAGTATATTTATAACAATTTTAGTCTTTGGTAGGTTCTATTAATTTTGATGGTTAAATTGTTTAGGTAAATGACATATGATAATTTACGAGTATATCAATTTATGATTTTAACTTTTTGTTTATCACATGTATATAGGTTTATGGTTTTTTGTGATATTAGTTAAATTTAAATCAATTTGAGTTTTACATTTTGTTTAGTTAAATGATACATGATAGTTAACGAGTGTAATAATTTATGATTTTACTATTTGTTTGTTACATGTATATAGATTTATGACTTTTCATAGTATTAATTCAATTTAATGATTTATTCTTACCTTTTACAAAAAAAAAAATCAATTTAATGAAAATTAATGTACAAATATATCAATTTGAGATTTTCAATGATAGTTTGGAACAAATTTATTACATGTGTTTCAGTTTAAAATTTTTTATAATAAAAAATTTGTTTGGAATAATTACCATTTTCGAATTTTTTATGATATTAATCTTAAAAAAAGGTTTTTGAGAAAATTTTCCATCCTCCCAAATTGCAGATTCTATATATATATTTTCATCATCTAACGTGTGTCAAAAGTACTCACCGACGGGGAAATGAAATATTTTGGATATCTTGAAATCGAAATGAAAAAAAATAAAAAATGAACATGCTTATGTTTGGAGCGGAGGTCGAAGCCGACCTCCCGTGTCGATCGGAGCGCTGTTGCATTTCTTACTGAAAATGTGGAACATGCATTGTTGCTTCACGCTATTTAAAAGAAAGAAGGAAAAAAAGAAGGGAGGCGGGTCCCACGCCGTGGTTGTTTCACGCGATTTCCCGGACAAGCGAGAGATTCGACCAAAAAGCAGAAATTTATAATAAAAAAAAAAAGGGGGGGGGGGGGACAGGCGAGTGAACCGCGGCGCGAGCACATGGCCGGACGTGCGAGGGCGATGATAGTTGTCGTATCCAGCGTGGCACGATCCGGTCTCGGAGTTGGCGGAGGAATCGCCACCGTCCATTCGGGGAGCCCAAGATGTTTAGCACGCAGGTTCCCGTCCCAAGCCGGAAATGGGCAGTTTAGAAAAAAGACAATAACAGAAACGAGATGTCCCCACCGTCGATGCAAACTCTCGTCCGGACTCTTTCCCTCGTTCCCACCAAAACCCTTCTCTAAACTCGAAGGTTACGTATAATCTCGAAAACATTTCGAGAAAACCTTTTTGCTAAAAAAAGCACCTCCAATTAAGTGAAATAAAAGTATTTTGCTATTGTTTATTTTCTCGCATGGAAAGGATAGTTACTAAGGAATTAAATAAGAATATTTGTGGATGGATCGGCGATTTCTTTCTGTGCCACTGCATCTCATCGGATGCCACAAAAGGTCACAACGTCGGCACGGACACAATCGACGGTGGAGATCGGCTCAGATCCGTGAACGGTACGATTCCGGGCAGAGAGGCCGCCGCGGGGGGGGGGCCCACGGGGGGGATGAGCTAAGCGACGGTATTAGCATGTGATGCGCCCGCAAGAAGACAGCTCAGACGCTCGGTGCTCTAAAACTAAATCGAAAACGACTGGAAAGTTCGGCGCTCGGCTAGCTCGACGGCGATTACTTTAATCTGGCGGGGGGCAGGTAAATGCTAGCCAGAGGAGATCATCGTCACCCGCCGGTGACCCGACCCGATCCCCTTTTTGTTCCCGGCAAGGGCCTCTCTCGTCTCGGAACTTCGCGCTATCGATGGCGTCCAACCTGTCGTCTTGCATGGATATCCCCCACCGGCCATCGAGTCCATTTGCGCTCTAATCATGGAGTTTATCATCGTTGTCGGGGGGTGAAACCGAAAGAGATAGATTCCAAAGGTTGGCCGCCCGCGGTTGCTGGCGAGGACGGACGACGCGGCGCTTGCGGGCCCGTTCGTCCCACGAGATTGGATTGCGTCGGATTGGGAGACAAAAAATGAAATGTGATGTCGAAGTGAAGCCCCCCACTTTGCAAAAATGTTTTGACAAGATCAAAAGGCGTGGATCATTATATGTGTCATCGGAAGGAAGATTAAGTTTGTTGTGGCGACAGGATTTCGAGTGTCAATAGCTGCTTGGTAATTGATAATGCGAGAGCATCCGATTCTATGGAACGGTCCATAAGTTTTGAGATGATTTTGTCGATGAGCCTTGCACAATCAATGATCATTCAAGCTAACTTACTTCGATGGGTTTAGAATGAAGGTGTCGATATAAAAACTGCTAATCAAATTATTGATACGAAAGGATGATTACTGGTTGACTACCAAGCCATCGAATAAGGAGTGGTTGATTTTTAACTTTGCTGATTAAGTTCCGTTTCACTAAATTAGTCGTCAAATTCAAAGCTAATTAACAACATATTCATGAAAAGTTATTTTGAGCAATTTCCTTTGACATCTGTTAAACTTCTAAGATGGTTAGTTGCCGGTCAAGATTGGTGGACGAATTTTTGAAATATATTGCAAGGCTGAAGAGTCAAAGTTATTCCCATGTCTCTTTAATATATGTCTCCATATCTTATGTTGTATTCCCTCTATAAATAAATGAGAGTCCTCAATTGTAAGGCAAACCATTTTCACGAATATATGAGAATTCCTTGTGTGAATGAATATTTAATCAATCATTTATCCAAGGATGTTGGTGGTGAATCAGACAATTCCTTATCCTTGGCTGGTGGAGCAAATCCTTTATGCCTTGGCGGGGTGAGTTGTCATCTATACCAGTTTTTTATTTGACGCTAATAGCTTGTGCCTTTATATTTTTCGTGGTGAATCATCTATATCCTTTGTTTTCTTGCACATCATTCCCAGAAAATCCCTATACCCTTAATTGAAAAATCCCCGTTCCTGAAATCACTCACCTGCGCGCGCATCAACTGGCCAAGGGGACGACGACGCGGGAGGGTGGAATGGCACCGATCGGATGATCGGAACTCCAGAGGAAAAAGGTACTTTGTATGTAAAACCTTACGCCAACACAAGAAGAAACTCTGTTTGCTCAATAAAGCAGGCCCATCTCCAGGTACTTTTGGGCCAAGCGAGTTTGGATCGGAAGTAAATTCCATGGAGGAAAGGAGTTCGGTTCGGCCTGGTAATGCTCCACAAATCCTGTCAAGATCAAGAAGTTCCCCTTGTCGAGATAATCCTGCTGCTTTTCACTTGCCGGGATCGTCTAGCAAAACGGGGATCACTTGCCGGGATCGTCCGCTTTTCAATGTGATCCATAAACTACTGATAAATATTCAACATAACATCTAAACTATATGGAAATGTTTAAAAATTCGAGAATCGCGTTGAATAATGAACCAAATGAGACCACATACATGGACCATTTGTATCATTTTCCTTCTATTCTTCTTGCAAACGAAGAGCTCAAAATGTCAGTCATAGTCCAATGCTAAAACCATTCCAATTGACTCAGTTGTTTCACATGAAAAGTTCTAAGACTAAAGCGAGGAGAAGAGCATACATGGCAATGAATCTAAAGTTAAGTATGAATCTCAAAATTATCATTGAGCAATGCATTGAGCATCACAACATAAGCATATTATGAAAGGTTGATAACATTAAAAATCTCAAATTGGAAACAACCCCATGACTTGTTTACACCAAATTAACTTTTGTCTCAAATAAATTCCAAACTAGTACCCTTGACTTGTATCTAGCCTGTCAAGTATTTGTTCAATATGGTGTTAAAATGCATACATGTTAACACACGTGACAAACAATTTCAAGAAAATTTAGACATGAGAGTAATAAATGAAAAGGAAAAATCCATGTGTATCAATGCGGTATTGGATGGAATCCCGATGGAGAGATTTGAATCAGGGATATTGGTTTATAAATTTTTTGTTAGGAGAAAATTAATTTAAGGTAAAGTCCATTTGTTTGAAGAAAATCTGCTTCGAAGAAATTATTTTCCTATATGTCGATATTTAGATTATAGAAAACTAATCGATTTACAAAAAACGTTTTTCATAAATTCAAAACAAGTTTATATCGGGAGAAAACGACTTTCCCTTTTAGTAAGAAGGAAATCACATTGTTTAAATTATCAAATAAATGAAAACTAATTATTTTTTTATGGAAATGATTTTAATGAGTAATATATTTCGTAGGAAAAAACCACCAAAAACCGTAAAGTTTACTAAAAGTGACAAATTTATTCTAAACTTTTTTTTCTATGACATGAAAAACCCGAAATTTGCTAACCGTGGCACATTTACTGAACTTTCATTTGTGACAAAAAAACCCCGAACTTTCATTTTTGTGACATATTTACCCTAAATCATAGGGATATTTTTGTCTTTTTACTTTTTACTTTTAATTTTTTTTTTTTTTTCTGTTTCTTCTTTCTTCCCTCTGCCGGCTCCGGCGAAGGGAGGCCGGCGTCCGGTGAGGGAGGCCCTCGCTTGACGCCGACGAGGGCCACCCTCGCCTATGTCGGGCGACGTCACCCCTCATCGGCATCGGCCCAGGCGAGGGCGACCCTCGCCGGCGCCAGCTTCCCTCCACCGGGGCGGCGGAGAGAAGAAGAAAAAAAAAATAATAAAAGAAATAAAAGAAAAAATAAAAAGAATAAGACGAAAATGCCCTTAATGGGGTAAATGTGTCACAATTTGCAAAGTTTGGAGTTTTTCGTGTCACAAAAAAAAGTTTGGGGTAAATCTGTCACTTAAGGCAAAGTTTGGGATTTTTTGTGGTCTTTCCCATTTCTTTATCATAAGATTTTCACCAAAAAAAAAAAATGCGTCCTAAATGTATCATGAATTGTATCGATCTCCCATTTCTAATGGTTTTAACCTTTTGGCTATAAGAGTATGATCGCTACGGCAAAGTCGAAGGCGAAGTCGTCGAAAGTGAGCGAAGAGCCAAATTCGTCGTATGCGCTCCTAAAGTCGTTGAAATTGACTTCTCAATGTCGAACATAACTATTAACATCTTTGAGATGAACCACATTTCTTTGCCAAATGTCTCGGTGAATAGCGTAAGCAGAGGCCCCATCCCAATCACATCAAAGGCAAAAGTCGCGTAACTTTCTCGCTATCGTCTAATCGACCGTTTTCACAATAAATAATTGATACTTTGAAAAGCGAATTTCCCTTTTACTGAAAAATAAGAAAAATAGGAGACAGAGACGTTAAGGAGGCATGATGATAATTTTCTTTCCATGTTTCTTTTATTATTTTTCTACTCCCGAAAATAGGTTTGGAACATGAATTTTGTTCATTTCCCACGAAAGACACATAAGAAAGCATTCTAAATATAGAAGAGAGGTTCGACCAAAAAAAAAAGATATACAAAAAAAAGAAGAAAGTCTCCATTTGTTTTGAGAAAAATAAATAATTTGAGATCTATATTTTTAAATGATCATTTATTTCACTAGCAAAAATTAATGAACAAAAATATTTTATTATCCATGAAAAACATTTAGATATAAATTATTGTCAATAATGCTACTGTTTTTTTTTTATTAATTGATTAGTTCAAGCGATACAAATAATCATTTTTAATTTTCTTTTACCAAAAAAATCATTTTTAATTTTTTTCTAACTTATTTATTTTTTGCGAAACAAATTAAACCTTTAAATTAATCGAAGATTTTGATGGGCTTGACTTCCGGCTTCTTTACCTCCTCCTTGAGGACTGAGCACATTGTTCTCCACGCTCGCCCTCACTTGATCCAACCTCATCCATGACGGCACTTGCAAATGGCTTAACTTGTGAGAGTGCTGTTTGGTTTGGTTTGAGATTTTGACAAAGGTAAATGAAAGAATGTATATATATAGTGGGAGAGCGTTCGATTTGTGAATGAAGAAGTATATGGAAATAGAAAGCAATATCCACATCGAATAATCGTTGATCTTCTTGCTGTCTCTATATCTTTCTCTTAATCTTTTATCAAATCTGAAGCATCCACATGTCTTGCGATGTTAATATATTCGGATAGCCATATAGATAGACATGCAATTTACCCTCTACACTAGCAAGTCATTTTACATAGATAACCCTTATCGCTCTCCATCCTAGGAAACAATTTGTGATGGAATCATTATAAAAATAACAAGAAGTGGGGTATGCTCACTTAAAAATTTGCGACTTATTATAAGAAGCTACTATTATTTTCACAACGATCCAAAAATGATTACATGCACCCAAACCGTACCGGTTCACATGATTTAATAACCGAGATGAATTGACTCGCGATGCGTATGCAAGATTTGCGGAATGCCAATAATAATTCGCCACTTGTCATATCGATACATGACCAACCAACTAAAACCCACGCACACTCTCGCAACAAATTGAAGGAGGCCCTTGAAATCCCTTCCCGACATAATCCCACCCAAAATAGGCCGGTTCGGACTTCCTGCAAAGCCGGCGGGGACATTTTACATTCAAACGCATCATAAATTTTCCCCATTTTTTTTTTTTTCACTCTACAAGGATCGAAACAAAGTGAATCTAGATAAGCTCTCACGAGCAATTCTGGTCCGTTTCTACTTTCGGTGCGTTGGTGGGGTAAAAGAACAGTAAAAGTGAAAAGCAGGAGAAGTTAAAAAAAAAAACTATCAACAAGGCCTAGCGATGTAGAAAAAGATCCCCCCCAGACAAATTCCACTCACTAAGGTCAAGAGACCGTTCAGCGAGAGCCGTTCCCGCACGCACAGCAAAGAATCAGGGACACTCCGTACCCATCCCCCTCCTCCGCCTCCGGGCTCGTCGCTCTAGGCGGGGCGACGCGGCCGTCGACGAACAGCGAGTTCGACGCCCCGCTCTCCCGCTGCGCTATGACGATCTCGTCGGGCCCGTACATGGTCGGGCTCTGGCCGCCGGTCCTCCTGCATTCGTCGGCGGCTTTCCTCTCCACCGCGAGGAAATGGCCGAGCGACTGAGCGGCGGCGGTGGCGGCGGCGGCATTGTCCATGTTCTCCACGTCGGTACTCACCCCCGAGCAGAGGGAGAAGAACCAGATTCTGGGCCTGGAGGTTTTCTTGTTCTTGACGGCCTCTGGTTTTCGGATCCTCGTCGATCTCCGGGAGAGCTCCAACATGGTTGAAGCGCCTATCAGGCTCCCGAGGGTGATGCTCCTATCGTGGAAGAACGATCCCGTGGACTGAATGACGAGACGCGGTTCGGTTAGTGAAATCGACAGGGGTTCGCTAGTCCAGTTTTGCATGAAATCACGAAATTGCAAATCCTTCATTCACATGAATTTGACTAGAATTAGCCGATTTATCGGAAGCCCGGATGAATTGATCGGCATTATGGATGTTTTCGAAGTCTTCTAATTTTGTCCCCACAAAATGCTTCTACAGAAACTAAATACTCTGTTCATTGCTGTTGGGATCTTTCAGTCCAACTAAGTCTGCAAGACAGCCCATTTATAATCTCATCATTGCCTTTACCTTTCTACTTTACGTTACTTTTCAAAATGGCATCTTTGCTTCTACAAGGAATGCGCTCATGGCCATTTTCTGGCAATTTGCCCTGCAAATGTTTCACTGACCTCAGTGTCTAAATCTGATGAAGAGTCTGTGGAAGAAGTGGGAGAGCCGGTGAGCAGAGTGTTGAAAGATATGGAACCGGTCGAGTGCTCCCTGCCGTTCCTCCCCAACCCGACCCTCACGTTCACCGGCTGCAACCCCAGGGGCCATCCCTCTCTCTGCAAAACAAGATAGATCAGAATCAGACCGTTCGCCAGACACAGAACACGCTGTTTCGAAAGGACATCGCACGAACAACGTAATGTGCCATCTTTGGCGTGTCGAATTGGTAAAGCACATTCGTTGTCCCAAGAATCTAGACCCAGAACGAAAAGAAACGAAACAAAAAGAAAGGGGAGAACGGGTTACCTGCTGAGCCATGTCCTTAGGGCACTCTGTCTCGACTGCCTTCTTCTCACAGCTTCAAGCCCTCGCCCGAGGCGAGACGCGAGACATTTCCTCCAACGCGGTTCCCTCTAGAAAAGAACAGGGCAAGGCTGATCGATCATCCAAGATGGTAGGCTATATACAGAGAGAGGAAGGAACAACTGGATCCGCCCCCACAGAGAGAGAGAGAGACAGAGACAGAGACAGAGACAGACAGAGACGGGGGTCAAAAAGGAGGGAGAGAAGTCGAGTCGGAGGACTGATGATTTAGGTGCGCTCTTTTTCCTGTGCTCTTTACGATGGCCTTGTTGACCAGGAAAAAGAAAGGAGGAACAGAATCATTGTCTGCCTTTCGGAGTAGAAAATTCGCAGGAGAGAACAGGGAAATTTAGGTTTCAGTCTTCGGAAGCAGGTGTCCTCCGCAATACGACAAACGTGTTCCGCCAACGCCGAGCAGTGCTGTAACGGTCGGCGCTCGTGTTCTTAGATCAGTGCGGGAGAGGGATTCTCCATATTCTTTTGCTCGCGCCTCGAAGATTGCAGAAAATAAGTTTATCCATACCCTGCAACTCCCCTTGTTTGTCCTAAAGCTGATTCTCCATATAGGATATAATCCACTCGCGAAACGATTAGGATATTATAATTTGAAAAAGATCATCCCTTCAATTTTTACTTAATGCAATCACTTCTTATAAGATAGCAAGAAGTAATTTCTTTACAAAATTTTCAACCTCGATTTAGATTGGCTATATATGACTAGACCGGTTATGAACTGATTTGGTACAAAAGAATTGATTCAAAATACCATTTGACTGTTACGCCAAGAAAAATTTGCATACTCAAATTCGAGACCTTGATCAAGGATATAAGCTAGTTGGGAAAAAAAATTGAAAATGAGACATCCCAATAAAAGTAAGTGATGGAATAAGTATGTTATTTCTAAGGAGCTTTTGTGTCATTCTATAGTTATCTTAGAGTTGATTAACGTTGTGTGAGCCTTATAAAATTTCAAGAGACTAACTTTGCGAAGAGCCAATCAACTTACCTAACAGCATTGAAATCTTGTGATGGCTTTCTTTTTGCATGTACTGCATATAAGTGATTTAGAGATGTGACCCAAAACCAACCCGGCCCGATCCAACACTTGCTCCGGCGAGACTCTTCGGCCCTTTTTGAAGTAGTGGGCCGGCTTGCATATGGCCGGTTGGGCTTACTGGGCCCATCCTGGCCCAATCATCTGTGCTATTATTTCGTTAGCCCGAACTACGAACGGGCCTGATTACAAGTAAGCTCGTCCATGAAAACCACAATCGCACGTCCTCTTTTGGCGGCCCAATTGGCACTTTGACATGCATTTCTTCAGGACGATCACATAGCGAAATCCAAAAATTTATCGCAATTGACCCATAAAACTTACAATTGCAAGTACCCTCTAGGCTTTTCATTAAGTTTGTCGGTTTTTAAGCAAACAAAAATTGCCACGCAACTTTTTAAAATTATCTTTCAATCTTATGTAGCTGTTAATGGAAAAAGAAAGTTACATAGATTTTCCCTTGATTAAATTCCTATGGAGCTAACAGAACGATTAAAATGAACTACCATGACAAGTTTAAAGACTTTAATGCATGAAATGAAAGTTTCATGGCTCAGTGGTCCATATTTTTTCTACTAACCATTCTTTTTTTTCTTTTTTCTTTTTGGCATTTATGAAAAATCTCGCCTTAAACAATCTGTTCAATTGTCATCGAAACAATTGGATATTCTCTTGCAAAGATAATACAGATCAAGACCCTGGCCTTTTTATTCGGCTAGCGAATATATTAATTGGCGCTAGTAGAAAAGTCAAAAAGTGCTACGAACTTTTAAATGCTTTGTTGGTTCTTGCATGGTCCGTAGCTAACCAGCCAAGCGCCAATGAATCTTTTTTACTTTAATTCCTCCGGGATATACCTACTGCACATGACTTTATATTCCCCAAATTCATACTTTACAACATTATCATTTGACTTTCTGCAGGAAAAAAATAAAGAGATAACGCCACACGAAATATGTGCATCGCGGTCTCAATTTATCCATCAATAGATCCTGTCGTTTGTTTGTGGTAACCCTTATACATTCCTGGTAAATCTTTTTCACATATTTACAAAGTACGAGTGATATTCATTAGGGGTGATCGGTTCTCATTCCGGTCCAGTCCTATCCCATAACAGGGAATCAGATAAGAGTTCCCAAGTGGAACTGATTGTGAGAGGTGAAAGCAAAAGACCAAAAGAGGAGATGAGGCTGACATGAGACATTTAAAAAATAAAAATAAAATATTTGTCTAGGTAGTCTAGTTTAGTCCAATTGCCTCTTGGGATTGGGAAATGGATTGCCTGAACACCGATTCCACCTCTAGAAACTAGTAGTTGGATTGAACCGACTAATTAGATTTAGTTCAAGTGATTCACTAGTTCAATCAATTCGTCTTGCTCATCCCTAATTTTTTTCCACGAACTAACAACTTGTAATGATGAAGAACAATCTCATTCTTTCATGGTGAAAATGTTGAACGAGGTTCGCCAATTTGGGTTTTACCATGGAAAAACAATACAATTTACCATTGCTTATCACAACCATAACGTTTTCCGGGTAAATGCAGGTTATTCTTGATGCATGTAATTTGTTCTTGGCAAATAGAAGTTGTTCGTGATACATGCATGCTGTTTGTGGTAAAATAACTAATTTACCATGATTGAATAAGGTTTACTAGTGGCAGTTCCTAATAAATACCATTTGTTTATTGTACATACAAACAAATATAAACAACTTATTTGATAGATACAAGTTATTCTTGATAAGTATAATCTACTCATTATGAATATGATTTATTTACAGTAAAATTTATTCTGAACCGATCATTTTCATCGTCAAATAGACTCTATTTATATACGAGGTTACTAATAATAACTACACTTTACTACAGAATAAATACAAATTTTCTAATGGAGATTCGTGGATAACGAGGTCTTCTTTTACTTACAATGAAAACGGTATACTAAGTTTGATATGCTATACGAAGTGAACGATCTCGTCTCAAGTTGAGATCGTCTTTTACTACAAAATATATACAAATTTTCTAATGGAAATTCGTGGATAACGAGGTCTTCTTTTACTTACAATGAAAACGGTATAGTTTGATATGCTATACGCCCCTTACCAAAGAAGGCCCCTACCATAGAACTGAAGGCCAACTCATCGTTTCACATTATTTATACACAGAAAAGCAGTTGAGATATGATAGATCGGCCATCCCATTGGAGCAACCAAAAGCTTTCTTGCATAAACAAAAGTAAAAAAAAATCGATCTGACGATGATATAAACAATGTATGCGGCAAAAAGGAAGGTCGAGTCGAGAGAAAGAAAGGAAAATAATATCGATGATATCGGATTCTAATACATGTATCGTCCCCACGATCGTTTCCATAAATAAATCCTTCTCTTTCCTCTTTACTTCTTTTCCAGATGGAGCAATAAAGAATGGCCAGTGCCGGCTAACTAGGGTTAAAACATTAAAGATTATCGAGACGAGATGAGATGAGAATCAGGGCTCGCAGCAAAAAAAAGGAAACCTGGGAGGTGGCAACTGGTGCAGCATTTAAAGACCCCTCTGGCAATGGGCAGCGTGCCGTCTTGAGGGAACACGAAGATCCCTTTCGTATCCATTAGGGTTCAAGAACAGAGAAAGATACAATGGAAAAAACAAATGGAGCATGTCTGCAATCTGCATCTCTCTCTCTCTCTCTCTCTTGCCAAAGTCAATGCTGAACAAGAAGAGAGAGAGAGAGAGAGAGAGGTGGCATGTGGTGCCGGGAATGAGGGAATCCGATGCAGACATTGTGGATGACATGTTCTTGGGTTCGTGATATCCACTCACGTTATCCCAGGGTTCCCAGTATCCCATCTGAAGCCGAGGTGTTAATTACCATTGTCATTTAATATGCCGTGCCTCCACGACCTGTCGTTCCTCTAACCACATCTTTGATGGGCGAGTTATGAGTTATGGACATTGTCCATTTGTAAAGTTAACTCAAATTAAAAGTAAACAATGTCCATGTTTGTAACCCATCAATTAGATGTTCAGTTAGAGGAAATTGAAGATTGGGGAGAACATTACCATAACGAAATTATGGACTTCCATTGCATGAGGAGTTGAGGATGTTATTGTACGCCTAAACCACACGCACATCAAACTTGTTAAGTTATTCGGTAAGCGCATCGATCGAATTTGACCCGTTAGCCATTTAAGACCGTCTGAGATATTCTCGTTCAATAAAAGCCAAGCGCTTTTCTGCTGTTGTCTCGAGTCGAATCGGGAGATCATCCCCGTTTGCTTGTAAGCAGTAGCAGATGATCAACTTACCAGTGAGCATGTGAAATAGACCTCAGTGTTGATTACACTTTCATACTTCAATTCGACATCTGTAATTCAGTTCGAGTTCGACTCAACTTCAATTCCCTCATAAGCAGCACAGGCGATTTTGATAACCTAACTTGAGCGTGAAAATTCAAGCTTGATCATGTCGGAGTCGAGCATCACGTTTCGACTTCAAAAGGAAAGCGGTTCGTTCATGATGAACGCGAGGGAAATGCAGTGTTCAACCAAATAACGAGATTACTAAAGAGGGAAAAGAAAAGAAATGAAGTCCGAGGAGAGAGTTTCTATTCTCGTTGAGACAGAACAGCGCAACGACAACAGCTTACCAAGGATCTCTCGTTAAAAACATCAGCAGAATAATCAGTTCCACATCGAAAGACTAATTTTACAAAGTCAAATCTTCAACACAATGCCTTCGCGTTGCTTTCCAACTTCACTTTCTTGATCTTACTGTATAAGTGTCTCCGGATCGCCGGCGGGAACAGGGAATCGATCTCGTCCGTCAGGTCAAGCAACGCTACTCCTGCACTGCGGTCTTTCCTCTTCGCTGACCGGACCGCTCGGGGCTTCCTCGGCGCCGGCGGGCACTGAGCTGCCGCCGGGACTTCTGCTTCCCGGCCTGACGAAGTCGTCGTCGGGGTTGGGGTCTTGAAACCATCATCATCTTCTTCGACGCTGCTGAGTTCTCCTGGAGATGGCAATTCTACAACCCGCTCACTCCGTTCTTGGGCACCAGCTTCCTGAAATTCCGGCGAGGTCTTCCTGGACGAGAAGCTGTCGAGGTCTTCCATGGCGTCGAGATCTCTCTTCGGTATGAAGATAACTTCAGAACTTGCCGTGCCCATCAAAGATTAAGAGCTAAAACTAAGTCGGAACCAAGAACCGAGGGTTTGTAGGAACGAGAGTGCGTAGGGCAAATGCACTTGACCTTTGCTTGAAGCAAAGTGACAAGAAGGAGAAGGATGGGAGGAAGTGGTTTGGTTCAGGCTAGAGACGGAGACCGAGAAGTCTAGGAAACAATGAAGGGAGGTGGTTATTAATATAATAGGCGGACTTCTCAATTTATACATGCATGTTCGGTAAGAATCCCACGTTTAAACCTAGTTTAAAACTTAAAAGAAACCGGCTGAATCTGAAATTAAACACTCGACTTGGGATGCCGTGGATTTCACCGTTAAATCACGGCATCTCGCACCTAGCCAATCACTATCATCCCGTGAATAAAGTCTAATTTAACATATAATGCAACAATGTCCGTGAAATTAGTCGAGTTGAAAAGTTTGAGTGGTTGTATAGTCAAAACCGTACGCCGTATACACGGTAAAGTTGTAATATAGGAGTAGGCTGCATCTTAACCAAAAGAAACCATTTAATTTTTTTTTTCTTCTGGGTCTTTAATTAGTGAATTCTTTTTGCAAGATTCTTTGGATTTTAGCTGTGAGGAAGCTTTGGATCATGAGAGAGAGAGAGAGAGAGAGAGAGAGAAGGTGGGGGTGGGGGAGGGATAGAATTTCTAATGTCTCAACCCACTTCGGCGAAGGATCCGATGCAACAAATATGTGGCGACACCCACGTTAAACAAGAACTGAGAAAAAGAAGAGAGAGTCGAATCGGGTCGGACACAAGAAGCTTAAAGAAAAAACTATAAAAGATCTCCTTAAAGGGGGAGGGAGGGATTGCTTTTTCTATCTCCTTTTACATGGCTTTCTGAGAAACTTTTTGATGCATGCTGCACGTGCTTCGCTACAGGGAAACCACCTGTTCTCATCGAGCTAATCCGCAGTTGTTAACATAATATAATGCGAAAAGACAAAGTACGTTAATCAGCAATCTTAATGGCCCTTTTCCCGAGTATTTTCGGTGTCGCTATAAACATCTTAAAAGTTTTATATCAACGCACAAGAATTTAGGATTTCTAAATTATTACGTATAATGTATTTTCACAGTAGTTCTTTCATTCATACGTGTAGGATTTACACGGTTATGACAAGAGTGTTTAAGAATAAATGAGATTGCCGGTAAATAATTTTTAAGTAAAATGTTATAGAAAGTTTGACCTCCGAAGTTTGCATGCATACTACTTTTGTCTCTTTCTCTCTCTTTCTTTCTTTCTTTCTCTTTCTTAGGAAACATATGGCGAGACTTTCTAATTAAGGTCTTGGACGGCAATAGGGGATGGTCCATTATCCCAGAAATTTAAAAAATAACCAAAATAAACTATAAGTCTATCATATCTAATCTACCGTACCATACTGTAGCCGGCCTAAAATGCCTGCGAAAAGGGCGATCGTTTAGCATATAGAGAGTGGCTCTTCGTATTATTTAAGCTAATAATTCGTCCATTTTAGCATTCATCGTCTTTCCTATTCTCGTCGCTATGTATGCCCACGTCAAGCTCTTTAGCTATCTATAATTCACCAAGGGAGGTGGGCACAAGAGACTGATCAACGTCAGTTTTGTCTTTTTCTTTTTAATATCTTGTTGGTTTAGACACTATAGCCATGGCCTGATCGATGGCTCGGCCAGAACGTGTTGATTTTGTTTCTGATGTGAATCGGATTTAATTTGGTAGTGTACTCACGATTCTCGTTGGATGCGAATGGGCAGGCTTTGTCTACACGTGTAGCTCTAGAAAAAATACGCATGTCCAAAAAAATCCCATAGTGGATGGAATCGAGATAATCACCAAAAAATTCTTTAACTTATTTTATGGATACTAAGGGC
The DNA here is from genome assembly GCA_017140185.1 of Eucalyptus polyanthemos subsp. polyanthemos. Classification (NCBI taxonomy): domain Eukaryota; kingdom Viridiplantae; phylum Streptophyta; class Magnoliopsida; order Myrtales; family Myrtaceae; genus Eucalyptus; species Eucalyptus polyanthemos. The sequence goes on along the minus strand of CM029466.1, from coordinate 30,765,322 downwards.
GCGTTTGATAACGATTTTATTCTCGGAAACAAATTCTGATCAGAAATGATTTTTTTTTATTCTGTTCTCGAGAACAATTTTTAAGTATTTTAAGCTATTTGGTAAATCGTCTAAAATTTCGATTATAGAATAGAATTGCGTTTGGTACCGTGCTTATTGATTTTATTCCAAATCAATTTCTTTTAATTTTTAAATAATTTTTTTCTTTTTTTTCTTTTTTTCTCTTCTTTTCTTCTTCTTCTCTGGCCGGTCGTTCTTCTTCTTCCAAGGGCGTGACCTCACTAGAGCATCGACCAACTAGACAAAGATCTAACGAGGCCGAGCCTCATTGGTGGCTAGGCCGACCTTGTCGGGGCTGGGCAAGGCCTGCTTGGCCATCGGTGAGGCTCACCCAACCTCGGCGAGGCTTGGCCTCATCGGACCTCGCCCTAGCCCGACGAGCTCGTCAGACTGGTTATCGGTGGACGGCAGTGGGTGGTGGCGGATGACAACCACAAGATGGCAGTAAATGAAGAAGAAGAAAATAGAAAAGGGAAAATAAGAGAAATTTGATTATTGATTCTTAAATTTGTTCCCATAACAAGAATTAAATTTTTTTTTTTTTTTTTTATTCTTGTTCCAAATCTACTTTCGCGAACAAAAAAAATAGAAATTTATTTATAAAACAAAAATTTTTACCAAACACGATTTTTGTTCCAAACCGCTTCCCGGAATAAAAATCAGAATCATGTACTTGTTTGGATGATTATCAAACATGCCATGATTTAGTCATAATTTTTTTAATTTGGTTAATTTGTTTAAAACCTTTCTAACGATATTTCAATATAGTTATTTCTGTTGATTTTAGGTGACAATCGCCAACACAAATAATTTTTTAAAATCTTAAAATGATTATGAATTTTTTTTTTTTTTTTTTCTCTTCTTTCTCCACCGATTATTGATAGAAGTAAGGGTAGGTGAGGTCAACTCTAGCCAGATTCGATGAGACTGGTGATGCTCAACCTTGTCACCCTCTGTGAGGTTGACCCTCATTGGTTTGGCCTTTGCCTATGGCCGATCACCCGCCATGATTGATTGAGGAAAAAGGAAAAAGAAAAGAAAAAAATAAAAAGTAAATAGTTCATAAAAATTTAAAAAATTATCCATATTAATGATGGTCATGCACGTAAGATAGTTGGCGCTCATATTAGTGATTGCCCGCAATAATTGCTAGAAAGACTACAATAACAATCGTCAAAAGATTTAAGACGAAATTGGCCAAATCAAAAATTTAGTATTGAAATAATTTCACACGATAAGTTTATGCTCTTTTTCGTAATTTTTCCTGTAAAATGAGCATGTCGTACTTCTCTCTCTCTTTTTAATATTTTTGACTCTAGAGGACAAATTAGTGAGAAAAAGATAAAAATATTCAAAGTCCACATAAGTGCTTAGTGGAAGAAATTGCTCCTATGCGTAAGCAAGTGTTGGATTGATGGCAAACATGTATATTTTCAAACCCAAGATGATTAGTCAACACACATGTCAAAACCATCTTGAGCACAACATAACAATTCCCCATCACTAGGTGTGTTGAACATAATCATATGCAGGCAAGGGTTTTCGGTTCATAAGGAGAATAGTCTTTCAGACAACGAATCATGAGTCTCCTCAATGCAAGAAGCTATTATTGAAGGCTGCTCGCGGTCAATCGTTGCATGATTGTGGTGCGAATAATGTCAAACATTTTCTTGATTGCTTTCCCGGGTTTTGCTTTGTTTTCTGCACTTTGCATGACGAGGCTTTGGTGGCGCCATTTGCCCTAGGATTCCCCGCTGAAAATGGATTGAGTCGAGGTTTGGTGAGGTTCTACTCGAGTTTGAATAATTATACTGGCTTTTGAATGATTATAGCTTCATCAATCGAAATGATGAAAAGGGGAATGTGGGATTGATCTATTATGCAGGAACTGAGGTCCACTGGGGAGGACCAAAGAGGGAGATGGTGAGGAGCATGGCATGCCATGGCTGACAAGCCGTGAGGGTCCATCCATCCATGCTAGTCAACTTTGTCACAAAACTATATACACTTACTTAATATTTTTTTATAGAACTAGGGTTAGCCTGCTATTACTTGGGAGAGCCGACTCTCGCGTACATATGCTGTAGCGAATTTCTCTAATCTTGACATCGAACATGGCCTCTCTCCCTCTCCACACGGATCTGAGCTAGATCAACCCTCTCGAGATGGAGCTCATCGACTTCGGATCGACTCGATCAAAGGTCGAAAACCTCTAATCATCCTCTTAGAGAGAGAGAGAGAGAGAGAGAGAGAGAGAGAGGATTGCTTGGATTTCACCGCATCGTAGACATGATGAGGGGGTGTGTGTGTGTGTGGAGAGGACCACTTCGGCGGCTTTACACTTTTACATGCTAACGATTCCTGTTGATCAGTCCATACTCTACAAATCTACGCCACTCATCAGCCAGCAATTAGCAATAAGATCCGGATGGGGTATAAGCTGCTTTTCCAATCATGTAGATCGCTGCAACGCTAGCATGAACACTCCACGTGCTGGCTCTCTTGCGTTGACAGGGAACGTACTTTTCTTTTGCCTTTAAATAAGCATTGGAGGGGCTGCTTCATATCTAATCGCAGTGCTGCGAGAGGAATTCTTTTCTAGGGTCGGTACAAATCAGGGCGCACATTTCAAGTACTCTAGTAAATTTTTGATTCACCAAATACCTCCCTAACTTCATGGGCAACCTTATTAATCCGCCGAAATGAAAATTTGGTTAATTCAAACTAGATCTGTCAAAATGGATCATAAACTTATTTTTTTAACCTGTATTTGATGAGCTGGTGATTATATGAATTAATTATATTCAGTAAATAGGTTAATAGTTTATTTTAATAATTTATTTAGACCCAGCCCATCTTTATAACTCTCTCTCTCTCACCTTACTCAATCTCACAGTCATCCATTTCATGTTTTCACATCAGTTTGGGTATGAGTCTTCTTATATTTGATTAAAAACATAAGTATTTTAGTAATATAAGTTGGGTTGGGTATGAAAATGAGTTGTTTTTAGTCAAACCATTTTTTACCCGACCCACCCGTTTGACGAGCCTAGTTCGGAGAAAACCATATCGAGAAGCGAGGTATCAGATAATTTTCTTCAAAATCTGAGCGAAAGATAATTTCTCCAATGCTAAAGGGATCAATCAAACGAGGAATTGAAAAACATTTAAGCTAATGGCCGAAACAGGATCTGCCTAACCCAGCATTCTCTGGGATCGCGCTTCGTACTGCATGTGTTCCGTTTTGTACATGCGCACATTAATTGTTAAGGGGAAAGCCCTTTTTGCTTAATTAAAGTTGCAAAGCTGGGGCAGAGATCTGATATAATGTGGGTATGATGCTGAGAAATAAGGAGGGGAGGAGGGAAAAAGAAAGGCGAACACGCACTCTCATGGCGCATCATTGCATCTCATGCTCATGCTTCATGATGCTGCTCCCCCCGTTGCCGATCATGATGTCCCATCACCGGCAATCATGCCCCTGGTTTTTGCACCTGCTAATCCTTCCATTAAACAAACTTATTTTGTTGCAGAGATGCCGTTCTTTTTTATCTCAGCCTTTGGTACCTCTCAATCATGGGAACGAGATGGAATCCGATAGGATTCGCGTGATGGGGATGTACGCGGCAAGAGTTAGCACGATTCCTCCCATCCTGGTCTTGAGCTGATTAGGGTTTGAAGCAAAGTTCTTCAGATGTTCTAAGAGAAAACATTACGTGCCAAAATGTAGTTCGTACCACAGGCACAATGTCGAGAATGGTCCTCGTGCTGTTGGCTAATATCTAATCCGATCTTTGAACTTTTAATGATGTTTACTTCGGTTCTTATAGATAATTCGATTATGTTAGTTGTTCAACCTACTTGAATATTTTGTTGGAGCTCATTGTCAAGTCTTATGAAGTGAAACAACTTGTGAACAATGACCATATGGATAAAAGGGCTTTCAAAATCCGACTTCTGGATATAATTTCATCTCGTTCATTTGAGTTTTTTTTCAAGGAAAGTCAATATGGATAAAAGGGTCCTAACCGATCTGCTGGTTTGACTCGTCAATAACAGTCTACTACTTCAATGGCCCACTCGACGACGGGCTCGCTTTGCTGAGCTCAGGTTTTCCGGTGAGGTGTGTACTGGCGCTCGAACATGAAACTCATCGGGAGACATTCGCGTCCCTCTTTGGTCGAGGCTCAAACAGGGCCCATCAAATCACCCTAAATCGGTCTACCTCGCAGACCCATCTAGAGAAGAAGCCAGAAAAGCCCATTGAAAATCACACACACGAAGGCCACACGGCTTCCCCTCAGTCAGTTCAAAGAAGTAAGTCAAGCAAGCAGTCCAACGCCAACATGAGCCCAACGCCGAGTCTTATTATTCCTCTGCTGTCGTTTTCAAGTGTTTCAAGGCCGTGGAGTCGTATAATGTTGCGAAAACGTGCGCAACCCTTTTGACTAGTCTTCTCCTTCTCCATTTGATCGCGTTTTCGTGGATTATGGATTTGTACGATGCGTCTGAACAGCGTTTGACAAAGTCGTACCCGGGACGTCGTCCGTAGAAACCGAAGTCCTTTCCTCGCTTCTCGAAGGCCCCCTTCAATCCCCACCGATCAAAAGTCCTACGTTGAAAACATACGAGGTGAATTCCAGTCCGACACAGGCTTTGAAACTTTGAAACGTTCAATGTGAAAGCTTGTGTTTTACCCCTGACCTCCATCTTCCAAAGTCTGCGAAAGAGACCCCTCCCACTTCAGAGTATGAGAAGGGGGGGGAGGGGACGTGTGACGGATGCATGAGCCGATGAACAGATCTTACGGGGACGATTAGGGACCGATGGATAGGACGCAATTTTCTTTTGGTTGAATTAATAACACGGCGTTGGAGATTTAGAGATGTGACATCATTCATGAAGATTTTCACGATGGCTGAATTCTTGCTAGCACAGTACCATGCTCTTGCGATTTTTTGTTACCAAAATAGATACGGAATTGAGCCAAGACCTGAATAGTACCCTTGACCGTGGCATTCCATCGATCCAAATCTATCTTGTAACCGTATATGCACGCCCATGTAACTATCGATAATTTTAGCCTCGAGTAATTAAGAAAGTCCGTAACCCCTTTCTTGTCAAACGTTTCTCGTTCTTAAGTTTCACGAAATGCCCTATAAATAAAAAGCTTACTTGCACCCTCATACAGAGGTCCACATCTCTCTCTCCATGATTGGCCATCTCCCTCTGTTTCTCCATCTCTCTCTCTCCCGTTCTTGACGCACGCATGTCTGCGCATTTTTCCATAAGTCCCCATATAAAGAATTGGGAATTTAATCCGAAGGAGGGGAAGTTCACCAACTCCTCATGACCCACACTGAACAGAGGGTTCATTCATTTCAACGTGATGATCCCGGGTTGGTCAGCTGAACTTTCTCCTTCCCCGAACCAACCCCGTAGCTCTCTCCTCTCTTGCCTTTCTGGTTATCTTTTCTTTTTTGGTGGTAACGAGCAAGAAACGTCACGGAGCTTTACTTCGTTGACTTGATTTTGTTGACTTCGCGGTTGTTGCAATTTGGACCGGGCCAAAACATGGTGGAGCGAGAGAGTGGACCAGTCTTGGGAGTTTTCTTACTACTTTAGCGTATCTAGCGCGCCAAAAAACCTGTGGCTTTTTGTGGGTGCTGGTCAGCCATTCTGCCTTCTCGGACAACCACCGCTAACGACTCCTCCCTCCTCCCCCTCCTCCTCCTCTTTCCTCTCGTAAAAATCATCCCTTTTTGCCGTTCCACGCGAACTTTTTTTGGTTTTACGAGAGTTTGGCTCTTGCAATTCTTGATTGTCCTCTGTTCAGACACCCTTTCTGATCTTTCTTAAGAGCAGTCCACGCTTAGTCAGACCGAGCCTTGCCTTGTCTCAACTCCATCGGAAGAAGCATCGAATCTTGATAGGGAGCAAACTCCGAGGTCTGTTGTCTTCAATTCTGAGCTTGTTTTGTATGCCCGGTTTCTTCTTCGTTTCGCTTCTGGGGGGTATGATCGTTTTTGCTGAGGGACGAGGCGAGGAGTTGAACAAACCCTTTCCGTCTCTTTTAATCTTGACTTCTGTCGCCTAATTTGCACCTCTGTATTCACTTTGCTGCCTTAACTCTGCATGCAACTGCGAGACTTGCCTTTCTGTATAGCAAACGGTAGTAACCCGAACGCCTATCTTTCGTTCCTTTTTTAAAGTACAGAAAATCTGCAGTTGGACAAGTTCAAAACACAATCTTTCGATCGGTAATTAGAAGAGGGAAGTAGTTCACTGTCCATTGAAGTCTGTAGTCTGGTGCAGGATCGTCTGATTAGAAGGTTAAGAATGAATTGGGCATGCGATTCTAGAGCGTTTCATATCTTTGGGAAAGAGAGTCAAAAGTGGTTCTCGGGTTGCCGAGGGTTGTGCTGTGTCATTGGGTTCATTGTAAAACTGAACTTATTTGGTGCTTGATGTTGATGATAACAAGGTCACAGGAATCTTTGGTGCTTTGAACTGTACTTGGGGATAGTACCCATCTCCGGGTATGGCTTGTCGGTGTACAACTCTGAAAAATGCGAACTTCGCTCATATAGTGCATTCCTATGTTGATTCAGGTTCCAGTGATAAAGTCAGGTATCGCGACACTACTTTCGGTAAATAGCTGAAGCACCATTCAAGACTTTAGGTGCGCTCTTGTGCTTCGAGCTCTCACAGATGGAAGGGGACGTCCAGTGGAGAGATCATGGCATCCAACTGCAGAACAGTCATCAGGGTCGCTGGTGGGGGTTACTTCACATCCTCGACTATCATTACTGGCGTCACGTCAGGAATGTCAGGAAAGCGCTTCACGGAAAAGAGCGTCAAGGAAGAAGACGCCGCATTCGTAAGCCATGTCAGTATTGCCTCATCTTCCCATGTCGCTAGTTTTATTGCCTTTTGCATTTGTCCACTATAATAATGAAAAAGAGGGAAGTAAGAACCTTTTCAATATCAAATGGTCGCTCTTACGTCCAAGAGACCGTTTCCTATGTTGATACGGTACTACTCTTTTGGCAATGGCTAAGTACTCTTCCAGGTATCCTTGTTTCCTGACACCGATGATCCGATTACCCAGCTTTCCTTATCCATGTTACAAGTTTCAATAATAGAAAATGTGTAGCACCGTGAGGAAGTTTTTTTCGCTTGAATTAATCAATGAACAGGATAACTTTATATTATGCTACCAACTGGAATATCAAATTGCTTGGGTGGCTGTAGATATCACATTCCTTTTCTGAAATACCGCATTAACTGCAGGTATCAGTGCTGTGACATTTTATGGTATTGCATCAACTATATGACAGCTTTGGATCTCGCATTCCTGTTCTATCTCTCGCAGTTCTTATCCGAGTTTATTTTCCTCTGGTTTCAGGTTGTGCTACACCAAAAACAATTTCCTTCAGCTGGGAGACTGGTCAAGGGCAAGATGAAGCAGAGCATCTACTGGTATATTCGTGTTTTTAACTCTGAATTTCAGTGTACACCTCTCAATTTATACCATCAAATTGCTGGCTCTATTGGAAAATTCTCATTTCAATCACCACAATCTTTAATCAGAATGCTTTTGCTGGCACATGCGTAACAATGAATTTGGATATCTTTTGATTCTGAAACCTTCGGCAGGAACGGCCTAGCATAGAAGCTAGTTCTCTCAACGATGTTCCTGTGAGTAGCACCGGAGAAGTACTTGCAAAAGCTGCGCCTGAGCAAAAGATCCATCAAGATTGGATTTTGAACTTTCTTTCACGTCAAAATCAACCGCACTGATTCCATCATTGATGAAATAAAAGCCGAATGGACAGATCCTCTTATAATCCTTCATGACGGAGCCGACCCTCCAATCCCCACATTGCAGGACCTTTATTCACTAAGGACAGGGGAGGAGGTTGGTGCTGGAAAAAGAGCCCACCTCTCCGAGAGAGGTGGAGAAGTGAAGCAAAGATGATGGACTATGGGCATGGCGAGAAAAATTTGCAGCGACACGACAAAGATAAGACCGAGACAGAGAGAATCAACATAAACAAGGATTCCCTACCCAATGTCACCCAACAGCAAGATTCACATGCGGGTATTGTGAAACAATACCATGGCCAGCAGACATCCATTAGAAAAGCAAGCTTCACAAAGTCTCAATCATTTCCGGTGGCCGATGCATCAGGCGCTAGATCTCATAGGCCAAGCACTCTTGAGCACAAGCAAAGTGAAATGTGGTCTTTCCCAAAGGGTGAAAAGCCGACAACAATCACTCCGGGGCTAAGCCTCACCTCATCCAACTCGCTACAAAATCACGACATACAATCAGTGCAAAGCAATGCCATGAAGCAGGAAGATAGGGCTTCTTCCTCGGGCAAATCCCACCTGAATAACGTGCACAGATGGAATCAGACGGTCACGAATCAGATAAAACGCATCAAGCGTAGAATAAGGCGTGCATTTAAAGAAGAAAGAAAAGAAAAGGTGCCAGCTGATGCTGTCCTTGACAGAATTTCTCATGGATCTAGTTCTCCTGCCGACACGAAAGAGATTTCTGAAAATTCCCAGTACCAGGATGGCGAAAACTGGACCACTGTGAGTAAGCCACACCACACGGAAAGAACTTCCTCTATACATGAGTCGCTGGATAGATATTCTCAGTTATTCGAGAACGCTTATGGGAGGGAGCCTATCCTGCATCATTCCAAGAGCCTTAAATTGACAGACGAAGACAGGAATTCCTCGGGTGGGCATTCGCGTAAATCTTTCAGAAGGAGACTCTCCCTTCCGGATCCTGAAAGCCTATCTTTCCTCCTTGGTGTGGTATCTTTAGATGCTCTTTGTTCAGACATGCGAGTGATGAAGGATGGTGATCTCTGTGTGATTACTGAGTGTGATTCGGGCAGCAGATTAAATTCTTCAGCTATTCCTTCAAATCCTGATGGAAGTGCTCCGCTACAAGATAGTTCGGAGGTCGGGTTTCTTAAAGATATTCAAGAAAAAGAAGAAGATGAAGAAGAAGACGGTGATGGTGATGATGCAGAGACTAGTACTGAACTGCGCTCCAGTGCAGTTGTAGCTTTTGATCAGAAGACTGTTGAATATAGTGACAATGTTGTTGAATCGGCAGGGGAGGATAACAGTGGCCTGCATGAACGGGAGATGTCTATCACATGGGAAGCCGTCGGTCAAGTAGGTGAACTAAGTTCAGTTTGTTGTTCCAAACCCTCTCCAAAGGACGACAAAGCTACGGCAGGGGAGTTTTTGCCCTCAAATGGTATCAACTACATCTCAAAGCCAAGTTCTATTTTTGCATCATTCGCCTGGAATTACCTGGTTTTTACTGTCAAGAGTGCAATGGAAATGGCATTTTTAAAGCATATTAAGATCAAACGTGTCCTTGAATGCAGATCTTACAATTCATATCCTCTTTAAATTGTTATATGTGTCGTCTGATCCTAGTCAATCCAAGTTCATAATCAGACCTGCTATTGGAATACATTTTACTATTCATCAGTCTGCTACTTTATTTCTCATGTGCAAGAGTTGGTTGTGACAAATTGATCCACTGTTGCTTCAGGTTGCATTCATCTGGAGGAGCCGGGTTCTCATGCAAACCTGTCCAGCAGCTCTGTCCTGGGAAGCTTCGATGGTATCTTGCGAAGCTTTAAATGATGCAGAGACTGGGATGAAAAAGAACATTGTAGACCATTTCTCAAAGCCTTTGCACTTGGATAAAAGGGATGAGGCAGATTTTAACTACGTAAGTCACTTGCTCAACCTATCCGGTGTCTTCGAAAGTGAGCAATTTGAATGGTGGCAAACTGCAGACCGACCGCTGAACCCCAAGTTATTAGATGATTTGGAGGATTGCACAGCAGGCCACGAGCTAGGATGCTCGGATGAGGTTGCCGGTACTTACAGCGACCACCAGCTTCTGTTTGATTTAGTCAATGAAGCACTGCTCGAGATCTTCGAGCAGTCATCGGCTTTCTTCCCCAAAGCCTTCTCCTATGCTACCAATGGCAGACTGATCCCGAAGGGTCAGCACATGCTCGAGGAGGTCTGGAAAAGAGTGAACCGGCATCGCACGGGGCCGGAGCAAGACCAGACATTCGATGAAGTGATGGCTCGGGATCTGGCGAGGGGAGATGGTTGGTTGAACCTCCAGTGGGAAGGGGAGTGTGTGGCGCTCGAATTGGAGGATTGGATCCTTGACGATCTCTTAGACGAAGTCCTTGAGAGTGAGCAAGTTGGCAGGTAGAAGTGAGATGTCCGCATAACCGTTCTTCGCTTTCTTGCACGCCAAGTTTTGTTCATGATATGGTGGTTTTGTGCTGCATATCTTGAGACTGAGATGTCTTCTCAAGGGATCCCAGATCATTTGCTAGCAAGGGCTGGAAGAACTTCAGGATTTTAGAGTCGATTTTTATATGGCACGTCTGTTCTGCATCTTAATGGCAATCAGTTTGGAAACAAGGCAAGGCCGTGAAGATTTTTCTTTTCTTTTCTTTTCTTTTTTGTATATATGTTGATACGGGTCGTGAGGGATCCGAAAGTTATTCGTTGGATGTTGGTAAATTCGTTATGGCATTTTTGATCGGTTGGATTAGTGCAATGGAGAGAGTTCATTAGCTTCACCATTCTTGTAATTTATGTTTGACTAATTGAATGGAATTGAGATTGAATTTTCTCCATTGCTAGAGCTTTTTCTTAGGGTGTACATGATAAACTTTTTACTTCTCTATTTTTCTGTTTGTCTGTTGCTTTCTAATGTTTGGAATAAAAATTCGTTTGGTAACGCATTTGATTTTTCTATTTCAAACATATTTCTATTCCATAAATATATTTGAAGAAAAAATCGAAACTAAAATTTTTAACTTCTCAATTTTTGAAATAGATTGAGAAATTAGGAGATGCATGACAACCACCTATTTTTGTTTCAAAACAAATTTTCTATTTCGATTTATTTCTAAAATAGAAATCCGTTTGATAAACCTATTTAATTTTTCTATTTTCAAAATAATTTTTTATTCTATAAATGTTTGGAATATAAATCGAGATGTAGAAATTTTCTATTTCTTTATTTTCTCGAAATAGAAATGAGAAATAAAAATTATTCTCATTGTTCATCAATCGGTCCTTCATCCATTGTTGTTGACCATCGTTCGTTGGCCACTGGCCAGCTAGTCATCGCCGCCGTCGCCATTCTCTAATCTTCGGCCAATGCACCGCTAGTCGCTTCTTCCTTTGTCGTTCACCGCCTTTGAAAGGAAAATTTTTTGTGTCGTTATCGTGAATTTATTTTTAGAGTAGAAATTTTATGTTGTTATTAAATGATTATTTTTGCTTAGAAATTTTTTTTGAAATAGAAAAATCTATTTCTCTTCTATAAATAAATTTTTGTTCTATTCACCCCTTTTATTTTAAACCATTTTGTTAAAAATAATTTAGAATAGAAATAGATTTTTCTATTTCTATTTAGAGAAGAGTTTATAAGCAAAAATAATTATTTGATAACGATACAAAATTTCTACACTAAAAATACAAAATTCGTTTGATAACGACAAAAAAATTTATTCATTTCGGACGTTAGCGGCACGATTGGCGACCTTTAATATAAAAATAAAAAAATGATTTAGTAACAAAAAATAATGAATAAAATAAAATAAAATAAAAAAATAAAATAAAAATATAATTTTATTTTAAAATAAAAATATCCTTAAAAATAATTTTATTTTATTTATTCTATTTTATTTTATTTTACGAATAAATTTATTTTAAAATGAATATTAATAAAAAATAAAAAAAATTATTTGGCAAAACACTCAAGGCAAATAAAAATAAATTCATTAAATTTATTAAATTTATTTGTAATAAATTTAACAAATTTACTTTTAATAAACTAAAAATAAAATGATAAATAAAAATAATTTATTTATTTTAATATTTTTTAAATGAATAAAATGAATATTTTTATTTTTAATAAAATGAAGAGAGGCCGAGGAGGAGGAGGAGGCAGAGACGTAGAATAGATGAGGGAGGACTTACCAAAATTAGGGTTTAGTGAGAGAAATTATTTTTTGATTTCTCTTTTAGAAATTAGAAGTAGAAAATTTTAGTTTTTGATTTCTCTTTCAAACTTATTTATGGAATAGAAATCTATTTTAGAAATAGAAAAACTATTTCGGAATAGAAATTGTGGGTTATCATGCACTCCATTAGGTTTCCTCTGCCACATAAGAGCTGAAAACATGTTTTAGGAGGTTTTGAAATCCTCTTGGCTGTCGTTAAGGCGACGCGGATCGCGATCCCCGTCTCGCCAGCACACTCGTTCTCCGTCGTCGATTCTTCTGCACACCGACGGTTCAGATTCCTCCTGCACCTCATCCTCGGAAACTCCTCGAAATTTTCGAAAATCTCCCGCCTCTTCCCGAAAAAGAAAAAGAAAAACACCAATTTAAATACGACGCTTGCGACTTCTCCATTCCCACCATCGCCATTCCTTCATTCCATTCCTCCTTCGTGAAAACCAGAACACGAAAGAACCCTAATTTCGCAACCGGAAATGGCTCGCACGAAGCAGACGGCGCGGAAGTCCACCGGCGGGAAGGCCCCGAGGAAGCAGCTGGCGACGAAGGCCGCCCGGAAGTCGGCCCCGGCGACCGGCGGCGTGAAGAAGCCGCACAGGTTCAGGCCCGGGACTGTGGCGCTGCGGGAGATCAGGAAGTACCAGAAGAGCACGGAGCTGCTGATCAGGAAGCTCCCGTTCCAGCGGCTGGTCCGGGAGATCGCTCAGGACTTCAAGACCGACCTCCGGTTCCAGAGCAGCGCCGTCGCTGCCCTCCAGGAGGCGGCGGAGGCGTACCTCGTCGGCCTCTTCGAGGACACGAACCTCTGCGCCATCCACGCGAAGAGGGTCACCATCATGCCCAAGGACATCCAGCTCGCCAGGAGGATCAGGGGCGAGAGGGCTTAGGAGGCGGCAGCGGTTGGCGTTGCTGCTGTTTCGATTTGTGTCTTAGGGTTTGTAGATCTGGATTTGTGGTTCTGGAGATGATGGGTCTGGTTCTTGCTCTTGGTGTGATGATAAGCCCAGTTGTAAATCTCTCAGTTAGATGTGATTCCAGCTTTTAGAAATGCCAATTACTGATTGGTCAATCGTTCACGGCTCTCTTCATTTTGCTTTTTCTTTTATGAGTAGAAGAATAGTATTGTTTTATAACTCTTGAAGTGGGTCATTTACAAAGCTAGATCAGAAGAAGAAAAAAAGATGCTTTCTTTCTTCCGTTTGAAAGTTGTCAAGGACTCATGGTTGTCAAGATCGAATCTTTGTGAGTGCAATGAGAATTTCCGGGTCATTGGCCTGATTAAGAACTTTCTCTTTTCTGATTGACATTTATATATCTGGCTACTTACATCATTTACTTTGGTTTTTAATGTGTCGCCCCATTACGCTCGTCCCAAAATAGCTCGAGCGTTTTGTGCGTTGTGGAATGGGCGCAAATGGGCAGCTGACGGTTGATTCATATACCATTATAGCTCGACAGGTGTCGAGGTTCGGGAGTCATTGCTGTGGCCACTGAACAATCTCATGAAGTTCAAACCCCGCAGTATGTTTTGCTCACGTCAAGAAAAATGTCAACGAAGCTTTGTTTGTGCCGTGCCGGTTCTTCAGGGATGCCAAAAGAATTGGACTTCCTGGGATTAAAATCGGTTGCAGAATTGAGATGGTTTTTTCTATAATGTGCAGAAACAAACCCTTTGTAATTATATCGAGAGTCTCTTCGACTTACTGGCAGGCAGATGCTTTTCAGTGTTATTCGAGACAACAGGAATCAATGCAAAATAGTTTGATGTTTGAATAGCATTCTCTTTGAGGACCACAAGCAAAAAGGCGAGGAGCCACCATTAAAGCGAACTCCACAATCAGGGGACGTGGGGAGTTGCTGACCCACCCACCATGTGAGAGCCCTTCTTTTGCTGTTTTTTTTTCTTCCTTTCTATAGAGAAAGCGATTATGCGATTCCGATTCCATATCTCGGGAGCTGTTCGCCCACTCCGAGTTGCACCAGATGATGTGGAGTCTCTGTGCCACTCGACTTCAACCCCTCAAATGCGTATACGGAAAGCTTAGGATGCATTTGATAACGTTTACGTTTAAAAATTGTTAAAAAACGAAATAAAAAAAAAAAAATGTTTATATTCCAATTTTTAAACAAAAAAATTTTTGAACAAAAATAATTTTTAAACAAAAAAACATAAACTTGTTTTAGAATAAAAAATGAACGAAACACGTTTGATAAATTTGTATAAATTTTTTTTATTTCTTTTAATTTTTTAATATTTTTATTTTTATTTTTCTATTTTATTTCTTATTTTTTATTTTCTTATTTATTTTTCTTTTTTGGCCAGCTGCCTTGCCGGGCCATCGCCAGCGACACCGACCTAGCAGTGGCCCGGCGAGGTCGGCCTCGCCGGATCTGGGTGAGCTTGAGCTCGGCCTCGCCGAGGGCCGGCGACGCTCCGGCGAGGTAGCTGGCCCTTGATGGCGTCGCCAACCCTCGACGGCCAGTTGCCGGCCATGGCCAAGGCCGACAACCGGCCAAAGAAAAAGAAAGAAAAAAGAAGAAGAAAAGAAAAAGAAAAAGAGATAAGTGTTTTGTTTCTTTTTTACATTCCAAATGTGTTTTTAGGAACAAAAAAATAGTTTTGGAATAAAAACGCAAATAAACATGTTTTTGTTCTCAGAAACAAAAAAAAAAAAAAAAAGTTGTTTAAAAATAGAAAAAAGAAACAAAAACAAATGGAGCCTTAACGACTGAATTTTTGTTACCCTTTTGCTGGTGTCGATCCAGTTATCTTCTCGCGGATGAATTACAGAACTTCTCGACATCAAAGCAAAGAAAACAGAATGATTTAATTCAGTTAGGAGATGGAGCTCTGTTAATTCCTTCTGATGAAATCGAAGCACCAATGAATTGTGCAATGAAACTGGTAGCAAGCCCTGCATAGAAGGATGCATATAAGATAGATTCCCCCGTGAGTCACCTACCGCTTCTTTTGATTTCTTTTGGGCGGTCCTTGCAGTCACCAGTCAACTTTTACACGTGAAGAACCGATGAATTTAGCCCTCGCAATGGTCTAATTATCCTTGCAAAGACGGGCTTCATGCCTTCAGACCTGGCTGTACCTAACGACAAATTATCTGGGTGAGATTCCTTGCATCACAGTATAGTTTACTGTCGTTCTTGTGGGAAAGGGAGAACAAGCGGACAAGCTATGATTCCGGAGGCAATCAATCATGGAAGCACATTAATGATATGTTACTGCTAATTGTTCGCCAACCATGGTATAAGATATTATTAATTATTGCCTGAACTAGTTATGTTCTACACAAAAGTCATCATTCAAATCAATTGTGCAAAAGCAAAAGAGAGAGAGAGAGGAGGGAACTTTCTCTTTGGTCAGGCTCTAGTTCCTCGGGATTTGTCCACGTGTATGGCGGATGTCCAACGCCAGTCTGCTCGTCGACAATATAAATAGGGCTCTGGTTCATGAGCTGAAGACTCATCCCAAAACTCGATCCTGTAAGCTAGAACTCGATCCTGTAAGCTCAGTACGTTCCAGAGAAATCCTCCAAGAGATTTATAAACATGTCTTGCTGCGGCGGGAACTGCGGATGTGCCTCGGGATGCAAATGCGGCAACGGCTGCGGCGGGTAAAACAATCTCCATCATTTACTCTTGCGAGTACAGTTGTTTTCATGTGGTTTATCTCCTCCGCCATCATCCGTTCAGTCGCCTGCTAGTCCTGAAAGCGTCGAACTAGGAGAGAAGAGACAACGGTCATTCTTTCTGTACTTCTAGCCACAGGGTTATACACAGAAAAGCTTTTGACACGTCCGAGTGCTGCTAATAGCCGATGACATCCTACTCCTTGTTCATCAATTGAGTTGACAAGTTTCCGTTTTTGTCTTTTTTTTTCTGTCAAATTTTGGGCAGATGCAAAATGTATCCTGGTCTGGCCGAGAGCAGCCGTGAGACCATCGTCCGCGGAGTTGACCCCGTGAAGACGTACGTGATTTCAACACCAATTACCGATTATACAGAGTGTCATTTAACTTTCTTGTTAAACGTTGTTGTCCTTGGTGGGTAACGTAAGAACTTGCTGTCTTTCTCAGGTGCCATGAAGGGTCCGAGATGAGCTCTTTCGGAGCAGAGAATGAAGGCTGCAAGTGCGGAAGCAACTGCACCTGTGATCCCTGCAAGTGCTAATGAACAGCACGAAATTCCCCCACACAAAGCAGTAGTTAATAAGAAGTATCAGCTCGGTGACCTATCCATAGAAAGTAAAATCTATAATGAAGCATACGTAACCAGTAAATAAAAGAGCCATGGCATCTACAGATCCTTTTCCCGGGGCTTTGAAAATGCTCTGAGGCTATGTAATAGCTTGTATTTCACTTGCTTTGTTGTGGGTATCATCGTTTGGGAGGGAGAAGACTGAATGCATGGTTATGAAGTTTACTACTAGTGCGTATCTATCTAATCCTATTGGCATTCAATCTGACATCCCTCATGGAATGGAATTGCTTATAACTATTTTCAACAGAGTTTTGTTAAGCTTGTCTTATAGTTAATCCGCATCAGCCACGAGACAAAAATATAAGGTTGACGATACCGTCATTGTAACCCATTAAGATGCTGGAAATTAGAAAGTCTGTTCACATGAGGTATGCGCATCTCTAACACAACATTAGCCGTTTAAAGGTTTGTCCGCAAATCAAATTCGTTATACCAAGAATGACAAATAATCTCTTTACTACTAGGCCGACCATGTTGGTGGTACCCAGAGAACTATACTTGTTGCTTAATGCTAAAGGAATCACACAGAACCCGCTGCTGACCTACTGCTTCCCTAAAGGAACAATCTTCTTCTCTTATTGGACTCTGAATAAACCATCCATATCTCACCATCGATAGCTGTGGAGTCAATGAAAATTATCCAGTCATGGCGCTCTCCATTTAGGAGATAATTTCCATTGAAAAACTGCACCAGGACCTCCTCCTTTTTTAGTACTGACATGTGAAGATTGCATTTATTTTACACTACCTTATGAATGGATTTACAAGGATTTGTATTGAAGGTTTCAGCTAATTTATCCTGCATGGTCCTATCAAGAAAAAAGGGTAACTATAATCACTTGGACAAAAGGTTCACGTTAAAGTGCTCTGTAGAGAATTCGAGTGCAAGGAAGAGTCCCATCGTAAAAATAGCTCCATAAACCTCAATAAACTTATTAACGCTAGTTTACAAATGAGAAAATGATGCTTCGGTTCTTGACATCAAACTTTTGGTTGTTTTGCTTACAAGAGAGGGGCGATGAGCAGAAGAAGCATGCTAGATCCTTTCTTCCTAAAAAGAAAGAAAGCACTGGGGACAGGTGGTTCCATTATTCATGTCAGATAATTAAGGAAATCTGCAGCAGTAGCGATTGCACCTCCTGTGATGGCATCAATCACAACCCTGTCCCTGTTATTCTTGCTGGCTGCAGATATTGTAAGGCCGGTCAAAGCACCCCCTATCATAGCATTTTTCTGCAACAAATTGAAAGAGAGTGAAGGTGTTTTGGTCAAATGCTCTGTCGATAGGAGAGATACTAGCGTGTTGGGTAAATCAGTAACTAGGGAGTTGAACTCAGGAAGCTTAGTAACAAAAATGTAGCATTTTTCCAGCTAGACTTGCATACAACAGTTAAAGAAGTCTTTCATGTCTGACCATCCATGTAAAAGTTTAGGTTGCATTTCTCATGGTCAAGGAAGCACAAGACATTGCAACGATATCATCCTTCCCACTACCGAGACTTGTAGAAAAATTTTGAACATGGAAAGCACCCTTCTCGAAGAAAGCCAAATCCCATGAAGAAATGGAAATTTTGCACAAGGCAGAGCAAGCATTACCCAGTCTCTGGTGCCACGGATTCTCTCTACCCCGTACTCCATTCCTGCATAGACTCCAGCAACCGTCCCTGTTTATACATAGGATAAATCCTTACATTATCGCTGCTCTTGTATAGAGAAGAAATTTTAGACACTCCCTGTGTAAATATGAGAAACTTTGCTTGTGCAGATAGTATCTTGATTAATACTTACCCCAGTATGCCCCTTCTTTGCACATCTTCTTCAACTGCAATTTCCAAGTAATCACATCAGCATGATAAAATGGCAATTATCTCTTATTACAACCTTGCACGATGCAAATGAAATCCCTCTTGGTAGATTTATAGTCCAGCAACTCCAAGAAGCAAAATCTTTCAAGATAATTTCAGACTCGAGTAAACCAACGAAAGCATTTCATGAAGGATGGGTTAGAACCTTCATACCAATTGATCATGCAAATTGTTCATTACATTGGTGAGAAAAGAGGATATATCTCACAGCATTACAGATAAAAATTGACCAGCATAGTCCAAGAACACTCACCGTGTCCTCAAATTTGTGACCCGAAAATTTCCCTGCAAAAAGTCACACCGCACATTAGTACCATTCCAGCCAACGGAACAACCTGTCAATCTGATAATTGAGATCCAAGAGCCCGCTAAAGAAAGTTTACAGGACGAGACAAGTCCTTCACGGCGCTGCAGCTAAAAATCGACCCACGAGAGACCGAACGACCAGCTGAACCATTTTCAGCAGAACCGCTAGGAACATACTCGACAGACGCATTTCTCCATTCACCACTACCACCAAAAAGAGAAAAGAAAAAAAAATGGTAACTTTTGCAAATGTAGGAACATAGAGCAGGCAGACACATACAAAGGTATAACCTTTATCGGGTATTTTCTCGTCTGACGTCAAGTTCAAGAGAAGGTAAATCAGACTGAGAAAAGAGCAGCAGCGAAAGAACAAAGGAAAAAACAGAAAAGAAAAGAAGAGAGACCTGTCTTGACGATGAAATAGGCATCCTCCGCGGCTGCCCTGGTGGCTGCGACCTGCGAGATACTCAACGACCCCATGTCAATTCCGACCCGACAGATTCAGGGGAAAAAAAGATGGGAGCAAGAAAACCAGGAGAAGATGGAGAGAAAGAAGAAGGTACGGTGCCGATCTTGAGGAAGCCATCGACGGTGACGTTGAGGAAGGGGTTGCCCAAGTCGATGGCGACGTCCACCTTGGGGCCGGAGACCGACCCGCCGAACCTGCTCCTCGGCATCTTCTTCCCACTCCCCACTCAAGAAAACTCGCTGCTAATGGTTTGAACGATGGGTAAGGAGGACGAGGAAGATGACGATGGTGATGAGGATGATGTCTGTCGGGTGTCGCTGCTTTCTGCGCCACTCCCTCCCGCTCGCTGCGTTTTGTCGTTATAGATACTCTTCCTATAAAATATCTCACCCGCCTGCCGACCTGAAGGAAGATGAAAAAAATCAAATTGCCTATACCATTTAAAATAATTAATTAATATATATTTTTAAGTATCGATAGCTATTTATGTTTAAATATCTTTATGGGTGAAGAAAATATTTTTTAATGCGTTCATTTTTATAAGCAATGCAATCGATTATTTTTTGAAATGTTTTTCAACTTGTTCATTCTCTAATCACTCCAGTAAGTGAGTGAGTTCATTTACTTATATAGTGCGTTTAGCAATTATAATATTGGTCAAAGTACTTGAGTATGTGATAAGGTAAATGTGAAAGCATACAAACATCAGATCACGTTTTTATTTAATGATTCAAAATTTTTCAGACCGTTGGTTGCGATTTCGCTAAATTTCATATGATATCATTTGCACAGTCAAGGGCTCTTTTCACCAATTATCTCGCTATAGTCATTCCACCAAACCTCGTCTTGCCCATATAAGGACAGGCACAAATAAAAGAGAGCATTATTGAACTCCACCCAATGCAAAAATGAAGGCATAAATATCGAATGAAAGAAGAAAAAGCATACCAAAATGGGCTCTCAAAGCAGCATGAGCAGGAGACCAGATCCACAAAACAAGCACTCCAGAATGCAGAAAAGCAAGAAGCCAGAACAAAAAGGAAAAAGCTTTCTTTTGACCAAGGAAATTGCTTTCTCCACACGCCACAGATGCAGGGAAGCTTAAGCAAGCTTGCATTGATTAACTTGAACAGGATAAGTTTGATCTGGAAACACAGATCCCTAACTAAACAAACAGTATGTTCCCAGTTGGCATTATCTTATGCATCTCACAATCACAGTCTCAGGAGGGTGCCAGATCTCCCGTTCCTTGTTAGGCAGTATCATCGATGTCATGATTGAAACCTTGTTCACATTTTGATTCGGCGACTCTGTCCAGATTGCCATGCATGTTCATCACCTTTACAACAAATGTAGCGACAGCAACTGGACAGGAATGAAACATGATTGTGCATTTGAGATCCTTGAAGATGGAGCATGACGACCGTCAAACATGCAATCACCTAGGGAGCATCATTCTTGACTTCCATGACCAGCCCATTTACCCGAACTTTGGTCTGTCACATGAGGCAGGATCAGGAACATAATTAAGATCCTAGTTATTGGTTAACCCCATGTGCCAATCCAGTGGCTGTTCAGTCATCACCAAAGCCACACTCTGCCTTCTTACTCATTACAATTATGATCAACTCCAATGTCATTGCCTTAATGTCAGCAAGCATGAGGAAGTCCGAGATCTCTAAAGCCATATGCAGCAATATATACAAAGAAGCTTTAAAGGCAAAGAGACAGTAAAAACAACTATCTTAAAGCACAGCAGGAGCTTGCTCATATTGGACCCGGTTCCCGTCCAACGTTGATACTAGTGCTATTGAGAAACAAAGCCTTCCTAGGCATCAAGCCGACAAGAAGTTGCACATGTGAAGGTCCCTGATGGAAAATGTACCTCCAAATGTCATTCACAATCACATGAGACATCTGTACTTGCATACTTCTGACAATTGTTCTTATTCTACACACTAGCAGTGGAGGTGTACATACTCCTCAGAGAGTTTCAAGCACAAACTTGGATATATAATGAACCAAGCATACTTGGAAGTGAATCACTCTATTTGAGGATAACAGCACAACTAACCCCGCAGGAGTTCATTTCACAACATAATCCAAGATGCAGCTCAAGAAAGTGTGACACCAAAGATAGCAGAACAGGATATGCTACTGGTGCAATGGGCACATGCTGAGCCTTCGGACTAGGCTGGTCTTATGTAGAGCCCGCTGCATCCAAGTGCTAGGACGTACTTGGTGAGCTCCATATCTTTTCTTATAGAAGACTAACACTGTTCAACCTTTAAATGAAGCTCAGCTAATTGAGCAATTTAAACGTCGAAGTATAAAACATAGAAATTCCTTCTGTTTTAGAAGCGATTCCACCAAGAATGAAACTAACAATACAAAAGTGATGTATATCCTGGTACTCCACAGAGATCATCCGTGCTGTTATCTGGTTCCAAAGGAACTCCATGGGAAGAAAAGGTAAAGCAAAAGCAAAATCTTTTCAAGCCATCTCATAAGTTCTTGAACAATTTACTTTTGACAGCACAAGAAGTTGAAGTCCATGAGTCCCCCATCACAACATACAAACCAAATCACATTTACGAAGGCACTTTTCAATGTAAAACTAGGGCAGCAGTTCTTAGGATGCTAATTCATCCTTCGTAAAACCGATACTCAGTGGTTGATAGCGGAAAGTGAAAAATTGTGTCTTAGTTTAAAGTACTTCAGAAGGCTTTTCCATTTTCAAGACGCCACGTTCTAGTTCTTGCTTCCCCAAAAAGTGACCTAAGTAAAATATTTAAAAAGCTGCAGACAGGGCCGCTCAATCGTCATGCAGTTCATCAGCTTTAATGAATTACACGGAAGACACCATGTCCTTTCTCTGGGAATCAGCAAGTTCAACAGATATAATCAGCATCAGAGACACGCATCACATATATGCAGGTATTCCCTCCACAAGCCATCTATCACAAAGCACGACTAGATTTTGGCCTCATGAACCAAACAAGTACCTTATTACCCCCCTTGACTGCACTCTTCAGATTAAGGAGTCTCTAAGGATATCTGAGCAGCAACAGCTATCAACATATTATATCAACTGGCCACAATGAGTATCATTACAATTTTACTCCATATTCAGAGTGCCATGATGAAATTTATTAAGGAGACAAGAATCACCACGGTGGCTCCATAAATGAACCTAACAATGACCCTTTATAAAAATATAAGAAACACATACCAATCCCTCAATAGCGAGGGAAGAAAGCTACTCATTAGTCGACAATCTGCACCAACTGGCACTATCTTTTTATTCAAATATTGACATAGCTAATAGACAGATCTTCTAGTAAGCTTTCATTAACAGAATGAAAGGATGAAAAAGGTAGCTTTCTTGAAGCGAAATAACCTCATCATTTCTCGTTCACAAAGAAACACATCTATCTATAGTTGGCACTTCAATTACATTCTAGTATAGAAAGACATTCTACAACATAGAAGTCTTCCGCTCCGCGTCAGGTGGGGCTGCGCCTGACTGCACGGCACAGTCCCACTCTCGGTAATTTGACTAAATAGCTGAGTACAAGTCATTACCTATATCTTAGTTAGAGTCATCCTCTTCATGGCGGTGTCTTCTGCTACTCTTGGCAGATCGCTTCCTATCCCTTCCAACACGTGAGTCGTCCGAGCTACTTGCTCGGAAATCAGAAGTCGCAGCTACCTTCCAGCTCCTCTGCCTGCGCCTCCTGTCAGAATCACCTGATTCATCTGCATATCTATGACTCTTTCTCCCCCTTTCATCCTTCTTACTCTTCCTATGCCTTCGTTGATGCTCCTCCTCATCTGAGGACTCGTCCCTCTTCATCGTCCTCCCCTTCCTTCTCTTTCTTCTAACTTCATCACCCTCAGAGATACTACTTCGTCTCCTTCCACTCTTTCTCTTCCTCGACCTCCCTCTCTTCTTTCTCTCCCCCAGGTCACCATCCGAGACTTCATCTTCTGAACCATCCCTCCTCTTCTTCTTCTTTGATGAACTTTCTGTGCTACCCTTTGTGATTACCTTCCTTCCCTCACGCTTGGCAATTACCCTCTCAATCTCCAAGTCAACATCAGAATCCGAAGTCTCACTTTCGTCTTCTTCGTCTTTGCTATCCTCCTCGCTTTCTGCTTCAGTCTTACCATTCGCCTTGTTAGCACTCCCCTTCAGCAAATCCAACCCAGGAAAAGATGCGATCGCGGCCCGCACTGCCTCTGTGACGCTTTCCTTATTGTCATCCTTCATATTCAGGAAGTTTCTACACTGAAACGTCAGATGGCCAACACGGCCACACCTCTTGCATGCGCCGCGGGCCTCGTCGGCATTGGACCCAGTAATGCGGGCGAGAGCGAGCAGATCTTGGAAGCTCGTATACGAATTCTCGGCCTCAACCTCTGACTTAGCCACCTTATCGGGAACGGAGCTATTCGCATCATCCTTGTTGGGGGCATATGGATCATACCCGATCGCACTCTGCCATATACCATGGGTCTGAAGGGCTGCACTGCTGTGAACCCTATTGTTCGCAGGCATGCGAACCCTTCCCGCGGTGGCCGGCATCTTCAAAAGCAGACGAAGCCCTCTTACTGATATAACCAAACAGACAAACTACAAGCACCCGTTTCCGATACCGATTCGTTGGCGACCGCAACGATATCGAAGGAGAATTCAGAGACCAAACCGAGACGCTGGCTTTCGGAGCTACCGAATTATACCCCAGCTGAGATCTCGACCCCGAATTCAAGAACCCGATGCAAGAAAACCCCTACGTCCAGACAACGCGAAGCTAAACGAGTGG
Organism: Eucalyptus polyanthemos subsp. polyanthemos; assembly: GCA_017140185.1. NCBI lineage: Eukaryota > Viridiplantae > Streptophyta > Magnoliopsida > Myrtales > Myrtaceae > Eucalyptus > Eucalyptus polyanthemos. The sequence continues at coordinate 30,741,420 of CM029466.1, read as the reverse complement.
GTACATAGGCGTGCCGCCATCCAACACCCACCGACGTTAAGATCACACCGACGCGGACACCGAACGCCTCGTCAAGAATAGGAAGTAGGAACACGAACGCTTTCTATACATGCGCCGGATCCTATATTTAACCCGTCCCAGGAAAAAAGGAAAGAAAGGGATCGGACGACAATCGTCGCGACGCGTAGAAGCTCCGCTTTGCCAGCCGGTGCTTGGTCGCGACTCGATAAGTTGGAAATGGACGCGGCCGGCTTCGGTTGTGATGGAGAGGAATTACCGGACGGACTTCGCGGCAAAGCGGAGTTTCGAAATCTGACTGGCTAACGAGGGAAGAGGAGGAGCGGTTTAGGATTTCATGGGCCTCTCTCTGGGCTTTGGTGACTGCCGCTCCTGTTCACTGGGCTCGGGCCCATCCGGCCCAATCACTGATCCGTTTTGTTCGGGTTGTTTCAGCTTCTCGGATTTTGTGCGTTTGGAAATATTCTCTGCGCACAAAAATAGATAAAGTATCAAGAAATGCTTTTTGCGTGGCATTGGAATTAAAATATATAATTGTACATATATATTTTTGGTCGAAATGAGTATATATTTATTAAAGAAGTTATCTGTGTGCAGTTTTGAGTAGTACACACATTTCAAGCATTGACGGTAAAGAGTCAAATGAAAATGGAGTCAATTCAGATGTCTAGTAGAAGGATATGCCATGCGAATAAACTTTCAAATTAAAAAATAAAATGAGAATGATAAAAAAAAATGGGGAGCAAGACCCTGGTTTTCGTGTTTCATTTGACTGCCAATCATTTCACAAGTATTTGATTTTTCCCTTGAATTCGCCAAATCTTTTAACTACCAATAATCAAAAGCAGATCATGGACCCGAACACAGAGCTCGCCTTTTGAACACGATGTCTCTTGGTATATCCGGCTCCGGTCGTCGTCGACCTGAGTCTCGGGAAAAATTCGAAAAAAAAAAAAATGTTGAGAAAAGGGAAGAAGAAAACGGAAGAGGATCTTTCTTTCCATAATTGGTCATGCCAATACTGCCAAGTGGATAATGTGACCATTCGACCAGCCCGGATTCGGCAAAAAAAAAAAGACCAGATGGCTTCACCCGAGTAGTTATAACGAAAGACGATGATGCGGTCCGCGTCCGACCGGAGGGACACTCTCGTACTTGAAACTGAAAATCGCAGCTGCTCCCCGCTTTAGTCAAGAATATCCGACGGCTGCCGTCTCCCCTCGCCGCCCGCTCGCCTCACCTCCTCCGCCGAGATCTCCTCCGCCGCCGCCGCGCGCCGCCCCGCCCCATGTCGACGGCGGCCCCCGAATCGCCCGGCCAGGTCCCGAACCCCGCCACGCCCCAGCCCGATCGCCTCGCCGGAGCCGCGCCGCAGGACCCGCTCCTCCAGTCAGGCCGCTTCATCGATCCCGCCGCCGCCTCCGATGGCGAAACCCTAGCCTCCGGAGGCCGGGCAGGCCGGAGCGGCCGGAGCGGCCGGAGCTCCAACGGCGCCGCCGCCGAGGAGGCGACCCCGATCTCGAGCCGCGCCCCGGTGGGCTCCGTTGACGGGGCCGCCACCCCGCAGAGGCCGAGCTCGAACGGGGCGGAGGCGGTGCCCCCGACGCCGGAGAACGCCTCCTCCGCCGATGACCCTTCGAGCCGGCGGAAGACCCGGGTGGTGTTGGCGGAGACGCCGGATTGGCTGCCCGCCGGTTGGTACGTGGAGGATCGGGTCAGGACGTCTGGCGTAACGGCTGGAACGAGAGACAAGGTGAACTTCGCAGCCGATGTTGTTTTAGCTATCTTCGGCTATTTCAATGGCCGGGGTATGATTTTAGCTGAACTAGAATGAAGTTGAACTAGCTCTTCGATGTCCCGGTATCGACAAAAGTGAACAGAAGTTTGCCCAGTGACAAAAATCCGCGACTTGCCTGTGCTCAGCTGAATGTAGTAGCTAACCCGATTGCTTTTTGTCGAGGAACTGTCTTTTGCAATAACTAATAGACGTATCGAACCTGGATACTATGGAATAGACTCTCAATGCCTGTTAGCAGAGTGATGAGAGAAATTTTTTTGTTTAGCTTGATGATAGGTTGGTTTCTCTGACAAGATCCGTCTTGTAAAACGAGGGAAGTGAGTAGTGAAACGAGGCATTCGTGTTATATGCTGCGAGTGATGAGGCTAGATGTGTACATCATTTAGAGCAGATTATCTTGCTGTTGTGGACTGAGAACAGTAATTCTGGGTATATGGCTGCAAAACCAGAGGAGTTGATGTTTCTGAGTAAATCACTCACTGGGTTTACGTATTTGCCAAAGCTAGTGATGTTACCTTTTCATGTAGAAATAACCATTCAGTAGAAAGCTTGGTGATGGTGTTTAGGGAACTGCTCTAGGGCCATTGTATATGGTCGATGTTCTAGAGCCATCGTATGTAGTCAATCTGAGAATAACACATTTGACTTGAACTCTCCCTCTCTCTACTTGGAATATTTAATTCATATTTGACTGTCAGTATTTGGAAGATTCATGTATTCACATTGTGATGCATTGTATCAGCCTTTGCATGTGTTGAAAGTAGCTTAGCTGTTAACTTAATGCTCCTTTTGCCTTTATAAATTATTTTCATTCACTTGCAATCCTGAACGATATTTCCTAGCCAATCAGTTGCTATTGCATTGCAGGCTTACTTTTCCAAATTCTAGTGTATTTCAAACGAAACAAATTGTTCCAACAGTATTATATCTACTTGTCATCTCTGCACCCAATATAAGTGTATTTAAGCAGATATGAGAAGAGTCTTGCCGATGGTAGTATTTAATTCATATTTGACTGTCAGGATTTGGAAGATTCATGTATTTACATTGTGATGCATTGTATCAGCCTTTGCATGTGTTGAATGCAGCTTAGCTGTGTGCCTATTCTAGTGTCATTCAAACGAATCAAATCGCTCCAACAGTATTATATCTACTTGTCATCTCTGCACTCAATAAAAGCATATTTAAACATTACTTTATGAGAAGAAAGACAGCTGGGTGTGATTTGAGTTACTGGCATATTCCAAAGATCAGCTGATTAGATTTCCGACACTAATTTATAGAATCGTACCCAGTGCTGAGGTTGGAGAGCATTGTGGGGCTCTCTGTAAGTATGGGTGAGTTTTAAGAGAATTAAGCACCTGTGTCTAGAGTAGATGGATTTGCTTTCTCTCCACTTGATGTGCAGGTGGGATACTGCTAAGAGAAGTCAATATTGTCACACATCACCTTGGGCGTGCTATCCTGAGTATCCATAAAGCTGTTCCCACTAAGTAGGAAGAAGGTTTTGTGGTGGTGGGTGTTTGTTTCTGTATTTTCCAGAGCATCCATCTTAGTAGTCGGTTCAAGTTGGTCTCAGTTAGAGTTAACCAGGAAAATTCAAGGAAGGTTTTTGTGTTATTGATCTTATGTTGCTTCTTGAGATATCATTAAAAGCTCAGAGGTTGGTTGATGTTGGAAATTCATGTTTTATAGTACGTCTTTGAGCATTTTCAAGTAAAGTAAATTTCTGACCAAAAAAAAAGAAAAGTAAAGTAAATTACATAGGTTTTATGTCTCTGTTGTTTTATGCGCTCTTGTATGCCTCCACTGGCAGAATTCTTTACCTTGATACCTGTAGGTTATATATGCTTCATCAATAGGACATTGCTAAGAGAGATTTTCTTAAATTCCTCCTCACATAGATACCATGATGGATTTTCTATTTCTCAACGCTCACCCTTCTGATTGTCATGCTTCCAATGTCAGTTATTGAAGAACCTTGAAGTGCCTCAAATAGACCTTCTCACATTTTACCTCATCTCGGCTCCTTGAGCGTTTTTTTTCCCTCTCTCAATGCTCAGCTTCCCTATTGCTGTACTTCCATTATCTTTACTCTTCCCAATGTCCATAGCAGCATAGTCGAAAATCTCCTTGCTTTTTCTCTCAACGGTGTATCATGATGGCCTTCTCTTTGTCTGAATGCTTTCCTTCTCAACTGCCACAATTCTGTGTCGCTCACTCTTTCAGGGTCAGTTATGTGCTTCATTTAATCCTCCTCACGTTTTAAGTTGCCTCCACACTGTAACAATTGTCTTTGCCTCCTTTAAATCTGGCCGACAAAGCTGTCACGTTTCCCTTGTCAATTTCTCTTCTGAATCAGTTAGTTTTCTTCCTCTCTATAAATCACCTCTCGATTATATTTCTCCAGTCTCCTAATATCACTTAACTGGGCTCTTGCTGTTTACATTGGTGCGGTATTGATTTTTTTTTTTTTTTTTTGGTCGAAATGCGGTGTTGTTGAGGTCAGTACCTTTTGTCTAAACTTTCCTTGAGCTTACTCTCTTCTGTTTATCTACTTGAAGTGTTAGTTTAACCATTGATGCTTTTTTTTTTTGGTAAGAGTAAGCAATATATTAAGAGGGGTCAAACTGTACAACCAACACGGCTCCAAAAACTTACACTCAAAATGAACACGCTCATTAAGAGTGGAAGGAACCATTGATGCTTTTTTTTTAATCCAGAAATGCCAAAACGTAGTTTTTCAATGTGTGCTCTTTGCATTTGTTGAGGAACCGGTAGTTTAGCATTCTCATCTTTTCAGGCTGCATCATTGGCTACTATTTACTACCAGGATGCAAGTTATTTGTCTGAAAAGATGCATTTTCCACTTTACTTGATTTGTTTCCCTCGTTCCATTTATCTGCACAGGTCCTTCATTTATTTTGGTCATTGAATATCTGATTCTCAATCTTTGCGAGTTCATCCCAAAGAAAGCAAACCCCTAGTATATATAACCTACTTTCCTTGCTTCCTCTCCCTTAATTCAGCTGGAGCTGATGAATTCAATGTTTTTACTTGACCAAACAAAAGGCATAACATTGTGATGGACGCTTTCGCCCATTTACTGAATGTCATCTTTGAAGACGTTTTTTTTATCTCATTCACGCGGATTTCAAAAATAAATGGTTGAGGTTTTCCATAGCCCAGCCAAAGAAAAGGTTCCATAGCATTGTTCACGCATTATTCTTTTTCCATAAATTTCATCATAGATATCCATTAGCACTTGGCTCCTGAAACCAGAATACATCCATGACATGTGAAAGAGGTGATGTTATATAAGATTTGGAATTGGTTCATTTAATACGAATAGGGGGTCATGTTAAGGTGTAAACTTCTGACAAACAGTAATATAACATCACCAGATACAGGAACCTGGTCCTGTCCCGATGCCTTATGTAAAATTTTCAGACGGTTAAACCATTTCAAAAATTGATGTTGACAACCCAGCTCAATGAGTCTATTAGGTGAACCAGTGCTGTTTTGTCCAAATCTTTGTTAAGGAAGCTAAATGTTGGGGTGTGCGAGGCAAGGCAATTGAACCCCTGACCTGTTGGTTGCCATTCAAATAAGCACACACATGAGTTGCACCCTCTCTTTGCTAAATGTGGGGAATTCATATTCAATCTGTATCCTGAAGCCCAACATGAGAAAAAGGTTAGATTGCTATCAAGTTATGGATAATAATGGGTATCTTGACCATCCCAGCCATATGGAAAATCATGCTGGTGATTGCATTCTATTGTAAAAATATAACCGACTGGTCACATACCACTACTCATTCAGTTTGGTTTCTGATACAGTTTGAAAATGTTTTGTCTAGCAGTGCATTGATGGATAGCAAATACTAAGGAAATAGAAAGTTTTTGTCTGGTAGTCTCCACAACATTTCAGCATTAATGTCTAGTATCTGGTTTACTGATTAGTATCTAGTCATTAGTGTCAAGGATTGTTTCTAATATTAGGGTAGGGAAGGAGCATTTATAATTATTGGGTTTTGCAATCACCATCATGCGAGCCACCAGGCCCACTATCTAGAGCCAGATAAATGTGTTCTTGGTAATGGTCATTTATGTCCGTCGTTGCTGTCCTGGATCTTTTCCTGTTATCTCCACTCTGATCTGTGATTTCCCCAGGTTACTTGGATTAATTCCAGAGACTTTGCTCCTTCATCCATTGCATAATCATAATTAATTACATAAAAATATCTGATTTTCTCTTTGTTTCTCAGTCTTACTGGAGGTGTGGGTGGATTAGCAGTTTTAGTGCATTGGCAGTTCTGCATAACTTCTTTAGTCAGGGACTTTTCACTTGAAAAAGATTAGCACTAATAAAAATTTGCAAATCGTCTGGTCTATCCTGTCGAAGTTGCTGAAGTTTTGATCCTTCCTGACATTATCCACGACAAAATCAGAAGAAAAGTCAATGCAAATTTGAAAGAGTGATTTGAAATAAAAATAAATTATATGAATGGGAAGTTGTCTTGGTTCGCATTAGGACTGCATTGTTCTGCGTTAAGAGTTCATGAATCCATTGATTCAACAGAGTGTGACCATTTGTGGGTTGCCTTGGTTGATTGGGGAATATCCATGATTTTCTACTTGATTAAGCTAATATAACAGCATTGTTTACCGAGAGGATCCATCTTAAGCTTCACTACTTGTAGATGTGGTTTTTTCTTTTTTGTCTTTATTCATTGTGAGTGGTTGATGGACTTATTAGGACACTCAAGGCTGTGATTGGATGGTTCATTTTTTGAGTTTATGTTAGGTAAGTAGGGAAAAACTAACTTGGGCTGAAAAGCTTGATGACTTATGTTGGTTATGTTATCAAGAATAATGAAGCTTAAGTTTAAATGTAATAAGCTGATTAAAGATTCGGCTTTTTGGAGTTTTACAAAAAGTTGTTAGATTGTTGCATCTAAAGTTGACAGTGGTCTGTGTTTATTGGATTTGTATTTACACTACAAGAATTGGGTTGTGGACTATGCTGGCTAACTTATCATTCTATTCTGCAGTATTATTGCGATCCAGTGTCACACCGTGTATTTCGCTCGAAGAAAGAGGTCCTGTACTTTCTTGAAACAGGATTATCCCGGAAGAAAAGGAAGATGGAGAATGCTGATGCAAATAATGATGCGGGGAACTCCAATGCTACTAAAGCGGTGAGCAGGAAACTTCTTTGCGTTTCTCCCTTTTCTTTTGATCAGCGCTGCAACGGGAATCTCATCACCCGTCTGATACTTACCTTTGTTTCTACTCATTTGTACACTCACATGGAAATAATTCGACAGCAAGCAGAGAGCTCTGGAGGCCAAAAACAGAAGAAAGCAGGCCGAGCAGCACCCCAGCCGCCGCCGAATTTCGACTGGGACAATTGCCCGAGCAGGTAAAATGGGTCCTCAAAGATGCGTCGACCAATACATGGGTTCCCTACATCAACAATGAGGAGGTCCCCGAATCGATCCGCAAAGAATGGACTGCTGCATTGGAGTACCTTAAACACAAGTCCAAAGCGTGATGTTCGCTGCACAAAAAAATTTTAAGGCTCGAAGTCGAGGTCTTTTTGTACTTAGGGGCTGAGAAACTCGGGTTTCAAGACCCAAAGTTGCTCAACCGCTTCGTTTTTACCTCGTTGACAGTCTTGTATCTTTGTAGTGATTTTGTTCGTATTATCAAAAGGATAGAATATCAAAGTGTTCTGTTAATGTACTTCGTTTAATTCCGGAGTTCTGGTGAGCTGAACTTGAGGGAAAGGCACATTAGAAAGTTTCAAATCTTTGTTTATAGCCTTCAGCTTAATGCCATAAAGTATCCTTGTTCTGAACTTTCAAATATCGTTCATATGAGTTACTCGGATCATTGGAAATGGTGACGTGGCATTATTTTGATTTTTTTTTAAAAAAATCACTACTCCATGACTTTCTTTAACAATGTCGGGTCGGCTGTTTTTGGGGAATGAGTAGACATTGTCATTTAGATAAACGAAATTTTAAAATTAAGGAACTTAAATGAGTAATCGAAATATTAATACGCCGAACCAGGTGCGGTACAAAGGATTTGCAATTTATAATGTATCTTTCGTCGCTGAATTTATATGGATCTGCACATTAGCCCCAGATCTTGAATACTCTGCGGGGAAGAAAAGTGTGTTATCATTCGATGACTAACCCGGATAAGTTACCGAATTTTTTTTTTTAATTGTTGTTGTTATTCCTTTTAATATTATAACTATATTATTTACCAAACTAAAATTGAAGATGACAAATTTGGCCATGTTTCTTATCCGTCCTCATCTTATCATATAATTATAGTTGCCGTGAACTTGGTGTTTTTATGCTCTAATACAATCTGAGATTCTACTACGATATCATATGAGATTTTGTGAGATTGTTCTTTTAAAATAATTGTTAGTGATTCATAAAATCTCAGTTGATTTTTAAACTTTATAAAAAATAATGATATAAATGATTTATGAACTTTAGTCCGATATGATGTCTAGTCCGAGCACCTGTAATTTGTTTATCGTAACATTTTCACATAATTTATGAATTAAGTTGAACATGTATAAAAAATTTAGGGATCATATAAACAAATTAAAAATTCATAAATCATATTGTATATTGGGTTTCGTTTATTTTGTGATTTAGAAAATATTTCTATGATATGAGTGTTTATATGAAATAATTAGTTAACGAAAAATATTTGCATTATCAATAAAAATGAATTACATCTAAGTATTTTCAGGGACGATTTGATTCATTTTTATCCCATTATTTTTACGGAAATATTTTTCGGATTATTTATTTCTTGTGAAACGTTATTACGAAAATCAAGAACAATTTGCGAAACTCTGGACGACGTCATGTTTTTGGAGAAACCCACGTTCAAATCTCAGTCCCAGCTGTCACTGTAAGCAGCAGAAAACGGGTTTGGCGACATCGCGCGGCATAACCATCATCGTCGTCCTCCTCGCCTTCTTCTCTGCCTTCCTCGGAGAAATCGAAATCGCAATGGCGAGAACATTCTTCGTCGGCGGCAACTGGAAATGCGTACGTCCGCCGCCATTGTCGCCTTCTCCTTTCTGTATCGTTGTAAATCGCGATGCGTCGTTGACCCGTCGCGGCTCTGTGACCCGACGCTTCGAATTCGCCGCGAAATCGATCAGACGAGCTTTCGACCGCGCGATCGATCGATTCGTCTGTCTACGCGTGTCGCGTCTTTGTTCGGTCTAGGTCGATTCTAGAACTGCGGACGGCTGATTTGTGCTTTGCTGTGCCCGGTTCGGCTTCGCTACGTGGCTGGGTTTTTCGCTTTGCTGCTGCAGAATGGGACGAGCGAAGACGTGAAGAAGATCGTCGGCGTGTTGAACGGAGCCGAAGTTCCTCCCGAAGATGTCGTGGGTGAGACCATTCTCGGCATTCTGCCTGCCTTCACGTTTTCATGTCATGTATCTGCGTTGGGATTGCGAGCGTGTTGTCCTTTTGAGTCGTGGTAGTGTACGTGAGTTACTTGTCGTGAAGCAGCGTCGTGATTTCTTTTGTATTTGCAGAGGTGGTGGTGAGCCCTCCGTACGTGTTTCTTCCTCTGGTCAAGAGCCTGCTGAGATCTGATTTCGGCGTCGCGGCGCAGAACTGTTGGGTCCGCAAAGGCGGCGCCTTCACCGGCGAGATCAGGTAATCCGGTTTTTTCCGGGCTCTTGGAGCTACTGATGTGCTTTGTGCTTGGTGAAGTCTGACTGATTACTTAGAGTTTGCTTAGACCTTTCAAAATAGCTATGCATTTTCCTATGATGTCTCGTTCTGAATACAGTGACCTTGATCGACTAGAGACGATAGATGTTATTCCTCTCTCGAATTGTGAACTGTTTCATGGCTTAAGTCCTTTCCGCTTTTCTCATATTTCTGACTTTAGACAATTAGTTCAGTTACCACTTACCAGCAGTTCTTTATATACCATAGACCAAACTCAGTGGTTCAATTATTCCTCTCTCAAATTCTTCAATTTTATTTTTCGACATAATCTGTTTCATGCTCAAAGTCTTTCATTTTTTCTTGCTGCTTGATGACTTCTTTTTAAACACCCCCTCTCTCTCTGGCTTTAATCAGTTAATTCAGTCATCAGAAATTCTTTTTAAGCTAGACCAAACTTGCTGGTTCCATCGGATGGATCGGGAACCAATCTATAGTCTGGTTAGACTGCTGAAATGGACAGTTTAAAAGGCTGACTTGTTTGGACTGCAAAATTTGGTTGTTTGGCTGGTTCTATGTCCTCCTGAGTTTTCAAAGTAGTGCTTGTCAGAAATTTGGTTAAAGGTCTAAAAAATTGAGAAGGTGTATATATATGTTCATATGCACTTGCAAATTGGATCTTGTTAATCAAATTAAAGAATGCAAAAATGTAGAATACTGCTAAAAGAGCTTTTCTTAGCAATATTGGCAATTCGATTAAAGAGCTTTTCTTAGAGCAGTAATAGCAGTTCAGGAATAAATGGAGTAATGGTTTGCCATTCTAACAGAAAGATGCAACTGTCCTTCTGAATGACAGATTACTCTTTTCTAACAAAAAATAGTGCACATGTCAAAAACTTGCAGTTTTCTTTTTTTTAATTTGGGTGTAACTGTAAAGTAGCTCCACGTGTCAAAGTTTATTGTAGGTATTCTTGTATGCAGAACCTTTCTTCTTATGAAATAGAACGTGAGTGTGCCAAGCAGTAAGCTCCACATGTATTGAAAGGTGCCAAATTATTCAAGGTTTCTAAGTGCCCTTCAGCTGCATTTTACTGTGTTGGAGTTGGATAATTTGTTACAATTGTCCAGATTGTTAGTGCATTTAGTCCAGGACTTGTATGACTTATTTTAAATATAGCAAAAGGCTAGTCATGGAGTCCCATAGTATGGTTATTACCTCTGAGTTATGATCAAATTGGTGATATTGACTGTGTTTGCCATGTTTCCTGGCTCTCGCTGTTGACTGCTTCCAGAGAATTGACATCATTGGATTTGTCAATCTCAATCTCAATGGCAATTGCATTTTGCTGACAGTTTGTCTGCTCTATTTTTGCTTACCAATTGATAAATTAATAGTTGCTAGCCCACTTCCTGTTTTCAACTTCAATACTTATGTGATGCCGAGTTTATGTTATGCAGTGTTGAAATGCTTGTCAACTTGAACATTCCCTGGGTCATCCTCGGTCATTCTGAAAGGAGACTTCTTTTGAATGAGTCAAATGAGGTAGTCAACTTGACAATGTCACAGACTCTCTTCTAATTATCCATAATTTAAGCATCTCCATTCATTTCATTGCCTCTTCTCTTCATCTATCATTTGAGAACTTGTAAGTGTTACATTTGGAATATCCGATTGCTGTGTTTTTCTCTGCAGTTTGTTGGTGACAAAGTCGCATACGCGCTATCTCAAGGCCTGAAAGTGATTGCCTGTGTTGGGGAGACTCTTGAGCAGCGTGAATCAGGGTCTACAATGGCTGTTGTTGCTGCGCAGACTAAAGCAATTGCAGGTCCTTCTGTCTGATCTAGCCATGTCCTTACTACAGGAATATAAAATTTGAACAGATCTTTCTGTGTTTCTTGAATTTTGTGACCACCAATCTATGTGTGTAAGGTTCTCCTAGTCAGGATAGATTTCTTTTGTTTAAGCTTAATTTAAAAAATGCATGACCTGTTTTGGTGGATTTGCAGAGAGAGTTTTGAACTGGGATAACATTGTTTTAGCCTATGAACCTGTTTGGGCCATTGGGACTGGAAAGGTCGCAACTCCGGCTCAGGCTCAGGAGGTAAATTCAGTGCTCATTTTGTATGCCTTAACTTGAAAAAATTCCATGGATCTATCTATGCTCATAAAGTTGGCTCCTCTAAATTACTCACCTGTGAAGTGTGCATAATCTATGGTTGAATAATACAGACACAGGTATTTCTGATAAGGTTGAGTTTTCTTTCCAGAACTCCGCACTGCATTCTGATGTAAAGTACTTCTAGACTTCTTAATAGAAAAGAAATACTGTATTTACAAAATCCACTACATGTACATAGGTGGAATAGGCTTGAAACACGAAGGAATTTATCTTTCACCAATTGATTGGCAGAAGAATTCTTGTAACTTGCCTGCCATCCTGTTAGTGTGATTTATCGTGTGAATGGATATTTATGCTATGCATTGATTTTTTGGATATTTCACAGTTTTTACAATTTTACTGCTCTAAATCTACACATAATGTTATGCTTTGTGATCCCCGTGATCCTGTGTATCCGTTTCATCTCATGTGCTTGCACAACTTGCTGACACTTGGTTTTTGAATGATCTAATATATGTTATAGTAGCTGAATAACATCTAATGTGTCAGGTCCATACAGAATTGAGAAAATGGCTACATGAAAATACTGGTCCCGAAGTTGCTGCATCTGTCAGAATTATATATGGAGGTATATTCAGATTAGTTGACTCAGTTCATAAGCTGGAATTTCTATTGTTCATTACTGGTTCTTCAGGATGTACTCATCTTATCTTATACTATGTCGGTAATTCCTTCTTTTCTCTCCTCCTCTAATTTCCTTCGAAAAGAAGCTTCTCAAAATTCCTGTTGTCAGATCAGAAAAAGGAGGACAATATGGAGGAAGCTTCTTCCTAGAATTACAATAAATTTTGGCAGTTTTGTTTTACCTAAATGCACATATATTCTAGGTTCTGTTAATGGAAAAAACTGCAAAGAATTGGCGGCCCAGCCAGATGTGGACGGATTTCTGGTTGGCGGAGCTTCCTTGAAGGTGATCCTGTCTTTTAGCACATCTTATCGCCATTCGTTATTGTTCTGTTCTTATGGGTGCCTCATACGTTCTTTCTTTATGTGATCAGCCGGAGTTCATCGACATCATTGCGTCTTCGACAGTGAAGAAGAACAACTAGAGATCGAATCAGTAGCCCGTTCAGCCTAACCATTCGATGCATGCTTTCAGGAGATCGTCCTCGTAGCTTCTTACGCTGTATCTGGAACTGCGTGGGGCTCCATAGTTTCTGTGACTTAATACCCTCCTACTTTCCCGAGCTTTTTAACTGTGAGGATGACTAAACTTTCAGATGGAATAAGGAATTAAATGAGATGACTGAACTGGTATTGGCAACCGATTCTCAGAATTCTTGCTGCTCAATCGACCGTTGAATGCTCTTCCATGGCAACATCATGTATCTGCAATGGGAATGCGATTATGCTAGTGATGGTTTCTTGCTGTAGATGTTTGCGCCTTCCGCAATGGATTTTGCCTTGTGGAAGCCCAAGCTGTGACGCGCCTCAATAGTGTATTCTATTCATGGAAAAAAGCAATTTTGCAAAGGCAATCGACCCCATATTTCCTTAATCAACTTCAGAATCGGTTGTTTCCGCTTCCGGAAGCCTTTCATCCGATTAACTCGAGTGAGAACTATTGCCGAAAAAGACGAGTCATGGTTCATATAGATAAACCTAAGGAAAGTTTCCACAATGGTTGAGCTTAACCCTTTTTGATAAGTTGCATGTTAGCTTCTGGTGACTGGCATATGCTATGCGCGTGCGTGAAATTGAGTGATTTTTTATCATAAGAAAATAGGTAATACGGACATACTAAATATTTCTTTCTTTTTGTCCTTTTATTATTTTATATAGAGATATTGTGGGAGTAAATTTGCTTTCTTTCACGCATTGTAGGGTATAAAAATTGCCCCGCTTATAAATTTAAACCTAAAAATTTCGATAATTAACTTAAAAGCAAGTCTTGAAAACACAAAAAACCAAAATGCGAAAGAGCAAATGGAACACCCATTTCTTCATGGTTCACCTGCGGTGCGGGATGAAGTGTCATCTATACAGATTATAATGTATTGTGAGGAAAACATCAACGCAAAGCTCTCGTAGCTCAGTTGGTTAGAGCACCCGTTTAGTAAGCGGGAGGTCTTGAGTTCGACTCTCAACGAGAGCAATCTCCATCTTTTTGTCCTTTATTTTACTTTTTTCCCCGACGTCGTTTACATCATGTGACCTCGGTCTTCCCATTTTCCAAGAGAGAGTCGAGGTATTCCATTCGGAGTGCATCGCCACATCACGGTTTGCCGTTCACGTATCTCACTCTCTCTCTCTATCTGCATATGCATGTGCATGTGCATGTGCATGCTTTGGACAAAGAAAATAGCCCGAGGAACCGTCCAAGAAAATGCACAGAAACTTCGTTCGCAGAATTCCTCCGCTCCTGGATGTCCAAATCCGAGACCTAACGAAAGAGATCTTTCACCTAATCCAGTCCCCTCTCCAGATTCTGCGGTTGAGCCCCGAAAATTGTGCTTTTGGGAAAAAGGCTGCTTCAAGACCGACAGATAAGGGGGCGAAGTTTCTTCCTCCTTCGGCCTAACCCCCGACTTTCGACGTGTACGGGAGCCACTCAGCGGGCTCTCTCGTCCCCCTTTCTGTTCACGTAGGACTCTGTTTAGATAGCTGAATTTGAAGCTTCCTTTTCTCATGCTTTTTAGTGATTTCTTTTCTCGAGTAAATATAAAAAAGAGGAAGCTTCATTTTCCATTTTCCTCCAATACTCAAGTCGAGCATCCGCGCTTGGGAGTGGAACCACCGCACATAGTCGCGAAAATTACCAAGGAAGTCCTAAATATATCGTGTGTATGCTAATTCATTTTTAAATTTAACTAATTTAATCGTAAGCTTTTTGGCTGACGTTGATCATTCTATTGAACAAATTTTGTAAAATTTTTATAAAATTTTCTAGATATTTCTTCTTTATTTCTTCTTATGTCAATTGTCAAGGCCTTGGTAATGGAGGTCGTTGGCCACAAGTGAGGGTTGTTGGCCATAAGCGAGGAGTGACCCTCGCTAGATTCGATGAGGGCGACCTTTGCCCGTGGCCAACAACTTGTCTCAGCCATCGCCAAGACCTAATGACCAACAGAGAAAAATAGGGAAAAAATAATATAAAAAAATGAAGAAAAGAGTGAAAAATTTAAAAAAAAAAATACCAAAAATTGTCCACGTCTTTAATTTTCAACAAAAATTAACTGAAATGACTACATTGATAAATCATAAAAAAATTCATAGTTAAATTGACTAAATTAATAAAGTTTAGGATTGCTTTGACATATGTACTATGAATTTAGTATTTTTTTTTTTTAGTAATTATCTCGCATAGACATAATGCACTTTGCAAACACATGATGGACATTCTCCAATTTTCAGTCAACTAAAATACAATTTTTAAGCTAGTCCAACCTTGAATCTTAAGCAAGATAACACATTTCCAAATTCCAAACGTAGACCACCAAAACACAAACTTTCTCAAATCATATGATTATAGTTTATAATAGGGTCATCGAGACGTACACACCCATATCAAAAGTATAAATATATCACACCCTATATCACTATCATAAGCTGCGGGCTACAATCCGTTCGTGCGGCCGCTTCAGCTACATTTCTATACCTCACTCGCCTTACAATTAATCAGAAAACCATCAGTCTCGGACCCTAATTTGGTCTCCCTTAAATAAAAATCTTGATAAAATGAGCCCCCGGTCAACGCCGGAGTCAAACCCTGAAGTTCTTGCCGGTGAAGGTCTGGCCGAACTGCCAGCCGGCGGGGACGATGTTCCAGGAGGTGGAGGTGCGGCGGTCGCTGCCCGTGACCCGGAACGATAGCGACTGGCCGACGAGGACGGCGTTGGACTGCCAGTTCTGGCCCCAGTTGCGGCTCATGCTCATCCATCCCGTGCGCGAGCCCTTGACGCTCACCCTCACGATGTCCCCCGCGCCCGCCACGTTGGAGATCAGCACCAGGTTGAAGTACCGGAAGCCGTTGATCGTGAACCTGATGCCGCCCCGCTTCCGGCAGGGCACCCTGAAAACGGCAGGGCGAGAGAGTTAAAAATTTTCAGATGGGCTCAAGCTCGAGTCGGGAAAATGAGCAGGCGAAAGCGACCGCATCGGAGAGCATCGAAACGACGACGCAGGAGGAACGACAGTTAGAACCGACCGTTAATGTGGAAATATAGAGATTCCTCCCGATGGTCTGGCAAGAAAAGGGAATACGAGGAAGGCCCACATAATGGAATCTAACCCAGTTGCTCTGCTTTAGCAGCTTAGTCTATTCAATGCTCGATTTCTGTCCCGACAGTTAAACAGTTTTTTGCACGCATCATCTCTGCCACTATTCCCAAGACGATCTACAGCGATAAAATGGAAAAGAGGGTATGCATCTTCCGACATTCGATCCGTCAAATTGTAGCTATATTCGAAAGAGTCGTGGAGAAGGGGGGGAATCGTGTTCAAAAATGGGACCTTTACCTGCGGTACGCGATGGGGACGATCCCGGCGCGGTACTCGGCGATCTTGAGGAACATGGGCATGGCGAGGTCGAAGTGGGGGCGGGGAGGGTTGCACCACCCGCCGTTGTCGCTGGGCTCTGCGTAGTTCGGGGGGCAGAAGTTGGTGGCTGTGACGAGTATGGAGGCGCTGCCGGAGTGGCACCACTGCGGGTCGTTGGCGCACTTGATCTCGAAGCACGCGCCGCAGCTGAACCCGTTGTTGAACAGCGCGGTGCTCAGCGCGGCGGTGTTCACGCCGTAGCCCTGGCTGTACAGGTTGCCGTAGCCGCAGGCTCCACCTATGAATTGGTGAAGGAGAACGTCAGTACAAGTATCAGATTCCGTTTGAAGTATGTGACTCTGCAGTTTGTGACGTGTTTGTGGATATCATATGTACATTGGTGAGGAGATTCGATGGTAAATGAAGAGATTCGAACGCGAACTTGGATTTGGATGAGGGTCATCATGCTATGTCATGAAAGATAGAAGCAGGCGGCCACTAGTTAAAGTTCCTGGAATCTGTACCGTTAGCAAGTTCCTTGGTCAATACTTTTCTTCATGAAAGCGACGGTAAGCTAATTAGCTACAGCCATTTAACATTTCCTCGACGAGATTGGCTAATTCAGAGTTCTTTTTTGAAGGTTGGAATTGTGGGAGGCGGGCTCTGCTTGTTGTGTGAGAGGTAAGCATGGCCACTAGTGGGTGAAAACAGGGGAATGAGACCAAACTAGGTGCATGTTTCGTAGGCACAAGAGTAGAAGAAAGTGTTGAAAGAGCAGAAAATGAAGGAAGTACCCATAGTGCCGGAGGCGTCAGCGCCACCGTAGAAGGTGGCGTGAGCACTCTGCCACGGCCCTCCAGTGTAGATGCCCGGTATTCTTGCTTCAGCCATCCGTGTTGCGGACAGGGCGATGCCGAGAAATGCAAGAGCCAGAGCCATCGCTCTCGCTGCAGCCATTGTCTCTGCTCTAAGCTGCCTAGTGAAGCTGGACTTGGAGAGAGAGAGAGAGAGAGAGAGAGGGGTGTGTTTGGCGATGGGGAGACTTCACCTAGCCATGCTTATAAAGAGGAAAGAACAGGGGCAGAGCAGAGGAATTTCCTCCAAGATTTTTGGCCCACCCCTCTTGTCTCATCGTACCATGTGTGCTGCACATGAACATTCCGTGACTGTCAATTCTTGTGAACGGAATACGATGCAATTTTTCGGACCATCCAGTCAGTACAGAACGTTAGCCACTTTTCCTCTTATCATCTTTTGAGGTTGCTACGCAGGCAGTTGCGGATAAGAAAGCTAGCGCTTTTGAGCAGCTTTGCTCCCCGCGCCACGGTTTCGTTATGAGCTCCTAGCTAATTACGTATTAGCTTTTATCCACTACAAAATCTTTTCTTCAAAGTGCCATGTAGGGGGCAAGGGCCAAATGGTCTTCACTGCAGCATAATGAGTAGATTAAGAGTATTTGGGGGTAGAGGTAGGTTATGAAAAATTAAAGGGTGTGTTATGGAAATAAATATTATTAAAAAAAAGAAATTGAATGGTGCATAATAGTAGATAACATAGTCAGAGATACAATTATATGATTTATGAAAGACGAACGATTGTGAAAGCATTTGCCAATAATATCTTCATTAATCAAGAATGAAAGCTAGGAGCTTGAAAACAATTAGATACCGTCATAGTCTTAATTTATAAATGATGCTGACTAGGGATTGGTGAATATTACTTTTAGGATTCCGCCAGCACATTTATGATAGTCTTGAAACTACAATTGAGATGTTGTGTGCTCATTTGATGGTAAGCCTCCTAGCCCTTTGACCTTGCTTAGGCCACCTCAAGCTAGACCAGTCCCCAGACAATTTGGGTTGGCTAGTGCAAGGCTGGTTAACTAGGGTCGGGCTTGGGCAATGTATTAGTAAACCCGGCGGCTCTTTGTGCTTACTCAACTCATCCCAAATTTGACGAGTCCAAAGGCAATGCGAGTCGGTTTGGGTGAGGGTGGTTAACGAGAGCCAAGCTAGGGCAACATGTTAGTACACCTTGACCTCCGAGCGCACCCTATGCCTTGCCTAATGACAACCAAGAATATTTCAAGCAAAAAGCATTTCTACCTACGAAAAGGGAACAAAAGTAAAAAGAGAGACACAAGGTGATGATTATAAATGCAAGTACAGAGTTGGCTTTTGCTTCAATCCGAAGTCGAGGCGTGAACCGTGCTTTGATGCGGTTTTAGTGACATTTTGGGTCCATTTGGGATTTTGCTGTGCATATGTGGTCGGTCCAATCTATCATCATGTGGTCATATGTTGGTTTATGAGTTAGAGTGTAATATCTTGGATTAAGTAATTAATTAGGTCGCTAATTGGGTTATTGCCCACCGCCACAATTTTTTTGTCGAACAATGATTGGAGGTATTGATTTGCCTTGAAATCATGAGATTTGTGATATCAAAAGAGATAAGTTTTCAACAATTAGAATGCAAATAAGCCTTGAAATCAGCTGGTAGATGGGGGTGGCTAAATTAGAGTCGTGAGTGATATTCGAAGAATTGCAAGTTAGAATCAATTTTGGACTGAGATACTTTGGCTAATCGTTTGATGCAAAATGCCAAAAGTAAGTTGGAACTAAACTTGAAGAGGGATTCCCTTAATTTGTCGTCAACAAAAAAAACATTTTAACTTTAACAAAGTTGGCAAAAAAGGCGGCACGACCAAACTGAATTTTGAATTTTCGAATTAGAATAATACCTGTTGAATGGCTTATTGGGAATAGGGTCAAACTTCGCTTGAGCAAGGAAAAAAGATCCCCCCAAAAAAAAGATTGTCGGGATTTGAACGTGATTTGTCAAAAACCGGGGACGACAAAAGTGAAGTCGAGAAGGATTTATGGAATGGAGAGCAAAGAAATTCTACGAACGAACAGGGAGATTAGACAGGAAAAATACATCCCCTTAGTCCTCTATTCCAATTTTAAATTAGGTGAAGGATTTTCTTTAAATTTTAGGGGCTGCTAGTAAAGTTTAGGCTCCTTTTAGCTCGGCAGATGCACTTTTCCCGTTCGTTCGATTAGTCAAAAGTTATCGAAACCTCTAAGATCAGGATAGATAACTAGGAAAAATAGAAAAAGGTATGCCAAAAGAGTCGTGTTGGGAAACACGATAGAAATCCGATAAGATTGCCATCGAAGAGCTTAAATTAAAACTTACGAATAATGTCTAGTTTATTTCATTTTCATTCAAAAACTTAAACAAATAAGTTATGAGGTCAATTAGAATGTATTAATTGCTTCACTTTCATGTAGCTTTTCTGATGTAAAACTCGTTTTCTTTACATTTTCGAACTCACGCATTGATGCTTGCTTGCATGAACTTTTCGACTAGAGTTTTTAGTCAACAATCAATTCCTAACATAATCACTCATCCCCGTTCATGAAATTTGTAAGGTTTGCTGACCATCCAAAGAGCATGATCATGCTTGTCCCTGGTCATGGGAAGAACATCATCCACTTCCTACATCATTATGCAACTTACGAAGCGCAATTAAATTCAATCAAGCATCATTATGCAACTTGCGAAGCGCAATTAAATTCAATCAAGCCTGTGTGTTCTTCAACTCTTTCAAGCTCACCATCATTCTTAGGTCAAATTCTTGTGAATTTCATGCCCAGTAAGAATTTTTGAGGAAATCATCAAGAAAGTTCTAAATCTATTAAATTTGTACCAATTTAATCCTAAATCTTTCAATCTAGTAAATTGAATCATATAATTTTTGATGATTTATCAATGTAGTTCACCCAGACAATTTTAGCCGAAAATCACTAACGTCGACAATTTTATAAATTTTTAACAATTTCTTTCTTTTTTCGTTCTTTGTTTTTCCTTTTTCTTTTCACCAATCTCGCTTGAGTGAGGGTGAGGGTCAAGGTGAGGGCAAGGGCTACCCTCACAAGATTGACTAGACTGACTTGCTTAGGCGACACTTGGCGAGGTCACCTTGGCTTGGGCAGGCCAACAACGATAGGCAAAAAGAAATTGGAAAAAAAAATCAAAAAATTTTAAAAAAATATGTTCATGTTAGTGCTAGTCATACAATGTAAAATGACTGACAGTTACATTAGCAATTTTTGGCTAAAATTAGTTAGATGATTATATTGGCAAATCATTAAAAGGGCCAAATTGAAAAGTTTAAGTTCGGATTGAAATGAATGTGATAAGTTAAGGACTTTCTTGATTCTCAAGAGTTTTTCAATCATGAATGCATGCATTTTCTCGATGATATGATGCTACTGGTTTCTCATAGGGTAGTTGAATTTGGTTTAGCTCTTGTCTGTTGGCTCCAAATGGCGAACGTGAAGGTGTGGGAATAGAACAGATATGATTAGGATTTTGAGTACTGAAAATGACAAATCATGTGACCTTCCATCATTCTGCAATTTCCCTCCACAATTCAAGGCGAATCTTCTGCCCCTTCTGGAGTTTCAACCCCCATCATGAAAAATGCATTGATATTCCTTTGTCAAACCATATAGCCAAAAAATAAATTATTATTTGATCCCGCAATACTTCACAGTTAGAGATTACTTTAAAGGGGCCTTCAATTCGTAAATGCATTGTAAGACTGGAATGACGGTCTAATATGCCCCATTTTCGTTTGTGTTTTTATTTTTTCAGTTTTGAATCAAAATTCTATTGAATACGATATTAAGTTGACATTTGGAACCAATGATAAAAAGAGAAAATGGTAAACTCAAATATTAAGTAATCCCCTTCGATTTGAAGATCTCAAAATCTAAACATGTCCCAAGAACTTGACGTCGCTCACCCAGAAATGCAGCGGACTCGTATTGGAACGTCGGGCTGCGGTTGAGATGGCGATCGGGATTTTACGTCACATGACGTCGCCGGAATTTTTAAGACCAAAACATTAAAGAAACCAAACGGGCCGCCCTGGATTCCTCCGTCGTGTCGGCCTTACTAGGCCCAGCGGCATAACGGACGGACGGTTTTGTTAGTTAACATGGGCCATGCTTGTTAACATTCAACTCGATTGAGAATGATGCAACCCTGCTTTTTTTTTTTTTTTTAACTTCCAATTAAACGATCCAACTGAAATCAATCGACATTGCAATTACGAAGGACTAAGCATCATTATGAGATCAATTATCATGTCTCTCACCACCCTAGCACATCGGATGCTAACCGATTACTCGTGGATAACACAACAATCAAATCGGCATTCATCATCACTTATTGTATTTTTACATTCGAGTGTAGTAACCTTGGGTTTCACTCAGATGACGATGGTAAAACTTATCTCTCGCATCGCTTGTGCATGAAGTTTATACGGATTCTCCAGACATAAAGTTTCAGCATGATTTGGAGTTGGTAATCTTGAGCAACAGAGAGTGACCTGTCTTTACGACGAAGGTTGTTTTTGATGTAGGGACCAGAATCAGATTTGTCCCAAAACGTGCCAAAAAAAACGTAGTGATGAAGCACTTTGCAGTTTGCATGCCTGCAGAACATTGTCCCTCCTCTCCCCATCTTTACGCCATCCCATCTTAGAGGATCTGTCTGGTTTCACAAGCAAAGCAAAGCAAAATGGAATCGTACCATTTTGACGTTCTTTTCCTTTCCCCATCATTGACACTCAAAAGGGTACCTACCCCAGCAAATCTTGCCTTCTAAATTGGGACCTCTGGAAAAAAAGAAGAAGAAAGATACATCGTCAGTGTAAAGCAAATTTTAGGAGAACGGCTTTAATGACCTTTTATTCGAAATCATAACTCTTCATTCTATCAAAAGCAGCTGTTAAATCTCGCATCTAATATTGGATGTTGCTCATCCTTTGGAGAGCTCATAATAACATCCTGTCGTTCCAGTGCGAATATCAGGCACAGCGACGCGATTTGGACAATCAGCTTTGCACTACAAGCTCTGGTTGGCTTGGGATCATATATGCTTCTTGGATTAGCTTCACTTGCTGAACCCAAAGGTAAATACAAGCTGTTGAAGGAATAATTGGGAATCTGTTCTACATGGACTTTATTGTCTTGCCGATAGCTTGGTGTTTACTAGATGATGTGACCGTTCATGACCGATTATTTAAACTAGTGGACCCATTTTGGCACCCGACAAAAGTCTATCGTATCACTTACTAACCGAATATAATGGAAACATTATTCTTTGCCTAAAAAAGTCTAAGATGCAAAGAATTATTAGCACTATAAAGACATCTTCATTATCTAAGAGGCAAATCACTCTGTTCTATCTTCACTTTCTGATCAAGAAAAGAGTGACTGGAGCATTACAGCCCCCCTCGTTAGCTAAAAACTGCTTCTTCGCAGGCAACCGCGCTACTGCATTTTACCTTATGCAGAGCCTGGTGTTTGTCGATGGAAACAGGCACATTCATGAGCAAGGGATGCATAGATATGTTCTGGATTCTCAACAGCATCCGATACTACAATATATCACTGGGATTCCTAAGAGTCCACTTGTGTCATTGCGCTTTTCACTCTTCCTCGTTGTACATCGAAGCAAGAATGTGATTCATTCATGCAGTTCACCTGAGAAGACTGAAGGTCGAGTAATAACCTGCTCATGCATTGAGCTAACAAAATGGCTCCGAGCTAAGTCCAAATCGGTTATAGCGAATTGACTATTTTCTTCTTTTTCCTAATTCTTTTCACAGGATGCGAGACAATGTTCTCTGCTGATGCAGAATCCAATTTTGTACAGAAAGAAATATTGCTTACGCAAAGCTCCTATACCTGTTCATGTGAGTCAATATTAACTGCATAGCTGGTTACATAAATTCTGGATCACGGAAGGATTGTCGTTTGACAATATGTAATCATTGCTCTTCCCGTTGGTTAGGCATGTCAAGTCAAGCACATTCCCAGTTTGGTTCATCTGCAAAAGTCACGTTCATAAGTTAAGAAGACCAGCATTTACACCAAAAAAAATGGGTAATTCCACAGCTCTATCATTCAAAAAATTCCTATGATTGCAGAACTCTCCCTTTAAGCTCTACGGTCACACTTTGCAGCTAAATAAACGGCTTAGGCCACACTGATTAGTCAGTTTCTCACAGAAGGCCCATATGACTATCATGAAACTAGTGATCTTTTTTAGTAAGGTCCGACTACCATGGACTTCTAAAGAAGTACCTTCCATGGAACCAAAATATACACTATCATACCATCACTTTGAGGCTGATTATACAGGCACGTTTTCCTTGTCAAAGCTTCACTTTAATTTTCCCATAGCAAGCAGGCCAACTCCAAATTTTATTTTTCCTTTCTAGTTTTGAACTTTCAATGAGGAAATCACTTCTGCTGCCATGGATAATACTATAGAAAAATGTAAATGGGGGCAATCGGACCAGTTGATATTAAGTGCACAATAGCACCATCGGTTACCATGCAGGATACTTGTTGCGACTTGCAGCTCCATTTCGAGCCAGGGAAGCAGCTCATATAATGACACCACGAGCAGTATTCATTTGCATTAACTCCACGGAAGAGCATCACCAGGCCAACTGTCAACCTGTCAAGACAACATGCCCCTAATGGTCGTATTCCTCAGATCTGTAGAAGGAGATTGTCAAATGTACCAGAAGCTTAGAATGATCGAGATGTGATGAACTTACCCTGAGATTAGTAGAATCACAGAAATCACCCATAGCACATACTGATAAATCGTGTGCTTTGGTTTAAGTGAAGGGGTTGCTCTTCCAGGAAGAGCATTTCTTTGGCTAACCCACCCGAACTGGGGCCGAATTAGAAACACAAAGCCAAGAAGAAAACCAGAAAGAAATCCGCCAATATGAGCAAAGTTGTCCACGTGAGGCAGAATACCCATTGCGAGATTTATTATAACGATGATGATGAGAGTTAACAATGCTGCTAACTGCACATACAGACAAAATGATCTATATGGTCAAGAGGCACGGTCAAAGAATTTCAAAAGGCTGAAGGTTCTAACAAAGGCCATGTTTGGTTCTTTTAGTGTACCTTGTTCGCATATATTGTCCAGTTTGTAATGAGTTCGGAGAGCATGCTCCCTAGCAAACCGAAAAGTGCACCTGATGCACCAACCGAGATGCTAGATTGAATGAATAGGGCTGATAATAAACTTCCACCAAAGCCAGATATAACATACAGTAGCCCGATTCGAACTGAAAATTGGAAGAGAAATTACGAGTTAATTTTTGCAAAGCTACAATACTTCATAAAAACGAGAGCTTAATATTTCCATGGAAGCATCAGTGGGAGCCTATCCGATTGGGTTTGTGTCAGAATCTCAAACAGGTAGAGCCTTTCAAGTTAAAGGCGATGATGCATTATGAAGTTGCAATAAAATCATTTGCTACAATAAAGAACATTTATGCATACCAAAACCAAATTCCTGTTCAAGTCGGATCCCTATGAAAACTAGACTCAACATATTTGCCAGCACGTGGAAAACCCCAGCGTGCAACCATATGCAGGTAAATAGGCGCCAAGCCTGGTGCTTCTGAACCACGTCAGCAACTGCTAAAGCGCCCATCTTGTATAACCTGAACAGGAGAATGGCAAATGACATAATTTCGTTGAATGAAAAATTTCCCAAAACCATAACTCCACTATATGGCATGCCAAATTGCATATTAAGATGAGCTGGACACATAATGTAAATCTCCACCAATAAGAGTTAAGAGTTCTATTTTAGAGATTAACATTAAATCACGATTTAACACATGCGAAACAGCTGAGAAATAACTCTCAATAGAGTTAATCATCCAGAATTAAAATGACATCTTCTCTTATTTGGATGTGTCTTGATAAGGGCTGCAAGAAATGCTATGCCCAGCACTATCATGTTAAGAAACATTTGTAAGTCTCATCCTTTCTCTGTCATGCTGCTCTCTTTTCCCCTTTTTTGGGGAT
This sequence comes from Eucalyptus polyanthemos subsp. polyanthemos, assembly GCA_017140185.1. NCBI lineage: Eukaryota > Viridiplantae > Streptophyta > Magnoliopsida > Myrtales > Myrtaceae > Eucalyptus > Eucalyptus polyanthemos. Next base: position 30,716,291 of record CM029466.1, on the reverse strand, counting down.
CAAATTGTCTAATGGCTTTTATTCAGATCATCCATGAACAAGATGATGAAATCAAACTCAGCTTCTTAGTTCCAATTCAAATCAGGAGATTTCCAGTAACTACACAAGATTTCTATTACACAACCGCCTTTTGCTACTTGGGTTTCACATTACTGTCCACCTTCTGCCTTCGGAACCACTATCTAATTCAAAACAAGTACATGGAGTTGCGTATTGAGCATTAACTATAGTATGAGCCTTACTTTAACAGAAAAGTTACTGCATCTCTGACTCCTCTCTCCACCAAAGATTGATCTCACCAGCGCTTTCGCATTTACCATTATGCCTCTCGAATTGCAATGCCTTTGAACTCTGGACTCTCTCTTTTCGCAGCTTAGATTCCCATACCCATAGGATCGAGTAAACTAAACAACAATGGAGCACAAACTCACAAAAGTCATCCACTACAAGGACCATTCTAGAAAAACCCATAAAGCATCAATAAGCCCATGTCCTATTCAACTGCAGCAGACACATCTAGACATTGCATTCCACCCACCATGGCATGCATCAATCCCATGTACGCGCTAGAAATGATACAGGAACAGAGAAAGTAACAGAGAGACAGAAGGAAGACTCACGTATCCGATGAAGGCCCGAGCAGGGGATTCTCCTTGAGCTTTTGAAAAGAGAACCTCCCCAGAAACCTGGCGATGCAAAAGCCGGATTTCTTGGGACAATCGTTCACGTACATGGTCACCAAGAACATCACCACGTTGGCCACCACGAACGACGGGACCAGCCACGTGACCCACCGTCTGTACCTGACCTGCCGGAACACATGGTCCTCCGCCCCCGCCGCCACCCCGCCGTCCCCGCCCCGCCCCTGCACGCTGATCTGCACCTCCGGCGAAGGATCCTTGCCCTTCATCGCAACTCCCCCGCTCTTCTTATCGAAAATGCGTTAGCTTGTCGTCGCCATTAGGATTCGTGGGACAAAAATTCAATCTCGAACCCATGTGGGTCGGAGATGAATCATCAAAAGGCGAGATTTTTGGCCCCCGCTCGGATTGGGTCGGAGATGAATAATCAAAAGGCGAGATTTTCGTCCCTTTTTTGGGATTGGGTTGGAGGGAACTTCTCTTTTTTCCCGTTCCTTCGGCAGCTAAAAGAACGCGATACGGATGCGATCGATGTTAAAGCGAACGAGAAGAGAGAAAAAAAGAAAAAAAAAAAGAAGAAATCTTGCGAAACCGTGACGTGGGTTGATGGGTTTTGTGCTATCTTTGGGTGATCCGCTGTTGCTTCCGTTTGACAGTTATATTCCATGTCCGATCTCGCACGAATCCTTTCCCGAAGACACAGAGATTTCCATTTTCCTAATTTTCTATTTTCTGTTCTTCGCTCCGTCTGTTGTTGATGACGCTGTCCGGAAGTGGCGTCGCAACGGTATTTGTATTCGTACGTCGTTCGCCGCGGGAGCAGAAGAATACGCGGCGACGTTTTTTTTTTCCGCTTTTGCCCCCCCGTGGATTTGCGCATCTTTTGCAATCAAGCCCTTTCGATTTGTCTGATCAAATCATTCCATCTTCGTAGCGTTTTCAATCAATGCGTTTTGGCTTCAGATCCGAATGGTCTAGACTGCATGTTTGTCGAATTTGACGAGCATCTAGCATGGGAAATCACTACAATAAAGACCACGACCAGACCCTGAACAATGAGATTTCAATAGTATAAGCGCTGTGGATCAAGCTTTCCTCGCCTCACTCTTATCGACTCCAACAAACACGTCTCGATTAATTAATCAAATTGGGAGTTAGATGAACTTGATTAGAAAAGCTATGCGAATTTGTTAGATCAAATTGAGGATTCAAGGACTTGATTGGAAAAAATGTTCAAAGCCAAGGACCGAAAGTAGAATTTCATCAGAAAGGAAAGGACTTCTTAGCATAAAAAGTTAACTATACCAGAGTTTTGTTTATTTTGTTTCTAAAGGATCTTCAACAGGAACCGGGGCAAGTTTGGAATTTGCGTGCCGTATTACTCAAAACCTAATCTAATGAGCTATTCACAAAACCGGCCCAACAATTCCTTTAAGATATTCAAAGGTTACTTATGCAATTTGTAAATCCTAAAACACAAAAGTAATCATATATAATTATACTTTTCTTTTTCAAAATCCACCATTTTGAGCCTAAAATCTCAAATGGTTTAGAATTTCATGTCCCAATCTGAGACGGGGTTTTGGGGAATTTATTAAAAATCACGGGCATGAATTCATGATCTAATTGCAATGACCGAGCGCTACCTACTTTGAGAATATTATTAATCAAAGATATCATAACCGAACTTGTGTGTGCCTAATTAACAATACACCCCATCCACTAAGCCCTCGTTTGCAAATACTACCGTCAAAGTCTATTATGAAAATAGCGAAACATTCATTAATAAATGAATCCATGACCAAATATTTTTCATTGTGATCATTCTCCAAAATAGCTTATGTTATTTTTAGGACTACTTAAGCCTTAGAAAGCGAAATGCGAATATTGGAACCTTGTTCATTGAAAAACATTCCATGACCTTCATTGGGCGGATGTATTTATATAACTTGCTAAGTACAGAAAAAAGACAGAGTACTAAATTACAAGGAATAGGAAGGACAATCGACACGATTGCTTCTTCACATTAGCGTACGAACAAATATACATGAATATCTTTATGCATGAAAAATCTTTGTTTGGAGAGGTAACGAAACGGCGACACTTGTCAAAGTATTAAGGCTCATTGAAGTCGTAATCAAAGGAGTCACATGCTGATCAATGCATCAGAGGCTGCACAAGTGGCGTTCAGCAGAATAGGACAACATAGCGACGACCATCCTCATTTAGAGAGGGAAAATGAAAAAAAAAAAATCATAAACTTATTACATCTAATTTAGTCGTAATATCTTACATTCGTAACAATTATGTCTATTTGGCTAATTTTAATTGGAGATTACTAATTTAGACATCGGCCATTCTATATGATAAATCCAGCACTAATGTGAGTAAGTTCTATAAATTTTTTTTTAAAATTTTGATATTTTGATATTTTTTTCATTGTGGTTGGCGAGGAGAAGCTAAAAAAATAAATACAAAATTTTGTCAAATATATTCACATCAATGTTGATTGTGCCACGTAATATGGCTAATGTTCATGTGAACGATTTTCAATAAAAAAAACAATTAGATTGATTCGGCTGGGACCGATATAATTGGCTTAGAACTAAATTGATTGGATTAAAAGATTTATAACTAATCAGTATCAATACAATAAATTTAGAATCTTATCATTACAATATGTTTAGAATCTTTTCGATACTTTCCTCTTATTTAGAGTCTCTTCCATCCCCCACTCCAAAGGAAATCTTCAATTTTTTGCTTTCTTCATTTCTTTTTCCACTTATAATAAATCATTGCCAAATGGTTCAACCCTCAAATGTTTCCACTTATTATATCATATTTCTTTTCTCTTTTCCAAGGATAAGTGAAAAGTGAGTAACCAAAAGAAAAGGATATATATAGAGATATTATATTGAGTGCTAAGACAAAGCACAAAGTTTGTGTATAGTTCCTCTATGCCTAGGACATTAGAATATTGAAGGGAACTTCTCACCAAAGAAGGCAGTAAGAATGAAGGAGTGCTGGCCACACTTGCTCTAATACTCTCTCCTAAATACTCAAGACTTTTCATTTCCTTCATGATTTCACTCAACACTCTTTAGCACTGCATCTGTGCACATTCTTGAAATTGCTTGATAAATACGGATAATGTTCAATTCTAGCAATTACTTGTCCAGGAGTGGAATAAGTGGATTCCAACCCCCGATAAATACATTATAACATATACACGGTACTCCATTGTTAACCCACAAAAGAAAATTCCCTCAAACTCCAAAGCAAAATCTACTCCCTAATTCCACTCGATTTGGGACTTTTTTTTTTTAAACTATGTTCTAACTCTCAGGGTAAATTTCATCCATCGACGTGGATCGAACAAAAATAATGACAAAACCGCAGGTCGGTCTTAAAGAGTATGAAGAATAGAAGTAATACGTTCACGAACATCGGCTAGCGTTTGTAGTCCAACGGTCAGGATAATTGCCTTCCAAGCAATAGACCCGGGTTCGACTCCCGGCAAACGCAGCTTCCTCTCCTTTTACCTTTTTTTTTTTTTAAATTTACTTTTTGCGTTACCCTATTTGGATTTGTAATTTCCTCTGTCCTCTTCCCCCTTGGAACAAAACAATTAGATAACCATAATAATGCCTCATGTGTTGAATGTGGAGATTGAATCAGGTGTACATAATCATTGTAAGCTCAGTCTTTCTACCGTAACTCCATAGATTTAAGCTTTGTGTCTGTTGAGCAGCTTGAGATCGGCTACATTTATAGTCCCTCCTGAATGGAACATGCTCAGAGGATCACCTGTAAAGCAGGGGCTTTTTATTTATTTATTTATTTACATTTTCCCAATGTTCTAGTTCTTACTTCGGGGAAAAATACGTCAACCGGATTTGGCCATTTTGTTCGCAACCATGGCAACAGAGGAAACAGTAACTGTTGGAGATTACAAGAGAGCCCCCACAGGGGAAACCAACAAAACAAATTGCCAACTTTTGTTTCCGTATAACTTTATTTCGGTGACAAGAATAACGTCATGCATATCGTCTGAGAGGGCATTGCCTACTGCTACATTTCCTGAGATGTTTGTCGAAAACCCAAACAAAAAGGAAAAAGAAAAAAGAAAAAGTAAAAGAAAGGAGAAGTCGTTGAAAGCATCCAGTGATTATGAGCCAAAATCCGGCATACTGATGCTCTGCCGGATCTAACTGTTGCACGCTCAAAAAATAGAAAGAAATAATCGCAGCTAAGAAGCTTCTCACTGTCGCCATTGGTAATGTTGCACCGATCTTCAACCCCCGAAATCCGTCGGCATCAAAACCATCTAACTCGTTCGCATAAAGACAGGCAATCCCGCAATACTATCTGATCAGAAATGAGCCAAGCTATAGACTAGAATCCATGCAAGCTGAAAGAGAAAACAGACAAGAGTCATAAGCATGGGAGGAAAGAGAGGCAACGCAGAAAAGCACAAGGAACCGCACTGCAACTCTCTGCTTTAATAGGTAATGCAATTTCAAGGTTTCTCTTTCCTTCATAGAAAAGGGGCACTAATGAGCATGCGATATTAATCAATACGAGACAAGAGAGAAGAAGCTTTGAAATCAAAAGTCTAGGCATCTCCCCACAAGCAAAAAGAAAATAACATCTTCCATTCTGCACAAAAGACATATTACCAGAAAGAGAGTCACGGAGGCAAATAGTCCCTCCTGAAGAAGAGCTCCATGACCCCCATATTCCTCTTCATCTATCTTTAGTATCATTGCATAATAGCCATACACTATGCCAGATGATATTGCCAGGAACCTGCAGAAGGATGTACTCTTAGTATCGTACCAAAATGTCGAATTTGAGACACAAAATACATTTATATTGCATGATCATGGCATATTCCATATGGTAGCAGATTAAGATAGGGTCATCAAGTTCATAGTTATGCATGGTCTTAAATGCTCTCCTTTCTCATGTAACTTTCACTCATGTTATTGGCTTTATTATAGTGTCACACTGTAATTGTCATAACAGATGTCAAAGAACCACAAAGGGCCAGGAATCTGGCTTATAAAACTTCTGCAGCAGGTTTCAATCAAACTCAATAATGCAAGCAGTTTGAATAAGCCAGGTATCATCAAAGCATCCATCCCAAACCAAAGCAACCAAAAATTCAAGTCTCCCGCAAGTGCAGTCTACACATTCAAGAATTCTATACATTACCATTTCCAGATAGAAACAAGAGAACATCAACAAAGTGCCCAGATTGTGCTCCAAAACCGATCGTCAGACTTAACCTATTGAACTAGTCCACCCTGAGAACTAAAGACAACAATCACCTACAGCAAAGGAGGTCCACTTTTAACTGCTGCCCAATTCCTCACTTGGAATGATTGGCTCAACAAACTTCATATTTTAAGCAACTATGCTGTGTAAGGTCATTAAATAGAGATCCTACTTCATATCAAAGGGTGTCTTAAGGATCAGATCATTACATCCTACAAATGTCAGAAACAACGCATAAAATACATGAGATCAATCATACACAATGTGTTAGCATCTGAACTACAAAAAGGACAGCAAGTTATGTGAAATTTCATCATTTTCAATCTAATGGTTTCATAACACATTTTGAACTACATGGGCTTCCACTCTCAAATCAAGTTCATCCCAATGGAAATAACGATTGTCTGCATCCATTAACTTTTTTTTTTTGGTAAATATCTGCATCCATTAACTTCGTATCCAAATATTTGAAATTCTCAGATAGGTAAATTTGATGATATTTTTACCTATAGAATTCACAAAATAATTCGTTTCCACACTAATGGAATCCAAGTTCGTCTTGATAAAAGGTGGAGTCTATTCTTAGCTATTATCAACTTCCTTTTCAAACTTCATAAAACTTTTTAAGGATTGAAATCCTCAACAGCTTGGTCAAATTTGACAGTTTTTTTTTTTTTGAAGCATCCTACATTTGATATCTTCAGGATTTATATGCTTTTTATTGGGTTAGACTTTCTAACACGGTAATGGAGCTAGGTTCCGCTACAGTTTATTTCACACATACAGCCCCTCGTTTGTCAAGTCCATGTGTTTTTCCTATTCAATTTGCTAGTGAGAGGGAATGTTAAAGTATTCTCCTACATTGATTGCCTATAGTATTTTAATGGGCCTTATATTCATGAAGTCTTCTCCAGTTATAAGCTTAAACTTTTGGGTTGAACATTCTGACAATTTTCTATCTATTGGTTTTTCAAAATTCCTCATTTTGTACTACAGGGTTTTTCGTTCTTATGGAATTACAGTTTGCCTCAAGGAAGACGGTGCATCAAGTTGTTCACAAGGCCTACTTGATCTTTGTCCCTAAAGATCACAGACGAGAGAACCCCAGAAGAAATTCAATTGCAGTTATCAACTACTGACACTAAATTGCTAAAAGTTTTAAGGATTGTAAATACCTTATGACTTTATTGATTAGGAACGGAATCCCTAAAGAGGCTAACAAATTAAGATCATAGCACTGAAAGATGCTATGACCAGATTTCAACGACCATAATCTCAATGTAGAACATGCTACCTGACTTTGTCCACCTGCAAACAATTGTCCTTTGTTGAGCATCAGACAAGCATCTGAACCCTTTACTCATATACAATACACAATACATAATATTCAGCAGTGATAGGCAAATTGATGGCTCGACAATTTACCCTAATCATCGAGATATCTTTTTTAAATCAAGACTTAGTTTTGCAACTTTAGTCCTATATCAAGATGCTTTCAATTGAGTACTCAAGAAAGGTCAAAGAGATGCAGCCTCTAACCAATTACATCTTAGGAAAGCAACTCACATGGAATAGTGCATGGGCAGCCCCTAAGCCAGGCCTAGGTTGGCTAGTGAATGAGTTGCCCATGCATGATACCTCTTCAAACTTTAACTTCTTCAAGTAGAAACTTGAGCTCAACCATCTCATGATCTTGAAGAGTATGAAACGACTTTTTGACATAAAACATTGGGTCCATTTGGTTTTGGAAAAAATTTCCAGTTTTTGTTTTCATTTTTTTTTTTTCTAGAGAGCATGTTTGGTTCATGAAAGCACAATTCTCAAGAAATAAGAAAATAATGCTATTATCAATAGAATTTTTTTTTATACTAACAATTCGGCAGAAGAAGTTCACAAGTCAATAATCCACTTCAATATATTGACTTTTTTTTTAATATATATATATATATATAAATTCAAATTAACATCACCAGTCAAATTACAAAATATTACTCACCATAAATTTTTCAAATGTAATCCGTGTGAGTAATTTGTTCTTTTTCCTTCCTATATTCTATTTCTTCTTTCTTCTCTCATTCTCCCTTTCTTTTTTCATATGCTAGAGTCTATTCTTAGCCACTCCTATTGTTTATAATGCAATCGTCCATCTTCAATCCATCCCTCAAAAGAGCTTCAACGAACAAAGGACACCCCCACAATGCTCCAGTGAGAAAAGACAAACTTGAGTGTTATAATCGGATGGCCTTTGTGTTTTAAAATGGAAAGAAAGCACTGGAAGCATCTTTCAGCCATTTCCAAAAACCTAGCACCTTCAAGAGAAATTGGACTACTATATTTTCATAATACTTTTTTCAAACAACCCACCAAACATGTTTACCTTGAATTGTCATTCTCAAACAAAAATGAAAACAAGAATTTCGGAAAGTTTTCCGAAACTAAACGCAACCTTGGTTGGTCGGGACTCAGCAGGTAAGCCCATCCCAGAAATTTCACAACAAAATGAATTATCATCTCCTCAATAAGAGAAAAACTTACTGAATCCTAATGCATGCATATTTTGGGTGCTTACACTTAAACTGGACATAATCATCACCACTAAAGTTCTGCCATTTTCTTTTATTTTGAATAATCTTTTTTCAAAAGTTCAACCGGAGTGCAATGGCTAGAGAAGATTAATGCACTCATCCCACTTTGTTGGAAAAAGGCTCTGCATTTGCTGATGTACCAAACAAAACTACAGATGTCTAAACCATGATGGGGATTTTCCCTCTCAAAAGTTTGCAATATTTACTGCCCATAACCTTCAAAGCATTTGGCAAAGATATGGAGGAAGCCTTCATAGCCATGTATTATGTATCCAATACCCACATTGATCCGAAGGGAGAAAAATTAGTATTGTAGAAGGTCAACATTTGCCATTAAAATTGCTACATTATAAGATAAAATAGAACCAATGGCCTCTCTGCAGTTTTAGCTCAGGAAACTCTTAAGGTACCGTCTTTGGCAATTAAGGCACTCAATTTTATTCCAGAGATCTGGATCCAGATTCTATATATGTTGCTTTTTTTATCCTGGAGGATGCCTAGTCCTCTACCAAAACTTCAAGCTTTTGTAGCACAGAAACAATGAAGGGCCGAAAAGGTGCACGAATGCAAAAAGCAATCAACTCACAGGACAATCCATATGCCTCCAACCAAAGGTATCGCACCCCACAGCAATCCGCACACGAGCGCCACCACCTGTCGAATCCAATGCAGCACATCTCCCAACTGATCCTGCAACATCCACGGACGCACATGATCATTAATGACTCAATTATCCCAATGAGAAGCTCACTTCCGGACCCAACCGAATCGTTCAAAATCAAATCAATTCCACTTAAATTGCACTTCGGCGGATGAATCTATAGCACTTTGGTATCCATCTTCAGCAGAAACTAAAGCCGCATTAACTAAATCTCGCACGCTCCCCCGAGCACAAGACGCGGACAGCTCCGAAACGTAACGCCCAAAACCAAAACCCAAAATTGCCGACAATAAATGAGCTCCCGAACGCGCGGGGCCCTCGGATTACCTTGTCCCACGAGGCCTCCGGATCCAACAAATTCGCGAGCTTGAACGGGGACAAGTGATCCTTCTGGTGCTGCTGCAGCTGCTGCTGCTGCTGCTGCTGATTCTGCTTACCCGATTTACCTTCTTTCATACTTAAAACCGGGGATTCTCCTCCAAATCTCGAGCGAGCGAGCGAACGAAATCGATCGTCGAGGTGCGGAAGATCGCGAAGGGCGGATCGAAGGAAGAAGCGGCTCGCCTTCGACGCAGGGCTACGGAAGCCTGGAGCTCGGCTAGGGTTTCGCAGGGAAGAGCTCGCCGGTTGACGAAGGCGGCAGCAGCAGCAGAGCAGCGGCAGCAACGGTATGCTCAATAATTACCAACTTTTAAATGATTAATTCGCTAGAGAATTTAATATAAAGAAATACAACGAAATTGTCGACCCGATTGGTCCCCGAACGAAAGAGATTAAATAAAAAAATCATTATAAAAAAGTTAAAAAAAGAAATCGTGCTGCCGTGGCCCGCACGTGATCCCCGCCGGCGATCCCATCGGACGGCGGCGACGGACGACGGCCGCCGGCGCGCCCCGGATGCTGAACATGGGCCGGGCTGGGAAGTCGACCTTTGACAAGCCCAAGGCCCAAATCAAACGGCCCAGTCCGGCCTTTTGGGCAAGATCGATTCGGACATTTCGGGAAAAACCCAGAAGACAAATCGGGCCTTGATCCATCGGAACGAGAAGGTTTTACGCACGGTCGGTCCAGGCTCGTGAGTCAGCTTTGCGTAGATACAACAATTCCACGGGTCCCAAAAGGAACGAGAAAAACGGAAAAAAAAAAAAAAAAAAAAAATTAGCCTGGACTTTATCGTGACGCCAACGTTAATCCATTCGGAACAAAAGATCCCAAAATTTCCCAAGTCCACAAAAAAGGTGCCGCCTTTTGCTACTTTCCACTCGAGAAAAAAACGCGACACGAAAAGCCAAACCCCTTTAAAAAAGAGGAGCCCAATTTAGTCGTGGGGGGACGGAAAATGACTAATGATGTCTAATCTCACTATTAAATCCTCGAGTGTCGTTCTTCACGAACCATGTTAATCACGACAATAACAAGAATTGTATCACGTTCCAGCGCTGGAAGTTAATAAACTAAGAAGTGATGTTATCTGTGTTGGTTGACCAGATTTCAATATGTCAAGTCGAGCTGAACGATATATAGTGACCTAACCATCCAGTGAAACTCTTTAGGTCGACAGCCGATCTCTTTAACAATGACTTCCTGTTCCCAAGAGCTGAAATCATCGGCCAACCGCTATGGAACGAAGATTTGGACTTTCTCTTCCTCCTCCTTCTAGCCTCTACGAAGGAAAGGAACCCAAGTAAATGGCATGAATGACGGAGGAGGAGAAGTCAAAACGTTAAACTGGGCTCAAGGGTCAATCCACGGTTTCACATTTTTTGACTCCTCTGATTGCTGCAAAAACGATTGATTTACCTGTCCCATCAAAGTTAAAAAGCTACGGTAGCTTTTCTTCCCGTGGGGTTCGATTCGTACTAGAATGAATTGCGCAGCACGTTCCTGTCCGATGCGATGACTTGGGAGAGGCCGTGAAAATGGGATCTTGTCATCGACACGTATAGGAGCAAGTGCATTGCATCGTGCAACGATTCCGACGACCTGTACGCACGACAGTTTGACCCGGGTTCGACCCGTACCCCATATGCCAGGGCATGGAGGTAATATTTTGCACCTGATGAGCGAACTTGATATTGATTATTGAGGGAGTATTTAGGAAGATGAATTCTTCTTGTACAGGACCTAGTACAAGTCTCATTAATATGATTTGATAGAAATAGTTTCAAGAAGGGTCGATAATTATGTTATTATTTAATCAATCAATTCGAGTCAAAGATAAGGGGGAGAGATTAAGTGGAATTGATGATGTTCTAGTTTACCAATTGGCAACGCGACCGGCCTCCTCACTCATTTTTTTTGGGTTTTTTCAAGCGCACGAGAGGTTCATTCAAGAAGATAGTTTGGTAGCGGTGGTGGAGGAGGTCGGTCTTTAGTGCGAGTCTTAGTCATTGAGAATTGCAAGCAAAAGATGAGCGTACGGCGGGCTCAGTGGAGGTCAAATCCAGGACCCACTGACGAACCCACCAGGAAGACACCCTCTTCTGCGTGGCCGAATATTCCACGGGGTTTGGCAATTTCAACTAGTCTACTTTGAATCGTTAAAAAAAAAAAAAAAAAGAAAAAGGAAAGGATTCCCGATTGATTAATTTTAGTTACTGATTGAATGTTTCAAATCACGTGTGTCGAATTTCTTGGGTATATTTTGAATGCCAAACGGTTTATTAAGCGCTTCGCGCAAGTTTGTAATAATTTTAACTTAACTTCGAAATCAAAGATTCTTGCATTAAATCAATAAAATATGTTTTTTTTTGTGTGAAAATTATCATATATATTTTTATTGTATTATGAAAGATTTAAGTCCATGCGACTGTACTCTTTTTATACATAGAGCAATTACTGTACGGATGAAACATGTTTGTTGCGAGTCAAGTTAATATTGTGCTCTTACCTTGTATTGTATCTTATCATCAATTCTCGAAAAGAATTATCAAATTGTTTCTTTATAATAATAGCATATGAGTTTTCCTCAATCATGAATGTGAAATTTATCATAAATCCTTAGTGGTAATCTTGAAATTTATTAAGTAATATGAAGAATTATGACATTATGGATCATGGTTTATTAATTTCTCCGATTAAAGTAAATGCTACGTCATGTAAATTGTAAAATACGCACCGAGAACATGAACTAAAGACATATTATAACTATGTTTTTTTTTTTTTTTGTTGATAAAGGGTAAGAAAAGACATATTATAACTATGTTTATACTACAAGACACGAAATAAATGACAAACCACCACCCACCACCCTCCCCCACGAAGGATATAAAAAGAAAACGGGAGTTAGTGGAGAAGAGCTCACCACGGGAGGACACGTGTCCCGGAAGAGATCTTTCCAGATGACTCTCCAAGGTCAAATTCATTGATGAAAAATTGAAAATGCATCGATTGGTGTACAAAAAGTCTAATACCTAAAGCTGCTAATACATTTTAACAAAAAAAGAAAAAAAGGAAACCTCGCATTTACTAAGGCGGGCGGTTTGAAATTATCAACATTTAATGATCATAATTTTTATCATAATTTATTGATCATAACTCATATTAAAATATATAAAAAATAAAAAATATTAATAAAATAAAAATCTTAATCATAAAATGATTAATCATCAAATATTATGGAATACATAGACTAAAAAATACAAAAAAAATTATTCCAAATTTTAAGTTATAGAATAAACTTAAAACTTGAAATCCACCATTTGTAATAAATTTCTTAATTTTTGAAATCTAGAAGTTACCTCATATAATTTGGATTAGAATCGAACCGATTTCTAATGGCTCGGTTCTCAAGTTCTAAGTTTTATTTTGGAACCGTTTCATTTCTATGCATGTCTCACAAGAAAAAACTATTTTGGAAATATCTAATCTCCACGCATGACTTGAAAAAGATAAAAGAAAAGAAAAGAACCTATTTTGGAAATATCCGGTCGCCCCCCGCCCGGGGGATTGGAATTAATAATATTAATAAAAATGATTATTCCTTGGTAAGCATTAGGGACGCAGCCTCGACCGGGAAAACCGGCAGCCTCGGACACAGGTAGAAAATGCCCCCCCACGCGCAAAAGCGGAGGTTGGGGGGGTGGGGCCCGCTCTGACCGTCGAGGACGACAAAAACCGCGTGGGAAAGAAACACCTCGGTCCACGAGATCGCCGTGGAGCGCTCGACCGCCACCACGTATGCGCACGCATCGGACCGACGCACGCATTGACTGGACTGGATTAAACCCCCCCCATCTCCGACCTTCTCGTTTTCTCGTGCTCCTACCTGGCGACGTGCGTTCGCGTGTCGTAGTCGTCTCCGCGATTTATAAATGGCGTCGAACGTATTCGTAACACCGCCGCCTCCCCCTGCCCCCCGCGGGGGGTATGCTCATCGGACCGACGGATTGACCGGATAAAAACCCCCCTTTTCTTTTTTCAGTACTCCCACCTGGCGACGTGCGTTCGTGCGTCGCAGTCTCTGTGTCGAACGGTTAACACCGCGCCCGTGCTGTTCACTAAATCATATCCATTGCCATTTAATGGGCACAAATTTTTCTTAAGATTAATATTAAAAATTATAAACTGATACTTAGATGATAGATTATATTTGTGATAAATTTATCATTTATTAATTTCAATGATTTTGCTGCACTGCGCAAAAATTTAGCTGTCTTCTATCATCACAAACCAATACGGATTTCTACGGACAAGTTTATGAACGGACGTCACTACCGGTTCTCTCACTTCTGCAGACCATAGCAAGCGGGTAATTTGGCATTACAATTAATTATTTATTTTTTAGATAATCTCCCCCCCAGATAATTTCTCCCCCAAAAGGAAAGAAGATTGGCCCGTCCGAGTTAAAAAAAGGCAGCCGCGGGCGGCCCACAGCCCGGAGCTGCAGGCAGAGGAAGGACAAAAACCCGTCCGAAAGAAAATTAATCAATTAATTAAATCAAGTTGATCACGTAGATTTATTTACGTACGTACAATGGGATTTCTTTTTTTTATATACTTGTGGCCCCTTGAAAAGGCAAGAAAAGGAGGAAATTAATCAAAGGAGAAAGTTCCGCGAAACGTCAAAAGGATCAGGAATTCAGGGGCGGCTCACGAGCGAGCTGTTCCCGAGCGCTGCTGAAGTCTCTCGTCTGTCGGAGGAGGCCAAATTCCAACTCTCCCTCTCTCTTTCCGACCTCCGGAAATCGGCTTGGCAGTCCTTTTTGTCTTTCGGCGCCGAGGTTAGACTTCTCCCATCTTCCATCTCCACCGCAAGATCTCCAAGATTTTTGTACCCTTGTTCTTTCCGTTTTTTCGTTAGGAATTTAGGCAGGTCTCGGTACTGGGTTTCTTGGTTTGTGGTGATCTGATTTAGTGCCCCTTTTGCGCTTTCTTTACGTTCTTTTTGATCCGCCGAGGGACTTAGGATCGCGGGCTGTCAATATGGTCCGAAGATTTTGCGTTTTAGTAGCTGATTTTGATGTGGTTTGAGCTCGCTTCAGCTGAGCTCGGCCATCCGTGTGTTCTTCTGACATACGCCTTTTTCCTCTGTTGCTTTCGTGAATCTTGGTTTCGACGGGGGGTTAGGAATGGGCAGTTTTTCTTGACGATTTCTGAGTAGGAAAAAGCAGTGTCGGTACCGGCAGATGATTATGGAGCCCCGCGTGACCGGATTCTCCGGCTCCCTGAGGACCTTCAAGTTCGACGACGAGACCCTCTTGCCATTTTCGGATCAGCGCGCGAACTTCGCGAATGGGTTCGATCGCGCCGGCCCGTCTCCGGATCTTGGCTTCGCGCACAAACCCTTCTTTCCTTCCGACCCCAGGTACTGTGATTCCGCTCCGTCTTCGCTCGTGAGCGCGGAGGCGGACATACCGTCCGACGATAGCGACTTCTCCGAGACCGTGTTCAGGTACATAAATCATATGCTTTTGGAGGAGGACATGGAGGAGAATTCCTCTACGTTTCATGACCCTTTGGCTCTCCAGGCGGCTGAGAAGTCGCTCTTTGAAGCTCTCAGCGAGCCGTACCCGTCTGAAGCGAACTCCTCCCCTCCATTCATGGACAGTCCGGACAATAATTATTCGGGAAACAGTAGTGACTATGGTAAGAGCAGCCCTTCTAGCAATACCAGCGGCAGCAACTTTGCTGATCATCAATGGCTTGGTGATTTAGGGGATGGCAGAAATTATATGCCGCGATCTTCTGTCACAGGAGAATTCATTTTTCAGTCCACTGCGAATGCTCATGTCCAACCATCCTTTTCCTTACGAAACAGCTTCCTGAGTAATGGTAATAGGACAAAAGCATCATTAGGGAGTGGCCCTTTGTTCCTCAACTTCTCGACCGAGAGCCAATCAGTATTGCAGTTCCAGAGAGGTGTGGAGGAAGCTAGCAAATTTCTTCCCCAGGGTACTCAGTTATTTATTGATCCGGAGAAGAGCAGCGTGAACTCATGGTTTAAGGAAAGGAAATCGCTGAATGTGGTTAAGGTGGAGAAGGATGAAAGTGACCTTTTGCCTCTCAATGGGATTAGCAGAAAGAAGAACCACCAGAGGGAGGATTCAGAATTTGAAGATGAGAGGAGTAACAAGCAGACGGCAGTGTATGTTGATGACACCGAGCTATCTGAGATGATGGATAAATTGTTGGTCTGTCATATTAAAGGCAAGAGTCAAGATTCAAATGCTGATGAATCCTCTAAAAAAGAAGTAAGTGAATCTTTACAGCAGAATAGACAGACACACACTGCTGATGGTGGGAAGGTTCATAATAAGAAACCAACCCCAACCAGCAATATGACAGAGATGGTGGATCTCAGAACTTTGTTGATCCTTTGTGCACAAGCTGTTTCTTCTGATGATCGAAGGACTGCTAATGACTATCTAAGGCAGATTCGGCAGCATGCTTCCCCCTCCGGTGACGGATCTCAGAGGTTGGCACATTACTTCGCCAATGGCCTCGAGGCACGCTTAGGAGGCACTGGTTCTCAGGTCTATGCTGCTCTAGGTTCTAAAAAAATATCAGCGGTTGATTTATTGAAAGCATACCATGTTTATCGTACGGCCTTCCCGTTTCAGAGAGTGGCAAATATCTTTGTGGGCGAGATGATCATGCATTTAGCTGTGAAAGCAACGACGGTTCATATTATCGACTTTGGAATCTCAAACGGTTTCCAATGGCCAGCTTTCATCTCTCGTCTCTCCAGGAGGACAGGCGGGCCACCCAAACTGCGTATTACAGGGATAGAGCTTCCCCAACGAGGTTTTCGACCAGCAGAAAGAGTTCAGGAGACAGGACGCCACTTGGCACAGTTCTGCAAGCGATTCAATGTTCCGTTTGAGTACAATGCAATTGCTCAGAAATGGGATACTATCAAAATCGGGGATCTCAAAATAAGGAACGGCGAGACCATCGTTGTGAATACCATGTTTCGGTTTAAAAATCTCCTTGATGAGACGGTTGTCTTGAATAATCCCAGGGATTCTGTTCTGAATTTAATCAGAAAAATAAGGCCGCATCTCTTTGTGCAGGCCATTGTCAATGGATCTTTTGGTGCCCCCTTCTTCGTAACACGGTTCCGTGAGGCTCTCTTTCACTACTCTGCGTTGTTCGATGCATTCGATACTAATTTAGGGAGGGATAACCAGATGAGACTGCTGTATGAGAAAGAGTTCTTTGGCCGAGAAGCTATAAATGTCATTGCATGTGAGGGGACAGAGAGGGTTGAGAGGCCGGAGACATATAAGCAATGGCAGATTCGCAATATGAGGGCCGGGTTCAAGCAATTGCCACTGGACCCAGCACTTATGAAGAAATTGCGATCTAAGTTGGAGCAGTTCCATGATGATTTCGTGGTTGATGAAGATGGCCAGTGGATGCTGCAGGGGTGGAAGGGCCGAATTCTTTTTGCTTCATCTTGGTGGGTACCCATCTAGGACTTTGATGAGCTTGTTTCTATGGAACCGACTCAGTACTCATCGAAGGCATCCTTATCTGCAGAAAAGAGCGTGAATTTGTGGAGCTGCTGCTTCTGATCTTTCTTTTGACAATACTAGAGCAGAAAACATTTACGGGGCTTTCTTGGAGGTGAGGTATTGATTGGGGCGGTCCTTGTTGAGCCACAATCATTTGCTTCGGTAGGATATAACCAGCTGTACTTTTATAGCTGCTTGCTTTTCTAACAGTTAGTGGCAGAATCTGAGTTCACACAATTACATTAGGGAGATGTACTTGTTTTATAGACAGTATTCAGCAGATTATGAGATTTGATACATCTTTGTGTATGATCTATCTTTATAGTTGAATTTCTTCATGCATGCCTGGCGATAAACGGTGCAGCTTGGTCGATTAGTTACAAAGGATCAATTTAATGTTGTTCTTGACCAAATCAAGCCGGTAGAGAGATGAAATATCAATTCAATTCTAAACCTTTTTACTTGCATCAATTTAGTTTTGAATCTTTTGCATTTATAATAATTATGTCTATCCGTCAATTTTAATAAGAAATTACTAATATAAATATTAGTCGTCCAATATTACAAATCCGATACTAACGTGGATATATTTTCCAAATTTTTAATTTTTTTTTCTATTTTTAATTTTTTATTGTGGTCAATGGGAAGAAATTAAAAAGAAAAATAAAATTAAAAAAAAAAAAAAATGTAAAATTTGTCCATGTCAATATAGATTGTGTTACGTAAGACAGTCGATATCCATGTCAATGATTTCCATTTAAAAGTAGTTAGATTGACTCAATTGAGACAAATGTAATTGGTTTAGAACTAAATTGGCTAAATTAAAAAATTTATAACTAAATCAGTATCAATGCAATATATTTATGACATTTTTGATACTTTTATCTCCTTTAGAGTCTCCTCGATCACCCCCACCGTAAAAGAAATCTCCAATTTTTTGGTTTCTTCATTTCTTTTCCCCCTTGTAATAAATCATTGCTAAATGGTCCAATCCACAAATGTTTCCATCTATTATATTATCTTTCTTCTCTCTTATCCAAGGATAAGTGAAAAGGAGTAGCTAAAAGGAAAGGATATGTGCAGAGATTATATTGAGTGCTAAGACAAAGCACGAAGTTTCAGTGTGGTTCCCCTATGCTGGAACACCGGAATATCGAAGGGAACTTCTTAGCGAAGAAGGCAATAAGAAATTAAGAATGAAGGAGTGCTGGCCCCAGTTGTTCTAATACTCTCTCTCTCTCAAACACTCCACTTTTCATTTCCATCTTCATAATTTCACTTAGCACTCTTTGGCACTGCATCTGTATGCATTCTTGAGATCGCTCGACAAGCACGGATAACGTTCAATTCTAGCAAATAAATACATTTTCGCAAGTACACGGCACTCCACTGTTAATTCACAAAAGAAAATTCCCTCAAACGTCAAAATAATGACAAAACCACAGGTTGGTCCAACATAGAGTCTCTAGAATGGGACACAAATATTTAAATTTAATTTTATACGTCCAAGGAACCACAGCAACCGTTTGTAGTCCGCCTTCCAAGCAATAGACCCGGCCTCGACTCCTGGCAAAGGCAGCTTCTCCTTTTTCCTCTTCTTCTTCTTCTTCTTTTTTTTTTTTTTTTAAATTACTTTTTGTGTTGCCCTATGTGAATTTGTAACTTCCTCTGTCCTCTTCCCCAATGGAACAAAACAAGTAGATAACCATAATAATGCCTCATGCGTCGATAAGGCTCGAATGTGGAGATTTAATATGATATGTCGAATATATGAAGTTTAACATAACCCACAAAATTGGACATTGGAAACTCAGTCTTTCTTGAAATGGTATTTGTATTGTAATTCCATGAATTTAAGCTTTGTTTCTGTTGAGCAGCTTGGGATTGGCCACATATATAGTCCCTCCAGAATAGAACGTGCTCAGGAGATAACCTGTAAAGCAGGGGCTTTTCTTATCTTATATTTTCATTTATTCCAATTTTCGGTTCTTGGTCTTCAGGGAAAAGTACGCCAACTAGATTTGGCCATTTTAACTACAATAGAAGAAACATAGGACTGAGACACTTCCTGCTGTCCCCTTCTATCTTCCATCTCAGATTAGAAGGATCTGAATTGCAGTCCACACCACATGTCAATAGCTAGTTCTGCAGTCAGCTGTCATCAGCTCCGAGGAACGAAGCTGAGAGATGAAGCTAAACATTCAGTCACCAAGCGAAGCAGCATTTTGTTCGCAACCATGGCAGCAGAGGAAACAGTAATTGTTGGGGATTACAAGAGAGCCCCACACGCAAAACCAAAGAAAACAGGCTGCCAACTTTTGTTTCCGTATGACTTTATTTTGTTGACAAGAATAACATCGCGGATATCATCCGACACGGCATCACGTACTGCTACATTTCCTGAGATGTCTGTTTAAAATTTAAAACAGAAAAAAAAGAAGAAAAAGAAAGGAGAAGTCGTCAAAAGCATCTAGTGATTATGAGCCAAATTCCGGCGAGTTGATGCTCTGCTAGATCTAACTGTTGCACGCTCAAAAAATGGAAGGAAATAATCGCAGCTAAGAAGCTTCTAACTGTCGCCATTGGTAACGCTGCACCGGTCTTCAACTCCCTGAAATTTGTCGGCACCAAAACCATCTAACTCGTTCCCATAAAGACAGGCAATCCCGCAATACTATCTGATCAGAAATGAGCCATGCTATAGACTAGAATCCATGCAAGCTGAAAGAGAAAACAGACAGAGTCGTAAGCATGGGACGAAAGAGAGGCAACAGAACGTGGAAAAGAACAAGGAATCGCGCTGCAACTCTCTGGTTTAATAGGTAATGCAATTTCAAGGTCTCTCTTTCCTTTATTGAAAAGGGTCACTAATGAGCATGCGATATTAATCTATACGAGACAAGGGGCCAAAAGAGAAGGAGCTTTGAAATCAAAAGTCTTGGCATCTCCCCACAAGCAAAAAGGAAAGGATGGAAAAGAAAATGACATCTTCCCTTTTGCACGGAAAAGACATATACCAGAAAGAGAGTCACGGAGGCAAATAGTCCCTCCTGAAGAAGAGCTCCATGACCGCCGTATTCTTCTTCATCTATCTTTAGTATCATTGCATAATGGCCATACACTATGCCAAATGATATTGCCAGGAAGCTGCAGAAGGATATACTCTTAGGGTGCGTTTGGTAACGTTTCTGTTCTTTTTTTGTTCCAGGGAACAGAAACAAAAAAAAGTGTTTCTGTTCCAGAAACAGTTTTTGAACAAAAGAACGCGTTTGGTAAGTGTAAAAAAAAACTGTTCTTGAAATAAAAAAAGAACAGAAACACGTTTGGTAACTGCAGTTAATTTTTGTTCCTAGAATAGAAAAAGAACAGAAACACGTTTGGTAAACTGTACAAAATTTCTGTTTTTAATTTTTAAAAAAAAATGTTTTTTTCTAAATAAAGTTTAAACGAGATGAGAATTATCATTCTCATGAAATGCTCATTAGTTTTATTTTGTTCATGGTGAGTGAAGACAAATTTTTCATACTTGGTAGAAAATTTAAAATGTAAAGTTAGAATCAAATTTTTTTTCAAGTGCTTTTTTTATTTTTGATTTTTATAACATTTAAACTTGATTGAATTCTCATTCTCATGAAATTGTCATCAATTTAATTTTGATAATGGTGAGTGAAGAAAAATATTTCCCACATAATCATATAAGCATACTTAAAAAAAAAATTATACGTAAAGTTCGTACAATAAGAAATATAAAAAAACCGAGGTTCTCTTTGCCATTGCAACGAAAATGTAGTTAATCGGTCATCTAGAGAAATCTTAGTGGGGCAACTATCTATAATGCAAAACCACAACCCATGCAACCGTCACACCTTTGAGGTCACTCTAAACAATGCCAAATGTAACAATGCTACTTAGAAAAGACCAAAATATGCTTTGCCTAGCCATAAATCGGACATGTAATTATAATTGCAGATGAAGCAGCTGCTAGTTCTGAACAATTTGGATGCTTTTACATTTCGCCAACTTTGCAAGCTTCTGGGACGTCTGATGTATCCCAAACCCGATTTTCGAAGCCCTCCGATTGAACTCGGATTGAAGAGCAACTCCGGATCGCTTGTTCTTCGTCTTGAACCGCTGCTCGGTCCATTTGGTCCCGGCCCGAAGAAACCGACTTCTTCAATCTCTCCGCTATACTATGAAACTCCTGCGTCCGATCCCGAAAAGATGATTGCACTTGTCTTTACCGGCATTTTTTGAAAATTTCGACTCGGTCTTGGAGACCTACGAAACATAACCACCGCAACACAAAATTTCGAAGGATCCCATCGATCCGCACGCATCATCGCCTCGGCAGCAAATGCAAGTAAACAAAGAATGCGCCAACCATCCAACCCCAACAGAGACCTAAACTAGACTACAAGAAATTCCCAGATCCGAATCGAATTTCACCACTAACCGCACGAAAATCACCGTTTCGGACTCCCATTTTCGCTTCCGAAAACCAAACCCGCACTCACACGGACCTCAATGCAAATTGAAGATTTCTACAGTTAAACGACAAAAAAAAAAAAAAAAAAAAGAGACGGACTCCGATCCACCGAGACAGAATTCCATCACTCCTCGCTCCCTCGCGAGGCAATGCGAATTGTCCGCAACCGCATCGTGGCGCGGCCGACCGAACAAGAACCGCTGCGCCGACGGATTAGAGAGGCGCTTACCTCCGAATCGAAGGATCGATCCAGGCGAAGAACCGCGAGATCCGAGCCCTAGGGAAGGCTCCAAAGCGCTCCGCGACGAGACGCGACGGAATCTGGGAGGCCCCGATCGATTGAGGGGCGAAGGCCGCGGGGGATTCAAGAGATCCAGAGGCGGAAGGAGGTCGGAAGTCGCCGCCGCGACGTGGCGGTTCTCGGCGGTGGCGGGATGTGCGGATCGTCGGTGCGACGAGAGAGAGAGAAAGAGGAAAAGTGCGAAATCCAAAGATTGAGGCTCGAGCGAGCGTCCGGCGGTGGTCGGCGAAGGTTGCTTGTCGCCGAAGCCCTCTTCGAACGGAGATGGAGGAGCAAAGCAGCAATTACCTGGACTCGGAAGCTTCACCGGTTGACGGAGCACCACCCGTCGGCGCCGGAGAGTGAGCGGGGTGGGGAGGCGCCGGAGAGTCGCCGGAGGGGGGAGTCGCCGGAGAGTCCGCGAGAGTGGGAGGCGCCGGAGAGGGGAGACGTCGGGGGAGAGAAGAAGCTTCGCACGGGCACGAACGAGAAGGGCCTGCAATTTTTTGTTCCCGTTTTGTTCCAATTTTGTTCTTTGTTTTTGTTCTTTTTCGATTTGCCAGAAGTGTTTCTGGAGAAGAGAAACAACAAAAAGTTGTTTCTGATTTCTGTTTCAATTTTGTTCCAGAAACGAAAAAACAAAAAAAGAACAGAAACGCAAACAAACGCGTTTTCGTTCTTTTTTTGTTCCCTGGAACAAAAAAACAGAAAAAGTGTTTATAAACAGTTTTGAGAAATAAAAACATGCAGGGCCTTAGTATCGTACCAAAATGTCAAATCTGAGAATTACAGAATACATTTATATAGCATGATCATGGCATATTCCATATGGTAGCAGACTAAGATGGGGTCATCAAGTTCATAGTTGTGCTCGGTCTGAAATGTTCTCCTTTCTCATGTAACTTCCACCGATGTTATTAGCTTTATTACATCTCACACTGTGATTGTCACAACAGATGTCA
Source organism: Eucalyptus polyanthemos subsp. polyanthemos (assembly GCA_017140185.1). Lineage (NCBI taxonomy): Eukaryota > Viridiplantae > Streptophyta > Magnoliopsida > Myrtales > Myrtaceae > Eucalyptus > Eucalyptus polyanthemos. The sequence continues at coordinate 30,693,438 of CM029466.1, read as the reverse complement.
AAGAACCACAAAGGGCCAGGAATATGGCTTATAAAACTTCTGCGGGAGGTTTCAATCAAACCCGATAATGCTAACAGTTTGAATAAGCCGGGTATCATCAAAGCATCCATCCCAAGCCAAAGCAACCAAAGATTCAAGTCTCCCGCAAGCGCAGTCTACACATTCAAGAATTCGATACGTTACTATTTCCAGATAGAAACAAGAGAACATCAACAAAATGCCCAGAGTGTGCTTTAAAACCAATCATCAGACTTAACCTATCGAATTAGTCCACCCGGAGAACTAAAGACAATCATCTACAGCAAAGGAGGTCCACTTTTAACTGCTGCCCCATTCTTCACTTGGAATGATTGGCTCAACAAACTCCATGTTTTAAGCAACTATGCCATGTAAGGTCGTTAAATCGACACTCTACTTCATATCAAAGGGTATCTTAAGGGTCAGATCAATAAATCCTACAAATGTCAGAAACAATGCATAAAATACAAACCAATTTGCGACATCGATCATACACAATGTGTTAGAATCTGAACTACAAAGAGGTTCACGAGTTATATGAGATTTGATAATTTCCAATCTAATGGTTTCATAACAAATTTCGAACTACATGAGCTTCCACTCTCAAATCCAAGTTCATCCCAATGGCAATGAAGATTCTCTGTATCTATTAACTTCGTCTCCAAATTTTGAGAAACTTACAAATTTTTCAAATTTTCAGATAGTTAGGTAACTTCAACGAATTCGCAAAATAACTCGTTTCCACAACAGTGGAGTCTGTTCTTAGCCGTTATCAACTTCATTTTCAAACTTCGTGTAACTTTTTAAGGATTGGAATCCTCAATAGCTCGGTCAAATTTGACGGTTTTCATTTAAGCATCCTACATTAGCTATATACTGGATTTATATGCTCTTTAAACCTCCACTTATAAGTTTAAACTTTCGGGTTGAATTTTCTAAAATGGTAGCGGAGCCGGGTTCCACCCCAATTTATTTTGCACATACAACCCCCATTCGTCAATTCCATTTGTTTTTTCTAATGCACTTTGCATGTGAGAGGGAGTGCTAGAGTGCGAATGGTAACATTTATGTTCTGGAAAACAATTTCTTTTCAGAAATAGTTCTTTTCTATTTCTACTATCTGAAACAATTTCTGAGTAATATAACGTGTTTGGTAACTATACAAAATTTTTATTTTCGGAGTAGAAAAAGAATAAGAATGTGTTAGGTATAATCCATAAATTTTTGTACATTTGTTTTTCTTTTGCTCATTGATTGCCAAACATCGATCGTTGACCGTTGATCATCAACCACCGTCCATCACCGCCACAAGCGGTTGGGCGGCGGTCAGCCGGCGAGCGGCGGCAGATCCAAGGGCAATGGTTGTGGCAAGGAAGAAGAACAAAAGGAAAATTGAAAAGAAAAAAATGACTTATTTCTAAAAATTGTATCTCGAAACAAGAAGTTATTTTTTTTTTTTTACTTTTTATTTATGTTCTAAATCTATTCCTAGCAACTTTTCTATTATGAGGAATAGAAAAATTAACTAATGTTACCAAATGGATTTCTGTTATTTTTTTATTCCGAGAAGCAAAAGAACAGAAAAATCAAAGAACGGAAACGTCCCATGCAGCCCCTTAAAGTATCCTCCTATATTGATTGTCTATAGTGTTTTAATGGGCCTTATATTCATGAAGTCTCCCTCCAGTTATAGGCTTAAACAATTGGGATGAACAAAATTATAAAAAACATTATCGGGTTTGTTTGGTAACTATTATGTTATTAGGAACATTTTTTGTTAATTTTCTAATTTTGTTTCCTAGACAAGTTTTTGAGTATTAGAATATGTTTGATAATTATACAAAATTTATATTTCTGGAATAGAAAAAAATAGGAAAGTGTTTGATACGACCTTCAAATTCTCTTGTGACATAGAATTTATTATAAGTAGATTAGTATCTCATTGCTTCATTAAGTAGGAAAAGTCAATCCCAATGTTGAATTTGGTTGGACAATATGCCGACTTTCTTGAAATATGAGGGTTATACTTTTCTCCTAGATTTTTCGGACAAGTTTTGGTAGGTGAAAACTACCTAAATCTGAGCATTGGTCAATATGCCCTGCACTAATCTGAGATGCATTTTGGCGAAATTGAGCCTAAGATGCTCTCCCTTGCTTCCAAAAATTTGGCTTTGGCCTCGTGTTTGCATCGTGGGTTCTCGTCAAAAAAATCTTCCTTCAGATTTGAGTTTTTGAGTTTCTGCTCCAGCTGACCCTTCGTGAAAAGTGATGAATCAGCCAACGATCCACATATCACCGTGACCGGGAGAGACAGAACGTTTCTCGACCAAAAAGTGTCAATTTTTTTCTTCCATTTTTTTCTCATTGATGCTTTCTTTCTCCTTTTTTCAGCATGTGCTGCTTGTTAAGCTTTTCAGCATCTTCATTTCCTCTGTGTTTCTTCTTGAACGCATTGCTAACGATATGATTCACATACAAAAATGTGTTAGCTGGGGAGACAATCTGATAGCTGATACAGAAGCTTAAATGATGGTCCCCACCATATGTTCCTATCCCCCTCCTCCTCCTCTTTTGTAGCTGCCCAAATAAGTGATCTAAAATACGCTTATTTTCTCAAATAAAAGCCTAAAATATAATGCAAAAAAATCGAGATTTGAGTTTTTGAACGTGATGAAGCCGGTTTCTCGACCAAAAAGTGTCAATTTTATTTTCTTTCTCATTGATGCTCTGTGGCTCTTTCTCCTTGTCAATTTTCCATGTTCATGTGCTGCTTGTAAGCTTTTCAGCATCTTCATTTCCTCTGCCTCGTTTCTTCTTGAACGCATTGCTAACGATATGATTCACATACAAAAAAGCTGGGGAGACAATCTGATAGCTGATACAGAAGCTTAAATGATGGTCCTTTCGTTGTTCTGCCCTATAAAACCTATTGTGGAAATATCCTGACAAAATAGCCTCAGTGACTCACGGAGATCATGACGGAACTATGGCAAAGCTCCAAGAAAGACTTGCTGAACTGACTGAACTAGAAAGAGAAAGCATATCTGAATATTAAATCACGCGCTTATATAATGGAAAACCTTCCTGGGAACACAAAGATGGAGAACCACCACTTTCTGTTCACATGCTTGTCTGATTATCTAACTTGCATCAACACCCTTTTGCATAAAGAATGACATGGCAGGCATAATCACTGTTAAGAGCAAGGAAAGAGCAATGTTGCAGCTGCGTAGTGGAATTAGTAAAAGGAGTGATGAAGCTGTTGATCGGCTGTCGATATGCTGTGGTTGGTCAAGAATGCTTTGGAATTTGGCTTTGTCAGTTGTGGGCATTAAGTAGGTCAGTGCGAAGACTGCAAGAAGAGGTGAGAGCTTTGCGGAATATATGCAAGAAAAGAGAGAAGATTCAGTTGATCCCCAGCCGCCCGTCCAGGAGGTCCGTAGCTATTTAGATCTGCTCATCGGAGGTCCGTTCATGCTCTGGCAACAATCATTTCGTCCGATTGCGTCAAAAATCGAGGAAATCACGCAAAGGTTAGCCTCTAAAGCTTGAATATGATGAAGCAAGGTTGGAGTATCCGGGTAAGCATATCTTTGATTTTGTCATCCACATGTTGAACCTAAAAAAAGGTTTTCCATTTCATTTGTTAAACAAAAGAAACAGAGAATACTAAATGGGCACATTTAACACTTAGAGCCAAGAACAAGCAGGTTTCCTTTTTTTTTTCCCTTAAAAATAAACTCAACCAATAATAAATGTAATGTCTCTTCCAGAAGATTGTACTTTTGAGTATGTCTTGCATAGACCTTAACCAAATGGGTAAGTAATGTGCAATTTTTCACGAATAAATTCAAACGTACCTTTCTCCAAAGGTTTGATGAAAATATATACTAGTTAATTTTTTGAATCAATGAACTGAATATTGATTTCACCATTTTGCACATGATCTCTTACGAAATTATCATTCAATCCTTTCTCATATGCGAATTTCATGCCACTCATGAATTGTTTAAGTGATTTTATAAATCATAAATGCATACTATGTTCTGACTTGTTAATGGCTAATACGCCCATTTTTACAATTGCTGATTTTTTAGCATTGAATTGACTTCGATTGAACTTGGACCCTTCTAGAAAGTTGTAGGACTTGTTTAAACCTTTCAAAGAGACGTGTTCTTTTGTTGGAATTTGATGAAAGGTCAATTTGCTCCAATTACTCTTATTCACATCGAATGAAGACATCATATACCTACAAGATAACGATGTTATTTTTGTGATTAAAGCATGTGATTACTTCAATAAATGAATAATACTCAGCGTGGGAGTCGAAAATTGCTCCTGAAACTAATTCATCCTCACCCCAACCTCCTTAAGAAGGTGGGGATTCGAACTCACCACCTATCCCTTCCATGTTAGAAGGGTAGCCACTGGGGTAAACCCCAGTAGTTGAATAACACAAATTAAAGTAGCTTGTTATGATGTTTTAATATGTGATAATCTGATTTGACAGGCAGTAGCGAACAAACTTATACAAAGCAAAGGGTAGGCAGTCCGGCATGGCTCAATGGGCTTTGTCAGCTTTCACAGAATCTCTCTCTCTCTCTCTCTCCCTCCCTCTCTTGGTGCCTTTTTCTTGCTAATTTTTTTAAATGGGTATTACTTATTTATTTATTTTAATTTTTGGTTGGGGGAACCCTACCTAACATGATTGATCTGAGTCATTTTTCGCATGAATTCAATGCAATCTTCCATAGATCAAAATTGTTTTAGCCATCAAAGAGTGCCGCTTCAAACTTGATAGATGTCATCTCAAACAAAAAAACTGAAATTCCTTTGCTCTGATGCGAATTTGTTGTGTTAAAATGCTAACCAAATATGCATCAATCTAAGAATGAATAGTAAAGGATGAAAGAAAATTAAAATCACATGTTTTGTGTTGTATCAATTTGAGATGTTGCGGAAAAACGCCAACCAAAGATGCACCAATCTAAGAATGAATAGCAAAGGATGAAAGAAAATCGAAATCACATGTTTTGTGTTGTATCTATTTGAGATGACATCCTCGGTCTTCATCTTTGTCTCTATATCGTGTTTCATTCGTTTAATTTATATATGTATATATGGAAGCCAGCGACCAGATCGGCTCCGATCTGAAGGAGCTCTCACAAGGATGCGAAATCTCCGTATCCCTAGGGTTCCTCGATCAGTATCTTCATCGAAATCGAAAGCCTCTTGCTCATCGTTAGGCCGCAATGGCCACATTTGTGAAAGAGAGAGAAAGTAGAGCTTCATAGCAAAGACGAGAGAGGAAAGTAGAGAGAGATCAATGCAGATGTTGATGGGATTTAAAATAGAAATCTCACTAAAGGTGGGGGAGAGCATATTGGACTACTTGGATTTGACTGGACCGGATCGGTCGGTTTGGTCCGGTTCCTAAGCGTGTCGGTCCAGTTTCTTCTATAGAGGGTACTGATGCAAATGCTGAGTGATGACGGTTGTCTCTGTTGGAGAAATCTTTTCAGAACATTTTGAAGCTGACAAAACATTTCTATCAGTCTAGTCTGGATATTCGCAGATCTTCTGTTTAGAGTCTAAAGACTTTCTGATCACCAGACTCAAGACTCAAGACTCAAGACTATTCTCATTGATAGTCTTTTTGATCTAGTGACGAAGGAAATCCAGAGCCGAAGTATATGGTTGAGGATTTAATCCTATCCTCTGGAGAAGATCTCTTGGCTGGATAAATATAACGGATTCTTTTATTCGTATCTAGATCGATTGAAGATCCGATGGTCGACGAAATATTCTTGGACGGTTCTATTCTTGGAAACCAAGATCCTGATTGTATGGGCGAACATGATTGATGGGCTATCGTAAGGTTCCTTTAATAGCTCGAATGATCTTCTTAATTGATTCCGTCCAACGGGTAGATTGGAGGAATTCCTTTGGTAAGTGCCAACGGGTATGATGGCATAAAGGAGTATAAAAAGGAAGACTATCTAGTTGTTTGAGTGTGTGATCGATAGAGAAATTCCAGAGTCTGAAGCACCTTGATTATTAGTCGATACATTTTGAGCGAAATTGTATACACAGAGAGTGTCTATACTTGGTGATACCTTGAGCAAGTGTGGTAGATCATCTACACCTAGAAATCAAGGAAGATCAACGTTGTAACATCTCTTTGTTCATAGTGGAATCCAGCCATTTAGCTGTTAGTGCAGAAGAGTGGACATAGGCTTGAATCAAGCCGAACCATTATAAATCGCGTGTTCAATTCTCTCTTTCCTTTACTCAGTCTTACGTTGATTGTTATTTGTCGCAAATCCTTCAACTGTCTAGTATTGTGCAATTATCAAGAAAATTCGTTTATATATCTATTCACCCCCCTCTAGGTATTCGTACTAGCTATATCAATTGGTATCAGAGCTCGTGTTCTTACTTTATTTGAAGTGTTTTACTTCAGAGTAAAAGATCTATGACTAGTATGCTAACACTAGGGCTGGTGGAAGGGCAAAGCAATACCAAACCACCTTACTTTGATGGAAAGGATTACAACATCTGGAAGAACAAGATGAAAGCTTTCCTACGATCAAAAAGTCCTCTGGAATAGGACGTTGTAGAAAGAGGAATCACTCCTACAGCTGCATCAGTCTCTGAAAGAGGGAAAGAAACTGTTGAGACCAGCAGAATGACTCAAGAAGAGATAATCAAGAGACAAGCACTCGATGCAAAAGCAATTTACTCTTTATATTGTACTTTGTCACCAACTGAATATAACATAATATCTTCTTGTGTTACAGCAAAAGAAGTATGGGACATATTACATATCACCTATGAAGAAACAGATCGAGTGAAGGAGACCATGATTAACATTCTCCTCGGTCAATATGAAGCCTTCAAAATGAAACCAGGAGAATCTATAACTAACATGTTTAGTCGTTTTACAGATATTGTCAATGGTCTTGAGAACCAAGGACAAAAAATTTCTAATTCCATGAAGGTAAACAAGCTACTGCGTGGACTCTCCAAGGATTGGAATCATATAAAGACTTCAATAAGAGAGACGCAAAGAATTATGCCACTATCTGTCGACGAGCTGATTGGAACTCTTCAGTCTTATGAAGTGGAACGAATTAATGAAGATGAAGATCCAAGAGGTAAGAAATCCATTGCATTAAAATCAAATGATGACTCTGATGATACAGATTCTGGAGATGATCTGGACGATGAGGAGCTTGCTCTTATGATAAGAAGATTCAGAAAGCTGAATAGAAAATGAAGAAGGTTCAACTCAAAGAAACAAAGTTTCCAGAGACAGCAGACCAAGTCTGTAAATGACGATGAACCAAACAAAGATGTAGTTTGCTTCGAATGTAAGAAAAAGTGACACATCAGACCCAACTGTCATCTTCTAAAAAAGAAGAAAGGAAAAGCTGAAAAGTTTCGTAAAGCTCTTAAAGCCGAAACATGGAGTGATACAGAGTGTCAAGAAAGTGATGAATAATATGCCAACCTGTGTCTGATGGTACAATCAGACTCAGACTCGAACTGATTAGACTCGAACGGTGAATTTGAGGCAATTAATTTTAAAATTCTTGTCAAAGTTTCTAAATACATTGATGAACTGTGTTTTAGTTTTAAGACTTCTCTCAAAAGAATTTCCGAACTTAAAAGGAAAATTCAACTCTAAAACAAAATGAAAAAGTCTTAGAAGAAAGAATTAAAAATTTAGATTTGAATGTTTCCACTCTTAAAGAAAATGAAGATAATATTTTGAAAGAAAATGCTCTTTTAAAAACTGACTTATCAAATATTTCAAAGAAATTTTCAATAGGATTCGAAAAACTTGAAAAGATTCTTTCAACTCAAAGACCTTATTTCAATAAGTCCGATTTATGTATGACAGCATAAACAATTCACTTGATTGATTTTCCTAAAGTAAAAGAAAGAATTAAGAGAAGACCGTCGAGAGAGGCTTACAAAAATCATTTCAAGAAAGTTTTTGTAAAATCTGTAGGTCGAAATGCTCTCAGGTGTTCAAAGTGTAACAGTCAGGATCGCTTTGAAAAAGAGTGTCCTATGGTTTGGAAATCTGTTAAGAAAGTATGGCCGAATAATGTTTATCTTACTAACACCAAAGGACCCAAGAAAATTTGGGTACCAAAGAAAGCTTGAGACTCTCTTTTAAATGCAGGTTTCCGTCAAGAAAAATGTAAAGTGGTATCTTGACAGCGGATGTTCAAGACACATGATAGGAGACTCAAATTGCTTCATAAAACTTATTAAAGTAAATGGTGGAAAAGTTTCATTTGGAGGAAACGGCAAAGGAAGTATTGTGGGATTTGGAACTGTGAAAATTGGAATTCTCACAATAAGCAATGTTTCTCTAGTGGAAGGACTTAACTATAACCTTCTCAGCATTAGCCAATTGTGTGATACTGGTTTCGAGATCTCCTTTCAAGAAGGAATATGCTCTGGAATCAGTATAGACTCTACTCAGTCTTTCATGGGTCGAAGACATAGAAATATCTACCTCTTAGACATGAAACCAAATGAATCGCAATGCTTAATCTCAATTCAAGATGAAGCAAGTTTATGGCACATAAAGCTTGGTCATGTCAACATGAAGCAATTAGCCAAAATCTCATCAAAGCAGCTTGTTCAAGGTCTACCCAAATTACCATACCAAAAGTCCGATCCATGCACACCATGTATTCTGGGAAAGCAGGTAAGAAATTCATTCAAGTCAATAAATCATGTCTCTACTAATCATGTACTATAGTTACTACATATGGATCTCTTCGGACTAACCAGAACCCAGAGCATTGGAGGCAAGAAATATTGTCTAGTAATTGTGGACGATTACTCCTGCTTTACTTGGGTATATTTCCTTGCAAGTAAGTCTGAAACCTTCTCGTATTTTGAAAAATTTGTTAAAAAGGTTTAAAATGAAAAATGTTGTGTTATCTCAAATATAAGAACAGATCATGGAGGTGAATTTGAAAATCAAGATTTTACAAAATTTTGTGATGAATCTGACTTTAAGCATATGTTTTCTTCTCCATATACTTCAGAGCAAAATAGAGTTGTAGAAAGAAAGAATAGATCTCTTCAAGAAATGGCTAGAACTCTTTTAATTGAAAGTAAGATTTCTTCACGATTTAGGGCTGAAGCTGTTTCAACAACGTGCTATATCATTAATAGAGTCTTTTTAAGACCTATTCTAGAGAAAACCCCTTATGAGTTATTCAAAGGTAAGAAGCCTATTGTTTCATACTTTCATGTGTTCGGTTGCAAATGCTTTATTTTGAAAAATGCAAAAGATCAAGTTGGTAAGTTTGAAGAAAGATCAGATGAAGACATCTTCTTTGGATATTCTACATCAAGTAAAGCCTATAGAGTCTATAACAAGAAGAGTCAGTCTGTGGAGGAGTCAATGAATGTCAAATTTCAAAACTCTACGCAAGATGAATCCAGTTTGACTCATCATGAAGAGTCTGAACCTACTCCAGACCCTCCAAAGTTTACAACTCAAGAAGCATCTCAGACTCTGGAAGATCAGTACCAAGCTGTTCATGAAGATTCAAATAAAGAAAGAGATCATCAACCAGACAAATTAACCAGTAACTGAAAGCATAAATCCAGTCATCCCAAAGATCTCATTATCGGCGAAATTAATGAAGGAATCCGCACCAGATCTAAAAGGCGTGAAGAGTCTAGTGCTGTAGCTATTATTTCTGAAATTGAGCCAAAGAGCATAGAAGAAGCTTTATCTAATGAAAGCTGAATTGAAGCTATGCAAGAAGAGCTCAGACAGTTTAACATTAATGATGTCTGGGAATTGACATCCAAACCAAAAGGTAAAACTATTATTGGAGCTAAATGGGTGTTCAGAAACAAGATGAATGAAGAAGGAAAAGTTGTACGAAACAAAGCAAGACTCATGGCTAAAGGATACACGTAAGAAGAATGAATAGACTATGATGAGACTTACGCTATAGTAGCAAGGTTAGAAGCTATTCGACTATTACTTGCGTTTGCTTGTTATAAAAATTTCAGGTTATGACGTCAAAAGTGCTTTCCTAAATGGATTTATCCATGAGGAAGTTTATGTGGAACGACCACCTGAGTTTGAAGACCCAAAGAAGCCAGACTCAGTCTTCAGACTGAAAAAGGCCTTGTATGGTTTAAAGCAAGCACCTTGAGCTTGGTCGACGTACTAAGTAAGTTTTTATTACGTAATGGTTTTGTCAAAGGTAAAGTAGATACTACTCTATTTATCAAAAAAGAAAACAAAAGCTTTTTACTTGTTCAAATATATGTGGATGATATTATTTTTGGATCCTCTAATGAAAGTCTCAGGCAAGAAGTTTTCTAAGTCTATGCGGAAGAGTTTGAAATGAGTATGATGGGAGAGTTAACATTCTTTCTAGTCTTCAAGTAAAGCAATTGAAGGAAGGAACTTTTATTTATCAAAAAAAAAAAATGCTAATGATCTTGTCAAAATGTTTGGATTGAAAAATTGCAAAAAGACTGATATACCAATGTCAAGTTCTTTGAAGATAGACAAAGATGAAGAATGAAAGAAAGTTGATCAAAAGCTGTACAGGAGCATCATTGGTTCACTTCTTTATCTTACTGCTTCTAGACCTGACATTTTGTTGAGTGTTTGCATCTATGCTAGGTTTCAATCACATCCTAGAGAATCCCATCTTAGTGCTGCAAAACGTATTATTAAATACGTTGCTTCATCTTCAAGCATCGGTCTGTGGTATCCTAAGAAGGGAGACTTTAATCTTCTGGGATATTCAGACGCAGATCTGGCCGGTTGCAGAGTCGATAGAAAGAGTACTTCAGGAACTTGCCAGTTGCTTGGAAGCAGAATAGTGTCTTGTTTTCAAGAAAACAAAGCACTGTGGCTCTCTCAACAACAAAAGCAGAGTATGTAGCTCTTGGAAGTTACTGTTTGCAAATTCTATGGATAAAACAACAGCTACAAGACTTTGGGATTGAAGACTCATGCACAGAGATCAGATGTGACAATACCAGTGCAATCAATCTCACCAAAAATCCAATCCTTCATTCAAGAGCAAAGCGTATAGAGATTCGATATCACTTCATTAGAGATCATATTCAAAATGGAGAAATCTCAATTCAATTTGTTGATTCAAAAAGTCAACTAGCGGATATATTCACAAAGCCTTTGGAGAAAAATCAATTCGATTTTATCCGTTCCGGACTCAACATTTTGAAGCTTGAAGAAGTTAAAGTCTAGAGACTCTCCAACCCTCAGACTCTAAACCCTCAGACTCAGACATTCATGGCTATAGACTGTAAGTTGTCGTTATATTTAATCTCGAAAATGTACGATCTTTAGTTCAGTTAATTTATAGTCTCCGTGAAAAAAAAAAACGAAATCTTGTCTTTTCAAAAGGATTAACTTCTATTTGGCAGTTATTGATTTTAAAAAGAAGTGTCTTTTCACTTTCTTTGTGCCGATTGAACTTTCCTTTTCAAAACTGAATTATATATTTACAGTTTTCTTTTTCGCCCAATCTTCAAAACTCTAAAAGGCATTCTCCTCCTAATCCTGTTTCTACTTCGTATTCATCTTCGAGAAAGTTGTCATCTTTTCTTGGGAAAGCAAGTAAAGGAATCTTTCAACGACAAGGAAGGATGTCTTCTTCGAGGAAGTCTTCAAGAATCGCGAACAAGGAACCATAGAGAATGAGGGAGGGGCTTATCCATTTCGATCTAACCGAAGAAGAAGATTTATCGAGTCAGCAACAGAGCCCGATTCACTCTCCACAATGTCACTCAACATCATCTACCCCACAAGATGCAGGTCAACGACCGGAGGAAGAAATAATCGAGGATGCAGACCCTGTAAGAGTTCAAAAACCCTATTTTATTTACAAGTTTTACTGTGCATTGAAAAGCACTGGGACTCTGTTGAACTACGTGGATGATTTTCTTAAAGATAGAATTATGGGAATGAGTATATCTTTCTGAGATGAATGGAGGATTTGGGAATTGTTCCCAAAGGAAAGGCTGAGGAAGCACTTGCGAACATTCCAAGTGACCCTCATATGTCGGGACCGAATCCGACTAACGGGAACGATGATGATAAAATGTTCAGTGATTTTCAACCTAGAATGGGTGTTTCTGCAAGGGTGAAGGGAAAAAGAATGGAGTTGTTTAAATCAAAAGAGCAAGAGAATTTGTTCTTTAGACTGCTGAAATGAGGGGTGATAAATCCTAGAAGTATTTCGATTTCTTGGATGCTATTAATTTGAACTTAAGGGAGAAGTTCAATCTGCTTGAACTAGAACGTTTTTGCACCGATACCACAGATGGTTATGCGCAATTAACAGCATACTTCTATTTGAATTTTAGCTTCTTAGATGCGAATAGAATATTATTCAGTGTTAGAGACCAAGACCATGTGGTGGATGTGGACATGTTGGCGGACATAATTGGAGTTGAACGAGGACGCTATCAACCAATCAAAGTCTCAATTGCTCATGCCTCATTGGAACTTGTCAAAGATAGAGATACAGAGGGAAAAATCATCTATTCAAGGATGCGCGCCATCAATATAGTGCTTCACAAAATTGTGATCAATTGCATCAGGCCCAAGTCTACATCAAAGACTGACGTGTCCAATTCCGAGGCAAAATTGATGTATGCGATTAACTCAGGGACGAAGTTCTCTCTTCCTCACATCATTCTCTTTCACATGTACAGAGCAATAGCGAAGGACAAAGGCCAATTGCTTACCCTGGTCTTGTGACCAAGATCTTCAGACACTTAAATATTGAACCTCCACATACTCTCTGTGTTCGACCATGCGATAAAATGGTGGTAGGTTTGAAGATGTTGACGAAGATGCATCTGAAAGAGCTTTCCAAGGCAATGGAGAAATTCAGAGTGAAGACTCAAGTACCGTCTGCTTCAAAGAGAAAAGGGAAGGAGGCCATTGGTGCCCCATCCTCAAAGAGAAGAACTCTCATCTTGGAGGATGAAGATGAAGAGGAAGATCTCACAATCTCTGCCTTGATAAGGACCAGACGTTCTGTACCTGAATCGATAGAACAACAGAAGAAAAAGAAAGAAGCAGAAGAATAGAGAGAAGAAGAGGAGCAAGCCAAGAATAGAGAAGAAGAAGAGCAGCGAGAGAAGGAGAAAGAAGCTAAAGAAGAAGGAGAAGAAGAGAAAGAAAAGTCTGTAGCTGGAGAGAAGGGGAATCAAGATGCAGAAGAGCATGATCATTACTCTTCCCTATTTGAGGTCCTAGAGACAGGGGGAGTTGGCGAGCAAGGAAGGTCCACACCTCATGCTGTCATCCGTGAAGATCTAAGACGATCGCCAACAGATCCAGAAGATTTTCAGGCTTCTCAATTGCCTGAAGAAGGACATGATACGTCAACACCAAAATCTGCAAGATTATACAGAAGCTCCATCGTCTGCATTCACTCCATCCGAGAAAGCACATGCAAGTACACAGACGGACAATTCTGCAAATTTTCGTCGTATTCTTGATGTTCTTCTGGAAATGTGGGGTCAAATCTATGCTCTAGACTGTGAAATTCAAGCCATAAAGAATGTTGGACAAGCATCTTCGGTTGCCCTGGAAGACAAAATGAAAGACCTCGCTCTACAAATTCAAGCCAATGCCAAAGGAGAGGAGGTAGCTCAACTAAGGGAAGACTTGAAGAGGCTAGAAGGCATAGTCCAGTCGATGGGAGATTTCCAGATCGTGCGCATTCCCAAGCAGACCTGACTCTTTTCTCACCTTTTTCATGATGACAAAAAGGGGGAGAAGAAATTTGAACCAATTTGAACTTTACACTTTGACTTTAAATTTGTTTTTGTGGTTGAATATGTTTGAGTATGACTTGAGTAAACTTGGGTGTGAACTTGAATTTGACTGAATTAGCTGTAGATTTTGATGCTTGACTGTTTGCATTTATATCAAGTGTTGCTGTATGGTATTACTCATGAAAGACTAACCAATTTTCTGTGGATGCAAAGTCTGGTTGTTTTATTAATCTTTATGAGATAGCCATATTACTTGAAAAATGTTTTTGCAGGTCAAAATTGTTCAAATCTAGAGGAAAGTTTTGTCACCATAAAAAATGGGGAGATTGTTGGAGAAATCTTTCCATAATATTTTGAAGCTGACAAAACGTTTCTATTAGTCTAGTTTGGATATTCGCAGATCTTCTATTTAGAGTTTGAATACTTTCGGATCACCAGACTCAAAACTCAAGATTCAAGACTCAAGACTCAAGACTATTCTCATTGACAGTCTTTCTGATCTAGTGACGAAGGAAATCCAGAGTTGAAGTATATGGTTGATGATTTAATCCTATCCTCTGGAGAAGAGTTCTTGGCTGGATAAATATAACGGATTCTTTTATTCGTATCTAGATCGATTGAAGATCCGATGGTCGACGAAATATTATTTGAAGGTTCTATTCTTGGAAACCAAGATCCTGATTGTATGGGCGAACATGATTGATGGGCTATCGTCAGGTTCCTTTAATAGCTTGAATGATCTTCTTAATTGATTCCGTCCAACGGGTAGATTGAAGGAATTCCTTTGGTAAGTGCCAACGGGTATGATGGCATAAAGGAGTATAAAAAGGAAGATGTTCTAGTTGTTTGAGTGTGTGATCGATAGAGAAATTCCAGAGTCTGAAGCACCTTGATTATTAGTCGATACATTTTGAGCGAAATTGTATACACAAAGAGTGTCTATACTTGGTGATACCTTGAGCGAGTGTGGTAGATCATCTACACCTAGAAATCAAGGAAGATCAATGCTGTAACATCTTTTTGTTCATAGTGGAATCCAGCCATTTGGCTGTCAGTGCAGAAGAGTGGATGTAGGCTTGAATCAAGCCGAACCACTATAAACCGCGTGTTCAATTCTCTTTTTCCTTTACTCAGTCTTACGTTGATTGTTATTTGTCGCAAATCCTTCAACTGTCTAGTATTGTGCAATTATCAAGAAAATTCGTTTATATACCTATATATTGAAGATTCTTTATTTTTCTATTTTTTTGGTCAAAGGTTTGACTAGAAATCAACTCATAAGAAAAATTGAATCTTAACTAGTTCGGTTCACGGTTTTCTCCATGAGTACACATCACCACTCATATAAAACAATCCTTACCCTAATGCCATTGTGTCAATTTAGCCATAAACTATTTTTTTTTTTTGCCAATTCATTTCTAAACTTTTTGCATTTGTGTCAATTTAGTCCATTCGATCACTTTTGACCGGCAGGGGCTGATGGTTTCTTCACTCTTCTTTATTGCTACTTCATTCCTCTAATTTTCTTCTGTTAATGACACATAATCTGTAGCATTTGAGATTTTAATGGTGTTTTTCCGTTTTCTTTGGCATTGGCCATCTATTTGTTTATGTGTTTCATAAATTAGTAATCTTTACCCTCATATTTGGCATGATAGCTGTTAAATTTTTGTTTTTTACCCTCAATTTGCAGTCATGGGCAATGTTAGTGGTAAAAGTGATGGAGAAGGAACTTTTGAGGATATGAAATGAACACTATGTGGAGAGCTCATATGGTGAAAGTTGTGTTTGTGATGGGCAATCTGATTTGATATGTGCATTAAAGATCTTCTATATACCAACCTATTCGGTTTCCAATTTAATCAATCCCCTACTAGATCAACTCCAGTGTCTATTTTTCTTCCATCAACTGTATAACTATTTAACTATTCAACTAAATAAAGATATGTGCATTGCATAAATGATACTAAGACTTAATAATGCATATTTCTATCTACACATTTAACCATATGGAACAAGTCCCTATCATCATGGGGGAAATTTTTAGCCATTGATGACCAAAACAAGTTGTCCATTTTAGACCAAGGCAAGACATATTTGGCTTTGGGTTCGGTCTACTCGACCAAGACCTGGTCATGGCAAATGATTGAGGCCAACCATGAATTTCATTTTTAAGACATCTAATGGACTAATTCTAATCGGAAATGGTCATGAACAAGTTCAAGAGGGGTGTCGACTTAGTCGTACTCATTTGGTTAAAGTTTAGTGAATTTTGGCACGAATCTTGGTTCTCATAGAATCATCGATTGTGTACAAATATGAACGACTTCTCTAATGAGGCGACACCTTATGTTAGTCTTAGGATGTGTTGAATGTGCCATTGTAAAGGAAAACAGCTATTCAAAAGTTGTGCCTTATATCGTACAAATATTAAAGGAGTTAAAATAATAGAAGAAATGGGGTAAATTCGCAAAATCGTGAAAATGTAAGGGCACAAGGGTAAAATTGACGAGTAGGGGAGCCTAGAACTGGTCACTAGAGGTCTAGAACTGGCCAACAAAAGGCCGAACCGGCCTACCTTGTTGGCGATCGATTAAACCGGTGTGAACCTAGGACTCAATTGTACCAATTTGAGAAGTTTTAGAATTTAATTGCACTTTTTGCAAGTTTGAAGACTCAATTGTACTTTTATGACAAGTTTTAGGATTTGTAGTGCATATATTCCTTACGTTTTTGCTGTTGTGGGAGCTTTTGTCTTAATATACATGAGGTTTTCTAGTACCCTATTTTCATGGGTTCTCTTTAAGGGTTGCTGCTGAGTGTTGTTCTAAATCCATCACTACATTCAAAAAGTGCGATGGTAGACATTTATAGTGATGGAGGTAAAATCATTTTATTAATATTACAATAAGATAAGATGAAGGATTGTCGATTAATTTGCAGCTTTTTTTTTGGTTGATTAATTAGCGTTGACATGAAAATAAATTATAATTGAAAATGACACGGTGCCTTCATTTTTTAGATATGGCAAGTATTGTGGGCTTCTGTAATTTAGGAATTAAGTGATAAATGAGTCCAGATGGGTTCCTATTGAAAAACAAGAGAGGTACAATGCAAACGAGGCACAATGTTTTTTTGGTGAAATTTGTTTCTATTGTTGGCAAAGAAGCAGAGAATTGCTAAGGGTGCGTTTGGTAACGTTTACGTTCTTTTTTTTGTTCCAGGGAACAAAAAAAAAAAGTGTTTGTTCCGAAACAGTTTTTGAACAAAAGAACGCGTTTGGTAAGTGTAAAAAAAAACTGTTCTTGAAATAAAAAAAGAACAAAACACGTTTGAATCGCAGTTAATTTTTGTTCCTAGAATAGAAAAAGAACAAAACACGTTTGATAAACTGTACAAAATTTCTGTTTTTAATTTAAAAAAAAATGTTTTTTTCTAAATAAAGTTTAAACAAGATGAGAATTATCATTCTCATGAAATGCTCATTAGTTTTATTTTGTTCATGGTGAGTGAAGACAAATTTTTTCATACTTGGTAGAAAATTTAAAATCTAAAGTTAGAATCAAATTTTTTTTCAAGTGCTTTTTTTATTTTTGATTTTTATAACATTTAAACTTGATTGAATTCTCATTCTCATGAAATTGTCATCAATTTAATTTTGATAATGGTGAGTGAAGAAAAATATTTCCCACATAATCATATAAGCATACTTAAAAAAAAAATTATAAGTAAAGTTCGTACAATAAGAAATATAAAAAAACCGAGGTTCTCTTTGCCATTGCAACATAAATGTAGTTAATCGGTCATCTAGAGAAATCTTAGTGGGGCAACTATCTATAATGCAAAACCACAACCCATGCAAACTGTCACACCTTTGAGGTCACTCTAAACAATGCCAAATGTAACAATGCTACTTAGAAAAGACCAAAATATGCTTTGCCTAGCCATAAATCGGACATGTAATTATAATTGCAGATGAAGCAACTAGTTCTGAACAATTTGGATGCTTTTACATTTCGCCAACTTTGCAAGCTTCGGGACGTCGATGTATCCCAAACCCGATTTTCGAAGCCCTCGATTGAACTCGGATTGAAGAGCAACTCCAGATCGTCCGTTCTTCTATCTTGGAACTGCTGCTCGGTCCATTTGGTCCCGGCCCGTAAGAAACCGACTTCTTCAATCTCTCCGCTATACTATGAAACTCCCGCGTCCGATCCCGAAAAGATGATTGCGCTGTCTTTACCGGCATTTTTGAAAATTTCGACTCGGTCTTGGAGACCTCTTTGAAACATAACCACCGCAACACAAAATTTCAAAGGATCCCATCGGATGCGCACGCATCATCAGCTCGGCAGCAAATGCAAGTAAACAAACAGAAATGCGCCAACCATCCAACCCCAACGAGACCTAAACTAGACTACAAGAAATTCCCGGATCCGAATCAAATTTCACCACTAACCGCACGAAAATCACCGTTTCGGACTCCCATTTTCGCTTCCGAAAACCAAACCCGCACTCACACGGACCTCAATGCAAATCGAAGATTTCTACGGTTAAACGACAAAAAAAAAAAAAAAAAGAGACGGACTCCGATCCACCGAGACAGAATTCCATCACTCCTCGCTCCCTCGCGAGGCAATGCGAATTGTCCGCAACCGCATCGCGGCGCGGCCGACCAGACAAGAACCGCGGCGCCGACGGATTAGAGAGGCGCTTACCTCCGAATCGAAGGATCGATCCAGGCGAAGAACCGCGAGATCCGAGTCCTAGGGAAGGCTCCGAAGCGCTCCGCGCGACGAGACGCGACGGAATCTGGGGAGGCCCTGATCGATTGAGGGGCGAAGGCCGCGGGGGATTCAAGAGATCCAGAGGCGGAAGGAGGTCGGAAGTCGCCGCCGCGACGTGGCGGTTCTCGGCGGTGGCGGGATGCGCGGATCGTCGATGCGACGAGAGAGAGAGAAAGAGGAAAAGTGCGAAATCCAAAGATTGAGGCTCGAGCGAGCGTCCGGCGGTGGTCGGCGAAGGTTGCTGTCGCCGAAGCCCTCTTCGAACGGAGATGGAGGAGCAGCAGCAATTACCTGGACTCGGAAGCTTCAGCCGGTTGACGGAGCACCACCTGTCGGCGCCGGAGAGTGAGCGGGGTGGGGAGGCGCCGGAGAGTCGCTGGAGGAGGGAGTCGCCGGAGAGTCCGCGAGAGTGGGAGGCGCCGGAGAGGGGAGACGTCGGGGGAGAGAAGAAGCTTCGCACGGGCACGAACGAGTAGGGCCTGCAATTTTTGTTCCCGTTTTGTTCCAATTTTGTTCTTTGTTTTTGTTCTTTTTCGATTTGCCAGAAGTGTTTCTGGAGAAGAGAAACAACAAAAAGTTGTTTATGATTTCTGTTTCAATTTTGTTCCAGAAACGAAAAAACAAAAAAAACAAAAACGCAAACAAACGCGTTTCTGTTCTTTTTTTGTTCCTTGGAACAAAAAAACAGAAAAAGTGTTTATAAACAGTTTTGAGAAATAAAAACATGCAGGGCCTAAAATGCTAGGAATAGTTAGTTGACTAGTGCTCACCCCTAAGACTCCACCCGCATACCACGGTTGGCCCTTGCGCATCAACTATGGCATGGCCATTGGGAGCTACCAAGACGGAGATAACTTGCTTCTCAAACCAAGATGTAAGTAATAAATATCAAGGAACATGTTTGATGGCTTGGGAATCTCGAGGTGTGCCTTATTAATGGAGTCAACAACCTACTCCGCCTTGTGGGGTAAACGAAGACTGTTCTTCGAGCTAAGCTTAGTGTGGATATCATGGCCGATATGATCGATTGAACTCAAATTGAGGAACCTGTACAACAAAAGGATTGAAAGGAGGATCTTCCATTAAAATCGCTTTGCGTTTGTGTGCTTGGTATTTATGTTGCTCTAGAACCAATGTGTCATATGGGACTACTATATGAGATTGATATTTGTGGGGCCGATCGAATTCTATGAAATGAGTGGCCACTAAGCCTCAAGCCTTGCCAAATCGAGCAAATAAGTGATTTTAAGACTTAATAATGCATAAAATCATGTGGTGTTCACTATTTATAACTTTGTACCCACATATATATGAATATATAGGGGGAGAGGGGTCCAAGCATAGAACTATAATGAAGATTCAATGTGTCAACAGTGGGGGGACGAGTATTGGTGCCTCATCACACTGCAACTTGCTTTAAATTATGACAGATCTCTTTAGTATCTCACTTCGATCACCATGACAATTTTCATTCTCGGTATCGTTTACGTCCTAAGCATTTCCTCTGAACGATTGGCCGAAGCCCTTGCTGTACTTAAAACTCAAGGGTTTGTTCAAAGATGACAAGGTAGAAGACGGCTTTCTTTGTGACCAGCACCCTCCCTGAACTCGAAGGCCCTTGTCCATGACACTTGCCGGCCACAATGAAAAAGAAAAGAAAAGAACAAAAGAAAAGAATTCATCTCTTGGTTTTTTTGTTTTTGTTTTTGGTTGGTCCTATTCTACTCCTACTCTAACTCTCACTCTCTGACTTTTGCCCTACCTTCTTGCAGAGCGTGGGAGTCGAAACCCACATTTGAAACTAATTAGTTCCCACCCCAACTTCCTTGAGAAGGTGGGGATTCGAACCCCCCCACCTCCCTTCCATGTTGGAAGGGTGGCCACTAGAGAATTCATCTCTTGGTTGGGTCTGTAGAAGTGGATTTGAATTGTGCTCGGGATTGAGATATTTGTGGAATACTTTGAATTACTTTCTTGCCTTTGTTCAAATGCTAATTCAGTCAGAAATTTTTCAATTTTGTTAATTTGATCTTAAACTTTTGTGCAAAATTTCAATGTAGCATATCTCTATTGAGGCCCCGAATAACTCGGTTCTCATCCACTAGCCAAAACGCTATCAAATGTAATATCATTGTGCTGGGGTATTTGGTAAGTTTTTTGAAGGGGTTTTTGGCTAAATGCTAGTTTTGGGAAAATTGAAAGTCCAATGCTAGTAGTCTTAGAATCGGATTGATTGGTCCAGGACGATTTCTAGGTGGATCTTTACACGGTTTGGTTACTGTCCATCCACATAATTCAAATTGTAAATTATACTAAATGCGATCCGAAAGCCATGACTATCCCACCTATCGACTTTGTGCCACCTCATCTAACGGCAGCGTATCATGTTGGGGTGAATATTCCCTAGCTACAAATATATTCCAATGTGGGAATACATGAAGACATTGTTCCAAGCGGATGGGATGATTAGGAAGATTCTATCCCACCCCTGATGAAGAATGAAGAAGTTTCCTCTGATGACGAACGCAAGACTTCCCATTAGGATCGCGAATTCTTACATCCATTCAATTCTTTTTAAAGAAAATATTTTCACGCTAAAAAATGAACCCAATTTCTTTAAGTAGTAGTGATCTAACCTAACTTGGAAAAAAAATGGAAAGTGGGGTTTTTTTTTTATTGTTAGTTCTACTCTACTCCTACTTTAATTCTCACTCTTAGACTTTTTCCCCGTCTCCTTGTAGGGCGTGTGAGTCAAAACATATACTTAAAACTAAATCGTCCCCACCCCAATCCTCTCTAAGAAGGTGGAGATTTGAACTCCCCACCTCCCCCTTCTATGTTAGAAGAATGGACGACAAGCTAATTGCATAAAACTAGTAGCATTTGAAAGGTAGCCCTACAACTTCCTAGAAGGGTTCAAGTTCAATCGAGGTCAATTCGGTGCTCAAAAATCAACATTGGTAAAAGTGCATGTATATCTTTTTTTCTTTTTTCTTTTCCATTTTTTTGCTAAGTTATTGTGAATTCTTGTAAAAAAAGTCATAAACTTATTACATTTGAGTTTTGTTCCATAAACACCATTACACAACACTTCCACCCCATGGCAATTAAACCATTTCTCTAAGTTGGCCACTTCGAGATTTATTTGAGACAATATCAACTTTGGACTCTTTTGAAAAAAACAGCTTCATTCAAATCTTTATTTGAAATTTTTCCTGATATTAATAAACAAATAAAAAAAAATCATATGGAAATTATTTCTAAATCTACGTCTATACATATCCATGTTTTTATATAACGGTTTAAGTTTTGCAATCGTGCACTTTGGGTTCTTGTGGATAGCTTCTTGGTGTCTTGGTGCAATTGATGATTTGTATGAAATTGATGATGTGATGCAATGCCACATGCATTAGATTCTCTCGTGTTAGGCATGATCTATAGCATTATACAAAGTGGGAAAAAAAATTTCATCTATTAAAGGGTTTTAAATACGTTAATATATGTATTTCGCAAGTATTGGATTTGTGAGCAATTGTGCAATAGCATGATCTTTTTATTATTTGGTCTACTCCTGTTTTAGGGAATTTGGATCAACTTGAGTCCCCAGACCCGTCAAGAAATTATAGATGATTGGCCAAACAAAAAGGAAAATAGAAAAAGAAAAAGAATTTAAAATTTAGGTGTCAATGCTACGTAATCAATCATGGAATTAACCAAGATTGGATGGAGGAGGTCTTCATCCAGAGCATTCTCATGGCGGTCCTATGTGTCAATTCAGCGTCTACTCCCTTCAAGCCATGACTTGTCAAGACACTCCTCTTGAGGTTTGTTTGGGTCCCTTATGCGCCAAATCATGCACCATTCAAACCGGTCCAAGTCAGATCGGTCTCCTTCGATCACATCAAACCGGCGGTTGGGCCGTGTCAATCCAACCCCTAGGTGATCCAATCATGATCCTCAGAGATTCGTTTCTTGCATGAGAAGTTACTTATACAATGCTTATATCACATGCATATAATAGGAGGAGACCGCGTGTTCCGAGCTCGGAGACAAACCCGAGATGGGTTTGATGCAATCAGCAATCGGAACCAAGCATCCGAGATCCTGGAGCTTACCGCCAGCTCCTGGAGAGGACACCGAGGTCGACGCAGGAGCGAGAAGGGGAGGCCGGCAGAGAGAGAGAGAGAGAGAGAGAGAGAGAGAGAGAGTGCTCTTTCCCCTGTGCAACTCTATGTGCTGAGTGGATGGGTATCTAAATACCATCTCCGTGGAGTCACTGGAGAAGGTGCAACCACACCTGTTCCCCCCCCCCCCCCTTTCAACTCCTGCATATTCCATAGGTCCAAAACGGCCACTGTCAAAAAAAAAACACTGTCCACAACTTTCTGTCTATTGATTTTTCAAAATTCCTCATTCCCTACCACACGGTTTTTCGTTCTTACGGAATTACAAGTTTGTCAAGGAAGACGGCGCACGAGCGAGCTGTTCCTGAGTGCCGCTGAAGTCTCGTCTGTCGGAGAGACAAAATTCCAACTCTCTCTCTCTCTCTATATGGAAAAAGAGAGAGACGCCGGCCTCCAGAAATCGGCTCCCCAGTCCTTTACGTCTTTCGGCGCCGAGGTTAGCCTTCTCCCATCTTCCATTTCCACCGCAAGATCTCCGAGATTTTTGTCTGCTGTTCTTTCTTTTTCTTGTTTGGAATTTATGCGGGGCTGATGATCTGATTTGGTGCCTTCTTGCGGTTTCTTTACGTTCTTTTGATCTGCCCGCGAACCTAGGATGGCGGGTAGTCAATATGGTCCGAAGATTCCGCGTTTTAGTAGCTGATTTAGATGTGGTTTGAGCTCGCTTCAGCTGAGCTCGGCCACCCGTGTGTTCTTCTGACATCAGCTTTTTTCTGTTTCTTTCGTGAATCTTAGTTTCAACAGAGGGTTAGGAATGGGCAGTTGTTCTTGACGATTTCTGATTAGGAAAAAGCAGTGTTGGGGCTGGTGGCAGTTGACCCGGGGGGGAAGGGCAAATTGCGCCGGCAGATGATTATGGAGCCGCGTGTCACCGGATTCTCCGGCTCCCCGAGCGCCTTAATGTTCGACAACGAGACCCTCTTGCCATTTCCGGATCAGTGCGCGAACTTGGCGAATGGGTTCGGTCGCGACGGCCAGTCTCGGGATGTTGGCTTCGTGGACAAACCCTTCTTTCCTTCCGACCCTAGGTATTGCGATTCTGCTCCGTCTTCGCTCGTGAGTGTGGAGGCGGATTTCCCATCCGAGGATAGCGACTTCTCCGAGACTCTGTTCAGGTACATAAATCAAATGCTTTTGGAGGAGGACATGGGGGAGAAGTCCTCTATGTCTCATGACCCTTTGGCTCTCCAGGCGGCTGAGAAGTCGCTCCGTGAAGCTCTTGGCGAGACGTGCCCGTCTGAAGCGAACCCGTCCCCTCCATTCATGGAGAATCCAGGCAATAATTATTCGGGAAACAGTAATGAGTATGGTAAGAGCAGCCCTTCTAGGAATACCAGCGGCAGCAACTTTGCTGATCATCAATGGCTCGGTGATTTTGGGGACAGAAGAAATTATATGCGGCGATCTTCTGACATAGGAGACTTCATTTTTCAGTCCACTGTGAATGCTCATGTTCAACCATCCTCTTCCTTACCAAACAGCTTCCTGAGTAATAGTAATAGGACGAATGCGTCATTAGGGAGCAGCCCTTTGTTCCCTAACTTCTTGACCGGGAGCCAATCGGTATTGCAGTTCCAGAGAGGTGTGGAGGAAGCTAGCAAATTTCTTCCCAAAGGTACGCAGTTATTTATCGATCCGGAGAAAAGCAGTGAGAACTCATGGTTTAAGGAAAAGAAATCACTGAATGTGGTTAACTTGGAGGAGGATGAAAGTGACATTTTGCCTCTCAGTGGAATTAGGGGAAAGAAGAACCACCAGAGGGAGGATTCAGAATTTGAAAATGAGAGGACTAACAAGCAGACAGCAGTGTATGTTGATGACACCGACACTGAGCTATCCGAGATGATTGATAAAATGCTACTCTTTAAAATTAAAAACAGGAGTCAAGATTTGAATGCTGATGAATCCTCTGAAAAAGAAGTAAATGAATCTTTACAGCAGAGTAGACAGACACACGCTGCTGATGGTTGGAAGGTTCATAATAAGAAACCAACCCCAACCAACAATGTGACAGAGATGGTGGATCTCAGAACTTTGTTGATCCTTTGTGCACAAGCTGTCTCTTCTGACGATCGAAGGACTGCTGATGACTATCTAAAGCAGATTCGGCAGCATGCTTCCCCTTTTGGTGACGGATCTCAGAGGTTGGCACATTACTTCGCCAATGGCCTTGAGGCACGCTTAGGAGGCAATGGTTCTCAGATCTATGCCGCTTTAGGTTCTAAAAAAACATCAGCGGTTGATATTGTGAAAGCACACCAGGTTTGTCATATGGCCTGCCCATTTCAGAAAATGGCAAATGTCTTTGCGAGCTATATGATCACGGATTTAGCTGAGAAAGCAACAACGCTTCATATTATTGACTTTGGATTCTTATACGGTTGCCAATGGCCTGTTTTCATCTTTAATCTCTCCAGGAGGACAGGCGGGCCACCCAAACTGCGTATTACAGGGATAGAGTTTCCCCAACGTGGTTTTCGACCAGCAGAAAGAGTTCAGGGGACAGGACGCCACTTGGCAAAGTTGTGCAAGCAATTCAATGTTCCATTTGAGTACAATGCAATTGCTCAGGAATGGGATACTATCAAAATCGGGGATCTCAAAATAAGGAATGGCGAGACCATTGCGGTGAATACCATGTTTCGGTTTAAAAATCTCCTTGATGAGACGGTTGTCTTGAATAATCCCAAGGATTCTGTTCTGAATTTAATCAGAAAAATAAGGCCGCATCTCTTTGTGCAGGCCATTGTCAATGGATCTTTTAGTGTCCCCTTCTTTGTAACACGGTTCCGTGAGGCTCTCTTTCACTATTCTGCATTGTTTGATGCATTTGATACTAATTTAGAGAGGGATAACCAGATGAGACTGACGTATGAGAAAGAGTTCTTTGGCCGAGAAGCTATAAATGTCATTGCATGTGAGGGGACGGAGAGGGTTGAGAGGCCGGAGACATATAAGCGATGGCAGATTCGCAATATGAGGGCCGGGTTCAAGCAATTGCCACTGGACCCAGCACTTATGAAGAAATTGCGATATGAGTTGGGGGAGTTCCATGATGATTTCGTGGTTGACGAAGATGGCCACTGGATGCTGCAGGGGTGGAAGGGCCGAATCCTGCATGCTTCATCTTGTTGGGTACCCACCTAGGACTTTGATGAGCTTGTTTCTATGAGTCATCTACCAGATGGACCCGACTCAGTACTCATCGAAGGCATCCTTATTTGCAGAAAAGAGAGTGAATTTTTGTGGAGCTGCTGCTTGTGATCTTTTTTTTTTTTCCCAACAATGCTAGAGCAGAAAACATTTATGGGGCTTTCTTGGAGGTGAGTTATTGATTGGGCGGTCTTTGTCGAGCCACAATCATTGCTTCGGTAGGATATAAACAGTTGTACTTTTATAGCTGCTTGCTTTTCTAACGGTTAGTGGCAGAATCTGGGTTCACACCATTACATTAGGCAGATGTACTTCTTTTATAGACAGTATTCAGCAGATTATGAGATTTCATACATCTTTGTATATGATCTATCTTTATAGTTGAATTTCTTCATGCATGCCTGGCGATAAACGGTGCAGCTCGGTCAATTAGTTACAAAGGATCAATTTAATGTTGTTCTTGACCAAAACAAGCAGGTAGAGAAATAAATATCAATTCAATTCTAAACCTCTTACTTGCATCAATTTAGTTTTGAATCTTTTGCATTTATAATAATTATGTCTATCCGGCTAGGTTTAGCCCGAGATTACTAATATAAATATTAGCCATCGTATTTGACAAATCCGATTCTAATGTGGATAATGTGGATATATTTTACAATAATTTAATTTTTTTTTTCTATTTTTAATTTTTCATTGTGGTTGGCGAGAAGAAATCAAAAAGAAAATTAAAATTTTAAAAATTAAAAAAATGTAAAATTTGTCAATATCAATGCTTGATTGTGTCACCTAAGACGGTTGATGTCCATGTCAATGATTTCCAATTAAAAGTAGTTAGATTGACTCAATTGAGACAAATGTAATTGGTTTAGAACTAAATTGGCTAAGTTAAAAATTTTATAACTAAATTAGTATCAATGCAATATATTTATTACCTTTTTGATACTTTTCTCTCCTTTCCTCAAATCCGCCGCCATAAAAGAAATCTCCAATTTTTTTGGTTTCTTCATTTCTTTAATAGGTAATGCAATTTCAAGGTCTCTCTTTCCTTCATCGAAAAGGGTCACTAATGAGCACGCGGTATTAATCTATACGAGACAAGGGGCCAAAAGAGAAGAAGCTTTGAAATCAAAAGTCTTGGCATCTCCCCACAAGCAAAAAGAAAAAGATGAAAAAGAAAATGATATCTTCCATTTTGCACAGAAAAGACTTATACCAGAAAGAGTCACGGAGGCAAATAGTCCCTCCTGAAGAAGAGCTCCGTGACCGCCATATTCTTCTTCATCTATCTTTAGTTTCATTGCATAATAGCCATACACTATGCCAGTGATATTGCCAGGAACCTGCAGAAGGATATACTCTTAGTATCGTACCAAAATGTCAAATTTGAGACACACAGAATACATTTATATAGCATGATCATGGCATAATCCTTATGGTAGCAGACTAAGATGGGGTCATCAAGTTCATAGTTATGCACGGTCTGAAATGCTCTCCTTTCTCATGTAACTTCCGCTCATGTTATTAGCTTATAAAACTTCTGCGGGAGGTTTCAATCAAATCCGATAATGCTAACAATTTGAATAAGCCGGGTATCATCAAAGCATCCATCCCAAACCAAAGCAACCAAAGATTCAAGTCTCCCGCAAGCGCAGTCTACACATTCAAGAATTCGATACGTTACTCTTTACAGATAGAAACAAGAGAATATCAACAAAATGCCCAGAGTGTGCTTTAAAACCAATCATCAGACTTAACCTATCGAATTAGTCCACCCAGAGAACTAAAGAGAACAATCATCTACAGCAAAGGAGGTCCACTTTTAACTGCTGCCCCACTCTTCACTTGGAATGATTGGCTCAACAAACTCCATATTTTAAGCAACTTTGCCATGTAAGGTCGTTAAATCGACACTCTACTTCATATCAAAGGGTGTCTTAAGGGTCAGATCATTAAATCCTACAAATGTCAGAAACAACGCATAAAATACAAACCAATTTGCGGCATCGACCATACACTATTTGTTAGAATCTGAACTACAAAGTGGTTCACGAGTTATGTGATATTTGATAATTTCCAATCTAATGGTTTCATAACAAATTTCGAACTACATGAGCTTCCACTCTCAAATCCATGTTCGTCTCCAAATTTTGAGAAACTTACAAATTTTTCAAATTTTCAGATAGTTAGGTAACTTCAATGAATTCGCAAAATAATTCGTTTCCACAACAATGGAGTCCAAGTTCGCTATGATAAAAGTGGAGTCTGTTCTTAGCTGTTATAAACTTCATTTTCAAACTTCGTGTAACTTTTTAAGGATTGGAATCCTCAATTGCTCGGTCAAATTTGACGGTTTTCATTTAAGCGTCCTACATTTATATACTAGATTTAAACCTCCACTTATAAGTTTAAACTTTTGGGTTGAATTTTCTAAAATGGTAATGGAGCTAGGTTCCACCCCAATTATTTTTGCAAATACAGCCCCCATTCGTCAATTCCATTTGTTTTTCCTAATAAATTTTGCACGTGAGATGGAGTGCTAGGGTGCAAATGGTAACATTTTTTGTTTCTGAAAATAATTTTTTTTTGAGAAATAGTTCTTTTCTATTTTTACTCTCTAAACAATTTTTGAGTAAAATAACATGTTTGGTAACTATATAAAATTTCTATTTTCGGAGTAGAAAAAGAATAGGAATGTGACAGGTATAATCCATAACTTTTTGTATTTATTTGTTTTTCTTCTTGCTCACTGATCACCAACTGCCGATTGTCGACCATTGATCATCGACCATTGTCCAATCGCCGCCGCAAGCGGCTAGGCAGCGGTTGGCCGGCGAGTAGTGGCAAATCCAAGGGCAATGTCACGGCAAGGAAGAAGAACAAAAGGAAAATTGAAAAGAAAAATGACTTATTTCTAAAAATTGTACCTCGGAACAATAAGTTACTTTTTTTTTACTTCTTATTTATGTTCCAAATCTATTCCTTGGCCATTTTTCTATTATGAAGAATAAAAAATTAACTAATGTTACCAAACGGATTTCTATTTTTTTTATTTATTTATTTATTCGGGAAGTAGAAGAACAAAAAATCAAGGAACATAAATGTCCCATGCAGCCCCTTTAAGTATCCTCCTATATTGATTGTCTAGTGTTTTAATGGGCCTTATATTCACGAAGTCTCCCTCTAGTTATAGGCTTAAACAATTGGGATGAACAAAATTATAAAAAACATCATCAGGATGGTTTGGTAACTATTCTATTCTTAGGAACGGTTTTTGTTAAAAAATATATATTTTTCTAATTTTGTTTCCTAGACGAGTTTTTGAGTATTAGAATATGTTTGATAATTATACAAAATTTCTATTTCTGGAATAGAAAAAAATAGAAATGTGTTTGATATGACCTTTAAATTCTTTTGTGACATAGAATTTATTATAAGTAGATTAGTATCGCATTGCTTCATTAAGTAGGAAAAGTCAATGCCAATGTTGAATTTGGTTGGACAATATCCCGACTTTCTTGAAATATGAGGGTTATACTTTTCTCCTAGATTTTTCAGACAAATTTTGGAAGGTGAAGACTACCTAAATCTGAGCATTGGTCAATATGCCCTACTAATCCGAGATGCATTTTGGCGAAATTGAGCCTCAGATGCTCTCCCTTGCTGCCAACACTTTTTGGCTTTGGCCTCGTGTTTGCATCGTGGGTTCTCATCACGTGCACATGAGCCCCCACCATATGTCCCCATCCTCCTCCTCCTCCTCTTTTGTAGCTGCCCAAATAAGTGATCTAAAATATGCTTATTTTCTCAAATAAAAGCCTAAAATATAATGTAAAAAAATATAGATTTGAGTTTTCGATTGTGACAAAGTCGGTTTCTCGACCAAACAGGTAAGTAATGTGCAATTTTTTACGAATAAATTCAAACGGACCTTTCTCCAAAGGTTTTGTGAAAATATTTGCTAGTTGATTTTTGAATCAATGAATTGAATATTGATTTCACCATTTTACACATGATCTCTTATGAAATTATCATCCAATTCTTTGTCATATGCGAAGTTCATGCCATTCATGCATTGTTTGATTTTATAAATTATAAATACATACTATGTTTTGACTTGTTAATGGTTGATATGCCCATTTTTACAAATGCTGATTTTTAGCATTGAATTGACCTCTATTGAACTTAGACCTTCTAGGAAGTCGTAGGGCTCGATTAAACCTTTCAAAGAGATGTATTCTTCTGTTGAAATTCGATGAAAGGTCAATCTGCTCTAATTACTCTTATTCACACCGGATGAAGACATCATATAGATGCAAGATGACAATGTTATTTTTGTGATTAAAGCATGTAATTACTTCAATAAATGAATAATACCTAGAACTCCTCAATAACACAAATTAAAGTAGCTTGTCATGATGTTTTAATAGGTGATAATCTGATTTGGCAGGCAGTAGCCAACAAACGTATACAAAGCTTTTGAAAAAAAAAAAAATATTGGGTGGTCTGGGACACAAAGCAAAGGGTAGGCGGTCCACCACGGCATGGCCACGTGTGAGGGGAGGGAAAAAGGACCTCCCTGACGCTCTCTCTCCCTCCTTTGTCTCCCCCCCTCACACGTGGCGCCGCTTAGTCCAGGACCACGCTGACGTTTTCCCAGACCACCTAATTTTTTCCAAATGGGTTTTACTTATTTATTTATTTTAATTTTTGGTTCCGGGAACCCTACCTAACAAAAAAAATGATCTTAGTCATTTTTCTTGCTAATTGAAATGGGTTTTCCTTATTTATTTATTTTAATTTTTGGTTGCATGCAATCTTCCATAGATCAAAATTGTTTTTCGCATGGAATTGCATGCAATCTTCCATAGATCAAAAATTGTTTTGGCCATTGAAGGGTGCCACTTCAAACTTAATAGATGTCATCTCGAACAAAAAAAATTGAAATTCCTTCACTTTGATGCGAATTTGTTGCAGAAAAATACTAACCAAAGATGCATCACTCTAAGAACAAATAGCAAAAGATGAAAGAAAATCAAAATCGCATATTTTGTGTTGTATCTATTTGAGATGTTGCGGAAAAACGCCAACCAAAGATGCATCAATCTAAAAATGAATAGCAAATGATGAAAGAAAATCGAAATCACATATTTTGTGTTGTATTTATATGAGATGACATCCTCGGTCTTCATCTTTGTCTCTATATTGTGTTTCATTCGTTTAATCTATATATATATAGGGAAGCCAGCGACCAGATTGGCTCCGATCTAAAGGAGCTCTCGTAGGGATGCAAAATCTCCATGTCCCTAGGGTTCCTCGATCAGTATCTTGATCTAAATCGAAAGCCTCTCGCTCATCGTTAGGCCGCAATAGCCACATTTGTGAAAGAGAGAGAAAGTAGAGGAGCTTCATAGCAAAGACGAGAGAGATCAATGGAGTTGTTGATGGAATTTAAAATAGAAATCTCACTAAAGGGTGGGGATGAGCATATTGGACTACCTGGATGAAACCGGATTAGACCAATTGGTTTGGTCCGGTTCCCAAGGGCGTCAGTCTAGTTCCCTCTTAGAGCCTTCTTTATAGAGGGTATTGATGCAAATACTGAGTGACAATGGTTGTCCTACTTTAGAATTCGATGCCATGGAGATCAAGCTGGGAAACAATAATGAGCCGCTCGGTAGCATATAGTCGAAAGAACGGCGGATCAAACTCCAAAGACAGATTTTGACAAAAGGAATGACCTAGGTAGCAAAATAAATGTGTGCAGATAGAGTCGACAATCTCCTAGGATTCATTCACATTTATAATGTATATTTTGTCCTTTTTTGATAGAATTTTTGCTTTTGGATGGATTGCTTTAACATCAAATTCAAGCTCTATTAAACAAGTTTTCAATATGCTTGAGCTCGAATTCATCGGCTAATAAATTATACTCAAAACTTGAATTAATTTTTAACTGTGAGCTGGCGCTGAAACTTGAAATATGAAAATAAAATATAACTGATTTTTTTTTCATCTTATGTGTGCGTATGATTATTACATAAAATATGACTGCCTAATAATGTACACGAGAAGTTTGAGTCAAAGTATTTTTAACCGCAACCTCAACTCTATTAATTACTCGAGTCGAAAAGAATCTTATTGAAATCGAGTGAATTATTAGACATACTATATCACTAGCGACGACTACCGACCCACTCACATCCCTATTCACAGGTAAACCCTGTGATCTCAGTAGTCAAATCATATGGGACCAAGCCTCTAATCCTGTCCCAGTTTAGTTCGGTCCAAATAAACATGCCCAGATATAAGTCGTCGATTACTAAAGCCGAACGCCAATGAGTACCTTAATGAGGAAAGCAACTCCCATCTCTCTGCAGCCTCAGAAATGGGAAGATTATAGGCTTTCATTCACTGGGGAAGTGGCCGAGAGTTGACAGCCTCGGAGGATCTCGTAGACTAGTACTCGAGCGTGCCGCAGTTTGCTGTTTGCGTGTTCGCTGTTTGTGTGAACACCAAGAGATAAGATTTCAGCCAAAAAAAAACACAGTATCCTCCAACAGACCGACGGTCATAACGATCACTAGCCGAGCCAGCATCAGAAAACGCATGAAGAGCCAGTGAAGATAAGTCCAGATAAGTCCGTAATGAGGAGTATTCGCCAGATATCGAAGGATATCGAAGGATGCGTTTCACAGCCTGCCAATGCGCAGTGGTAGCAGGTCAATCTTTTCAATTCCAAGCTCGTCAACTAGATCTTTTGTCATTCCTTTTCAATATGCTTACAACGTCTTACCACACAGTTCAGTCTGTACTGCTCAGGTTGGGTAATTTCCACTAGCATTAATTCGCCCTAAAGAGCAAAATCAGCCATCCCTCGCTCCTCTACCTTCGGTGACTGCACCCCGACCAACCACTGTGCCTCTGCCACCCATTGTTCATATTTGACACAAAATCATCAACTTCTTAGAACTTAAAATTGAAAAATTCAAAAACAAGGTTTTTAATCGAATTTTGTGAAATTTTCCACACAAAAGTCCAATTGACACTCAAACAAATTATTTTGAATTTTTTTTTTATTTTCTAATTTTTTTGAGTTAGAGGTTTGACTAAAAGTCAACTAAAAAAATTGAATCTTAACTAGTTCGATTCACAATTTTCTCCATGAGTACACATTGCCACTCATATAGCTTGGTAAAATTACCAAAATAGTCCTTATCTTATTGCAATTGTGTCAATTTAGCCATAAATCACTCTCTCTCTCTCTCTCTTTTTTTTTTTACCAATTCATTCCTAAATCTTGTGTCGATTTAGTCCATTCGGTCACTTTTGACTTGCAGGCACTGATGGTTTCTTCACTCTTCTTTATTGTTGCTTCATTCCTCTAATTTTCTTCGGTTAATGACAATTAGTCTGTAGCGTTTGACATTTTAACAGGGTTTTTCTGTTTTCTTTGGCATTTGGTTGGCCATCTATTTATTTATGTGTTTCATAAATCAGTAATCTTTACCCTCATTTTTGGCATGATAGCTGTTAAATTTTTGTTTTTTACCCTCGATTTGTAGTGATGGACAATGTTAGTGGTAAAAGTGATACAGAAGGAACTTCTCCAAGATACGAAATGAACACTAAGTGGAGAGTTCATATGGTGAAAGTTGTGTTTGTGATGGGCAATCTGATTTGATATGTGTATTAAAGATCTTCTATGTACTGACCTATTCGATTTCCCATATAATTTTAATTACGTGTATCAGAGCTTGGCCAATCCCCCTGCTAGATCAACTCCGGCGTCTATTTTTCTCCCATCAACTATATAACAATTTAACTATTCAACTAATTAAAGATATGTGCATTGCATAAATGATTCTAAGACTTAATAACGCATATTTGCATCTACACATTTAACCCATATGGAACAAGTCCCTATCATCATGGGGGGAATTTTTAATCGCTGATGACCAAATCACATTGTCCATTTTAGACCAAGGCATGACATGTTCGGCTTTGGGTCCAGTCTCCCCGACCAAGACCCGATCATGACAAATGATCGA
Organism: Eucalyptus polyanthemos subsp. polyanthemos; assembly: GCA_017140185.1. Lineage (NCBI taxonomy): Eukaryota > Viridiplantae > Streptophyta > Magnoliopsida > Myrtales > Myrtaceae > Eucalyptus > Eucalyptus polyanthemos. The sequence continues at coordinate 30,659,424 of CM029466.1, read as the reverse complement.
GGCCAACCACGAATTTCATTTTTAAGACATCCAATGGACTAATTCTAATTGGAAATGGTCACAAACAAGTCCAAGAGGGGTGTCAACTTAGTCATATTCATTTGGTTAAAGTTTAGTGAATTTTGGCACGAATCTCGATTCTTATAGGACTGTCGATCTTGTACAAATATGAATGATTTCTCCAATGAGGCGACACCCTATGTTAGTCTTAGGATGTGTTGAATGTGGCGTTGTAAAGGAAAATAGCTGTGCAAAAGTTGTGCCTATTGTACAAATATTAAAGGAGTTAAAACAATAGAAGAAAAGGGGTCAATTTGCAAAATCGTGAAAATGTAAGGGCACGGGTAAAATTGACAAGGAGAGAAGACTAGAACTGGTCACCAGAGGTTTAGAACTGCTAGCAAAAGGCCGAACCGGCCTACCCAGCTAGCAATCGGTCAAATCGGTGCAAACCTAGGACTCTGTTGTACCAATTCGAGAAGTTTTAATACTTGCTTGCACTTTTTGCAAGTTTTAGGATTTAATTGTACTTTCGTAATAAATTTTAAAACTTGCAGCACACATATCCCTTATCTTTTTGCTTTTGTGGGAGCTTCTGTCTTAATATGCGTGAGGTTTTCCAATACCCTCTTTTCACGAGTTCTCTTTCAAGGTTGCTACTGAGTTTCGTTCTAAACCCATCACTACATTCAAAAAGTGCGATGGTAGACATTTATAGTGATGGAGGCAAAATCGTTTTATTAATATTACAGTAAGATAAGATGAAGGATTATCGATTAATTTGTAGCTTTTTTTTTGGTTCATTAATTAGCGTTGACATGATAAGAAATTATAATTGAAAATGACATGGTGCCTTCATTTATGAGATATGGCTAGTATTGTGGGCTTCTATAATTTAGGAAGTAAGCGATAAATTAGTTCAAATGGGTTCCGGTTTGGTGAAATTTGTTTCTATTGTTGGCAAAGAAGCAGAAAACCGCTAAAATGTTGGGAATAGTTAGTCGACTAGTGCTTGCCCCTAAGACTCCACCTGGATATCACGGCTGGCCCTTGCGCATCAACTATGGCATGGCCACTGGGAGGTACCAAGACAGAGATAACTTGCTTCTCAAATCAAGATGGAAGTAATATTATAGGTGTGCCTTATTAAATGGAGTCGATGGCCTACTCCCTCTTGTGGGGTTAACGAAGACTGTTCTTTGAGCTAAGCTTAGTGTGGATATCATGGCTGATATGATTGATTGAACTCCAAAAGAGGAATCTATACAACAAAAGGATCGAAAGGAGGATTTCCACATTAAAATCGTTTTGTGTTTGTGTGCTTGGTATTTATATTGCTCTAGAACTAATGCATCATATGGGACTACTATATGAGATTGATATTCATGGGGCCGATCAAATTCTGTGAAATGAGTGGCCACTGAGCCTCAAGCCTCGCCAGATCAAGTGAATTCATGGCCTCCGGTGGCGAGCCTCGAGTCTTGAATTATCCAATTCATGGTTGTGTGTGATTTTCACACCGTTTGTGCATTGCATAAGTGATTTTAAGACTTGATAATGCATAAAATGATGTCGTGTTCACTATTTATGACTTTGTACCCACATATATATGTATATATATATATATATATATATATAGGGAGAGAGGGGTCCAAGCATAGAACTATAATGAAGATTCAATGTCTTGAAATATAATATGCGGAAATGACAAGATCTTGTAATTTATTTCAACGTGAAATCACCAGAAAAATAAATGAGAAATAATAAGGACACTAAAAATTTACGTGATTCGATCCGAGTATTGGTATCCACGTCCACGGGGAGAGCCAATAACAAATAATTTATTATAATCAAAAAATTAGAATTTACAATTATTCACACGTTTGAGTGTTTCCCATGCTTAAATTTAATTCCAAATCCAAAGTATTTATATATAAATAATTCATTTGGACATAAATTCACGGCACAAATCTCTGCAGCTTGACGTGGGCGGCTTCAACATGCAACTACTTTTCTTTCGTAGAGTTTTTAAGCCACTTCACGCGCGCCAAAGGGGAAATTCGTGTGGTCAAAGGTCAAATATTTGACCTGGGCCTACCTGTTCTTTTTTCGGCTCCACGTGTAGAGAGGTTTGCTTCCTTTCTTCTACGTGCACAGGGCTTCGGCGACTCTTGTAAGGCTGCTGCAGCAGCTTCACGCCAAATGGAGAATTACTATTTTATTATTATAGGTGTGCCTAGAGTCAACAACTTTGACTCTGGGCCCCGGTCTAATTCCCTATTTCAATGGGAATTCGTAACCGTAGGGGAAGAAGAAGGGAAAACTTTATTTTCTTTTTATTTCTCTTTTTGTAATTCTTCATGAAGTCCGACGAAATTTATTCTACTTGAAAAATCTTTATCAATAAAATTCGATTTAACAAATCGTCATTTGAATTCAAATTCGAGATATTAATTTAACACAATGTATCCACAGTGGGGGAGACGAGTACTCATGCCTCATCGCTCTGGGACTTGCTTCAAATAATGCCAGATCTCTTTAGTATGTCATTCCGATCACCTTGACGATTTTCATTCTTGGTCTCGTTTATGTCCTAAGCATTTCCCCTGCTAATGCTACTATTGCAGTTGCTAATACAAGTAGCTCATTGTCAACTTATATTATCCCGAATGATTAGTTGAAGCCCCTACTGTACTTAAAACTCAAGGTTCTATTCAAATAAGACAATGTAGAAGACGGCTTTCTTTGTGACTGGCACCCTCCCGAACTCAAAGGCCCTTGTCCACGACCCTTGCCAGCCATAATAAAAAAAAAAAGAAAAAAAAAAATAAAAGAATTCATCTCTTGGTTGGGTCTTAGAAATGGATTTGAATTGTGCTTGAGATTGAGATATTTGTGGAATACTCTATATTAATTTCTTACCTTTGTTCTGATGCTAATTTTAGAAACTTTTCAATTTTGTCAATTTAATCTTAAACTTTTGTGCAAAATTTCAATGTAGCATATCTCTATCAAGGCCTTGAATAACCTAGTTCTCATCCTCTAGCCAAAACGCCATCAAATTTAATATCATTGTGCTGAGGTATTTGGTAAGTTCTTTGAATGGGCTTTTGGCTAAATGCTAGCTTTGGGAAAGCTAAAAGCTCAATGTTAGTAGTCTTGGAATTGGATTGACTGGTCTAGGCGATTTCTAGGTGGATCTTTACACGGTTTGGTTGCTATCCATCCACATAATTCAAATTATAAATGATACTAAATGTGATCTAAAAGCCATGACTATCCCACCTGTCGGGTTTGTGCCACCCCATCTCGCAGCAGTGTATCATGCGGGGGCAAATATTCCCCAGCTACAGATTTATTCCAATGTGGCAATACATGAAGATATTGTCCCAAGTGGATGGGATGATGGGAAAGATTCCATTCCACCCTTGATGAAGGATGAAGAAGTTTCCCCGATGATGACAAGTCCAAATGCAAGACTTCCATTGGGACCGCAAATTCTTACATCCATTCAATTCTTTTTAAAGAAAATATGTTCACGCTAAAAATTGAACCCAATTTCTTTAAGTAGGAGCAATCTAACCTAACTTGGAAAAAAATGGAAAGTGGGTCTAACGACAAGTAAATTGCATAAAACCAGCAACATTTGAAAGGTAGCCTTACGACTTTCTAGAAGGGTTCAAGTTCAATCGAAGTCAATCTAGTGCTAAAAAATCAACATTTGTAAAAGTGCACGTATGTCTTTTTCTTTCTTTTTTTCCCCCTTTTTTTGCTAAGTTATTGTGAATTTTTGTAGAAAAGTCCTAAACCTATTACATTTGAGTTCTGTTCCATAGACACTATTGTACAGCACTTCCACCCCATGGTAATTGAACCCTTTCTCTAAGTTGGTCACTTCAAGATTTATTTGAGACAATCAATATCAACTTTGGACTCTTTTGAATAAAATAGCTTCATTTCAAATCTTTATTTGAATTTTGTCCTGATATTAATAAACAAATGAAGCATATGGAAATTATTTCTTAATCTACATCTATACACACCCACATTTTCTTCTTCTAACAGTTTAAGTTTTTCAATTCTTCACTTTGGGTTCTTGTGGATAGCTTCTTGGTGTCTTGGTGCAATTGATGATTTGTATGAAATTGACGATGTGATGCAATGCCACACGCATTAGATTCTCTTGTGTTAGGCATGATCTATAGCATTATACAAAGTGGGAATAAAATTTCATCTATTAAAGGGTTTTAAATACCTTAATATATGTATTTCGCAAGTATTGGATTTGTGAGCAATTGTGCAGTAGCATGATCTTTTTATTATTTGGTCTACTCCTGTTTCGGGGAATCTGGATCAACTTGAGTCTTCCAAACCTGTCCAAGAACTACCGGTGATAGGCCGAACAAGAAAGGGAAAAAAGAAGAAAAAGTAAAAGAATTAAAAATTTAGGTATTAACACTAAGTGATGAATCATGGAATTAACCAGAATTGGATGGAGGAGGTCTTCATCCAGAGCATTCTCACGGTGATCTTAGGTTATGTAGCACCGACACAGACACGCGACACGCAACACGATACGACACGCCGACACGTCATTTCTTAAAAATAGAGAATTTCGACATATTCCGACACGTTATATATTAAATATATTTTTATATATAAATACATAAATAAATGATAATAAAAAAGAGTATAAAATTAATTTACACTAAAAATATTAATTCATATTATTTACTATTTTAATTTGTTACAATAATACATAAAACTTAGAGGGAAAAAAACATTGTTTAAAGAAAAATGTTGGAATGGTATTTTTAAATTTATTTATTTATCATATATAGCATTTTTTTTATTACTTCTCTCATAGTAAAAGACTTTTAAAAAAACTAAAATAATTCTAAAAAAACCAAAGTTGAAGAAAAAAAAAAAGAAGGAAAAAAGAGGAGGGTCGTGGCTGGGCACGCTGGTGCCACTACCCCTGCCCCATTCAACGACGTACCCAACCACCATCAAAGGGGGCCGGCGACCTTGCCAGCACTAGGTGACGGAGGGAACGCGACCCTTGCAGGCCTTGGCAAGGCCTAGGCGAGGCTCGCCTAGATCTGGGCAACACCGACCCTCCACCCCTCTATGGGCGGCGAGGTTGCCGACCTCCTTTGACGGTGGCATTGGCAACGGCACCTAGCCACCAACCCTCCCTCTTTCTTTTCTTTTTTTTTTTCTTTTTTTTTTGTATATTTATATTTTGACTCCTTAAGTATTGAAAAATTTTAAAATTGATCTTGTACGTGTTGGAATCGCATGTCAGAATTTCGAACTCGCGTGTCAGAGAGAGTTAACCACGTGTTGGATTTTCTGACACTCGTCGACCGTATGTCGGAACATGTTAGACACGTGTTGGAGTGTCAAACACGACACGAAAACTCCCGGAGAGTGTCGGTGCTATATAGGTCCTATGTATCAATTCAGTGTCTACTCCCTCCCAGCCATGGCTTGTCAAGATCACTCCTCTTGAGGTTTGTTTGGGTCTCTTAAGGGCCAAATCATGCATCGTTGAAACTGGTCCAAGTCGGACCGGTCTCCTTCAATCGCATCAAACCGGTGGTTCAGCCGTGTCAATCCAACCCCTAGGTGATCCGATCGTGATCCTCATAGATCTATTTCCTGCATGAGAAGTTACTTGTACCATACTTATATCACATGCATATAATAGGAGGGGACCGCGGGTTTCGAGCTCGGAGACAAACCCGAGATGGATTCGACGCAATCAGCAATCGGACCCAAGCATCCGAGATTATGGAGCTTCCCACCAGCTCCTGGAGAGGACACCGAGGCCGACGCCAGAGCGAGAAGGGGAGGCCGGCAGAGAGAGAGAGAAAAAGAGAGAGTGCTCTTTCCGCTGTGCAACTCTGTGCTGAGCGGATGTGTATCTAAATACAATCTCCGTGGAGTCACTGGAGAAGGTGCAACCACACCTGTCCCTCCCTTTTTCAACTCCTGCATATTCCATAGGTCCAAAACCGCCACTGTCCATGTCAATTTTCTGTCCTTTGAATTTTCAAAAGTCCTCATTTCCTACCACGCGGCTTTTCGTTCTTACGGAATTACAAGTTTGTCAAGCAAGATGGCGCACGAGCGAGCTGTTCCTGAGTGCCGCTGAAGTGTCGTCTGTCGGAGAGACAAAATTCCAACAAACTCTCTCTCTCTCTCTCTCTCTCTCTCTCGGAAAAGAGAGAGACGCCGGCCTCCGGAAATCGGCTCCCGCAGTCCTTTTCGTCTTTCAGCGCCGAGGTTAGCCTTCTCCCATCTTCCATTTCCACCGCAAGATCTCCAAGATTTTTGTCCCCTGTTCTTTCTTTTTCTTGTTTGGAATTTATGCGGGGGTTGATGATCTAATTCGGTGCCTTCTTGCGGTTTCTTTACGTTCTTTTGATCTGCCGGCGAACCGAGGATCGCGGGTAGTCAATATGGTCCTAAGATTCCGCATTTTAGTAGCTGATTTTGATGTGGTTTGAGCTCGCTTCAGCTGAGCTCGGCCGCCCGTGTGTTCTTCTGACATCCGCTTTTTTCTGTTTCTTTCGTGAATCTTGGTTTCAACGGGGGGTTAGGAATGGGCAGTTTTTCTTGACGATTTCGGAATAGGAAAAAGCAGTGTTGGGGCTGGTGACAGTTGACCCGGGGGGGAAGGGCAAATTGCGCCGGCAGATGATTATGGAGCCGCGCGTCACCGGATTCTCCGGCTCCCCGAGCGCCTTAATGTTCGACAACGAGACCCTCTTGCCATTTCCGGATCAGCGCGCGAACTTGGCGAATGGGTTCGGTCGCGCCGGCCAGTCTCGGGATGTTGGCTTCGTGGACAAACCCTTCTTTCCTTCCGACCCTAGGTATTGCGATTCTGCTCCGTCTTCGCTCGTGAGTGTGGAGGCGGATTTCCCGTCCGAGGATAGCGACTTCTCCGAGACTGTGTTCAGGTACATAAATCAAATGCTTTTGGAGGAGGACATGGGGGAGAAGGCCTCTATGTCTCATGACCCTTTGGCTCTCCAGGTGGCTGAGAAGTCGCTCAGTGAAGCTCTTGGCAAGACGTGCCCGTCTGATGCGAACCTGTCCCCTCCATTCATGGAGAGTCCAGACAATAATTATTTGGGAAACAGTAATGACTATGGTAAGAGCAGCCCTTCTAGGAATACCAGCGGCAGCAACTTTGCTGATCATCAATGGCTCGGTGATTTTGGGGACGGAAGAAATTATATGCGGCGATCTTCTGACATAGGAGACTTCATTTTTCAGTCCACTGTGAATGCTCATGTTCAACCATCCTCTTCCTTACCAAACAGCTTCCTGAGTAATGGTAATAGGATGAATGCATCATTAGGCAGTAGCCCTTTGTTCTCGAACTTCTTGACCGGGAGCCAATCAGTATTGCAGTTCCAGAGAGGTGTGGAGGAAGCTAGCAAATTTCTTCCCAAAGTTACGCAGTTATTTATTGATCTGGAGAAAAGCAGCGTAAACTCATGGTCTAAGGAAAAGAAATCACTGAATGTGGTTAACTTGGAGGATGAAAGTGCCCTTTTGCCTCTCAGTGGAATTAGGGGAAAGAAGAACCACCGGAGGGAGGATTCAGAATTTGAAGATGAGAGGAGTAATAAGCAGACAGCAGTGTATGTTGATGACATCGACACCGAGCTATCCGAGATGATGGATAAAATGCTTCTCCTTAAAATTAAAGGCAGGAGTCGAGATTCAAATGCTGATGAATCCTCTGAAAAAGAAGTAAATGAATCTTTACAGCAGAGTAGACGGACACGTGCTGCTGATGGTGGGAAGTTTCATGATAACACACCAACCCCAACCAGCAATGTGACAGAGATGGTGGATCTCAGAACTTTGTTGATCCTTTGTGCACAAGCTGTCTCTTCTGACGATCGAAGGACTGCTGATGACTATCTAAAGCAGATTCGGCAGCATGCTTCCCCTTTTGGTGACGGATCTCAGAGGTTGGCACATTACTTCGCCAATGGCCTTGAGGCACGCTTGGGAGGCACTGGTTCTCAGATCTATGCTGCTTTAGGTTCTAAAAAAACATCAGCGGTCGATATTTTGAAAGCACACCATCTTTGTCGTATAACCTGCCCGTTTCAGAAAATGGCAATTGTCTTTGCGAACTATATGATCATGGATTTAGCTGAGAAAGCAACAACGCTTCATATTATCGACTTTGGAATCTTATATGGTTTCCAATGGCCAGTTGTCATCTTTCTTCTCTCCAGGAGGACAGGCGGGCCACCCAAACTGCGTATTACAGGGATAGAGTTTCCCCAGCGTGGTTTTCGACCAGCAGAAAGAGTTCAGGTGACAGGACGCCACTTGGCAAAGTTGTGCAAGCAATTCAATGTTCCATTTGAGTACAATGGAATTGCTCAGGAATGGGATACTATCAAAATCGAGGATCTCAAAATAAGGAAAGGCGAGACCATTGTTGTGAATACCATGTTTCGGTTTAAAAATCTCCTCGATGAGACGGTTGTCTTGAATAATCCCAGGGATTCTGTTCTGAATTTAATCAGAAAAATAAGGCCGCATCTCTTTGTGCAGGCCATTGTCAATGGATCTTTTAGTGTCCCCTTCTTTGTAACACGGTTCCGTGAGGCTCTCTTTCACTACTCTGCGTTGTTTGATGCATTTGATACTAATTTAGAGAGGTATAATCGGATGAGACTGCTGTATGAGAAAGAGTTCTTTGGCCGAGAAGCTATAAATGTCATTGCATGTGAGGGGACGGAGAGGGTTGAGAGGCCAGAGACATATAAGCGATGGCAGATTCGCAATAAGAGGGCCGGGTTCAAGCAATTGCCACTGGCCCCAGCACTTATGAAGAAATTGCGATCTAAGTTGGGGGAGTTCCCTGATGATTTCGCGGTCAATGAAGATGGCCACTGGATGCTGCAGGGGTGGAAGGGCCGAATCCTGCGTGCTTCATCTTGTTGGGTACCCACCTAGGACTTTGATGAGCTTGTTTCTATGAGTCATCTACCAGATGGACCTGACTCAGTACTCATCGAAGGCATCCTTATTTGCAGAAAAGAGCGTGAATTTGTGGAGCTGCTGCTTGTGATCTTTTTTTTTTTTTTTTTTTTTTTTTCTGACAATACTAGAGTAGAAAACATTCATTGGGCTTTCTTGCAGGTGAGGTATTGATTGGGCGGTCCTTGTTGAGCCACAATCATTGCTTCGGTAGGATATAAACAGCTGTACTTGTATAGCTGCTTGCTTTTCTAACAGTTAGTGGCAGAATCTGGGTTCACACCATTACATTAGGGAGATGTACTTCTTTCATAGACAGTATTCAGCAGATTATGAGATTTGATACCTCTTTGTGTATGATATATCTTTATAATTGAATTCCTTCATGCATGCCTGGCGATAAATGGTGCAGCTTGGTCGATTAGTCTAAAAGGGATCAATTTGAATGTTGTTCTTGACCAGAACTTTACTCCTAGAATAAGCAGGCAGAGAGATGAAATGTCTCTTTCGCTGCATTTGAAGATTCTTTGCATACACCTTAAGAATAATTCTGGTCTTTTGCTTCTTCAGCTATTAGCATAGTAGTGTACTTCTAACATCACTTTGCTTTCTGGTACGAGATATCATCCCGAATCAAAAGAACTTGAGCCCATCCTTCTTAGTCGTGTGGTTAGATATCTGTCAAGCATTAATTGTGGAATCGGCACAGAATGTACAAAAAATCCTCTGTATGAGGGTAGGTGCACTCCAACAAGATGTTTACGATTTCCAGTATCTCTGCTTATCTTCCTAAAGTGGACTCTGGTTCATGGTTCTGGCAACGGGCTCTGTAGCAAAGTTAATCGTATCTGCATCTGGTTAGTCGACGTCAGCGATCGTACAGTGCCTTTTCCTCTGCCTTGTTCCTGCTGATGTTCAGTCTGTAGCCCTTCAATGCTGAACAAATTCTCTCTTGAAGGATCTTGTAGTAATATTTTGCACTAAAATAAGATGTCACCTCCTCAATTACCAGGCCAAAAGCAAAATTTCAGCTCTAACAAGATGAGGGTATGGTGATGTTGATCGATAATTTAGGAAGGCGTAATTCTTGCGAGCACGCTTTTGAAAATGAAGAAATCTACTTCCAGGTATGGATGGGGTGGTCCATTCGCTTTGTCTCTTATGTCAGATTACATTGCTTGAATCTTCCGAAAGCTTATCTAATTTGCTTGTAAGTTGTTGTATCTTTTCGTTGGGACAAGCTGGCGGTATATTCTGCTGTTGTCCAATTAACTTCCTCATTCAGTAAGAACGAAAGATTATGTTTTATTATGGTGCCTATTTTTTTTTTGTTTTCCTTTGGGGTTATCTTTCTAAAATGAGTTCTGCTGTTGGCAGGCGCTAAAACAAAATCAAGAAAGTAGCCAAGCAAAGAAAATTAGCAAGTCTGACAAGTCCAGAGGGAAGTCACGACACAAAATCCATTCAGTTTACCACTTCAAGACAAGAAATTTAATATTCACCAATGACAGCAATCCAAGTACGATTATCATCGTCATCATCGATTAACAAAGTGATGGCAATGCACTAGACAACAAAGTGAGAGATCGAGATTATCACACGTTTAACGCTTAATCCTAAATCTTGCTATAGTTTTTGGACTATATTAAATACAGTTCTAACATAGCTGGACACGATAATATTTTATGACTGCTTGCATAGGAAGGGATGTATGAATCTTCAAGGCAGCAATTGACAAAACTAAATAACATAAGCAATGACCATGCTTCTCTATTCGTTTCATTTTCTCTGTACGTGTGTATATATACTAAAGAGAGAACTCATCCACCGAACACAAGCCAACTGCAAGTCCTAGAACTTGCGTCTTGTCTATGTCCGTTCTTTTGGCTCCAGTCCAATTTGTTTGTTCTGATCTATCCACGAGTGTGCAAGTTCTTTTACCTTCTGCTATTGACTTGATTTTGCTTTGAGCTTGCATTCATACGATGACATATTCATGAACATTTTCAGCTGCTGTTTTTTTTTTCCCTTCCAAACCAGGTCAGATACTCCCATGTTTATTTTCCTAGGCCGTCCTCGTTACCTCTGAATTGTTTACCTTAGAGTAGAAATAGCTCCAGTGATCTCATTGAAAACTCAGATGATCTCACTTTTGTTGCGCATCTGTTTTGAGAAAAAAATGGCTTCAGAGTCGGAGATTTTTGTATTCTCTCATTTTATGAATAGCTCTCAATTTGATGAAGTGACAACACTTCTCCGTTGATGGATCAGTGTTTACCCTAGTTTTGGTCCAACCAAATTAAGCATCGTCCTTTGAATCTAAACTGCAGGGATAGCTCTTTCCTTTCGCCAAATCAAGGCCTCAGTAATCTCACGCCATCTATCACCATGAACTCAGAAGCTAAGCTGTCTGATTTGTGTAGCAGTGTGAACCTAGGACTGGATTGTACCAATTTGAGAAGTTTAAATACTAAATTGAACTTTTTATAAATTTATGACTTAATTATACTTTCATGATAAGTTTAGGACTTGCAGTACACATATCCCTTACTTTTTTGCTTTTGTGGGAGCTTCTGTCTTAATATGCGTGAGGTTTTCAGTACCCTCTTTTCACGGGTTCTCTTTCAAGGTTGCTGCTGAGTGTCGTTCTAAACTCATCACTACGTTCTAAACTCATCACTACATTCAAAAAGTGCAATGGTAGACATTTATGGTGATGGAGGCAAAATCATTCTATTAATATTACAGTAAGATAAGATGAAGGATTGTCGATTAATTTGCAGCATTTTTTTTGGTTGACTAATTAGCGTTGACATGAAAAGAAATTATAATTGAAAATGACACGGTGCCTTCATTTCTGAGATATGGCAAGTATTGTGGGCTTCTGTAATTTAGGAAGTATGCAATAAATGAATTCAAATGGGTTCTGGTTGAAAAACAAGAGGGATAGTATGCAGACGAGGCACTGTGTTTTTTGGTAAGTAGAAAACCGCTAAAATGCTAGGAATAGTTAGTCGACTAGTGCTTGCCCCTAAGACTCCACCCGGATATCACGGCTAGCCCTTGCGCATCAACTATGGCATGACCACTAGGAGCTACCAAGACAGAGATAACTTGCTTCTCAAACCAAGATGGAAGTAATAAATATCAAGGAACATGTCCGATGGCTTGGGAATCCTGAAGTGTGCCTTATTAATGGAGTCAATGACCTACTCCCTCTTGTGGGGTTAATGAAATATTGTTCTTTGAGCTAAGCTAAGTGTGGTTATCATGGCTGATATGATCGATTGAACTCAAAAGAGGAACCTATACAACAAAAGGATCGAAAGGAGGATTTCCACATTAAAATTGCTTTGTGTTTGTGTGCTCGGTATTTATATTGCTCTAGAACAAATGCGTCATATGGGACTACTACATGAGATTGATATTTTTGGGGCCGATCGAATTCTATGAAATGAGTGGCCACTGAACCTCAAGCCTCACCAGATCAAGTGAATTCGTGGCCTCCAGTGGCAAGCCTCGAGTCTTGAATTATCCAATTCATCGTTGTGTGTGATTTTAGCACCGTTTGTGCATTGCATAAGTGATTTTTAAGACTTAATAATGCATAAAATCATAATAAAGTACACCTCAAGTGTCAAAACTTAGCACGAATGGATACTTAAGTGTCAAAAGTTAGAAAAGTGACACTTAAGTGCCAAAATTGGAGCAAAATGGATCACTTAAGTGCCACTCCGGCTAAAATGCTGACGTTGTGATTTTCCGGTGAAGCGAGTGAAAACGATGCCGTTTTGCATGCTGAGATGGCTAGACAATACAAAAACGACGTCATTTTGATGCTAAGGTGGTTAAAAAATTAATATAAAAATTAATTTAATTTAATTTAAAACTAAATTTATTTTTTTTTAAATGTATTTAAAAAAAAAAAAAAAAAAAAGGCAAGTGGCTAAGGGCTAAGCCCTCGCCGCCGCCAGAAGGGCCAACATTGGAGGGGGGGAGGGTCGGCTGGGGTCACCGGGCCTTGGCTAGGGACCGGCAACCCCAGCCGACCGGTGGTGAGGTCCGTCGAGCCCTCGCCCCAAATCTGGGCGAGGGTCGGTGGCCCTCGCTTGGCCGGGCCAAGGGCCGCCGACCCCTGCCGGCCCTAGCCAAGGACTGGCGACCCTGGCCGACCCTCCCCCTTAACCACCTACCTCTTTTTTTTTTAATTTTTATTTTATTTCTTAATGTTTTAAATAAATTTAGTTTTTAATTTAATTAATTAATTTTTATATTAATTTTTATCACATAAGCACCAAAACGGCATTGTTTTTGTATTGTCTAGCCATCTCAACGTGCAAAACAACGTCGTTTTGCACTTGCTTCGCCGGAAAATCGCCACGTCGGCATTTTGATTGAAGTGGCACTTAAGTGATCCATTTTTCTCCGATTTTAATACTTAAGTGTCACTTTCCTAATTTTTGGCACTTGGGGTGTACTTTACTCCATAAAATCATGTTGTGTTCACTGTTTATGACTTTGTACCCACATATATATGTATATATATATATATATATATATATATATATATATATATATATATATATATATATATATATATATGTGTGGTGAGATGTATATATAGGGAGAGGGGTCCAAGCATAGAACTATAATGAAGATTCATTGTGTCCACAGTGGGGGAGACGCATACTAGTGCCTCATCACACTGGGACTTGCTTTAGATTACGCCAAATCTCTTTAGTATCTCACTCCGATCACCTTGATTATTTTCATTCTTGGCCTCGTTTACATCTTAAGCATTTCCCTTGCTAATGCTACTATTGCAATAGCTTATACAAGTAGCCCATTGTCAACTTATATTATTTGAACGATTAGCCGAAGCCCCTGTTGTACTTAAAACTCAAGGATTTGTTCAAAGAAGACAAGATAGAAGACGACTCTCTTTGTGACTGGCACCCTCCCTTAGCTCGAAGGCTCTTGTCCACAACCCTCGTCGGCCACAATAAAAAAGAAAATAAAGAACAAAATAAAAGAATTCATCTCTTGGTTGGGTTCGTAGAAGTGGAATTGAATTGTGCTCGAGATTGAGATATTTGTGGAATACTCTGTATTAATTTCTCGCATTTGCTTAGATGTTAATTCAATCATAAAATTTTCAATTTTGTTAATATGATCTTAAAATTTTGTGCAAAATTTCAATGTAGCATATCTCTATCGAGGGTTCTCGTCTTCTAGCCAAAACACCATCAAATTTAATATCATTGTGCTAGGGTATTCGATAAGTTTTTCGAATGGGCTTTTGGCTAAATGCTAGCTTTGGGAAAGCTAAAGGCTTAATGCTAGTAGTCTTGGAATCGGATTGACTAGTCCAGACTGATTTCTAGGTGGATCTTTACACGGGTTGGTTTCTATCCATCCACATAATTCAAATTATAAATTATACTGAATGCGATCCAAAAGCCATGACTATCCCTATTGTCAGGTTTGTGCCACCCCATGTAGTAGTAGTGTATCATGCAGGGGCGAATATTCCCCAGCTATAGATTTATTCCAATGTGGCAATACATGAAGACATTGTCCCAAGCGGATGAGATGATGGGAAAGATTCCATTCCATCCCTGACGAAGGATGAAGAAGTTTCCTCCAATGACGACAAGTCCAAATGCAAGACTTCCATTGGGACCGCAAATTCTTACATCCATTCAATTCCTTTTAAAGAAAATATGTTCACGCTAAAAATTGAACCCAATTTCTTTAAGTAGTAGCAATCTAACCTAACTTGAAAAAAAAAATGGAAAGTGGGTCTAACAGCAAGCAAATTGCATAAAACCAGCAGCATTGGAAAGGTAGCCTTACGACTTTCTAGAAGGGTTCAAGTTCAATCGAAGTCAATTCGGTGCTCAAAAATCAACATTTGTAAAAGTGCACATATGTCTTTTTTTCTTTTTCTTTTTTCTCCTTTTTTTTCTAAGTTATTATGAATTCTTGTAGAAAAGTCCTAAACCTATTATATTTGAGTTCTACTCCATAGACGCCATTGTACAGCACTTCCACCCCATCGTAATTGAACGCTTTCTCTAAGTTGACAACTTCAAGACTTATTTGAGATAATATCAACTTTGGACTCTTTTGAAAAAAACGGCTTCATTTCAAGTCTTTATTTGAAATTTTTCCTAATATTAATAAACAAATGAAAAAAATTCATATGGAAATTATTTCTAAATCTACATGTATACGTACCCACATTTTCTTCTAACAGTTTAAGTTTTCCAATCGTGCACTTTGGGTTCTTGTGGATAGCTTCTTGGTGTCTCGGTGCAATTGATGATGTGATGCAATGCCACATGCATTAGATTCTCTCGTGTTAGGCATGATCTATAGCATTATACAAAGTGGGAAAAAATTTCATGTTTTAAAGAGTTTTAAATACCTTAATATATGTATTTCGCAAGTATTGGATTTGTGAGCAAATGTGCAATAGCATGATCTTTCTATTACTTGGTCTACTCCTGTTTTGGGGAATCTGGATCAACCTGAGTCCCCAAACCTGTCAAGGAACTACCGGTGATCGGCTGAACAAGGAAAAGAAAAAGATTAAAAAAAAAAAAAAAAAATTGGTGTCAACACTATGTGATCAATCATGGAATTAACCAGGATTAGATGGATGAGGTCTTCATCCAGAGCATTCTCACGGTGGTCCTAGGCGTCAATTCAGTGCCTACTCCCTCCCAGTCGTGGCTTGTCAAGATCACTCCTCTTGAAGTTTGTTTGGGTCTCTTAAGGGCCAAATCATGCATCGTTTAAACCGGTCCAAGTCGGACCGGTCTCCTTCGCATCAAACCGGCGGTTCAGCCATGTCGATCCAACCCCTAGGCGATCCGATCGTGATCCTCAGAGGTCCGTTTCCTGCATGAGAAGTTACTTATACGATGCTTATATCACATGCATATGATAGGAGGAGACCGCAGGTTTCGAGCTCGGAGACGAACCCGAGATGGGTTTGACTCAATCAGCAATCGGAACCAAGCATCCGAGATTATGGAGCTTCACGCCAGCTCCTGGAGAGGACAGCGAGGTCAACGCCGGAGCGAGAAGGGGAGGCCGGCAGAGAGAGAGAGAGAGAGAGCTCTTTCCGCTGTGCAACTCTATGTGCTGAGCGCATGTGTATCTAAATACAATCTCCGTGGAGTCACTGGAGAAGGTGCAACCACACTTGTCCCCTCTTTTTTTAACTCCTGCATATTCCGTAGGTTCAAAACGGCCACTGTCCATGTCAATTTTCTGTCTTTTGATTTTTAAGAAGTCCTCATTTCCTACCACGCGGTTTTTCGTTCTTATGGAAATAAAAGTTTGTCAAGGAAGATGGCACACGACCGAGCTGTTCCGGAGTGCCGCTGAAGTCTCGTCTGTCGGAGAGACAAAATTCCAACTCTCTCTCTCTCTCTCTCTCTCTTATATGGAAAAGAGAGACGCCGGCCTCCAGAAATCGGCTCCCGCAGTCCTTTACGTCTTTCGGCGCCGAGGTTAGCCTTCTCCCATCTTCCATTTCCACCGCAAGATCTCCGAGATTTTTGTCCGCTCTTCTTTCTTTTTCTTGTTTGGAATTTATGCGGGGCTGATGATCTGATTTGGTGCCTTCTTGCGGTTTCTTTACGTTCTTTTGATCTGCCGGCGAACCTAGGATCGCGGGTCGTCAATATGGTCCGAAGATTCCGCGTTTTAGTCGCTGAATTAGATGTGGTTTGAGCTCGCTTCAGCTGAGCTCGGCCGCCCGTGTGTTCTTCTGACATCCGCTTTTTTCTGTTTCTTTCGTGAATCTTGGTTTCAACAGGGGTTTAGGAATGGGCAGTTTTTCTTGACGATTTCGGAGTAGGAAGAAGCAGTGTTGGGGCTGGTGGCAGTTGACCCGGGGGGGAGGGGCAAAATGCGCCGGCAGATGATTATGGAGCCGCGCGTCACCGGATTCTCCGGCTCCCCGAGCGCCTTAATGTTCGACAACGAGACCCTCTTGCCATTTCCGGATCAGCGCGCGAACTTGGCGAATGGGTTCGGTCACGACGGCCAGTCTCGGGATGTTGGCTTCGTGGACAAAACCTTCTTTCCTTCCGACCCTAGGTATTGCGATTCTGCTCCGTCTTCGCTCGTGAGTGTGGAGGCGGATTTCCGGTCCGAGGATAGCGACTTCTCCGAGACTGTGTTCAGGTACATAAAGCAAATGCTTTTGGAGGAGGACATGGAGGAGAAGTCCTCTATGTCTCATGACCCTTTGGCTCTCCAGGCGGCTGAGAAGTCGCTCCATGAAGCTCTTGGCGAGACGTGCCCATCTGAAGCGAACCCGTCCCCTCCATTCATGGAGAGTCCAGACAATAATTATTTGGGAAACAGTAATGACTATGGTAAGAGCAGCCCTTCTAGGAATACCAGCGGCAGCAACTTTGCTGATCATCAATGGCTCGGTGATTTTGGGGACGGAAGAAATTATATGCGGCAATCTTCTGACATAGGAGACTTCATTTTTCAGTCCACTGTGAATGCTCATGTTCAACCATCCTTCTCCTTACCAAACAGCTTCCTGAGTAATGGTAATAGGACGAATGCATCATTAGGGAGTGGTCCTTTGTTCCCAAACTTCTTGACCGGGAGCCAATCAGTATTGCAGTTCCAGAGAGGTGTGGAGGAAGCTAGCAAATTTCTTCCCAAACGTACGCAGTTTTTTATTGATCTGGAGAAAAGCAGTGAGAACTCATGGTTTAAGGAAAAGAAATCACTGAATGTGGTTAACTTGGAGGAGGATGAAAGTGACATTTTGCCTCTCAGTGGAATTAGGGGAAAGAAGAACCACCAGAGGGAGGATTCAGAATTTGAAAATGAGAGGAGTAACAAGCAGACAGCAGTGTATGTTGATGACATCGACACCGAGCTATCCGAGATGATGGCTAAAATGCTACTCTTTAAAATTAAAGGCAGGAATCGAGATTCAAATGCTGATGAATCCTCTGAAAAAGAAGTAAATGAATCTTTACAGCAGAGTAGACGGACACACGCTGCTGATGGTGGGAAGTTTCATGATAACACACCAACCTCAACCAGCAATGTGACAGAGATGGTGGATCTCAGAACTTTGTTGATCCTTTGTGCACAAGCTGTCTCTTCTGACGATCGAAGGACTGCTGATGACTATCTAAAGCAGATTCGGCAGCATGCTTCTCCTTTTGGTGACGGATCTCAGAGGTTGGCACATTACTTCGCCAATGGCCTCGAGGCACGCTTAGGAGGCACTGGTTCTCAGATCTATGCTGCTTTAGGTTCTAAAAAAACATCAGCGGTCGATGTTTTGAAAGCACACCATCTTTGTCGTATGGCCTGCCCATTTCAGAAAATGGCAATTGTCTTTGCGAACTATATGATCATGGATTTAGCTGAGAAAGCAACAACGCTTCATATTATCGACTTTGGAATCTTATATGGTTTCCAATGGCCAGTTGTCATCTTTCTTCTCTCCAGGAGGACAGGCGGGCCACCCAAACTGCGTATTACAGGGATAGAGTTTCCCCAACGTGGTTTTCGACCAGCAGAAAGAGTTCAGGGGACAGGACGCCACTTGGCAAAGTTGTGCAAGCAATTCAATGTTCCATTTGAGTACAATGCAATTGCTCAGGAATGGGATACTATCAAAATCGAGGATCTCAAAATAAGGAATGGCGAGACCATTGCTGTGAATACCATGTTTCGGTTTAAAAATCTCCTTGATGAGACGGTTGTCTTGAATAATCCCAAGGATTCTGTTCTGAATTTAATCAGAAAAATAAGGCCACATCTCTTTGTGCAGGCCATTGTTAATGGATCTTTTAGTGTCCCCTTCTTTGTAACACGGTTCCGTGAGGCTCTCTTTCACTACTCTGCATTGTTTGATGCATTTGATACTAATTTAGAGAGGGATACCCAGATGAGACTGATGTATGAGAAAGAGTTCTTTGGCCGAGAACTTATAAATGTCATTGCATGTGAGGGGACGGAGAGGGTTGAGAGGCCGGAGACATATAAGCGATGGCAGATTCGCAATATGAGGGCTGGGTTCAAGCAATTGCCACTGGACCCAGCACTTATGAAGAAATTGCGATATAAGTTGGGGGAGTTCCATGATGATTTCGTGGTTGATGAAGATGGCCACTGGATGCTGCAGGGGTGGAAAGGCCGAATCCTGCATGCTTCATCTTGTTGGGTACCCACCTAGGACTTTGATGAGCTTGTTTCTATGAGTCATCTACCAGATGGACCCGACTCAGTTCTCATCGAAGGCACCCTTATTTCCAGAAAAGAGCGTGAATTTGTGGAGCTGCTGCTTGTGATCTTTTTTTTCCAACAATGCTAGAGCAGAAAACATTTATGGGGCTTTCTTGGAGGTGAGTTATTGATTGGGCGGTCCTTGTTGAGCCACAATCATTGCTTCGGTAGGATATAAACAGCTGTACTTTTATAGCTGCTTGCTTTTCTAACAGTTAGTGGCAGATTCTGGGTTCACACCATTACATGAGGGAGATGTACTTCTTTCATAGACAGTATTCAGCAGATTATGAGATTTGATACCTCTTTGTGTATGATATATTTATAATTGAATTCATTCATGCATGCCTGGAGATAAACGGTGCAGCTTGGTCGATTAGTCTAAAAGGGATCAATTTGATGTTGTTCTTGACCAGAACTTTACTCGTAGAATTAGCAGGCAGAGAGATGAAATGTCTCTTTTGCTGCATTTGAAGATTCTTTGCATACACCTTAAGAATAATTCTGGTCTTTTGCTTCTTCAGCTATTAGCATAGTAGTGTACTTTTAACATCACTTTGCTTTCTGGTACGAGATATCGTCCTGAATCAAAAGAACTTGAGCCCATCCTTCTTAGTGGTGTGGTTACATATCTGTCAAGCATTAATTGTGGAATCAGGCACAGAATGTACAAAGGATCCTCTGTATGAGGGTAGGTGCACTCCAACAAGAAGTTTACGATTTCCAGTATCTCTGCTTATCTTCCTAAAGTGGACTCTGGTTCATGGTTCTGGTAACTGGCTCTGTAGCAAAGTTAATTGCATCTGCATCTGGTTAGTCGACCTCAGCGATGGTACGGTGCCTTTTCCTCTGCCTTGTTCCTGCTGATATTCAATCTGTAGCCCTTCAATGCTGAACAAATTCTCTCTTGAAGAATCTTGTAGTAATATTTTGCACTAAAATAAGATGTCACCTCCTCAATTACCAAACCAACAGCAAAATTTCAGCTCTAACAAGATGAGGGTAGGGTGATGTTAATCGATAATTTAGGAAGGCGTAATTCTTGCGAGCACGCTTTTGAAAATGAAGAAATCTACATCCAGGTATGGATGGGGTGGTCTGCTCGCTTTGTCTCTTATGTCAGATTACATTGCTCGGAATCTTCCGAAAGCTTATCTAATTTGCTTGTGAGTTGTCGTATCTTTTCGTTGGGACAAGCTGGCGGTATATTCTGCTGTTGTCCAATTAGAACGAAAGATTATGTTTTTATTATGGTGCCTATTTTTTTTTCCTTTGGGGTTATCTTTCTAAAATGAGTTCTGCTGTTGGCAGGCGCTACTTGCCAACCAAAGAAAATTAGCGAGTCTGACAAGTCCAGAGGGAAGTCACGACACAAAATCCATTCAGATTACCACTTCAAGACAAGAAATTTAATATTCACCAATGACAGCAATCGAAGTACGATTATCATCGTCATCATCGGTTAACAAAGTGATGGCAATGCACTAGACAACAAAGTGAGAGATCGAGATTATCACACGTTTAACGCTTAATCCTAAATCTTGCTATAGTTTTTGGACTATATTAAATACAGTTCTAACATAGCTGGACACAATAATATTTTATGACCTGCTTGCATAGGAAGGGATGTATGAATCTTCAAGGCAGTAATTGACAAAACTAAATAACATAAGCAATGACCATGCTTCTCTATTCGTTTCATTTTCTCTGTACGTGTGTATATATACTAAAGAGAGAACTCATCCACCGTACACAAGCCAACTGCAAGTCCTAGAACTTGCGTCTTGTCTATGTTCGTTCTTTTGGCTCCAGTCCAATTTGTTTCTTCTGATGTATCCACGAGTGTACAAGTTCTTTTACCTTCTGCTATTGACTTGATTTTGCTTTGAGCTTGCATTCATACGATGACATATTCATGAACATTTTCAGCTGTTGTTTTTTTTTTCCCTTCCAAACCAGGTCAGATACTCCCATGTTTATTTTCCTAGGCCGTCCTCGATACCTCTGAATTGTTTACCTTAGAGTAGAAATGGCTCTAGTGATCTCATTGAAAACTCAGATGCTCTCACTTTTGTTGCGCATCTGATTTGAGAAAAAAATGGTTTCGGGGTCGGAGATTTTTGTATTCTCTCATTTTGTGAATAGCTCTCAAGTTGATGAAGTGACAACACTTCTCTGTGGATGGATCGGTGTCGCTACCATAGTTTTGGGTCTAACCAAATTAAGCATCGTCCTTTGAATCTAAACTGCATGGATAGCTCTTTCCTTTCGCCAACTCAAGGCCTCAGTAATCTCATGCCATCTATTGCCGTGAACTCAGATGCTAAGGGCGCGCATGGTAAAATTTCTGAAACAGAAATTGATTTCTGGCCAGAAATCAATTTCTCAATTTCTATTCCCCGGACAAGTTTCTGAGCAAAGAAATCCGTTTGATAACAAAAAAAAATTTCTATTTCTATGAATCATGCTATTCTCATCCTTTTACCTCACTTTTCTTGGTGCTTGTGATGGTAATTTAATTTGATAAAAGTTGGTAAATCACTTTAATTTATATTGGTAATTCGATATAGTAGTTATGAACTTCAAAACATTAGCAATTAATGTAAATAAAATCTAGTAATTAGTATAAAAAAATGCTAATATGCAAACTATAAAAGATTTGGTAGTTTCAAATGCTAATATGCAAATAGTTAATGTATTTATTCTCCTCATTCAAGATTCGGGTTTAAGTCACTACATTTTTTTTGCATTCTTTTGAGACCACGAAGTGATTTTATGGTAGGTACTAGTTGACATGGAGGTAGGCGCAATTTGCGAGAGATTCGAAATTAATAAAATGGAAATTGTGCTAGAAATAGAAATTGATTAGATAACAACAGAGAAAATCCTCAAATACAAAATAATAGTCGAAATAACACTAATGTATTACAAAAGTTGAAAATACACTTTCATGGAATTTCCGGCATATTATTATCCCTTGCCATTTTATTGGCAATGGTTTTCCTAAGCGTATTTATTTGGTTTCCCTCCTCAGTCAACTGAATGTTTGCAATGTCATCCTGCGTAGGTTCAGCCAAGTACATCGGATCTCCATATAGGGAAAAATTTCTATCCATCTTGTCTTGATCACGGATGTAATTATGGATGGCACAACATGCAATTACGATATGTGCTTGCTTTCGAAGTGCAAATGAGGGCATGTGCGTCAAAATGAAAAAGCGATTCTTCAATGCCGCAAATGATCTTTCTATGACATTCCTTAAAGAAGAATGCCTATAGTTGAACAATTCTCTTGCAGTTGTTGGCCTTCTCGCTCTACCCCTATACTCATTTAAATGATACCGGTCACCTCTAAAAGGAGTTAAAAATCCCGGAGTTGCTGCATAACCAGAATCCATGACATAGTATTTGCCTACAATAATGTATTTATACATTGGTCATAATTTGTAACTATAAATATGATCATAAAGAAAATTACTCCTTAAAGGACAAACAAATACCTGGTGGCGGCCGAGGAAATTCCAAGTGAGGAGTCTCCAATGCTGCTGCAAGCACTCGACAATCGTTGGCAGAGCCTTCCCAACCAGCATATACAAAAGTATATTTCATATCAAACGAACAAACGCATAGCACATTCTGAGTGGTGGTGCTTTTCCTACCTCTAAATGGGATTTGCTTCGACACAGGTACAGAAGCATGAATGTGGGTGCCATCAATAGCACCTATACAACCCTGTCATTTTATCAAAGACTAGTATTATACAAATTATCAACTAAATAAAATTAATGGTGTAAAGGAATATATGAGAATTCTACCTTGAAGTAACGTTTATGCTTAGGATCCATAAGAATCTCTTTCCGGAACAACATCAAAGGAAGGTGGTATGATAATCTCTTTTGCCAATTTGAGAACCGCTTGCAATACTTTAGTGAAGTATTTGCTTATAGTTTGTCCCGAATGTTGGAATCTCTCACATAAATCTCTATTTGAGTTCTTGTGACAAATCATAGATAAGAAAATCCCGATTTGTTCATCTACCCCAATATATCGGGTATCTTCCAACCAACCTTTTTCCTTCATTAGACCACAAAGGTTGAGAAAGACATGTCTCTCCATTCTAAAAGCTTCATATACTCTATCGGAATGCCCATGAAGAACCTCTCTTATCCATTGCGCTCCTGATAATGAGCTATCCCTAATAGGTTCTTTCGTGTGCATAGACATATCCACTGCAACAGTGGCCAACCATGCTATCAATATATCAAGATCAAGATCAAAATCATCAAAATCTTGTCCAATTGATTCAACTGATGCTACTTGACCATTAGACATGCTACTTTCACCCTCATCCATATTACCTATATCATCACACAAAATAAGAATATAAACCCATTAGATAAGGACTCCAATATTAATCAATAATAGCAATAATGTCATCATAATTGCAACATAAAAACATAAACAAACAAAGTCTCAAATACATAAGTCATGGGATGAAATTAAACAAAATAGAAATCTATAGCATGTTTCTTAACAACTACTCAAGAGATTCAATAAGTCCACGCCTCCTTTCGTAGAGCAACCATGAAAGCCTCTCTCCAAGTGGCATTAAGGCATGCCCGATTCACAACCTTATTGTAAAGATTCTGCTCCAAATCGACATGCCATTTAGAACGGCGACCACAACTGCTATGGAGTAGGGGTCTACAGGAGGTGGAGCTACAGGAGGTGGGGCCTCTGAGGTTATGGAGTCGCTTGTTGATTTGACGGTCCTTGATTTGATCATTTCTTGAATGGCTTTCATGGTGACACCGAGTTCATGGTTGTTACTCTTTCTTCTCCTCTTGGAATTTGGAGTCCTATTCAACTTGTGTTTCTCACGAACTGAGGTGGGAGTCGCGTCAGATGCAGGGACTCCCGTATCAACATCGTTTTCATTAGATTCCTCCGCATCACCTATGGTATCACCACCACCATTGTCACCACTAACACC
This sequence comes from Eucalyptus polyanthemos subsp. polyanthemos, assembly GCA_017140185.1. Taxonomy (NCBI): domain Eukaryota; kingdom Viridiplantae; phylum Streptophyta; class Magnoliopsida; order Myrtales; family Myrtaceae; genus Eucalyptus; species Eucalyptus polyanthemos. The sequence goes on along the minus strand of CM029466.1, from coordinate 30,635,123 downwards.
ATTGTCTTCTTCATCCGACACCACATACTCTTCTGCATTTTCTTCTGCATTTCCTGCTGTATATGCCCCAGTAGCATATGTATCACCAAACACAATACAAAGGTCTGGATACTGAGGAAACCCATTATTCTTGAATTTAGCCCATTCAACATTATCCTGCAAATTTCATTGAAATGACATACATGAACAATATAATTGAAGCTTACACCCACAATAAGAAAAAATGGACCCAAGTAAAGTGATACCTTGATGTGAGAATCCCATACACTTGACTCCTCCACAGTAACTGTTTTGTTGACATTATCCCATCCGAATCCAGATTGTGAAAGAAGCTTCTTAAAACTACTATATTGCTTCTTTAGTTTGTTTACCCTATTTTTCAATTGAACTACATTATAGTGGAGTTCTGTTTGTTTATTGAACTCGACATGTATGTTATTCCACCCTACTTTGTTGTAGGTGCAGGTGGGGCGATTTCCTTTTTTTACCTCTTCCACCAACAAACTTATAAGCACATTGGTCAAAGACTCAGTCCACTTTGCTATAAATGCTTCTTTGTGGGGTGCCATTTAACCTTAACTGAATCAGTATTCAATGAAATATATCAGATGATGCACCAATTCAAGAACAAAAGCTTGTGATTAACAAGCACATCATGAAGGATAAGCTGAAATTAGAAGTTAAAGAATAACAAATAACAAGAAAAATAGTTACATAAGATTAATAGAAGCTAAATGGTGAAATTTATGATACAACAGTGAATGCTTTATTGCACAAAATGCATGGAATCCAAAAGTAAGTCACTCCCGGCTTTGCACTTGTGTCCTTTTAGAGACATGTTGCATAAATTCACAAACAAAATGATAGATCAAAATGATATTGGTCCAACACGAACCATCAGAAAGGAAAACATCAACCCGTGTGATTGCTCATTTCCTTTTTAATGTACTTTACAGACAAAGACCCTTTTTAATGTACTGTACAACCAGTTATGGCTATTCTCTTATGGGCAGTAAGAAGAGTTAATTAGAACAATATCATGAAGCCAAAGAGGTGAGCTAAGAAGAAGAAAAAAGAACAAGGGTCATAGTGAGACAATGAAACAGAAAATGCAAAATGAAACAGAAAATACAAACCATAATATATGTGGCGACCCATCATAGTCGAAAGCTCATAAAAAATGAACCAAATGAAACAGACCCAATTTGATCTAATTCCTGACTAAACCAAGCAACCCACTATGATTTCTACTCTGCTGGAGTCGAGTCTATTTCAATTTAGTTCCATTCCATAAGGGGGTGATATGGTCTCTTATGGACTTTTATTTGACCGATTACTTCACATCCACATTTCTGGTCAATTTAAAGAGTGTTAGGATGTATTAGACAAAACTCAAAGCATGTAACTAGTGCTACTGTTTTCATTATAATTTTTTGGCAAAGTAGGATCATATCAAAAAGCAAATCGGGACACTATAACTCGCAATACACTTCCTTTGTTTTAGCCAAAAGCTCAATAGCACACCTTGCAAGTTAGGAATTAACTCCTTAATGATCCGTACCTATCAAGTAGCAGCACCACAACAAAATTGTATACGAGTCTATAACACGAACCTAACATGTGAAACGCCGAAATCACGATAAAATGAGTAAGTGCCAAACAAGATGGCTCTAAAGGTTATGATGTTTATATCTAACAAATAGATCACATCGGAGCAAAAAATTTCTGTATCAATTGCGCTTTAGGCACACCCAATTCAAAAAAAGGTCATAACACTCTTTCTCTTCCTTCTCTCATCAAAAGCAATCTAGTCCTTAGTCCTAGTCCGATATCTTTATACATCAGCTACAAAAAGTGAAGTGTCGAAACTATTAAGATTTCGGAACAACATCGCATGAATATTTGGTGCTTTAGGAAAGGAATCGAGCTAGTAGAAATGAGTGAACTTATCCAGCCAACGGTTATCTAAACCATTTCCGAACATTCCTAAATGTATAAGGACAACCTCAAAGAAACTTTACACCTTTCGCACAGTAAACATATTGGACTCATTTAACCTAGAACTGAACATAACATCAACTATAAACCGACGTAGCCCAATATCTCGTCTTCATTAAATAAAGTCACATATGTGTAAAATAGCGCAAGAGAGACCAGAAATATTTCATGCATCATGCAATTAACGAGATGGTTAGACACTAGTAATGAAATTTCTATTACCTTACTAACGTCCGGGTGAGACACTAGAGAAACTATCACTAAATCAAATACGCTAATGATTGCTACTGCAAGGAAACACGACCATGAACCACTTCACATTGAAAATGACAGTTATTCTGAAACATAGCATTTGTATCCTAATCATCTGTTCCCAGCAGAAAATAATTTAACTTCTGCTCAGTATCTCAAACTTTGTACTCGTGCACACGCAGCCACTTAGTAGGGGTATCCTGTATGTATACATGCTCCTCACTATCTCTCTCTCGTGAGCAGAATTTATTAGCAAACAGCAAACGCACAGATAAAAACCAACTAAGCACAAAGCAAAGAACGTGGGCGAAACATGTCGGGCTTCTCGAAGCACAAAAAGAACGCAAACGAAACAGTCGCGGTGAAAGCACCCCAAGAACGCAGGCTTCTCGCTTCTCTCTCTGGCCCGAGCGAAATCTACCTAAGAATCACAGCACAAACACTTCGCAATCGCTCTCACATTCCCCATCCCACCGAGAAACAGAGTAGCCCAGCCTCGCAGCACAAATTGCACAGCACAAGCACAAAACAAGCACAGAACAACGAAGAAAGAGGCGAAAAGGGAAGGATCGATCGAACCTCATAAGGAATCGAAAGTAGAAAGGGGCGACGGCAACTGGATCCGCGGAATCGAGACGGAAGGGGCGCGGACGAAGATGGGCGACAGAGATGGGACGGCAACGGCGACTGGACTTGGGCGACTGGATCTGCGGAGTTGGGCGACTGGATCTGCGAAATCAAGAGAGAAAGGGGACTCGGACGAAGATGGGCGACGGCGACGGCTATTGGAGTTCGGCGACGGCGACGACTACTGGGCGATGGCGACTGGAGCGTGACTGGGGACGCGAACGAACGAGGTGAGTCCGAAGGGACGACCGGCCTGGCGACGGCGACTGGAGATGGGCGACGGCGACGGCTACTGGAGTTCGGCGACGGCGACGACTACTGGGCGATGGCGACTGGAGCGTGACTAGGGACGCAAACGAACGAGGTGAGTCCGACGGGACGACCGCAGCTAGGCCGGTCGAGATGAGCGGCGACGGCGACTGCAAGATGAGCGGCGACGGCAACGGCAAGATGAGCTTCGGAGTCGCTAGGGTTTTTGTTGAGGTGAAGAGAAGAAAGGGGAAAACAACGGTAGTGAGGAGAGAGGAGAGAGGAGTCGAGTATGCTTAAGTCGGGAGGTGGATGGAGAAATAATTTCTATTTCTACTTCGAAAATAGAGAAGCTAAAATTTTTAGCTTCTCATTTCTCCTCCAAAACAATTTCTGAAAACAGAAATCTGTTTTAAATAGAGAAATCAATTTGATTTGGTTTCTGTAAACCTATTCCCCGAATGAGAAATAGAGAAATTGAGAAACAGTTTTACCATGGGACCTAAGCTTGTATAGATTGGATGGAGAAGGAGCCTCCAACTCAGATGGCAATGATTTCTCCAACAGATCCTCAAGTACGTACGCAGCACGCTTATGGAGGAAAACAGGGATGACAAACCTTGCTTTCTCTATGATCCGTCGGTTCTATGGGCAACTGAGAAATCATTGCATGAGGTTATTGTTCTTGGTGAGAAACATCCTGCTTTACCTAATCATACCTTAGAGTTTGTTTGCCAAAATGCTCCGAGGACAGATGTTCTTTTTCCGAGAACAGGCCATGATTGCGGCAATAGCAATGGAACCAGCAACATTGGTTGCACAGACAACTTTGGGGAAAAACAGACACTTGCGGACAGCACAGAGAACAGAGGCCCTACATTTCTAGCTTCTCCTTCTAGCGACTGTTTCTATCAGTCTACTGACTTGTATGCTTCACGACCATCCTCAAACCACCCAAAAGGCCTTGCCAACTATGTAAACTCGATTTTGGCCACTCCTACAAGTGAGTTTCCTCTTCAGTATGATTCCCTTGGAGCCTCGCAGCCCAAAGGAGGGCTTGAGGAAGCTTGTAAGTTTCTCTCCTGGGACACAGCGGGTGTTGATGCTACAAACAATGGCAATATGTCTGTAGCCATGAAGAAATGTGGGCTAAAAGTTGGAATCGATGGGGAGGCGCAGCAGCAAGGCCCTTTTTACCATATGAGGGGAAGGAAGAATGACGGGAGGGAAGGGAATTTCAACAAACAATCAGCAGCTTCAATGGAAGAGATCGAAGTCTCAGAGATGTTTGACAGGATTTTTCTTTGTGATGAGGAGCCGGAGCCCTTTGCAAGTACTGATGGTAAAACGTCGAATGCAGCTGTCAGAAACTTGTCTCTGGTTGCACAAACGCAGGGTTCTAGTGGTTGCAAGAATCGCGCTAAAAAGGCTAAGAACAGTGCGGACATGGTGGATTTGAGGAATCTCCTCATTCTTTGTGCTGAAGCCACCTCTGCTGGCGATAGCAGGAATGCTAGCAACCTACTACAGCAGATCAGGCTTCACTCCTCTCCCATTGGGGATGCGTCTCAAAGAGTGGCCCACGCCTTTGCGGACGCTCTTGATGCACGCTTGGCCGGAACCCCAGTTCAAAGCATGTCCAAATATTTGTGTCAAAAGAGGACGCCATTGGCAAGATCCTAAAAATATACCACACTCATTATAAGGCCTACCCCTTCAACAGGATTGCAATTTCGTTTGCAAATAACATGATTTTAAAAGTAGCTGAGACAGCAGTGACACTGCATATCATAGACTTTGGCATCAAGTTAGGTTTCCAGTGGCCGCTCCTTATTCAGCTACTATCGAGGAGGCCTGGCGGTCCCCCGAATCTTCGCCTCACAGGTATAGAGCTTCCTGAACATGGTTTCAAACCTGAACAGAGAATAGTGGAAGTGGGTTGTCATTTGGCCAAGTACTGTAAGCAGTTTGGTGTTCCATTCGAGTATAATCCCATAGTTTCACAGCATTGGGAAACTATCAACGTTGAGGAACTGAAAATTGGCAGAAATGAGGTTCTTGCCGTAAACTGCCTTCACCGGTTCGAGTGTTTATTCGATGAGACAGTCGTTGTGAACAATCCTAGGGATGCTGTCTTGAAACTAATAAGGGAGATGAGACCAGATATATTTGTGCTGTCTGTTGTTAATGGAACTTTCAACTCTCCTTTCTTCGTTCCACGGTTTCGACAAGCACTCTTTCACTTCTCTGCACTGTATGATATGTTCGACTGCAATGTATCCCGTGACAACAATCACAGATTGCTCATCGAGAAGCAGTTTCATGGACAGCAAGTCACCAACGTCATCGCGTGTGAAGGCTGGGAGAGAGTGGAGAGGCCTGAAACCTACAAGCAGTGGCACGCACGGATATCCAAGGCCAGGTTTAAGCAGTGTCCCATGGACAAAGCAATGATGAAGATATACATAGATAAAGTAGAGGCTTACCACAAGGATATGGTGATTCTCAAAGACAGTAATCGGATGCTGCAGGGTTGGAAAGGAAGGATACTTTATGCATCATCTAGTTGGAAACCTACTTAAAGTGCCCACCGTGAAGTCACAAGGAATTCCAGTCTCTTTAGCATGTCTTGCAGATCTGCCTGGCTTGGTTACTCATCGGTTGGACCGCCGGTGGGCAAACTGACTAGATTTATCAGTCAATTATTTACATCGTACCCAAGATAATGTATTTTAGAGTTTTAAGTATGGTGAGATACCAAAAGGAGCATTCTCCTAGTCAGTAACTTACCATCCTGCTGTCATTCATCTTGCTACTGATTATTGCAGAGAAAAATCAAAAGCAAATGCTTGTGCCAGAGTTTAATGTTGTTAAGTACCATGATGTTGCCTGTAGATACCTGTAGTTTATATCGACGCATTACCTTTGCATTGGCAGACCACCGGCCTAACCCTTACTTCTTTGCTGTTCCAGTCTTCAAAGCCTGGCAAATCTAATTTCTGTGCCAAAAATCACTCCAGATCTATTAGAGACTCATTTGAATGTAATTTCTCTGCCGATAACCTGTGAATCTATTATCAAGCACCACAACCAATAGGCTCACTCACCTCATGCAAAACCCAAGTACATGCACATTTTTGCCCTTTGATCGAGCATAACACAGGCAAATGAGTGTTCCAAGAATTTTGGATTAGCAGGCTTGAAAGGACAAATGTAACTGACTCCAATACACAATCACAATTCTTGCTATTCGCAGGAGATAGCAACCACGGTATTATTATCATCGTCATCGGTTAACAATGTGATGGCAATGCACCAGACAAGGGAAACATCAAAATATGACACGTGTTTCAAAACTTGCCCCTAGATCTTGCTTTTAAACATTTAGTACATTTCTAACCTACGCAAACAAGAGAATATACTACAATCTGTATGCTTCAGAAGTGATGTCTACAAGATAATAATTGACAAGACTGAAAAACCTACGGGTGTCTTGAGATAGTGATGGACAATCACCGGCATGGCCAGTTCTTCCTTGTTCACTGTTTAGGAGATGCTCGATTATGGATGGCTTTGAAGCTGGCATGCTAAAATCTGGATTACAAATATTTAAACTAGGAAATTATGTTTGTCAAGTGATCTAATTATGGATAAAATTCACGGATAACAGTGTAGAAGCGAGGCGAGGCGAGCTCAAATAAGACCAACATCGAAAGGCTGAAGATAAAAAGGCTATGGAAATGGAATAATCAGGGAATAAACCCTCGTGGAAAACAATCATTTTCAGTGAGTGTTTGTAGTTGGCTAGTTCGCAGAGATTGCGAATTCTTCAGTTGATCCGTTGGTTATGGACTCATCTGCTTCTTTGGTTATATCTGTCAACCTTTTCAGCGTTTAACCATCACTCGACCTGCAATGACAATGCTTCTCTGTTTGTTTTTTGTCTTATGTATCAGCGCTAATATACATGGAAGAGAGAACTCATCCGTCTTGCACAAGCCGAGTGCAAGCCCCTTCATCAATTCTGCATTTTCGTGGCACCTTTGTCCTTTTGGCTCCAAACTGATTTGTTTATTTGGATCTACGAGTGCTTAAGTTCTTTACCTTCTGCTATTGATGTGATATTGCTTCGAGTTTACATTCATAAGATGAGACATTCATGATCAATCTTAGCTGCTGCTTTATATTTTTTTTTTCCCAATAACCAAGTCAGATACTTCAGTGTTGATTTTTTTCATTCAGTCTTCATTACCATTGAATTGTTTACCTAAAAGATGAATGAAAAGACGATCAGATGAGTCTTAATGCTGTAGGCAAGTAGTACAAATAGCTCTAGTGATCTCATTTTTGTCAAATTTCTGATTTGAGGAAAAGGTGGTTTTGGAGTCGGTGTTTTCCGCATCTTCTCATTTTGTGATTGGTTCTCAAGCGGATGAGATCAACACTTCTCCGAAGTACGGGTCAGTGTCATTAGCAAAAGGTTGGATCTAGGGGTGAGCAGCGGTCTAGGGTCGACCCTGGACTGACCCTGGACCGGCCCAACCCTGCCGGTCCTGGTCTGGTTCCCAAAGGGACTAGGTCGATCATTGGTCCTGAAATTCGAGGACCAACACTGTGCGGGTTGGTCCTCGGTCCTAAGAGTTTTGGGTCGGTCCAACCCTTGACCAACCCTGTATATTATATATAATTCTTTTATATATTCAAACCTAAGTAAAATGTCTATTATATTATATTATATTGACATGTTCTATCAATAGCACTAATAGTAATTTCAATTTAAAACTTTTGTTGAGTATTAATTATGTGTCGTTTGTTTTGTTTTCAGGTGTTTAGAAGTTCGAGTGAATTAACAAGATGTGAAGTTATATATTTATGGTTTATATTAAGTATTTTGAACTTTTTATGGTTTAATTATATTCTACTAATGAATTTCACCTGCACTTTGCTTTTTAATTTGTGTCAACTTGTAGAAGTTTTTGAAGAGTAGAGTAGTACTACAGTTGCTACAGTGATTTGCTAGTCAAGTGGTGTGAAGCTCATTTTTTAGTTGAATAGACTCTACATGATCAAATGCTAGTCAAGTGGTGTTAAATTCATTTTTTGGTTGAGTGGATTCTACATGATCAAATGTAGGAAAACGCTTTTGCATATGGTGTTATGAATATTAAAGATAGTAGATGATTACAAGAATTTCCATCTTGTCCCATATCTCAATGAGCGGTTAGCAGGTATGAAATTTCTATTATTGCGTCATCTTAAATTTGCTAAATATGTATTGGTATTTATAGTTTAGTTGCATAATGCCGCATTGTCGATGGATGTGTAATTTGAATTTGTGGGTTTGCTTTTTTAGGGAGTATAAAAATTAAGACAAAAAAAAATTATTGATCGGTCCTGGGTGGACCCTAGAACCGGACCGAACCCATTGGGTCGGTCCGGTCCTTGTCCCAAGCTCAATAGGGTCGATCATCGGTCCTAAAAATTGAGGACTGACACTGTACATGTTGGTCCTAGGGTTAGGGGGTGGCCCGGACCAACCCGGACCATGCTCACCCCTAGTTGGATCTAACCAAATTAAGCATCCTCCACTGAATCTCAACTGCATGGATTGCTCTTTCCTTTTACCAAATCAAGGCCTCGGTAATCTCATGCCATCTACTGCTATGAACCCGGAAGCTAAGCTGTCTGTTCGTATAGCAGTGGGAGCTTGGATGGAGAAGGAGCCTCCAACTCAAACGGCAATGATATCTCCAAACAAATTCTTAAGTACATAAGCAGCATACTTATGGAGGAAGACATGGAGGACAAACCGTGCTCGTTCTATATTCTGTCGGTTCTACTAGCAACTGAGAAATCATTGCACGAGGTTATTGTTCTCGGTGAGAAACATCCTTCTTTACCTAATCAAACCTCAATGTTTGTTTGCCAAAATGCTCCGACCACGAATGTCCTTTTTCCAAGAACAGGCTGTGATTGCGGCAATAGCAATGGAGCCAGCAACATTAGTTGCACTGAAAACTCCAGAGAAAAACAGAGACTGTGGACAACACGGAGAACAGAGGCTCTACATTTTTAGTTTCTCCTCCTATCAACTGTTTCTATTAGTCTTCTGACTTGGCCGCTTCACAACCATCCTCAAACTGTCCAAAAGGCCTTGCCAACTATGTAAACACGATTTTGGCCTCTCCTGCAAGTGAGTTTCCTGTTCAGTATGATTCGAGAGAGTGCTTGAAGACATTGCGTGTATGGCAATATGTCTGTAGACGCAAATACACAGGTTCTGAAAGTTGGAAACGGCGACAAGGAGCAGCATGGCCTTTTTTATGTTCAAAGGGGAAGGAAGAGTCACGAAAGGGAAGAACTATGTGAAAAGGGGGGAGGATCAACAAACAATCTGGGACTTCAATCGAAGAGATCGAACCCTCGGAGATGTTTGATAGGAATTTGCTCAGTAAAGAGGAGCCAGAACCCTTCACAAATACCATTGGTAAACGTCGGATGCAGCAGCACGAAACTTGTCTCCAGTTGCGCCTACGCGTGGTTCTAGTGGGCACAAGAATCGAGCTGAAAAGGGCGAGAACAACGAGGACATGGAATATTTGAGGAATCTCCTCATTCTTTGTGCTCAAGCCATCTCTACTGGCAACAACAAGAACGCTAGCAACCTGCTATAGCATATCAGGCTTCATTCCTCTCCGGTTGCCAATGCGCCTCAAAGATTGGCCCACGTCTTTGCCAACGGTCTTGATGCACGCTTGGCTTGAACCGCGATCGAAAAGGTGTTCAAATATTTGACTCTGAAGAGACCGCCGACTTATGAGATCCTAAGAAATTACGAAATTGATTGTAAGGTCTGCCCAAGGTAAACACAGTGTCTAAACTTTTGTACGACACTCACGTTGATATCAAAAGTTTATGCTGGTTCACTTAAGTACCAAATCGGTGTCACTGGCAAGAAATTTTGATCAAATTAATTACTTAACTATTATATTAATAAAAAATAACTTGATGTGGTAAAAATTTTAAAACGCAGTCCACATGGAATGGTATGTCATTTTCCGTCTTCCTTAAGAAAATATATCTTTTTGCCATCATACGTGGACTGCCTTTCAGAAACAACACTACATAGCTCCTTTGGCCAAAACGGCATTGCTGAAGGGGAACTAAAATTGGGGCATCAATCTGTTCTTCCCACATCCGAAGTACGCTGCTCGCTTGACACCCATTGTAGCTTGCTCAATCGCCTAACATTGCTCACCCACCATTGCTCGGCCGCCACTATAGTTGAGCCTTCATTTGCTGGCCATGTCCCTAACTCTCACTTGTGGTGATAAAATTGCTAGTTTAGAGAATGAGTTTAGCAATGATGATGAAGAACTTATGCGTAGAAAGAAAAGTAAATAGCATTACTACAATATGACTGTTGATATACTTATTTTCTCTATGGGCATGAAATTTGATAATGCCAAATAATTAAAAAAAAATGCATTGTCAAGAGCTCCATTGTTGAACAGAGAATCGTTGAATTCATTAAAAATATGAAGGAATTTGTGAGAGCTAAGTACTCCCAACCCAATTGTCCATAAAAGATCTATAGCACGCCAAGTAGGAAAGGATAATTCCATATTCGATCCTTCGAGGAGGATTATACTTGTCTAATTATATTTGACAATAAAATGGTAACAAGTGCGTGGTTGTCAAAGCACTTCTTCAATGTTATCAAAACAATGCCCAAGATCGAGAGTTTCAACTATTATTAAATGATCAACTAGAGGTTAATATGTTGAGGAATCAGTGCAAGAAAACTAAACTAAAAATGATGAAAATATTGATGGGTCGATACAAGGAAAAATATGGGCATGTATGGTATTATGCTTGCGAATATCTGCTTCAAAACCCATCTAATATGGTATATGTAGAAGTTGTAGAGAGACTATTATGGGCCTATATTTGATAGATTTTATGTTTATTTTGATGCATACAAATGGGGTTTTTTGGCTAATTGTAGAAGAGTTGGAGGATTGGATGGATGTTTATAAGAGTTTTATGTAATTGGGAGTTATTGATTGTTGTAGAGAGAAATGTCAATAATCAAATATTTCCGATAGCTTGGCCAGTTGTCAACATAGGGAATAATGATATTTGGTCCTAATTTCTCAAAAATATAATGGTTGACTTTGAGATAACCAATAGGTAAGGATGGGCATTCATGAGCGACTAACAAAACGTAATATCATTGTCAATTAATTCCCTTTTAATATTAATTGTTTGTATATTTTTGTCTTACTTGTATTTATTGGTTTGAATTTTTGTAGAAATTCCTATATTGGTTGAATTGATGTCATATATTGAGCATAGAATGTGCACGAGGCACATATAAGCAAACTAGACAAAAAACTACAAAGGAAATAAGCTGCATAAGCAATTCTGACAAATGGTAAAGAGTACCAACATGGCTGATTTTATATTAGCTAAAAAGGGGTTGTCATAACTGACAAAGGAAAGTTTTGGTGCATTATTCTAAACAAAAGCTAAGCACTAGTGTTGCCTTCTACACCAAAGAATTGAAATACGATATTATTGACAACAACTTCAGTAAAATTTTCAATGTTAGAATTTTAAAAATCAAATGCAAACTAATCATCAGCATGTTTGATAATATTCAAGTTATTGTTATAACTAGATTGCACAAACAAAGAGATAAGGTTACAAAGTGCACTAGAGAATGTGGTCATAAGATTATAAAGAGATTGGATGCAAATGTTGTTACTAATAGATTCTATCATCTAATTTGGAATGGAGATAATTGATATAAAATCATTGAAAATTATGATAACTACGTTATCAACTTAGATAGGAGAAAATGTTCATACCAAGCCTAACAACTAAATGTAATTCCTTGTGCCCATGTCATTTATGCCATTTAGATGAAGCAACAAAACTCAGAAGATTGCCTAGATGATTGATACAAAAAAAAAAAAAAAAAAAAACTCATACCTTGTTTCATACCAATTTATGATGCAACTTATCACACGTAGCAAATTTTAAGAGCTAAAAAATCGTAATGGCCTCTACCTTTGCTACTAAAGAAGCAAATAGAAACAAAAAGGAGATGAAGAATCCAGGAGGGAGAGGCATCAAGTCAAAGGATGAGTAGGACTATGGTAAAGATGAAATGCTCCTATTATCACAAGGAATAGCATGATAAAAAATGTTGTGAGCTAAAAAAACAACATCAACAACAAGAATTTGTTGCAAGGATTGATTTAAGGCCAAGAACAAGACCTATTGAAGAGCTTACCATTGGGCTTACTAAAGGGTGAACATAAGGCCTTGTTGTAAAATCTACTAAAGGGCCAACAAAAGGCATTGTTATAGGCCCAAGTGCAATGATAGGGATTGGTACAGGCATGACAGCAACAATAACAACTAAATCAACTATTAAACAAACGAGAAAAAAATTTAGTAAGTTGTAAATTATTGTGTTTGTCTTTTATGGGTTGGAATTTAATTTTATTATGTGTTTCTCATATGAGAAGACGACCAACTACTCAAATTGCATAGGTTACTCCCCTATAAGTTGCTAAAAGTGATACACCACAATGAACAAGAGGGGTTCTTGGGAAAAAAATTAGGGCAATTTGTTTATGAGATTTATACAAATGAACATACTGATATAATTATTTTGAATGTAAAATTTGTAGAACTCATGTATTTAATTTGTGGTACTTCAATTTATTTGGTTAACAATATGGTTATGTTCTTGTAGCCTGGGAGAAGTTCAAATGTGCTTATCTCTCAAGATGGGTCAACTCTAAAGGTGCAACCAAAGAAAATTGCTCCAAAGAAGAAAATAGTAGGTATAATTCTATCTCAACCGATTGATTATAGGGAGTTTGAGACACGAGAGAAAAAGGGTTCCTCAAAAAAAAGATACACTTAAATGTCAATTTTGGAGTTTGTGTATAATGTGCAAAACAACGTTGTTTTGCACATTGACATGACGAGAAAATGCAAAAAAATAATTAATATAAAAAAAATTAATTAAATTAAATTTAAACTTAATTTTATTTAAAATATTCTAAAAACTTAAAAAGATAAAAAACTTAAAATTAAAAAAATTAAATTTTAATTTTAAGCTTTTTAAATTTTAAGTTTTTAAATTTTAAGTTTTCTAAATTTTAATTTTTTTTGTAATTTTAATTTTTTTAAAATTTTAATTTTTTTAAAAAAATTTAAGTGTTTTAAGTTTTAAGTTTTTTTAAATTTTAAGTTTTTTAGATTTTAATTTTTTTTTAATTTTTTTAATTTTTTTTTTTGAAATTTTAATTTTTTTGAATTTTAAGTTTTTTTTTTTAATTTTAATTTCTTTAATTTTTAAATTTTTTTAAAAATTTTATGTTTTTAAAATTTTAATTTTTTAAATTTTGAGGTTTTTATTTTTTTAGAATATTTTAAATAAAATTAAGTTTAAATTTAATTTAATTAATTTTTATATTAATTATTTACACATTAGACACAAAACGACGTCAAAACGACGTCATTTTGCACCTAACTCGCCGGAAAATTGCCATGTCAGCCATTTGGCCAGATTTTGGCCGGAGTGGCATTTAAGTGTTTCACTTTACTCCGAAACTGACACTTAAGTATACATTTCTGAAATTATGACACTTAAATGTCCATTCGTATCAAGTTATAACACTTGGGCTGTTCTTCTATTGATTATAGGAGCAATAGTGATTCTATGGAAAAATCCTAACACATGACACGTGCTAGAAAAAAAAATGACTACTACAAAAAACAAAGTTGCAAAAGGGCTAATTAAAGAACTTGCACATCTAATTCAAAAGAGTGCCCAATTATTATTCAATTCAAAAATCCAAAAGGAAAAGGAGCTAGGAATGTTGTGTATATTGACTGATTAGAGGGTGTTGAACCAAATCAAGCATTTTCCCTACCTTAAAACACTGATCAGTTTTGTTGAAGCCTCAGATTCTTAAAATAATGATTTTCAGAAGAAGCGGCTTCATACGAGCACTCTAACCTATGTGTGTTCGAAAAGCTCTATGGCTAAACTACTCGTAGCTCGAACTGTAGTCCAACGTCGACAACGAACTCACAAACTCAACATTGTATAACGGCAACGACCTTAGTTTCGGAAGCAACTTTGAACTTCAATATGTATCTACACACTGATAAGTTCAATCATTGTGTGTTTTACATTTCTGTCACACCCCAAATCACCAATCATCATCATTAACCATGTAAAGCAATGAATTAGCAACCGTCTAGTGGTTGGAATGGCTAGTAGCATGAAACGACACAGTGAACTACGAAATAGAGCCTCAAAACTTGGAGACACGTGCCCTAGTGGCTACTCATCTCACATGAGAAAGGGGAGGTGGGGAGGTGGGAAGGTTGGGGTGGGCGACAATTTAGCTTCAGGTGTATTTCGACTCCTACTTCCTATAAAAAGATAAGACAAAAGTCTTAAAATGAGAATTAAAGCAGGAATAGAGTAGAACCAATCAAAAAATAAAAACTAAACTGGAAGACTTAAACCTGCCCGGCTCAAACGTGCCCGGCCAACGTTCTGCGCAAATGGCTTCCATTTCTTGAATCAACGCAGATCGAACTAAGGCCTTCGAATCTGGGCCAAAACCCATATAACAAGAAGCCCAGACGACCAATGCAGACAACCTTGCATGGTCAACTAGACCGGCGTCGGAATCATTACATAATAAGATCCATCTCCGCACCATAAACATATTAGTAATAAGGGGAAAAAAAGAAAAAGTAGACCGGCATGGATCACGGGTTCTGAGAAACCAAGGACCAAACCTCGGTCTGAGAGGGAAAGCTAAGGAAAACTCGAAACCCATTTTCTAATTTGCAATTTTTTTTGCATGTATCGACTGATTTAATTATGGATATTGGGCATACGTAGAAGGTTTGACCAGTTTTCCCCCGTTGAATCGCAGTACAGAAGTTCGTGTTCTCTAGGTTCCCCCCTCGTCACATGCCGGCACGTGCAGCCTCAAATGCTGATATTCTCGACCCACATGAAGGAAGGAAAGCTCAAGTCCCCATTACAACATCAGCTTCCCCCCATGTGACCTGTAATCTTGACCCACGTCCGCAATTTCTTGACCCGAGTTTGAATCCGAAGGCGCATAGAGAATTCGCATAGAAAACCCTGATTTTGATGCCACATAAAATAATTGCAAGAATTTTTCTAAGAAATAGGGTGTTAGAAATTGAGGAAATGAAATTCAATTTGTCAGTGATCACATGGAGCTTGGCCGCATTTTTTTGAAACGGGTCTCTCCCCACGTTTTTTTTTTTTTTTTTTTTTTTTTTTTTGGGGGTCGACGGCGTTCTCATTGCTTGCCTGATTCTCCCTTTGTTTTTTTGGTTTTTTATTTGGAAAAAAAAATATTTCGAGTAACCGAAATTGAAGGACCAGGATCCCCCGAAGGCCATCCTTGTCGGTGGCAGGAAACCTTTGTGCATGCATCAAACGGATTTGGACCGGTCAAAATTCATAAATGCTAAGGTAATCTATGGACCACGAACGTGATTGATTTCGAATTCATGGAATCGTGGAATCTTTTACTAAAGTTCATGCTTATCTTCAAAAGTTTGTCCTTTCGATAGGCCATGATTGTACACAATAAATAACCATTGGTAGTTGTCGCTCTTAAGTTTGTCCTCTCGATAGGTCACGATTGTACACAACAAATAACCATTGGTAGTTGTCGCTCTTTTACAATGAATATGTACTAGGCTTTGCTAGTCTAACAATATAACAACTTGTTGTCAGTAATAAATTTTTGAAATAATAAATCTCGCAATAAATTATAATTATTTGTTATTTGATTTTTTTATAATTCATAAGAGAATGTCATTTTTACAATAAATTAAAGATTGTCGCTCACAAACAATGGGGAATTTTTCGTAGTGGGCTATAAGCCAAAACTTCAAGAAGGTTAGCATAAGATAACAAGATAATCCATCGTCGTGTTATGGTAACTTTGGCGACGAGATTGGTGTCACAACTAAAAGTTTGGTAACCAAATCCACAATCTCTTATAATGCAAAGATGGGTAATCTTAAAATGAGCATTTGATAATTAATTCCACCACACAACACTAATATAAAGTCTCATGAATTCACTAAGTACATTTTCAAGGAGTGAATTCAAGTGCGTGCATTAAAAATTCAATTTTCTATATTGATATGTACAAATAATCTCATGATTGCGTCGAATACCCCAACTTTTCATCATGTTAGATCTAACCCACGAGGTCATCCAAATACTTTATTATGTTCACGATTGCCTTCAAGTTTGAAATGTTGTACTTTAAACTGCATAAAAATTAGGTCGAAATCCTCTGATTGTGAGCTTTCCTGAATCTCTAGTAACCAACGCAGGTATCCAATGCAACGTACTGGTGAAACCAGATCATGTTGGGGCTCGACAAGAGTAAATTGGAATTCGAACAGAATCCGAGGGAGGCCGTTTGGAAATTAGTAAATTAGGTTCCTTTTTTTTTCAAATGTTTAATTTATTAATTAAAAATATGAGATATTGTGCCTGAGAAAATATTACCCTACTATTATAAGATTTTTTTTCCATTAGATTATTTTGCACGTCAAATTATATGATTTTACTCGATTGAAACAATGACTTTAATCACATAATGATTATGATTATACATGACATGTTAGACTACCTTGCATCAATTGATTTATGAATTTTGTTTATTCTTCGTAAAGTTTTTGCGTCAAGCATTATAATGTGATATCATTTCGATTGTGCACCCTCCAACATTCTTACATAAAAGTCAATTTAATTCCATTCTTAGATATCTAGCATCCTTACAATAAAATGTGCTAAAAAATAGAAAAAATCACCAGTAAGCCATTCACGAAAAGAGAAAAATCGTTATTCACGAAAAATATTTTTAATCTGCCAAATTGTGAGAAGAATTTTAAATAAATAAAAAAGATAACAGAGTCAAATTTAGAAGCGCGGATTTATATTCTAAGACGGGGGAATCACGCAAACCAAGAGACTGGCAATGGCGGTGCACTGGTCAATCAAATGACGGGATCCTGTCGTCACTGCTGCAATTTTATTTTATTATATAATAATTGATTATAGCTAAAAGAGACATAAAAAATAAAATAACTAAAATAAATAAAATAACTGGCTTTAAAATAATGAACACAGGTCAGGCCTCAGAGACTTCACATGTAAATTAACTATATTAAATTGGTAATTCAAACTGCCAAATTGCTAGAGCACCTTCCTCCCCTTCTTTCTCTCTGCTTTGTGTTTTTGGAAATTTTAAATTTTAAATTGGTCCGCCGTACATTAGACTTGCTGTTCGACGATAATTCTTGCGTTGTTAAAATAGAAATTGAGCCAAATGCAAAGCCCTTGCGATGGAAAAATTCTGGGCCAATTAGATTATTTGAAAATTCTAGTAGTACCCATCACTTCCAATTTACAAAATTTTAACATATGGCCAAAATCCTTAGTCACCTCACTTTTTGTGTCTTCCAAAATTAGCCTTATGCAATAACAAGAAACAAAAAAATGGCTACCCTCTTTCTTGTTGAGGTATCCTTCAATTTATTATTATTTTTCTCCTTATAAATCTATTTGGCTTTGCACGTAACGCGTACACAACACCAATAACAAATTACGTGAGATTTGACGCATGGATGTATTGTCCAACGCAACGGACCTTTAAAGACGATGCTCTTTGGTCAATGAGATTTGCCCAACTTCTATATCACCTAATGGCTATCTCCAAAATGTATCCTATGCAAATCAATTACAAACACAGGAAATACATTAAAAGGTGTGTTTTTCCTCACACATTACATGGGATTTTACCATCTTTGAAGTGTGATTGAGCCGGTAAATTACAATGATTCCGACAACATTACATTGTCTCTCCATCTCCTCTCTTTGATTTCTTGTTATCATCACATTACTTAATAAATCAGTTTTGCAGACCGATTTTAATGAGCCTAGAGCATTTCTCTAACTGCCATTTAACTATGGAGGAGGAGGAGGACCTCTAATAAATGCTAGTAGATGCGTCCCCGGATAAGTTTAGAGACCATGTTACTCACCCTTCTGGACCATGCAGCATCAAGAACATTTCCATTTTTTATAACAACAAAAGACCAGCCACACTTAGGTTTTTAGCCACAGCTTAGGTCCTCAACTTCGCTATATAAATAACCTCAGGGTGGCAATATCGGACCCGAACTAGAATCACTCCAACCTCTCTTCCCCCCCATCATCATTCTTTCCACATTCAACAAAGGTTTCGATCCTTGTCTTGTCCCCAAGAAAATGGAGGATATATGGAAGCCATCCAAGAAGGAGAAATGGAGCAACGGCCATTCAACGTCGTCGTCGTCGCCCTCATCTTCGTCTTCTAAGTTCGCTCTTTCCAGGAGTTTCTCGGCCAAGACCACCTCCTCCAACACCCCCGGTAACCTCGCGAGGAGCGGCTCGCAGCGTTGCTCCTTGTCGTCGTCCAAGGGCTCGCTCTCCCGGAGCTGCTCCCACAAGGGCTCTAACATCTCCCGCAAGTGCAGCAACTTGGCCAAGGAGCAGAAGGCGAAGTTCTACATCATGAAGCGCTGCGTGGCGATGCTCCTCCGCTGGCACAAGCACGACGATTCCTGACCCGGCGGGCTCGGGGGACTATACATATATATAGGGGGCACTGTCTGTATGTATAGTATAGAGACGGATCCGATCCAGTAAAGTGGATTTGCGAGAAAGAATGAGCGGCTTTCGATCCGGAGGAGCCGATGCGCAGTCCCGATTTTGTTTTCTATTTACTCTTAATTTTTCTCCTTCTTTTTCTCTCCCGGAATTGGATGCACTTGTGATTGTACTTTGCCATGTCGAGGGAGCTACGTACGGCTTTCTACACGGGGTTGTAATTTGCATCGGATATTTTTTGAATCACACGAGATTGCTCCATCTAAGTACTAAATATTTCTCTCTTGGGTCCTTGTTCTTGTGAGAAATGAGAATACATATGGAACTCAAATCATCTAGGAAAATGCACGGTAGATCCCAGTAGATCCGGCGAGTGAAAGATCGATTTATTGATCCCCCCCCCAAAAAAAAAAAGCACCTTTTTGGGTTACGTAAATTTAGATGCTCCGAGGAGGACAGAGTCAATATGGACGTTGGAGCGTGCCTGGCTTTTTGTCTCCTGCATGTACTGTCTTGGTCGGTCTTCAAGAAAACGTACAAGATAGGCCAGATATTCAAAAGATTTAACACCCTGGTTCAGACGATGACCGTTTTAACTTGCGGTTCTTTCCTTCTTTTCGACGGCTTAGGTGACTGGCCAGCCGACGAAGCTCTCGGTTTTGGACACTCGACTCCTGCATATGATACTTGATAGGGTTACCATGATCCCGCACCAAAGCAAGCCATTCGGGGCTAGTTCCCACAAGAAAAGTAATTCCAACATTATCACCTACGTTCACGTAAATCAGGCTAGATTAGGAATAATAGAATGGCTAGACTCGGACCCTGGAAGCACGTATTATATCAAAAGAGAAGCGCAAAGATCATTCTCGGTTTAGTGATCTAGAAGCAAATTCCACGCTAGGAGTAATCTTCCCTTTACAGTTAGTCTTTCTGGCTTTTCTTCTTTTATAAATTAGGACGATTATATGTTGCACACAAGCAGTAACAACGATCAGGACAAACCACAGAGGGCACGGGAGAAGAAACCAATGCCATCCCAAACTCACCTGTCAAGCGATTGTGACAGATGATATGTTTGATGTAAAGAGAACCAATGTGCTTGTCTAACGTCATTGTAAGACAGACAAGGAGACCAGCCATGTTATAATACGGACATCCACCAAGCGAAAACTGTCGGTCATGGGGTCACCGAGAATTATAAGATCACGGGCCAAAATGAAGCACGCTAAACCGACCTATTCTCAGAAACATCGTTCTGGCTGATTGATCCTTATATGTAACATGCTAGCGTACTAGTCTGGGCAAAGAACAGATTTACACAGCAGTTGATGAGTGATCCTCGAGAGTGCAATGATTGGAAGGCACAAATTGCAGTTCTCATTCCGTCGACTGACCCCTAATACCCTGAGTTATACATGCCTTCTGCTAAATCCATGCGAGCTACTGTAAGTCCAACATGGGCATAGCTACTACTAAATGCTTATATAAAATACTAAGTTTATTGACTTATAGAAACCGATACGCACAACAATATATTAACATAAGTAGGTACGGGTAATTGGTTAGCCTTTAAACCATATCCGATCCATCCGACTCGCTATCCCTGCTTTCCCGCCATGCTGCACCAAGCTTGAATTTACAGACAGGGCACGTGCCCTGTTGTCGCAGCCAAGGATCAATGCAGTTAGCATGGAACTGCAAACAGAGAGAATCAAATGCTCAGCTAAAGGCAAGGGAAAATGCACAAAATAAACAAAACCAGAAAACCCTTATCGAATTTAGCCATTAATAGCCAGACACTTAGCTCACTCCTGGAAACCATGTTCAGCAGAAAATTGATACCACAAACATTGTTGAAATAAACAAAAGATTTTCTTTAGAAGTCAAACATGGAAACCAATTTTACTTTTGCATCTAAATGGTTGGGGGGAGTCAGAATTCGAGAATGATCAATAGAGTGCTCATCTACTAAAACAAAGTCTGTAAGTGGTGTGACAGGACAATGAAAAAAGGAGCCATTCTATCTCATAATGTTACAGAAACCGCAGAAACTTCAGCCAAGCATGTTAAAGGATGAGATAAGCAAAACTTGAAGGATGGACTTGGGGGCTTCTATAGTCCCTTGAGGGACCAATCCCACATCATAATCAGTCAAATGCACGTGCACTTTGTTGTAGTTGTTACACAAATTGTCGTACCACACCAACACTCAGAAAGTTTTCAATGGAAATTGAGATTTATTTATTTGCAATTCAACAATCACCAATCCTTGGCGGGACGATTCCTCAAGAGATTGTAGAAAACCATAATGGACACGGAAAAGATATAACTATACACTAGGAGCAGAAAAAACCTGATGCAAACATGGCAAGCTACGAAGAAGCTCGCCTCTGTTGACCTGCTCCAAGCATATGCTACAAGTCAATTCATCCTCCAGGGCTTTCATACTTGTATCCACATTTCTGCTCTCTTGCTTCAGCTGTTTATCGCATCAATGAGATCAACTAAGCCAGGAGGGAAGAAAAACAAGAAACAAAGACACAAAAGCACTCTAAGATGAGCCTGCCAGCCCCTTCCCACCTCAGCCAGTAATGCATGACTCAAGCACACTCAACAGAAAGGAGCAGGCATGTTGTCTGCATTTTTTAAAATGCCAGCTCCATCTTTGAGTAACAGACATTGTGGCCCATGGATAAATGTAGATATGCCAACATGAAAATGTAGACTCAGCCAAAAAGAAAAAGGAAAATGGACAAACGCGTCATATAATTCACGCTTTCTCTCAAAAATTGGCATGCTCTTTATATGAAGGCAAAGTGATCAGATTGAATCAAGACATGGACGACATTCTACACAGTCACTCATGATAACACATATAAAGGTTGACTCCTGATCATCTAGAGTAGGACAATCCACGTGTGAGCAAACCAAAATAGGTGATTACGAATACTAGCATGGCCAAGACCTTTGAAAACAAAATCTTTTTCGTGAACAATAAGGTATAATTCCTCATTAGGAAAAAACCAAATTCCCAGCCCAAGCAGCATAAACACATAATAACTAGTAAAGTAAAGAAAGTAACTACAGGCAAACATCTGCAAAAGCTGCCAAAGGAAGAGTACCTCAGAACCCGAAGAAGACGATGCTTTTTGTAGCGAGGAGCCATCTCTATCAAAAAGCAGTATGCATACAATTACTCACAAGTGGAATTTGGATGCAGCCCATAGTAGAGAGATCATTTGCCAAAACAAAATTAGGAAATAACTATTAAGAAATATGCTAGATATACTCGTGGACCTTTTTCTAAGAGCTTACGTATCCATTCTGGGGGAAAAAAAGATACATTAATTATAGAAAAGGGAAAATGATATATTTGACATAATATTAAAGCACAGGTCAAAACGTTGGCACTCCCTATTATGGTCATTATGTCCATTAATATTGTTTGTCCTCCTGTCAGTGTTTGATGCAGTTACTTCCAAATTCCATAATTTACATGTATGGCTTGATTTCCCTCACAGGCTAGCATTCGGAAATATGGAAGACATCTATTGTGCACCCATTTCCTAACAAGTTATGTTTACGGGGAGAAAATTTTGTCTTACAATCCTATGAGATTTTGGAGATCCCTATCACCTCTTGAGCTGTCTCAGAAAAGGAGGAATCGTGACAACAGTTTTTTTTTTTTTTTTTTAATCTAGGGGTATGGGCATGGAGACCCACCATCTGGCGGCTCATGAAACACCCTGCAAACTCCATGAACCATTTAGGTCTATTCATTTGACCTACACATGTGGCCTGACCCGAACCAGTTTATGCAGTCAGTGGGATTCAAACAGGTGACTTTCAGTTTCTGAGTTGAAACCTCCAATGTCCCAACCAACTACACCAAACCTCGGGGACAACAAAAGCTTTTATCTCCAACAACATGCTAATTGATTGCCACAGCTTTTATAAACATATAGTCTAATTAATGATCAAAAAGTCTTGCATTATACTTGTACTTATCCAAAAATCAATTCATAAACCTCAGCTAAAGCCAACTTAATTTCCACATGCACAATTGCCATATTAATTAAGAAGCTCAGACATTGCACAAGTACATGAGTTCTTTCTGCAACTGATTCATTTGCAAAAGGTAACAATCAAACTTGAAGACTAATTTCATGATCCACAATTTGTTTGAACAGAAAGTCGCAGTTGTCACATGTTTTCGAGCAGCTGACAACGCACTAAGTTTCTTTTGAAGGCAAGTGAGAGTGGACAGCTCATGCATGCATACACATCCCACCGTTCATTCCATTGCACTTCTGTCGAAAACTAACACAAAATTACTGTTTAAGACTATTCTGAGGAACTTCATCGATAATTTAAGCAAACAACTTGTGTGTTTTTATGCATACTGCATGCTACACATGCATCCATGGGGAGAATAATTATAATTTTTCTTGAATTGAGTTAGTAACCCTGCAATAGTTAATTTCTATCTAAGAACATGACCTAAAAAGCAAGTATAGCCTTCATTGCTAAATTTGGGCTAATGTGCACTAAGCAAGGTAATACAACATAGAGACACTTTACATTAGAAAAGGCAAACTCTTTACAAAAGTAAAGGCATTTGGACCGCTTTACAAAAGAATTGCATTTGAACTCACCTCTGGACACCAGAAACCTTGTATTTATGAACAGGTAGGGCATTTATCTCCTCCTCACTCATAGAAGGAGTTGTGGATACGTTTTCAGAGTCCAGTGCTCTCAAGGTATCATAATCTGCAGCGTAGACCAATCAACGGAAGCAATTATTCCCCAGAGTCTAAATATATAAAAGCTGCCTATATCATATATTCACCACTTTACATTGCTTTATAACAATAACTATTGCCATTAGTTGACAGCTCAAAACATGTCAAACTCTTTATTTTCTGGTAATTTGTAAGCCACACTGGAAAAGTCATCAGAATACAACAACAAGGGATCCTTTTTCACCATTCACGTGTCATAGCTAAACAAAAGAGCTTGTTTTCCTAATATTTTATTCATAAATCAAGGTATTTGTCCACAAACATGCTTTTAATTATTCTTAAGTTTTGTGGGGATAAAATTGGTAATAGAAACTGCAAGTCCACTAATCCTTCGGAGGCACGCAAAGGATCCTATCTAGTGCATTGAGTAAGGCTCCACCCACGGGATGGCAACCTAGCCACTAAGGTTACTCGGGGTGAAATTAGATATAACTCAACAGAATATATCACATCCCCAAAAGCACTAAATCACTCAACGAACTCTTTGGGAAGTTCATTCTTCTTAAGTTTGAGCTTGGCACAAATAAAGTACTTAATCCTTGATGCTAAGGCTATTTCACTTAGATTGAAAATAGGAGAGGTGCGTGTGTCATTTGTGAGGATGAGTCATCTAAAAGAATTATGGAAACAGCAATCTAGGAAGTCAAAACTGCAAGACTTCCACAACAATAGTAGGGTTCCATGGCGAGATTATATCAAAGAAAGCATTCACCAATCAAGAGTCAATTTCTGCTGTGCCTATGCCAGTGATTATTAGACAATAAAAAATCCCCCCTAAACGTCCTCTAAATAATAATTTGTTCCATGCTTTACAATTCTTTTATCTTCAAACCTGCTTCAGAAATCAGCTTCCTACCTAAGTCATCAAATTCACGATCAAGCAGAGCAAGCTGGAGCCTCAATCCTTGTAGCCGTCCCCTGGTAGCAAATGCAATTGATGGCGGCATGTGGACACGCAATTCAGTATGGCCAAGCAAGCCACTGGCAGCTGCCGCATGAGCTCGGGCTTGAGCTTGAAGTTGCTGACAAGTAGCGTACATCCGCAGGCTTGTAGCCAGCAGAAAGACACCGACAACAAGCCATAGCTACATTCACAAAGCTACCTCTTCAGTTAATACACAATACCTCTATGTACAAGGAGACCGTCATAAAGTGCTCAAACTTAAGTACCAGGAAGTTGGACGACATCTGATGAGAGTTCAACACCATGAACAGCAAAAGCACTGCTGAAGATAGAATTCATATATATTATCGACAGATAATGAGAAGAGAAAAGGGAAAGAACTAGTCAAGATGCGGAAAAGCTACCTGTTACCAGAAAAGCCAAGGAATTGGAATTTGGCCGATGTCCATGGATACGCTGATAAAGAGGAAAAAGGATCATAAGAATTTCAACTCATCAAAGGAAAGTACAGCTTTATGCTTGAGATATTAAACAAAGATGTAGGTTGCTAGATATTCCTTGAATGTGAGTGAACCTACCAGAGTTGGCCGTTCATGTATAAATCCTGGAAATCCACTTTCAATATCTGCTCTGTTTCCTCTATATGCAAAGCTCATATTTGCAGAGTTTTGCAAATATCTCACTTAAAAAAAAGGCTCAAGCAATAATACAAGCACCAAAGCTATATGAATTCTCAGATGCACGTTCCAATCTTCATAGCCTGCAAAAGCCATCAAAATCACATAATTTGCTTCCACTAAAATGACGCCGGCCAAAATGCAGACCACAGAACTCCAGAAGGTGCTCATAAAACATCAAACATGCTTCAAGAGAGACTATAAAGCATAGAGTCTATCAAGCAATGCTAAAACATTTTGAAGGAAACATTACTCACAAGCTACCCTTAAACTCTCTCTTCCTCTCACAAAATCAACTACTGCAGTGCAGGTCCAGCCTTGGAGTATCTCCAAACTAGTAAAAGCGAACATGAGAATTGCTCGGTGCACCACAAAATTCAAACCTAAAAGCAATTTTCATTTGAATTTATTGGACGCGTCTCAGTAAGAAGATAAACCGTTTGCCAAATCGGACCCAAAACGGCAAGAATTCTTACACTATACCTAGCTACACCAATAGATCAGACTCCTCATCTTGCAATCTCACGATCAACCTTCGACACAACTAAAGATCAAAGCCACACAGCGTGCGCACGATCCACAACCACGCAATGTGCAATGCGATATCGAAAATTGCTATTTAAAAAAAAAAACTATAATTCAGTCAAATTCACACCGAATTTCCAAATAAACACATCCAACCGACAGCTGCTCCGCACACCACTCTCGACTACGCCAATCGTCAGAAAACCCCTCGCGGAATCGAATCCGGCCCGCTCGACCGACACAAGCCCCACGAACGCGACAATGCAGCACCGGAGAAACGCTCCGCACGAGAAATCGAACTCGCAGAACCGAAATCGCGACGGCGGAGAGTGCACCGCCACCGCCGGCTCACCGGAGCGGCGACGAGCGAGTGGCCGAAAGCGCGGATTGACGCGGCGGGGGGTAGGCCGGCGCCGCTCCCAGATCGTCTTAGCCTCGCTTTTCGCCGGCCAAATGAACGGAAGCGCAGAGAGAGGACTTACACGTTACACCGTGGAAGACGTGCGGCGAGGCGATCGAGCTGCAGGCTGCGGTTGAGGGCGGAGGAGAGAGGAGATGGAGTGAGCTTAGCGATCAAGACGAGCGGGGCGAGGTAGCTGCGTCTCTCGCCCTCTCTCTCTCTCTCTCTCTCTCTCTGTTTTTTTTTTTTTTTTTTTTTGGTGCGGAGGTTTTGATGTCCAGACGATTCTGGAAGCTGCCACGTGGGCTTCCTTCGAATTATGAAAGTTCGGACTGGCCAATCAAAATTTAGGGAGCATTTTCCTTTTGGTCAGGGAAAAAAAAATTAGGAAGTATTGCGGTGCGCAAATTCGGCTCTCTCTTTTCTTTTTCTTTTCGTCTGAAATATATTAAATTTTCATAGTGTAGTAATTTTTTTTGTATGTGAGTTACTAATGAGATAAAGAAATTAAATATATATTTTTGTGCAAAAATGTACCCTTTTTTTAATTTATCAAATAAGTGAGCCCCCGAAGAATTTGTTCTATTTTTTTCCTTTCTTACGATGATTTTTTTCCTAGAATTACTATGCCGTTCCGTGCCTTTTCGGCTAAGTTACTTTAATTGAGACAACAGATTATGTCCATTTAAACTATTTGTTTTGACCTCATGCATTGTTTTGAAACAATGGAGGGAATGGAAGCTCGAATAGAAAATTTGAAAAAAAAATTAAATTTTCTGACATCTTTTACCTAACTTTTCAGTTTCCCCTCTTCCTCTCAAACGGAACATACCGAATCCCATAAAGATCTCCTCTTTTTTTTTTTGGTACAATCAGACACGATCTTAATCCCGGTTACGTCTGCCGAGAAAGGCATAGCATTTAACCTTAAAAAATCTCATCAAATTCGGTTCATAATAATAATAATAATAATAATTTCTTATAAAAATTCGCCTAGGTATGTAGGGGCACCTTAGGGAGCCGCAGGCCGAGTCACACCCACGTCAAGGAAGGATTGCTTTTTTTGGTCGGTACCTCAAGGGGATTAAAAAAGTATATTTCCCAACCTCCCATCTATTGGAAATGTGCTATTGAAAGGCTTAATTGCACCTCCAATTAAAATCGAGCATATGGAGACTTTTAACTTGACTAGCTTTTACACAAGGGCTTGAGTCGACGACTTCTCAAAGCTACACATCAATCGCTTCAATTTTGTCTATTATTCCACGGGATATTGTGTGAGGAATCGATACGTGCATAGACTTGCCATTTGGCGTTAAATGAGTTAATTATATCAAGTAAATTAGTTATAATTTGGTTTAAACATGATGAGGACTTGAGTCAACAAATTTTCAAAGTTAAAAGACATTAATTTTGTCTATTTTACCTATAATTCCACATGAGTAAACCTATCAGAATGAGTCTTGAACCCATTCATTGTGGAAGAGCTTACCTTAAATTTGTTTTGAATTTAATGTAAATGGGTTGAGTTTAGAACCTATTTCCAACTAATGAGGCTCACATGCACTCTTTCTCCCTCCCTCTTCAACCTTGTAAAAAATATATATTTTTAAATCAAAATTATATTTTTTTTTTTTTTCTTTTCCTTTTTTGTTTCATCTTTCTTCTTCCTTCTTCCTCAGTCGCGATCAGCCACGACGTCAGTCAATGACCGACCAAGAGAGGGACAAGCTTGCCAACCTCTAACAAGTGAGCCTTGAGCAAGGCCAAGGCCTCCTCGACGTCTAGCGCTAGTGAGGCTCAAGCCTCACCGATCTAACAAGACTTGAGCGAGCTTGACCTTACTGGATTTGGCAAGGTGGAATCTTAATAGAATCAAGTGAGCTTTTAGCCTTGTTAGCTCGTGGTGAGGCTCAAGCTAGCCTATGGCCGATCACTGGTCAAAGAAGAAGGAAAAGGAAAAAAGAAAAAATAATAATTGAAATTTCGATTTAAAAATATATATATATATATATAAAAGGAAAAGCACAAAGAAAATCAAATCAAAGTTTCCATACCAAACATGGAAAATATTTTATAATTTATTTTCAGATTTTAGACAAACGCCCAAAAATATTGTTATTTCCTTAAAAAATGACTTTTCGAAAAACATTTTTCAAGCAACAAATTAAGCCTCGATTTTTAAAAAAGATTATAAAAATTGCCACTAGATTTATATTGTATGAAAGTGTTTTAGCAATACCATTTTTTATTAAAAAAAGAAAAAAAATTCCTAGAATTGTTTAAATGGGTCAGATCGAGTTGGGTATGGGTTAGGTATGAATTGAGAAATTTGTATTATGATAAATGGATTATAATTTATAAATGGGTTAATGTTTTGAATTGGATCATTTTAAGACCCAACCCAAACCCGACCCAATCAACTCATTTGACAAGTCTATGTGGGAGATTGTGTGCAATATCAATATGCAAAAAATTCTCACTTTGACGTAGACCGGTTATATGGGTGTTAAATGGGTTAATTATATCAAGTAAATTGGTCATAAATTGGTTTAAACATAATAAGGCTTTGAATCAATGAGTTATCAAAGTTAAAAGATGCATAGATCGCTTCAATTTTGTAATCACTCCGTGGGAGATTGTGTGCTTGATTGATACATGACATAGACCTATCATATGGATGTTAAATAGGTTAACTATATTGAGTAAATGAATCATAAATGGGTTTAAAAATAACAAGTGTTAAATGGGTCATAAATGGGTATACAACCTATTTAGACTCAACCCATCTCTATAATTCTTTTTTCATTCTTTGTTGCCTTCAATTGGTCTCACATTCACTCACTCCACACTCTCATTTCAATTTGGATATTATTTTTTTGTAGATTTGGTTAAATATAGAAATCTTTGAACAATATAGGTTAGACTAGATATGCGCTGTTAAATTTGTATTATATGAAAATGAGTGAAAACTGATTAAATTGATCTATTTGGGTCAACTCATTTTAGACCCGACCCCCTCTTCCGTAGGTTTACTTTGATGTCATTAGTTAAATAGGAAGAATAGACAGGGCCCTTCTTTACTTTGAGTACATAGTGGGAATTTGAGTACGAGTTATTTTCTACAACCACTAGTAGAACAGCGTTTGCAAGGTTAAGCGTGGATGAGGATATGATTTTCATGAAAAGTACTTTAAGGAGAGTAGTATTTTCTAGCTACCTTTATGAATTGTATTCAATCGTTCCCTGCAAGGATTGCAAATTGTACTAAAACATCGGTGCATCATTTTCTTCTTCTCTTTCACCAAACTTTAGTACATGGAACTAAATTCGAATATAATTTCCCGATCGGATAGATCACGTGCTAAACGAGACTGGGGAGAATAATTGCTGCTTATGTGCGGCCAAGGCGTGAGCTGGCGCGAGGACGGCTTCAATTCGAGGGAAAAGGGCAAAAGCATCCAAGTCACGGGTCGTTGAACGGGGGCTTTGGGGGCTGTCATCTTCGCACGCACGTCATCTTCGACCCAGTCAATTCCGAAAAGCTTCCCCATTTCCCACCCACCGCACGTCCACTTCGAAACAACTAGGTCGCCCCTGTCTCCAAGCTTTGCAACTTGACTCCAGAGGACGCTGAGTGTGAAAACCAAACTATGGACGCTGAGGTCATCCATGATGCCGCCCCCGGCCACTTCAATCCTAGGTCGTGACTTTACTGATGACCTCAGATTGAGGCGCATCGGCGATGATGGTCCATTCGCTGCCACGGCATAACCATTGGTGGGTGAGATCCGAGTTGAGGATGGGATCGAGGTATATAGTGAACTAGACTTGTGCCTTGATGGGCATGAGAAAAACGAGCAAGGGCATTTTCAAAAGAAAAATGATAGAATTGTTGATCGATGCGCCTTCAAGAGTTCATAATAACTGAAAAGTGATCCATGACAATTTCCTATCATGATATTTCGAGGCTTTTATGAACTTTCGTTACCCCACAAACCCCACGGAAATCGCCTGTAAAGGCACACCTGAACAAAGAGAGACGGATCTACCGTCGTAAAAAAGCACTATCCAAAGTACATCTCGCCGTATGTCGACAAGTATTTCAAAAATTATCCGTGTACGGTCACGATCTATTCCTTCACGCTCCAAATGATGGAGGGAGGAGCAGATCCTCTAGGATTTAGTGCAGGTTGAAAAGCGGTCAGCATCTTCATTCTCCCATCCCACGCCCCTTTTCACACTACCTTTTGACCAATTCCCCCACCTTCGACCTTTTCTTTCACTGCCACCACCTCGGATTCATCACCCCCGGCTACCAACTCTCTCTCTCTCTCTCTCTCTCTCTCTCTCTCTCAAGAACAGCAGTTAAAACTCCATCGTTGGTCTGCTCCAAAGTTCTGTTTCTGTTCACAGACACGCGAACTCGTACAGATTTTGCAGGACGAACCCGATCTTTCGAGGGGGGCTCTACCCAAAAAGCGATATTTCTACCGCGAGATAAAGATCCAAGTAAAATCTTTCATGAAAGCTAAAATGGGGAACAGAATCAATAACACCGATCCGAGTAAAAATCTTCAAGATAACATCATTTTTACCCTCCTTATGATTAGTGGCCACCGACAGCGGGGCGAAGAAGAACACTGCCAACTGCGTCCCAAGATCTCTTCCCCAAAAAGAGACTTGCATCTCATTCTATTCCCATATATATACAGTTACAAATTTGAATCGGCTCCATCTACAAATAAATTAAATATCTCCCCACTCAGCACGATTTAGAACCCATAAAGGAAAAAGAAAGAAGGGAAGAAAGAAAGGAAGGAGTTAATTCCGGCCTCAGATTCTAATTCTAATTCTAATTATAGTTCAAATCCTCCCCCATGAAAAAAGCTCTTCCGCTCCGCCTCCTGTCGAACCTCCCGATCACCGAGCTCGAGCTCGAGCTTGAAACGCTCCGAGTCCTCCTCATAAACCCGGAATCGCGTTCCGGGTAATTGTCACTGTTCGACCTCGATCGACCGAACAGATTCATGATGTTCCTCACTAGCCTACGGAACCCGCCTCTTTCCCTGCTCCTGCTCCTCCTCAGCCCCCAGTACATATTCCTAGGAGCTCCGTTCTCGAACCCGCCGTCCATTTCCGTGAAGACCGCGGGCAGCTCCAATTCCCTATCCCTATCGGCTCCGCCGCCCCTCCTGAAGCTCCCCACCGCGAATCCCCCTCCCGGCAGCCTCCATATCGTCATCCCCACCGCCTCCTGGTCCGCGGCCGCCGCATCCTCCGGCGCCGCCGGCAGCTCGTGGCGGCACACGGGGCACGAGTTCCGGACCGCCAGCCACGGCAAGATACAGTCGGAGTGGTACACGTGCTTGCACGGCATCTCACGCGCCTCCACCCCGAGCTCGAACGCCTCCTTGCAGACGGCGCAGTGTAGCTCGGCGGCCACCTGCCCGCGCCCGATCTCGACCGTCGGCATCGACTCCACCGCGGCCTTGGACGCGGGCGGGTTCTCGGACCGACCGAGCCCGATCCCGGCCAGCTCCAGCTGCGAGAGTTGCTCGAGCAGCCGATCGAACCCCGACCCCATCAGGAACTCCGACATCGTCGCCGGCAGCGGCCGGAGGCCCGATCCGGCCCCGTCGTCGTAGTAGAGCTCGAAGGCGCTGGTCTCGGCGTCGGGGCTGGCGGTCCCGCGCAGGACGATGACTGGGTTGAACGGCGACCGGTCGCCTCCGCCGCCGCCGCCGCCGCCGCCGTTGGCCCTCCTCCGGCGAGGCCGGACGCTGACGTCGCGATCCGGGTGGGGGTCGTCTTCGGACAGAGCGTCCAACCGGCGGCGGGGGTGGACCGCCGGGTGTCGGACCGGCAGCGCCGTCCCCGCCTCCATCTCCTCGATGAACCCGCCGTCGCAGAAGGGGCAGGAGACGGAGCCGTCGCCGTCGCCGACGCGGGGCAGGGCGGTGACGAAGCGGACGCAGCTGTAGCACCAGTACGTCGCCGTCGAGACTGGCATGGTCGCGCGCCTGGATAAGGATGCTTCGGATCGCTTCGGATCCGGTTCCGGCGGCGGCGGCGGTGGTGGTGGTTGTGGGGAGGGATGGCCGGAGAGAGAGAGAGAGATTTAGTGGAATGACTTTTGAGGAAATAATGGCGAGAGAGAGGAGGGGAGGCTGCTTTTAAGGGGGAGAGTAAACGGCGAAAGGACGGCCCGCGCAATCATCGCCACGTGGCGGCGTCTCGTTGGAGAGAGGGGGCGACGGCGTTACGGGGTCGGACCGGTGCGTTGAACGCGGTCAGTGGGAAAATTACCTCCCTCTTTCGTTTTCGTTTTCGTTTTTTTTTTCCTCGTACGAAATTAAAAGAGAAAATAAAATAAATTCGGAGAGCGCGTCGGAGTGGGGAAGAGAGGGGGAGTACGTTGACTTGACGCTGTTGAGACGCCGAGTTTGAAATTCAAAATAGCGGTCATGGTCACACGCGCGCGCCCACGCGCACGCGCCGAAGGAAGATTCCTCTCACGAAGAAGGAAGGCTCTGGAGTCCGTCCAATTCCTGGACGCGCTACTTTTCAACTCGAGTCACATGGATAAAATCTTTGCTGTCTCGTTCGGGTGATTTTGTCTAGCTTATATAAGTTCGTCGATATTTACGGTCGGAGTTTTCCCATTCAATTTTCAAGAGCATGGAATGCCTATTCTCTAGTCTCGACCCAGTGCCTATTGCCTAATGACAATCAAGTGATGTCATTGGCCCGAGTGTTCGTCATGGCGGTGGCTTGTCGAAAAATCATTTGGATTTCGATCAAAATGTTTTAATTCGTTGCCAAATAACTGAAAGCTGGATGTGCAGAATGACAGAAATAAAAATATGGTGGCCCGATTGCAAATTTCACTTAACTTCAAATGAAAATGGATGAAATTTACGTGTACGGTGACTTTCTCTATTTAATTATACTTGCCTTTACCATAAAAAAAAAGTGGATGGAATCTACTTAAGATTTATCTTATACGTGCAATCAAATCAATGCGTCACATATCGCCACGTACTCTCCTAAATGGGTAACATGGCGTTACTGTAAAAATTCAAAAGAAAAGAGAAATTAATATGCTGCGCTAAATGTAGCGCTTTTGTAGGCAAAAAAGCAAGCAAAGAAAAAAAAAAGTCTTTCGCACGATTGAGTGAAATTGAGTCAACACGGTCCCTACTCAAGCTCAAATTCTAGGGGTTGATGCCCAAGTAGAGCTAAATTTATCAAGCTCGAGCTCGGTCTGGTCAAATGTTTTTAAACTAGCTCGGCTCAATTCAATTAAGGTCTAAAAACAAGACCTAGACATTTTGCATATTGTATTTTGTACTAGTTTTAAAAGGATAAGTGCATCGAAAGTGATAAAATTTATTACAAAAATGCAATTGAGTTATAAAATATTTTGAAATTGCAATCGAAATTTTACAACTTATTGAATTGGTCCAATCAAAATTCTTTTATTAACTTCGACCAATTTACCTAACAATAAATGCAAACCAATTTGGCTCCTCTGGTGAGGGCCGAGAGGATCTCGCCCCAGTGTTTTTTTTTTTTTTCTTCCCTTTCTAGTTTATTTTCTTGTGTTTTTTAAAATAGCCTTCAGCATTCTTTATTTTTTAGAATAATTTGACTAAGATTTTGGATATAAAATTAGGATTTAGACCAAAACAACACCCTTTTAATATTATGCTTCATGCTTTTGTCAACATCAATACCACGCAAGAAAGAGAAAACAACAGTAGCAACAACAACAACAATAATAAAGCAATCATGCCAGCATCTCCCATTAGTCAAATTGGACAAAATTAATCAAAATACTTGATTATACCAATTTGACGAGTTTTGGGATTTGATTACAATCTTTTGAAATTTTTAAAATTCAATCGTTCTTTTTTTGACAAGTTCTTGACCTTCTGTTTGATTTATTTATTTTGATATTTAACCATACGATGTAAAGCATAGAACAAAGTAGGGTCCAAACAATCAACGAGGAGCTCGATAGTACCTTCCGCCATCCGCCGACATCTTACCTTCCTCGATCGACCCTCATGGCCTGCAACAGCCTAACAAGACAAGTTGCTCGCCCCGTAGATCCGATCCATCGCCACTGGCGCACGGGGCCAACGACGATCCCCGTCTTGCTTTGGAGCCTTTACAAGGTCGCGCTGGTCGTTCGTTCGTTCGTTCGTTTCGCTCCTTCCTTGGATCCTTTACTGCTTTGGTGGAGAGCACGAATTCGTGGCCTGTCTCACGCGCAAAAAGCAAAGGAAGACGCGACCGCCCCCTCCGTCCTTTCGCTTTTTTGACCTCCGCAGAGAGAAATGATGAGAAGCGCCCCTCCTGGTCTATGCTGTCGCGAGAGGAGGAGGGGGCGCGACATGATTGCCGGAATTTGCACATGTCGATATGAAAGAGAGGATGATCATGGTCCACGCCAAAAAAAAAAAAAATGCGGAGTGATCATTCCCTTCTTTAAAGATTCTTGATCAAAGGGCAATTTAGAAAAGGGGTAAAAACGAAAACAGATGGGAGGCTGTGGATTGCTTTCCTTAGCCCTATTGCTAGGTCGGCTTGGCGTGATCAGGGGTAGAGCAGTAATTGCCACCTCGAAAGAAATTGGTAGTTGTCGTGTGATGGGCTCGATCAAATAAAAAATCGATTAGGAGGTTTACATGTTGTGACATTTACCTACTAATTGATTACCATGGCTAATTGAATGGATATATATATATTGTGGTCGAAGCTAATTGGATTCAAAGAGATGAAAGTAAAGCTATCTTTTTCAACACGAAGTTGGAGAACCTGTTAAGTGTTTTCTTTTATATTTTAAATGACCCATTAAGTTCATGGTCCAGATTTTGACACCTATTCATTCGATGCTCCGATGCTCCATGCTCAAATAATTTAATTGATTCCTTATTCATAATTAGCCATTCGTATAAGTGGATTCTAAATGCCAACACAACCCTTTCAATTATGCAAGATAGGATAAAAATCACTGACCTTATCATCCCTTGAAATACAAGTCCAATAGACGTGACATGAGTTGTCTTATGCAGGATTTTCACGTATAGTAGTTTTTTGCACATCTCATGATGTCCCAAGTATAAGTTCTGCATTTCGTTTTCTCTTCTTCTTTTTTTCTTTTGGTGATAAACAATTTTTTTCTTTTAAGTAGTTGGAGACGTGTCCAGAAATTGATTAGATTTTTTCTAACAACGAAAAGTCCAAAAATAATTTAGCAAATAGATACTTAGATTTAATAAGATTTACATGGACCCACGTGGCTCGATGGCCTATTTAACTGAGCTCACCCAAATCGAATGCACGCTAATGACTACTCCCCTCTCGTTTAGACCGTTCGCGGACGGTGGAGGGCGGCTATAAAATTAACATCGCACTGACAGGTCAAACTGCAGTGCAGCCGTGCGATCGAACTGCTGTTCCCAATTTTGAAATTACAGGACCATTTTGTACAGTCCGATGATTTATACTCGACACTGTCTCGAACAAAGGATTCATTCACGGTCACCTACCAAAGAAGGAAGCCTTCAATTGCCGGCGGCCTTTCAACTAAAGATCGGCCCAAAATTCACACCCAGGTAGAAGTCTAACGAAGAAGGAAAGATAACACAGCGAGAGAGGGAGAGAGAGAGAAGCTCAAACGTACTCGCAAAACAAGCAATCGCGGAATGAACGATGACAGTCTACTGATGCAAGCTGCTAAACAAGCGCCAATCCTCTTCTCATCGAATCATCATCATTAATCAGTCGTCCCCGTCCTCGTCGATCCTCTGGCCGAACCCTCTCGGACCCGCCCTCGCCCTGACCCTCCCCTTCTTCCCGCCTTTCTTCTTCTTCCCCGCCTCTTCCTTCTCGAACTTCTCCCTCTCCCTCTTCTGCAGGAAATCCGCCACCGCTATGTAGATCACCTGTTCCCAAGAACAGAACCGAACCCACCCGCCCCAGCCAATTCAACAACAGACCCACGTCAGAAAAATCTCGACTTGAGCCAGTTCCTGCACGCGCGCGCGACCCAAACAAGACCCGGAACATGGAAAATGAAGCATCGGGGCGAAGGCCTGCGTTAGAATTACCCCGATTGTGAGAATGGAGAGACCGACGAAGGCGATGAGAAGCAGGACCGAGACGACGGTGGACACGCCGTCGTCGCCGACGCCGCCGGACGACACTATCTGCTCCGAAGTCTCCAGGGCATCTTCAGCAGCGGCGCGGAGTCTCCAGATTCCGGCTCTGGGGTTTCGCTCCGATGCTCTGAGAGACGAGCCGCCTCCGACGGTTCTTTGGGAAGATGCAGAGAGCGAAGAGGGCACGGGCAAAGCGAGAGCGGTGCTTCTGAGAGGAGGAGCGAAGGGCTTCGGCTTCAAAATGAAGATGTGGGGTGAGGAAGAAGATGGAAAGAAGAGAGACGTGGCCATGGCACATCTGCTGGTCTGCAACTTCTTATCGGGATGCACAAGACACGAGGTCGCAGCAGCGGTCGAGGATACGGCATCGCACGGCGCATTTGGGCCCTCCGAAAAGCTTTCGCTTGAGGTCCAACGTGAAGCTTGGGCTTTCCGAGAAAGGCTGTTGCGAGGACGAGCCCAGTGCCGGCGGTTTCGAACCCACGCAATCGCGCGTGCATCTATCCTAGGCGATGCGTCGCCGGTGTCGCCCCGGTCCTCGGCGGAGCTACGCCGGCATCCCTCTACCTCCTCCGCGTAGCTTTCCAGCCACGATCGAGTTGTCTTCTTTTCATCGTAGAGGATTGGCGTGGGACTATGTCTTGAGCCTTGAGCTACTGCAAAGCAAGATTTTGCACTAAAAGCCCTTCAAATTGTGCTACCAGATACCAAAACTTAGGGTCGAGAGTGTTTGGAGGCTTGAAGCTGCTTGCAATCCGTATCTTCCTAATGAAGCTGTGAAAGTTGTTCTAAAAACGTAAAGTTATTGCTATTTTGTCAAATTAGCTATAAATCTTTCAATTTTGTTAATTGAGAATCAATTGTATTAGGTCAATTTTGGCTGGAAACGTTGATGTGGATGCCAACCATCTCAGCACTAACATGGATAATTTTTAATGATATTATCATATTTTAATATTTTTTGAATTTATTATTATTTTTATTATCTTTTTTTTGTTACCCTAGGTAACCCCACCAACCAAAGATGAGAGCCCCACCAGAACCAAGAGAAGGCGGCCCTCTCCCAGATCTAGGCGAGGGTCCTTGTTGAGGTGCCAGCAACTTGTTGGCCATGGTTGGCACCCCATCACTAATAGGGCAATGGCCGTAAGCGAAAGGGCTAGCCCACCTAGTTTGTTTATTTATTTATTTGTATTTTCTTTGTTACTATAGGTAACCCCACCAACCAGAGATGAGAGCCCTCACCAGAACCAAGAGAGGGCGACCCTCTCCTAGATCTGGGTAAGGGTCCCAAGCCTTGCCGAGGTGCCAGCAACTTGTTGGCCATGGTTGACACCCCATCACTGATATGGTGGTGGCCGTAAGTGGGAGGGCTAGCCCACCTATTATTTATTTGTGTTTTCTTTTTCTTTTTAAGTTTTAGGTTTTTTTTTTTATTCTTTTTTGAGTTTATCATTTTTATGGAAAAAATAGAAACAAGGAAAAAGAAATAAAAAAAGGAAAGAAATATAAAAATGTATAGGCCAAAAATACCCTTGACTAGCCAATTAGATCAAACTATTTTTTAAAACAACTTTATTTGAAATAAGGTTCACTTCAAATTTTTATTTAAAAAAAAGAAGAACATTTCAAGTCCCAATTTGAATGTTTTCCTAAAAATCATGTAACCAATTGATGATTTAAGGAGCGTTTGGTAATGCTTCGGGAATAAGTATTTATGTTCTTTTGTTTCCTAAAACAAAAATTGAACATATGTGTTTGGTAAGTTTTTTGTTCCAGAAATAAATTTAGAACAAATTATTTATTGTTCCAACAACTTAAAAATAAGCTTTCATTTTTTCTTCCTTTCTTCCATTTCCCGTTCTCTTACTTTCTTCTTCCCCCACAAATTGCTGGCCTCAATGAGGTCGCCTTGAGCTCGTTGGCCATCAGCGAGGCCCCCTTGTGCCTCGCCCGGCCCACCGTGAGGTCAGCATCACCTAGTCTCACGGTGGCGGGTTGAGGGACGGCCTCGCTAGATTTGGGCAAGGCTCGAGGAGACCTCGTTGATGGCCAACGAGACTCCCCGTTGATGGCCAATGAGGCTCCCCTGAGGCCAGCAACCTTGCCAAGGTCGACCACTTGGAGGAAGGAGAAGAAAAAGACAAAAAGAAACGAAAAAAAAGAAAAATGTAATAAAATTATTAATAAATTAAAAGAAATTTTAAGTCATGAAAATATTTAGGGTCATACTAAATGTATTTCTATTTTGAGAATATAAATTTTATGTGGTTATCAAATGTTTTAAAATACTTAGAAATTGTTTTTGAAAACATAAATAAAAAAAAACGTTTTTGCAAACAAATTATTTTCAAGAAGATAAATATTACCAAACGCAGCCTTAATGACAAAATTGAGTGCATATATGCAATGAGGCCAATGGTAGGAATTAAAATCCAAAAGAAAGATGAAACGGTCTAAAACAAGAAAATAAGCTTGAGATTTTTTTTTTTAAATCCCATGCTTGATTATTCTCCTTTGAAAAATTTCCCATCGATTATTCACTTTTAGTGAACTAAACACATGAAAATTGTAAAAAACAAAAAAAATCATCTCATTGGTTCATCCTTCACCAAATCAAACACGCCCTTGGAATGGATAGGGTTGACATGCTTTTATATTTTTTAATCCGGCAACTCCACACGTGTTCCTCGCTTTCTCTAGAACCTCCCACGTACCACCAGGAACCCCGAACCAGCTGTACACCAACATCCCCCTACCCCATTGGCCGAACCGCCGCACCAATCAAAAAGCAAAAGCAAAATACAATTCCCGAATTACCCAAAAAGCCCTCCAAAAGCGCAACGCGCTCCGCCGACGTGGCCACCCGCAGCGAATGGGGCGCGACTTTAAGATGCCCCCTGGTACGCCCTTTGGGGCGACTCCGGCATTGGGGCCCCCGTCGCCCCCGCCCGGATCCGGCCGCCTACGTGGCGCGATCCGATCGGATAGCGGGACAGGTGGGACGGTGGGACGGAGCGAGTGGGCGCGCGAGTGGGGGAAGGATCTAAAATATCTGCCCCAGTCGTCCACGTCGGCACGGAGGGGAGTACTGATCTGGAATCAGAGATTGCACTTTTTCCTCCAAAAAGAGCAAAATGTCAATCGTTTTTTAATAAACTTTCTGAAATTCTCTCGCCCTTTTTGCGCACCAAATATCTTTCCCTTTTTTCGCCTCTCCTTCCTCTCCATTTCGATCAGTTCTCTCTTTCTCTCCATCGGATCTCGGGAGCCGGACGATCCCGGAGCATCCGCAGTTTCGGGTCGGGGTTTCCGCCATTTCTGGTTCAATCTCGGAGCTCCGACGACGGTGGATATGGGCGAGGAGGTGAGGATGAGCGAGTATGGCGGCGGCGGCGGCGGCGGCGACGGAGGCGGCGACGATCGGGTCTCCGAGTGGGAGGCCGGCCTCCCGAGCGCCGACGACCTGGCGCCGCTCTCGCAGGCGCTGATCTCGCCGGAGCTGGCGTCCGCGTTCAGCATCGCGCCGGAGCCCTCCAGGACCCTCCACGACGTCAACCGCGCGCTGGAGAGCACGCTGGCGGGGCTGCGCGGACACCGGACGCTGTCCCAGGGGTTCTCGTCGAACAACGAGTTCAAGTCCTTCGTGGAGGATCGCGACGCGGCGGTCGCGGAGGAGGCGGACGGGGATGGGGATGGGGATGGGGATGGGGATGGGGACGGGGACGGGGACGGGTCCGATTCCAGGAAGATGAGGAAGATCGACTCCGCCGAGGAGGCGGATTCGGCGATGAGGACGGAAAATTCGGTGGAGGATCCGTCGGCCAAGGCGATGAAGAGGCCGCGGTTGGTCTGGACGCCTCAATTGCACAAGCGGTTCGTGGAGGTGGTCGCGCACCTAGGGATTAAGAACGCGGTGCCCAAGACGATAATGCAGCTGATGAACGT
Organism: Eucalyptus polyanthemos subsp. polyanthemos; assembly: GCA_017140185.1. Classification (NCBI taxonomy): domain Eukaryota; kingdom Viridiplantae; phylum Streptophyta; class Magnoliopsida; order Myrtales; family Myrtaceae; genus Eucalyptus; species Eucalyptus polyanthemos. Next base: position 30,594,809 of record CM029466.1, on the reverse strand, counting down.
CGAGGGATTGACCCGCGAGAACGTCGCCAGTCACTTGCAGAAGTACAGGCTTTATTTGAAGAGGATGCAGGGGCTGTCCAGCGAGGGCCCGTCTGCATCGGATCCGCTCTTCGCGTCCACCCCGGTGCCGCAGAGCTTGCACGAGAGCCCTGGAGGTGGAGGTGGGCATGCGAATGGGCACGCTCCGATGCCGATGCCCATGTCGATGCCATATGGCGTGCCCTCTCATATGCCGATGCCTGTATATGGGCATATGGGGATGCAGATGGGAAATCCGCAAGGGTTTCAGTCGAACCCGTACATGTTACCGCAGATGGACTGGTCGGGGAATAGATGTGGATCACTCGTATCATATCCGAACTCCGGTTCTAATGATAAGTGATTGTATTCCTGAATTACATAGCACTGTTGGGTTGAGGTGAGCTTCTTTCTCTCATCAGCTATTCCCTGTACCATCGAATTTTAACATTGTTTATAATCGTGGCGCATCTGCTAGCTCTGTTTTGCAGGGTGATTATACTGCTTTCTTTACAAAGAAGTGGAACTTGCCATTCTTTTCCATTAACAAGTGTTCATTGTTTTTGCCATTGCTTGAAGTAACTTATACACGTTCAGGGCCGTTGCCTCCGTTTGTCACTGTTTATATTCAACTACGCTTCCCTTTGGAGTGGATTGAAAATTTGTGGGTTAGAAATGAGTCAAGAAATATCCTTTGGCAAGTTGGGAAAAGTTGGATCTCTTTTGGTTATATAGAGAAAGAGGAAGCCGGGCCACAGTGGCCTGTTTAAGCCTCTAATTCATATTGTATGAGTGATGGAGGACCGGCGGATACAGATAAGACATCAATGATGAAGTGGCATCGTGCCTTACGCTTGTTCGCTTGTTAAAAGCTTAGAGCAGAGAATTGAATTGCGATGTAACTCTCATCATTCTACTATTTTTGGCATTTTAGGTTAGTAGATGATGCCTCCTCATCTGAAGTCGCGTGGACTTCTTTGATTTATGGAAATTTTGGTACTTGCTTCAATCCTTCTCGAAAAAAGTAATTTATGTACCGAGGTAGTCTTTATTCTGGCCAAAAAAGATTATAGGAGTTCTTCTAAATGTTGCTACGATATATCAGTGTATGGCGGTGGAATGCATGGTTCGCTATGTTAAGAACCTCTATAGATTCTGCCAGCCTTGTCAACTTGCGCTAATCCTGCTTAAACTGATTCCCTAGTTTAGACTGTTCATAAAAGTGCTTCTTGTATAGAGGAAGCTGCCATCACGTTCACAAAAATGCGAGCATTTACTGGTATCTGATACTCTTATTCTGTTTGACCTTATTGTGAGCTTCAGAATGTTTTACTGAGAATGATGCTATAGGTCGAATTTACTTAAGTACCTTCACTAGTTGACTCTACTAGGAGAAAAGCAAGAAGCTGTATGGTCCGATCCCCCTCAATCTTGCATAAAGATTTCTACTCCAACCTAGTTTAATTGTGGAATGAGCTGGTTCCGCATCAGTCTGAACAAGCATGTTAAGGATAATGGAACTAGCCTACATCTTTTCAATAGACACTTCTCTTACCTTTTGGTGACTGGGTTTTGTTGAGAATAGTGCATCTGGTGCCGATGCTAGAGACATTGGACTGGAACCGGGTGGCTTGAGAACTTATAAATGTGGTGCTCTCTCACTAACATACTAACGCTGATCTTGTCATTTTCCTTCAGAGGTCATTTCATCGTGCAAGCAGCAAGAGTGCAATAGGAGGGGCTGTGAGCTGAACCATGATATTGAGGCAGATTACCTATCAAAGCTGTTGAGGCTTCTATCGAGTGGAAGAGCTTCTCTTAGATTCTTTATACCTCCTTTCCAGCATTATTGCCATGCAAGCATTCTCACTGGTGATTATTGTTTCAGAAGGGGAATAATGAAGTCCCAAGACGAGCCGCCTGCTGGAACTCTTATTGTGAAGCAGGCCAAAGAGATGAGGGAAGTATAGAATCCTGTAGCCGGTGAAGAGTGAAATTGGACAATTGTTCAGTTGTTTGACTCTAGCTAGTTTTACAGACGTGCTTCTAATTTAACATGTCTTCAGATCTTCGGTATCAGTCGTCTGCTTTGATCTTGCCATATTGTCGATCATTTTTGTCACATCCCAACTCTTCAAGTATAGGGGAAATGACACGTCTGTTCTCCATTCTGAAGGATGCAGCAGCATCATATACATAACCATATGTAGAAAATTGACAAAACAACAAGCTGGTTACAGGTTTAGAGATTTAAATTCCACAAAATAGAATATATACATCTCCAGCGACTATCAAATTATCTTAACTTATATCAAAATTCAGCTCTCAGAAATCCCTGCTGGTATTGCTTTCTTCTGATATGTCCTAGCTATAATAGTTGAAAAGAATTGATATGAATTGTATGAGCAAATCATTGCCTGGTGAGTAGTCTAAATCTCTGATAAGCAAATCGAGCATTTATTTTACACATTTACAAATGGCATCCAAATATATTTATCCAAATCTAGTATATATAACACATACAAGATCAAAGATGAGTTATCCCTTCAAAAACATTTATTTGAGCAACAATATTAAAGCAAGTTTGACCGAGTCCATCTATTAATATAACGTACACTATCAAACTATGGTCACGTTTAACATTTCGTGACAAGGACTATCAAAATTTCTCCATTCGCATGAGTCTTCACTTATGTTGGTGTCTTGTCCAAATTGGGGGTCTGGAGACATTACGCATACACAACCCCTCAATGGATTTAGCACATAGCAACAATAGGCATAAAACCACTAACTCATTTTCCAACAACTCACAAAACGGATCTAAAAATCATTTTATAATCTGGAAACAAATGAAAATCATAACCTTTCCTAGTTCAATTTATCAAGCAACATATATTTTATATAGCATTTCTCAAACCAGTTTACAAAAACTCAACTAATTTCAAGAAATGCTTTACTATGCCATTTCAAATAACCAAAAGGGTATGATCTTCTAGCTTGATGCAACAAAATATGCTCTAAATACCACATTTCTTTCTCTTTTTTACATAAATCATATCATGTGATGTCTCTTTTCTATTATTTTCAGGACATGAGTTCACAAATCCTTGAAAAGATAAGCATCACTCACCTAAAAATGCGAACTAGCTCAAGTGAAGAAAACTCTAATTCTTATCAATTTTTTTGGTCGGCAAATCTTATCAATTAAGTGACAAATGCATGAAATCAAGGAAATAACGACCTTATTTAAGGTTTGACAAAATTAAGTTTATTTGGTGACAAAGCCACTCCGACAACTAACAAAAAGCTTGCCCAAAGCAGTATTAACTACCGTTGTCTGCTACTGCTGTACTGCAATACTGCAATGGCTTGCACCCAGAATTTAAAAGCATCCGTTTGAACTCTACCGATGCTCATCTCAAGTGGGTCCAGAGTCATTGGTAAGTTAACTAGACACATTAAAAGATGGCAGAGATGGGCAAAAGCTGGTGCCAAACATAGTACTTTGAATTTGGTTTCAATAATGCGCAAGAAACTTCAAAATTTCACTCTGACTAGACTGTACACCCAAATCAACTTCTATAAAATTCTTTGCATCCATAACACCCCAAAATTTCTTTATAAAATGATTTCACAATTCACCAACCTTGAGAACCAACCCAGCACCTCAAAATTCAAGACAATCCGAAATTACATCTGTGCTAAGAATTTCTCTTCGATTAAAGAAATCAAGACTTGGAATTCTTACTGAGCACTTCGAAACGATGTTGATTCAGTGTGTCAAGTTGTCCATGGCTTGATGAACCAAAACCTTCCTCTCTCTCTTGGTTTCTTTCTTTTCTCGTACCCTCCTCTCTTCTTTCTTCTCTTTCTCTTCCTTTATAGCTGCAGCAAAAATGAGATATTGGCTAAGGAAAGCGCCCAGAGAAGTATCTTCATGGGCTTAAAATAGGGTTTGGAGAATTGGACACAAAAATATTTCTCTTATTTGGCCCATTTGTTGCAATTTTCATGGTAATTGTAATAAGATGCGTTTTAACTTCTCAGGCAATGAGAAACAAGCATGCTGCTTGTCTAATCATACAGGTTCCACATTTACACTCCTATCAAACCATAAGACATGGCTCAATGCCAATCCTTCCTTCACCAACCCCGCAGGGCATGTCAATACTCATCACCAATCGATGGTGTTGACTGGGATTTTCAGATAGATACAAGAAATGTGGCTCCCACTACAATAGATCTATCTTTTCTCTTGGCAAGTTCCCAGTTTCCTGATCTCCTCATTCAAATGGTTGCTCTTGATCTGAACCATCCAATGGAATCACCAATTATCTCTGCTCATCATCTGATTCTTCCACAGTAGTCATGTACTGAGATGTAACAATGTAGTTGTAACTGATTGTAATTGTAATTGCACCTGCTTTAATGTGATAGTAAACTTTTTCATTCTCAGGATGGAGATAACATAATAGCATTCACTTCAAGCTGTGTCTGAGCATCAGCCAGCTATCCAACTAGAACCAAGAAACTTCATCAGTTTTCTTCTTTTCATTCTTAACCTTGCATTCCAATTATTACTGGCATTGGCATATAATTCAGACAGCAACATATTATTCCCTGCATTTCCAGGCTCAAGCCTTGAAAGATGCTGAGCTGCTATTTCTGCGAGTTCCAAGTTCCCGTGGTTCCTACATGCCCCTAGTAGGGCTCCCCACACGAACAAATCAGGTTCCACAGGCATTGCCTCAATAAAGTCATAAGCTTCCGATAGTTTTCCAGCTCTACCAAGAAGATCCACCATGCAAGCATAATGCTCGAGCCTTGGTGCTATCTTGTAAGCTTCCTGCATCTCGTGGAACAAACTCTGTCCAAGTTCAATCATACCTCCATGACTACAAGCAGTGAGAGCTGCCGTGAAGGTCAGGTGATCGACCCTCTTACTATCTTCCTTCTCCATCTGAGTGAAAGTTTCAATTGCTTCGTCACAATAACCATGGCTGGCCAACCCAAAGATCATGGAATTCCAAGAGACTGTGTTCTTTTCAGACATGTCAGAGAATAACAACTTAGCTTCGGTTATAAGACCGCATTTCGCATACATGTCAAGAAGAGCGCTTTTCACAAAGATATCGTTCTCCACTCCAAGCACAACTGCATAACCATGCATTTCCTTCCCAAGCCTCACATCAGCAGATGTAGCACAAGCAGGCAAGAGACTACTAATGGTGGTCGAATTGGGGTAAACCCTGCAAGCCATCATCTCCTTGAATGTCTTAAAAGCATCTTCGTTTTTGAAACTCTGTACAAGTCCAGATATAATAGAAGTCCAAGACACCACATCCGGCTCAATACCAGCAGAGCTCATTGACTTGAGCAGGTCTCGAACAGCCAGAGGATCGCCCTTCTGTGAAAACCCATTAATCAATGAATTCCAGGTCACAACATCTGGCTTCAGACCCCAAAACTTCATCTTCTCTACCAATCCAATTGCCTCTTTTGCAAAGCCGTTTTGAGCATAACCTGAAACCATGGCATTGAATGCGACCAAATCTTTCTCTGCCATCATATCAAATGCTGCGCGCGCTTTCTCGACGTGCCCACATTTCGAGTACATATCAATCAACGCAGAATTGACGAACAAATCGTCTTCAACCGACAGTTTGAGAACCAAAGCGTGCACATTCTCTCCGGCCCGCCGATCCGTGAGCTGCCCACAGACTTTGAGGATGCTGGGAAGCACGAACTCGTTGGGTTCCATCCCCTCCCTCCGCATCTCGAGGAACGCGTGCAAAGCCTCCTGATGGTATCCACGCCGAGCAAAGGCACCGAGGAGGACGGCCCAGCGGCGAACATCTGTCTCAGGAATTTCATCGAACACGCGTCGGGCATCGACCGTGCTCCCACAGTCGGTGTAGAAGCCAATGACTTTGGAGGCAATGTGGGCGGAAGCGCAAAGACCCGTCACGATCAGATGGGCGTGAAGGGCCTTGCCCGAGCGAAGTGCTCGATTACGAGCGCAGGCGTCGATCAGCTCGGCGCAGGCATCGAAAGAAGAGTGGTACGCCCGGTTGATTGATGGAGTTGCACGCAGGTTCTCGTTCCGTACGAGGCGCTTGGCGAAGAAAGACATCGAAGCTGGCGCCGCTACGAACCGGTCTGAAATTGGTTTTGCTCTGATCAGAGAAGGGCGGTCCGGTTCACGTGTATCTTCTTCATCTTCCGGTTCAATGACCCTTGAGTCCGGGCCCCTGAGTACCTGCGCGTTGACTGAAGGTGTGGTTGCACTGATGGATTCCGACCTTGTTTTTACACCGTGAGAGGTGTGGTTGGATGGAGTAGGCCCAGTGAAAAGGCCGAATCCATATAAGCGATTCCATCTTCTTCATGGTGTCATGAAGAGGTGAGCATGGTTTCAGGTAGAACCTAAAATTTAAGAATCGGACGATGAAAACCTATAAATTCCAGATCCAAAATATACAAGATAGGTTTTAAGTTTCAAAAAATGAATAATCTATTTTGATTGATAAGTTATGGGTTCTTAGTTGGAGGAATTTGAAATTTGAAACCTATAATTTGTAACTTAGAATCTATAATAACTTTTAATATTTTTCTTAGTTCATGTTTTCGCGCAATTCTACAATATTCCATACTATTTGATGATGAATATATAATTTAAAAGCACTAGTATAAATCATGGTCAGTGACTTAAGTAGCAAATTGTGGTCATTAAATGTTTTAATTTCTTACAATCGTTCAATTGGTAATATAAGGGCATTCAAATAAACCACAATTAATCAATTAATAATATAAATGAAACCTTTGGTAGACTTTGGATACTAACCTCAGAACCCATGATAGGGTAGGTTATAGGTTCTAGGTTCTAGGTTCTAGGGCATACATGATAGATTCCATTTCCAAAAAATGAGGAATTTGTTTCAATGGATAGATTTCAGATTTTATGTAAAATTTGCACAAAATTTGGAATGACTTACCCTAGTGTTTTGCACTTAAGCATGAAATAGCTTTAAGAATTTCTATAACAACTAAATTCAGTTCATTTCCCTCCCGGTTATTAAATTCAGTTCATTTCGGACCTAACCAAATGCTCTCTCTCTCTCTCTCTCTCTCTCTCTCTCTCTATGGGGAAGTCGTGATGCCACATTTTGAGGAGGCCCAAGGCTAGGCCTGCCGTTTTCACGGGGTGGCTGCAATCACAAAAGAGGTGGCAATTGCGGTGTCAACGTGGCGAGGCAAAATAGCCGATGCGCAAGTTACTAGAGGAGAGAGGGTACGTGTTTTGAAGTTTCTTTCCCCACTTTTGGCGGGTATAGTAAACTTGTTTTAAGCCTTAGGGGTATTAACTTTTGAGCATCTCGATCCATATACTTATATAGAAGATACGTATGTTTATAACAAAACAATCAAGAGAGTGGCTGGAGGAATATTACCAACCATAAATTGAAAAAAACATAATATTGTAACAAAACAAATTGTATTTTCATAACATTATTATCACTCAAAATCTTAAATTGGTATGTTTATGATAAATTTACTCTTCGTTAGTTTTCATTAAATTTTATAATCAAATTGCTGAGTTAGATGATATATGACAATTGATCAATGTTTTGTTTGGGATTTTACTATGCATTGTTATAAATGTATTTGGTTTGTGATTTTTTCGTAATATTAATATAATTTAATAGAAATCAATAAAAAAATTATCATAAATATATCAAGTTAAAGTTAATTTATTATATGTAAATCAGTTTGGGGTTTATAATTTATTACATATCATAGGATTATATCAATTTACATGAGCATACGCAATCCAACGGCTGACATCGTTGGTCCCCCCAGCTGAGAATCCAAAGCAGTCGATCGTGCGGATTGGATCAATTTCACGACAAGAGGCTGATTTTGTACTCAGGCCGACACGTCTCCAAGAACAAAGATTCCATTTTTTTTTTCTCTGCCGTTGTCTACGGCATGAGATCCACACACGACCTCGCTTGATGAACATGCATCATGGATTGGCTCCGCCTCTGAAACCTCGACCCTGTCGCTCCTCCCACCTCGCTTCCACCGCGGATTTCCCCTTCTCCTCTCGCCTCCATCTTCCGCCCCACCCGGGTCGATTCTTCCGTCACGGCCGCGGCCATGGCGGCTGCTGCGGCTGCGGCGGCGGCGGCGGCGGCGTCTTCGGCCCTCTCCCGTCCGCTCCCCAGTCGTTCGTTTGGCCCGGGGAGAGGAACCGGGAGAAGGGTCGGCGGGCGAGGAACGCGCGTACCCTCTCGCGGGCGAGCCGGAGGGAGTCCCCGTACGAGGTCCTCGGGGTGTCTTCTTCCGCTACGCCCGATGATATCAAGAGGGCTTATCGGAAGCTCGCTTTGAAGTATCACCCCGATGTCAACAAAGAGGTATGAGCGCGTGTCTCCATGATGGGCCTTGATTTTACCGCGCGGTTTGGTGTGTTTAGCTCGAGATGAACCGTGTCGATGATTGTGGGTCTAAATTAACTCTGCTGCTGCTTGTCCCTCTAGTCTAATTGTAGATATACAGTGCTAATTGACATTTTAAAATTTCATTGGGTGTAGGTAATGGTTGTAAACCGTAGCTGTTGCAGTTACTTGTGTTGTTCCCAGTCTTTGGTCCATTTTTAGAGTTGCAATACCTTGAAGCTGGGTGGGCAGCTGTGTAGGCCCTGCAGCTGCTAGGCCTTTCGCTAAGTACCTTGTAAGTAAACTTGCATAGTCCCTTTTCACACCAAAAGTTGGAAAGCTGTGCCAGATAGGCTACATGATAGACTTACTCGGGGTGGAATATGGCCCACTGCCAGTCTGGCACGAGACTCGCTATGAATGTTGTAGACAAGTGCTCATCTTTCTATTGTTGATAGATGGCTAGAAGAAATTAAGATTGCAGAACTTAGTAGCTTGGGGTGGTTTTTTGATTTTGCAGTTTGGTGGAGAAGTATTGTTCAGTGCAATCTATTTGAATCTTGGGTATCTTTCCTTTGATCTAAAGTTGGAAGTTAGTCTGCATTGATGCTCCTAATGTTATGCACAAACAGATCACAGAATGATGGATTTTTCTCCTTCATGAGACATTCTAGGATCGCATCTTTAAGTCAGGGGTAGCACCAAAGCCTGCTTTATTTTGATCCTTTGATCTTGTTGATCTTTCATCTCTATGAAGTAGTTTAATAGTCAATGCGGACTGGTTAAAGTTATCCAACTTTTGGAATTCAGCCTGAACAAATTGTGTGGATTCTGTAAGCTGTTTATGTGCTTCAATGGTGTAGATGTCAATGGATTGTTCTGATATTGAGCATTAGAGCTGGTAGGGCTCATAGATCCTGACGAGGTTGTTCCAGTGTATAAAGCCATTTAAATCTCATGGATCCTGACTGTCCCAGAAAACTTTGATTCTAGACAAGTGACAGAGGAATATTGAGATTCTTGCTGTGCATTGTTGCATTTAGTGTGTTCTCAGACTTGTTAGTGCAAAATTTTCACATCAAGATGAATATCTTCAACCAAATATCATTCCATTTGCTACATAGAGATGGTCTTGTTAACCACATTAAGTGCTGAAAATATCACTCCATTAGCACTTAATGTCAGTAGGTGTGTTTGATAACCACTAATTATAGACAATTTAATTAATTCATTTAAGTAAAAAGTCACTTAATCTTGTAAGAAAGAATTACGCGCTTAATTGGTTAAGTGATAAAATATACAATGAAAAGTAAGAACATAGCAATTATATTGTCAAAACATTTCAATAATACTCACTATTGCAAGTTCAGTAAGGAAGCAAGAAAAAAGTTAAAATTTAATTTTCATGTGTTATCAATCAAACAACTTTTAACTTTATTTTCAGCACTTACTAGTTTGTATTTAAATTTCAGAACTCATTTTTCAGTTCTATCGAATGGGCTATAGTTACATAGGATCCCCAGACATTAGGGTTTGGGACTATTCACATTGTCTTGCATATGTTTAATGCCATCTTATACGGGCATTTGAAAAATGGTAAGGACTTATCTTCGATTCTATGGTGGAATTGTTGACTGGTCTAGTGGAAGTGTGGGAATTGTCTTGTGTGATTGATCTGTTCACACATTTTGTCTCTTCTTTAGGTGATCATACTTACAGACTGCAAGTTTAATGGCTGTGGTCAGATGCATATATCATTCTTTGAGGAATATTTTTGTTTAAGTACTTGTCTGCTGTTAGTCTACACTTAATATACCTTGGTAATGCCGTTTGCTATCTTGCATGATGAGGAAAGAGACATTTGGATCATGATTGTTGACAGGGCAGGGGTAGTTCAATTTGCTCCTGGTATGGGTCCACGTCTTGGGAAATGCAGATGCAGTTGCTAGAGAACCATTTAGAAACTTGGTTGACATAAGGACTTTTAGTAGGATCTTTTATTTCATCCATGCTTATTTTGTTGTCTGTCAATAGGCATTGATCAGCAATAGACGTTGAGAATGTAATGTTTGTAACCATTGTACATGATTGCAAATGGGTCATACCTTGTCTCCAATGGACATTTGCTCCCTTAAGTGACTAAAAAGGTTTAAAGATTTCTTTTTTTTTTAATCTGCAGAACATTCCTAGCTGTGTAGCTTTCCTAGCTATATCCTTGCAAGATCTTTGTTGCAGTAGCAGCCTCTGTAAAGAAAATCAGAAGATGACCACTCAAGTGATCATCAATAAAATTGGAAAAACTTATTCTGTAGTTTGTGGGTACATTATTTTGTAGCTCTGCATTTGGCCCTGATGAATGTGGTTTTTAACTATCAAAGACTTATTTTATTTCCTTCTAAAAGAAAATCATGATTAATTTCACAAAAGTGGTTGCTTGCAATGTGATGTAGTTTGATTTCTCAAATTGCTGTTGACTAAAATTTAATTATCTCATATGTCAAAATGTCTCATATTTCAGGCGAATGCACAGGAGAAGTTCATGAGGATTAAACATGCATACAACATTCTCCTTAATTCTCGTGATTCGAATTCCAAGAGGAGATACAACACTGGAACTGGTGCATCTGGGTTTTCATACTCCACTGAGGATAAAGCACCCTAGATGAAGAATTCTATGGACTCGGTAAATTCAATAATAAGCTGCAGTCATTACTTTGTGCATTATATGGTATTCTTTCAGGGTTTAGGTGGGTTTGGCATGTTTTGACCAAAATGACATCCTAAGATTTGGAACATCTTGGAAAGGGAATATTTTTTCAATAAATGAAGTAGTAGGTTCTTTCCTGACCATCATTAGTAATGTAATTTCTAGGTTAATGTCTGGATATAATGCAGTAGAAACTTATGGCGGAGACCACATGGACATGCAACTTAGTATAATGTAAATTGGGTATGGCCCTCGCCAATTCCTATTGAAGAAATACTTTTGGAGCATGCCTTACTTGTTGTTTAGCTTGGTTCTAGCTTTTCTTTTTGTTCTATCAACTTCAGATTGACGTTGGCACATGATTGTCTGGGGCAAAATTTCTTTTCTGATGTGTTTCCAAGTGTACGTTAGTTTAGGGATTTTGTATGTTCTTATGTTTAACCCGTTTATGCTGCAGGTAACTTTTTCAGGGATGTTCAGATAACAATAGGTAGATAGTTTTCTCTATGAGACATTGCAAGTGCCATCTGGTTCTTGGCTTACCTGTTACTTTTTAATCTAACAGCTTATATCATTTCCTGTATTTAGAAAATTTACTTCGATTTTTACCATCTTGTTTTGCATGGCAGAGGATTTCTTCAGAGATCTACAGGAAGAATTTCGTAACTGGGAATCAGGTGCATCTTCACAAGGAAAGCCGAAGAGCTTGTGGGAGGAATTGGCGGTGAGAGTTACTTTTAAAATGTTGCTACATTTGGAAAAATAAAATCTCTTCCATGCTCTTCATTTTAGAACCTGTATTTATGGCAAAAAGTAATAGCAATGCAGAGTAATTCAACCTAATGTCTTCTATCCTTGGGGTTTGAGATCCATGATTTGAGGCTAGGACCTTATGCTTTGAATTTTGTTGCTTGAAGGATATCGGTGAAGAATTTGTGGAGTTTCTAGAGAAGGAGCTAAACATAACTGATTCAGAGGTGGAAGCAAATCAGTATGATGATGGGTCGCAAAGAAGTTCAGGGACTGAAGGTATGCAAAATGCTAGTGAAAATGAAGCTAGCAAGGGAAGCGGCATAGAGGAAAATATTGATGAGATAGAAGCTACTCTCGCTCGCTTGAAAAAGGAACTTGGCCTGTAATTGATTCATAATAATTTTGTGCTGCATATTTGTTCCATTACTCATGTTGTGTTTGTATAGATATGATATGTTGCGATACCTGTGGCTTCAATAATCTTTGAAACCGACAAAGGTCAGTGATGAAAGCCAAGGGAGGAGTAGGAGATTAAGATCGAGTCCTGCAAAGATCATAGAATAATAGGTACAACTCAGGAGTAATGTTGGAGCTCAAATTTCATTCTAATTGAAATGAAAAGCTGTTTCTTTTTAAGTTTGCATATTCTTAAAAGTATGTTTTCTGAGTAATGTGAGCTGAAAAGACTGTTTTCGGTGTTCTGGTGTCTTCACTTCCATGTTCTGGTGGTTGCATTAAAAAGCTCTAAGTAACCATAGGCTTGTTTCCGTCATGTTTATGGGAATGACATTGTCTGAAAATTTCAATTTGTATCAAATTTGCGACAATCTTTCCTCATTAGACTCCGGTTGACCAGTCGTGTCTACTTAATACCGTTAGCGCGCCCGTAATTTGCCTCTAGACATTCACCCAAAGTTGCATATGCTTTTGGAGTACAATAAAAGCAGTCTTTCATGTGTCTATCCTCGACCATGCCGTGAAAATGTTGACTGTTTTCCGGAACTTTCGATGCCAAAGAATCGGTATGCAAACCCCCTTTCAGAAATAATTGAAATTGCAGGCATCGTCTAGTGGGGCTGTTAATTCCACAATATAAAAGAGGTGTAGGGCATCGTCTACTGGACCCGTTAATTCCACGATATAAAGAGGTGTAGGGGTGATTGGTTCAAGACGTGGAATCTAGAATCTACCTTATTATAATTGGTTCTCAATTTTTGGAACTTGTAACTTATATTGTTTGCTTGGAATTGATTTTGAAACATACCGTATTTTTTGGATATGGTTCGAGGGTCTATCTTAGAACTTATTTTTCTTTTTCTTTAAACTAGAGGGATACTCGGTTCGTCTTATTCGTGACAGCTTTGAATGGCTCAAGCTAAGCTCTCGATTCCAAAATAAGAGAGTTCACAGCTTCCAGCGAGCGCATTTCTTGCAACTCCAAATTGATGCCCTTATTCTCGACATGTTTCAAGAACTCATGCACAGGACCACTCGAGTCCCATTTTTAACATCTTCACCACACGCTTCAGATTCTTTAGTCTTCCCCAACAACTCAAAGCTCCCTCTGCCTATAGATGTGCTTATTTGCTTAACACAATGCTAAGAACAAGTCAAACTGAAGTGAAGGTCAAAACAGAGAATGAAGTGGCAATGTGGCGACAACCTTAGCTTTAGCTTATGCGAGCGTCTCTTGCAACTCTCGAACTTGATTGTGGACGTTCGCGCCGTTCCTAAACGCTCTCGAGGTGGCGGATTGGGCAATAACATTGAGTACCAATTCGTTGACATCGCCAACGGCGAAGGCACAAGGTTCATGGTCAGCAAGAGGTAGCAAAACCAGTCGAACTTGTGATTGTGCAAGGAAGAGGAAAGACGAAGGATGGACGGATCGCTAACCGATGAGGTTAGAATTTTGGGTGAAAACGAAATTAGGATTTTGGCCTTTCAACTTAGAAAATCGGTTTCGAAACCGATTTCAAAATAGGTCTGGGCAATCCGATTCTCGAGTTGGGATTCAGCTAGAATGAGGGACTGGACCGGTTTTAACCAGTTCCGTAAATTTGGAAATGGTTCCGGGACCTGTTTTCCGGGCTATCCAGACCGGTTCGCAGGTAGAACTGGTCCGGCTGGAGGGATGGATTATGTTCTTGGATACCCACGTGGGGGTTGCATGCAACACCGGTCCCCTGAAATTTCGACACGCGCAATGAAACCGCTGCTGATTTAAGAAATACACGAGAGATACGAGCCGTTGAGTTTGCCCGCTATGGATGAGGTTTACACCCTGTTTAAGTCCGTAATCCGACCGAGCTCGACTCGTTTGATCAGCTGCATGCGCAACGTAAGATCTTTTGAAACAGAATCTACAGCGAGATTTTCGAGCTCCACTCCCGAGTGAATACCGAAGCGGCGGGAATTCAGGACGACAAGAGATGGCCATGGAATGGGACCGGATTTCGCCGCTCGTATCCTGAAGCAAACGGCAACAAGAAGAGGCCACCCATCTCCTTCTTCTTCCTCTCCCTTCGCCGTGACGAGAGCCTTCAGCCTCCACTGCGCAGAAGACGAGAGCGAGTCCTCCTTCAACAGTCGCCACCCGCTTCACTTCGATGGCAGCACTCCGTCAGAACGACATGAATTTCTACGGACACCTCGCGCGCTCAGCAGGCTCATCTCTCGTTGCGCCAAATGGGCCTCGCTTGACGCCGGGGCTCAGCTCCATTCCGTCGTCGTCAAAATGGGTTTCGCTTCGAACGTCTACCTGTGCAGCGCTCTCGTCGATATGTACGGCAAGTGCGGTAGAATCTCGCGCGCCCGTGACCTGTTCGAGGAGCTCGGCGAGAGGAGTGCGGTCACCTGGAACTCCTTGATCTCCGGCTATCTTCACGTGGGTTGGCCGCTGATCGCCGTGGACTTGTTTCTGAAAATGCTCGAAGGGGAATTGCTCCTACGCCGCACAGTGTATCCACTGTTTTGGTGGCTTGTGCTCAACTCAGAGACAGCGATATTGGCAGACAGATGCATGCGTTGGGTTTAAAAGCAGGGTTTGGGCGTAATGTTGTCTTCGGGACTGGCCTGATCGACATGTACAGTAAATGTTCGAATTTGGAAGATTCGAGGAGGGTTTTCGACCGGATGGCGTGCAGGAACGATATTACCTGGACGACCATGATCACCGGGCAGGCGCAGAGTGAACAGCCAAGTGAGGCGATGATATTACTGAGAGAGATGATGCGTCAAGATATTAGACCAAACTATGTCACTTACAATAGCGTACTCTGCTCGCTTTCTAATCCAGATTATTCGAATTGGTGCAAGCAAGTTCACTGTAGGGTGATCGTGGCAGGTTTCGAGTCCAACATGTATATAGCAGTCACGCTCGTGACTGTCTATTCCGAGTGCGGTTGTAGCTTGGAGGACTTTCGCAAGGTTTGTTTGGGTGTAAGAATATGGGATCAAATCTCATGGAACGCGGTGATCGCTGGATATGCTAATCTTGATGATGGAAAAGAGGCCGTGAACTGTTTTTGCAAAATGAGAGAGGCTGGAATCTGTACAGACATTTTCACATTTGCGAGCACTCTCAAAGCCGTAGGTTCTTTCTCTGCTCTTGAAGAGGGGAAGCAAATCCATGCTCTGATTCTTAAATCCGGGCATGCTTCTCACATGTACGTTCAGAACGGACTTGTCTCTATGTATGCTAGATGCGGCACTCTTGGTGATGCAGAAAAGGTGTTCTCATCAATGGAAGAGCATGATGTTATATCCTGGAACGCATTGTTATCTGGCTATGCGCACCATGGTTTTGGTGGGAAAGCAATCGAGGTATTTGAGCGAATGAGGAGAACTGATATTAAACCGGATAGCACCACCTTCCTAGCTGTGCTGACGGCTTGTAGTCATGTTGGTTTGGTTGAGAAGGGACTTGAATTCTTTTCCTTAATGAGGAGCAGTGATTTTCTCGAGCCACCAAAATTAGAGCATTATGCTACTATTGTCAATCTTTTTGGTCGAGCTGGACATCTTGAAGAAGCAGAGGGATTCGTCCATGGCATGCCAGTGAAGCCAGGTCCCTCGGTCTACAAAGCTCTACTAAGCTCTTGCAGAATTCATGGAAACAAGGAAATTGCTCTACGATCTGCAAAGAAGCTTTTGGAGCTGTATCCTGATGATCCTGCCACTTATGTTCTGCTATCCAATGTTTTGCTAACAGGATGTGAATGGATCGATGCTGCAGAAATACGGGCACTCATGTGTGATAGAAGAGTTCAGAAGAAACCAGGTTCTAGTTGGCTTTAACTCTGAAGGAGGATATGTGCTGAATTTTCTTTTCTGGGACATGGAAACCTTATCCTGGGTGGTGTCAACTGTCAGAACGTGTGAGTGGCTGTCTTTTTCCCCCTCATAGAAGGAGGAGAAATTAGCGATTACCTCTGTTAGTCCCCAGAAGCATAAATCTCTTTTAGGTATTTATCAAAATGTGACGAGGTGAAGGAGTCCATCACAAATTTTGTCCCCAGTAATAAATTCTTTGTAACTTGCTGAAAATGGTAATATGACTACTGAGGACAAACTTCAGATATAGAGAAGATAGCATGGACTACTGAGCACGGAATCAGTTCACAAGAAGTACCGGGATCTAGTAGTTTTGCCCCCTTGTTATCTAGTAAACAACAATGTTTGTTTTAGTATCTTCATTAATCGCTTTGTTTGGCTGAGACTTGCTAATGTCACCACGTTTGACGAGGAATGAAGCTACAGAAGAAGAATGCTACAAACCAGCTGAAGTGACTGCAAGTGAAACATCCATTTACCAGCGGATCATGAATTTACAGTTCTTACTTCATTATGATGCTCTCTCTTTGTGCATACTTGGCTGTCAATGATTCCGTTCAGCCATTTCTTGTAAGTACTATCTTCACTACAGCATTGAATTGCAAAAATCTTTTTAGGCTGCCTAAAGCGATAATGTCATAAAAGTATCCATCTTTGACATGCTTTTATCTGGGGGAACTCATTTTCCAAATTCGCAGATCATGTTTATGAGCTGAACTCGTTTTTGATATTCGTGAATCATAATACCCTCTGGCAGTATGGTCTTAGCTATGGTCATGCCTTCCCTCTCATCCTTTTCAAAGGATGTATGCAAACTTCTTCAGGTGGTTTCATCTGAGAAATTATGGAAATGTAACCTAGCATGGTCTACTGCGATTCTGTTAGGAATTGAACTGCCTATTAAATGAACGCAAACTTTATCCCCATTAAGCAAGTGCAACGCTTTAAGAGATAATAGATGAGGAAAAGGGAAATTATCCTCAAGAATGAATGAGAAGCATATGTCATAATAAAAAAACTACTAATATAAACAGGAAGACTTTCAAATTCAAAATCTAGTAATATAAACAGGGTTTGATCTGATCAATATCGTTTATAGAACATCCCAACTTACGATAATGGTGGATTCTAATACTGGCAGCTACCATTGTCACTCCTGGCTGTTGGATCGAAGTTTGCTGCACCCGGGTCAGTGCAACCTTCAGGAACAGGAAGATTGACTTGTTGGGCTGCTTTGCCTGCGTTATTGTTTTCATAAGACGCTTTAACCAAATCCTGTAAATGAAGTAAAGAGAGTGCAGCTATCCATTAACAACAACCTCAGGGATACCGGGGTTCTAACCATAGAAAGTTCCCTGCTCCACAGAATCTTGATTGGCATCTCCCAGAGCTGCCTCGGCCAAGTACTTGTCGGCCAATTGGACTCTCTTCACATTTTCTTGTTCCTGCACCAGCATGTTGCCGTACTCAATCAGCTTCTCAAGAGTCATTTTGGGCTGATCAAAACTTGGGGGGCCCTCCTTTGAGTTTACAAGCTTCTTCCCAATGGTGTCGACTCCCACACCCGATATCCACTTCCTAACCTCGTCATCGTAGACTCTTGCTCTTAGAGCACCAAAAAAGTCTGCAAAGTAGATTGGGGTTTGTGATGAGTAAGATTCGACACGATGCGCTTCAGAGAAAACTTACAATGATTTCCCCATCTCCATCATTTTTTTCTCTCAAAGGACCCTGTAATTTTCAAAGCTTCTGCAAATTTGTTACGCTCTTTTTATTTGATTTTGGGATCTGGGTATATTTGTTATGATCTTAATTGTGGAGAACAGATACATGCCATCCTTTCCTACATAAAGGATACTTAGCAAAAAGTAGTCAACTATTCTCCTCCACATCAGTACTGAATTTGCAATATTAGCAAAGTATCAAGAGATCTACACCATGCTTACCAATGGATTGACCAGGGAAACAATCAACAAGCTTCACGATGGCTTCCCCGGTGATATTGTCCGTCCTGAAGATACCGGTGCAAACACCAATTCGGTCCTCACGAGTGGGAGCCCAGTAGAATTTCTCCATACGACCATCACGGATTAGGGGGGCATACAACGTGGAGAAGTCGTTACCCGTGACAATGATCGGGACACGAGGATTCTCCTCCTTGTTGTACATACCAGGGAGCTGGACATTGGTCGGGTTATCAGCAATATTCATGAGTGTAGCGTTCACCATTTGGTTGTTCACTGTGTACTGCGTGGTACCTCCCATCCTACCTGCACCTGCATCGAGATCATTGATAAAGAGGCAGCACATCTTCCCTTTCTTGATAATGTCGGCCGCTTCACGGTATCTTTGCCGGATGAGTTTTGCTGGTTCTCCTGCATTTCCACTTTCCAGCTCTCCAGCACTCATCATGATGGGGCTGAAATTTCATCACCAAGCATTCAGAGCAAACGAATAGTACAATCAAGTCTAATCAAGCACGGGGGCTTCTGGTCTTTTGGTTAGATTTCAGATGAAGAACTCACTTGATTCCCATTTTGGCGAAGACGAGCTCACACTGGAAGGATTTTCCCTGACCTTTGCCACCCCAGACACCTAAAATCAGGGGAACCTGATCGAAAACCAGATTAATTATCAGTTCAGACTAGTCCACCAAATTTCTATACGTTTTTTTCTCAGTATAGGAACTTCAGACTTCTAACCTTGATGTTCGGCAAGGTCATGAAGTTCTTGGTGATGTGAACAACGAGCTTGTCCATGAAAGCAGGAGCAATGTAGAATCCATCCATGTTATTATCCATATATCTATATCAAGGGGAACATGTAATCAGTATGTATGACAATCGAGTTTGGTCGATAATTTGACCTTCGTTCTGATTGTACGAATCGAATAACCATGTAAATCACTTACTGGCGAAGACCGGTGCTGAGATATTCATAGGAACTCAGGACGGCGTAGTGGGTTCCGGTCCCCATAGGAGCCTGAAACAGAGAATCGACCATGCCCTTGCCTCTGGTAATGTCTTGCTGGTCGTCGGAAGTGTCGTAAGCGAGGCCTTTCCATTTGTCCTTCTCGGTCTGCTTCCCCTCGTCGATCTCGGCGCAAATCCTCAAGCTTCGCGACGAGGGCTTCGGCTGGGTGGTTCTGGAGCTCACCTTCTTCAGGCTGTTGCCCAAGAAGGCTGAGCTCGCGATCGCTGGGCTGGAGTTGTTAAAGCTCAACTGCATCACAGCACATAGAAACTCCATTACACAAGCCAACATGAGTCCACTCGAACTACAATCTCTCTCCATGGCAAGACCATCTCTCAAAGAAAAACATATTCCCTAACCGATTCGCATTTCTTCCGTGTTATCTGCTCCGCTACGGATCATACTACTTACAGAATCAACTATCAAAGATTAAAGAATGACATACACGTTACCGTGCATGAGCTTAGAAAACCAACGAACATTCGCAACTGGAACGGAGCGACAAGAAAAGAACCGAACAAAACAAGCACGACCATATAGAGAACATCGGGCAAAGCGAAGTACCGGCTTCCCATTAACAGTTCCGACAGTTGAAAGTGCAGCAGCCATTTGGCTAGTCAAGAAGCTTCCACTGCTGCTTCGGAGCGTTGCTTTTTTCTCGTCCGAAGTGTTCGAGGGAAGCGTGGGCTATTACTTATCAGGGACGAGCTTTATGAGATTCTAACGTCCATACAAAGGGGATTAGATGAGAGAACACGTGGCGCCTCCTGGAGGCCATTACCACTTACAGACGAAACGAGATATCCCCAATTCATTCTCGCAGGCTTCTCGGCCACTGAAAAGGTGAGGGGCCTTTTTTTAGCAGGTCGAAGTAGATAAATGGAGGTCGCTGGGATGGGTTTTTGGAGTGGGACTTGTGTGCCTCTCGAGAAGAACCGGGGGCCCTCCATTTTATCTCAATTATGCAATCGCAAGCAGACAGAAAACGGAATCCCTGCTATCCCAACTTGCAAAGAGAAAAAGTTCTAGGAACAATACTTAGCTCAGGGTCATGGTAGCACACATGCTAATCGGATGGTTCTTGCTCGACTGCTATACATTCGATCAGTCGTTTGTCCATGGATCTGGCATAATGAGCGAGCTATTCATTAAACTAAGGCCACTTGAGTCATATTTTGTGAGATTCATCGCCACTTCTTTCAATCGCCAATCCTATGAATTTGTAAGACTACCATTCATTTTATCTTTTCGTGTTTATCAATATGATGGAACAAGAGCAAATAATGAAGACAATTAATAGATTTCTTTTCTAGAATGATTCATTCTTCCCAAACACAACATATAATTGTCCGTTTTATGAAATAACTTCGATAAATATAAAACAAAAGGCATTAAGAGATGGATCCTCCTAACCTAACCTTAGACAATCTAAACTTCTTTTTCAAACCTACTTTTATTTCGAGTCAAGAGATAGATAAATAGATACGTCATATCAATTTAATTGAGGGCATTCCAAAATGTGAGTTATTTATCATCCAATCATTCTTTTTATAACAAAATCCAATTTCTTGGTCTCTATAGAAAAGAAAAAGAATTTCACATTCTTTTTTTTTTTTTTTGAAGGGAGGATTAAGAAAATCTTATTGATTTTCTGCCAGTTGTCTTGTCCTTTCATTTGGGCGATGACGTTTTGTTTGGTTTTGGCTGGGGTTGCTATTGTTTGGCCGGCTGATCGCCTTCTTTTGTTTAGTCCTTTTTTGTTTATGGCTGTAGTTGTGTGGCTTAATTGCATTTTGTGCCTTGTTGGCTTCCCCTTCTTTTTTTTTTCTCTTGGTACCCTTCCACTTATTATGTCTTTGTTCATTATGAGTATATGTTTTGGTGATGTTTTTGTTGTAATTATTAGTTTCAGCTTAATATGATTAACTTTCACAATTTTTTTTTTTTATTCATTGTAACTTTCTCCGAACCTCTGAGAAAAGCATGAAAAAAAGGCTCAAGTGTCACAATGGTGATCTCGTAATTCTCAATTTATGAAAGATACATTATTAGGTGCTCCAATTTATTTTCCCATTAAGGCCAAAACTAAATATATAGTACACTGATAAGGGATGTATGGAACTTTGACAAGAGAGGATCGTGAAAGATCGAATCTGAGGCAGCGATTTACGAAATTTGTCATAAAAGGGTGGCTCATTTGTATGGGTTCTGCAACTTGCCAACACGCTCACGCGCATACCACATGCCCCATCATATAGTGACATAGTGACAGTTACTTAACAGTCGCACCCTTAATGCACTGTACCTTATTGGATTATCAAACATGACACCCATCAAAATTTAAGGCTAGCCTTAAAGACTATAAATAGATGTCTAGACGTACCTTTCGAGAATGAAGGACTTTTTCTTTTGGTCTGTAAGAATGGAAGACTTTCAGTAACAAAGAAAGAATGGGAAAGAAAGAGAGCTGCAAAATAATGCCAGCAGATGTGCTCAAAACTCAAATGCGCCCTCGAGAAAGTCACCAAAGGACCAACCATAAGATCATGATTCATAGGTAGAGAAATGCAATCGAAACGAATTACATAAAAGTCTTGGAGAGTTGAAAGTATAGGTTACATAAGATACTTGGATCGCACTGCATTAGGGAAATGGAAAAATTCCCAAAAGAGTCCTGAATATGACCGTCCGTTTAAAGGCCGATAGGGGAAAAAATAGAATAAAACTCTTTCATTATGTACAATAGGCCAGACCGTCCAACCGAGGCCTGAGGACCTCAACCGAGGCTTCCCTTACTCTCTCACCTAATAACGGTAATAATCGATAAAAGGGGGAAAAAATACGTAACACCAATTACATATCTCCATTGTTTCTTCCAAGTAAATTCCTGCTACACAGCAGAACTAATAATACTCCAACGTCATCAGAAGTCAAACTCTCCCGTTGCCTGACAGAAATCAACATAAAAAAAAAAAAAAAAAAAAAAAAAAAAAAAACCATCAGAACTTCGCGTTTAAAACAAAAAAGAAACAGATAAAACCGAGAAAGCAGGAAAAAATACAATCAATTAACTCTAGAACCTGACCTTGTTGAAAAGGATATCCTTATTGTTTATATGCATTATGCCATCCTTAAGTGTGCACTTCCACCTGCTCTTCGTCCGTGTCACCTATCCACACAAAAAATACAATCTAAAAACATAGTTTCTACCAAAACAAAATACGATAGCTCCAAGGCAGATCATCATTGTCATTCTAAAGCAACCGTCACCTTGTCAAATTGGGCTAGAACTAGGTGCTGGGTATTTAGCTCCTCCCCGTCGTCCACATCATCTAAATCATCATCGTCATCATCATTTTCATTCAATGGTGGCTCATCTTCATCTTCATCCTCTCCAACATCATTATGAACTCCAATAGCAGGAGTACCTGCCTGTAAGTCTGAAGAATACAAGAGGGAGATCATCTCAGTTTTCTAATACACCAGTGACACCAAAGGACTGGCTCAAATATCATAAACTTGCAAAAGTCGCAATTACCGTTTGGAGCTGGTGTACTAGCGATATTGTAATCTTCACTCACAACTCCCTGATAATTGTATATCTTCAATGCCAAGAAAAGAAAACACATCAGAAGGGAACCAACCAGTGAGATTGCTCCTCATCTCTCTTTTGTGTGTTGGGGCAGAGGGAAGAGAAGAGAGAAGAGGAAAGAGGGGGGGGGGCTTTGCAGATGCAGCTATACATACCACATGAACAAGGCATGAATTTTTAACAAAGATCATGGTATACCCTTGCACCTTATGAAGATTTCTCAAAGATCTGCTATTAGATATATTTTACCAAGATATGCTCATCATATGGATCCTGAAGACAACTACAGAACTTTCTGCCCAGTGTGCAATATCAGAATTCTATTATCAGAAGAAGCAGAAGAAAGGATCAAGCATCCAATTCGATGTTCTAATATCTTAAGTGGTACTCACATTTGGAGTAGAAAGCATCTCATCATATGGATCAGGAGTTTGCCCATCTACTTGAGGAATCTTTGACAGTGGCCTCCCCACATGTGCCAGCATCTGCCTGTTTCTGGTGTCTGTAGCGGGTAGAGTAGTCATCTTCTCTGTGATCTGGAAATTTACCACACCCGGTTAGCAAATGTACAACTCAACAAATTACACAAGTTCTGAAAGAGATGCTGAAACTTAATCCACCAGGAAACGGATCAACTATCCTCAATCTAGTAAACAGTACAGACATTGGCCCACGATAAAAAACTGAGCTTAAATGAACTTGAAAACAATAACCAACTTCAAGAACCAAATCTACACATTTATACTCCCAAAACTCTCCCTAGGTCAAAATCATGTGGCTAATCCAGTTACAAAGAGTAATTCGTGGAGTCTGAATTTTCACGGCCTGAGAAAATGGCATTATAGCAACATACAAGACAAGAAATAATGTTTCACATTGTGTTAGTGCCAGTGATTCTCTGAACTGGTCTGAATTTCCAATGCCTTGGGAAACTCAGCACACCCTTGATCAACATCTAAATACTGCATCTTTTGCTATAACTTTGAACTACCAAAACAAAAAACCGGTTTACAAAAGTAACCCACTAAACACTCTCTCTGTGTGCTTGAGCATAAAGAAACTCAAATCAGCAATTGGCAAAAATCAGCAAAATAGAACAAAAATATCAGCCAAACCAAATAACAACTAGGTATTTTCACAAGAATTAGAAAAAAACACATACGAACAATAGCAATGAAAATCAAATAAGACCTTTGAATCCTCAAATACAGCATCTCCAGCTCCATCCTGTTGTGGTATATATCCACCATTCTGATAGTGCTGAACAAAATCATCGCGTTTTCTCTTTCCAGAGGCCGTGAAGAAATCCTAGAATTTTTCAACATCAAGACCATTGCTCAAACTTCAATGATAATACTATCATCATTTTATGCAAGAAAACCACTCACTAGACATCCAGGAAGCTATATGAAATTCACAATTCAGAGCAAAATAAGAGGTGAAAACTTACTTGTGTATGGGGCTGATGAGAAGTTCCTCTGTCCCCATCCTCTCTAGCCTCCATATAAGCTACATATATAAGGATAGAAGAGAAATTACAATAGGACCATTAGATTGAAACTCGTTGCAGCTCTAAGATTTTACTCACCAACATTAACATCGACACCCAAGGGGGGTCTTTGATTCATCCAAGGTGAAGGAGGAGGCTGCCAAGAACACAAAACCAATCTGCTTATGGAAAATGTGCAGGACAAGGTTTTGAATAGCAGTTGCACAAAAAGAGCTGTTTGCAAAGGGGGAAGTTCATAAAGGGCATGTCTCCAGGTATGCTAGATGTGGATATTCTCAGTGAAGCAAAATCTATCCTCCCTTAAACACTAGAGCACATGTCACAGAGTGGAAATTCTTTTAATCATAAAACAAGCGCACAAACATTGACTTCAGTAGAGAATCAAAAAATTCTGAAACTGAACCTACACTTCTATCTGTTATCAGTTCTGACAGGTTTATACTGTCCATATAAATATGGCTTAACAT
The DNA here is from genome assembly GCA_017140185.1 of Eucalyptus polyanthemos subsp. polyanthemos. Taxonomy (NCBI): domain Eukaryota; kingdom Viridiplantae; phylum Streptophyta; class Magnoliopsida; order Myrtales; family Myrtaceae; genus Eucalyptus; species Eucalyptus polyanthemos. Next base: position 30,570,013 of record CM029466.1, on the reverse strand, counting down.
TCAAGCCTTTGTATAGCATCAAAACATATAACAGCTAAAGTTACTATCCTCCCATAATCATCTAAAAGATGAGTTATGAGATTAAAATTAGCCATCATGCAGAGGCATTCTTGAATAAACAAGCATCATGAAATCAACCTAGCGATCACTCAACTACTCATACTAAAAATCAAACAGTAAGATACTGAATAAAAAAGAGCTGTTCAGACTTAGAGGAGTAGGGTTTCAATATTTCATTTTCCTTTTCTTTAAGCAATAATTAACAGCTCGCATTATTGAAGAACAATGGTTATACATCAGGCCCGGTGGTTTAGCTAATCAGCTTGGAAAACCATTGCACCAAGCTGAATTGCTAACCATAGGAAAGTCAAAAGCAAGAAGCATCGTATGCGGCATGGTGTAGAATACAACGAAAACTACTTTAAATTTCTATGTCCTGGGAAATAGAAATTCCATACCATGTAAGGGCTGGGTCTCCCAGCTTTCTCAGTGTTGCCACTGGAATTGCCAACACCATCATTTGAAGGAGTAGGGTAATCAGAAGATCCAGTTGGAATGTTGTACAAGTTGCTATCTACAGTCCCGGGTAGCGGGGTTGGAATGGGAGTTTGCAGTGGCGTCTACATCTCAAGGAAATCCCAATCAAATGGCAGCAACCACGAGATTCAGACCAAGTCACTTAAAAGATGAGTAAAATGACATGGCGCGAGTGGACAAGGGACCAAACTCACTGGAGGAAAGAGCATGTCAGCTGTGGGAGTTTCGAATTCTTCTGTCCCCTCGTAAGGTACATTAAGATCATGAACAGGAGCAGCCGCGCCGCCCGGTGGAGCCTTGGCGGTGGCCGACCTGTCCACTGGACCGAGAACAGCACCCGCTTGCATCATCTTCGTCTCCCACATCTGTCGTCTCCACATTCAACAAGTATCAGGAATCCCGAAAGTGGTTGGACGCATCGAGAAAACGGAAACACGCTTTCCGCATAAAATTAGACCCAATCATACGAAAATGAGAGAGAAAGCACACTAGAAGCCCTAAATAAAGGGCAAACCTTGACAGATCTACCGCTACGCCCAATTCATCCAGACTCCAAAATCAAATCGAAACCCACAGACCACACAACAAAGCAATTCTCTCGAGAATCCAACGAATTGAGATGGGAGCGGCGAAGAAATGAACTGTTCCCGTGGAATCCAGACGAAGGGGGGAGAATCAAAATTACCCCTTGGAGCTCGTTCAGGACCTCCTCGCCGGGGCCACCGTTGTTGACGAACTCCTCCCGGACCTTGGTGATGACGTCCCCGATCACGTGGAGGTACACGGAGCTCGTCGTCGAGGTGGCCGCCATCGCGCGATTCGCTAGATTCGCCGGGGGGAGAGGAAAAAAAGGAGCGACCTTTCCTTTCCTCGAGGAGATCGAACGGACGTCGGCGGCGCGGCGGGGAGGATCAGCGGCGGAGGTCGGAGGACACGGGCATGGACGGGGATGGGGAGGGGTCTAGGGTTCCAGAGAGAGAGAGAGAGAGAGAGGGGAGGGCTGTGCGTTTCTCGCGAATGATGCTCGAGAGAAAGAGAGAGAGAGATGAGGGAAGGGCGGACGAGAAAAGCAGAATAAAGAGTGGAATATAAATATGTTTGCATCCGATTGTGCGCGTGGGTCCACGTGTCGAGATCTGCACGTCACTCTGGATTTTTCATTTTTTTATATTTTTTGTTTGCTTTTTTTTTTTTCCCCCTTCTTGCGGACTGAGGAGATGGATGGGGTTGGGAGGGACTGAGGGAGCGCGCGTGCGTTGGCATGGCGAACCGTGCGCGCTCGCACGTGATCCGGACTTCGGACTCGGGCCGAAACTCTTATGCCTACGGCCCGTCGCGCTCTCGTCTCGGGCTTGGAGGCCCATTCATTTCTTTGGGCTCCTCCACGTGGCCCATTCGTTGTCTTGAGATAAACCATACAACGAGGGAGGCGAATCAATGGATTGGGCATAATTTGGACTCCGGATAAAATTTTGTGGGAGTACTATTAACTTTCTAAAAGTTTGAGCTGTTAGATAAAAGTGTGATTCGATATTTAAATATTCTGATACTCCTCTCTCGAATTCAAAATATCCCAAACGCTTGATTTAAAGATGTCTAAAGCTGCCAATCTGAAGAGAAGATTCGATTCGCTCCTATTCCTATTGAGCACGTATCGGCTAATAAGTTGGACATGACGATTACTTTACGATGATCAAGTTTGTTATCACAGCAAACATATATATTAATTAAGGGTGAAGGTAATGATCATTTCCTCGAAGATTCATTAAAGGCCCTCTAAATCTTGTCCGCCGACACCTGAAATTTTGCCAAAAGATCTCATACGTTTCATTAAAATTAGGGATTGCATTCACTGACAGCGTCATAACCTGACCCCTAGAAAAAAAAGTAGCATGCACATTGCATTTTGGCGTTATGGTCGTTTTTTGTTTAGTAGTAACATGTCCGCATCGAATGAATCTGGTGAAAGGGCCCGGTCGTGAATTGCATTATAAGTGCCCCGACATGTGAAATGAGTTTGAACTTAAAAGAGATGAACCCATTTCGTTTTTCAAGCCCGAGGCCCCTCCCCCCCCCCCCGTTTTTCAAGACCCATGAGCCCGGCCACCCTCTAATGAGATTTCAGCCCACACCCTTCAGTGAAAGGTCTGACTACAAGCCGAATTTGGACTCCGCTGCTCGACTCTTCTTCGACTTGAGCGCACAGCATCATTCACATCGCAGTTGTCGCGTCCATCTTGAGCCCCGCGTCGCCCAGGGGGTTGCCACTTTCGACAGCCTCCATAATAGTTCCTTAGGGCACGAATTTTATGTTCTTGGAATAGATTTCTAGTGATTCTCTGGACAAGTTTTCTATAACGATACAAAATTTCTCTTATTGGAATAAAAATTCGTTTGATATCAACATGAAATTTCTCTCTCTTACACTCTTTTCCATTCATAGATAGGCGACAATGGGAGAGAACACCGACGAGGGGACGACGATGGCAGTGAGAGATGAGAGCGAGTGATGAGAAGAGTTTTCATGTCTCCTTTTGTTCTAGAAACTGAAATGTAGAAAATTTTTGCTTTTCAATTATGTTTCAAACTTGCTTTTGAACTAAACATTTGTTTTAGAAATAGAACAATGAATTGCATTATCAAACAGATTTTTATTTCAAATTTGTTATCAGGAAGAAAAAAATAGATCTAGCTAGAAATTGAATAGTTATCATGCATGCTTTTGGCATCAAGGCGTCGATGTCACCTGCGCCGATCTTTGAGCTTTTAGTTGCAGTCCTCATCATGAAGCTATGTAAACCATGTTTGCTAGATTGAATTGATCAAGACAATGAGTTGCTGCCATCCTATTCGAGTTGCCGAATAGATCGACACTGTTGATTCGCTCGTTATTGATTTGATCCGGCGCCTCATCGCGACTACCCTTAGGAACTGATTGTGAATCATCCACACGCGGTTCCTGAGGGTGTTTTTGTCTTAGCTCGCTACATTCGACTAAACTGGATTGCAAGATGCGAGAAATCGGACCAAATTCCAGAGCGCAATCTGGGATATGTGCTGTCCAGGTTTGGACGTAATGTAGGCCTAATTGGTTAATTTTTGGATGCATCTCCCGTGATAAAAACATGGACTCTTCTGCATGCATTTTCCTATTATTTCCAATAAATAGAAGATCGACAATACCAGTGTTTCCTTGCACGTCACTTGTTTTTTTTTTTGGAGGAACCGACTTTAAATGACAGCCGTAGAAACCCCTGCCGATGACTTAAGGGAGGACCCACCACCCCGAGTCACACTTAATACACCTGGCGCGCCTCCGGGTTTTGAACCCTTCACCTCTTCGTTGAGGATCGTTATAGTTTTATCCAAATGGAGCCCACCGCGGCCGGTGGTCTTGCACGTAACTTGTTTGTGATTGTTCAATTGCATGGCAGGAGGAACATGGCTTTTCACATAAGAATGTTTTCATGGTTCACGAATCACATGTTAGATAATTGGAGATCCAACATATAGGAAATTGCCGAAATTATCAATAAAGTCAAATTCAGTTTTAAACCTTTCAATTTGACTAATTGAGTTTTAAACTTTTTGACGATTGATTGAATGTAGTTTATTTGGTCAATTTTGACAATAAATCACTAACGTAGATGCTAGCTGTCTTACATAATGTAGCCAATGTTGACGTGGACATTTTATATAATTTTTTTGAACTATGTTGGCCAACGAGGAATGGCCTTGTCTAGGGAGCTTGCAATAGTACTTTTAGACTTTTCACGTACAACTCATGGGGTTCAGTTTTGAATAGGGATGAGCATCGATCCAAGGTTAACCTTGGATCGACCATGGACTGGCTCAACCTTGTTGATCTTGGTCCAGTTCTTAGGTGGACTGGGTCGGTCCTTGGTCCTAAGATCCTAGGACCAGTATTATACGAGTAGTTCTTCGGTCTTGTGAGTTTAGGGTCGGTCAAACCCGGATCAATCATGATTGTATGTATTATATATAATATATCTAAAATATATTATATATTTCTTTATATATTTTAAAGAGAAAACCCTAAGTCAAACAATATCGACAACATTAAACGGCTCATCACAGCATCCAAAAAGTCGTAAATAGCATTAAATGGCTCCTCATGGCATCCTCCTCTAGTACACATTCTCTTTTGTCTTATTTGTTCTCTTAGTATTCAATTTCCTGAAATCGAAATAAATAACTTCCCCACTCGCCACTCAACAATTGTCCTGTTCCATATCTCTATGAGCGGTCTTAATTGTTTTTATGGTTTCTTACTTTTAGCATGTGTGAAATTTCTATTGCTGCATTGTCTTAAATTTGTTGAATATGTACTAATATTTATAGTTTGGTTACATAACATTGTATTGTCGATGAATATGTAATTTAAAATGGTAGGTTTATTTTTTCAGAGAGTACAAAAAATGAAACAAAAAAATTATTGTTTTGGTCATCGGATTAAACCTATTGGGTCGGTTCAATTCTCAGTCCCAGGCTCAATAGGGTTAATCATTCATTCCAAAAATTGAAAACCAACACTATGCATATTAATACTAGGGTTAGGGGGTGTACTGGCCCAATAAGGATCATACTCACTCCTAGTTCTGAAGCCTATGAAAAAGCTTTGTTCATTTTTGCCTAATTCGGCTAGGGTTCCTTATTATTCTAGTTATTTATTTATTTGCTATATAATTATTATTTCATTTTTTTATGTTTATTGCATGATTGTTTATTTTATTGCTTGAATATCATTCGTGATCACTTTTAAGTAATAAAATATGACAAAGATTGCACGCAAAACGATTTCATAAACAGAAATGGTATTGAAGCAACGTTAGATTCATAAAGTATAATTAAATTTGGTTTTCGATAGTAAGATGGACTCCTACACCCTACTTGGGATTCTACTCGATGCATAATAAGTTATTGGCGACTTCTTAGTTTAATATTGCGTGAATAATTAAGTGAAAAAAGTCAAGTTGCAATTGATAAGATTTGGGAGGGTATATGTTACTGGAAGGCGAAAGGGTCACCATGCAAGAGTAACTTGTTAGGTGGGCCGGCGTTAGCAATCTATCAATTTTCTTCAGTGAATCCATGTTGTCTGCTGGGAGGGTGGCTGTCATTGTCACTACCGACTCAACCAAGGTTAGGCACGCAAATAATGTTGGATACAATGGCAAGTGGCCACATAACAACGGGAAGCAGTACCATGCATAATTAGGAAAAGTACCAAAAAAATCGTAAACCTATTGTATTGATATAAATTTAGTCAAACTTTTCAATTTGGCCAATTGAGTTTTAAACATTTTCACATTAGTACCAATTTAGTCTATTTGGCCAAGTTAGACTGGAAATTATTGACGTAGATGTCGATGGTCTTATGTGGCATGACCGACGATGACGTAGATATTTTTCATATTTTTTTTAAGAATTAGATGTCATTACGTGTAGAAATGGACATTCATGCGTTTTCTAGTTAATATCTTGTAGAACATACTATGCAATGCAATTAATGGGCTTTTTCTTGCGTAAGGTACTTATATTCTTGCCCAATCTCTAGCAATTTATTTACTACTTTGATTACTGATTATTAAATTTTTGTTTGTGTACCAACATTATTACCTCTCTCATGTTAGTGGCTTAAGTTAAAATTGATGAAGAGAAAATATATCAAAAAGGCATTAGATTTATCTAGTATAATCAAATTCTCGCATCCATTAATTTTTTATTTGTAAAAGTAAAAGTACTCTTCCACACCTTACTTAGATGTCTAACCAACCTACTGATAATTAATCAGTGGCGACTCTCAAATAAATTGATTTGCATGTTATGTTAATTAAATTAAAAACTCGAAAGTTGCAGTTAGTACAAGCCTGGAAGAGTAGTAATCCATTAGTTTTTATTTTGATGATTCACATTTGGGAAGGCCGTGACACTGTCACGTTACTCACGTTGCACCAGGATGACCACGAAGGTTGGCATTATATGACAGTATGTATGAATAACTACCGATGCAACACTTGCGAGATAATTCCATATGTTCAACCTGAGTAACACGAAAACACGAGTAACGTGGTGCTTCGATGAAAGACAGGTGTGGGACTTGCCTACTTCCATGATAGAATGCAAATTCTGTGGTTCGAAATCGTTGTGGCGTCCTAAATCTTGTCATCGCCGCAGTTCTCACCCTCAGCAGGCTCCTATGTCCTTACGTAGGGAGTGGTTCCCACCTCACATGAGGCGGGAGGACCTGGGTCAGGAATCCTCTACCAAATCCTAACTCTCAGTCAGGCATTAGGCACTGGACTGAAGGGCCTATATAAAGCGGGGGAGAGTCAGGGAGACCCATTAGATCCATAAAGAACGAAAAAAGAGTTGGGAGGAAAAACCAAATTTTAGAGAAAGAGAGAGAGAGAGAGAGAATGGCTTCTGAGGGAAAGGGGACTGCAAGTAGAGGCGGCAGTCAAAACGGCAACAACGACAATAGGTGGTCGCTTCAGGGAATGACCGCTCTCGTCACCGGTGGTACCAAAGGAATCGGGTCTCTCTCTACACTTCATTTTTTTGTTTTTTTATATCGTTGATTAAGATGATCAATGAAATGTTATCATTTAGGTCAGGAAGAAAGATTATTTTTTAGGCATTCGAAGATTGACAATCTTGATATATCATTCCTTTATAATAATTTCAGTTAGTAGGATTATGGTCGGCCAAGCGCTTACGTAGTTCTTGGCCCATCCAAAACAAATTAGTCATAATATTTGTAGGTCGGACCTAGTCCTTTATTACACTAGCCTGAATCAAAATGATTACTCGTCTCCGATCCGGGCTTTGATCTAGCTAGAGTTATGCGGTCAGTATTGCCCGTCCAAAAGCTCCTACGAAGCTCAACACTGTGAGCCTAAAGGGTCAAGGCATTTGGTGCTACATTATGACCGCTAAAAAGACTTTTTCAGCATGTTTTCAAGTTACCTTAACGAATTTTACTCCTAACATCACATCTCTCACTCATATAATGTTTAGCTATTGAAAACGCGTGTCTTGCTACAATCATATAAAGCTGTATTTGTTAATTTCAGTGGTTCTATATTTTTAATGCATCAAGTTTCTTAATTTATACAATCTTGACATAATTAATAGTGTAGCAAATAAACCTGTTTAACTGTTTGATGCTACGGCAAGGAGGCGTCCTTTCTTTCTGATTGGGTGGAGTTAAGAATTACAAAATAAAAATCTTATCTTCACAAGATATAAACTACGATTTATACTATATATGTTTAATATTTTTTCTGATGTACTAAATAAGAAGAATTACCAAAAGGGAACAAATAAAAAATTAGAAATTAATATATAAATGTACATATTAATTGCCTAAGAGGAAAAAAAACTGAAAAAAAAACGATATCAATTGAAAATGAAGTACGAAGGGAAAAAAAGTAATGAAAAAGTAAGAAACGAAAAGTAATGAAGAGTTAAGTTTTGGTCAATAAGGGAGGAGCTCTATGGTAGGTTGGCAACCAAAAATAAGAAAAAAAGGGAAACAAAATAAGCGAAAGAGATGTCCACATGAAGTTAGTGAGCTAATCTTGGAATGACAAGTAGATGAAGTTGGGAGGAAGTTAAGGTTGAATTACCGTTTTAGAGTATGTACTCAAACTTATATAACTTTATTAGGTTTATTTTTTTTTTTCAATTTTGCATTTTATGTGTTTTTTATTATTATTTTGGAAAATCTATTGGAGCAAAATGGGTATAGTAGCACATCTCAGGCCTATCCGGGCCCCAAAAATTTGAATTGGGTGTGTCAAACAGGGCTTTCAACCAAGATTTTCTGAAGGCCCCTATTTTTTTCTTGGGGGGGGGGGGGCTTTTGAATTTCGAATTCATTGATAAAAAGTTAGACAAGTAATTTCATTGTCACTCAAAACTATATTTGATAAAGATGATGAGAGACTAGATGGAGCACAATTACTTCAAGTAAATCCCACAACAATTTATAATTATTTATTATTTTATTTTTTATGGTAAATAATAGATTGTTATTCTTATAATAGATTAAAAATTACCGCCCAATCTTTTTTCCTTCTTCTATTGGCAAAGAAAAAGGCATAATCTGTTCTCATTTGTAATTACGAGTTGGTAAATAGTCATAAAGTCGTCCTATGATTAGGCGTGCCACTGTTGAGGAATTAGCGGGTCTTGGGGCTACCGTGTACACCTGCTCCAGAAATGAAGCTGAAATTAGTGAACGCTTGAAAGATTGGGCAAGCAAGGGCTTCCGAGTGGTGGGTTCGGCTTGCGACGTTTCCTCAAGATCGGAGAGAGAGAAGTTGATGCTCACCGTGTCCTCCCTCTTCGATGGCAAGCTCAATATCTTAGTAAGTCTAAGTCGTCTTTGATCCCGTGGATCCAATAACAACATTAATAAGGTTATAATTTGTGCTTTTCTTTCGACAGATTTTGTCTCGTTTTCATTTTCTTGGGATTGGTTTGTGTGTCAGGTAAACAACGTTGGGACTCTTGGGCCCAATGGTGGAATGCCAACCGTGGATTACACGCTAGAAGATTTTTCCTTCATCATGACGACTAACTTCGAATCGGCTTATCATCTCAGCCAGCTCGCGCATCCTCTTCTTAAGGCTTCAGGAACTGGAAGCATCGCATTCTTGTCATCTGTTTGCGGCGTCGTTTCTTTGAGCGTCGGATCAATTTACTCGGCCACCAAAGGTGAATTGATAATATCATAATTAGCCATCTCAACACATCTGATGTGGAGCTATAAAGATTCTGTCTATTTCTTATTTTCTCAACTCATTGACAGGAGCAATGAACCAGTTGACCAAGAATCTGGCTTGCGAATGGGCTAAGGACAACATAAGAAGCAACCCTATTGCACCTTATTTCATAGAAAGCCCATTCACCGACCATGTAATTTAGTTTACCAAGACTTAAAATTTCCGATCCTCCTCGAAAATAGTTCACCCCATAAATCTTCATCACCTTTGCCATCGTGATCTAACATTAACTCATCCGTCATAGCAGCTACTCGGCAATGAGAAATTCCACGAGGAGGCGATAGCAAGGACACCGCTCGGTCGCATCGGAGAGCCGAAGGAGGTTTCGTCGTTGGTGGCCTTCTTGTGCTTGCCGGCCGCCTCTTACATTACGGGGCAAACCATTTGTGTCGATGGAGGGTTTACCGTGAATGGCTTCTTGCTTCCTAAAGCATGAGTCCAACTTTCTTCTACCTCTAAGATGTTCATCGTACGCTTATCGTCGCAGGGATAAAGAAGCTTATTTACCAATAATGGCAACATCGAATACATTAAAATGCGTGGGTTGATAATTTGTTGTTGATCATGTATGAGGGAGAGAGTCTTACTCCCACTTTCTATTCCCACTTTCAAGCTTTTTTTTTTTTTTCTCTTTACTTTCAATGATATTTTCTTACTTTTCTGCAATTGCCAAAAGTAAAATTCACATGCTTGTTTCGGTTGAGAAAATTTACATACTTGACAAGCAACGATTGAAACGACAAACATGATATATTACAATGCACAATACGAGATTGCACTTTCTTTTCTTTTTTCTTTTTTACACAAGACAAAAGCAATTTGATTTGTAAATATATTAAGTCTGTTTTTCATATATCTAAAACCTAAATCCAAAAAATTCAACACGCAATTAATTATTAATTCTTGAAATAAATTTGACAAAGCATGTTTCCTAGCAATTGCATTGGTATCAAAATCTTGTCTGCTAATGCTATCTTAATTTGACACATTTTGAGTCATCTATGTTCTTCCAATCTTATTCAATATTTAAGTCAGGATACTTCATCCAATAGGTAATTTATTAATTTAAATAAGTAGTTTTTTGAACTTTTTAATGATATCCCAATTGTTAGGAAATTTTTGTTCAGAGATAATTCTTAATGCATATCCAGTCATCTCGCCAATATATACTAGAAAGAAGTTTTAATTATAGATTGGTGCAAAACAATTGGACAACGATGATAAAAACATAAAATACATTACATATTTCTTTTTTATTTTCTCAATTCCAAATGCTTTTTAAAAAAATTGTTCATGGTACAACTTTTAATCCTAGAAAAGATTTGGCTGCAATAAATTATATGTGGCACTTAGACTTGTCAAACAGGTGGGTTTGGTTTGGTCATGAATGGTTTGATCCAAATTGACTCACTAATATATTTATAATTCATTTATCTATAATACAAATTTCTTGACCCATACCTAATTCAATCTATATTGTTAAAACGCATCCTTATTTAATCTAATTTGGGATAACTTGTTTCTTATATTTTTTAAAAAATTATATTATCAAAACACTTTCTTACAATACAAATTTAGTGGACAATTTTTTTTATTTTTTTTAAAATTGATTTTTTTTATATTAATAATTGCGAACAAGAACATATCAAGCCTTTTTCTTTGCCAATAGAAGAAGTTCCAAATGTCGAGGCTTTAGGACGCGTGATAACTTGGAATGAGCGGAAAATTTGATTGTTCTGGCAATTGAAGTCTAACAAATTATTAAAGCCTTTAAATGCACATGGCCCATTCATTACTTAGGCTCTCTCTCTCTCCGTGAAAAATCACTTGAGAAGGCAAAACTAGAGGGAAAATCCCGAGAGTTCATTGGTTGTTATGTAATGTTGACCTGCGAGATGAAGTCGTGAGTTGTCGTTGGATATTTGAACAAATGGATTATATTCAAACACTTAATAAGGCCAATATAGGGCCTATCTTATGATTGAAAATTGAATATATATTGCATCTTTTTGTATACTTACATCGTCCGATATAGACTAGATTTAAGCATTTCATGAATATTGAGTCACTTGATATCCTTGATGATACGAATATAAAGCATAATACTATTTCTTCATCTAACCTACATTAGAGATAAAATATATAATGAGCATTTGAACTTTAGATAAGATTTTGTAGGACTACTGTCAACTTTTTAGAAATCTAAATTGTTATATTGAAGGGTGGTTTAACATTTAAGTATTCTAACACTCCTTTCAAATTTAAATTATATTTAAAGTTAAAGAGAAAATTTGATTCAATGGAATTCCATTGAGTACGTCTTAACTAATAGATCAAGCATGACCATTACTTACAATGATCAAATTTATTGTCATGGCAAACATACATTAATTAAGGCAAGGGTGAAGAAAAAGATAATTTCCTCGAAATTTTTCTGTTGACATATGACTTTTTGCCTAAAAATCTCAGACGTTTCATGAAAAACTTTGGGATTGAATTTGTTGACAATGACATTATTTGATCCTTTAAACAAAATACTGATATCACACAATTTTGCATGCACATTGCATTTAGGCGTATGACCATTTTTGTTCTCTAGTAGCATGTCCGCATCAAATGAATTCCATTAAAATTGGCTTGGTTGTGAACTGCATTTTAACTGCCCCGTCAGGCTAAATGAAATTAAATTTAAAAGAGACAAACCCACTTCAATTTTCAAGCCCGAGCCCCCATAAACCCGGCCACCCTCTAATGAAATCTCAGCCAGCACCCTTCAATGAAAGGGATTTCAGCAAATACCGCAACACCCTCGGCCAAAGACAGCATGTATTCTCTCCGTCGGGACCAAGCAGAATATTCAGTGGAATTGTGAAGAGACTCTAGACCCAAAACAAAACACACCACGGGGAGAATACAAGCAACATTCAGATCCCGCTGCTTGACTCACCTTTGACTTGATCGCATAGCATCAATCACATCCCGCTGTTTGCTTATTTGAATCGATCGAGACAATGAGTTGCTACCATCCTATTCAAGCCGCCGAACACATCGAGACAACAAGTGTGACTGTGTTTGCTAGTTTGAATCGATCGAGACAATGCCATCCTATTCAAGCTGCTGAACACATTGAGACTGTTGATTCGCTCGTTATTGATTTTATTTGGTCCCTAATCGCTGACTACCCTTAGGAACTGGTCACAAACCATCTGCACGCGGTTCCTGAACGTGATTTGTCTTAGCTCGCTATAATCGACTAAACAGGACTGCACGATGCGAGGGATCGAACCAAATTCCTGAGCGCAGTCAGAGATGCGTGCTGTCCAGGTTGGGATGAGATGAAGGGCCTAATTGAATATCTTTAGGATGCATCTCACGTGATAAAAATATAGACTCATTTGCATGCATCGTCCTATCATTTCCAAAAAGATAGAAGACCGACAATAGAAGTGTTTCCTGCACGTCACTTGTTCGTGATTGTTCGATTGCATGTTAGGATGGACATGGCTTTTTACATAAGTTAATGTTTTCATGGTTCATGAATCACATGCTAAATAATTAGAGATCCAATATATAGGAAATTGCCAGGGAAATTATTAATAAAGTCCAATTTGGTCATGCACATTTCAATTTGGCTAATCGAGTCCTAAACCTTTTGATGATTTGTCAATGTAGTCTATTTGGCCAATTTTGACTGAAAATCACTAGCTAAATGTCAGCCATTCTATATGACAATGGGCATTGATGTAGACATTTTTTACAATTTTTTTTTTTTTTTTTAGCTTTGTTGGCTAGCAAGGGCCGGCCTTCTCTAGGGGAGGGCGAGTGCCAGTGAGGCCGCCCTGGCTTGGGTGAGAGTCCCTCGCCCAAGTCAAGGCAGCCTGATTGGGCCTTGCCTAAGCATGGCCGACCCTCACATGTAGTGAGTGAGGGCGACCCTCGCCAAGCTAGTGACCAACCACTGGCAAAAAGGAAAGGAAGGAAAGAAGAAAATTTAGATTTTTTTTTTAAATAATCTACGTCAAAACTCACTATACCACATAAAATACCCAACATCTACTTTAGTGATATTCAACCTCGGATTACATTGTTAAAATATAAAAAATTTTATGACTAAATTTGTCAAATTGAAGTATTATTCTATTGGCATATTCATATGTTTGTTACCATAATCACAAGTTATAAAATAAAATTAAAAATAAAATCATTTCTTCTAGTAATTAGATTGCATCTTCATTTGAATAATCACAAAAATATGTATGAGGGTGCATTCAAGGGCATATTTATATTATATAAGTAGATTCATTCTTTTAGATTACGTTTGGTAGTCCAAATTTTTAATTAGGATATGACTGAATATGATTGGATATGAAATTTAGAAATTTTGCTATATTATATCCATTGTTTAGTGATTGCAGTAATCAAGTCGGATGTATTCCCTCATATCTTGTACATTGTTTGATATTAATAGTATATTAGTATAAATGAATAAACAAATTTTACAAATGGAGATGGTAAAAAACTCTCGTGACACTCTTACCCACTTTATTTTATTTTCCCCTCTTTTATCAATTAATCTTTTTTTTTTAATTTCTTTCTTCCCCTTCCATCATTCTCTAATAAAATTTTATTAAATAGTAAATTGTGCTAATATACTTAAAATACTAAAGTACGTAAAATATGTAATAATATATAATTATATTTATATATTGAATTTATATTATAGAATAGAATTAAATTCAAATATATAAATAAAATCATATTAAATTAAAATAACTAAATTTTGAATTTATTTTATTAGAATTCAAATATTATTTATATTGAAATTTAATTTAATTTTGTTAATTTAAGAAGTTTGTCATTCGAAAAAAAAAATAATTTTCCTATTATAGATGTTAGAAATCATATCCACGTTTATCCCACTTCTACTATAAGATAATATTATCTGGTCTATACCATTTATATGCGACTATATCCTATCTTGAGTGACATTGAATGCAAGATAGGATAATATCCTATCTTGAATTTTATCCTGACTATGAAATATAGCCTTAGTATTGCATTGCATAATGTTAAATTCTATTCCCATTTTTTTTTTTTGTGGTAAAAGATAAGAGATATACTAACTTTTAACCAAAAAGCTATAAAGCTGTATAGGAAGGGAGCTTAGCGCCAAAAACTTACACTCATGATGACAAACAGGTCAAAATGAGTGGAAGGGTGTCAAGAAAGAGGAAACACAACCAGCAAAAGAACAAGAACAAAATAGCCAAAACAACGGCAAAGAAGTAGCCAAACAAAGGCCAAAAGAGAGGAGGGAAAACCAACCAACTAAGTGGAGGCAACCCTTACAGTAGCCAAGTCACGAATAAACTAGAAAGACCACACTGCAGAATAGGGTCACTAGATAGCAGCCTCCAAGGAGAAGATAGCTGGATCTAGCCCCAACCGCAAGAATCGAATGTAGCTCCATCTTCGAATATCCAAAACCACACCTACAAGGGGAACCTCCGAGGAGAATAGAAAGTTGGGTATAACCTCCTATTACGCTTGATGTATCCTCGACCTAGCTTGAAATATCCGCAACCTGGACAGGCCAAGTAAACAAAATGGGACAGATAGGCAAGGCCCCCAACTGGATAAAGGACCAGGGAGCATTCCGTGAAGAATCCACGACCTAGCTGAAGGAGACACCAAAGACACCAACAAGAAGAGGCTGCCATGATCAATCAAATATTGAAGGATGGAGGCCCCAACTTTGTTGAAGCCTACGATTTCTAGTAGTATCCCGGACCTGCTTGAAGGTTAAGGCCTTGTCCTTAATGGCTTTATGGAGGTGCTTCTATACCCATGTTTAATGGCTCATTTTCAAAAAACACTTCATTTAGTATATTTACTTTACATAGCATGTTACCTTTACATATTCACTTTCCTGTGATACAATTGTCTATTTTAGGAAGCTTGCACAAGTACTTTTAGACTTTCCACCTATAGTACACGGGGTTTTACCTGAAGCCTATGACAAAACTTTGTTAATTATTGCTCAATTCGGCTGGAGTTCTTTATTATTCTAGTTATTTATTTATTTGCTAGATATTTATTATTTCGTTATTTGATGTTTATTGCCTGATTGTTTATTTTATTGTTTGAGAACGATTTATGATCACTTTTAAGTGATAATATGATAAAACGATTTTATAAAGAGAAGGGTACCAAAACAATTTTAGATTCATATAGCATAATTAAATTTGATTCTTGGGAGTAAGATGGACCGCTACACCCTATCCGGGTTACTACTCGACGCTTAATAGGTTAGTGGCAACTTTAGTCTAATATTGCTTGAATAATTTATTGGAAAAATTAAGTTGTGATTGGTAAATTTGGGAGGGCTCATGTTAGGCAAAGGTATCACCTTGCGAGAGTAGCTATTCACACTCGCTTAGCAATCGGTCAACATTCCTTGGGGAATCCATGTTGCCTTTAGGAGGGTGGCTATCACTATCACTGCCCACTTAACCAAGATTAGGAGGGCAATTAACGTGTCTGATACAATGGCCACATAACAAGGGGAGTAGTATGCTAATAATTAAGAATAGTATCAAAAAAGTCATAAACCTTTTTACTTTGGTACCGCTTCAATTTATTTAGCCAATTTAGATTGGAAATAATTTACATGGATGTTGGCGGTCCTATGTGGCATATGTCGGGCACTAATGTAAACTTTTTAAATATATCTCTAATAGTTAGATGTTGCGCAAAGTAAACCGAGAATGCCAAAACTTGGCATAAGCGAACACTTTAGTGCTAAAAATTCTAAAAGTTACACTTAAATGCCACTTTTTTTATTTTTTATTTTTTTTTATTTTTATAGTGGGACACTTTAGTGTCAAATTTGGTGAAAGTAGCTGAAAATTTGACATGGCATTTTTCTAATAATATATGTGATCTATGTGGCTCGCCAAAAGCCAACTCAGCAATGAAGGTGCAATAAGACATTGTTTTGCCCCTAAATTTATTAATTTAATATTAATTAAAAATAAATTTAAAAACTAAATTATTTAAATTAAAGGAAGAAGAAGAAGAAGGAGAAGAAGGAGGACACTTTAGTGTCAAATCTGGTGAAAGTAGCTAAAAATTCGACATGGCATTTTTCTATTAATATATGTGATCTATGTGGCTCGCCAAAAGCCAACTCAGCAATGAAGATGCAATAAGACATTGTTTTGCCCCTAAATTTATTAATTTAATATTAATTAAAAATAAATTTAAAAAATAAATTATTTAAATTAGAGGAAGAAGAAGGAGGAGGAGAAGAAGGAGGAGGAGGAGAAGGAGGAGACGAAGGAGGAGCGGGAGAAGAAGGAGGAGGAGAAGAAGAAGGAGAAGGAGGAGGAGAAGAAGAAAGAAGGAGAAGCAGGAGAAGAAGCAGAAGAGAGAAGGAGAAGGAGAAGGAGGAGAAGAAGCAGAAGAAAGAAGGAGAAGGAGAAGAAGGAGAAGAATAAGAAGAAGAAGAGGGACTAGGTTTGGTGAATAGGTTTGGTGAGGGCTAAGGTCCTCGTAGCCACTCATCAGAAGAAGAAGAAGAAGGGGGAATAGGTTTGGTGAGGGCTAAGGCCCTCGTAGCCACCCACCAGAAGAAGAAGAAGAAGAAGAAGAAGAAGAAGAAGAAGAAAAATGGGGAATAGGTTTGGTGAGGGCTAAGACCCTTGTAGTTGCCCACCAAAAGAAGAAGAAGAAGAAGAAGAAGAAGAGGGAATAGGTTTGGTGAGGGCTAGGGCCCTCGTAGAAGAAGAAGAAGAAGAAGGGGGAATAGGTTTGGTGACGGTTAAGGCCCTTGTAGCTGCCTACCAGAAGAAGAAGAAGAAGAAGAAGAAGGGGAAATAGGTTTGGCGAGGGCTAAGGCCCTCGTAGCTACCCACCAAAAGAAGAAGAAGAAGGGGGAATAGGTTTGGTGAGGGCTAAGGCCCTCGTAGCCACCCACCAGGAGAAGAAGAAGAAAAGAAGGAAGAAGAAGAAGAAGAAAAAGAAGGGGGAATAGGTTTGGTGAGGGCTAAGGCCCTCGTAGCCGCCCACCAGAAGAAGAAGAAGAAGAGGGAATAGGTTTGGTGAGGGCTAAGGCCCTTGTATCCGCCCACCATTGCCAAAAAAGGCAAGGAGAAGAAGAAGAAGAAGAAGGGGGAATAGGTTTGGTGAGGGTTAAGGCCCTCGTAGCTGCTCACCAGAAGAAGAAGGGGGAATAGGTTTGGTGAGGGTTAAGGCCCTCGTAGCCGCCCACCAGAAGAAGAAGAAGAAGAAGAAGAAGAAGAAGAAGAAGAAGGGGGAATAGGTTTGGTGAGGGCTAAGGTCCTCGTAGCCGCCCACCAGGAGAAGAAGAAGAAGAAGAAGAAGAAGAAGAAGAAGGAGAAGGGGGAATAGGATTGGTGAGGGCTAAGGCCCTCATAGCCGCCCACCAGAAGAAGAAGAAGAAGAAAGGGGAATAGGATTGGTGAGGGCTAAGGCCCTCGTAGCCGCCCACCAGGAGAAGAAGGAGAAGGAGAAGGAGAAGGGGGAATAGGATTGGTGAGGGCTAAGGCTCTCGTAGCCGCCCACCATTGCCAAAAAAGGCAAGGAACGAATAAGAAGAAGAAGAAGAAGAAGAAGAAGAAGAAGAAGAAGAAGAAGGGGGAATAGGTTTGGTGAGGGTTAAGGCCCTTATAGCCACCCACCAGGAGAAGAAGAAGAAAAAGAAGGGGGAATAGGTTTGGTGAGGGCTAAGGCCCTCGTAGCCGCCCACCATTGCCAAAAAAGGCAAGGAACGAAGAAGAAGAAGGAGAAGAAGAAGAAGAAGAAGAAGAAGAAGAAGAAGGGGGAATATGTTTGATGAGGGCTAAGGCCCTCGTAGTCGCCCACCATTGCCAAAAAAGGCAAGGAACGATGGGGTGAGAGTTGACTAGGGTCGTTGGCCCCTAGGTAGTGGCCGACGAAGGCTTTTAAGCCCTCGCCCAAATCTAGGGTAAAGGTTATCACGGCTAGTGGTGGCCTTTGGCCCTTCTAGGCGAGGGCTGGTGACCCTCACCCCACATCTAGATAAGGGCCTACAAGCCCTTGCTAGCAATCGGTTAGGGTCGCTAGCCATTGCTTAGGAGCCGACGATCCCAGTCAACCCTCGCCCCACCATTGCCGGCCCCTCCTGGTGACAGTGGGGTGACGGCAACAAGGGCTATGCAAGCCCTCATAGAATGCTGCCGTATATCTTTTTTTTTTAATTATTTTGGAGCCACATCAACACTAAAATGACATTGTTTTGCATTTATCTAGCCACATTAGTGCCAAAAACGATACTGTTTTGCATCTATCTTGTTGGAAGAATGTCATGTCAATAGTTTGGCCAAAATTTCTTACCATCGACATTTAAGGCTGCACATGACTAAGTTTCTTAACTGGGGAAATTTTTTTTTATTTTTTATTTTAGAAATAGTTCTTTTTTATTTCTCTTCCGGGAATAATTTCTAAGTAAAATAAGGTGTTTGGTAATTATACAAATTTTCTACTCTAGAAATAGAAAATGAATAGAAATGTGTTTGATACGAAACAATTTTTTTTGTATTTATTTATTTTTTATTTTTGCTTATGGATCGGCGATCACTAGCTACCACTGTTGCACGACCGTCGGTCGCCAACCATCACCGCTGACCATAATTGCACAGCCCATCGACCGTTGCGAACCGTCGACAGGTGGTGGCGGTCGACAACGGTCGATCGTCAGGTGATGGCGGCCGGTGGTGGCTCCGGGCGGTTGAAGGTGGCCGCAGTAAGAGAGAGGAAAAAAATAAAAATTAAATAGAAAATTGGCTTATTTCTAGAAATTGTTTCCGGGAATAAAAAACAACTTTTTTTTTGTTTATCGTTTCTGCTACAAATCTATTCCCAAGCTAACTTTTTATTTCGGGAAACAGAAAAGCAACTTAGCATTACCAAACGGATTTCTGTTCTTTTTTTGTTCCGGGAAACAAAAGAATAGAAATTTGGAGGAACGAAACGTTCCCATGTGCTGCCTAAGTGTTTCATTTTTCTCTGATCTTGGCACTTAAGTGTACATTTTAAAATTTTTTTAGTACTTTAGTGTCCCCTAGCGTCAAATCTTAGCACTCACCGTATCCACATCTTGTTAGATGTCATTACATGTAGAAACGGACATGTATGCATTTTATAGTTAATATGTTGCAAAACATCCTATCTATAGTAATTAATGGGCTTTTGCTTGCTTAAGGTGTTCATATTCTTGCCTAGTCTTTAGTGATTTATTTATTGCTTTGATTATTGATCGTTAAATTTTTATTTGCGCACCCGCATGATTACCTCTATATTAGTGACTTAAATTAAAATTAATCAAAATTGCCTCCAAAAATTTTTGAAATAAAGAAAAAATCTACCGAAAGGGTATTAGATTTATCTGACAAATCAAGTCCCTATATCCATGAATTTTTTATTCGTAAAAGTAAAGTACTTTTTCAGACTTTACTTATGTGTGTAATCGACAATTGATACTTGATGAGTGGTGACTCGTGAATAACCTAATTTGCATGTTATGCTAATTAAATTAAAAAAACTCGAAAAATACGGCATGTGTAATCGCCCAACTGATAATTGATGACTGATGAGTGGCGACTCGTAAATAAACTAATTTACATGTTATGCTAATTAAATTTAAAAAACTCGAAAAATACGGTTGGTAAGGGCTTGGAAAAGTTCACGCTAAGTCTCTGGGTTTACTAATTCATTAGTTTTCTTTTTGGTGATTCAGATTTGGGAAAGTTGCGACACTAGTTACTCAAATTGCACCAGGATGATCATAAAGGTTTATATGACAAATGTATGAATAACTATCAGTGCAACAATTACAAGATTGTTCAATATGTTTTTTTTTTTGATAAAATGTAATAAATATACTAAGGGAAAGTCAAATGTACAAAAGATTACGGCACAAAAAACTTGCACTCAAGATGAGATTGTTCAATATGTTCAACCTGAGTAACATGAAAACACAAGTAACGTGGTGCTTCGATAAAAGATAGGTGTGGGACTTGCCTACTTCCATGATAGAATGCAAATTCTGTGGTTCGAAATCGTTGTGGCGTCCTAAATCTTGTCATTGCCACAGTTCTCACCCTCGGCAGACTCCTATGACCTTACGTTGGGAGTGGTTCGCAATTCACATGCGACGTGAGGGGAAGGGGACTGCAAGTATATGCAGCAGTCGCAACGGCAACGAAGACAACAGGTGGTCGCTTCTGGGAATGGTCGCTCTGGTCATCGGTGGTACCAAAGGAATCGGGTCTCTCTCTCTCTCCCTCCTCGTCTCTCACCGAACACTTCGTTTTTTTTTTTTAATGTCATTGATTTAAATGATCGATTAACTGTTATGGTATAGGTTGAGAAAAATAACTTCATGATTTAGGCATTTGAAAATTGTCAATTTTGATATATCATTACTTTATAATAATTTCGGAGATAGTAGGATTGTGCTTGGCCAAGCACTTGTGTATTTCTTGGCCCATCCAAAATAAATTGATCGTAATGATTGTAGGTTGCGCCTAGTCCTTAATTACACTAGCCCGAATCAAAATGAATTAGCCGTCTCTGATCCGGACTTTTCTAGCTTAGGCCCGAAATTTCGTGCACCTCTGCTTTAACTAGAGATAAGATTTGATCAACCCAGAGTTATGTGGTCAGTATTGCCCGTCCAAAAGCTCCTACAAAGCTCAACACTGTGAGGCTGTAGGGTCAAGGCATTTGATGCTATTTTTAGATCACTAAAAAGAATTTTCCGGCATGTTTTCAGGCTGCGTTATTGAATTTTACCTCATCATCACATCTCTCACTCATATGAAGGTGAAGCTAGTGATAACCTCTCCCTTGCTACGGTTATATAAAGCTATATATGTTAATTTCAATGGTTCTATATTTCCAATGCATCAAGTTTCTCTATTCATACCGTCTTGATGCTGTGGATCTCATGTTCAAATTAAAACATCTCTTTGACCTAGGCAGTGCTATAAAAGGAGGCATTCTTTCACGAATATTATAACATAGCATTACAAAGACGATTTTGACGATACAATTGCTACGAAACATACTTGGTCAGTTTCGTGTTAAGAATTAATAATAAATTACACTTTGGATTTTATGATTTAGCGTTTAGATATATGGAAAACAGATATAACATATATGTGAATCAAACTTCGTTTGTCCTGTGTAAAAAAATGTTGTATTCTCAGATAGTGCTGTTGTAGTAAATCATGTCTGTTGTTTCCATCATTGCTTGTCAAGTACATAAATTTTACTCATAGGCAATTGCATAAAAGAGCTCGAAAGGGAATACAAAGTGGGAGTACGATAGTCTCCCTTATATGCGGTCAACGAATGATCGACGTACACATTGAAACGTATTGCGATGTTGCCATTATTGGTTAATAAACTTCTTTATCCCTGCGACGGCAATGCACGACAAACATCTCAGACACAGAACAAAGTTACACTCACGCTCTAGGAAAGGAGAAGCCATTGACAGTGAATCCTCCATCGACACAAATGGTCTGCCCCGTTATATAGGAGGCTGCCGGCAAGCACAAGAAGGCCACAAGTGACGACACCTCCTTCGGCTCTCCTGTGCGACCGAGCGGCGCCCTTGCTGTTGCCTCCTTATGGTACTCCTCACTACAAAGTAGCTGCGACGACGGATGGGTTAACGTTAGATCACGATGGGAAAATTGATCAAGATAAAAATTTAAAGCCTTGGGACATTAAATTACAGGCTCGGTCAATGGAGTCAGAATAAAATAAGGAGCAACAGAGTTGCTCCTTATGTTGTCCTTAGCCCATTCGCACGCCAAATTCTTGGTCAACTGGTTCATTGCTCCTAACAATGAGTTGAGAAAGTAAGAAACATATGGAATTTGTTTAGCTCCATATTAAAAGTGTTTAAATAGTTGCTCATGATACTATCAATTCACCTTTTGTGGCTGAATAAATTGATCCGACGCTGAGTGAAACAATACCGCAGACGGATGACAAGAACACGATGCTTCCGGTTCTTGAAGCCTTGAGAAGAGGATGCGCGAGCTGGCTCAAGTGATAAGCCGATTCGAAGTTAGTAGTCATGATGAAGGAGAAATCTTCCGCCGTGCAATCCACGGTTGGCATTCCACCAGTTGTCCCCAGAGTCCCGACGTTGTTTATCTAACACACAAACCAATCCCAAGAAAATGAAAAACGGAACAAAATCTATCGAAATAAAAGCACAAATCGTGACCTTATCAATGTTGTTATTGGATCCACGGGGTCAAAGGCGACCGAGACTTACTAGGATGTTGAGCTTGCCGTCGAAGAGGGAGGACGCGGCGAGCATCAGTTTCTCTCGCTCGGATTTTGAGGAAACGTCGCAAGCCGAACCCGCCACTTGGAAGCCCTTACGCTTCCACTCTTTCAAGCATTCATTAAGTTCAGCTTCAGTCCTGGAGCAGGTGTAGACGGTAGCCCCAAGCCCCGCTAATTCCTCAACAATAGCACGCCTAAGCACGGGACGACATTATGACCATTTACCAATTTGTAATTGCAAACGAGAACAGATCAAGCCCTTCTTCTTTGCCAATAGAAGTAGTTGACACGTGATACCTTGGAATGTGCGGAAGATTTGATTGCACAGGCAACTGAAGTCTAACAGATGATTAAAGCCTTTAAATGCACTGGATCATGACAATCGGAGAATGCAAATTCTACTAGCTAGCGACATGTCTATGAGCTATTAACATCTAAAGACAACAGAACTTTAAATAAAAAAACAAAAATGCCTAAACCAGCCTATCCAGCTACGAATCCTCGAAGTAATTGATCTCTCATCATCTTTGTCATATAAAGTTTTGAGTGATCATGAAATTAGTTGTCTAGCATTTTATCTATGAAATCGAATATAATCAGATTCAAAAGCATCTGCTATAGTTGAAAGCCCTATCCAACATGCCTGACTAGAATTTTTCTGGCCCGGATAGTCCTAAGTTGGGCAACTATACCCATTTTGCTATAATAGATATTCCGAAATTAAAAACACACACACACACACAAAATGGAAAGTGTAAAAACAAATAATTTATTTTAAGCACCCTAATCAGTAGTCATATAAGTTTAAGTACATACTCTAAAACACAAATGCAACCTTACCTTCCTCCCAACTTCATTCACGGGTCATTACGAGATCAATTCACTAATTTTACGTGGACGGTTGAGATTTGCTTCCAGGTTTGTCGTTAGTTAACAGATATAAAATTAGTTTGATTGCCATAGGCACAGGATTGATTGTCTTCAAATGCCTAAATTATGATGTTTTTTTCTTAACCTAAACCATAAGAGTTGTTCGATCATCTAAATGAACAACATAAAAAAAAAGAAGTGTTCGGCGAGTCGGAGAGAGAGAGAGACCCAATTCCTTTGCTACCGCCGGTGACGAGAGCGGTCATTCCCTGAAGCGACCACCTATTGTCGATGTTGCCGTTGCGAGTGCTACATGTACTTGCAGTCCTCTTCCCCTCAGAAGCCATTCTTTCTCTCTCTCTAAAATTGGCTTTTACTCCCAACTCCTTCTTTGTGCTTTTCTCCCTCACTTCCTCGTATTCTTCCAGAACCTTATCCTATACAGGGAGCGGCTACTAGTTCCCACGTGGCGTCACCTTGGTCACGAATCCCCTCTGCCAAACGACAACTCTTAATGAGGAAAAAATATTGGGTGTTCGGGACCGCCACGTCAGCGAGATTTCGGATCACTCATGCGGTGCCATGTGTATGGGGAGGGGGACAAAGGACCGAAACTGGGCTCACTTCTCTGACGCTCTCTCTCCTCTTTCTGCCCACTTCTCTGACGCTCTCTCTCCTCTTTCTCTCTTTTGTCCCCCTCCCCATACACATGGCGTCGCATGAGTGGTCCGGGACCACGCTGACGTGGTGGTCCCGCACCACCTAATATTTTCTCGTATCATATAAGCCCTTCTGTCCAATGCCTGGACCACCACCTCAACGTAATCTCCAACCAGTCATGAAGCGCCCGGAGGTGTGGGGGCCATTGAAGATTTTTTCGTAGAATTAGTTCTTCTCCCGCAAAACAATTTTTTTTTAAAAATTATTTCCCCTATCACTAGACCTGCACATAACAGCCTGCACGCATTTATTTCTCTCTCGCTCGCTCATATCCTGTCTCCTTCCATTCCTGAAGAAGAAAATGGACGGCCTCCTCTCTGCAACAAAGACGTTCTCTCTCCCTCTCCTTCATTCAAATTTTGGATCTCCCCTTCGCTCTTAGATTTTGCTCCTCCAGGTCTCTGCTCTGGCGTTCGTTGCAGCTCGAGCGCTCTTCGCTGTTTCTGCGCTCTTTCCACAGCGGACATTTGTTTTGACGAATCTAAGTTGTTTCAGCATTGAAGAGGCTATCGAGAAGTCGAGGATGTTGGAAATATAATGGCAAATATCGATTCCATATCGATTATATTGTCAATTAATTGATTCAGTTAATATATGTTTGGCTTGGTAAAGTGGGAATGTAATCGTAATGTAATCTTGTATATTTCATTTTCTGTCTTTCTCTTGTAACATATATAGAGCAATGCTCTTGTACATGAATATACATAAAGAATACATATTACAATTTCTCCCAAAACACTCTCCAATTTTCTTCAATTTCTGTCATGGTATCAGAGCATTGATCCTAGACCTAGCTTCCGCAACCTCAGAATCTGTCTTTCAGAATTGCCCTCGTTCCTTTTTTCTTTGAGTTTTGTTGTTGCGGTTTTTCTTATCTGCAAAACAAACCCAAAAAAAGCCGAGTTGGAATTCAATTTTTTGATCCATGGCAAAAAAGGGGGATGCTCGAGATTTACCTTTGGAAGAGATGTCTCAAGACCAGACTCCAGCTTCATTGGTTCAAACCAACCTGAATGAGCAGGAGGATACATCCGTCCCAAAGTCTGGAGATCCTCAAAACACCACCACTCTTCCTTTTGTTTTAGTTCAAGCTTCGGGACCGACTCATTGGCCTCCGTTTCCATGGTTTCCTGTTCAAGGGCAATGGGGCACAGGTCCAGGACAGGCATGGACTCAATATGGGCCATACCCGGGAGAGAGCTCGCACGTTGTCGGACATAGCCAAAGGAAGATCCAAACATGCACAGAAACGGAGCTGACCCGAATTAGGGAGCGGATCGGAGGGATCCAAACCAAGGGATTGGGTCCATACCGGGTCAAGGGCCAAATCCCTACCCGGTTTATAGACCCGGTTACCTACCGTATCTGTTCCCCACCGGCAACTATGGCCGACTTACCTGCCGTATCTGTTCCCCACCGGCAACTATGGCCGACCTGAGGCCGGCGACCCACTGTTCACATCATCGGCGGATGGACCTGATTTGAAGCTCATTCAACTACAACTCACTGGTCTCGACAACTACAACACCTGGGCATGCGATTTCCGTCGAGCCCTCATCACCAAAGACAAAGAGGGATTTCTCGACGGATCCGTGCCCTACCCAACAGAAGAACGACTTCAACGTCACTAGCGCCGGTGCAATCAGTTGGTACGTACCTGGATTGGAAATTGCCTTGCGTCGGATGTTGCAGCGGGGCTTCCTCCGACAGACGACTCGAAGACCTTTTGGGAGTCCATCCGTGAAATGTATGGACGGCTCGATCGGGTAAAATTGTTCACCATAACGCAAGCCCTCTCTAAATTGAAGCAAGGGAACCTCATGGTTACTGCTTGCTTCAATCGGCTTTCAGCCCTTTGGAACGAGCTTGAGGCGGCCGAGGAGTGATTGGATGGACCTGAAGCAACACTTCATCAATATAAGGATATGAAAGAAAGGGAGAAAGTGACACGATTCTTGTTGAGCCTAAACGAGACATACACTACCTTTAGGTTGCAGATCTTGACGATGGAGCCAACACCCTCGCTCGGATGAATTTATCAGCTGGTTGTTCAAGAAGAAAGTCAGAAGTTGGCGATCACCGAGCATGTGCGAGCAGCTGATGGAGTTGCTCTTGCTGCTGCGTTCGTCGGAGGCCTTGCTTTGCTCGACCCAACGCACGGCGGCCATGGAGGAAGCAACAGCTTCGGGAGCTTCGGTGGTCTTGCGGCAGGTGGCGGCGGCCGACAACGATTGATCGTTGGGCGGTGGCGGCCGGTGGTGGCTCCGGGCGGTTGGAGGTGACCGCAATAAGAGAGAGGAAAAAAATAAAAATAAAATAGAAAATTGGCTTATTTCTAGAAATTGTTTTCGGGAATAAGAAGCAACTTTTTTTTGTTTCTCGTTTATGCTTCAAATCTATTCCCAAGCTAACTTTTTATTTCGGGAACAGAAAAATAACTTAGTGTTATCAAACGGATTTCTGTTCTTTTTTTGTTCTGGGAAACAAAAGAATAGAATTTCGGAGGAACAGAAACGTTCCCATGCGCTGCCTAAGTGTTTTATTTTTCTTTGATCTTGGCACTTAAGTGTACATTTTTAAAAAATTTAGTACTTTAGTGTCCCCTAGTGTCAAATCTTAGCACTCACGGTATCCACATCTTGTTAGATGTCATTACATGTAGAAATGGACATGTATGCATTTTATAGTTAATATGTTGCAAAACATCCTATCTATAGTAATTAATGGGCTTATGCTTGCTTAAGGTGTTCATATTCTTGCCTAGTCTTTAGCGATTTATTTGTTGCTTTGATTATTGATCGTTAAATTTTCTGCATGATCACCTCTATATTAGTGACTTAAATTAAAATTAATCAAAATTGCCTCCAAAACATCTTTGAAATAAAGAAAAAATCTACCGAAAGGGTATTAGATTTATGACATATCAAGTCCCTATATCCATGAATTTTTTATTCATAAAAGTAAAGTACTTTTTCAGACTTTTCTTATGTGTGTAATCGACAATTGATACTTGATGAGATGTGACTCGTGAATAACCTAATTTGCATGTTATGCTAATTAAATTAAAAACAAAAACTCGAAAAATACGGCATGTGTAATCGCTCAACGATAATTGATGACTGATGAGTGGCGACTCATAAATAAACTAATTTACATGTTATGCTAATTAAATTTAAAAAACTTGAAAAATACGGTTGGTAAGGGCTTGGAAAAGTTCACGCTAAGTCTCTGGGTTTACTAATTCATTAGTTTTCTTTTTGGTGATTCAGATTTGAGAAAGTTGCTACACTAGTTACTCAAATTGCACTAGGATGATCATGAAGGTTTATATGACAAATGTATGAATAACTATCAGTGCAAAAATTACAAGATTGTTCAATATGTTTTTTTTTTTTTGATAAAATGTAATAAAAATACTAAGGGAAAGTCAAATGTACAAAAGATTACGGCACAAAAAACTTGCACTCAAGATGAGATTGTTCAATATGTTCAACCTGAGTAACATGAAAACACAAGTAACGTGGTGCTTCGATAAAAGATAGGTGTGGGACTTGCCTACTTCCATGATAGAATGCAAATTCTGTGGTTCGAAATCGTTGTGGCGTCCTAAATCTTGTCATTGCCACAGTTCTCACCCTCAGCAGATTCCTATGACCTTACGTTGGGAGTGGTTCGCAATTCACATGCGGCGTGAGGGAAAGGGGACTGCAAGTAGATGCAGCAGTCGCAACGGTAACGACAACAACAGGTGGTCGCTTCAGGGAATGGTCGCTCTGGTCATCGGTGGTACCAAAGGAATCGGGTCTCTCTCTCTCTCTCTCCCTCCCCGTCTCTCACCGAACACTTCGTTTTTCTTATGTCATTGATTTAAATGATCGATTAACTGTTATGGTATAGGTTGAGAAAAATAACTTCATGATTTAGGCATTTGAAAATTGTCAATTTTGATGTATCATTCCTTTATAATAATTTCGGAGATAGCAGGATTGTGCTTGGCCAAGCACTTGTGTATTTCTTGGCCCATCCAAAACAAATTGATCGTAATGATTGTAGGTTGCGCCTAGTCCTTAATTACACTAGCCCGAATCAAAATGAATTAGCCGTCTCTGATCCGGACTTCTCTAGCCTAGGCCCGAAATTTCGTGCACCTCTGCTTTAACTAGAGATGAGATTTGATCAACCCAGAGTTGTGTGGTCAGTATTGCCCGTCCAAAAGCTCCTACAAAGCTCAACACTGTGAGGCTGTAGGGTCAAGGCATTTGATGCTATTTTCAGATCACTAAAAAGAATTTTCTGGCATGTTTTCAGGCTGCGTTATTGAATTTTACCTCATCATCACATCTCTCACTCATATGAAGCCGAAGCTAGTGATAACCTCTACCTTGCTACGGTTATATAAAGCTATATATCTTAATTTCGGTGGTTCTATATTTCCGATGCATCAAGTTTCTCGATTTATTCTGTCTTGATTAATCACAATTAATAATGTAGCAAGCAACCTTGGCCAACCACTTGATGCTGTGGATCTCATGTTCGAATTAAAACATCTCTTTGACCTAGACAGTGCTATAAAAGGAGGTATTCTTTCACGAATATTATTAACATAGCATTACAAAGACGATTTTGACAATGCAATTGCTACGAAACATACTAGGTCAATTTCGTGTTAAGAATTAATAATAAATTACACTTTGGATTTTATGATTTAGCGTTTAGATATATGGAAAACAGATATAACATATATGTGAATCAAACTTCGTTTGTCCTGTGTAAAAAAATGCTATATTCTCGGATAGTGCTGTTGTAGTATATCAAGTCTGTTGTTTCCATCATTGCTTGTCAAGTACATAAATTTTACTCATAGGCAATTGCATAAAAGAGCTCGAAAGGGAATACAAAGTGGGAGTACGATAGTCTCCCATATATGCGGTCAACGAATGATCGACGTACACATTGAAACGTATTGCGATGTTGCCATTATTGGTTAATAAACTTCTTTATCCCTGCGACGGCAATGCACGACAAACATCTCAGACACAGAACAAAGTTACACTCACGCTCTAGGAAAGGAGAAGCCATTGACAGTGAATCCTCCATCGACACAAATGGTCTGCCCCGTTATATAGGAGGCTGCCGGCAAGCACAAGAAGGCCACAAGTGACGACACCTCCTTCGGCTCTCCTGTGCGACCGAGCGGCGCCCTTGCTGTTGCCTCCTTATGGTACTCCTCACTACAAAGTAGCTGCGACGACGGATGGGTTAACGTTAGATCACGATGGGAAAATTGATCAAGATAAAAATTTAAAGCCTTGGGACATTAAATTACAGGCTCGGTCAATGGAGTCAGAATAAAATAAGGAGCAACAGAGTTGCTCCTTATGTTGTCCTTAGCCCATTCGCACGCCAAATTCTTGGTCAACTGGTTCATTGCTCCTAACAATGAGTTGAGAAAGTAAGAAACATATGGAATTTGTTTAGCTCCATATTAAAAGTGTTTAAATAGTTGCTCATGATACTATCAATTCACCTTTTGTGGCTGAATAAATTGATCCGACGCTGAGTGAAACAATACCGCAGACGGATGACAAGAACACGATGCTTCCGGTTCTTGAAGCCTTGAGAAGAGGATGCGCGAGCTGGCTCAAGTGATAAGCCGATTCGAAGTTAGTAGTCATGATGAAGGAGAAATCTTCCGCCGTGCAATCCACGGTTGGCATTCCACCAGTTGTCCCCAGAGTCCCGACGTTGTTTATCTAACACACAAACCAATCCCAAGAAAATGAAAAACGGAACAAAATCTATCGAAATAAAAGCACAAATCGTGACCTTATCAATGTTGTTATTGGATCCACGGGGTCAAAGGCGACCGAGACTTACTAGGATGTTGAGCTTGCCGTCGAAGAGGGAGGACGCGGCGAGCATCAGTTTCTCTCGCTCGGATTTTGAGGAAACGTCGCAAGCCGAACCCGCCACTTGGAAGCCCTTACGCTTCCACTCTTTCAAGCATTCATTAAGTTCAGCTTCAGTCCTGGAGCAGGTGTAGACGGTAGCCCCAAGCCCCGCTAATTCCTCAACAATAGCACGCCTAAGCACGGGACGACATTATGACCATTTACCAATTTGTAATTGCAAACGAGAACAGATCAAGCCCTTCTTCTTTGCCAATAGAAGTAGTTGACACGTGATACCTTGGAATGTGCGGAAGATTTGATTGCACAGGCAACTGAAGTCTAACAGATGATTAAAGCCTTTAAATGCACTGGATCATGACAATCGGAGAATGCAAATTCTACTAGCTAGCGACATGTCTATGAGCTATTAACATCTAAAGACAACAGAACTTTAAATAAAAAAACAAAAATGCCTAAACCAGCCTATCCAGCTACGAATCCTCGAAGTAATTGATCTCTCATCATCTTTGTCATATAAAGTTTTGAGTGATCATGAAATTAGTTGTCTAGCATTTTATCTATAAAATCGAATATAATCAGATTCAAAAGCACCTGCTATAGTTGAAAGCCCTATCTGACATGCCTGACTTGAATTTTTCTGGCCCGGATAGTCCTAAGTTGGGCTACTACTATACCCATTTTGCTATAATAGATATTCCGAAATTAAAAACACACACACACACACACAATGGAAATTGTAAAAACAAATAATTTATTTTAAGCACCCTAATCAGTCGTCATATAAGTTTAAGCACATACTCTAAAACACAAACGCAACCTTACCTTCCTCCCAACTTCATCCACGGGTCATTACGAGATCAATTCACTAATTTTACGTGGATGATTGAGATTTGCTCCAGGTTTGTCTTTAGTTAACAGATAAAATTAGTTTGATTGCCATAGGCACAGGATTGACTGTCTTCAAATGCCTAAATTATGATTTTTTTTTCTTAACCTAAACCATGACAGTTGATCGATCATCTAAATGAACAACATAAAAAAAAAGGAAGTGTTCGGTGAGTCAGAGAGAGAGAGACCCAATTCCTTTGCTACCGCCGGTGACGAGAGCGGTCATTCCCTTAAGCGACCACCTATTGTCGATGTTGCCGTTGCGAGTGCTACATGTACTTGCAGTCCTCTTCCCCTCAGAAGCCATTCTCTCTCTCTCTCTCTTTCTCTAAAATTTGATTTTTACTCCCGACTCTTTCTTTGTGCTTTTCTCCCTGACTTCCCCCTGTATTATATAAGCCCTTCTGTCCAATGCCTGACCAGGAGTTATTGTTTGGCAGAGGGGATTCCTGACCGAGGTCCTCACGCCACGTGGGAACTGGGAGCCGCTCCCGGCATAAGGTCCTTGAAGTCTGCCTAGTGGGAGAACAGTGGCGATGACAAGATTCAGGGCCCCTCGACGGATTTGCATTCAATCATGGAAGCACGCATGTCCCCACGCCTGCCTTTCGCTGAAAGCACCCGTCGACTCGTGTTTTTCAAGTTACTCACCGAACGATCCGGTAATTGTTGAAATGATAGTTATTATTCATACAGATGTCATATAATGCCAACGTTCGTGGCCGTAGTGCAACGTGAGTAATATGGTAGTGCCGTGACTTTCCCAAAGATAAACCATAAAAAAAAAAAAAAAAAAAAAAAAAAAGCTGAAGCATTATTTCCAAAAACTTAAGGCGGACTCTTCCTAACTCATATCAACTAGAAGTGTTAATGGACCTAATCAGATTTCCTCATTACCTGACCCAACTTGAACTATAAGAGATATGTGCTCTCTTTGATCTGCACTTGACCTAAAATCCATATGATCTGAAACGAAAACACTGCTCATAAAAATAAGACACTTGAGCTTTTCACAAACCAATTTTATATATGTTAACTAGCGGCAAAACTTTGTGTAACCGGTATAAAGAGGCCGTAAAAATTTGCCAATCAAACTAATTTTATATCTGTTAACTAGTGATAAACCTGTGCCTATGGCACGATAATAATGGCACCGTATACAATTATCTCAGCCAAAGCTTTTGTGAGATTAAAAGTTGTACTATGAACCATCTTTCAGAAAGCATTTGAAAATGAGAAAACAAAAAACATGTAATGTACCCACATTTTCATTGTTTTTGTGGAGAATGTTTTGAGATTTTGCAATAATTTATCATTGTTGACACCTAATTTAAATTCATTTTTTAAAAATAGAAGATAATCTTTGATTAGAGGGAAATTTTTTTTTAAAATTTTTGAATTCAGAAACTCAACCGTGGGATTCTGGAGCCACTTTATTGTTGAGAGGTTGAGCAAAAATCTCCACCTGCGAAACGAATTTGAGTTTTCCCTTTATAAATAGGGGGTGCGAGACATGAAAGCGGGGGGGGCTTCTCTTCATTGTTCGTTTAAAAAATAGCAAATTGAAGAGAAAAAGAGAAGAAGTTCAGGCTGCGTTTGTTTGTGTTCTTTTTTTTTTGTTTTTAAACACTTTTTCCGCTTTTTTTGTTCGAGAACAAAAAAAAGGCAAAACACGTTTGGGTGCGTTTCTGTTCCTTTTTTTGTTTTTTGTTCACAAGGCAAAAAAGAAACAAAAAACAATAAACACAAATTTTGTGTTTCTTGTTTTTCGAAAACACTTTTGAGAAACACTTTTTTTTTCTTTTTTCTTTTATTTTCTTGTTCTTTTTTCTTTTGGCCGGTCGCCGGCCTCGGCCATGGCCGGCGACCGGCCGACGAGGGCCGGCGGCCTCGCCCAACCACGACGAGGCTCGCCGGCCCCCGGCGAGGCCGACGCTCGCCGTCCCCCGGCGAGGCCGAGGCTCGCCGTAGCTGGGCGAGGCCGACCTCGCGCCGGCCTGGGCGAGCTCGATCTCGCCCAGATCCGGCGAGGCCAAGCTCGCCCAGCGGCCGGCGAGCCTCGGCCTCGCCTGGCGGTGGCCCGGCGAGGCCGACCTCGCGCCGGCTTGGGCGAGCTCGATCTCGCCCAGATCCGGCGAGGCCGACCTTGCCCAGAGGCCAGCGAGCCTCGGCCTCGCCCGCCGCTGGGCGAGCTCGATCTCGCCCAGATCCGGCGAGGCCGACCCTCGCCAGCCGGTCGTCGGCCAAAAGAAGAAAAAAAAAAAAAAAAAAAAAAAAAGGAAAAATAAGAAAAAAATAAAAAAAAATAAAAGAAATAAAAAAATTATCTAAATTTACCAAACATGTTTCTTTTATTTTTTATTCTCGAAACAAGTTTACTAAACACGTTTTTTTATTCAAAAATTATTCCCCAAATAAAACAATTTTTTCTATTTTTGTTTCTCAAATAATTTTTAAATAAAAATATAAACAAACGCGCTTTCAGTGGCAGAAAGTTAATGGGGGCGGGGCGGGAAGTCTTCGGTAGAGGGTGAGAGAGACAAGTGAGAGAGATAGTGTCAGGTGAGAGAGAAAAGAAGGAAAAAAGTAAAAAGTCTCCTGCAGAAAGTACACAGGGCAGAGGGAGAGTGAAGTGAGGGAGAGAGAAAAAACAAAAAAAATAAAGAAAAAAGTTGTGCACTGTTCATCTTCCTCGTGGTTTCCTCCTCCGCGAAGCCCCACGCCGCTGTTGCTTCCACGACCGCGACCACCGCCGTCCGCGAAGCCCCACACCGCTGCCGCTCTGGCGCCCCACATCACCGCCGGTCCGAGATATCCACCAGCACGCCTTGCGCCAGTCACCGCCGCCCGTGAAGCTTTCGGTACTGCTCGCTCCGCCGCTGCTCCAGCATCACTCAACATTGGCGGACCTCCATCACAGCAACCCGCTCCCCGCGACACCCGTGACGCCACCTGAGGTCGATTTGCTGCACGCTCGAGCGACCGACGCTGCCGTGTCCAACCACCCGAGGCCCACAACCTGCAATTCGCGCCCAGCAACCTGGTGGTCTGCCTCCACTCAGCCGCGAAGCCACCGAGCCGCACCGGTCACCTCACCAGCACTGCCTCACACCGGTGACCCGCGACCCCACTGCACGCCGCTCGGACCTCCGTCTTAGCAGCTCGCCTCCGCAGCACCTCGCCTCCTGCTCGCTCGGTGGCCGAAGCCCGTCGTACCCGACGCCTGCGCCTTGCTTCCGGCGACCCGCGAGCCCGAACGCCTGCAGTGCTCGTGTCCAGCTCCGCTCGCCGATCTCCCTGTTCTCGCCGTGCTCGACGCTGCGGCACTTGACGACAGCAGCTCCGAATTGCCGGATCTCGCCGGAGCTCCGCACCTCCGCAACCTCCGACCGCGACACCTCTGTTCCGCCGGTTGTCCCTGCTGCCCGGGTGCCGCCCCGTTCCTGCCGGTCCGCCTTCGCCGAAGTTCCCTTTGCCAGACCAACGACCGTTGGCTCCTCAGTGACCAGCCGCACGAGCTGCCGAGCTTTTCTTTTGGAAGCAAAGGAAAAACAAAAACAAAAACAAAAGAAAAAGAGAAAAGCAAATTAGGTAGTTTGTTTTTCTTTATTTTATTATTTATTCATTTTAAATTTTGTTATTATTGTTTAAGTTAGAATATGGTTTGTCAATATTAATATTTGTGCATTTTGTAGGCATTATACGTAAGGATTTTGTCCGAACTTATTGTAATTATTAATTTGATTAGAGACATCGGATCAATTTTTTAATTATATTAAGTTTCAGGCTTTTTGATGATATTTTGGTTGTTAAATTAATGTAATTATTAATTTGATCCGTAAGACTTCGGATTATATTTTTAATTATTTTGAACTATTTGTAGTGATAATTAGGTTTAAAATAATCGTTAATTTGACTGTGAGATAATGGGTTATTTTTTGGTTATTTTAATCATTTGTTTATTGAATATCTTGATTGTTTAGATTTAATGTTTAGTCCGATAATTACTTGTTTTGGAAAAACACTAAAACACTAAAAAAATCAAAAATCAAAATCTTGCATCAAAGCATGTAGGTTTAATAAATCAGACATGTAGGATTAGGTTTATGAAATTTTCATCATCTAGTAATTATTGCTAAGTTCATTTAGTTAGAAATTGCTCGTCATTAGAATTAGGTCATTTAATTAATTTAAATTGCATTTCTTTAATTTTGAATTTCATAAAAAATACAAAAAAAATAGAATAAACTCATTTCATGCTTTAGGATAGATTGCATGCTTATTCATGTTATATACTTTAGGTCATATTGCCACGTCATATCATTTCATTGGTTAGTTAATAAATTAGTTTATAATTGATCATATTTCATGTCATCATTGTTAGTGTAGGTTGCATATGTGTAATAAAAAAATCATTAAAAAATCATAAAAGAAACATGCATATAGAATTACGACGTCATACATCTCATATCATACAACATATGCATATTTAGGGTTATGTAAATTAGATTGCATACATATTGTAATGATTTAAATTATGTCACATGAATTGCATCTCATATGTCATTAAAGTAAAACTCATGCATATCAAATTTAAATTAAGATTGCACATAATTAATATTTTTTTAAAAGAAAAAGAAAAAGTAGGTGTCTTGTCATTTAGAAATCATGTTTAGGACATGCATTTTATTAGCATTTATTTATTTATTTGAATGTTATTTTATTGATTGTGCACCTGCATGACCACCATTTGCATGTTAGTAGTTTATGTTAAAATTAATTAACATTGTCTGCTAAATATTTTTTAAATTAAAATAAAAGGTACCGAAAGGGCGTTAGACTAATCTAGCGTAATCATGTCCTCGGACTTATTGAATCTCTGGTTCGTAAAAATAAAGTATTCTCCCATACTTTATTTGGGTTTATAATCAACCCTAATTGGTTAGTGGCGGCTCCAAATTAAAATATAATTGCATGTATAAATGGGTTAATTCATTAGTCGCGATTGGTAGGATTTGGGAGGGTCCGCGCCAAGTCTACGGACTTAGTAATCCATTAGCCTTCTTAAGTAATTCACCCTTCAAAAAAATTCGGGAAGGTCGCGACAATCATTTAAACATATATCTTGTCCATATTCACGAGATGAGTGCATGTACATGAAGCAAATTTGTTTGTTTAATCTTGTGATAAAAAATATCGTGGTAACCAGGACATAATTAAAAAGTTCAAGAAACTTTTATTTAAATTGATCCATTACATGTCGGATCAAGCTAGCTCATATTTGGAAAAAAAAAAAATCACGGCTTTTTATTTGATACATTCAGAAGTATATAAAAGGCTCAAAAGACGTGAAGTTAGCATATCATGATTTGATATTGATGCGATTGCCATAAAACATACTTTGTCAATTTCGCTAAATATAAATTTAAGAGCTTGTAAGTGGGAATAGAAAGTAAGAATAGAAAGGGGGACTAGGTGAACATAAGAATAACACTGAAGCTACTCTCCTCCATATATATATATATATATATATACATATATGGTCCAGAAATTGATACATCAATGTTCAGAGATTTCGCCATTATAGGTTCTTTGTCCGTGCGATGACAAAAAACGCTGAACTTCTTATGGGAAGAAGAAAGTTGGACTCACGTTACATAGGAATGAGAAACCATTCACGGTGAATCCTCATCAACACAAATGGTTTGCCCCATTATGTAAGAGGCTACCGGCATGCACAAGAATCCCACCAACGACGGCACTTCCATCGGTTCTCCGGTGCGACCGATTAGTGTCCTTGCTATCACCTCCTTGTGGAACTTCTCGTTATTAAATAGCTGCAACGACAGATGAATTAAACATCAAAAGCACAATGGACAACATGTTCAAGATCTATGTAATGAAAAAATTTTGAGCAGGAGAGAAAATTTAAAGCCTTGTGAGATCAGATTACTGGCTCGGTTCGTAGTGCAACAAAGTTGCTTCTTATGTTTTCCTTAGCCCATTCACATGCCAAATTTTTTGTCAACCGGTTCATTGCTCCTACCAATCAATTTGAATACAAAAACAGAAAACAGCCGCAATTTGTTTAGCTCCATATAACAGTGTTTAGATAGTTATTTATGATAATGTTAATGTACATTTGGTGGCTGAGTGATTGATCCGATGTTCATTGAAACAACGCTGCAAATGGATGACAATAACACAATACTTCCAGCTCCTTAGGCCTTGAGAAGGGGATGTCCGAGCTGGCTTAGATGGTAAGCTAGTTCGAAATTAGTTGTCATGAGGAAGGGAAAATTTTCTGTTGTGTAATCCATGGTCGACTTCAAAGTGTTGGTCCTAATGTCATTTATCTGCCACAAATGAAAACCAAAAACAAAATTCATTAAAAGACATGCACAAGGTGCAACCTTATTATAAATATTGTTATTGGATCCACTCGATCAAAGACGACTTAGACTTACAAGGATCCACTTGTTGCAAGCCGATCCTGCGACCTGAACACCCTTGCTCTTCCAATCTTTCAAGCATTCATTGATTTCGGCTTCATTTCTGGAGCAGGTATACACGGTGGCCCTAAGCGTCGCTAGTTCCTCCACAACGACATGCCTAATCATGGCACAACGACATGGTTATTTTACCAACTCGTGATTGTAAACAGGAACAGATTAAGCCCTCTTCTTTTCCGGAAGAAGAAATTCCGTGTGATACCCAAGAACGTGCGGTAGATGTGGCCGCGCTCGCAATTGAAGTCAAACCATTAATTACAGCCTTTGAAGGGCCAGGATTTCTTTTTGGGAAATTAAAAGGAGAAAGAAATTCTAATAGCTAATAATAATGTCAAATGAGTTATCACGGTCAAAAGGCTACAGAACTTAAGAAGGCTACCTATGAATCAATCACCCAGTGACGACATCCTCAAAATAATTAAGGTCTCTAATCAAGTCTCTCGTCGTTTCCATCATACAGAGTTTTAAGTGTTGATGATATCGATTGCCTAGTTTTTATTTATCCACGGAATCGAACATCATTGGATTCAGAAGCATCCACTGTCACTCGGGCAGTTAAAAGAATCTTGATGGTCGGAAGCTCGGTCTAACACGCTCCGATCAGAAAGATTTTCTTGAGCCTGGATATGATGGAAATAAGTCAATTTAAGTGCTTAAATTCATCCTTCTTGGCTAGATTTATTCTAGCGACCTAGAAATTACAGGCTCAATTTGTTTTAGCTAGGACAAGAAGTACTTTGACCGCGGATTGCCCTAGTCAATGTACAATCCTACTACTATCACTCAAATTATCATAGAGAAAAGAGATTTCAAGATCGATGATTTCCAAATGCCTAAATCAAGATGTTTTCTTCCTCAACTTATATCATACAAATGAATGATCATCAAAACCATCGACATAAAAGAATGAAGTGTTCAGTGAGAGAGAGAAGGAGACCAGATTCCGACTTACAGAAGCCATCCAAGGCTTCATTTTGGCATTGCAGTATCAATTCAAGTAGATCGCAAGTTACAAAAGCTTTATGCTACCGCAACGGTAGATACTGCAACACTAAAAACCGAAATGCGCACTCCTGTTTGTATTCACAAGAGAAATACTCTCCCTTACGATAAAATTGCAGAGTAAGTCTGAATACAATCACGAGTTCTAACACTAGAGTAATGAAATAAGCACAAAATGATTCTCGGAGGTCGTAAATGTTCTCCTGTGATCTCAAAATTCCTCCGGTTTAATAAAACAACCTTATATAGATTGCTTATTCGATCGTTTCTGCACAATCTTCCTAAAATTTACCAAATCCTCGTATGGTTGTTTCCATAAGTACCTCAATCACCAAACGATCATCTCACAATCAACGAGACTCTTTCTTAAACGACTATAAGAAACTTTTTAAGCTCAATTAAAAAGTTTTCCTAAGAAGGTCCTGCATAATTGAACAATGCTGTCTTGAATCTCTTCGTGTGTTGCATTTGATGCATGGCCGACAGTATCAATCAAAAGTCATAACTTGGGAAGTCTCTGAGTGTGAACGTGGACATAGCAACGCGATGCTGTAAAATCAACTGAGTTTAAACGTTTGGAGCTGCCTTAGACTCCGACCCATCGTTTGATTCGAGTCCCGGCATTTTGTGGCCTTGAGTGATGGAGTTGCCTACTCTACTGGGGTCTTTGTAAACAAGCTTCTGCAACTTCTGCCGGCTATAACGTGGGTCGCAGGTTACTCTTTTTTGGTAATATCAATAAAAATATCTAGAGCCTATTTAGGATGACTTTTTTTTTTTTTGGGGCCTTCTCAAAATACAGACGTAACGTTTTAACATGATCTTAGATGTTAATATTTTCCTAAATACTTTTACACTGTTGGGTCATTCGCTGATAAATACGAGAGTCAAGTCTTGAACGTCGAAGGCAAAAGATAAAAATAAAAAAGTTCAAACTCGAAGTAACTGAATAACAATTCGAACTCAAGGGTCGAAACGACATTACAATTTCCTAGCTGCGCGGCTTAATAAAAGAAAGTTTAACAAGAGTTTCAAAAGCGCCCGATCTCTCTCTCTCTCTCTCTCTCTCTCTCTCTCTAAAACTTGGAAAAGGAGGAGGACAGACGGGGCGCGGACCCAAAAGAGCAGAAGAACGAAGAGATGTCGATAATTAAACGCGGTCGAATGCTGTTGGCTTTCAGCCATGGTCGGTTCCGTGGTAATTTCAAGCTTCGTCTTCTGTCAACCTCAGGCTACGGATGGCAGTTCCCTGAATCGCCGTGGAACCCTACTCCAACTTACTTGTGCATAAGACAATGGAAAGTTAGACGCATTGGGCCCAAGAAGAAAGACGAAAACAAGAGAGTTGAAGGGAAAATAAAATTCATTTTTTAGATAGTGAGAGAATGGGGGAAAAGTGCCAAAAAAGTCCTAAACCTTTTGGTTTTGTGCCGATTTAGTCCTAAACATTTTTATGTTGTCTTAAATTCAGTCCTTTTCGGCCAATTTTGGCGGATTTTGCTGACTAGACGCCGGCCGACGGCGTGACGTGTACAATTTTTAATAATATTTTAATATTTTTAAATAAATTTTTTTATTCTTTTTTTTTTCTTCTCATCTTCTTCCTCCAGCCG
Organism: Eucalyptus polyanthemos subsp. polyanthemos; assembly: GCA_017140185.1. Taxonomy (NCBI): domain Eukaryota; kingdom Viridiplantae; phylum Streptophyta; class Magnoliopsida; order Myrtales; family Myrtaceae; genus Eucalyptus; species Eucalyptus polyanthemos. The sequence continues at coordinate 30,529,793 of CM029466.1, read as the reverse complement.
GTCGTCGGAGCTGGGCGATTGGCTAGAGGCGACAGCCAGCGAGGTCGACCTCGCCGGCCACCTCGCGAGTGGCCGCGAGGCTCGCCTCGTCGGATCTGGCGAGGATTGAGCCTCGCCCATGGCCGGCGAGGCTCGACCTCGCCAGATCCGGCTCGCCACCTAGGTTGCGAAGGGCCTCGCACCGGGCAAGCAAGGCTCAGCCTCGCCGGATCTAGCGAGGGTCGAGCCTCGCCCATGGCCGGCGAGGGCGAGCCCCGCCAGCTCGGCGCGAGGCCAGTTGCCTTGGAGAACCCAGAAATCACAAAACCCCCACCCTCGAGGAATCGCCGCCACCGGGGCCGTGTGACTAAAGACACCTCGAGCTCCCGTAAACCCTAGAGACGACGACGACGACGAGCAGAGGAGGGAGGAAATTTCTAGGGCGAGATTGGTATCGGAGAACGGAGCCGAGGAGGAGTCCAACGCCGAGCTGGCGGGGCTCGCCCTCGCCGTCCATGGGCGAGGCTCGACCCTCACCAGATTCGGCAAGGGCGAGCCTCGCCACCTAGGCCGCGAGGGTGGCCTCGTGCCAAGCTCCGGCGACCGGCTGGAGGAAGAAGATGAGAAGGAAAAAAGAAAAAGAAAAAGAAGAAAAGATTAAAATAAAAATAAAAAGAGGAAAAATAAAATAAATATATTTAAATATTATTAAAAATTGTACACGTCGTCGGCGATTAGGCTATGTCGGTAGGCCGACGTCCAGTCAGCAAAATTCGGCCAAAATTGGGCGGAAAGGATTGAATTGGCACAACGTAAAAATGTTTAGGACTAAATCGGCACCAAAAAAAAGTTTAGGACTAAATCGGCACAAAGCCAAAATGTTTAGGACTTTTTGGGCAATTTTCCCGAGAGAATGGCTCTAGAGGGGAGTAGGACAGCAAGGAGATGTAGCAGCCGCAACAATGACGACGACAAACAGGTGGATCACTCACCGGTGGAATCAAAGGAATCGGTCCCTATCTCGAACGCTTCATTCTTTTATGTCATCGATTTCGATTACTGACCAGCGGTTGTGGATTAGGTTAAGGTAAAAACTATTATAATTTAGGCATTTGAAAACTGTTGCTCTTGAAATTCCGTTCCTCTATAATAATTCAAGTGATGGTGGTGTCAAGATATATCTTTACCAAACTAGATTAAATACAGCTGAAAATTTTAGGCCAAACCACCGGTCCTTTGTAAATTAGCTGGCACTACATAACTCGGTTGAGTCCAATCAGGGCTTTTTCGACTTAGGCTTGAAATTTTGCACTCCTCGATTGTAAGTGACCATAACTTTTGATCAAGATAGAGTTAGGCAACTTATATTACTCAACGAAAAGCTGCTTGGATGCACCACACCATGGAGCCACAAGTGAAAGAACTGTTGATGCTATTTCTGTCCACAAAAAGACTTGCAACGAGTTTCTCGACCCCTTTCTTGAATTTCGACCCTACCATCACATCACTCATGTAATCACTGGAATGCTGATTAACTAGTGGTAGGGTAGGCCCATGTCTTGATACGGTCATATAAATTAATTTCAGTGATTATGTATTTTTTATGCATCAGAATTCTCAATTTATACAATCTTGATCAATCATAGATGACAAAGTAGCAAGCTTATGAGACGAACCATTCGATTCAGATGCTGCAGCTTTTACATGCTAATCAAAATATCCTATTTTTATATGTGATCATAGTTTCTAACTCATAGTATGATTAGAAAAACTTACAAGATACATGTGGAAGAGATAATTTGAGTGCATTGCACCGTATGATTAGAAAAACCATGGTACCGTATACACTTTTAAGGATGCTCTGCTAATGCCTCACTTCAGTTTAGTTATATAATATCTATTTATATCAATTTCAAGAATCAATTAAACGAAAATAACCTCAAAGTGAATAATAAAAAAATCTAACTATGCCACCTAAGATTGTAGATCGCCGAAATTAGCCTCTCCTCATTGCAAAAAAACTTTTTTGGTGATTTTTCCACGAAAGTAGCTGCCACCTAGACACTACCTCAGCAAAAATCGATCGTCTACTTTATTCCTAAATTGAATGACGACTTTACGTTTCTTTCTCTTATTAAACCCACAATTTAAATTGTTATTTGAAAAATAATTGGCACTAAAAAAAATGTTTTATCTTTTATGCCAGCATCGTATCGATTTAAAAGTCTTGAATGACGACTTTACATTTCTTTCTCCTATTAAACCCACAAATTGAAATTGTCATTTGAAAAACAATTGGCATTAAAAAAATGTTTTATCTTTTATGGTTATTAGACAAAAATCAATATATTTTTATTGTTTGAGAAACGAAGTCATAGTCATGAAAGTTCAGAGTGAGGCCGACTTTGACTTACTCCTTTGCCATGATCAAATGAGAATAGATTATTTAATTCAGTTAAATGGAAATATTAGTATATTATGCACTCACACTACATAATGACATAGTTCAATTTCTTAAAATCTAATGGTAATTCCATCAATTCTAAATATTTAATTCATCAAAGCAATTTTATAAATTGTCCATAGTTTTATTTGTTAGTCAATTGAATTATTTTTGAACGTCAAAGAAAATCATTTTGATTCTTTTTTCTTTCTTATTCTTATTTTCCTTTTAAATTTTTTTTCCCAACAATCTTCCAGGTCCAGTGACTGCTATTAGAAAGAAATAGAAAAGAAATCATATTACCTTTTAAGTCTTCCTTTTCAATTAGACTGAATTAGATGCTGAATAAGCCTCATTTAGAAGGTCGCATACAATTAAAAATGTTGACTTGAATCTTTTTGTTTGTGGCATCCGATGCATTGCTGATTGTATCAATCAAAACTTGGTAGTCTCTTGAGTATGAACATGGACATAGCAATGTGATGATGTAAGAGTCAATTGAGTTTTTACTCATTGACTAGATCCCAAGCGAGATTTCAAACGTTTGGCGCCGTTTTAGATCCCGACTTATCGTTTGATACAACTCACGGTATTTTTTGGCCTCGAGTGGTGGAGGTGTCTTCTCTACTATGCTCCATGGGTGCAAACCTTTCCCAGCCATAACTTTTTTGATTCGGCGTGTGTAACGGGTTACCCTTTCTTGGGTAATATATTAGTTGTATCTAGAGCCTATTAAGGGGGCCTTTTTGGTTTCCTTTTCTAGCTCTCTCTAATTAGTAATCACAAACTCCTAAACAAATTTTAATCCAAAAGTTTAACACGACCTTACATGTTAATGTTTATCTTTTTACTTTTATATTGTCAGGTTATCCGTTATAAATCTGTACGTCAAATCTAAAACATCAAGGTCAAGAGAGAAAGGAGAAAAAAAAAAAAATGTTCAAATTCAGAGTAAGTGAAAATCAATTTGAACTTGAACGCAAGGGGTGAAACGATACTGCAATTATGAGTTTGCGAATAAGATACATGGAACCCCAGTTACATAATAAAGTACACTAAAGGACACCGATAAGAAACGTATTTTGAAATCCTTAAATGATTTTATATGAATGAAAGTGTTGTCCCTCAACAAGAGCAGTGAAGGTACAACACCTTAAGATCTTCATAATTAGATTTTAGAAAACAATAATGAAGAAAAAGAAATATGTGCACATGATTTAAAATTCATCGTTTTTGATATGAAATGATAATAATTCAGAATTATTTATAAAGTTTTCAGTTACAGACTCAATCATGATTTAGTCAATTCTATATTAAGCTAATTAAGAATTTTTATATCTTATTAAACCAATCTTGTTCAACGGTAAATTTCAATCTAATGTAATTCATCTTGGAAAAATTCTTATGTGTATTTTATGTGCCGGTGTCATCATGGTGTTGTGGCATGAGCAGAAACAAGCAAGCCATCAGGAACGGAGAGTTCCCAATTCCCAAACATAAAGTTGTCTAGGTACGTCTAAATCTCATATCGAGCGATCAATGACAATTATTGATCTTGGGAAGTCGTGGGTGCGGGGCCATGTAACAGTTCTTGACATGAACAGCTTCGATTCATGTCACGGTCCTGATATCACTAGGTCGATTTAGTCATGATTGGTGACTTCTACGACTGTACGTAAGTAGTGGCTCCGCGTCGTGCTGGGAAAGGGTCTTATCACTCCACCATAGCTGTGTGGTCCGGATGTCTCTTCCAGTCGCCGTCACTCTCTCTGGGGCCAGTGAAGGATTTAGCATAAAACGGGGTGAAAAGTCAGAGAGACGCATTACCCACGAAAAGGAGAAACAAGAATTCCGGGGAAAAATCACGTCTGGGATAGAGAGAGAGAGAGAGTGACAATGGCTACGGAAGGAGACGGGACTGCAAGTACATGCTATAGCAGCTGCAACGATAACAAAAACAGGCGATCGCTTCATGGAATGACTGCTCTTGTCACCGGTGGAACTAAAGGAATCGGGTCTCTCTCTCTCTCTCTCTCTGACCCTTACCGAACACCTCGTTGTTTTTTATCAATGATTTTGATGATTAATTATTTGTTATGATTTAGGTTGGAAGAGAAAGCATCATAAATTAGGTATCTACAAACCGTCAATCATGAAATTTCGTTCCTTTGTAATAATTTGAATGATATTAGGATTATGCACTGGTTGGGGCAATCTGGGATCAAGATACTTCTTGTCCTAGCCAGAACATATAGGGTCTACGATTTCTAGGCCAAGCCCAGTCCTACTCAAAACAAATTGAATGAGGATTTAAGCACTTTAAGTGGACTTTTCCATCATATCCAGCCTAGAAAAACTTGTTTCAACCGAAGCATGTCAACCTGGCTCCCAACCAACAAATTTTTTGAACCGCTCGAGTGGTAGTAGATGCTTTGATCCCTTGGATAAAAAGCTAGATAATTGATATTATTGCCACTTAAAACTCTATATGACGAGAGACTTGATTAGAGAGCCCAATTACTTTGAGAATGATGTTTCTGGGTGACTGATTCATCCACAACCCTTTCGAAATTATGTGGCCTTTAGACATTAGTAAATCATTTGCGTCTTTGGGATATCAGTAGCCAATAGAAATTTTTTTTCTCCTTTGGTAATTTCCCAAATAAAAATCCAGTGCATTCAAAGGCTTTAATTATTGGTTTGACTTCCATTGCAAATGCCGCAGCCAAATCTTCCGTACATTCTTGGGTATCACAAGTACTGATGTCTTGTCGCGTAGAATTTTTCCTAGTGGAGATGAAAAAGGGCTTAATCTGTTCTTCTTCGCATCACAAAGTTGGTGAATAATCATATTGTTTGTACCGTGATTAGACATGCCATTGTGGAGGAACTATCGAGGCTTGGCGCGACCGTGCATACCTGCTCCCGGCATGAAGCCGAAATTGATGAATGCTTGAAAGATTGGAAGAGCAAAGGTTTCCGAGTCTGGGGTTCAGCTTGCGACGTTTCCTCAAGATCGGAGCGAGAGAAGCTAATGCTCACCGTGTCCTTGGTCTTCGACGGCAAGCTCAACATCCTAGTGAGTCTAAGGCGACTTTGATCCTATGGATCCAACATCGATATTTATAACAATGCCGCAATTTGTGCTTGTCTTTCAATAAATTTTGTTCTCGGTTTTTATTTGTGGTAGATAAACAACGTCGGGACCAACACCTTAAAGTCGACCATGGATTACACAGCAGAAGATTTCTCCTTCATCATGACAATTAACTTCGAATCGGCTTACCATCTGAGCCAGCTCGCACATCCCTTTCTCAAGGCCTCGGGAGCTGGAAGTATTGTGTTCTTGTCATCTGTCTGCGGTGTTGTCTCAATAAACGTCGGATCAATTTACTCAGCCACCAAAGGTAATAGCACCATCGTTAGTAACTATTGAAACACTATGGTAAGCATAAAGCTAAGTAAGCATGAACATTACCAGACGCCATAGCCAAATTTCTAGTTTTAGTGCTAGAAGCGTTCGTTCCATTGCCATGTATTTGAAATAATTGTTGAACCTGTTGAGACAAAGCCTCCAACTTGGATTGAAAATCATTAATTGTTTTGCACTGCCACCTTAGTTTTTGAACCCCTGTCTTTGGAAAGACACAAATGTGGATGAAGAACCAGCACCTCTTTTTGGAATGGCCATCGCGATTGCAATGGTCACAATGGAACCGTGCCGGTTTCTTAAATTTTCCTTTGGCATATCGAGCAGTGAAGTCTCCTCGCTTCGTGTTGTGTTGGTAGCACAATGGGCCATTTGTTCACCAAGCTCTCATGATGCAATTGGAGTTGAAGGCATGACACATCTCCTTGTTTCCTCACATTGGGTTATGGCACAAACTTCATTGAAAGTGGGCAATTGAGGACTCCTAAGAATTTTACGTTTGACATCCTCAAATTCAGGCATAATGCTTGCTAACAGTTGAAAGATTTTATCTCGCTCTTCTAGATTGACATAATTTATCACATTCTAGGTTGCAGATTTATACAAACAAACTTCATCCAATTGCTTCTTCATTTTTCTTAGGTTTTTAGTGAAAGATTGTGTTGCGCCTTGTTTAGAACAAACGACTCCTTGCTACAGCTCAAAGATCCAAGATGCATTTTTGGCTTGACCATACATCTCATATATCGAATCCCACAATCCCTGGGCTGACTCTGAATATACAAATATCTTGTAGATCACTGGTCCCATGAAATTGAATATCTAAGACATTACATTATGGTCATTCACTTGCCATTCATCAAATTTGGGATTTGTTGTGGGAGGTGCTCTAATCTTCTCATTGACGTGACCAAGCCTCGATCTACCCCCTGAGAGCAACTATTATAGCTCGTGACAAAGGAAGGTAATTTCTTCCGTTGAGCAACAACATAGTCAATTGTTGGCTATTTGTCTCCGGCACCTTTGTTGTGTTGGATGCATCTCCAAACTTCTTTGACCCCTCCATGACGTGTTGGTAGTAATAACAAGGATATGACAGCAACAAAGAGAGGAACAAGCACTGACCAAAGAACACAGATCGTCTGAGAATAGGAACAGACCCGAACATAGGTAGATCAAGACAATTGGATGTGCAAAAAACCAAACCCAAAAAATCACAGATTGAATTAAACATGCTCTGATACCATGTTGAGTTTTAATAAAGCAATCACAAAAAAGAACACAAGAATTATGAGGTTTAGCAATGTGCCTATGGCCTCGGACAAAACTCTCAACTCTCTTATTTTTTTTTCATAACATTTTTTTGCAATTTGTACACGAGGGTTGCTACAACAAAGGAGACAAGTAAACCCAGAAATAGGAAACTCCAAAAAATAAGAAAACTGTCAATATACATATTTGCTTACAATCTCTCCTCTTTGAATAGGAGTGCAAATCTCGCCAATATCACAAATAAGGCCCAACCTCCTCCTCCACCTCCTTCCCGGCATCAGAGCCAACGGAATGTGGTAGTGCCGAGTGGAATGACTTCGTCTCCCCGCTGGCTGCCCGCTTCAGCGAGTACGTCCCTGACTTTGTCTTCTTTGTAGACTCTTGCACGATGAGGCCCAAGCGGACGGAACAATTCCAAGCCCAGTGCGCAATTGCTCTAATGGAGGAGAAAATATTGGATCCAGCTGGAGGCAACTGGCTTGAAGAAGATGAAATTGATGGGGATGAGCTACGGAGGGTTCGTGGTGTGCAGCATGGCAGTTCAATTCGGAGAGAGGGTGGATGAACTTGGTGTTGATTTGCGCGACCATGTGCTCGAAGAAGAAGGACATGAACAAAATGAACATAAGAAGGAAAGGAAGTTGAACAGTAACCACAAGGGAAGGGAAAAAAAAAAGAGTTCAAGAAAACACGATAACAAGACATCATTTTGTCTATATAAAATTTCCGATTATGCTATTTAAGACAATTGATAATAAATAGACCTTTACATGAGCATTTTCACATGAAAATTAACTGAAAAAGACTACGTTAAAATTTTGCAGAAAAAAAATTATAATTCTACTAATAAAGTTTAAAAAAAATTCATGACTAATTTAGTACATTTTCCCCGCACTTGCTATTCTCACTTTTAAGCCTCCATTTATTAGCTTCTCGTGACACTTTTTCTTATGTTTATGCTATTGCCTAAATTTAAATATGTATGTGTTTTGTTTTTTTTAAAATATATGTACTTGACAAGCAATGATGGACATGACAAACACGGTCCAATAAACTTATCATATAAAAAGCTATGTTTTTTTTTTTCTAGGTAGATTCAACAGAATTTATCCATTTAAATAAGCATTTTCTTGAACTTTTTAATGACGTTCCAATTATTAGGAAATTAAAGGAAAACATTGTACACAATATATATCCACTCATCTCGCTAACGTATATCAGAAATACGTTTTAATGATAGATCTTTGCGAAACATCAAAGATTTTCAACAAAAAAAAAAATATATTAGTGAAATACAAAGTTTTTATTTTCTTATTACAGAATGTATCCTGAAAGACTATTCACAATACCGCTTTCAACCTTAGAAAAGATTTGGCTGGAATAATTGTATGTGGTACTATTATAATCGTGCCATAGACACCGGTTCATCTCTAGTTAACATGATGATGCCAAAAAAAGGAGATATAAAATGTTTTATCTTTTATGCCAGCATCGTATCAATTTAAAAGTCTTTGAATGACGACTTTACATTTCTTTCTCCTATTAAACCCACAATTTAAATTGTCATTTGAAAAACAATTGGCATTAAAAAAATGTTTTATCTTTTATGCCATCATTGTATCAATTTATTAGTCTTTAAATCTTTAGACACGTACAAAGGTAATGCATCTAGGCGTCTCTCAATAATTTGAAAAGAAATAGAAGAAATTTTCTTATAATGCATAGGAGCGTTGTATGGTGTATATCAAACTGTGTTATTATGGCTTTTAAGATTATTCGGTTATCAGAGAAAAATCAATATATTTTAATTGTTTCAGAAACAAAGTCATAGTCATGAAAGTTCAGAGCAAGGCCGACTTTGACTTACTCCTTTGCCATGATCAATATTAGAATATTATGCACTTACACTACATAAGCCGAAGGGCAACAACTTCGCTATCTAATGACATAGTTCAATTTCTTAAAATCTAATGGTAATTCCATCAATTCTAAATATTTAATTCATCAAAGCAATTTTATATATTGTCCATAGTTTTATTTTTTAGTCGATTGAATTCTTTTTTAACGTCAAAGAAAATCATTTTGATTTCTTTTTTTTTCTTTCTTATTCTATTATTTTCCTTTTTTATTTTTTTTCACAATCTTCCAGGTCCGGTGATTACTAGTTCTAGCTCTCTTGAATTAGCAATCACAAATTCCTTAAAAAATTTAAATCAAAAGGTTTAACAAGACCTTAGATGTTAATATTTACCTTTTTACTTTTACGTTATCGGGTTGTTCGTTAGTAAATCCATAAGTCAAATCTAAAACATCAAGGTCAAAAGAGAAAGGAAGAAAAAAAAAACAAAATGTTCAAATTCAAAGTAAGTGAAAATCAATTTGAAGACAAGGAGTGAAATGGTACTGCAATTACAAGTTTGCAATAAGATACATGGAGCCCTAGTTACACAGTAGAGTACACTAAAGGACACCGACAAGAAAACATCCGCCGGAATACTTATATGATTTTAATGGCGTGTTTAGTAACGATTTTGATAAAAAAATTATTCGTTTTTATTCTGTTCTCGAGAATAGATTTTAAGTATTTTAAGTCATTTACTAACCGTCTAAAATTTTTTATTCTAGAATAGAATTGCATTTGAGTATTATATTCATTGATTATTTACAAATCAATTTCTTTTAATTTTTAAATAATTTTTTATTTTTTCCTTTTTTTTTCCTTTCTCTCATATTCTTCTTCTTCTTCAAGCAGTCGGTCGCCGGAGCGTCGTCAACCCTTAGCAAGGGTCGCCCAGGCTAGGCAAGGCCAGCCTCGCCGAGGCTAGGTGAGGCTCGTCCAGCCACGCCGAGGCTCGACCTCACCAATGGTCAAGCGGGCCTCGCCAGTGGCTGGGCTTATCTCCGACGAGCTTGTCAAAATAGTTGCAGACGATTGGTGGCAGTGGGCAGCGGACAGCGGCGGACAGCAATCATGGTGGTGACGATAGATGAAAAAAAAAAGGGAAGAAGAAGGGAGAGAACGTAGAGAGGGAGGAGTTTCACTTTTTTTTATTATTCTTTTTGTTCCAAGAACAAGAATCAAGTTTTTTTATTTATTCTTAATTCGACTCCAAATCTGTTTTACGGGAACAAAAATTTTACTAAACACAATTACACCCAAACTGTTCCAGCAACAAAAAATTAGAATAAGTTACTATTGGGATGATTACCAAACGGAACCTAAATGAATGAAAGAGAGTGGGGAAGGTATTGTTAGCTATGAAAACAACACCTCAAGATCTTCATAATTAGATTTTAGAATACAGCAATGGAGAGAGAGAGAGAGAGAGAGAGAGAGAGATTTGCGCACATGATTTGAAATCCATCATTCTTGACGCAAAATAACAATAATTCAGTATTATTTATAGAGCTTTCAATCATAAACTCAACCGTACTTTGGTCAACTTTATATTAGACTAATTAAGAATTTTTATATCTTATCTTATTAAACCAATCTCATTAAACACAGTAAATTTTAATTTTAATTAATGTAATTCACATTAGAAAAAATTTATGTGTATTTTATGTGTCGGTGTCATTATGGTGGGGTAGCATGAGCAAAAGCAAGCTATTAGGAATGGAGAGTTCACAATTCCCAAACATAAAGTTGTCTAGGTCCGTATAATCTTCTCTCGAGTCGAGAAGTAGCAATGCATGACAATTATTGATCTTGGGAAGTATTGGATGCGGAGCCCACGTAACAGTTCATGAAATGAACAGCTTCTATTCATGTCACTACTCGTGATATCATAGGTCGATTAGTCTTGGTTGGAGACTTCTACGACCGTACATAAGTAGCGGGCTCTGTGTTGGACGTCATCGCGCCCGCCCAATCAGGATGCGACATGTGTCGCTACTTGGCTCCACAATGAGGTGGGGCCATCATTATTTTTCAGCTAATTTTTTGCTGCTTCTCTCTTTCATTAAATGCTCTGTCCTTCTTTGCACCATTTCTCCCATTTGCACGCAAGCGTGCGTCCCTTCCCCTCCCATTCTCCCAGCAAGAGCGTAAAACCTTAGATTAGGGTGATATTCGTATATTACCATCACTGTACTATACTTTTCCGATTTCGGCTTGCATTGCTATCTGCTTATACTAGTCAATCACTGCAGTTAGAGAATGGGAGGGGAAGGGACGCATGCTTGTGTGCAAATGGGAGAAATGGTGCAGAGAAGGACGGAGCATTTAATGAGAGAGGGAATGCGTGCAAATGGGAGAAATGGTGCAGAGAAGGAAGCAAGCCTGCGTCCCTTCCCTTGAAAAAATATTGGGTGGTCCGGGACCGCCACGTCAGCGTGGTCCCGGACCACCCACACGGCGCCACATGTATGGGGAAGCCAGACAAAGGACGAAAACCGGGGCCCACTTCTCTGACGCTCTCTCTCCTCTTTCTCTTTTTTGTCTCCTCCCCTCATATGTGGCGCCATATGAGTGGTCCGGGACCACGCTGACGTGGATTGGGGTGATATTCGTATATTATCATCATTGTCCTATACCTGTTCGATTTCGGCTCGCATTTCTATTTGCTTGTACTAGTCAATCACTGCAGTTAGAGAATGGGAGGGGAAGGGACGCACGCTTGCGTGCAAATGGGAGAAATGGTGCAGAGAAGGATGGAGCATTTAATGAGAGAGAGAAGTAGCAAAAATTTGTCAGAAAAATAATGGTGGGCCCTACCTCCACATGGAGCAATGTGGCAACACGTGTTGCATCTTGATTGGGCAAGTGCACGGTGTTGTGGCGTGCTCAACCCACCCAATATTTTATCCCATACTTGTGTGGTCAAGAAGCATCTTCCAGTCGCCGTCTCTCTCTCTCTCTCTCTCCGGCCAGCCAAGGACTTAGCATAAAGCGGGGTGGAAAGTTAGAGAGACACATTACACACGAAAAGGAAAAACAAGAGTTCCGGGGAAAAATCACATCTGGGATATAGAGAGAGAGTGAGAATGGCTACAGAGGGAGATGGGATTGCAAGTAGATGCTGTAGTAGCAGCAACGACAACAAAAACAGGTGGTCGCTTCATGGAATGACTACTCTTGTCACTGGCGGAACCAAAGGAATCGGGTCTCTCTCTCTCATCCTTACCGAACACCTCGTTGTTTTCTATCGATAATTTCGATGATTGATTACCTGTTATGATTTAGGTTGAGGAGAAAACATCGTGAATTAGGTATTTGAAAACCGTCAACCTTGAAATCTCATTCCTTTGTAATAGTTTGAATGATATTACGATTTTGTACTGGTTGGGGCAATCTAGGATCAAGATACTTCTTGTCCTGGCCAGAACATGTAGGGCCTACGATTTCTAGGCCAAGCCCAGTCCTACCCAAAACAAATTGAACAATGATTTAAGCACTTTAAGTGGACTTTTCCGTCGTATCTAGCCTAGAAAAACTTGTTCCAATCGGAGCATGTCAAACTGGCTCCTGACCAACAAATTTTTTGAACCGCTGGAGTGGTAGCAGATGCTTTTGAATCCAATAAGCTTCCATCCCTCGGATAAAAAGCTAGATAATTGATATTATCGCCACTTAAAACTCTATATGACGAGAGACTTGATTAGAGAGCTCAATTACTTTGAGAATGATGTTCCTGGGTGACTGATTCATCCACAACCCTTTCGAAATTATGTGGCCTTTAGACGTTGGTAAATCATTTGCGTCTTCGGGATATCATTAGCCAATAGAATTTATTTTCTCCTTTGGTAATTTCCCAAATAAAAATCCAGTGCATTCAAAGGCTTTAATTATTGGTTTGACTTCCATTGCAAATGCCGCAGCCAAATCTTCCGTACATTCTTGGGTATCACAAGTACTGATGTCTTGTCACGTAGAATTTCTCCTAGTGGAGATGAAAAAGGGCTTAATCTGCTGTTCTTCTTCTCAATCACAAAGTTGGTGAATAATCATATTGTTTTTACCATGATTAGACATGCCATTGTGGAGGAACTAGCGAGGCTTGGGGCGACCGTGCATACCTGCTCCCGGAATGAAGCCGAAATTAATGAATGCTTGAAAGATTGGAAGAGCAAAGGTTTCCGAGTCTCGGGTTCAGCTTGCGACGTTTCCTCAAGATCGGAGCGAGAGAAGCTGATGCTCACCGTGTCCTCGGTCTTTCGACGGCAAGCTTAACATCCTAGTGAGTCTAAGGCGACTTTGGTCCTATGGATCCAATAATGATATTTATAACAATGCCGCAATTTGTGCTTGTCTTTCAATAGATTTTGTTCTCAGTTTTTATTTGTGGTAGATAAACAACGTCGGGACCAACACCTATAAGTCGACCATGGATTACACAGCAGAAGATTTTTCCTTCATCATGACAACTAACTTCGAATCGGCTTACCATCTGAGCCAGCTCGCACATCCCCTTCTCAAGGCCTCGGGAGCTGGAAGTATTGTGTTCTTGTCATCCGTCTGTGGCGTTGTCTCAATAAACGTCGGATCAATTTCCTCAGCCACCAAAGGTAATAGCATTATGGTTAGTAACTATCTAAACACTAATAATATGGAGCTAAACAAATTGCGTTTGTTTTTTTGTTTTCTATCCGCATTGATTGGCAGGAGCAATGAACCAGTTGACCAAGAATTTGGCATGCGAATGGGCTAAGGACAACATAAGAAGCAACTCTATTGCACCTTGGGTCATATTGACTCCATTAGCCGAGCCTGTAATTTGATCTACCAAGGCTTTAAATCTTCTCTCATGCTGGAAAATAGTTCACCACATCAATATTGACTATGTTCGCCATCATGATCTGATGTTAACTCATATTTCGTTGCAGCTACTTAGTGACAAGAAGTTCCACGAGGAGGTGATAGCAAGGACGCCACTCGGTCGCACCGGAGAGCCGGAGGAGGTGTCGTCTTTAGTGGCCTTCTTGTGCTTGCCAGCGGCCTCTTACATAACAGGGCAGACCATTTGTGTTGATGGAGGGTTCACCGTGAATGGCTTCTTATTTCCTAGAGCATGAGTCCAACTTTATTAAGAGGTTTATTAATCAATAATGGCAACATCTCTGTACATTCACGTGTGCAAGTAGACAATTTCTTGTTCGTACATAAGGGAGAGTAGAAGCTACTCTTTTGTTCATTTACTCTCACCTTCTATTCTCACTATTGAAAAAAAATTCAAATGAGTCATAAAGCTATTATAAGGATGTCATTTTAACTTTAAATTTTTAAATTTTACCAATGTAATCTTGAATATTTAATTAAATTTTAATATAATACTCCAGTCAAGTTTTTTAGAAAATAGTAACATGACGGTTATTCATCGCCGATTTACCTTATTTCTCAAATATTTGACAATCAGTAATTTGATGTAGGCAAAATTATGTCGTTTCCTTTCTTTCTTTTTTTTAATATAGTTTTCTGAACTTTCTTCTTTTTTCTTATTCTGTTCCGTTCATCTTTTTTCAAAAACATACACCTCTCATCTCTTATCCAGCACTCAGCACTCTCAAAGCGACCCTCACCACGACCTTAACCAATTCGAACCTTTGAAACGTCGTCGTCGTGCTCACTTTATGAACGTCTCTGTAAATCGGCATCACCACCCGCCTCTCGCATCACCACCATTGCTCTGCTTCTAGAGGAGGAGGGAAGCGGTCGCAAAAAGAGCATTGACCTTTAAGATTCAATCCAATGGTCAAGTGTCTTAGCTTCGTGGCAACAAGGGACTAGTGCCTCCACTTCTTTTTCTCGTTGTATGGCTTCGAGTCCACCGTCACTGACCTGGTGACCTCAATGACAGCATGGTGATGCGATGTTGTGTCCCCAAGAGTCCCAAGCTGGTGAGGCCTGTTGAATTTTAGTAAGTCAATCACAAAAAAGAACACAATGATTACGAGGTTTAGCAATGTGCCTATGTCCTCGGACAAAACTCTTGACTCTCTTTTTTTTTTGTCATGACATTCTTCTGCAATTTATACACAAGGTTGCTACAAGAAAAGAAACAAGCAAAACCCAAAAAATAGGAAAACTATCAATATACAAATTTGCCTACAATCTCTCCTTTCCTTGAATAGGAGCGCAAATCCCCCCAATATTGCCAATACTTCTCCTCAAGTTGGAGCAAAGACATCATTAGAGATCAACTTGTTCATCATATCTTGAAATACTCCCTTGGATAAAGCTTTGGTGAACACATCAGCAAGTTGATCCTTACTACAAATATATGGTGTCTCTACCATCTTGTCTTGAACCATTTCCCTTACAAAGTGACAATCGAACTCTATGCGTTTGGTCCTATCATGAAAGACTGGATTTGAAGTAATGTGTATTGTTGCCTAATTTTCATAGGATAGCTTCGTAGGCTTAGACATGGCATCACGGCCCAATTTTTAAAGTAATAGATGAAGCCATACAATCTCACTAGTGGCGATAGCCATGGCTTGGTACTCAGCCTTTGTGCTAGATCTAACCACATTTGTTTGCTTCTTACTCTTCCGAGTGACTATATTTCCACCAACAAAGGTACAAAAACCCATGATAGATTTTCTATCCATGGGGTTCCTAACCCAATCAGCATTAGTAAATCCCACAATACCATTATTCTTCAACAAAGTTCCTCTTGCCAAAGAAGCTTTTAGATATAATGAGCTAGTTTAACAACTCCATATGCTCTCGTGTAGGTTTTTGCATAAATGGCTCACATAGTTGATAGAATAAGTAATGTCAGGTTTAGTAATAGTTAGGTAAATCAATCTCTCTACCAAACGTTGAAATTGCCCAATATCCTGTAATGGTGTTTCCTTAGACACAATCTTACGGCTATAATCCATAGGAGTGCTAGCAGGTTAAACACCCAACTTACCAATCTCCTTCAGTAGATTTAGGATACATTTCCTTTGAGTCAAGAACATACATTTGTCAGAATTTGCTACCTCTATGCCCAAAAATACCTCAATTTTTCAAGATCTTTAATGTCAAACTCCTTGTTTAACAATTGTTTAAGTTTTGCAATACCCATTAAATTACTGCTAGTAATAATAAGATCATCAACATAAATTAGAATAACAACAATACCTTCACCAATTGCTTTAGTAAACATTGAAGAATTAGCCGTCCTCCTTTTGAAACCAAATCTATCGAGTGCTGAACTCAATTTGCCATACGATGCTCTAGGCCACTCCTTGGGACCACATATTGCCTTCTTCAATTTGAAAACCATTCCCTTATTATTCTCTAAGGGATGTCATCTTACTCCTTGAAGGAAGGCATTCTTCACATCCATCTAAAACAATGGCCACCTACAGTTAATTGCCACATATAGAAGGACACAAACAATGTTCTTTTTCACCACAAGAGCAAATGTTTCCTTGTAGTCTATCCCATAGGTTTGAGTATACCATTTTGCAACAAGCCGAGCTTTGTACCTCTCAACCAAACCATTAGTATTGTATTTGATCTTGTAATTCCACCAGCATTCAACTATCTTTTTCCCGTTTGGCAACTTAACAAGTTCCCAAGTATGGTTACGGTCTAATGCCTAAAGCTCATACTTCATGGCATTCACCAACACTTCTTTTACATGCTTCCAAGAAGGTATCGAGTTCCTTTTGATTTTTAATGGCAGATTAGAAACTTAAATAATTATGAGAAAATCTATCATACCTAATAAAATCCTAAATGGGATGCTTGAGTAGTATGATATGTTGAAAAATCAATGAGCGGTGTTGAAGGCCCTAGAATGCATGATGACTTGTGGGTTGGGGCTAAGATAATGGGTGCAACATCTGCTGGAGCTATCTTTGTTGCATATTCAGCCTTAACTTCCAAATTAGCTACATCTGTTGTAATGGCAACTGCATCAGGAATGGCGGCGACACTGGGGACTGGCTGACTCCCTTGAACAGCCACTGTTGGAACTTCCTCTTGAACCAACATTGAATTCACTATAGGTAGGACAGGAAGCAAAAATTAAGGAAAGTCAACTTCCTCCCATGAATTTGATTCCTGAAAAATAAATAAAATAAATAAACATGTAAGCATCTTTGAAGAAAACATCACGAGATATATAAACACGTCCAGTACTTGGTTCATAGCATTTGTATCCCTTCTTGACATTCGAGTATCCTACAAACACACACTTTCGAGCTCGTGGATCCTGCTTGTCACTAGATCCGAAAATTCTTAGGTGAGAGATACCAAATTTTGGGTCATATTAACTTTCAATTGAAATTTTATACCCAACACCTTACTAGGCAAACGATTGATTAAGTAGCAACTAGTAAGGACTGCATCTACTTAATATGTATTGGGTAAATTTCCTAAGAATAACAATGTTCGGGTAACCTCAAGCAAATGCATGTATTTCCTTTCCACAACTCCATTCTACTATGAAGTTCCCACGCAGGAGGTCTAATGGATGACTCTCAGGCCACATAGGAACACTTGAAAACTTGATTGGTATATTCAGCTCCATTGTCTATACGAAGAATTTTCACCATAGTGTTCAAAGTGATTTTTCACCAAATTGCAAAAATCTTGAGACATGGTCATCACTTCACTTTTGGATTTAAGCAAACAAAGCCATGTAGCTCAGGATTTGTCATCAATAAATATAACAAAATACTTGAACCCCTCCTTAGAGTCAATTGGAGAAACCCCCCAAATATCCGAATGAACTAATTAAAATAACTATTCAGATTTATGTGTGCTATGTGGAAAATGTAACATATGCTACTTAGCATAATAACAAGGATCACAGCAATTGGAATCATAACTTAAAGTCATATCAAGAGTATGCAATACCCGATTAAAGGAATGACCTAAAGGCCAACAATTGGGAAGTGTCATCAGTCTTCCTTTGCGCCATCAACACTTCATTGTTGAGGTCCATTGTATACAACCCACTCTGCAACAACCCTTCACCAATCATCCTCTTGGTGGTTCGATCTTGAAAAGACACTTTTGAGGAGTAAAGATAACACTACAATTCCATTGATTAGTATATTTGCTAACTGACATTAAATTTGAGGATAATTTAGGTACCAATAATACTTCAGAATTATACGAGAAAAATTTAATCTTTCCAACACCACTAGTTGGAACCTACCCACCACACACTTGGATTAATATTGGATAGCAAATTTGGAGAACTAGACATGTGGTCTGTAGCCCCAAAGTCAACAATAAACTAAGTTTTTGATAAAGTTAAGTAAGCATGAACATTACCAGACGTCATAGCCAAATTTCCAGTTTTAGTGCTAGCAGCATTCGTTTCATTGCCATGTATTTGAAATAATTGTTGAACCTGTTGAGACAAAGCCTCCAACTTGGATTGAAAATCATTAATTGTTTTGGACTGCCACCTTAGTTTTTGAACCCCTGTCTTTGGAAAGACACAAATGTGGATGAAGAACCAGCACCTCTTTTTGGAATGGCCATCGTGATTGCAATGGTCACAATGGAACCGTGCCGGTTTCTTAAATTTTCCTTTGGCATATCGAGCAGTGAAGTCTCCTTGCTTCGTGTTATGTTGGTAGCACAGTGGGCCAATTGTTCACCAAGCTCTCATGATGCAATTGGAGCTGAAGGCATGACACATCTCCTTGTTTCCTCACATTGGGTTATGGCACAAACTTCATTGAAAGTGGGCAATTGAGGACTCCTAAGAATTTTACGTTTGACATCCTCAAATTCAGGCATAATGCTTGCTAACAGTTGAAAGATTTTATCTCGCTCTTCTAGATTGACATAATTTATCACATTCTAGGTTACAGATTTATACTGACGAAGTTCATCCAATTGCTTCTTCATTTTTCTTAGGTTTTTAGTGAAAGATTGTCTTGCGCCTTGTTTAGAACAAACGACTCCTTGCTACAGCTCAAAGATCCAAGATGCATTTTTGGCTTGACCATACATCTCATATATCGAATTCCACAATCCCTGGGCTAACTCTGAATATACAAATATCTTGTAGATCACTGGTCCCATGAAATTGAATATCTAAGACATTACATTATGGTCATTCACTTGCCATTCATCAAATTTGGGATTTGTTGTGGGAGGTGCTCTAATCTTCTCATTGATGTGACCAAGCCTCAATCTACCCCCTAAGAGCAACTATTAAAGCTCGTGACAAAGGAAGGTAATTTCTTTCGTTGAGCAACAACATAGTCAATTGTTGGCTATTTGTCTCCTGCACCTTTGTTGTGTTGGATGCATCTCCGGACTTCTTTGACCCCTCCATGACGTGTTGGTAGTAATAACAAGGATATGACAGCAACAAAGAGAGGAACAAGCACTGACCAAAGAACACAGATCGTCAGAGAATAGGAACAGACCCAAACATAGGTAGATCAAGACAATTGGATGTGCAAAAAAACCAAACCCAAAAAATCACAGATTGAATCAAACATGCTTTGATACCATGTTGAGTTTTAATAAAGCAATCACAAAAAAGAACACAAGAATTATGAGGTTTAGCAATGTGCCTATGGTCTCGGACAAAACTCTCAACTCTCTTATTTTTTTGTCATAACATTTTTTTGCAATTTGTACACAAGGGTTGCTACAACAAAGGAGACAAGTAAAAAAAAATAGGAAACTCCAAAAAATAAGAAAACTGTCAATATACATATTTGCTTACAATCTCTCCTCTTTGAATAGGAGTGCAAATCTCGCCAATATCACAAATAAGGCCCAACCTCCTCCTCCACCTCCTTCCCGGCATCAGAGCCAACGGAATGTGGTAGTGCCGAGTGGAATGACTTCGTCTCCCCGCTGGCTGCCCGCTTCAGCGTGTACGTCCCTGACTTTGTCTTCTTTGTAGACTCTTGCACGATGAGGCCCAAGCGGACGGAACAATTCCAAGCCCAGTGCGCAATTGCTCTAATGGAGGAGAAAATATTGGATCCAGCTGGAGGCAACTGGCTTGAAGAAGATGAAATTGGTGGGGATGAGCTACGGAGGGTTCGTGGTGTGCAGCATGGCAGTTCAATTCGGAGAGAGGGTGGATGAACTTGGTGTTGATTTGCGCGACCGTGTGCTCGAAGAAGAAGGACATGAACAAAATGAACATAAGAAGGAAAGGAAGTTGAACAGTAACCACAAGGGAAGGGAAAAAAAAAAAGAGTTCAAGAAAACACGATAACAAGACATCATTTTGTCTATATAAAATTTCCGATTATGCTATTTAAGACAATTGATAATAAATAGACCTTTACTTGAGCATTTTCACATGAAAATTAACTGAAAAAGACTAAGTTAAAATTTTGCAGAAAAAAATTATAATTCTACTAATAAAATTTTAAAAAAATTCTTGACTAATTTAGTACATTTTACCCGCACTTGCTATTCTCACTTTTAAGCCTCCATTTATTAGCTTCTCGTGAAACTTTTTCTTATGGTTATGCTATTGCCTAAATTTAAATGTGTATGTGTTTTGTTTTTTTAAAAATATATGTACTTGACAAGCAATGATTGACATGACAAACACGGTCCAATAAACTTATCATATAAAAAGCTATGTTTTTTTTTTTTTTTTCTAGGTAGATTCAACAGAATTTATCCATTTAAATAAGCATTTTCTTGAACTTTTTAATGACGTTCCAATTATTAGGAAATTAAAGGAAAACATTGTACACAATATATATCCACTCATCTTGCTAACGTATATCAGAAATACGTTTTAATGATAGATCTTTGCGAAACATCAAAGATTTTCAAAAAAAAAACAATATATTAGTGAAATACAAAGTTTTTATTTTCTTATTTCGGAATGTATCTTGAAAGACTGTTCACAATACCGCTTTCAAACTTAGAAAAGATTTGGCTGAAATAATTGTATGTGGTACTATTATAATCGTGCCATAGACACCGGTTCATCTCTAGCTAACATGATGATGCCAAAAAAAAGGAGATATAAATTGTTTTATCTTTTATGCCAGCATCGTATCAATTTAAAGTCTTTGAATGACGACTTTACATTTCTTTCTCCTATTAAACCCACAATTTAAATTGTCATTTGAAAAACAATTGGCATTAAAAAAAATGTTTTATCTTTTATGCCATCATTGTATCAATTTATTAGTCTTTAAATCTTTAGACACATACAAAGGTAATGCATCTAGGCGTCTCTCAATAATTTGAAAAGAAATAGAAGAAATTTTCTTATCATGCATAGGAGCGTTGTATGGTGTATATCAAACTGTGTTATTATGACTTTTAAGATTATTCGGTTATTAGAGAAAAATCAATATGCTGTTATTGTTTCAGAAACAAAGTCATAGTCATGAAAGTTCAGAGCAAGGCCGACTTTGACTTACTCCTTTGCCATGATCAATATTAGAATATTATGCACTTACACTACATAAGCCGAAGGGCAACAACTTCGCTATCTAATGACATAGTTCAATTTCTTAAAATCTAATGGTAATTCCATCAATTCTAAATATTTAATACATCAAAGCAATTTTATATATTGTCCATAGTTTTATTTTTTAGTCGATTGAATTCTTTTTTAATGTCAAAGAAAATCATTTTGATTTCTTTTTTTCTTTCTTATTCTATTATTTTCCTTTTTTATTTTTTATTTTTACAATCTTCCAGGTCCGGTGATTACTAGTTCTAGCTCTCTTGAATTAGCAATCACAAATTCCTTAAAAAATTTAAATCAAAAGGTTTAACAAGACCTTAGATGTTAATATTTACCTTTTTACTTTTACATTATCAGGTTGTTCGTTAGTAAATCCATAAGTCAAATCTAAAACATCAAGGTCAAAAGAGAAAGGAAGAAAAAAAACAAAATGTTCAAATTCAGAGTAAGTGAAAATCAATTTGAAGACAAGGGGTGAAATGGTACTGCAATTACAAGTTTGCAATAAGATACATGGAGCCCCAGTTACACAATAGAGTACACTAAAGGACACCGACAAGAAAACATCCGCCGGAATACTTATATGATTTTAATGGCGTGTTTAGTAACATTTTTGATAATAAAAAATGATTCATTTTTATTTTGTTCCCGAGAATAGATTTTAAGTATTTTAAGTCGTTTAGTAACTGTCTAAAATTTTTTATTCTAGAATAGAATTGCATTTGGTACCGTATTCATTTATTCTGTTACAAATCAATTTCTTTTAATTTTTAAATATTTTTTTTTATTTTTTTATTTTTTTTCCTTTCTCTCATATTCTTCTTCTTCTTCTTCTTCAAGCAACCGGTTGCCGAAGCGTTGTCAACCCTTAGCAAGGGTCGCCCAGGCTAGGTAAGGCCGGCCTCGCCAAGGCTAGGTGAGGCTCGTCCAGCCACGCCGAGGCTCGACCTCACCAATGGTCAAGCGGGCCTCGCCAGTGGCTAGGCTTGTCTTCGACGAGCTTGTCGGACTAGTTGCAGACGATCGGTGGCAGTGGGCAGCGGACAGCAATCACGGTGGTGACGATACATGAAAAATAAAAAGGGAAGAAGAAGGGAGAGAACGTAGAGAGAGGAGGAGTTTCACTTTTTTTTATTATTCTTTTTGTTCCAAGAACAAGAATCAAGTTTTTTTTTTTTTTTATTCTTAATTCTACTTCAAATCTTTTAAACAAAAATTTTACTAAACGCAATTATGTTCCCAAACTGTTCCAAGAACAAAAAATTAGAATAAGTTACTATTGGGATGATTACCAAACGGAACCCAAATGAATGAAAGAGAGTGGGGAAGGTATTGTTAGCTATGAAAACAACACCTCAAGATCTTCATAATTAGATTTTAGAATACAGCAATGGAGAGAGAGAGAGAGAGAGAGAGAGAGAGAGAGAGATTTGCGCACATGATTTGAAATCCATCATTCTTGACGCAAAATAACAATAATTCAGTATTATTTATAGAGCTTTCAATCATAAACTCAACCGTACTTTGGTCAACTTTATATTAGACTAATTAAGAATTTTTATATCTTATTTTATTAAACCAATCTCATTAAACACAGTAAATTTTAATTTTAATTAATGTAATTCACATTAGAAAAAAATTTATGTGTATTTTATGTGTCGGTGTCATTATGGTGGGGTAGCAAGAGCAAAAGCAAGCTATTAGGAACGGAGAATTCACAATTCCCAAACATAAAGTTGTCTAGGTCCGTATAATCTTCTCTCGACTCCAGAAGTAGCAATGCATGACAATTATTGATCTTGGGAAGTATTGGATGCGGAGCCCACGTAACAGTTCATGAAATGAACAGCTTCTACTCATGTCACTAGTCGTGATATCATAGGTCGATTAGTCTTGGTTGGGAGACTTCTACGACCGTACATAAGTAGCGGGCTCTGTGTCGTGCTAGGAACGGGTCTTATCACTTCACCGTAGTTGGACGTCACCGCGCCCGCCCAATCAGGATGCGACATGTGTCGCTACGTGGCTCCACAATGAGGTGGGGCCATCATTATTTTTCAGCTAATTTTTTGCTGCTTCTCTCTTTCATTAAATGCTTCGTCCTTCTTTGCACCATTTCTCCCATTTGCACGTGTCCCTTCCCCTCCCATTCTCCCAGCAAGAGCGTAAAACCTTAGATTAGGGTGATATTCGTATATTACCATCCCTCTACTATACCTTTCCGATTTCGGCTTGCATTGCTATTTGCTTATACTAGTCAATCACTGCAGTTAAAGAATGGGAGGGGAAGGGACGCATGCTTGTGTGCTAATGGGAGAAATGGTGCAGAGAAGGACGGAGCATTTAATGAGGGAGGGAATGAAGGACGGAGCATTTAATGAGAGAGGGAATGCGTGCAAATGGGAGAAATGGTGCAAAGAAGGACGCGAGCCTGCGTCCCTTCCCCTCCCATTCTCCTAGCAAGAGCGCGAAACCTTGGATTGGGGTGATATTTGTATATTACCATCATTGTCCTATACCTGTCCGATTTCGGCTCGCATTTCTATTTGCTTGTACTAGTCAATCACTGCAGTTAGAGAATGGGAGGGCAGGGAAGCACGCTTGCGTGCAAATGGGAGAAATGGTGCAGAGAAGGACGGAGCATTTAATGAGAGAGAGAAATAGCAAGAATTTGTCAGAAAAATAATGGTGGGCCCTGCCTCCACATGGAGCAATGTGGCAACACGTGTTGCATCTTGATTGGGCAAGTGCACGGTGTTGTGGCATGCTCAACCCACCCAATATTTTCTCCCATACCTGTGTGGTCAAGAAGCGTCATCCAGTCGCCGTCTCTCTCTATCTCTCTCTGGCCAGCGAAGGACTTAGCATAAAGCGGGGTGGAAAGTTAGAGAGACACATTACACACGAAAAGAAAAAACAAGAGTTTCGGGGAAAAATCACATCTGGGATATAGAGAGAGAGAGTGAGAATGGCTACAGAGGGAGATGGGATTGCAAGTAGATGCTGTAGTAGCAGCAACGACAACAAAAACAGGTGGTCGCTTCATGGAATGACTGCTCTTGTCACTGGTGGAACCAAAGGAATCGGGTTTCTCTCTCTCATCCTTACTAAACATCTCGTTGTTTTCTATTGATGATTTCGATGATTGATTACCTGTTATGATTTAGGTTGAGGAGAAAACATCGTGAATTAGGTATTTGAAAACCGTCAACCTTGAAATCTCATTCCTTTGTAATAGTTTGAATGATATTACGATTATGCACTGGTTGGGGCAATCTAGGATCAAGATACTTCTTGTGCTGGCCAGAACATGCAGGGCCTACGATTTCTAGGCCAAGTCCAGTCCTACCCAAAACAAATTGAGCAAGGATTTAAGCACTTTAAGTGGACTTTTCCGTCATATCTAGCCTAGAAAAACTTGTTCCAATCGGAGCATGTCAAACTGGCTCCCGACCAACAAATTTTTTGAACCGCTGGTGTGGTAGCAGATGCTTTTGAATCCAATAAGCTTCGATCCCTCGGATAAAAAGCTAGATAATTGATATTATTGCCACTTAAAACTCTATATGACGAGAGACTTGATTAGAGAGCTCAATTACTTTGAGAATGATGTTCCTGGGTGACTGATTCAATCCACAACCCTTTCGAAATTATGTGGCCTTTAGACGTTGGTAAATCATTTGCGTCTTTGAGATATCATTAGCCAATAGAATTTTTTTTTCCTTTGGTAATTTGCCAAATAAAAATCCAGTGCATTCAAAGGCTTTAATTATTGGTTTGACTTCCATTGCAAATGCCGCAGCCAAATCTTCCGTACATTCTTGGGTATCACAAGTACTGATGTCTTGTCACGTAGAATTTCTCCTAGTGGAGATGAAAAAAGGGCTTAGTCTGCTGTTCTTCTTCGCAATCACAAAGTTGGTGAATAATCATATTGTTTTTACCATGATTAGACATGCCATTGTGGAGGAACTAGCGAGGCTTGGGGCGACCGTGCATACCTGCTCCCGGAATGAAGCCGAAATTAATGAATGCTTGAAAGATTGGAAGAGCAAAGGTTTCCGAGTCTCGGGTTCAGCTTGCGACGTTTCCTCAAGATCGGAGCGAGAGAAGCTGATGCTCACCGTGTCCTCGGTCTTCGACGGCAAGCTTAACATCCTAGTGAGTCTAAGGCGACTTTGGTCCTATGGATCCAATAATGATATTTATAACAATGCCGCAATTTGTGCTTGTCTTTCAATAGATTTTGTTCTCGGTTTTTATTTGTGGTAGATAAACAACGTCGGGACCAACACCTTAAAGTCGACCATGGATTACACAGCAGAAGATTTCTCCTTCATCATGACAACTAACTTCGAATCGGCTTACCATCTGAGCCAGCTCGCACATCCCTTTCTCAAGGCCTCGGGAGCTGGAAGTATTGTGTTCTTGTCATCCGTCTGTGGCGTTGTCTCAATAAACGTCGGATCAATTTACTCAGCCACCAAAGGTAATAGCATTATGGTTAGTAACTATCTAAACACTAATAATATGGAGCTAAACGAATTGCGTTTGTTTTTTGTTTTCTATCCGCATTGATTGGCAGGAGCAATGAACCAGTTGACCAAGAATTTGGCATGCGAATGGGCTAAGGACAACATAAGAAGCAACTCTATTGCACCTTGGTTCATATTGACTCCATTAACCGAGCCTGTAATTTGATCTACCAAGGCTTTAAATTTTCTCTCATGCTGGAAAATAGTTCAGCACATCAATATTGACTATGTTCGCCATCATGATCTGATGTTAACTCATATTTCGTTGCAGCTACTTAGTGACAAGAAGTTCCACGAGGAGGTGATAGCAAGGACGCCACTCGGCCGCACTGGAGAGCCGGAGGAGGTGTCGTCTTTAGTGGCCTTCTTGTGCTTGCCAGCGGCCTCTTACATAACAGGGCAGACCATTTGTGTTGATGGAGGGTTCACCGTGAATGGCTTCTTATTTCCTAGAGCATGAGTCCAACTTTATTAAGAGGTTTATTAAATCAATAATGGCAACATCTCTGTACATTCACGTGTGCAAGTAGACAATTTCTGGTTCGTACATAAGGGAGAGTAGAAGCAACTCTTATGTTCATTTACTCTCACCTTCTATTCTCACTATTGTGAAAAAATTCAAATGAGTCATAAAGCTATTATAAGGATGTCATTTTAATTTTAAAATTTAAAATATTACCAATGTTATCTTGAATATTTAATAAAATTTTCATATAATACTCCAGTCAAGTTTTTTAGAAAATAGTAACATGACGGTTATTCATCGCCGATTTACCTTATATCTCAAATATTTGACAATCGGTAATTTGATGTAGGCAAATTAATGTCGTTTCCTTTTTTTTTTAATATAGTTTTCTGAACTTTCTTCTTTTTCTTATTCTGTACTGTTTATCTTTTTTCAAAAACACACACCTCTCATCTCTTATCCAGCACTCAGCACTCTCAAAGCGACCCTCACCACGACCTTTAACCAATTCGAACCTTTGAAACATCATCGTCGTCCTCGCTTTATGAACGTCTCTGTAAATCGGCGTCACCACCCGCCTCTCGCATCACCACCATTGCTCTGCTTCTAGAGGAGGAGGGAAGCGGTTGCAAAAAGAGCATTGAGCTTTAAGATTCAGTCCATTGGCCAAGTGTCTTAGCTTCACGGCAACGAGGGACTAGTGCCTCCAATTCTCCTTCTCGCTGTCTGGCGTAGAGTCCACCGTCACTGACCTGGCGACCTCATTGACGGCATGGTGATGCGATGTTGTGTCCCCAAGAGTCCAAGCTAGTGAGGCCTGCTGAATTTTAGTAAGTCAATCACAAAAAAGAATACAAGGATTATGAGATTTAGCAATGTACCTACATCCTTGGACAAAACTCTCAACTCTCATTTTTTTGTCATGACATTCTACTGCAATTTATCCACAAGGTTGTTACAAGAAAAGAAACAAGCAAACCCAAAAAATAGGAAAACTATCAATATACAAATTTGCCTACAATCTCTCCTTTCCTTGAATAGGAGTGCAAATCCCCCCAATATTGCAAATACTTCTCCTCGAGTTGGAGCAAAGACATCATTAGAGATCAACTTGTTCATCATATCTTGAAATACTCCCTTGGATAAAGCTTTGGTGAACACATCAGCAAGTTGATCCTTACTACGAATATATGGTGTCTCTACCATCTTGTCTTGAACCATTTCCCTTACAAAGTGACAATCGAACTCTATGCGTTTGGTCCTATCATGAAAGATTGGATTTGAAGCAATGTGTATTGTTGCCTAGTTTTCATAGGATAGCTTCGTAGGCTTAGACATGGCATCACGACCCAATTTTTAAAATAATAGATGAAGCCATACAATCTCACTAGTGGCGATAGCCATGGCTTGGTACTCAGCCTTTGTGCTAGATCTAACCACATTTGTTTGCTTCTTACTCTTCCGAGTGACTATATTTCCACCAACAAAGGTACAAAAACCCATGGTAGATTTTCTATCCATGGGGTTCCTAGCCCAATCAGCATTAGTAAATCCCACAATCCCATTATTCTTCAACAAAGTTCCTCTTGCCAGAGAAGCTTTTAGATATAAGGAGCTAGTTTAACAACTCCATATGCCCTCATGTAGGTTTTTGCAAAAATGGCTCACATAGCTGATAGAATAAGTAATGTTAGGTTTAGTAATAGTTAGATAAATCAATCTCTCTACCAAACGCTAAAATTGCCCAATATCCTATAATGGTGTTTCCTTAGACACAATCTTAGGGCTGTAATCCATTGGAGTGCTAGCAGGTTAAACACCCAACTTACCAATCTCCTTCAGTAGATTTAAGATACATTTCCTTTGAGTCAAGAACATACATTTGTCAGAATTTGCTAGTTCTAGCTCTCTTGAATTAGCAATCACAAATTCCTTAAAAAAATCTAATCAAAAGGTTTAACAAGACCTTAGATGTTAATATTCACCTTTTTACTTTTACATTATCAGGTTGTTCGTTAGTAAATTCATAAGTCAAATCTAAAACATCACGGTCAAAAGAGAAAGGAAGAAAAAAAACAAAATGTTCAATTCAGAGTAAGTGAAAATCAATTTGAAGACAAGGGGTGAAATGGTACTGCAATTACAAGTTTGCA
Source organism: Eucalyptus polyanthemos subsp. polyanthemos (assembly GCA_017140185.1). Lineage (NCBI taxonomy): Eukaryota > Viridiplantae > Streptophyta > Magnoliopsida > Myrtales > Myrtaceae > Eucalyptus > Eucalyptus polyanthemos. Next base: position 30,501,149 of record CM029466.1, on the reverse strand, counting down.
AATAAGATACATGGAGCCCCAGTTACACAGTAGAGTACACTAAAGGACACCGACAAGAAAACATTTGCCGAAATACTTATATGATTTTAATGGCGTGTTTAGTAATGATTTTGATCAAAAATGATTCGTTTTTATTTTGTTCCCGAGAATAGATTTTAAGTATTTTAAGTCGTTTAGTAACTGTCTAAAATTTTTTATTCTAGAATAGAATTGTGTTTGGTACCGTATTCATTGATTTTGTTACAAATCAATTTTTTTTTATTTTTTAAATATATTTTTTTTATTTTTTTCCCTTTTTTTCCTTTCTCACATATTATTCTTCTTCTTCTTCAAGCAGCCGGTCGTTGGAGCGTCGTCAACCCTTAGCAAGGGTCGCCCAGGCTAGGCAAGGCCGGCCTCGCTGAGGCTAGGTGAGGCTCGTCCAGCCACGCCGAGACTCAACCTTACCAATGGTCAAGCGGACCTCGCCAGTGGCTAGGCTTGTCTCCAACGAGCTTGTCGGACTAGTTGCAGACAATCGGTGGCAGTGGGCAAAGGACAGAGGCGTACAGCAATCATGGTGGCGACGATAGATGAAAAAAAAAGGGAAGAAGAAGGGAGAGAACGTAGAGAGAGGAGGAGTTTCACTTTTTTTTATTATTCTTTTTGTTCCAAGAACAAGAATCAAGTTTTTTTTTTTTATTCTTGATTCTACTCCAAATCTGTTTCTGGGAACAAAAATTTTACTAAACGCAATTATGTTCCCAAATTGTTCCGGGAACAAAAATTAGAATAAGTTACTATTGGGATGATTACCAAACGGAACCTAAATGAATGAAAGAGAGTGGGGAAGGTATTGTTAGCTATGAAAACAACACCTCAAGATCTTCATAATTAGATTTTAGAATACAGCAATGGAAAAAGAAGAGAGAGAGAGAGAGAGAGAGAGAGAGAGAGAGAGAGAGATTTGCGCTCATGATTTGAAATCTATCATTCTTGACGCAAAATAACAATAATTCAGTATTATTTATAGAGTTTTCAATCATAAACTCAACCATACTTTGGTCAACTTTATAGTAGACTAATTAAGAATTTTTATATCTTATCTTATTAAACCAATCTCATTAAACACAGTAAATTTTAATTTTAATTAATGTAATTCACATTAGAAAAAAAAAAATTATGTGTATTTTATGTGTCGGTGTCATTATGGTGGGGTAGCATGAGCAAAAGCAAGTTATTAGGAACGGAGAGTTCACAATTCCCAAACATAAAGTTGTCTAGGTCCGTATAATGTTCTCTCGAGTCGAGAAGTAGCAATGCATGACAATTATTGATCTTAGGAAGTATTGGATGCGGAGCCCACGTAACAGTCCATGAAATGAACAGCTTCTATTCATGTCACTAGTCGTGATATCATAGGTCGATTAGTCTTGGTTGGAGACTTCTACGACCGTACATAAGTAGCAGGCTCTGTGTCTTCTCTCTTTCATTAAATGCTCCGTCCTTCTTTGCACCATTTCTCCCATTTGCACGCAAGCGTGCGTCTCTTCCCCTCCCATTCTCCCAGCAAGAGCGTAAAACCATTTCTGACAAATTTTATATATTGTCCATAGTTTTATTTTTTAGTTGATTGAATTCTTTTTTAACGTCAAAGAAAATCATTTTGATTTCTTTTTTTCTTTCTTATTCTATTATTTTCCTTATTTTATTTTTTTTTAACAATCTTCCAGGTCCGGTGATTACTATTTCTAGCTCTCTTGAATTAGCAATCACAAATTCCTCAAAAAATTTTAATCAAAAGGTTTAACAAGACCTTAGATGTTAATATTAACCTTTTTACTTTTACATTATCAGGTTGTTCGTTAGTAAATCCATAAGTCAAATCTAAAACATCAAGGTCAAAAGAGAAAGGAAGAAAAAAAACAAAATGTTCAAATTCAGAGTAAGTGAAAATCAATTCGAAGACAAGGGGTGAAACGGTACTGCAATTACAAGTTTGCAAATAAGATACATTGAGCTCCCGTTACACAGTAAAGTACACTAAATGACATCGACAAGAAAACATCCGCCAGAATACTTATATGATTTTAATGGCACGCTTAGTAACGATTTTGATCAGAAATGATTCGTTTTTATTCTGTTCCCGAAAATAAATTCTAAGCATTTTAAGCCATTTAGTAACTGTCCAAATTTTTTTATTCTATAATAGAATTGCATTTGGTAAGCGTATTCATTGATTTTGTTACAAATCAATTTTTTTTAATTTTTAATATTTTTTTTTTTTTTTGCTTTTTTTTTCCTTTCTCTCATATTCTTCTTCTTTTTCTTCAAGCGGTCGGTCGCCGAAGCATCGTCAACCCTTAGCAAGGGTCACGTAGGCTAGGCAAGGCCGGCCTCGCCAAGGCTAGGTGAGGCTCATCTAGCCACGCCAAGGCTCGACCTCGCCAATGGTCAAGCGGACCTCGCACGATGGCTGCGCTTGTCTCCGGCAAGCTTGTCGGACTAGTTGTTGACGATCGGTGGCAATGTGCAGCGAACAGCAGCGGACAACAACCGCGGTGGCGACGATAGATGAAAAAAAAAGGGAAGAAGAAGGGAGAGAACGTAGAGAGAAGAGTTTCACTTTTTTTATTCTTCTTTTTGTTCCAAGAGCAAGAGTCAAGTTTTTTTATTATTATTATTCTTGATTCTACTCCAAATCTGTTTCTGGGAACAAAAATTTTTCCGAACGCAATTCTGTTCCCAAACTGTTCCCAGAAACAAAAAATTAGAATCAGTTACTATTGGGATGATTACCAAACGGAACCTAAATGAATGAAAGAGAGTGGGGAAGGTATTGTTAGCTATGAAAACAATCAAGCTCTTCATAATTAGATTTTAGACTACAGCAATGGAAAAGAGAGAGAGAGAGAGAGAGAGAGAGATTTGCGCACATGATTTGAAATCCATTGTTCTTGACGCAAAATGACAGTAATTCAGTATTATTTATAGAGTTTTCAATCATAAACTCAATCGTACTTTGGTCAACTTTATATTAGACTATAAATTAAGAATTTTTATATCTTATCTTATTAAACCAATCTCATTAAACACAGTAAATTTGAATTTTAATTAATGTAATTCACATTAAAAAACATTATGTGTATTTTATGTGTCAGTGTCATTATGGTGTGGTAGCGTGAGCAAATGCAAGCTATTAGGAACGGAGAGTTCACAATTCCCAAACATAAAGTTGTCTAGGTCCGTATAATCTTCTCTCGACTCCAGAAGTAGCAATGCATGACAATTATTGATCTTGGGAAGTATTGGATGCGGAGCCCACGTAACAGTTCATGAAATGAACAGCTTCTACTCATGTCACTAGTCGTGATATCATAGGTCGATTAGTCTTGGTTGGGAGACTTCTACGACCGTACATAAGTAGCGGGCTCTGTGTCGTGCTAGGAACGGGTCTTATCACTTCACCGTAGTTGGACGTCACCGCGCCCGCCCAATCAGGATGCGACATGTGTCGCTACGTGGCTCCACAATAAGGTGGGGCCATCATTATTTTTCAGCTAATTTTTTGCTGCTTCTCTCTTTCATTAAATGCTCCGTCCTTCTCTGCACCATTTCTTCCATATGCACGCAAGCATGCGTCCCTTCCCGAGCATAGAACCTTAGATTAGGGTGATATTCGTATATTACCATCACTGTACTATACCTTTCCGATTTCGGCTTGCATTTCTATCTGCTTATACTAGTCAATCACTGCAGTTAGAGAATGGGAGGGGAAGGGACGCACGCTTGTGTGCAAATGGGAGAAATGGTGCAGAGAAGGACGGAGCATTTAATGAAAGAGAGAAGCAGCAAAAAAATTAGCTGAAAAATAATGATGGCCCCACCTTATTGTGGAGCCACGTAGCGACACATGTCGCATCTTGATTGGGCAAGCGCACGGTGATGTGGCGTGCTCAGCTCACCCAATATTTTCTCCCCTACCTGTGTGGTCAGGAAGCGTCTTCCAGTCGCCGTCTCTCTCTCTCTCTCTCTCTCTCTCCGGCCAGCGAAGGACTTAGCATAAAGCAAGGTGGAAAGTTAGAGAGACACATTACACACGAAAAGGAAAAACAAGAGTTCCAGGGAAAAATCACATCTGGGATAGAGAGAGAGAGTGAGAATGGCTACAAAGGGAGATGGGATTGCAAGTAGATGCTGTAGTAGCAGCAACGACAACAAAAACAGGTGGTCGCTTCATGGAATGACTGCTCTTGTCACTGGCGGAACCAAAGGAATCGGGTCCCTCTCTCTCATCCTTATTGAACATCTCGTTGTTTTCTATCGATGATTTCGATGATTGATTACCTGTTATGATTTGGGTTGAGGAGAAAACATCGTGAATTAGGTATTTGAAAACCGTCAACCTTGAAATCTCGTTCCTAATAGTTTGAATGACATTACGATTATGCACTGGTTGGGGCAATCTAGGATCAAGATACTTCTTGTCCTGGCCAAAACATGCAGGGCCTACGATTTCTAGGCCAAGCCCAGTCCTACCCAAAACAAATTGAGCAAGGATTTAAGCACTTGAAGTGGACTTTTCCGTCATATCTAGCCTAGAAAAACTTGTTCCAATCAGAGCATGTCAAACTGGCTCCCGACCAACAAATGTTTTGAACCGCTGGAGTGGTAGCAGATGCTTTTGAATCCAATAAGCTTCGATCCCTCGGATAAAAAGCTGGATAATTGATATTATCGCCACTTAAAACTCTATATGACGAGAGACTTGATTAGAGAGCTCAATTACTTTGAAAATGATGTTCCTGGGTGACTGATTCATCCACAACCCTTTCGAAATTATGTGGCCTTTAGACGTTGGTAAGTCATTTGCGTCTTTGGGATATCGTTAGCCAATAGAATTTATTTTCTCCTTTGGTAATTTCCCAAATAAAAATCCAGTGCATTCAAAGGCTTTAATTATTGGTTTGACTTCCATTGCAAACGCCGCAGCCAAATCTTCCGTACATTCTTGGGTATCACAAGTACTGATGTCTTGTCACGTAGAATTTCTCCTAGTGGAGATGAAAAAGGGCTTAATCTGCTGTTCTTCTTCTCAATCACAAAGTTGGTGATTAATCATATTGTTTTTACCATGATTAGACATGCCATTGTGGAGGAACTAGCGAGGCTTGGGGCGACCGTGCATACCTGCTCCCGGAATGAAGCCGAAATTAATGAATGCTTGAAAGATTGGAAGAGCAAAGGTTTCCGAGTCTCGGGTTCAACTTGCGACGTTTCCTCAAGATCGGAGCGAGAGAAGCTGATGCTCACCGTGTCCTCGGTCTTCGACGGCAAGCTCAACATCCTAGTGAGTCTAAGGCGACTTTAATCCTATGGATCCAATATTGATATTTATAACAATGCCGCAATTTGTGCTTGTCTTTCAATAGATTTTGTTCTCGGTTTTTATTTGTGGTAGATAAACAACGTCGGGACCAACACCTTAAAGTCGACCATGGATTACACAGCAGAAGATTTCTCCTTCATCATGACAACTAACTTCGAATCGGCTTACCATCTGAGCCAGCTCGCACATCCCCTTCTCAAGGCCTCGGGAGCTGGAAGTATTGTGTTCTTGTCATCCGTCTGTGGCGTTGTCTCAATAAACGTCGGATCAATTTACTCAGCCACCAAAGGTAATAGCATTATGGTTAGTAACTATCTAAACACTAATAATATGGAGCTAAACAAATTGCGTTTGTTTTTTTTGTTTTCTATCCGCATTGATTGGCAGGAGCAATGAACCAGTTGACCAAGAATTTGGCATGCGAATGGGCTAAGGACAACATAAGAAGCAACTCTATTGCACCTTGGTTCATATTGACTCCATTAACCGAGCCTGTAATTTGATCTACCAAGGCTTTAAATTTTCTCTCATGCTGGAAAATAGTTCACCACATCAATATTGACTATGTTCGCCATCATGATCTGATGTTAACTCATATTTCGTTGCAGCTACTTAGTGACGAGAAGTTCCACGAGGAGGTGATAGCAAGGACGCCACTCGGCCGCACCGGAGAGCCGGAGGAGGTGTCGTCTTTAGTGGCCTTCTTGTGCTTGCCAGCGGCCTCTTACATAACAGGGCAGACCATTTGTGTTGATGGAGGGTTCACCGTGAATGGCTTCTTATTTCCTAGAGCATGAGTCCAACTTTATTAAGAGGTTTATTAATCAATAATGGCAACATCTCTGTACATTCGTGTGTGCAAGTAGACAATTTCTTGTTCGTACATAAGGGAGAGTAGAAGCTACTCTTATGTTCATTTACTCTCACCTTCTATTCTCACTATTGGAAAAAAATTCAAATGAGTCATAAAGCTATTATAAGGATGTCATTTTAACTTTAAATTTTTAAATTTTACCAATGTAATCTTGAATATTTAATAAAATTTTCATATAAGACTCCAGTCAAGTTTTTTAGAAAATAGTAACATGACGGTTATTCATCGCTGATTTACCTTATTTCTCAAATATTTGACAATCGGTAATTTGATGTAGGCAAAATTATGTCGTTTCCTTTTCTTTTTTTTAATATAGTTTTCTGAACTTTCTTCTTTTTTCTTATTCTGTTCCGTTCATCTTTTTTCAAAAACATACACCTCTCATCTCTTATCCAGCACTCAGCACTCTCAAAGCGACCCTCACCACGACCTTAACCAATTCGAACCTTTGAAACATCGCTGTCGTCCTCGCTTTATGAACGTCTCTGTAAATCGGCATCACCACCCGCCTCTCGCATCACCACCATTGCTCTACTTCTAGAGGAGGAGGGAATCGGTCGCAAAAAGAGCATTGAGCTTTATGATTCAGTCCAATGGCCAAGTGTCTTAGCTTCACGGCAACGAGGGACTAGTGCCTCCACTTCTCCTTCTCGCTGTCTGGCGTCGAGTCCACTGTCACTGACCTGGCGACCTCAATGACGGCATGGTGATGCGATGTTGTGTCCCCAAGAGTCCCAAGTTAGTGAGGCCTGTTGAATTTTAGTAAGTCAATCACAGAAAAGAATACAAGGATTACGAGATTTAGCAATGTACCTACATCTTCGGACAAAACTCTCAACTCTCATTTTTTTTTGTCATGACACTCTTCTGCAATTTGTACACAAGGTTGCTACAACAAAGGAAACAAGCAAACCCAAAAAATAGGAAAACTATCAATATACAAATTTGCCTACAATCTCTCATTTCCTTGAATAGGAGTGCAAATCCCCCCAATATCGCCAATACTTCTCCTCAAGTTGGAGCGAAGACATCATTAGAGATCAACTTATTCATCATATCTTGAAATAATCCCTTGGATAAAGCTTTAGTGAACACATCAGCAAGTTGATCCTTTTTACGAATATATGGTGTCTCTATCATCTTGTCTTGAACCTTTTCCCTTGCTACGAATATACGGTGTCTCTATCATCTTGGTCCTATCATGAAAGATTGGATTTGAAGCAATTTGTATCGGTGCCTAATTTTCACAAAATAGCTTCGCAGGCTTGGACATGGCATCATTGCCCAATTTTTAAAGTAATAGATGAAGCCATACAATCTCACTAGTGGCGGTAGCCATGACTTGGTACTCAGCCTCTATGGTAGATTTAACCACAATGGTTTGCTTCTTGCTCTTCCAAGTAACAATATTTCCATCAACAAAGGTACAAAAACCCGTGGTTAATTTTCTATCCATGGGGTTCCTAGCCCAATCAGCATTAGTAAATCCCACAATACCATTATTTTCTATCCACTTTGGGTCACCCGCCCTGGCGCGGACGAACCGCCATCCCAGCCACGGTCTCTTCTCTCACGGCTTTAAAACGCGTTACACAGGTGAGAAGGACCCAAGCCTTATAAGCTAACCAAAATCTCCCTCCCTAGGCGATGTGGGACAAGAGAGAAGGTTGTTACACTCTCCACCTCTTAACAGAATAGGAAGGGAGATCTTGGTTAGCTTATAAGGCTTGGGTCCTTCTCACCTGTGTAACGCGTTTTAAAGCCGTGAGGGAAGAGACCGTGGCTGGGATGGCGATTCGTCCGCGCCAGGGCAGGTGACCCAAAGCGAACAGTATTACACAATGGGGCCCGGGATGTTACAAGTGGTATCAGAGCCGACTCCCGACCGCGTGTGGGACCACAGCTCGAATGCTGTTCTGACGCCCGTGGGGCCATAGCGAGGACGCTATTCTGTTAAGAGGTGGAGAATGTAACAACCTCCTCTCTTGTCCCACATCGCCTAGGGAGGAAAATCTTGGTTAGTTTATAAGGCTTGGGTCCCTCTAACCTGTGTAACGCGTTTTAAAGCCGTGAGGGAAGAGACCGTGGCTGGGATGGCGGTTCGTCCGCGCCAGGGCGGGTGACCCAAAGCGGACAATATTACACAGTGGGGCCCGGGATGTTACAATTATTCTTCAACAAAGTTCCTCTTGCTAGAGAAGCTTTTAGATATAAGGAGCTAGTTTAACAACTATATGCCATTAAGTAGGTTTTTGCATAAATGGCTCACATAGCTGACAGAATAAGTAATGTCAGGTTTAGTAATAGTTAGGTAAATCAATCTCCCTACCAAACGCTGAAATTGCCCAATATCCTGTAATGGTGTTTCCTTAAACACAATCTTACTGCTATAATCCATAGGAGTGCTAGCAGGTTAAACACCCAACTTACAAATCTCCTTTAGTAGATTTAAGATACATTTCCTTTGAGTCAAGAACAAACATTTGTCAGAATTTGCTACTTCTATGCCCAAAAATACCTCAATTTTCCAAGATCTTTAATGTCAAACTTCTTGCTTAACAACTGTTTAAGTATTGCCACAGATAGAAGGACATGAACAATGTTCTTTTTCACCACAAGAGCAAATGTTTTCTTGTAGTCTATCCCATAGGTTTGAGTATACCATTTTGCAACAAGCCGAGCTTTGTACCTCTCAACCAGACCATTAGTATTGTATTTGATCTTGTAATTCCACCAGCATCCAATTGTCTTTTTCCCGTTTGGCAACTTAACAAGTTCCCAAGTATAGTTACGGTTCAATGCCTAAAGCTCATCTTTCATGGCATTCACCCACACTTCTTTTACATGCTTCCAAGAAGGTATTGGGTTCCTTTTGATTTTCAATGTCAAATTAGAAAATTAAATAATTATGAGAAAATCTATCATACCTAATAAAATCCTAAATGGGATGCTGTGTAGTATGATATGTTGAAAAATCACTGAGTGGTGTCGAAGGCCCAAGAATGCATGATGACCTGTGGGTTAGGGCTAAGATAATGGGTGCAACATCTGCTGGAGCTATCTCTATTGCATATTCAGCCCTAACTTCCAAATCAGCTACATTTGTTGTAATGGCAATTGCATCAGGAATGGCAACGACATTGGGGACTAGCTAACTCCCTTGAACAGCCACTGTTGGAACTTCCTCTTTATCTAACATTGAATTCCTGATAGGTAGGACATGAAGCAAAAATTCAAAATAGTCACCTTGCTCCCGTGACTTTGATTCCCGAAAAAAAAAAAAAAAAAAAAAAAAACACATGTAAGCATCTTTGAAGAAAACATCACGAGATATATAAACACATCCAGTACTTGGTTCATAGCATTTGTATCTCTTCTTGACATTCGAGTATCCTACAAACACACACTTTTGAGCTCGTGGATCGGCTTGTCACTAGATCAAGAATGCACATAACATACACATCCAAAAAAATTTAGGTGAGAGATACCAAATGTTGGGCCATACCAACTTTCAATTGAAATTTTATACCCAACACCTTACTAGGCAAACGATTGATTAAGTAGCTAGTAGTAAGGACTGCATCTGCCCAATATGTCTTGGGTAAATTTCCTAAGAATAACAATGTCCAGGTAACATCAAGTAGGTGCATGTATTTCCTTTTGCAACTCCATTCTACTATGAAGTTCCCACACGGGAGGTCTGATGGATGACTCTCAAGCCACGTAGGAACAGTTGAAAAGCTTGATTGTTATATTTAGTTACATTGTCTATACAAAGAATTTTCACCATAGTGTTTATCGTGATTTTTCACCAAATTGCAAAAATCTTGAGACACGGTCATCACTTCACTTTTGGATTTAAGCAAACAAAGCCATGTAGCTCAGGATTTGTCATCAATAAATAAAACAATATACTAGAACCCCTCCTTAGAGTCAATTGGAGAAACCCCCCAAATATCCTAATGAACTAAATAAAATAACTATTCCGATTTATGTGTGCTATGTGGAAAATGTAACATATGCTACTTAGCATAATAACAAGGATCACAGCAATTGGAATCATAACTTAAAGTCATATCAAGAGTATGCAATACCCGACCAGAGGAATGACCTAAACGCCAACAATTGGGAATTGTCATTAGTCTTCCTTTGCAAAATCAACACTTCGTTGTTGAGGTCCATTGTATACAACACATTTTGCAACAACCCTTCACCAATCATCCTCCTGGTGGTTCTATCTTGAAAAGACACCTTTTGAGGAGTAAAGATAACACTTCAATTCCACTGATTAGTATATTTGCTAACTGACATTAAATTTGAGAATAATTTAGGTACCGATAATGCTTCAAAATTATATGAGAAAAAATTAATTTGTCCAACACCACTAGTTGGAACCTACCCACCACACACTTGGAGTAATATTGGATAGCAAGTTTGGAGAACTAGACATGTGGTCTGTAGCCCCAAAGTCAACAATAAACTAAGTTTTGGATAAAGCTAAGTAAGCATGAACGTTACCGGACGTCATAGCCAAATTTCTAGTTTTAGTGCTAGAGGCATTTGTTCCATTGCCATGTATTTGAAATAATTGATGAACTTGTTAAGACAAAGCCTCCAACTTGGATTAAAAATCATTAATTGTTTTGGACTGCCACCTTAGTTTCTAAACCCGCCTTTGGAAAGACACAAATGTGGATGAAGAACCGGCACCTCTTTTTGGAATGGCCATTGCAATTGCAATGTTCACAATGGAACTGTGCTGGTTTCTTAAATTTTCCTTTGGCATATCGAGCTGTGAAGTCTCATCACTTTATGTTGTGTTGGTAGCATAGTGGGCCAATTGTTCACCAAGCTCTCCTAATGCAATTGGAGCTGAAGGCATGACACATCTCCTTGTTTCCTCACATTGGGTTATGGCACAAACTTCATTGAAAGTGGGCAATTGAGGACTCCTAAGAATTTGACGTTTGACATCCTCAAATTCAAGCCTAATGCTTGCTAACAGTTGAAAGATTTTATCTTACTCTTCTAGATTGACATAATCCATCACATTCTAGTTTGCAGATTTATACTGACGAAGCTCATCCAATTGCTTCTTCATTTTCCCCAGGTTTTCAGTGAAAGATTGTGTTGCGCCTTGCTTAGAACAAACGACTCCTTGCTACTGCTCAAAGATCCAAGATGCGTTTTTGGCTTGACCATACATCTCATACATCAAATCCTACAATGCCTTGGCTAACTCTGAATATACAAATATCTTGTAGATCATTGGTCCCATGGAATTGAATATCCAAGACATTACATTATGGTCATTCGCTTGCCATTTATCAAATCCGGGATTTGTTGCGGGAGGTGCTCTAATCTTCTCATTGATGTGACCAAGCTTCGATCTACCCCTTGAGAGCAACTGTTAAAGCTCGTGACAAAGGAAGGTAATTTCTTTCATTTAGCAACAACATAGTCAATCGTTGGCTATTTGTCTCCTACACCTTTGTTGTGTTGGATGCATCTCCGGACTTCTTTGACGCCTCCATGACGTGTTGGTAGTAATAACAAGGATATGACAGCAACAAAGAAAGGAACAAGCACTGACCAAAGAACACAGATTGTTGGAGAATAGGAACGGACCCGAACATAAGTAGATCAAGACAATTAGATGTGCAAAAAAACCAAACCCAAAAAATCACAGGTTGAATCAAACATGCTTTGATATCATGTTGAGTTTTATAAAGCAATCACAAAAAAGAACACAAGAATTATGAGGTTTAACAATGTGCCTATGTCCATGGACAAAACTCTCAACTCTCTTATTTTTCTGTCTTAACATTTTTTTGCAATTTGTACACAAGGGTTGCTACAACAAAGGAAACAAGTAAACCCAAAAATAGGAAACTCCAAAAAATAAGAAAATTGTCAATATACAGATTTGCTTACAATCTCTCCTTTCCTTGAATAGGAGTGCAAATCTCACCAATATCACAAATAAGGCCCAACCTCCTCCTCCACCTCCTCCCTGGCATCGGAGCCAATGGAATGTGGTAGTGCCGAGTGGAATGACTTCGTCTCCCCGCTGGCTGCCCGCTTCAGCGTGTACGTCCCTGACTTTGTCTTCATTGTAGACTCTTGCACGATGAGGCCTGAGCAGTCGGAGCAATTCCAAGCCCAGTGCGCAATTGCTCTAATGGAGGAGAAAATATTGGGTGCAGCTGGAGGCAATTCGCGTGAAGAAGATGAATGTGGTGGGGATGAGCTACGGAGGGTTCGTGGTGTGCAGCATGGCGGTTCAATTCGGAGAGAGGGTGGATGAACTTGGTGCTGATTTGCGCGACCATGTGCTTGAAGAAGAAGGACATGAACAAATGAACAGAAGAAGGAAAGGAAGATGAACAGTAACCACAAAGGAAGGAAAAAAAATGAGTTCAAGAAAACAAGATAACAAGACATCATTTTGTCAATATAAAATTTCCGATTATGCTATTTAAGATAATCGATAATAAATAGACCTTTACATGAGCATTTCCCCATGAAAATTAACTGAAAAAGACTACATTAAAATTTCGTAAAAAAAATTTATAATTCTACTAATAAAATTGCAAAATTCATGACTAATTTAGTACATTTTCCCCTCACTTTCAAGCCTCCATTTATTAGCTTCTCGTGAAACTTTTTCTTATGTTTATGCCATTGCCTAAATTTAAATATGTATTTGTTTTGTTTTTTTTTTTTAAATATATGTACTTGACAAGCAATGATTGACATGACAAACACGGTCCAATAAACTTATCATATAAAAAGCTATGTTTTTTTTTCTTTCTAGGTAACTTCAACAGAATTTATCCATTTAAATAAGCATTTTCTTGAACTTTTTAATGACGTTCCAATTATTAGGAAATTAAAGGAAAACACTGTACACAATATATATCCACTCATCTCGCTAACGTATATCAGAAATACGTTTTAATGATAGATCTTTGCAAAACATCAAAGATTTTCAACAAAAAAACAATATATTAGTGAAATACAAAGTTTTTATTTTCTTATTTCAGAATGTTTTCTGAAAGACTGTTCACAATACCGCTTTCAAACTTAGAAAAGATTTGGCTGAAATAATTGTATATGGTACTATTACAATCGTTCCATAGACACAGGTTCATCTCTAGTTAACATGATGATGTCAAAAAAAGTAGAAATAAAATAAGTTTGATTGGTAGATTTATATGGTCACTATTTATCAGTTATACAAAGGGTTAGAACGATTTCAATGCATTGTGAGGTGATGGTATTATATTTGTGTCCTCTCTCGCGTGATGTCTTTTGATTTTTAATTTCTCAAGTAGCATTATGTAAGATCTCAGTCGATATTGGACTAAGGACTCCAATTGCTTCTGGTCTTCTCAAAGCGATCAGTTCACCAAACCAGTCGGGCGTGTGGGCCGTGCTGTGCAATGGGACTGTGGCGTCCTGCAGGCTTCGCCATTCTCCCTAGCGGAAGTGTTCTCAAGCCCAATGTCTGAGCCAGCATCGCATGCATGCATTCGATCCATGTGAGCGCCGGATACACACGGCGAGCATCCGTTGCTTTTTGGCCGTCGTCGGTCACGTGGTAACTTTAAGCTTCATCTTCTGTCGATCTCACGCTGCAAATGGCAGTACGAGTTCATATACCTGGACCCTAATATCAGGCCACACGGAATCGCCGCCGAACCCAATTCCACCGTACTTATACATGACACAGTGGGAAGTTAGAAATCGCATAGACCCAAAAAGAAAACGAGTGAAAAGAGGGGAAAATCAGATATTAGAAAGAAAGAAAGAAAGAAAGAGAAGGGCTCCTGAGGGGAGTGGAACGGCAAGGAGATGTGGCAGCCACAACAACAACAACGACAACAGGTGGTCACTTAATGGAATGACTGCTCTCGTCACTGGTGGAACTGATGGAATCGGATTTCTCTCTCTCAAAATACTTCATTCTTTTGCAGTGTTGATTTCGATAATCCATTAACTATTTTGGTTTAGGTTGGAGGAACAAACATGATGAATTAGGCATCTGAAAACTGTCAATTATGGCATCTTATTTCTTCATTATAATGTGAATGACGGTAGAATTGTGTACGGATTAGGCAGTCCGAACGTCGAGGTACTTTTTTTGGTCCTATGAGAACAAATATGGCCTAGAATTTCTTGGCCGGGTGATCAGTCCTCTATATACTAGCCCGGCTAAGTAACTTCCGGTCAAGTCCAATCCGGGCTATTCTGGCTTAGGCCCGAAATTTTGCGTACATAACTTCTGATAATGCGCAGGCTGTATCATATACATCAGACAGCTTCTGCAAAGCTCACCACCATGGAGCCACAGGTTAAAAGGCCTTTGATGCTATTTTCGGCCATTGCATCCCTCATATAATGTTTAACTAGTAACAGCACAAATGGGTTTAGTAGCCCAGCTCAAGCCTGTCTGGGCTTGAAAAAATCGTTTTCAGCTAGACTTGCCCCAAGAGATAGTAGGTTCTTCTAAATTCAGTAATGTTGGATTCTATAAATAATAAGCTAGAAAATCTATATAATCACCATCTAAAACTCAATCGATGAAAATGACGAGGGACATAACAGAGAGCTCAATTACTTCGAGGATTGCGTTGCTAAAATGGCCTGTTCATAACAATCCTAGGTATGACATGTACTCAGGCTTAATAGTCATATTGTTGTACCATGATTAGGTATGCCATTGTCGAGAAGCCAGCAAGGGCTTGGGGCCACCGTGTATACCTGCTCCAGAAATGCAGCCGGATATTCATGAATGCTTGAAAGATTGGAAGAGAAAGGGTTTCCGGGTCATGGGTTCGACTTGTGATTTTTCCTTAAGATCGGAGCGAGAGAAGCCGATGCTTACTGTGTCCTCCCTCTTTGACGGGAAGCTCAACATCCTAGTAAGTCTGATCCTGTGGATCCCATTACAACATCAATAACAAGGTCGTAACTTGTGCTTTTCTTTCGATAGATTTGGTACTTGGTTTTCATTTGATTGGTAGTAGTTTGTGTGGTAGATCAACAAACTAACAGAGTAATGCTGACCATGGAATATACAGCGGAAAATTTTTTCATTTGTCATGACAACTAACTTCGAATCAGCTTACTGTCTAAGTCAACTCGTGCATCCCATTCTCAAGGCCTTAGAAGCCGGAAGCATTGTGTTATTGTCATCTGTTTGTGGCATTGTTTCAATGAATGTTGGACAAATTTGCTCGACAACCAAAGGTAAGTTAATATTATCATAAACTAACTATCTGAACATTTTTCATATGGAGCTAAAAAATTCCTCTCTTTTTTCTCCAAGTTGATTGTTTAGGAGCAATGAATTAATTAACCAAGAATTTGGCATGTGAATGGGCTAAGGACAATATAAGAGGCAACTCCATGGCGAGGTGATAGCAAGGACACCGCTCGGCCACATTGGAGAGCCAAGGAGGTGCCATCATTGGTGGCCTTCCTGTGCATGCAGCCTGTTTAGGGATTAATCTTCAATCCCTAAGAAAAAATATTAAAATTGCATCTCATATAGTCCCATTGGCATCGGTACTAAGAGGATAACAAGAAGCTTATGGTCGATTGCATACACAAATTCGGTGGAGTGCGGATTCGGGGGAAATCTTTCAAAGAAGGAACCTCCTCATTAATGCATGCACGTCCACGCACGAAAATTTCCCTGCTAGAGAATAGGGGGAAGCGAAGAAAGAAAAAAAAGTCCATTGTGAGGGGGGCTTCTCTTTCGGTCAGACGAGTGAACGAAAGGAGTGTGCCAGAGAAAAATAAAAAAAGAATGTAAAGTCAGGGGGAGAACGAAAGTTCACTGGAAGAGGTCCGTTAAAAAATGGTGGAGGGCTTCTCCTTCGTTCACGCAAGCGGAGAGAAAGGTGGGGAGATTAAAAGATAGGGGTTTGTCAGAGAAAGAAAAAAAAAAGAAACAAATCAGGTACAAGAGCTAAACAAAAACAGAAAAAGTACTCTGAGGAGAAGAGAGAGAGAACCTGCAGAGAGAAAAGAAAAGTGAAGTCAGAGAAGGCAACAAGAAAGAGAAAAGAACGTGAAAGAAAAATAATAAAAAAAAAAAGAGAAGGGTTGTCTTCTTAAAGGAGAGGAGACGTGCGGCTGCAGGGGGAGAAAAAAGGAGCGCCCACTGTTCTTCTTCCTCGCTGGGACTTTCCGCCGGTTTCCATTGTACGCCCGTGCCAATCTCACGTCCGCACCACCTCCGCCGCGTGCCACCTCGCCCGCCAGTCACCGCCACTCCGCCGGTCATCCCCTGTGCAAGCACCACCCACGTGCTCGCACCGCCGTTCGTCGCCCCTGCTGTGGCCGTGACGACCCGCGGCTTCCGCTCCTGCAAATCACCGCCCCACCTCCACGCCTCTCTGCCCTGTCGTTCCACCAGCACCCGGCTCAATCACAAGCCCGCATCGCCCACCGCCTCCACCCGAGCCGGATCTGCCCCTCCGCCGCGACGCCCTGCCACCGTCTCCGGACGCCGCTGCTCCGCGCCCCCGAAGTTGCGACGACGCCTGCACTCGCGTGCCTCCAGCTCTGCTCCGTACCTCCTCCTCTGTCGCCGCCCAATCTGCAGCTCCGAACTGCTGTCCCCTTGCGAGTAGCCCGCGGCGCTAGCACCACCGTCGACCCGCCGCACCTCCTGCTCAGCCCGCTCTGACCCACGACGACCAGGTGCCCCTGCAGCTGCTACCGCCTCGCCTTGGCCGCTCGCCAGCCCCGCGTCCGCAACGCCCAGCGCCCGCGCTCTGCCGCCCGCCGCCCTTGCCGGACCCCCTCACCGGTCCACCTGCCACCGGTCCTCGCCGGAGTCCCGAACGCCGGAGCTGCCCCTCCGGACTGACGACTGGCTTCCCTTGGAGACCCACGAGCAAGCCAGTGCGTGGGAAAAGAAAAGAAGAAAACAAAAAATAAGAAAAAGACAAAAGGGGAACATTAGGTAGTTTTATTATTATTATTATCTTATCTTTATTTTTATACAGTTTATAGTTCGTTTTTATATATTTTTTTAGTGTGATTATTCATTAATGCATGATTGAAGTTCCAATGTGAAATAACCCATCAAATTAGGGATTAGGAGTCCGATTTTCGCGCACAAATTATCTCTTAAGGCTGTAAATTTTCTTATTAGAATTAACTTTTGTTTTTGAAAAAAAAAATTCAAAAAAAAAAATGCAAGTTGGATTAGAAAATTTCAAATGACAAAAATCAAAAAATGCATTCAGGACAAGAATAGATTTAGAATAGGAATTTTAAATTTTTATAACAGGTTCGTCATCATGATTTTATATATAAAAAAAAAAACAAACAAAAATCATCATGCATTTTAGAATAGAATTGCATGTCTCATTTTAAGTTTAGATCAATTTGCATCTTAGGTTAGAAATTGCTAGATTAAAATAACGTCTTAGTTTAAATTAGGATTTAGCATGACTTAATCCTAAGTTTAAATTGGAGGGAATTTTAATTTAGCTAGGTAATTTTTGCATTTGTCTTAATTTCGAATATCATGAAAAATACAAAAATTTGTCTTTAGATAAACTAGTTTCAATTTTTAGGATAAATTGCATTTTTAGGAATAGAAATATCATGGGCACATCATGTAGGATTAGGTTCATTTAATTAAAAATTGCCCGTCATCATAATTAGGTCATTTTGATTTGCATATTTAATTATTGCATGCTCATTAAGAAAACACAAAAAAATATTTTACTCATGTCATGTAGTTTAGAACACATTGTCATGCCATTCCATGCTAGATTAGTAGCATGCATTGCATATTAATAAGTGAAAAAAAAAAAAAAAAATGGCCTTCCTGTGCATGCCGACAGCCTCTTACGTAACGGGACAGACCATTTGTGTCGATGGAGGGTTTACCGTGAATGGCTTCTTGTTTCTTGGAGCATTTAGCCCAACTTTCTTTTGCCCGTAAGACGCTCCTTAGTGAATTTCGTTGCAGGGACCATCGATTTTATCGTTAATAAATTATGGCATGACAATGATGTTATATCTATGCATGATATCTTTTTCATATTTAAATTCTCACGTAGCATCTTCCCATAATATCTAAGTACTATTTTTCAAGATGAGCAAGTGAATTCTCGAGCAACCAATAGAATAACACTTACGTTAATCTCTCAATCTAGTGACAAAGTGAACACTATGGATAGTTTCACTTGGATTCTCAAGATCAAGGGGCAGGCAAGAGATGAGAAAGATTGTCTGAGATATCGGTGAAGACGAACACATCACCGTCCGTCATGGAGAAGGCATTCAAATTATGGACTTATGACTCTAATCACTGCTAATTTTCTCAAGTGAACGGTTTACCAAACCAATCAGGCCTGTGGGCTATATATCTGGGCCTTATTTAGTCAAACCCCTTGGCTGCAAAATACAGTACTGAGTGAACCTAAAGTGGACTTTCGAGCATCACTTTGGGGTTGGTTCAAGCTTAGCCAAGTTATATTCGAAAGAGAGAACGAAAAAGAAGATGACGAAAAAGATGGAAGGGTAAGGTTATTCCATTTGAAAAAAAAATATATATTCTCCAGAATAGATTCCGAACAAAATTAATGAGTAAAAAAAAGTTGCTCATTTGTTCTTGGGAACAATTCCAAAATCAAGCTAATCCAAATTTCTTTTTCTCTTTTTACTTCTTCTTTTCTTCATTTTCTTCTTCCTTCTCTCTTCTTCTTCCACCGCTACTACCGTCCAACACCGCCAGTCATCGGTGATCAATCAGGTAAGATCCGACAAGCTCGCTGAAGGCTTGCCCAGCCATCAACGAGCCTCACTCGGCTAGGTGAGGCTTGATTGAGCCTCTTGCCTAGGTGAGCTTGGTCAAGGCTCAACCAACGAGGCGTGGTCCCACTCGGGTCATAAATGCTTCGACAAGGTTGCCAACCCTCATTTGACCGATCACCGATCATCCTGAGGTCAGCAATAAAGAAGAAGAAAAAGAAAAGAAAAAAAAAAAGTAGTAAAATTATTTAAAAAATTAAAAGAAAATGATTTAAATTAAAAAATTTAAGGACGGTGCAAGATACAATTTTGTTTGAAGGCTATAAATTTTGAACAATTATCAAACATCTTCAAATGCTTAGAAATTCATTAAAAGAATAAAATAAAAAAGAATAATTTCTAATTAGAAATTATTTTCGAGAGCGAAATTATTACTGAACAAGCTCTAAGCGGCCAACAAAAGCAAGTAACAATAGTTGTTTTAAATCATCCAACCAAACTGAATCGAACCGATCGAACCATTTCTTGTGCTCTAATTAAATCTTGAGGAGCATTTGCAACCCAAACTGAACAGTACTAATGTCACTCGAAATCAAATCAACTTACCAAACTAGATTTATATACTCACCCCTCATATAATCTCAATCCCTAGTGGCCGAGTTAGGTTACCCAAAAAATATACCCTCAAGCAACGACCGGGTTATCTTTATCGTAGTCCAACGCCCAATCGGCTCTGACCCTAGATCCTTTAGGAAACCCCAAAAAACAAAAACCAGGTAACGCATAATTTCCCCATTTATCAATCTTACTAACGACAAGCATTTCTCGAAACATGGTCATTGGACTTTAAAAATTAAGTTCCGGCCGATCCACATTTCCGATTAAACAATAGGTTTATAAACTGAATAGACAACAGATGGTCCATATCATTTGATCTTGACAGTTTGAAATATGATTTTCACGGGCGTAATGCGACTACGGATCGCGACCGAGGACAAGGTCCGGTTCCTCCTTCCTTGGAACGAATCGAATCCATCGACGATGCCGGAATCGCGTTCTCACCGCGCGCGGCTCGTCCTTCCCGTCGCGTGCGACAATGCCATGGCGATGTCCTGCACGCTTAGCCTTCCTCCCTCGCCAAATGCTCACGAAGAGCCACTATCCCTCGCGCGTATTCGATCCGTATATAAGCTCCCACTGCACATGGCAAATCGTTCCACCACCTGACGAGCTCTCTCTCTCTCTCTCTCTCTCTCTCTCTCTCTCTGTGCCATCGAAACTCCACGTAACGACCCCGTTCTTCTCAACTTCTCTGCAACGACGCTAACGTAAAGCCTCCACCGAGCACCAACCGCTCTCCTCATTGACAGCACCAAACGCTTACGTGTCCCTCGCCCCCCTAACACGTACCCACCACGCGTCCGCCCACCATCGTCGCTCTCATCATGCTGCTGCTTGCTGCTTGCTGCTGCTGCTCTCACTCTCGCATCCACGAAGCCACGCGTCCCGCATCCGGACACGAAACCTCGACCCTTCTCCACGAGCTTTTCCCAAGCGCGCCTCTCGTTGCGCGGTTCCATAAAAGAAAGTTCAACCACGCTCCCCCAAAAGCGCCCGCTCTCTCTCTCTCTACGCAGAGGAGAGAGAGAGAGAGTGGAGGAGGAGGAAGGCAGACGCGGCGGGGAACCCAGAGAGAGAAATGACGTGGTCAGTTAAGTTAACCATGGTCGAGTTAAAGTTCGCTTTCCTTTTTTTTTTCTTTATTTTTTTTCCGGGGTCATCATCGGTCACGTGGCGATTTCCAGCCTCGTCTTCTGTCAGCCTCAGGCCCCCGCTAGCGAGATGGCGGTACGGCCCCACACACGTGGACCCTCACGGTAGGCCCGCCCGCTCGCTGAATCGCCGCGGCGGGGCCCAGCCCCCACCCGTACTGTCCTGTCTGTCTCCCACACGTTGCCCAGTCGCGGCTCGCCACGTGCCCGGCGGAATCTCCCACCCCCCAACCCCACCCGAAAGGGACTTTTGCGGAACCACCACCCTTCTCTCTCTCTCTCTGTGGAATACTCGCATCGCTCGACTTTTCTTTCGGTTTTCTTTTTATTCTTTTTTTATTTTTCGGTCGATTTGAATCGTTCGATATCTCTTTCTTTCTTTTTACTTAGATGCTCCGCAGTAGGATGATGACGTGAAAGAGAAGAACAAGCGAGGGCATTTGTTCGTCCACAGCTAATGGCTTTTTAACTTTTCTACCACCAAGAAAATAAAGTTTTAAAAAAAAAAATTATGTGATTACATATGCTTATTGCCAAAAATTTTAGGCGTCACGGGCGATGGATCAAATCGATGTGAAGCAAATTTAACAGAACGGGCGGTCTCGAATCGACAGAGTTGATTTTCTATATCTGGCTCGGTCTTTGCACAAAATAGTTTTTTCTTTTTTTCTGCAAATGGATGGAGTGAATGCGTGAGTCATCAAAGGTGTGTCGGCACATGAGAGGAAGAGTTCCAAGGAAATTCACTATTTGCGATGTAGATGACAAGGAAAGTAGGTAGTTGGGAAATTAAATTTCAAAGACTGGAGATTCAAGGACAAATTGAAAGCGGAGTTGTGGAATTTTAAAAAATTATGGTGAATTGCGCGGTATTTAAACCAGAAAGTATCATAAAGTAAATATGAAAAATGGATAACAACATAAATAATCTATGAATTTTGATATATAATGTCGTTTATAGAATTTTAATTTTTTTAATGAGATTTTAGAGTTTTGACGTATATTTTATATAAAAATATTCGAAATTATCCCGACCCCGATCAAGACACGTGGTGTCCGATCCGGGGATGGGCTCTCTTTCTCACGGATTCATCTCCGTATTTCTTTCGACAGGGGCGTCAACGATGGGGACGTGTGGGCCCACATGTCAACCTTCGCCCCGATACGTATGAGCATCCCATTGGGCCACGGCATCGGAGAAGAATAAAAGTCGCGGTCTTTTCCTATTTGTTTTTAAGAAAAAACCAGAAACATAAATAAACAAATTTTTCCAGCTTCGAATGCGAAAGGACGCGTGTCACCAACTCGAGGGGATTTAAATTTCGACACGAAAGGACGCGTGGGGACCATATGCGTGCCTGGCAGGCAAGTCCTTTCTTTTGTCCCCGAAAAAAAAAAGAAAAGAAAAGTCCTTTTTCTAGTTAAATAATTGCACCAAAATCAATCTAGATATTCAAGTAAATAATTTTTACATATTTTTCAGGGGACGTAAAGCTAATTGCGAGTCTCATTAAGATTACATCTAACGAACAAGACAGAAGCACTCATGCGTGATTCCGATATCGTATTAAAATAATCAAATTAAGAATTCTATTATGAAGCGATTCGAGATATCTGGACGTGTAATTCTCGTGGTAATGTCATTTTATTAATCATATAGGTTGGCCCCAAAAAGATAAGATTTTTCACTCATCACATGGCCAGTCCGTAGGGAAAATGGAGCAATCCGTTCGTTCGCAGATGTCGGATTGGGCCACGCACGAGAGATTGGGAGCACACGTGGTCGGCATCGACGGAGGAGAGAGGGTCGTTTGGAGGGGAGATCGACGGCTGGGATGGCCTCATTTAGGTGGAGGGGAAGCCCGCTAGCTAGCGAGCTGACGTACGTCGGCGGACCTGCCCCCGTCACGGGACGACGCTTCTTCTTCTTCTCCTTTCTGCTTCTTCGTAGGAGAAGAAAGGAAGGCAGAGCTTTAGCTTCCTCTTGAATTCTCTCTCTCTGCGCGGAACCTGGTTTCTGTAGGGTGTAGGCTCATGGGATTGCTCGCGAACGTCCTTTATGAGCGCTCTAGGGTTCTCGGTCGTGTCTTCGTTCTGGTGCTCTAGCATCGGTCTGGCCGGAAGTCGGTGCCGTTTTTGGAGCGGGCTGTTTCGGTGTCGAAGTGTGCAGAAGAAGAAGAAGAGGGTGGTGGAGCAAGAGAGAGAGGGAGGAGGAAGGCGAGTGCTTTTTTTGCTTTGGTAGTTCTGTTTTCGATGGCGGAGATCTGGTGCGGGGTGGTGAGCGAGACCGAGACGGACCCGACGTGTAAGCCGAGCTCCAGGGCCGCGAGGCGGCGGAGGATGGAGATCCGGCGGTTCAAGTTCGTCGGCGGCGGCGGGGCCGGCGGCGTCGTCGCGGCGCACCCTCGAGGCGGCGAGGCGGCGGGCGGGCGGAAACGGAGGAGGCCGCTCGACGCCGCCGGAGGATCTTGCTCCGATGAGCAGAGACGCGTCGGAAGTGAATTGGGCGGCGGGAGTTGGGGGCGCATGGCTGCGTCGATCAGCGACGATTCGCTGAGCCTGATTAGAGTGGCGGCGATGACGACGGCTCTGAGCAGGACGCTGTCGAGCCCGGCCGCTTTGGAGCTCCCGAAGGAGTATCCGAAGTTCGGAGTCTCGTCCGTCTGTGGGAGGAGGAGGGAGATGGAAGACATGGTCGCCGTCCACCCTTCCTTTTGCCGCCGGCGCGGCGAGTCCACCACCGAGCTGCATTAGTTCGGTGTCTACGACGGACACGGTTGCTCTCATGTAAGAATTCCGGGCTAACTAAAATTCAAACAACATCGCGAGCTTTAATGATCCTTAAAAAAATGAAAATTTTCAGTAAAAACCTCTAAAATATGGTCTATGGGTTCATTGGTAGGTGGCAGTGCGTTGTAGAGAGAGGATGCACGAGCTGATAAGGGAGGAGCTGGTGGTGACGAACAAGGAGGGCGGCGGCGCGGCTCCGACGGATTGGCGGGCGGCGATGGAGAGGAGCTTTCAAAAGATGGACAAGGAGGCGATCGCGTTCAACGAGAGCGCGGCCGCGGCGGCGCGCGAGAGGTGCAGGTGCGAGCTGCAGTCGCCGGAGTGCGAGGCGGTCGGGTCGACGGCCGTCGTCGCCATCGTCACGCCGGACAAGATCATCGTCGCCAACTGCGGCGACTCCAGGGCCGTGCTCTCGCGCAAGGGCAAGGCGATTCCTCTCTCCTCCGATCACAAGGTCCGGCACGACTCTCTTGGGCTTTCATTTTTTGAGAATTTATTAAGGATTCATACATAAATTCACTATATCGAACTGAATAATTATGATCACGCGTGTGAATTTTAACGTGGTGATATTTCCGGCAGCCGGATAGGCCGGACGAGCTGAACCGGATCCAAGAAGCGGGCGGTCGGGTCATCTACTGGGACGGACCTCGGGTCCTCGGAGTTCTCGCAATGTCGAGAGCCATCGGTAGGTTTCATCGGGTGGCACGTAATGATCGACTGCGTGTTCTTCATGTTTTTTATCCTCGCGTCTGATTGAATACGGTCTCGTTTTTCTTTCGGGCGCAGGTGATAATTATCTGAAGCCGTACGTGAGCTGCGAGCCGGAGGTGACGGTGATGGAGCGGACGGCGGACGACGAGTGCCTGATCCTCGCGAGCGACGGGCTGTGGGACGTGGTCTCCAACGACACGGCATGCGGGGTGGCGCGCATGTGCCTGAGGGGGAAGATCCGCCCGCCGCCGGAGGACGCGGGGGCGGCGGCCGAGCCGGCACCCCCCGCGGGGATGGTGGGCGGGGAGAGGAGGTCGGACAGGGCGTGCTCGGACGCGTCGCTGCTGCTGACGAAGCTGGCGCTGGCGAGGCACAGCACGGACAACGTGAGCGTGGTCGTGGTGGATCTCAGGAGACCTTGCTAGACGCTAGCACGTAGGGCTCAAGCTCTCTTCTCTATTTTTATTTTTTTATTTTATCCCTTATTTTCTCTTTCCGTAGTTTTTATGCAAAAATTAATTCCGAGATCGAAATTTGTTAATTGGAAGGGGAACAGAATGTAAGTGCTCATCTGTAATTTTGCCGGGTTGATTTCCGCATACGAACTGCTGCTGCGACATTTAACATCTCCTGAGCAAATGATGCAAATGAACTGACCTTTGTGAATCACGAAAAGTGGGAGAGGAGGTCGTTGGCGATCTACTGCTTAAAGACCTTCGCCGGTCCTTTTATCTTGTTCATGGTTTGGTCCCAAGTAGTCTCTGATCTTTCATCTTTGTGTCAGGGGGTTCTCCGAAATGAACGAATGGGCACAAATCTCGGTGGCCATCGAGGTTTCCGTCCTTATGCTCATCCCGTTTGCCCATGAAAGAGGTCATTTCTAGTACTTTAGTAAGGGATCGTACCATTTGGATGACAAGCACGAATACATGTTATTTTGCCCAAGAACTTCCCGAAGGGGGAGATTCTGCTTTTGTTCCATTAAAGTTGCCTGCGCCGTTTCATGTTATAATCATACATCGAAGCCCGGTCGTCAAGAGATGCCTTTGATCGACTCTTTTACATGAAGGGGGTTCTTAAGTCAACATGGCTCTGGAGAAGGAAGCTGCCTTCAAACATGATGTCCATCGGCAGGAATTCATGCTCCTTAAAAAGATAAGGTTTTAGGGTCGATCCCGACAACGTGTCTCATAGAATCATGAAATTTCATAGTGGCTAGAGCAATTTTATGGTCGTTCAAAACTTCTGTTCAACCGAGTGAAGATGATGCAATGAATTCTTTGAATCTGAAGAAATTTCACCGAAAAGATCAACGCTTTCTTTGGCAAACCAGCCCTTCCCTGAAACGGAAGAAGATGGTTGAATTCAAGAGAGTATGGTTACGAAAAGGGTCGAAATTCTGCTTCGATACTCTAGGACAGTAGCCTAAATGTCGACCATTCCAAAAAAAAAGCCCTCCACATCCAAAGCCGCCTATGGAATGTCCATAGTCCTCGAAAATCATAATTTTTAAAGCGCTTTACATACACAATTGACTGTTCCCGGTGAGGAACTTAAATCATACATATGCTTAACAATGGGAAATGCAAAATTGTCGAGTGAATAGGCTCAGCTGAGGTAAAGGTCAAAGTCTATGCGAACGGGTTAGTGGCCCCAAACCCTCATCGGTGTAGAAAATAGGAGAGGCACTACTAGTTCACAGGAAGCTTTTCCACTGATTC
The DNA here is from genome assembly GCA_017140185.1 of Eucalyptus polyanthemos subsp. polyanthemos. Taxonomy (NCBI): domain Eukaryota; kingdom Viridiplantae; phylum Streptophyta; class Magnoliopsida; order Myrtales; family Myrtaceae; genus Eucalyptus; species Eucalyptus polyanthemos. The sequence continues at coordinate 30,475,124 of CM029466.1, read as the reverse complement.
CACATCACAGATGATACTGAAAATGAAGGAAAAAATGTTGCAATGAAGATGCTGCACTAACCGAAAGAGAACCTTCCTCTGAGATGACTATTAACCATACACCCACTTCCAATTTCGAGAATCTTAACAAAATCTTCCTTTGCTACATTTCCTTGCCGGAATCTTCAATGTGACCAGACTTCAAGGTCTTCAACTTTCTGTACCCCTTGTCAGTTCCAAAGATCCTGGCAACATAGATAAACATGCCACCACTCAACAATGATGCTTACAATAATGAAGGACATCATGCGATCAACATCTCTATAAAGAGCAAAGCCCTGACCCAACAATACTAGTGATGAAGAGAAAGAAGAAGCACAATCAAGATCATGTGGTTAGGAGGAGAATGTATCACACGTCTCTGCTGGCATGCAACAACTTATGTATTGTGCCCAAACAATGTGCTGTGCATATCTTTCTTATTAGCCTAAATGCTTATGGGATTCAGGATGCAAGTCCAATAAAAAGAGGAAGTTTAGTAATCCCCCGCACCCTTTAGGGTACCATAGGTCCTCTAATTGAGATGATAGCAGAATAAAAAATTTCTGTGATTTCATCACTTACTCAATTACATCATTCAAGCAGGGTAAAGCATAAGAGTTGCTCATAAAACATTATCATCTAAGCATCGTATAAAAATGGCTAATTACAGATTATTTGCAGTCCATTTCTACCCAGAAAAAGACCCAATAGAAGGATCAAGTAGAGAACTTCTGATACAGGAAAAAGTCTCAACAAACAACAATAGACAGAGTTCCAAAGGAACTTCGGTTTGTGAAAAGCTCACAGACAACGCCAAAAAACATACAATACTAGAGAGTGCAGCAGGCTACACAGGCCCAAATGCTCTGAAGGAATGATTCTAGGGTCTGTATGACCATTCAGGTTACAAAATGCACAGAAGGCAACTTCAACTTTTAAAGGTTCACTCTGTCTGGAATGGTAGGAAACTCCCATCAATTAGACATATAAATGGGACAAGATTTACATATGCGCCATTCAAATAGGAAATAGGAACAAAAATGTGTTTGGACAAGATTTACGTTTTTCTATCTGAAATCCTGCGGCCTGCACACTTTTGACCTTTTTGAAAGCTGGAACACTTCAAACTTCCACAAAATGCAAATGTTGACACATAAGTTTCCCATATGAACTTTTTATATTTTTTTCAGAACTGATATTTTAAATTTTGGTGGGAAAACAGAAAAATACCTTCTGCTTTTGCTTAAAGTCAAACAGATAAAGCCCAAAGAAGTCTTTTATAACTGCAAACAGCTCTTGCCATTAAAAAAAAACAAGATTTTACAAATGTAGCAAGTGCGAAATGCAGACAGCAAAGCAAGGTAGGTATAAAAGATAATGATAACAACCAAAATTTGATATGGCAATGTCATATCATCCTTTTCACTCATTGATGTAGGCCCTTTCCCACTAACTAGATTCAGTGAGCATCCATAAGAAAATAGGTCAAATACTAAGGAAAACAACAAAGACAGAAGATAAAAAATGATATGAAAGCAGTACTTTAACCATCATTTTTGGCTTGGACTACCTCAAAAGAATGATAGGACAAAGAAAAAGAAAATCTTATGGCCTCACAACAAACATGAAGTTAAGAACTCACCAATCCATGTACACAAAGGTTGATGCGTAGTTTCCAGACTTGGTATACAGCAAACGGTGGTGGTAATCATGAAAATCAGCACTGAAAGATACATGAAAGAGATATTTCAAGCAGAAAGGTCAAGGGCGGAGCAACTCATTATAACACATAATGAAGAGAGGGACAAAACTCTAGCACGTACCCCCCATATATTGGCAAAAAGTTTGAAAGGCTCCATGGGAAATGGTAACCACAATGAGCTTCAACTGTCTCCAGCACTCTGAGTACCATCCATAACCATAAAGTCATCAGATGGGGCCCAGTAATGGCAGGGCCAACAATGGTTGCAAAACCAAGAAACAGTATCTCAGCAGGGTGTGCATATTCGGAAGTCAGTCCAAAGGGCGTCGCATATCTGTGTTGATATGAGCACATTCACATGTTTTTCCAAAGAAAGGGCTAGAGTAAACAGTGAAAAATCCTTGCTTACTCATGGTGGACACTGTGAACATGCTTGTACAGCCATTTTGTATGTAGAACCCTGTGGCCCCAATAGAATATAAAGTCCTCAAGGATGAAGTAGAATATAATCTGCGCCAACACTGTCTTCCTGCAACATCGGAACGAGGAAGTCGGTAGCTCCTCAAGTAAAGGTACAAAAAGATGGTAACGATGCAGTCCAACCTTGAGGGCTACTTTGAACAATGTTGTAGAAAAAGAAAATTTCACATATATAGAAACAGAAAATACCAGGATGGCAGGGGAAGACTACTTCGCATGCCCATGGATCTGAAGACAGGATAGGATAAAATCATCACTGGTAGGTTTACACACAGATGATACAGTACAAGACGAGTGATGCATTTTTCCTGAGCTGCAGGGGTGTTATTCTTCGGCTGCACAAAATGTTAAAACTCCATGAAGATGGAAGAAGGAATAGGAGAATCCACAGATGACCTAGACGGGTTGATAAGTAAACTTCAAGGTACTTCTCAAACAAAACATGACCGGAATTATTGACACAAACTTCAAGTTTAACAGCAGAAACCTCTCTGACCGGGGAAATGAGGTTGTCAATCCTTAGCAATACCATTCCTGTTCCCTTGATACTGCGAATCATAATTTGTTCAATTGTCGCAAATGAAAACTTTTACCACAGGCAACAATCTTATTTCTACCCTCGTTGTTTCAATATCAAGTACATAACATCTAAATGATAAGCTTTTGATAACTATTATTGCCCATGCTTTTATACATCATACTGGCAGAGACATATTCAAAATTTTGGACAAGGAAAATCTTAAATGAAAACGAAAGCTGTTTGCTCCATACAAGGTTGAATGCCACAAACATACATACATGTGTATCTTCGCAAGCGTCTTTTGCAAAGATGGGCTTTTAAAAACTTTAAGGTAGTTTTATCTGCTGTCTACACAAGATCATCCGTTCCATTCACATTTCAACAGCGGGAAAAAAGGACTTCAAAACAAGACCAAGGGTAATATTATCAAAGACACAAAAATCCAACCTGTATTTTGTACTTGCTTAACCATCCTGCCCGTTCAAGAAATATAAAAGGCAGTCCTGAGAAGAAAAACACACTTTCATGAAGAAAGAAACTCCCGAGGCAGGCCAGTTGAAAGTCGCTGAAATGCGTGACCAGATACTGCATAAAAAGGACAAAAAAAGATCTATCATTAACTTATCCCCACTAGGAGGGTGAATAGAGGTATGGTAAAACTGCAGGCAGCGAGAGTTTTTCCAGATAAAAGCAGGATTTTAGAGCTTTCTAATAAATAAATAAAAAATGTCGCTTTCTTCTCATGCCAATGGTACGAGGAATACTTGTCAAAGCCAATGAATTAAGGGGATCCGGAAAACCAAAGAATTAGAGCTTTATCATCGCCTAATGACATGATAAACAACAAGAACAGCAAGGAGTAAAAATAAAGATATAGAGAACCAACGTTGACTTAGTTTTCTGTCGATTGCAGTAATCAATAAGTCCAGCCAATTTTCTCTTGAAGTCAATGATCAGTCATGCCAAGGATGACGACAGAAGCTAGAAAACCGCAAAACAATGGTCTTGGTAAGAATTGGCACTGCGCAAGCGCAAAAGCCTTAGGCTTCCAATTCGGACGGCCGCATCGGCAGACAAAGAAGGTGTACAGGCGAAATTTTAATTACTTCAACTACATATAAGCTCCAATGTCGATGCCACTCATCTCACCTCACAGAAATCGCGAAATAGAAAACCAAGCAACATAACGGGACGGAATGCAGACATGCAGGACATTGTAACATCCAAGTCCTCATCAGACGAGCAGAACACAACTGAAAACCGATAGAGAAGGCCAACCCTTCATTCCTTTGTGCCCCAGAAAGTGCTCTAAACCCGTGTCAACCTCCGACATAAGTCATAACGCCTGCATGTTCCTCTCGATTAACATTACGAGAGATCTTTAAGCCCTAATCCGCAGTGCCGAAGCAGATTAAGCGAAAAAAGACAGCAAAGAACGAATGGCCTCAGAAGACACGCACGGTCATGATTGCCCGAGGATCCTGAAGTCCAGTGGCAGACACTGGTCATCCATCAACCACAGTTAAAGCTTTCCGTAAGCCACTCGTAAACAGCTAGAGAACAAAAACAAAAAAAAAAAAAAGAGGTCCAAGGATCTAAATCGAACTACGATTGCCTCGTGTCCGAATGGGAGTCAACCGACGCTGCCGCCGCTAGAGAGGCGCAATCAGAAAAACGCAAACGACAAGTAATCCGACGCCGACATTTCGCGGTCCAATGCCCGTCCCCGACGCCAGCAATCGGCCGCGGACGAACCTCACCCACTCCCCATCCCGTCCGGGGTCTGATCCATCGCCTCCCTCTCGGAATCAACGAGACGCGAGCGGCGGCCGAATCGGAGCCCCGAAAGAAGAAGAGGAGAAGAGGAAAACGAAAATGGGTTCCGACGACGGGGAGCAGATCCGGACGCGGGGAGGGAACGCGAAACTCGAAGCCAAGAGGAGCAGAGAAGAAGGGAGTAGGAACAGAGGGAGCGCATACAGAGCAAAGCGAAGCAGAGAAAGCGACGGGGAGAGAGAGAGAGAGAGAGAGAGTACCAGCCAACCAGATTCGATGATTGAAGCCATGACGAGGACGGAGAGAGAGAGGAGGGAGAAGAGACCCGGGGGGCTTTGAAAAGGGCGAGAATGTGACGGTGGCAGCGAGCGGGGGAGGACTGAGGTAAGGTAAGGGGGGAAGATTAGAGATTTTGTTAGAGAGAGAGAAGAGAGAGAGAAGACACGAGATGAGACAGACTGTCAGGGCGGGGGCGGGGGGTGGCGTGGGGGAGGGAATCTGACGAGGAGCCTTTTCGGGTGCTGCTGAAAGCCTGAAACTCCCTCCCCCCCCCCCTTTATATTAAAGTTTGACTCAAAAAAAAAAGGAAAAAAAGAAAAAGAGAGTGAGTGGGGGAAGTGAAAACGACGAGTGAACGTGAGCGTTCGGCCTACGTGCCACCCTCCTCTCCTCCTCTTCCCACTGTGCTTTCAAATCCAAATCCTCCCTCCCTTCCCCTTGTTTTTGACCTCCTCTTTTGAGATTCTCTCTTTTTCTCTTCTGCTATCGTGATCTGTGCTGATGCTGATGCTGATGCTGATGATGCTGCTGCCCAGATTTCTTTTTGCCTTCACCTCCACCAACCTCTCACATGGCTTTCCCCCCTTGACAGTGACTTCACCGCACGGGCGGATCCTGTCACACCCCTCTCTCTCTCCATATGACTCTCTCTATATATAGAGAGAGAGATAGAGAAGGAATTTCCGGAAATCACCCGCGATGGATAGCGTTTTCTCAAGGAGCCCTCCGGTGAAAGTGAAATGCTTACGTGACTGTTTTAACTTCAGTGTGAGAATAATATATCATTTCGGATCATAAGAAATGAATAATTAAAACTATTATGGAGTCCATGTCTGAATTTATAACTCACGTATTGTTATTTTCATAATAACTTTTCCAAAAAGCTCCTCCCACTTACCGTGCCGATCACATGTCCCTTTTTTGCCATTAAATAGAGACATCCCTCTGCCCCCTCAATAAAACGCCGATCATATCTGAGAGATGTGACACCATATTAACTCCATTTGCATGCGGCAAACTTCGACCGCATGACTCCACACAAAGACCGGATAAAGTTTATGCAAACTTGCAAAAAGAAAAAAAAAAGGAAAGAAATCATCATGGCATAGAAAATACAGACAATCCAATTTGTCGATATTTTCCTCCATCATGTACAAGCTCATTGTCGATTCCGTCGTACATTTTGCGTACTTGACCAAGTCTCTACTGGACAAGAAAAGTGAAAATGACTTAGTCAAGTGGAGTCCACATCCAATAGTGGAAATTACACGTGTTTTGCTTGTTATCTTATATATAATTTCTTTTTTCCGATTTACTCTGAACATATAAATTCTTACAAACAATCAAATGATAATAACATTCGAGCAATCTCACAGCCATAGAAATCCAAGCACAAGCTCCTATCCAAATTGGAATTCTTTTATAATACGAGTCCACCGAACCAAGTCAAACTTAAGTTTAAGAAATTTGAGTCACGGGTGAAACGATAATAATTCACATCAAGTAGTTGAAGTTACACGTGTTTTGCTTATTAACATATGTATAAATTCTCTTTCTTGGCGTATTTTGAACATATAGATTCGTACAAGCAATCGAGCGACAATAACGTTCAAGCAGTCTCACGTCCGCGGAAATCAAAGCGTGGGCTCCCGTCCGATTCGAAATTCATTTATATTATAAGGTCTATCGAACCGAGTGAAGCTTGAGTTTAAGAAATCTGAGTCGTGGATAATTTACGAGCCTCTCCCCGGTATTAAGTCACGTCAACTCGACCTAGACCTCTAAGAAAGCCCGTGCGGCCTCGAGATTGCTACGAACCAATTCCAATAATACACATGGCATTACAAGTGATTACACAATTATGAGCGAATAAACCTTTGACCAGATACTACATTTGACTCTTCAGGCAGGGATCACATCCCATCTCCCCCAGGACGAGCGACCCTCTCCACGGTCATAGCCTCGGGATAATTGTTCGGTAATTTTTTGTTACGCTCGATGGCCAGAAAATAAAATAAAATAAAATAAATTAGATCTCGTATTTAGTTTGTATCTAAAATAGGATAAAATCATACATGAAATGAATACAATCCGGATAAAAATATAATATAAAGTGTGATAACAGTGCATAAAATTACTTCTATTAATGTCATAAAAATAAAACGTATCTTTCAGGAATTACAAACTTCTTAAATTGGAAAAACTAATTATTAAATATAAAATAATACTTGGATTCTAATATAAAAAAGAAAATCGAAAATAACAAAGGACAATAGTCTTTTTTTTATTCACATGTTTAAGTAGGATTTATAACACGAAAAATCATAAATTAGTACATTTATGATAAATTTATCCTAAACTAATACGCTACAAATTTACCATAAAATAATTTTTTGACTAGAAAAAATTCGAAATTGATATATTTATGATAAATTTATTCTTTATTAGCTTCCATTAAATTGGATAAATACCACGAAAAAATATAAACTTGTATATCTATAACAAACAAAGGACAAAACCCCATACTAGCACATCCATCAATTGTCATATGTCATCTAACTAAGCAATTTAATGGTAAAGTTTAACATAAACTAACAAATGATAAAATTCATCACAAGTATATCCGTTTTGGGATTTTGATGATAAAAAAATTAATTAGAGATAAATTTATTACAAGTGTATCAATTTTTATTTGTGATATTAATCATTTTATTTATATATTTGAATTTTTATTCTATAATATATATTTTGTATATTTATGTAGTTAGTATCTATATTTATTACCTACGCATCATGTTGATAAATCAAGTGTATACTTTTATTATTTAATAAAATTTTCATTAATGAATGCTGCAATGAGCTCTTTTTTTATTATTATTTGAGATGTAGATCATATCATGGTTATGAATTAATTGATGGAGACTATCTTCATTTGTACAATTGTGATTTCTTTAACAGTGAATCATGAGAAATTCTTACCATCTTTTTTTGCATTTTTATGTTCATTTACATTGATACATTATTCATACCAAATAATAGAAATGGTAGTAAATGATTTTTTTTTATCACTACAATCATCAAACAATGAACATTATATATTAAAATAAGGATTTCAAATCTCAGCCTATCTAGTCCTATCCTTATTAGAAATTGAGATGACCAAACACAACCTTTGAGTATTTCACCCTTCTGAATTTGGAAAAAAGGTAATTCAAATATTTCATGCATACCTTGTATTTTTCCAATTTCATGATCATTTGGATGCATATCCCAAAATAGACCAAACTGTTTTATACGTATTTTTCTAACTATTCATTTCACGCAAAACACATGTGTTCTTTTTCAAATATATTTTACACGAAAAAGGTCATTTTTTCTCCATCATAAACATGATGTCTACTTAACTCAGACATCCATATGTAATGTATTTTGAAAATTTTCTCGCTCAGATTTTTTATTTTCCATTTTTCTGATAGGTTTACTTCTTTTTTTTCAATAGTTTGTAACGTGCTAAAAGATTTTCACGGGGTGGGAGACGATCAGAAGAGAAGACGATTGCCAAAGACATTATTCGTACAATGCCAGACGGGCAACGGAGATCGCAATTCTAGGTTCAACAAGACAAGACGGCCCTTATGGTTATGGCAATCAATCATCGGCCGACGAAAACCTGGTGAGATACAACGCCGGAGCCGAGGAAGCACACATCGTTGATCGGCCCTGCAATGAGAATAGATGGCAGGATTGCGGACCATGCGAAGGCCCGAGGTTCGGCCGATGTTAGTCCTCAATCGTAGGTACATCTTTTAACATGGCGACGTTACATAAATGGCCTAAGCTTTTACATTAGTTTGAGATTTTCACAATGATTTCTAACACATTATAAATTAGCATATTGTTTTTTAACGAGGAGGTTCTTTCTTTCCGTCACGGCGCTCGAGCGATGGTGGAGTTGAGAAGGCAAATGTCGGAGACCGACCACCGACCCTGCAGATTATGGTCCAAAAAGCACAATGGCTCTTAAGGCGATAGGGACTTGTAATGTCGGATTCAATCTAATCTAATATATTTGTACATCGATCGAGAGATTCATCTCTACCCTCTTGCATCTATCCTTGTACACAGAATCAGAATCTGCACATCATCACATAAACAAGTGCCAAGGCGAAACCGAGATGGGCCTGGTCGGCCGAATCACCCGCCGCCTCCCCCGCCACCGTCCGCCTGGGATATGTAGACCGCCCCTGCAAACATAGCTCCCGAGGAGCCGCCGCCGCCATCAGCATTGGCGCCTCCGTGATGGTTGACCGTGACGTGATGGCCGCGCCTAAAGTGGCGGGGCCTCGGCCTCTCGGTTTGCGCTGTTGTTGATGCGGTTTGCGACTAGAGGGTGGGGGGGCCGTTCGTGGCACTGGCCGTCGGCTGCGCGGCTTGTTACGACTGCTCTCGCCGCCGCGATGATCTGTCTTCCCGATGCAAAAACACAAGTTGAACGCCTTCATTTCAAGAAGAGGTTCGAGAAGGCAAAAAGAGATTTTATATAAATAGAGCTGGAGCGGGACTAATAATAGATGAGATTCGTTCGATCACAAATCCGTTCGGTTCACGGTCGTATGCGGGATTGGTTTTGTTGCTTTGTATTTTCGACCAACATTGTGATTTTATTTTATTTTTGCCTTTTTAATATTCCCCCTTTTCCCCTTTTTTTTTTCGAAGAAAAAATAATAATAAAGGAATGTGACGCAACCATTTCATGGGACTTCTTAAAAGGAATTTTGAGATTGCATGTTGTTGCTTTCCTTTACAATATACACGAAAGAGATGAGGTATCAGTTTGTTTTCCATACCTTTCTCCATTGAATTAAACTGAAATTACTCAACAGTTCAAAATTGTATCTTCTTTTCACATAGAATGATAGATCATGTTGTGAAGTATATCAGATAAAATACCACAATAAAAGCTCTTGATCATGACTGAACTCCTTTTTTATTTATTTATTTCTGGCAAATAGCTTAGAAACTTATCTGACTCTTGCAATGCAAGATGCAAAAGAGACAACTCAAGTTGCACGTCATGAAATCTACAACCGAAGGGAAAAGAAAAAAATCTAACCTAAAAAATCTGAGAAGGCGAAAGGGAGAAAAATGTCTGAGCCCGGGTTCGAACCGGGGACCTCTAGTGTGTGAGACTAGCGTGATAACCGACTACACCACCCAGACTTATTTGGTCCTTTCTGCATCAAAATAATATATCATATTGCAGCGGACGGCGACAGTGGCTTACCATTCCTCTTCGTTTTTTGCCCTTTACTTTGTTTCTGAATCGTAAGTGAACGACGCTGAATTTCAATTGCCATTAGCTAGAGAGTCAATCCATTTTTCATTCCCGAATTGTTGAAGCAGTGGTGACGGCGGGAAGACATTCCCATCTTCTGCCGAATAAAACAGTGACTGAGATTGGTGCTGCTACATGGTCGTAAAGAGAGTTTATTTAGAACCCATAAACATTAAGTACGAATACAAAGTATAAACCGAGAAAACCTCATTTAACCGACACTCTTTCATCGATGGCCATCACCGTAAATCTGGAGAGGTAAAAAGATACAAAATGAAAAAAGGTGGATTCAAATGCTATCGTGATCTTGTGAGTTCAGAAAAGCTATACAAGTGAAATGTGTGTTTCAAACAGTACAAACAGTACATGACGAGAGGGACAGATTGAATTAGTTGTTGAATGTAGTTTCAAGACGCATTTTACGATTGAGTTTCCACGACGTCCTGGGATCCTAAACTAAACCTTTTGCCTCGTGTCCGAGAGAGTTTATTCAATGAACTCTGCCGGCAGCTACCAATAATCCCTGCAGGAGCACACCCCGTCTTTAAAATGGTGAAAACGATTCACATCTCGGACGAGGATCTCTCTCTTTGTATACTTGGAAATGAATTTTGTCACGGAGTGACAGTCTTCACATAACCTTAAGTTCTTGGTAATCCGTATCGTCTCCCCCTTCGTGCTGTTGATGAGTCCGAAGGCCACGGCTAGCTTTTCACTGTGCCCCAACAAAATGCGTTCTTTCCCCTCCAAATCAAGATCGTAATGCACAATTTTGGTTTGTGGCACGTAGCCGTCTTCCTTCATCTCCATCGACAAGTTCAGCAACAAGGCATGGAGCTGCTCAATCTGCGGATTCAATTCATCGACTGAAGCAAAGGAATATATCTTCCTTTTGACTTCAATCCAACAGCGACCAGGGACCTTTTGCAGTCTCCGAGCTTCCAGAAGTTTCTTCACTTTTCTCACCTCATGCCACATCTGGGCCTCTGCATAGATATCGGCTAGGAGAACATAATTTCCAGCATTCATGGGTTCAAGCTCGAAAAGCCTTGCACTCGCTCTTTCTGCAAGCTCAACATTGCGATGAATCCTGCACGATCCAAGGAGTGATCCCCAAACTTTAGGTCCAGGTTCAATCCGCATCTCTTCTATGATTTTGGCCGCCTCATCTAGTCTGTTTGCCCGGCCAAGAAGATCCACCATGCAAGCATAATGCTCCACGCTAGGGAAAATCCTATGTTCCCTTACCATTGAGTCAAACAACATCTTCCCATCCTCTACAAGTCCGGAATGGCTGCAGGCACCTAAAACACTAATGAAGGATATGGGACTAGGTGGGATTCCGCTGATGATCATCTCGTTAAAAACCTGAATTGCCTTCTCTCCAAACCCATGAACCCCATAACCTGAGATCAACGAATTCCAGGAAACTACATCCCTCTCATCCATGTTATCAAAAACTTGTTGAGCTCGGTCAAGCTTACCGCATCTTGCATACATTGTCACCAGAGCACTCATGACTGGCAAGATCGAGTCTAGACCTCTTCGCAGAACGTATCCATGAATCAACCTACCCTGCTCCAATGCAGCAAGCGCAGCACAGGCTTGCAGCACGCTGACCATTGTCACAGAATTCGGAAGCAAATCATTGGTCTCAAGAGTCATCTCCCTGAAAAGTTCCAAAGCTTCAAAAGGCATACCATTCTTAGCATAACAAGCAATCATAGCACTCCAAGAAACTACATTCTTCTCTGGCATCTCATCAAACACGATTCCAGCCCATTTCACGCACCCAAACCTGGCATACATGTCCACCAAAGTAGTCATGATATGAACATGGCCCCCATACCCATGCCGCAGAATATGGGCGTGAATCTCCCTTCCCTTTTTCAAAAGCAAGAGGCCGCATTCCGAAACTACGCACGCTTTCAACACATAGTTGTACGTGAACCTATCCGAAGGAATTCCGACCCAGTTCATCCTTCTATACAAGTCGATGACCTCGTGTCCATGACCCGCCAAGGCGAGCGCCCTAAACAGCGCGTTCCAAACATATACGGTTCTCTGGCGAGTTTTATCAAACACCTCCCGGGCATTCTCGATGGCGTCCAGCTCGGAGTACATGTTGATGAGCTTGGTCGCCAGGAACGGGTCCTGGTCGAACCCATTCTCGAGGAGGTGGCGGTGAACGCTGAGGCCGTCGGAAAGAGAGTTCTGGCGGGCGCAAGACAGGATCAAGAGCTCGTACGTGCGCTGGTTGGGGTCGGTTTCTTGAGAGAGGACGCGAAGCGCCCGCTTCAGTTCACCCCTCTCGCACAGACGCTGGATCACGCGGTTCTTGTCGTCGGCGGCCGTGGAGGTGGAAATGGTGGGATTGGAAGTTAAAGAGCAGAGAGGCGGTCCGCAGGAGCCACGGGCGGCGGTGCACTTGAGGTGTTTGCGGAAAGGAGGAGGAGGAGGAGCAGGAGAGGGTAGTTGAACGGGTTGGGGAGACTGAAACGCGAACATTACACGATGACGAGAGAGCGGCGATGCTGTCTGCAATTCTCGCTTATGAATCGTTACACGGCGAGGCGGAGGTGGAGTTCGGAAAAGCGGCTTTTTTTTTTCCGGCCGACAGAGAACGGGAACGGTTTTGTCCGTTATTTGATAAGATATGGGAGAATTTACATTTGGCCCCCAAGTTTTTGGGATCGTCACGTGTTAAGGATCCTACGTTTCGACTTTTTACAATTTACCCCCTAGATATTTTAATTGATGGCGATGTGCCCCTTTAGCCGATTTGTTCTCACATATCTGGCCGCGTGAAGTATCGTCTTTATATGTGAGAATAAAATATAGGAACTTGTCCAAAATATATATTTCAAAACAATATATCGATGTGGATTTCGCGTTGATTTCAGTCATAATCTCTCACGTGTAGTATACGTTTCAAAACTACATATCAATGTGGATTTCACCAGGCGAACGACACCATGGCCTTGCCAGCCACGAGCTCGCCTTTGCCAGTGGCAAGGCCATGGCAAAGTTGGCCTTGCTTAGATTTGGGCGAAGCCACCTTGCTTGCAATCTCCAGACCTCATCTAGATTTGGGCAAGACTAGGCGAGGGCCATGACCCTCGTCGGAGCCTCGCTGGTCACTACGAGAATAAGAATCCCAAGGAGGAAGAAGAGAAAAGGAAAATATGAATAAAAAATTCAAAAAATAATAATAAAAGATTATTTAAAAATTGCTATGTCAATGTTGGCCGGATGGCTAAAATTGGCTAGATAAATTGAATTGTTATTAATATGAAAATATGTATATAACTAAATTGATCTAATTGAAATGTTTAGGATTTTTTTTTTATTTGACCTATATATTATGATACAGAGAATTAAATAGAGTTGGAACTCTCAAATGAAAATACTAATTTGGATCCTACTTAGGTTCAGAAGCTCGACATGCGTAATGCACTGACTAATAAAGCCGTTTGGGTTACTTTCCAAGACCATGACTATCTCAATTCCAATTACGTTCGACTGGAAGTAGATGCATGGATAGCAGAGAATACAATCTGACCATGGATAGCAGAGAACACAATCTGACCAACATGTTCAAAGGTTGCTGCTCTGTTAGTGGAAGCAAATTGTGGCCCCTAATGAAACTAATGAATCAAAGAGTAGAGAGGTAGTCCTCTGCCACCATCAAGATTGCTCTGCTGATATCTAAGGTGAACAAGATATTGGATATTGAAGATGTCTTCAAGCTCGAAGGATCTTCAAATAAGGTGAACATCTTGATGGACCTTGATCAACGGTGAACAAGTCAAGAAGAACGGGACGTTCGTGATGGCTTGAAGGTATAAAGATTAGGTGAACAGTTGGATGGACTTGATGAAGTGAGCAAGCATAGAATGTTGATTTTTGATAAAGCTTGAAGATCCACGAAGATGAATAGTTTGGTAAAGTCGAAATTGCTAATATGCTTGGAATGACTAAAAAATTTGGTCATTATTAAGTGTAGCGACTTGTTATCAGAGTAGTAGATTGTTGGCAAAGAGCAGCTGCCTCATTCAGATGAGGTGGAACTCTGACAATACCGGCGATCCTTATGAGTTTAGTGAAGATGAGGAACCGGTGTGTGTATATGGTGTACTTGGACATCTTAGGAAGCTAATTTGGTCAAATCAATGAAGATAAAGAATCAACGAGGAGCTAATGTCCTTGGAGATCTTTGGAAATTGATATGGTTAATCGGCGAAGATGGGGAACCAGCGGATGCTAATGTTCTTAGAAGTCTTTGTATGCTAAAGAAGTAGCGAGGATCATTGGAAGATTGATTGTGAGTCACTCATATAGTTTGTTAGTGGACAACATCTATAGACTAGTAAAGATCTGCATATCTTGATTATGCAAAAAGGATCGTAAGGATAATTAGTCTTGAAAAGTGTTGGTCATTTATCCACCTACCTAAAACATTGAAAAAAGAAAAGAAAATAGTTGTTACAGTGGCTTGAAATTTGCAAAAAGATCACTAGACTTGATCAAGAGTAGTTTGGGCATTAACGAGTGAGTCTGACAAAAGTACATTGATTAATTGGGAAACTGTTGTTGTCAAAAAGAGACGTTGCCGATATCAAAGAGCCGTTTTGATAATTTATGGTGACAATTTACTACTGGTTACAATAGAACCAATGGTTACTTAAGAATTTCGATGGGCAACGGTCATATGAGGATAGATAGCTCTATATTGAGTCCAAGAGAAGTAGTTGGGTCATGTGGAAATGAACAAGATGATGTGTTTTGAGTATTCTTCTTTACTCTATTTTTGTTGTTAGCCTCCGTGTATTCTTGATGTCAATGTCTGAGTAGTTCTAATGTTTGTAATTGGTGATAAGAGCAAGTGTATAAGAATGATAGCAGTACAGGATACTTGGTAGTGTGATCTACTAGAAAAGCAATACTTGTTCATTATAACTTGTCTTGAAAATTGCAAGTGGATTATAGCCTTGTGATGACTCTTAGTGTTGGAGTTGATGTAGGCTTAGGGATAAAGCCAAACCATTATATATTTTCTTTCAAATCTTTTACCTCTTCATAACTTGCATTACCTAATCTTCGTTATCACAATTTGTTACACAGTAATATGCGCACCTGATTTCTACAATCTATTTTTGCCAATGTTTGAAGTTAAACTTATTATCTTCCGCAAACGTTTTTTTTAGTTCTCAAACAACCCATTCACCCCCGCTTTAAGTTGTATTGTTAGCCCCAACACTTAATATTAGAGCCCGTTACTTGTTATTTGAAGTGTTTTCAGAGCATAATAATCTTGTTATGGCTAACTTTACAAGAGGTGATTTTGTTTTTACAAATTTCTGTTTATTGATAATCTATTCTTTCAACTCAAGATTTCAAGAATTACTTCATTTCTTTTAAGGATTTCTTTATTTTTAAATCAAATTTTATGGGGATAAGAAGAATAGGAGTGTCAAAACTTTTGTACGACATTCACTTAAGTGCAAAAACCTTTTTTTTTTTGTTTATTTAAGTGTTATATTAGAGTAAAATTGATCATTTGAGTGTCAATTCTGACAAATCATCTTGTGTGGATTTTTTTGATATTTTCCTATCTAACGCGAATCTCTTAAAAAATTTATTTTTCTTTCCTTTTTTTTTTTTTAGGGCCATGTGAGCCTTGCTAGCCATGAAACCCTCTCCTAGATTGGGCGAGGGTTGCCTCACCCTTGGCCCCAAAGGCCCTAAGTGAGGCCATCGTTGCCTTACCAACTGGGGGTGAGGCCACGAATCACTAGATCTAGGCGAGGTGGCCTCGCCCAAAGCTGGCGATGTCACGATGCCCTCGCCAGCTCTAAGCAACTTCTTTAGTAGTCGACAAGGCCACAACGCCCTTGCCCAAGGCCTTCACGGCGAGGGTAAGGCAGCCTTCACCCAAATTTGAGCAAGGATTTTGTAGTGACCCTCATCAACTTTAAGGAAAAAACTAATAATAATTATTAAACATATTTAAAAATATTAAAAATTGTTAACATCAACGTTGGCGAAGTTACATCAGATTTTCCAATGAGGAAAATCGGAATCGACACTCAAGTAATCAATTTTTTAAATTTGTAGCACTCAACTGAATGAAAAAAAAAAGTTTTGATACTCAAGAGCGCCATATGAAAGTTTTGGCACTCCTACTATTCTTACCTAGAAGTTTATGAGATTTGTGTCTTAAGAGTTATTGAAGACTCTTTTTCAAAAGTCCACAAACTATCCTTCTTAGTTTGAAATTTTTTTATTGATTACTTTGATTAAGTTCTTTGGACAGAAGACTATTCCATTCCAAATGAGTAGTCTTATTTTCTAGTATTGATGTTTATATGGATTATTCTAAACAAATGAATTTAATCTCAGAGTCTAAAGATCGTCTTACTCATTTCTCACCTCACATGATCTCGCTACTAGCAAGAGGAACTGCAACCTGATCTCTAGCTCTTCAATTTGTTCAGCCATGACAATCAACATAGAATTGAAGGTGCAACCAAAGCAAATGGTTGACGTGATCGAACATGGACTAGCAGCTCAAACATTGGCGAGACCTCTTATTAGAGCAGCTAGAGAAGAACAACAACCAGCTCCCCACGCTCCTTCTTGCGACGATATCCAGAGAAGACTTTGCACTAATCACTCTAAGCTTTTCTTTTCGTACATTATGCATTTTCTTATCTGATATTTAAGAGTATTTCTTCTTGTGTGACAGTCAAAGAAATTTGGGATCAACTCCAAGTCACATTTGAAAGAATCAGTGGAGAAAGGGAAATGAAGATGATCATCTTACTCAGAGATTTTGAGACATTCAAAATGGAGCCAAATGAAGATACGGAAGGAATGCTCATGCACTACAATGACATCATGAATAGACTTGCTGATCTTGACAAGATCTACACAAATGAGGGACATGCAATCAAGATTCTCGGAGCACTAACACAAGAACGAGTTCATGCAAAAATTGTCAATTCATCAGGCTCAAAGATCTCGACACTTAACCTTGGATTGTGGCTTACATAATCGAATCCAACAATGAGCTAAGGAAATCCAAAGGTAAAAAGTTTATTGCATGAAAAATAGCTAACACTTTTCATGTAAATTTTGAAATATCATCCTTCAACGACAACAACGATGATGAAGATGAGGATGTAGCTTCTTTGGTTTAAGGGTGCGTTTGGAAACCACTTTTGGGAAAAGTCTTTAGAAAAATGTAAATACCTTTGAGTTAAAGGTCTTTTCCAAAATACAATCGTATTTGGTAAATTGTACTTTGAAAGCTCTTTGTAAAGTACTTTGAGCAAAATGGCGTTAGGGGAATTACATTTATAAATAATCTTTGTGGTAAAAAAAATTATCAAAAAAAAAAAATGACCAGCAAGGGTAGTGGTCGTTGGCGACCTCCGGCGACCTCCGGTTACCCCGAATCTAGGGCGGCGAGGTCACGCGACGCCGTCGCGACCTCCGATGACCCTAGATTTGGGGAGGCGAGATCGCGCGACGCCGCCTCGACCTCTGGCGACCCCAAATCTGGGGTGGCGACGTCGCGCAACGTCGCCTCGAAATTCGACGACCTAGATCTGGGGCGTTGAGGTCGTGGGAGGACCTTGCCACCCTAGATCTAAGTCGCAGTGGGGTCGCAAGACCTCGCCGCCCCCAAATCTGGGGCAGCGAGGTCGCAGGAGGTCACGCAACGCCGCCACAACCCAGATCCGGGGGCAGCGAGGTCGCACGACCTAGATCGGGAAGAAGAAGAAGCTTGCCGGCGACCACTCGTGGAAGAAGAAGAAGAAGATTGCCTACCGCCCCAGATCTGGGTCGGGTCGACCCAGACCTCAGTCGCGCCACCCCCTGACGATCGGCGACGTCCCTCTAGCAATCGCTGGCCCCTCGCAGTCTGACAAAACCGAACCTTCCCGGAGAAGATGAATAGTGTTGCATACAAGGGCAAGAACCGGAAAAACAAAAAACTCGTGAGGACAATTTTGGAAAAAAAAATATGAATAGTGCCTGCGTGGGCATGCCGAAAAAGCCGAAAGCCCAAGGCAGGTCCTCACCTGCCTTGGGCTTTCGGCTTCACAAGGCTAGCATTTGGAGAAAACGGGTTCAAAATTTTTTGCCAAACGGGCTGGCATTTGCCCTCCAAAGGACTTTGGGAAGTGGTTCCCAAACGGAGCCTAAGAACTCCAAAGGTTTGAGAAGAAAAAGAAGATATCTAAAGGTAATCATATGAACTATCCAAAGCTCAAAAGGATAGCACATGAAAGTTAGTGGTTGCACCAATTTGGGGTTTTACTTTAAGTGTGTCACTTGTACTAGTTTATAATTTTTCGTAATATTAATTTAATTTAATGAAAACTAATTAAGGATGAATTTGTCAAAAATATACAAGTTTGAGGATTTTGGTGATCAATAAATTAATTTGGAATAAATTTGTCATAGGTATACTAGTTTAAAGTTTTTTATGATAAAAAATAAATATGGCATGAATTTATCACAAATAAATCAGTTTGAAGTTTTTTATGGTATTAACCCCTTAAAAAATTATGGAATTCGAGAAGATTATCCCCAATAATTATATTATTTTTTGTCCGTATCAAATTACCATTCTCAAAATTATAGCTCAAAAAGCATATCGGCCTCCAAGGTCAAGGTCAATATTCAACATCGCATCTAAAATCATAAGTCGAATGAACAGAGATGAATCCATATCTAACCGAATCACCCAATCAATTTTCAAAGCAAAAGCTTAGGGGTCTTTACCTAAGTAAGGTTGGTATATCATAATCTTTCCAAACTCATCCTCGAAATAAATTCACATAAGATTGATCTTTTCCCTTCTTTTTTTTATATTGAAAATTAGATTTTTCACTCACATTACCCGTAAAATCTGCTATAAAACTGGCTGGTCCTGACCCCCAACCATAGTCATCAACTTCTATTTCTGTCCTCGAATTACTGGACCGGTCGATTTCACTCTAATTTAGAGAAAAAGTCTAGAATGTCCTCGGTTTTGAGGTGCGGTGTTTTGTCTTCTAGATTATTGTCAACTAGATATTCGAAGCATCTCTTCAAAAAGCCAACGATGTTGTAGTCCCCTCTCACTCCAGAAGAGAAGACCCCATCTAAACTGGCCTGAATATGAATAGGAGAGAGTCTTCCCAAAAGGCCCATCTGAACTCCCTCAGTCTATGGCATCTCGACCGATCCTTACCAACTTCAAGGAATCATTTTTGAACCGCCTAGATAAAACACAACACAACCTCAGGTAGTAAGATTACGAAGAACCCTTTTGGAACTACTGCCCTTTACTGCAACAGACCTAATCTACCGAGCAACCTCAAACAAATTTAAGCTCAAGTTGAGAGGCAAGTCGTGAAGTGCGGAATTCTTCATCATTTCCTCGACTCAATGACCCTGGACAAAATGGATCAATTCAGATCAGAATATCTCGTGGTCTCAGCTCAATATACCATACAATTGTTTCAATGAGTCGCAGTTTTTTTTTATTTGGCCAAGTGATGCTTAAGTCTCTACTGTCCAGACGTATAGGGATTTATCAGAAAATGACCTGTCTAGAGGAGCCTTCGATCATAACTTCATTTCAATTAGGTGCATGAGATACTTGACAATTTACTAGTTCAAGATATTACTGGATTGTAGCACGAAGCAAAAACCAGCAAAATTTTCCCACAGAAAACCAAACCCACTTTCCGATAAATTAAAAAAGACTTCCATCGTTCTGTATCGTAAGCAAAAATGCAGTATCTCATTCTAATGCGCAACAGAGGAGCAACTCAAATTCTCTCGAATGACATTAACAAGAGAAACCTAGAGGGACAAGTAGGAAATAGGAAGAACTATGCGAATGAGATGGTAAATTGACCAGCATACTGAGGCAGTGATATCACCCACATGGCCATCTGGGTGGTTCACGCTCCCTATCAACTATGAGCATTTTGACGAACAACATACAATCAATTGTGTCCCAGCCCTAATTTCCTATGACAGCCATTCCAGAAAGAAAAAACATGCCTAGAAACTACGCTAACTAGCAAGCCGTAAGTTTAGTTTTCCTTGGTGAATCGATTGCCATACAGAGACATTCTTCAGGGAAGTTCCATATGTATACAAAACTGAGAACAAGCCAGTTATATGCTGGCCAACCTCAACAAGGTTCTTACTAGAGCACGCCAACCTCTAGAAAGTCTTTAAAAGAGCACTAAAACCAACAGGCTCGGACATTCTGTATTGCAGGCATGCAGCTCCCACGGAAAAGAAAATGGAGGTCATCTTTTTTAGGCAGCAGCAGGATCATTTATCACACCCAAGAAATCATCCTTAATGGTGCCAATGCAGAACTGAAAACAACAAATGAACAAAATATCAGCTATACTAGCTTGAATTTACACATTGATCAATTGACTGACATATAGAAAATCAAACGCATGCTGATATGCCACATAATATGTGCAGTATCAACCAGCTAATAACATTCACTTCTTTGGTAAGCACGATTCCCTATATTTTGAGACTTGAGATAAAAGAAGGAACCAGAATTTCCTATCTTGTCTTATTTGACAGAGTGATTATCCTTTGAGGGAGTTCTCAGTCATTCAAGAGGCCTTCTGACTCTTCCTATTCTTGGGAAGAAATTTTATACTTAAAGGAGGTTACGCATCGGACAATGTATTCATAGTGAAAAAAACTCTAATTGGAAAGATGAAAGCTATACTATGGCCCTCCATTAGTAGCAGAGTTACCTATGACTCTGCCATGCTTCTTAAAGCAAAACTTTCAACAGGTTAATTTGGAAGGGACACTTGCTAGAGCTGTGGAATTGCTTGATGATGTATTTTTCTATATTGGATCCTGATGAACAAAACTGGAATCTGAAGATACATAGTTCACTCGCAACAGTCCTAATGACATTAGAACTAAGCCTTTAAAAGCAAAACAGAACAAGCACCCGCTGTCCATTTATGCATCCTAAGCGTTCAATTATCAATTGATGACTATTTTTGCAGTTTACTTCCATATTGCCAAGGGTATACACAATTGGGTAAACTGGCATGTTGCTGCAGCATCCGGTGTCCACTAAGGACTAAATCAAAGGATGGCATTCCTTGATTTACTGATCCAAATGTACATATATAAGCAATTTGGCTTTAAAAGAAGTTTTAGTGATCCAAATATTAGATGAGCTATCCATAATCCTACAGAAAAAGCTTTCTGAGTCATATTGTGGAAACTTGTTTTGGAAAAAAGCAGTTAGTTGGCACTAATTATCTCACTGCTTCAAAGAGAACTATTGATCAAAGTAAGGTGTATGATAAAACTAAAGGGAGTATAGGATCGAGATAGAAAGCCATACTATCTCTGTCGCATCTACACGAGTGCCAATTATCTTTAGTCTCACTTCGCTGTCCTTCTGGATTTTCACCTGAAGTAAATCACATAAAATTCAATGACGATATGAACCTAAAGACACAAATTCGCCCCTTTGAAAAAACTTACCGATCCATCTGATGTCGTATAGTTTGGCATGTCTCCAGATTGGAACTCCATGTCATCTGGTATCAACTGAAACTCAAAGATGATGACTTAACAGTACAATAGTTGAAAATAGAAGCAAAAGATTTATAACTTGACAAGTAGTTGTATTCCTCTTAACTTGACAAGCAATTCATATGCATGAGAAAGCAAAGAAACTAGTCCACAAGACTCACCCAAAAATTCCAATGATAAGAGTGCATAAGAAGACTCTTGGAAGCAACAGCTCAAGCAAGTTGAGGACTTACATGGTTTGAGACAAAGATCTGAACTGGACCAGCCTCAGCAAAAAATCCCATCTGTGTAAAAGACATGGCTACTAATCTTCACAACTGTATCTTCACGCTACAGGAACATTACCAAACATGCATATAAAGAAAAGCCCATCACCTTGTTCACCATTGTGACAACAGCTTCTAATATCTCTCCCTTGAAGGGCCTAAACACAACGCACTGGTACTTCACAGGGAATGTCACGTACCCCGTCCCTTCTCGAATCAATCCTTTCCCAATGTTCTCTATACCAGTAATCGCCACCACAAAACCGTGCCTACCACTGTAAGAAAGAAAGGATCACATGATGCTGCAGGAGTAAAAGTTGCTAAGTGGTGAAGCAACACGTTTTCTCTCTAATGGCCATGCCTCCATTACCACCAACTTTAAGGATCCTTAAATGGCTGTGAGCACACCCAATCTCGCTCTCAAGAAAGAAAAGGAAGTGACAGCTACATAAACGAGAGCGGGGGAAAGAGAAAGAAAGAACTTGTACTATCCATTTCGCGTTCAATCACACGAAGCATGTGATAGGAACAAGAATCCCCGTGATGAGGAATTGGGAAAATGCCCCCCCTCAGAAATCAAGGAGCACTCCTAAATTGAAAACCCTTCACACTTGACAGAGGCAAAGTACCTCCAAGTGCCGTAATCCTTTACACTGCTCTTCAATCCAAACTACACGTCTTTATCGTTTCTTTCGCACACACAAAGCAGAGAGCGAAAGCTGTCGAACTAGAGAACAATCAACTAAACGAAGCTTTCGACCGAAAAACCTAAAATCGAACCCTCTCGTGAATCAAATTCCACAAGCTTAAGCAGTAATCAAAATAGTTTACGGAACGCGAAGGGCAAGAATCGATAAAATCGAAGGCTGACGCCGAAACTACAAAAAGTGCAGAAACTCATGGATTCAGGAACGAAATTAAAAAAAAAAAAAAGAAGGGTCGATTGAAGAGGAGAGAACCTGCAAGTGCCCTCGACGTCCTTCATGAGCTTGGCGACGAGGTTGTCGCGGAGGTTGCGACCGAAGAAGCGAGGGTGGAGCTGCATGTTCCGCTCCAGAACGATGTGGAAGAACATCTTTCCTTTCCCCTCTCTCTTCTCTCTTCTCCCCGCCTTCCGACCGTGAGATTCCGGCGGTCGCGGTCCAGAAGCGGGCTCGAAGTCGAGCTCGGGCTTCGATTGATGCCGACGGCGAGGAGGGAGCCGGGACGGCGAGTCTCGCTCGGCTCGGCGCGCGGACGGCGGGTTCAGGCCGCGCTCGACTGCTCCTTGCTCCGCGAAACGCCGCCGGAGGATCTGACGGAGTTTTCTGTTCTCGCGATTTTATACTGCTCTTAAAACTCCCGTAAGAGGGAAAATAGCAGCGTCATTGAGATCGCTCTGTAAAAGGGTGATAAGGAACGGTGTCTTTGTAGTCACAAAAGGGACGGTGTAATTTTATTTTATTTTATTAAATTTGTAGACTTTAAAATAGTTAATATTTTTTTTATAAAAGATAATAAATATATTAAGTAAATGCCAAAAAATTCACTGCGCCAAAACTTACATTCAAAATGAAAAAACATTAAAAGTGGAAGGATGCCGAGATGTAAAAATCGCTAGACCGCAGCAACCACATTACAAAGACTCACAAAACCAAAAACTAGCACGACATGAACAATCGATTACCAAACAACAACCCCAGCAAGGGAGTAGAGACGCTCATGACTTCAAATATTAAAATAGTTAATATTATTCTCCAATTAAACAAAAAATTGGGAATATTGATTTTAAATAAAAGAAACTTAAGTAGTTCAAACTCATGTGATCCTAAGATTCATCTTGTAATGTTTTAGATTCTTACATGTCCTCGTACACGATATTTGTATTGATAGGATAATTTTTTTCGTCTACAAATTATTATTAATGATTTATTTTGAGCTAATGCTTATATTTTTTTTAATTTATGATTATCTGCATCTCAATAATTGATTTGTTTTTCTGTCCTTCATATTAAAAAATTCCGCTTTCAGGGATTCTCGTGAATTTCCCTATCAAATTAGTGCTTCCTAGGCCCTTTTAAATCCTCTAATCTAATCCTAAATCAAGCCAAGTAAAAAGAAAAAAATTGACATCGGTAAAACCAATTTCCTGGTTACCCCCATGAAAAAGTGAGGCCGACATTTGATCGTTGGGTTAACCCTTTAGAAATATATGTATGTTTGACTCTGACTTATTATTGAATATGAAAATATTTACAATTTGACATATTATTTAGTAAATATGAATTTGCAAATCAATCTCGAAAATCTAATGTTGTTCTTTCCATAAAATAAAGACGGCAAAATACAAAAATGGTCCTTGTGCCATTGCCCGCTCTCAATTTTGGACCTTCTACCTTATTTTGTGATAAATTCGGCCCTCATATTAGTCTTCATTCAATAGTTTCGGGACAAATTAAATATTTATCTTCGAATTTCAATGAAAAACATTGATTAAGCATCGTAGCAGGGATATGTTGAGATGGAGTGGAATGAAAAAAATCAATAGTTGGTCCTTGCACTTCCGCTCACGATCAATTTTAGTCCCCGTGATAAATCTTTAACCATTTTTATTCCTTAAACAAATTTTGGGCCCTATTATTTGGACAAACTTCATATTTCGTTTTTCCGTCAAATTGAAAACAAAAAAGTTTCCAAGTGCTAAAGAATATCATGTTACAGTTTGGCAGCTTGTGTCACCGTTTTTCCAATGTTCAAACAAAGAATAATGCAGAAGATTGAATTGAAGAATTGCCCGTCTATTTCAATAAATAAAATAAAATACATGGAGATGACTATCTATTAGATGACTGCCTAAGGAAATCAAAACCATTCCCTACACCCGTGGGACGTGCTCCATTTAAGCAAGATAAATCAAATCGGACCATACATAATCAAAATAGATATAGAAATTAAATGAAATATTATACATATCTCTAGAAAAAAAAAACTAAATATCTCTGCCAATTTATTCTACATTGATGTTCATCACCAAATTACCTTGAAATCAGGATAAAAAAAAAATGTTACAATGGATAAAACTAGTAGCAAAATAAGTGAGAAATTACCAAAATTGAACCTGAGCATTAGTACGCGGCACATTTGTAATTTCTATCCGACTTATTATTATCTTCTTCTTTTTTTCTTCATGATTGCCCCTTGTTCGTCTTCGGCGTTGGCACTTTCTGTCAAAATTTGGAAGGAAGCATGGACTTTGTCATGAAATTACAATTGGTGATTAGCTTAAGGAACAAATTTATCTCGAAATAAAGAGCGGGATCAAAATCGAACGTGGACAACAATTGTACATAGACAAATTTTGGTTATTTCTCCAATTTCTTTTTTATTTGTTGACATGCGTGGATCACTGATTAGCTAATGATTTCTAAATTCTTATCCCCTCCAACTTCTGGATCACGTTCTGCTAGTAGATCGAGAGGACCTTTTGAGGGTTGTCGCTGGTTACCTTAGGCGAGGAGTTCTAAGCCATTGTAGCTGAAGTCGAGCTCAATAACTTTATCAACTCACGATACTACTGATTACTTCATCGCAAGACGATCCAAGATAAATATTCCAAGTTCGCAGATGAAACGAGCGGTCTTCTTTCTTTTCAATTTTAGTACACAAACTTGGTGGCAAAGTGCGATGAAATGGACTTGACAAGAAGGGCAAACTGGGGTACGGGCCAAGCACTCGCTTCACTGCTATGCGCCGCGACGAACGAGATCGTTAAATTTCTGAACAGCAGCGACGCCTGGGAAAGAGAGACAATGAACTGAGAAGGACGTACATTACACTAAGTACGAATCGAGTTACACTTGTTACTTCGATTCGTGGACAGCGAGCGGGACTAGACTACACCAGACTGAACTAACATTATTGTCTCCACATGGCATTGTGGATGCATGCAGGTAGGTGTGCGGAATTCTAAGCGAACTTTAAGCTAACCTAACACTCCATCTGAGGTTAGACGTGTCTCTGCATACGGCGGCAGTGGGGTGTAGTACGATGGAGGCGGGTTGGAGTAAAAGGTGGGGACGAAGAATATGGCGGAGGTGGAGGATGATAAGATGGAGGAGGTGATGGTGGTTGATAGGTTGGAGGTGGCGGCTGATAGGATGGAGGCGATGGCGGTGGCTGGTAAGTTGGAGGTGGGGGCTGATAGGATGGAGGAGATTGCTGCGGCGGAGGCTGACTGTATGGTGGAGAGTATGGCGGTGGTGGGGATGGATGTCTTGGAGAAGGCGGAGAATAATGGGGAGGTGGTGGTGGATGCCGGTGCATGGGCGGCGGGTGCTTGTGAGATGGCGGAGGGTGTCGGGGGGAGGGTGGTGGAGGGTGCCTCATGGAGGGTGGTTTTTCTCGAGAGGGTGGTGGAGGCCGGTGTCTTGGGGAGGGGGGTGGCGGCGGAGGGTGCCTCCGGGAGGGCGGTTGTTCTCGGGATGGTGGTGGAGGCTGCCCATAAGATGGTGGTAGAGGCTGGTGTCTTGGGGAGGGTGGCGGTGGCGGAGGGTGCCTCCGGGAGGGTGGTTGCTCTCGGGAGGGTGGTGGAGGCTGCCCATAGGATGGCGGGGGAGGCCGGTGTCTTGGGGAGGGTGGCGGAGGGTGCCTCCTGGAGGGCGGTTGCTCTCGGGATGGTGGTGGAGGGTGTCTCCCGGAGGGTGGCGGAGGATGCCTTCTGAAAGGTGGGCTCCCTTGGTAGGGAGGTGGAGGATGTCCATAGGAGGGTGGAGGAGGATGTCCGTGGGAGGGAGGAGGAGGAGGAGGATGCCTTCGGGAGGGTGGTTTCACTCGAGACGGCGGTGGAGGGTATCTCTGCGAGGGTGGCGGAGGCTGTCTCTGAGATGGCGGTGGAGGGGTCCCATAGGAAGGCTGCTGCGGCGGACTCGCCTGAGGGGCCGGCGGATACTGAGAAGGTGGTGTTGGCGGGGGAGTTTGGAGTGGCGGAGTGTACGAAGGTGGTTGCGGAGGCAGATGCTCACGAGAAGGTGGCCAAGTCCCCCAAGGGGTTGGCGGCTGCTGCCATTGAGGAGGCGGAGGGCGAAACGCTGGCGGCGGTGGCAGCGACTGTCCGTACGGCGGAGGAGAACCGTACCAAGGAGGAGGCGGAGGAGAGCCGTAAGCATAGGGCGGACTCCCATAAGCTGCTTTGTCATTGCTAAAGATGTCACCTCCCAGATGCGCACCGGCGGGATCTCCGGCGGCGGCACCAAAAGAAAGAGCGGTCGTGCGCTCAATCACGAGCACCACCACCACCAAAACTCGAAGACACCAAGCAAGCCTCCTCATTTCTCACTCGCGCATGTAGAACGCAACGCAGTAGCCTCTCGCTTGAGCATGGACCTAGCGGAGAAATCGAGAGAGAGAGCGAGCGATGGAGCGAGGAAGAGATGAAGAGACGACACCCTTCGGAGGGCTTAAATAGCGCCGGTTCGGGTCCTCATTTGGTCCGCCCGGGGGCTGGCATGGCGTGCGACATGCAGCAGCACGCAATGTCACAGGAGGGAACGCTCGAAGGGCTCGAGCCACCTCGGGCACCAGATGGCTTCAATGCAGGGACGAGGGAGCTTGATCAGACTCCACGTGAGCTGGTCCCGATTTTGGTCTCTTTTGCGTGGAGTGCCTGATAAATTTTACTTTAAATCCCCTCACAGCAAAGCAGACGTCAGGAGCAACTTTGAAAAGCAAAAGATAGTGCGGGAGGAGAGAGCTACCATCCCTCAGGAACCGTGTCCGGGAGGGGAGGGTCGCGCTATATATATAATGCCCGAACGAAGAAGGTTGAGTCATGCGCGCATTCCGCGCGCGCGCGCGACTCCACACGATGCAATAAACCGGATTGTACGCTCCTAGGCTAGTAGACACTGGCGTGTTGCCCATACTTTTTGGGGCTTGATCTTTTAGATTGAGATTAAGATGGAGATGGAGAGTCTTCTAGGCCTTTGGTCTCTCCATCTTATCATATTGCTGACTTCACCCGAATATGAAGTTCTATCTCGGATGTGCTGCAACAACATGCCCTAAAAGTTGACGGGTCTGTACAACTAAATCTTCAAACTACTAAATCCTACATTCAAGTCTTAGAATTTGTCAATTTTGGATATCTAAGTATTTCCATCCAGTACATAAATTTTAGACAATTGGAAATGTACACATGGTATTTTATGTATTAAGTTAGATGGCCGTTAACAATCCTATCCAGCATCCCACAAGCAAAACGACACTGTTCCCTTGTAGCCACAAACCAAACAACCCAATTAAAGACGTCGTTTTATCTCACCCCAAAATTAAATTAGTGAAGCCACAACTTGAAATCGAGAACCGTGATTGACAGATGAATACTAATGCGCGTCTGATCAGGTAACGAATACATCCATTTATACAGGTGCGCAGTTAGAGGAAACAAGAGAAAACATGAGATGGAACGAAATTTGGCCTCTGCAGCCTTATCAAACGTTTTATCCAAAGCTGCAGAATCCTAACTTCGTCACTTTTTTCTCTTTTTGGTTGAAAAGTTCGTCCCTTTTGACAGAGATGAAAATGATGAAAAGATAGCCCCTCTTTCATAAAGGATCATAAATGTATGGCATAGAGACAGCGAGACACTGAAAACATTAACTCCTCCTTGGAGTTTCGAGGTTATAATCCTCAGCTTCTGATCATTTTGACTATGTCAGTGATCCATGGGATAACACAGGGCGAACATCGTGCAAAAATCAGGAAATATAAATCTCTGCGGCATAGAAATTAATGAAAGCGAGCTACTGGGTCTTCTCCATCGAAAGCACGCCTGAAAAGCCCAGAGGCAAAACACTTCATCAGAGAGACAGAAGGATGACGAAACTTCGCTGCTAAAATCAATTCATGTTTGAACATGAATGCGCCTCTTGCAGGCGCCAACAGGTAAGAGAACAGCGTTTTCTTGAACCTTGAATCACGGATAAGCATGGGACACACGTGTTGCACCGATTCAACGCTGAAAATCTACAGCCATGTGATGTGGCGAGCGGTATAACTGCTCAATCAAGCGTTACTTGCCTAAACAAATTGACGATACTGAATGCAACCTAAAGACCATAGAACGTGATTCGGTCTCCAACAGAAAGGAGGAGAAATTCCATGAGCAATGCAAAGGCATGTGAACTATTCTATCAGCTGCCGAAAGAAAAAACCAGAGAATGAAAAGACCCTGCTTGCAATCTACTAGATGAGAAGCCCGTCTGCGTTAAATCTTGATGACGGACACCTTCAAGTGGAACAACACCACATCTTGTTTGCTGATCCTGATGCCTCAGCAACATCGACCGTAGTTCCTTGACTACGACGGGAAGCAGCGGCGGCAGATTCCCGAGCTGCTAGTGCTAATGCCCTTAGCCTCTTGATGTGGTTGATCTGGGTCAAAATTGTCTGGAATGCCCTCTCGATGTTCGTCGCGTCCAGTGCGGAAGTCTCCAAGAACAAGAGGCCCTCCTTGTCCGCAAAAGCCTGACCATCCTCTACTGGCACAGCTCTGATGTGATTTAGGTCAGACTTATTGCCAGCCAGCATGATCACAATGTCAGAACCCGCGAGCTCCCTCAGTTGACGAAGCCATCTCTCGATATTGTCAAAGGTTTGCCTCTTGGTTATATCATAAACAAGGAGCGCACCGACAGCTCCCCTATAGTATTGACTAGTTATGGCCCGGGACCGTTCTTGACCAGCCGTATCCCATATCTGTGCCTTAACCATCTTTCCTTCCACCTGCACCGGACAACATCTCTTATCAAGACTGTATCAGAATCACAAGACTATCCACCTGCACTGAATGTCTCCGACCCCGATCATTGAAAGTGGAATAGATCGCAAGAGCATCGGATGCACCAAAATGCTAATATAAAGATGGAAATGGGTTTCTTCATGAGACTAGGGACCAATTTGGTTCAGCTTTCCCAAGAGGTTTTGAGCCCCCAAAACTCTTTGGAGAAAATATTAAGTATTTGGCAAGCATTTTTGGAAGTCCATTGAGCAAATATCAGCATTGAGAATGCTGAAAACTCAAAACTGATTTGGACTAGCTTTAAGCATTCAACATTTTGGAAATGCAAGTCAACTTCTATTGTTCATCCATTAACTTTTTTTTTCCTTTTTTTTGGTTATGATCATTCATCTTCCGGAGGTCAGATCCAACAAAGGCCAACCTCAGGCAAGGCTGCCTAGGTCTTGCGAAATTAGCAGCCTTGTCGATGGCTAGATTTGGCCGCCGGCATTTCGCCGGCCGTTGGATGGACGGCAGTAGTGTTTTGTCAAATTTGATTTTAATTGTTTTTAAAATAATAAAAGCCCCCTGCAAATGTAAGATTTACCAAACAGTATTTACATCAAAGTCACTTTCCAATGCACTTTAAAGTTACAATTTGCCAAATACTAAAGCATTTCGAGAAACCCCTTTACCCAAAGGTATTTGCATTTTTCCAAACCCATTTCCCCAAAACCGAACCAAATGGGCCTAGGTCATCAGTTCTTGGCTTTTTTGACAAGAAAAATGGAAATGGCTTTCACTTCACAGAGTGCATGCTGACATAGTTCATCTAGAAATAACCAAAGCACGCATAACACAATCGAAAGAAAGGCGGAGCTGTTAAATGAGAGTTATTATAAAATCCACACTCCACCATCTTTTCATTTCACTGTAAAACGGAAGGCAGTTGATAGCACCATTCAAATTGTAACAGTCTTCAGATCTTGGCGATGTCATACACTGGTGAAACCAATTGAATAAGAGCTACAGCCTCATCATGACCTTTGACGTTCCTAATTAGATAAACGCCAAAATGCTAATATGAAGATTAATCCAACAAGTTCACTCTCTCATTTCAAGTATCCGACCTCACTTTGAAATGACAATGGCAACACGCATGTGTCAACCCAAGCCGAAAGACAGGTATCTAGTACGTGCTGATGGATTATGGTCTAACTGAAAAAACAAGATTAGGTTCTGATCATACCATCGGCAACCAGCAGAACAACACAGGCAAACCAAGGACTGATCAAAAGTAACACGTTTAAATCGAAAGGAAGTAATGCAAACAAACGGAGAATCAAGTCCGGTTGATCTCTCACCTTTAGAATCATCGTCGCGAACTCGAAACCAATATTGGGCCTGAACTCCATGCAAAACTCTCTTCTAGCGAACCTTGCAAGAATGTTGGATTTGCCGACACCGGCGTCCCCAATCACCACGATCTTGGACATATAGTCATACTCGGTATCTTCTTTTCTGGCCATAACCTTCTCTCCTCTCCGATCTCTCTCAAACCTATCATATCCATTCGATAACGAACTCAGGTAAAAGAAATACTTCAAGACCTCCAAGATTCACACATTCATGCACACGCAAGCAAGCGAAAAAAGACATGGCTGATCCTGAAACCTTAGGCACAAACGACGAACGACCCTGACAATGAAGTGAAAGAACGCACCTTGAGGTGGATGGGTCGAGAAGAGGGGACGCTTCGAGTGAGGAACTCAAAAACGGGAAATGCTTCGAGATGAGGATGAACAGTAAGGAATCTAAGGATCTAAGAAAGAGGATTCTCGTCTCAGAAAGAGAAGGAGAAAGATCAGAAACGAGTGTTGCTGATTGACGTCGCTAACTGGTTTTTCTTTCGAAATCTTGAAGAAAATCTTGAAGAAGACGGAAGAAAGATAACTACGAGTAATGGAATTTTCAAAACGGCCAAGTTTAAATAGCCAATAGCCAGGCGGCAACCTCTCGCGTGATAATATACATTTTCAATTGAATTTCATTAACGAGTGTTCCGCAATCCTATTAAAAAATGCTTGATGTGTGATTTCTGAGATATTAGCTGTGTTTATCACCAAAAAAATCGGTGCATTGAAAATCAATTTGGTTATTTAACAAATGTCGGGTAACACTTTTTGACAAAAACTTTTGAATTTAATGAGAAAATTAAACCCAATTGGATAGAACATGATTAGCACAAAATTAATGTGAATGAATCCATTTTTCATAACAAAAGGAGATATACGATTATATTGAAGCATTCTATTAATGAAACAAGATGACACAAATATGATAGCATGTTGATTCTCAAACCTTATAAAAAAGAAACCAAGTGGAGATGAAAAGGACAACACCATCATTGAGCGCTTGGATGGATCAATTATGATAGTTGTATCTTGAAAGAGAAGGTATCATTTTAGTTAGGAATACACCACGAAATAGTGATGACGCTACGTAATATATCATCAACATTGTCCGCATGTTATGAATCTCATTTTACTAGGCACCACGTGTGTATCTTATTTTTGATTGATTATTATATAATGTGTTGCTTCCAAGTGATGCATCCATTGCATAAAATATGAGTGAGGCAACCAAGCTACTAGAGGTGGGGCATTGGACTGGAATGTAAGTAGATGATGCTATGTCATTTTTGCACGTTGCACACTAACAACTTTGACCAAAACAATATGATGAGAATAAAATTCATAGGGTTTTTTGGACCATAAATCACAACAGTGACCTATTAAGGAAATGAATTCAAATATTTGACTATTTGAAAGTCCATTAAACACCTTGCAAGCTCTATAAACTGGTTAAGTTACTAGTTTAGTTCAAACCTTAACTTGTTTGGGAAACCTGAACCCAAATCAGTTTGTAAATAATCAATTATATTTAAACGGGTGACTTCCCCTTCCCAAGTTGAAAATTCTAATCCCGAGACAGTCTTTTTTACTTACCTTGACCACCACCTTCATGCAAGATAAATCCCCACCCATAATCAACCAATCTTATTTGAAATCAACATATCATCTAGATCTCGACTCTCATGATCCCCTCTTTCAACCATCAATCGTTCCATCATGTTAATTAGAAATGTGTTTTCTTGAAGTTGTCGATTGTTTTTTTTTTTTTTTGTGATCTTAAAAACCCCCGATGACACTTAGGAGACCCACCACCCCTAAGTCACACAAACACCACTATTTTGAACCCTTCACCTCTTCGAGGATCAACGGGATCTATGAGAGGGGACTTTTTGAAAAGACCAAAATATCAATTGAAATCCGTTGAATGGTTAGAGCCTTCTTAAACAATTTACTAAGAAAATATTTGATTTTCAAGATATTGATTGTGTATATCACAATAAATATTAATGCATTTGAAATTGCAGCATCTTCTTATTCTGTCGTTTAACAAATGTCAGATAACGTTTTTTTAACAAAGAACTTATAAATTTAATGAGAAAGTAAAATACAATCAGATAGACTTTGATTAAAGCAACATTGACACAAATGGATCCGCTCCTTTTTTTTTTCTTTTTTTAACAAAAGATAACCTGAGGATATTATCGCATGTTAATTCTCGGACCTCAATTACAGTTGATCCAAAAGACGACTTGTTATTGAGCACTTGAATGGATCAATGAGCATAATTGTCCCAATGAAAGAGGAGAAAGTATTTTATGGGAAAAATACACCATGTGCCAATAATGATGTGATATAACAAATCAATTGTCCATTTTCGCATGTCATAAATCTCACATTATTTGGAAACATGCTTGTATGAATCTCATTCTTGATTAGTCGATAACATTGTCATGTGATGGATCCATCATATAAAAGAACCTTTTATTGAAAGAGGTGGCCTGGCCACTAGAGGTGGCCAACTAGAGGGAGATGGTAGTAGAGAATGCCATATCATTTTCTGTGTCACACACTAACGACTTTGTCGAAACCAAGTTGAAACCATATAAAAAGAATAAATTCAATAGCTTCTTTTTTTAAGCGAAAAATCATGAAGTGATCTACTATCAATTTATAACGTAATGTGATGGAATTTTGTTAATTATCGAAATAATTAAATGAGTATATCACATACAAACAATTGATGAGAATTATCAGGTCCTAATGTAAATCAATTAATTATTATGGACATAACTCATGACTGATGTGATAAAACAACACCCATATCGCATGATAGTATAGTTTTACTTATCTTATTAAGGAAAAGTCAAAGTGTATTGGGATTAATTTCCCAAATGCATGAAGAAGTCCAAATTTAAGCTATGGAAAACCCCGACTTTCAAAGATGAGTTATAAAAGCCTTATCTTTTTACTCGGTAGTAGCCTTCGATCAATTTTTCGAAAAATGTCTCCATCCCAAGGGGTTATATTGAGGAAAGAAGTAGATGTTCAAGTTTTGTCTGCTACTAAAGTTTGGGCACTTTTCAGTCGTTAAATCTCAACTTCTTTCCCTCAAAAGTTGTCCAAGATTTCGTCCGATTCCTTCAAGCAAATGGTAAACAATGGCATTAATCATTTTTTTTTTTTTTAAAAAGAATCTACCGATACAGGCATGAAGATCCGGCAATCTATAAATTTAATAAAGACCCGACAAGTCACATTAACCGATAAATTTAGAACATGAGCCAAAAATTCTCCAACTCCTACAATGTGGACCACCGAGGGTGTCCTTAATTGACTACTCTTAGATGAAATCACCAACATATCACCAGAACCATCATATCTGCAAGCACCGCTTTGAATCATTAATTGTGCTTTTTATGCCCATTTCTATCGTCGCATAGCTACCAATTAAATGCCGCGTCATCTGTTAGCTATGCATTTTCGTCGGAGAATTAATCGTCGGAGTCTACTATTGACGACAAGGGACTTTTAATCATTGTCACCAGATGAACACGTACAGGTGGATATGTTGATTCAAGTTCCAAGTTCTCGTTGTCCTTCGTCCGATGTCGTTCCCTTCGCTTTATAATATCTCCATAGCATTCACCAGTCGAAGCGAATGGCGTTCTAAAAGATCGCATTAATAAAATTAATTTTGCAGAATTGGTCCAATCAAGTGGGCGTGCCGGAGTGGTTATCGGGCATGACTAGAAATCATGTGGGCTCTGCCCGCGCAGGTTCGAATCCTGCCGCTCACGCTTTTATTCATCTTCTTTTTCCTTCCATTTTTCCCTCTTTTATAAAAGGAACTTTGTAGCCCTCCTTTACAAAAAGGAACTTTGATTTACCAAATTGGCATATACTCTAACTTTGGCAAATTACAAGTATAGCTAGACATTTAACTCAACATATATAGATACGAGAAAATATTAAGTATTTAAGTTGTAGTTAACTTAGCAAAATATTAGTTCATTTATCTTGTAACACGTGTCGTATTCAGGCGCACAAGTCAAAAACATTTAAAACTCTCACAGGTCGCATTCTCTCTATCTACTCGCTTTCACTCCTCTATTATTAGATACCCTCTCTCTCTCTCTCTCTTTTTATCGTTGATTTATTCCTTTTCTTCTTGCCTTTTAAGGCTATGGATGCAACTCAATTGCAGTAGCCAACCATGGACGAACCACTCATGAGCATGCCAACGCTCAACCATGGCTATCGTCAACATCGTTTGGGCATGCTCATCCATGGTCATCATCACTTTCATCGGAAACGAGGGCCACAACACCCTCGTTGGCCCTCACTTGTGGCTGGTCGCCAACCATAGGCCAAAGGGAAAGAAAAACAAAGGATAAAGAAACGGTGAAGAGAAGAGAGAAATGAAGAAGAGAGAGACGGAGGGGTTCAGGTTTTATGAAAAGTGGGCCCAAGCGATGGACTTGTGCCGGTCATAGGCCAAAGGGAAAGAAAAACAAAGGATAAAGAAACGGTGAAGAGATGAGAGAATTGAAGGAGAGGGGAGGGGGTTCAGGTTTTCTGAAATGTGGGCTCGAGTGAAGGACTTGTGGCCGGTCGCCAACCATAGGCCAAAAGGAAAGAAAAACAAAGGATAAAGCAACAGTGAAGAGAAGAAAGAAACGAAGGAGAGAGAGACAGAGGGGGTTCAGGTTTCTTGAAAAGTGGGCCCAAGCGATGGACTTGTGCTAGTCATAGGCCAAAGGGAAAGAAAAACAAAGGATAAAGAAACAGTGAAGAGAAGACAGAAACAAAAGGAGAGAGAGGGATTCAGGTTTTCTAAAAAGTGGGCTCAAGTGAAGGACTTGTGGCCAGTTGCCAACCATAGCCAAAGGGAAAGAAAAACAAAGGATAAAGAAACAATGAAGAGAAGAGAGAAACAAAGGAGAGAGAGGGGTTCAGGTTTTCTAAAAAGTGGGCTCGAGTGAAGGACTTGTGGCCGGTTGCCAACCATAGGCCAAAGGGAAAGAAAAACAAAGGATAAAGAAACAGTGAAGAGAAGAGAGAAACAAAAGGAGAGAGAGGGATTCGGGTTTTCTAAAAAGTGGGCTCGAGTGAAGGACTCGTGTCCGGTTGCCAACCATAGGCCAAAGGGAAAGAAAAACAAAGGATAAAGAAACAGTGAAGAGAAGAGAGAAACAAAGGAAAGAGAGGGGTTCAGGTTTTCTAAAAAGTGGGCTCGAGTAAAGGACTTGTGGCCAAAGGAAAGAAAAACAAAGGATAAAGAAATGATGAAGAGAAGAGAGAAACAAATGAAAGAGAAGGGGTTTTAGGTTTTCTGAAAAGAGGGCTCGCAAGCAATGGACTTGTGCAGTGCTAAGGCGGCTACCTCAGCAACATGTTGAATTGCTTCCAACAACGATACATAATTTTAAACCATAAAGGAATGGTCATTCTCCTCGTAATGAGTGCTTTTCTTTTACTCATTTACTCCTTTGACTATGGTTAAGATTTGTGCTTACCTCGTTCAACGTCATGAATTTTATTCAACAAAAAGAAAATTAGTTCTAATGAGTTTTCAAGGTGCAAAATTTCCAATTGTTAAAAAATTTAACATATTTTTGTAACATTTCTTGTTAGGTGTTTCCTTGAGAGATTTCTATTTTTTCTCCCATTAATGCAACGGCACAATTGTTTATATATAATGGAACAATGATAATTATAATATTTTTCTATCTACTCTCGAGTCTCTCTATCTATATAATGTGAGCTAAGAAATCCTTTGTTTTGCCCAAAAAGAATTATTCATATCAATTGTGAGGAAAGAAGTTGATGTTCAGGAGAAAATATTGCTTTGTCTGCTATTAAAGTTTGAACACTTTTCAGTCATTAAGTCTCAACTGTTTCCCCTCACACGTAGTCTAATAAGATTCCATCCTATTTCTCCGAGCAAAAGGTGAACAATGGTATTTTTTAATAACAAAGGGAACCGTTATCTTTTTAATAATCTACGGCCACAAGCATGAGGTTTAAGCAAACCTATAAACCTAGAAAAGACTCGAAAGTTGCATTAATCAATTAATTTAGAATATCTAGTTCTTGAGCTGAAAATTCTTCTATTCCAACAATGTGGACTGGGTGTCCTTAATTGACTAATCTTAGATTAAATCACCAACATATCACCAGAACCATAATATCCACAACCACCACTTTTAATCATTAATGGTGCTTTTAATGTTTGTTTTAATTGATACTAAGCTACCAGTTTCGGGTCAATTGTTAATTATGCATTTTGGTTTGAAAATTAATGACAAGAGGCTATTTTCGACGACAAGGAACTTAGTAATTGTCACTAGATGAACGCGGACAAGAGAATATATGGGTTCAATTTCCAGGTTCTCATTGTCCTACGACCGATATTGTTTCCTTCTCTTTCAGTCACTCGAGAGCATTCCCTAAACTAAGGAAATGATTTTAATTTATCCCGCAACAGGTCCAACCAAGTGGGCGTGCCGGAGTGGTTATCGGGCATGACTAGAAATCATGTGGGCTCTGCCCGCGCAGGTTCGAATCCTGCCGCTCACGCTTTTCTTTTACGACTATAGCTGGACATTTTACTCAATAAATCTATAAAGACGTACGATAATACGCTCTTCTTCTTTTTTTCTTTTTTCTTTTTCACATTTTTTCATTTTTTAAGAAAAAAGGAACTTTGGCTCATTTGAGTACAATTACGATTTGTGCTAACTTTAGTCAACGTCACGAGTTTTGTTCAACAAAAAGAAACATTAGTTTGGATGAGTTTTCAAGGTGCAAATTTGCAATTACTAAAAATTATCAACATTTTTTTGTAACTTTTCCTGTTAGGTATTTCCTTGGAAGATTTTCATTATTTTCCCTCATTAATACAATAACATAGTTGATTATGTATCACGGAACAATGACAAATGTAATATTTTCTAACTATTCTCAACTCTCATATGTGAGTTTACACAGACAAAAAGATTCACCTCCATGAGATGCCATGGTCATGCTACTGATTGACTTTGCAAATTAATGTCAGTATACTTAATCTTGCTAGAAAAAAACGCTTCAAAGCTACGGCTTTCGACGGTTTGATACCAACCCTAACGTCACTTTAAAAGTATTCTTAAACGTTCAATGTTGCATGAATGATATGTGTAGCTTTATAATTATAATTTGTATGCCAGTCAACCATTTAGATGTAAATGTATAAACTATTTATATATAAATCAATGGATATAATAAAAATCTTTCTAAGAAATATCATTTGCATACGAAGTTGGTAAAAATTTTACCGTAAAACTGCTCACTTCTTTTCTTGTTTTGCTTTCCATCTTCTACCGGGTAAACGCATAAATCGCGAGACTCAAGTAAGCGACCAGGCCCAGAGGGACCAAGACCACCAGCGGCACGATCGCAGCCACACTGTACCCACTCTCACCACAGCCCAAGGTCCCCAACTTCATCTGCACCAGGTTCACCAGCGCCATCGTCAAGAACCCCGAGCCGGCTGCCGACCCGAGCGCCGAAGCCGCCATCCCCGCCCTAAAGGCCACCGTGTTCACGTGCCCCATCGCCGCCCGGCCATGCGCCTCGTCCCCGCCTTCTTGCTGTTCTTCTTCGGCAATGGCCCTGCTGATCTTGATGGCCTGCTTGAGAGCCAGGGCGACGAGGCTTGAGAAGAGGAAGCAGCTGAAGGAGTACACGTGGAAGGTGACGAGGCCCTCCGCCAGGGCGGCGCCGGGCCTGCAGGAGGCGCGGAGCCCGGGGAGCTGGCCGCCGGCAGGGGAGGCGGAGAGGCCGAGGAAGAGGGCGACGGTGAAGAGGGAGTTGACGTTGACGATGCCGTCCAGGGCCATGATATGGATCCTGGTGGACGACGCCAGGCAGCGCGATAAGAACCTCGACGTGGTCTCGAGGCACGACGCGGATGGAACCGAGAAGACCGACGGCATCCTCTGCTTTGTTCTTCTGCTCATATCATCGGCATTTAACAATGGCATATGAAGCCAAGGAGTGAAGAAATCCATAAGAACACGAGAAGGGTTGCGTCGAAGTGAGAGCCTTTCGGCATGGAAGCTGGCCGAAGTGACGTGCCTTGGCCGGGAGGATGCGGTTGCTTGATCGATGCCGTGGAATTTCGGCTTTTTTTTCGGACTTTCTTTCGGAAAAGGACAAAAAGTCGCGGGAACGAGAAATAATATGGGGGGAAAAAAAAAAAAAAAGAGTTTAAGTTGGAGATAAATAAAAAAGGACCGAAATCGCCGTTGCCGGGGATCGAACCCGGGTCACCCGCGTGACAGGCGGGAATACTCACCACTATACTACAACGACGCCGACGTTAGGGTGCTCGATAAATAATATATTATCTTTATACCTGGAAAGGAAAAGATTTTCCAACGTGACACGTACTTAGACGGGACGGGCGATTTCCCCGTGCAGACCGGGACAAGGAAAAACGAAAATACGAACGTTTGAGGATGCGCCACGATGCTCATCGTGTTCGCCCCGTTTGCTAGGAAGAAATAGTCAAAAAAAAATCGTGCGTGATCACGTCTCGATCCCCTTATTGGTGTGGTTGAATCCTGAATTTGCATTAAAAAATGCGGCCGGACCATAAATATTACAATTATGTACAAGTGCTAAACCTGATCGATGTCTAAAAATAGTATAATTGCCCAATTGAACTTATCAATCGAGCAAATTTGGCTCGATAAGCTCACCAAAATTTGGGATGTCATAACAAACAATCGTACATCAAAAAAATCGTGCCCACTTAACCGCAAGTCAAATTAAACATTTCAATACACATCGATTTGGGTGACACATGGCCGACTCATCCCAATGATCACCTTTGCTACGCGGGTACATTCATTTTTTACCCTTCGAACCTGGGTGAGGCCATCACACAATTAGATTTATGATCACCTTTAACAAGCAACTTATAGAAAAATGCGCCTCTTTATTTATTAAGCCGGATCAAAATTCTCAATTGCACAGGCACATATACCATGGGGGAAAGTGGGGTTTAAATATGGAAGAAAAAAAGAGTAACATGCTTAAAGCCAATCATTGAACGTGCTATGAAAAGACACCACATGAGCATCAAGTTCAATTCTTAAAGCCCATCATTTTAAAGAATTGTTTCTCTTCCTTGAAGCAGTCAACAGTTCCCTTCCTTCGAATTTCCCATGTTTTGGCATCCCCAACACCCCCCAAACAACAACAACAACAACAACAACAATAATAATAATAATAATATTATCGCGGTAAGAAAAATTGAGAACTAAGTTAGGAGGGGTCAAAAAGAAGAAAGGTCGCAATCTGATTATCTGTAATCTTCCCCCTTTCTTCGATCAATTTAAAATGGATCTTAATAGTGCACACAAAATAAAATAAAAAGTAAACATTTACGTCATTTGTGACTATACCATGAGTTTTGTGACATAGCATTACATTCTCCTTCACGCAAGAGATGCACAACCAAACTTAGTAGGTTGAAGATTCCAAATCAGCCTGGAATCTGCTTAATCAATTTATTATTTCAACACCCCTTAATTAATTAATTAATCAATCAATCAATCATATAATTTTGCTAGCAGATCATGAAACAGCCGACCCTGAAAAGATTCACGTTTCAATTTGACAGCCTAACCAAACACAGCCCGGCTTTATATTTAAAAAAAAAACATAATAAAAAATTAAGGAAATAAAGCGATTGGTTATGTAATTAAATTTTATTGATATTTTCAACTGAAACTCCTTGGGGGGTCAACTAATTTGGTAATGTGCAATTGTAGCCCCGACCTCGTTTTGTGGGAGTATAAAATCCATGACAGGTGGAGATAATATGATGATATATATTTGTTGCAGAAGATGATAATAAATTTGAAAAAGGGGAAAAAATAATTAATTCCAGGTTATTTTGGTAAGGAAAAGAAATCGATGCAATCCCGACAAATGGCAAGCGAAATTGCACGTCTGGATTAATATACCTTCTTTTATTCAAGGGTTCCACGTTGGACCCTCCAAAAGGAAAATGACAAACAAGCGCGAATTCTTTTTTCGAAGAAAAATTTAATTAATAGATATCTAGCGATATTTACGCGCAAATAAAAATACGTAAAATACGAATATAAGTGTAGACGCTCAGTTTATTGTGAAAGTTCAGTCGAATACAAGACCAAGGTTATTCTGTTTTCCTACGAATTTCCTAGTTGAAACATAATGGCTAGTTGACTTTTTAAAATAGTTGACTTTTTAAAAATTAAATTTGTTTTGTACTGAGCAGTTTCTCCTCAACCTTCTTTTCAATGCTATGATTTCTAACCCCTGTACAATTGAAGAAAATGAAACCATTTCCGTCACCAATGCGTTCGGACAATTGATGGGACGTCAAGACTATATAGACGAAAGGCATCATTCTGATAGGTTCATGTCAAGGAATCAAGAAAATGACGAAATTTGGAACAGTTCTATCCATTGTTTAACGAAGTCTCTTCAATATCAGATCGACCAAAGCTAGTTTCATAAATGTAGAATGA
Organism: Eucalyptus polyanthemos subsp. polyanthemos; assembly: GCA_017140185.1. Classification (NCBI taxonomy): domain Eukaryota; kingdom Viridiplantae; phylum Streptophyta; class Magnoliopsida; order Myrtales; family Myrtaceae; genus Eucalyptus; species Eucalyptus polyanthemos. The sequence goes on along the minus strand of CM029466.1, from coordinate 30,433,411 downwards.
CTTCAGACCACAACGGGATTAACTTTTTGCCCCCGTGGACGGTATTGAGGAAGATAAAAGAAAATAAACCAAATAGACCCCTTTTTATACTTCATGGTAGTGTCCATGTCATACTTTGGTGCCGCCCAACGATCGTGCACCTGGATTCGGCCAAATTTCGGGCCAGAGAACTTGATTAGATAATTTACAGCAGTAGAATGACCAAATTAGAAAAACTAGAAGTGTAGGGACTCGATTTACAAAAACGTAAAAGTATAGAAAAGGAAGTTAAACATTAGTATCCAAAACAAGTCATGGGAATTCAAATCGCCCCAATAGGAATCTCATACTTAGCTAATCTGTCGACGGAGATAAGGTTGATGTGTAACATAGGAAAAATAGGTAAAACCGGGTATAAATTTGGCCAATTATGGCAACGTTGTTCACGCAGGAATCACCACGAGTCCATTATTCTAATTATGAGATTTTTCCTTTTCTATTCTGGCGCCTTCCTCGATTTACCTAATTAATGATGGCTTGTTGACACTTATATCCTTTCGTGTGCCCTATTTGACAAAGAAATAAAAAAACACCTCATCGCAAGCTTTCTTTAATTCGGGTGACATGACTTTCGACCTAAAATAATAGAAAATCGGAAGCATTCGTGTGATTTTTCATGTATGCGCATGCGCGTCTTTTTGACCGGTGCCGTTCTCGAATTTTTTATAACAAGAGGGTTAGGCTCCATTCATTAACGAAAAATAATTTAGAAAAAAACGTTTTCCGAATTTTTCGACGTAAAATGAATTTATTGGGGAAAATGTTTTTCATAAAAAGAAAAAAAAATCTTCTAGATTAAGGGAAAATGTTTTTCACTTTTGAAAAGTAGAAAACATTTTTTTCACTTAATTTCTCTTATTTCATATCTCCACAAGTCCTCACTTCCTCCTCCCATTTCTTCTTATTCTTTTCTTTTTTTATTCGAATTATTTTTTATTTTTATTTCTCTTTTTAAATTCAAATTATTTTTAATTTCCTTTTCCTTTTCTATTTTTTTTTGTTTCCCATATTCTTCTTTCTTGGCTAGTCGTCGTCGGCCGTTGCTAACCTTGAGCTTGTCGATCTCAAGCTCGTACTTTGCACTCTTGCCTATCATTTTTTTTATTTACTCTATCCCACAATTATACATTGCTCAAGCAAATGGCTCTACATACTTTGTTTCTTTTATAACACAAAAGACGCAAGGGGAGAACAAGTCACTCAACTAAAAAATTCTCATTAGGGTTGTATATGCTTTGCTTCTTTTCTCTTTTACTTCTTTTAAAAATTCATACGAACATTTTTTTAGAGTAGATGAGCGTTTAGTGACAGTGGGGAAAAACTAAGTTTGCATGGATTTAAAGACAAGTTCATATTTGATGGATTTATAGGTCGGTAAGTGATGCATGCCTAAATGGTGAAATCTTAGAAAATATTTTCCTTATCGAACACCAAAAAATATTTTCCGGAAATGACCAATTTTCCATGAAATGAACGGAGCCTTATTAGTGATTTCATCACGTGGGTTTTGTTGGCGCTAATCATTGATTATTTACGGGCCACGAACTAATTATTAGTCTTCACGAGTTTCTGAAATTCGAAGTTATTAGACAGTTGGAAACATAAGCTAGCTTGTAACTTCAGAAGATTAATAACCTTGATGTTGATAAAAATCTACCTTGCTACATAATATAATAAGGATGGCTTATATATATAATTTTAAATCTATGCCATGTCAAATTGTAAAGATATCTTTTATGGTGATTAATTCTCATTCATTTTATATTAAAACCCTCATATTTTCTTTTATTAATGAAAAGAGAGTATGTTTTGGACACGACTTTCCATAATCTAATTCAAAATCATTAGAGCATTCGTCTAGATCCATCAACTATATAGTAAACTATTAACTCCTATCGACATTTGGTGTGGCTCTCCTCCTTCAAATGATACAGTATGATATTTACTGTAAATAAGGTAAATTTATCAAAGTTTTCAATCTCAAAATATTTCCTAAAAATGCCATGAACTATTTCCTTGGCACACCCTATGTACTCGCCCTACAAATCATGATAGACGCCAATGATTTTAGACAGGATTACGGCCAATGACCAGAATCTTCAGAGATGGAGACAATTGTCAAATTGTCTCCTATATGGAAAATGGAGTTGTTTTGTTAGGGATAATAAAATTTCGATAAGAAAAAATGACATAAATAGTCCATGAGCATTGACCCAATTTGTGATATAATCGATGAATTTTTAATTATTCAATGTGGTTAATGAACTTTAGCACAATGTGCGACGTGGTCACTAAAATTTTGGTATGAGTTCAATTTAGTTTCTAAGTTATATGAAAATGTTCGATATTGCCACTAATCTCAAGTTAATGAAATGACACTATTTGACATTTTTATATAGTTTTAGGATTATACGTAGCATATGTTATAATTATACGGATCATATTGAACAAATTAAAAATTCAAATGTCACATTATATATTGGGGTAAAATTTATAGACCACATTGTACATAACTATTTTTGTATTATCCCTTTCCGATAACTATCTAACATTTTTCCTTTAGCTGTTTTTATAGAATTGACCTATTTTAGTCATTTGGAGGTGGACCCCATATCTGAAATTTGACTTTCCAAATTGTATTGAGGTAACAATTTATTTTGGTGTAACGGTACAAAATAGGAATATAAGATTGTCGAGATAATTGCTATGTAACTACACTAATATCTCACGTTCCAAATATAAATTAGATTGGTCATATCTTATAACCATTTAAAACTATTTCTTTAAGTGGTTAGAGCATGTAAATATTCTCTCTCTTTTTTACTAATACCAGACGTATAAAGTAAAAAAGAAAAATGTAGATTACACGTTAAGAAAAGTAAGTAATTGAAGATTTAGTCCACTTTGAAAGATAGACTTAATTTATTGTAAATAGAAAGAAGGATTTAATTTACCAAAAAAGACGAGAAATATCTAACTTTCCAATATTGAAAAGTATTTGATTTTAAAATCATGAGTTAACTGCAAAGATTTGCCCCTCGTTTGATATATTATCATTACGGTTCACTTATTATAAAGTACAAGTTTTTCCACAAAATTTATTCATGGAGATTTTGAAAGTAAACTATTTTATTGATTTGGTTTATTATATGTGGAAGTATCGTATATCGTTGCTATTTTTTTTTTTTATTATTATTGTTTACATACATTCATGCGCTCTTTAGTCTTTTGCCAGTAAGCTCAAGAGAGAATAGAGAATATAACAATCGAATTAAAAACATTTGCGAGTACAAATGAGATCACTAATTGTCACAACTATTTACTTTTCTGGCGCAATTGGTTTTTAGAAACAAATAAAGTAATTTTAAAACAAATCATCCTCGACCATACCAAAAAAAACAAATAAAATTGTTAGAGCACATGATTAATGAGAAAATGAAATTAAAAGTGTCATAACTTTCACACGAAGCTTACTTAAGTACATTAACTTTTTTTTCAACTTAAACACCATAATTTTTTTGATTGCCCGAGTGCAATAACTTATGTACAATGCTTACTTAAGTGCCATAAGTTTTCCAAAACATTAACCACAAGTGCTATATCACATAGGATTTCCAACACTTTGGTGAAAGATTTTTAAAAAAAAATTTGCACTTAAGTGATTGATTAAAAATTGTGACATTCAAGTGAACATTCTTTTAAAAGTTTTGGCACTTAAGTACTCGAACAAAAACTTAAGACACTTAAGTGAGGGTCGTATAAAAGTTAGACACTTGAAGTGTCATTGATTAATAGCATGCATACAAACGTGTATTTTTGCAAGTAGAGTTTTCACATAAGACATATGGCTTCATCTCTTGCTTTGCACTACCAGACAAGCTCACCATACATTAAGGGTGCGCATGGTAACCATCCCCAGCCCAACAATTTCTATTATTTTATTCCCCAAAACAAAAAAAGAATAAACCCGTTTGATAACTGGCAGTTAGTTTTTTGTTCCCAACAAAAAGTTAGCCCGGAATGGTTTTGGAATAGAAATGAGAAGTAAAAAAGTTGCTTCTTGTTCCCGGAACAAGTTTAAGAAATAAGTGAATTTTTTTTTCTTTTATTCTTCTCTTGTTGACCGCCCTTGACCGCCATTGACCGCCCTTGACCGCCGCCCGCCGCCCACCGCCGTCGGGCCGACCGCCGCCGGAGGCCGACCGACGCGCGCCCGCCGTCGCCGCCGACCGATCGACCGTCGCCGCCACGGCCGGGCCGGAGGCCGACCGACGACCGAAACCGTTGACGCCGCCGCCACGCCGGACGACCGTCTCCGCGACGGCCGCCGCCATCGCAGACGACCGCCCGCCGCCGCTGGCCGACCGACCGTCGCCGTCCGACGGCCGCCGTCGTCATCCGCGCCGCGCCGATCGGCCCATGCCGCTAATGGCCGTCGACGGCCCATTGGCCGCCGCCGACGGCCGTGGTCGGCGGCCGATGGGCGTGGGCGATGGCCATCTCGGCGGCAGCGGCCGATGGCTGGTTTCGGGTTTAAGGCAACATCTTGATGTGGGCAGTCCCCCACGCAACGGCCTACCTAAAAAAAAAAAAACAAATAAATATAAAAAAAAACTTTTTTTTACCAAACGCATTTCTATTCTTTTTTTCTATTTCTGAGTAAAATTTTGTGTAGTTACCAAACGGGTTTTTTTACATGAAATTGTTAAGAATAAAATAAAATAACTATTTCTCAAAAGAAATTGTTAAACCAAGAATTCTGCTACGCTTGCATTAAGTAGGCCCGGTGGCCGTGTGCACACGTTGTACTCAATCATTTTAAATAAAAAAACGTTTAAGGAGAGTTCACGGGGCTCCGATCTTCTTCATGGTTAGTGGGTAAAAGAAAGGGCAGTGAATGACGGGTGGTATATATAATATCTTTAATATGTTCCACCTATCCTTCTGTTTCCACTTATCACGCGGCATACACAGGGTCTTCATTTCCTTACATCGAGCTAAAATTCATGAATCCTTTTGTTTTTGCATGCTTTGGTACCCCAACATTAAAAGCCTCTTGTTGCCTGGGTCCCAATGAAGGAGACAATAGAGGTAGAGGGAGCGTCCAATCGGGGAGGTGGAACTTCTTTTGAAAATCAAGTCTCTTTTTGATGAGGTGAAAATAGATAAAATTGAGAAGTTCTTTTTTAAAGTTCACTTTTGCTATTTAATCTATCCGTGATGATTACTTTATTCAAAATGACGACCTTTTTAAAAATGGACTTTTTCCCTATCCGTGATTGCTTGTTGAATATGAGTGTGCGTTTTCACTTTATGTGAAGCCACAAAAAAAGATAAGCTTCTTATTATGGCTCTCGCTAATCTTCTCCCGATTCGATTGAATAATTCTTTTTTTTTTTTGAAAAATAGGTCTAATTCTTCAATCTCTCATCTTTTCTCTGTAATTATTTTTTTTTTCTTATTTTTTTCCCACAACAAACCTTATACTCTTTTGCTAGTTTACCAAGGAGATACACTTAAAAAATTATCACTACGCTCGTTACTCTCACTCATTTTTTTGTAATCCCATCATCAGATCACCTCAACAAACATAAATCTCATCTACCAACCTAAAACACATTCCAAAATTTGAAGAATCAAATAAAATCTCCTCACATTTAAATTCCCTGTCGAAAGCGCGTGCGAACATTCTAGTACACCTCAACAAGAACCAAAGGAAAAGGCTAGTATATCCTCAGTTACCCTTTTCGGATCCATTTCAACTTTACTCAATATGATTTTTTGTCGTCATAGCTTCGATTTAAAATTATTCAGAATCATCAAGCGAAGACCTGTTGAAATATCTCTCCCTCCCTCTCCCTCTCCCTCTCCCGCCTGCCCATCCATATATTCACAGAAGCCGCGGAGGCCCAAAGTCAGGGGAGACAGAGACAACCCTAATAAAGTACCTAGTACTGATCTCCTCATTTTCTCTCTCTCTCTCTCTATAAAGCTTTTATGGCAGAGCCCTGTTTCTCCTGACCCTAGGAACTCCGTTAGGCCCGAGGCGGGCGAGAGTCCCGCTTCGTTCATCGAGCATCATCATCTCGCCAGCGTCTCTTCTGGGTCGTGCTCGGTCTCCTCGCTGCGTGAGCGGGTAATGATTGCTCCTTTGTCCGAACACCAAGCAAGAACTCTCCCCCCCTCATCATCGTCAATCATCTTCAATCCCGAGCCCACCCCCGAGGCTTTTAAAGAGTGAGGAGGAACGAAACAGAGAGGAGATCTGGGATCCTCATAAATATATCTCCTCTCGTGCTTCAACTCAATGCCATTTATGATGGCTGCTGACCTACAGCGAGCGCAGTTATTGCTCCCTCCCTCCCCCTCCTCCTCCTCTCTATTTGCCCCCGAGCCCCGCTCCCTATCTTCCGCGGAGAACAACCGCAGCCGGTACGGGGATCACCGCCGCACCGGGTCGAGCAGTCCGTCCATGTCGGGTTCCGGGATGACCACGCCGTCCGGGTCCGAAGTGACGACGGAGAGCAGCTACGAGGACGACGACGACTACATGGCCGAGCTGACACGCCAGATGGCTCAGCGCATGCTTCAAGAGGACGACGACGACATCGATCGCTCTGTTCTGAGCCCGGTACTTATTTAATTCCTTTTGAAAAATATTCCCAGATGAAAAATGAAGGAAAGTCGGGATTTTTTTTATGAATCGCGTGTTGATTTGCAGGCCTGGGGTTTGGCCGGTTCGCCTCCATCGACGCTCTGGTCGGCTTTTGCTGCGAACCAGAGCAGCAAAAATGCCTCATTTCCAGAGAGCGACCGTGCGTGGGACATCTCGCAGGATCTCTCCGACCAGTTGGAGAAGATGATGAGCCTCGACGAGCAAGAGCCTCAAAATCACAACTTTCGCCAGCATCTTTACGATCCTGCTGTTCTGGACAACGCAAGTTCGGTCCATCCCTCAAGTCAAGCTCTTTCAAACGGTGAAATCATGGCCAGCGAAGTAAGGACGGATACCGTTGTGAGTCAGGTGACGATTCGGTATGTGCTGCTTGCGCTTCGTTTTGACCATTTGCCTTGGCTTGTTCATGCGCTGCAGTTCGATCGGGTCCAACTGGAGCGGGTCGGGAAGCAAACGCGGCCCAAGAACCGGAAAAAGCGGGGCGGCAACGGGGGGGCGGCCACGGCCACGGCAAGGGCCGCGCCGTCTCCTTCGCCGATGACCCAGCGGCAGGCCCAGCGACAGGAGTTTCGGCGAGCGGGTTCGTCGGGCATGAGAGCTGTATTCCTGGGTGGGTCCGTTTCGGGAAACGGGTCGAGCGGGACTGGCGTGTTCTTGCCCCGTGGAGCGGGCAACGACCCTCCCGAATCGCGCAAGAAAACGAGTAAGATCCTTGAAAACCCGAAAACCGGTTCTGTTTTTGGATTCGGTGGAGCACTTCCGTGATTTCCTTTTTCCTCTGTTTTCTTTTGGAGGTCTTTTCTTGAACCAATCTGAGCTTTCGGTTTCGCCTGTTTGGTTATCCTCTGTTTCCTGAGTAGTTGGAGTGGTTAGGGAATTGGAGTGGAATATCACCCGTCCAATATTCCGTCAATTTTTTGAATCTTTCTCTTGTTCAGATGTGACTCGTTTCGTTCTTGTTAGTCCCCACCTTCAAAAGATTCCTTCGAGCCTCAACAGAAAAATACAAAACAAAATCAACATTTGCGAGCTGGAATCTTCTTCCCTGGCCCACGTGCCAGATTTTTCTTCCTTTGCTGTTGTTGTTAATTCCAAAGCTCTCCATTTCAATGGTTTAACAGTTCTGGATTGCTAAGAATCCGCGACTAATGTCAATGACGGCAAGCAAATCTGATGTTACCGGTGCAACTTCGTGTGTCTTAATAGGATGCTCAACAGTTCTGATACCAGCTAGAGTTGCTCATGCCTTGATGGTCCACCACGACAAGATGGGCACCCAGTCGCGGCCGGGCGTTGGTTACTTTCCTCCGAAGCATGGTATGACAGCTAACATGACATAATTACTCGAGTTTGTTACTTCCGGTGGTCCGTAAGATGATGATCGGATCTAGTGGGATAAGGCTTTAACTGTTGTCGGCCGTTACATTGTACCGGCTTCGGGGTTCTATCAGCTATTCTTCAAATTCAGGAATATAATCGCATTGTTTGACACATCGGGCATTATGCATCAGCTTGGCAGCCTGTCTATTGCCCTTTCAAATTCGGGAATATAATTAATTCTCATGTGTACTCTAACTAATTGCTTGTCTTTACGCAAATCAAAAGCTCTTCCAGAATTAGAAGTGTAACTTTTGCTCTGTTTTCATTTATCTTGCAGATGCTGCCACGAGTGGGAGAAGTGCTGGCCCGTATCTCCAGCAGAAGTGCCAATCCGAGGCGGTGGCACCAGACCCAAACCAAGGCGATATAGACCTGCCTCAAGAGTGGATGTATTGAAGTAATCGTCTTCTAGTCCCAAACCTGTGGGAAGTTCCTTTCAGCTAAAGAACAGTAGACAACGTTTTTTAGAATAGAATACAGAATAAAGGAGTGAAACGAAAGACAAAAAGCCTCCTTCTTTTAGTCATTCAGTGGGAACCGATGGATGATGCAGGCAGAGCAGATGAAGAAGAAAGCGACAAACTCGTGAAGGATATAGTCTGCGTGAATGCAATATGATAGTGGTTGCTGTCAAAAACGGTGGAGAAGGAAGTTAGGTGTAAATAATTGAGTGTAAAGGCTCGAAATGAGGCTTTTTGTCTGACTGCTTGGCTGGATCGCCAACGAACCAGTGCCTGGGATGCTGTTTTTCTATGAAGTTGCCCTTGAATAAATTATTTATGTGCTGGTGATGGATGCGGGTGCTGTTTGTTTACTTGTTTCTCTCTCTCTCTCTCTCTCTCTCTCTCTGTTCATCTGGGTAGGTGGCAACCATGAGTTTATGGGTGGGCAGATCTTTTCTCGCGGAGTGATACATTTTGGTGTTCTCCTCAAAAGAAATGCATGTCTTTAGAGCATTCCGTGACATGAATTTTGGAACATCTGTCACGGACGATGATTGAATTTGGTCAAAGATGATGTCTTTGTCTCGTAAGAGCGATGCAGACCAACTGTCCTTTGGTCTCAAGGGCGTGTGCCGGTGTGTTAGGTGAGCAACTTCGGGACGATGTAGGGAGACGGTTGAGTATGTGTTGGTGCATGATGATAAGCTTTGCGGCTCTCATCATTTGTCTTGAACCGGTCCTTGCTTCTTTCCCGCGCGGACTAGTGGGAACTTGTTGGGTGGAAACTCAGATTCCCACCTTTTCCCACGTCAGTTTGACTCTGTTTTAAGCTCGCGAGAAAGTCTAGAAACACACCTTGGTTACACATTAGCTTTACTGTGCCGGGTGAGGATGTCTTAACAGGACATTACAACAATTGGGTCACCAATATTCACTATTCAGTCGTTTGTGATCCGACGACGTTACATCATAAAGACATGTTCCCTTCCGTTACGTAATTGACTAGGTCCCGTTTGATTTGGCATGCCCAATGGACATTGAGACTCTAAAGTCTCTTGGTCAAACGCAAATAATGTTTGGTTCGTTTTTTGCTTCATTTTGGGGAAATACAATTACATCTCCAAATGATTCAAAGGGCTTTTAGCTCAATTTGGGAAGTTGCATTCTCAAAATGCAAATCTTAACCCTTCACCGTTCATCTTTTTCGTGATTGTTAATCTACTCCATGATTTGCAAGGAGAAGCTGAACAAAGGCTGACGATCATATGCGCCAATGATTGCCACCTTTGCCTAAGGGGTTGCCTGACCCCTACAACCATTGCCTAGGGGTCACGACCACTGGGCGACCACCGCTTAGGTCGAACTCCATTGGAAAAAAAAATTAAAAGCCTTTTTAAAAAAAATTAGCAAAAGTTCTTTACAAAATATAATTTTTACCATACGGCATTTAAGCCAAAGTTATTTCCAAATGTGCTTCAAAATTATAATTTACCAAACACTATTTGCATTTCGGAAAATCCCTTTAACTCAAAGATATTTGCATTTTCCCAAAACATTTCCTTAATTCTTGTAATTTTTATGCAGTACCATTGCTTGCGGTTATGTAGGTCACCAATTCATAATTATGCCGTTGGTGCGATTTATTTTGTGACGCTAATGAATTTATTTAATCTTTAAAAAGTCGTTGCTCAAGATCTTTTGCAATTTCCAAAGACCCTTTCATCTTTTAAGTGCATCCATATCGATTTGCATGTACTACTATAAGGAAACTGGATCTTCACAGTCAATTAACTAAATTTTGTACGTCAATTTGATGCATTGCAATACGTCCGATTGTTCATACCATCAAGTGATACAAATATCGGACCATTTAAATGGATTTTCACGTGTATACTATGTGATTCACAATTTTTTTTTGTCATATGTGATTCAAGAGGTTCACTGCCTTATTTCATAGATAATATGATAGTGCTAATTATGAAAAATCATTTATTATCATCAAATATTTAAACAATTATATCTACTGAAATAATTCGGGAAAAGTGCCAAAAAAGTCATAAACCTTTTGGCTTTGTGCCGATTTAGTCCTAAACCTATTTTTGGTGTTGATTTAGTCCTAAACCTTTTTTACGTTGTGCCAATTCAGTCCTTTCCACCAATTTTGGTCGGATTTTTGTGGATGCCGGTCGGCTAACATGGCTTGATCGGACCGACGTGTACAATTTTTAATAATATTGTAATATTTTTATTTTTTATTCTTTTCTTTTATTCTTTTTCTTTTTTCTTCTCATCTTCTTCCTCCAAAATGGTCGCCGGAGTTGGGCGACCGGCCAGAGGCGACGGCCGGCGAGGTCGACCTCGCCGGCCACCTCGCCAGTGGCCGCGAGGCTCGCCACCCAGGCCGCGAGGGGCCTCGTGCCGGGCGGGTGAGGCTCGGCCTCGCGCCGGGTGGGCGAGGCTCGACCTCGCCGAATCTGGCGAGGGTCAAGCCTCGCCCATGGCCGGCGAGGGCGAGCCCCGCCAGCCCGGCGCGAGGCCAGCTGCCTCGGAGAACCTAGGAATCACAAAACCCCCACCCCCGACGAATCGCCGCCGCGGGAGAAACAGGCGAAAATCCGGGGCCGGAGTCGCGCGACCGAAGACACCCCGAGCTCCTGTAAACCCTAGAGACGACGATGACGATGAGCGGAGGAGGGAGGAATTCTAGGGCGAGATTGGGATCAGAGAACAGAGCCGGAGAGGAGTCCAGCTGGCCTCGCGCCGAGCTGGTAGGGCTCGCCCTCGCCGGCCATGGACGAGGCTCGAGCCTCGCCACCCAGGCCGCGAGGGCGACCTCGCGGTGGGCGGGCGAGTGAGGCTCGACCTCGCCAGAGCCTCGCTCACCCACCCGGCACGAGGCCGCCCTCGTGGCCACTGGCGAGGTGGCCGACGAGGTCGACCTCGCCAGCCGTTGCCTCTGGCCGGTCGCCGAGCTTCGGCAACCAGCTAGAGGAAGAAGATGAGAAGGAAAAAAAGAAAAAGAAAAAAAGAAAAGAAAAGAAAAATAAATAAAAATATAAAAATAATTTAAAATATTAAAGTATTATTAAAAATTGTACACGCGTCAAACCGCCGATCAAGCCACATCACCACCATCCACAAGAAAATCCGTCCAAAATTAGCCGGAAAGGACTAAATTGGCACAACATAAAAATGTTTAGGACTAAATCAGCATAAAAAAAAGGTTTAGGACTAAATCGGCACAAAGCCAAAAGGTTTAAGACTTTTTTGGCACTTTTCCCGAAATAATTCCAAGAGTCGATAATTACCTAAATATTATTTTAGTGAGGAAACTTTTTTACTCGAAATTTATTAAAGAAAGACATTATCTTTTTATTTTGCAATTAGATTCCAATATGGATTACATCATAGGTTCAATATATTTTATCGCTAACTAGTTTCAATCATCAGGTTATGATAATACATGAATATATTTTCAACATATATGGTTGATCGCATGTGGCAAATTAATCAGAAGTGTCTTGCAGAGTTTGAACCCTAAATTTACGATTGATAGGCCATTTCATACATCAACAAGAATTTACCATCACATATTTTATTTATGTCTCATTTGTTTCGCAAAAAAGAATAATTTGAAAAATGTTTTACTACAAATGAACACTTGTATCACTTAAAAAAAAGAATGAATCATAAGTATTTTTGTGACTTAATACATAAATTGTTATCAATAATGATAATATTTTTTATTAACTAATTATTTCTAGAAATAGAAATGATCACTTTAGGAAGGTATTTTTCATACTATTTATTTTTCACGAAATGACGATCACACGCATTTATATGAATGGATAGACGAGAAGGAAAATGGGTGGCAATAACTTTTTAGGGATATTTGTTTCCTTATTTATGTTTATAAGTAGGAGGGAAATTGGTGTAGCTTTTTATTTCCTTTCACAGCCGAAGAGAAGTTAATAGACATGTTGATATCGCAATCTTCTTTCCTAATTATCCTTATTTTAACAAAAGTGAATAAGGCAGAGGACACTGAAATCTATTAAATAAAATGAACTCCACGTCGAGGGTTTTTAATTTCGTTTTCTTTCTCTTCTTCTGATCCGATTTCTTTTCTCTTCTCTTGCCTTTCAGTTTCTTTCATTCTCACTTAAAAATTACCAAACAATTTTACATATACTAAATGTATTTTTTTATTTATTAATATTAATGAATATCCAAAACTCTTTGAGCATCTGACTAGTCCTTATAAGGTGACTCAATCTTTTTTTTTTCAATTACATCGTATAATTTTACACTAGAACACATCGTGTGGCATGATCGTGCTGTTACACGAGGTACCATTTCACAATCCGATCCGATCCGATCCTCACGCAATGATTCTCGGTTTGAAGAGCGGGACCATTTATAATATCGTCACGCCACACAGATATCATGAGAGGAGAGGGCGTCTATGGAGTCGGCTGGTCCCAGCACGATACGGCGACAGTTGTTCTTTGACGACTCCATCTCCGACCCATTAGGAGTCGCTACACGGTTTCGGCTGGTCTCCAGGTCCCAGTTTCCATGTGCGCTCATCAATCAACGCCATGCGAAACGCCACGACAGACCCTCCACTTTCTTCTACTTCGAAGTCGAGGATATTGCAGTTACATCGGCATCTCATGCAGATCACAAGGAAGACTGCGCGCCAGCAAAGCTGGCAATGTCCTTTTCCCTTTCTCGTTTCTGTCCTTTGCGAGACCGACCCGCCTCCCGTGTTCTTCGGTCCGACTCGACTTCCGGGGCAAGTTGGTGGAGAGCTTTCAGTGTGCAAATTTCGGCTGAGGGGTCAATGAAAGAGTCGAGACTCTTTGCCCTTTCGAGAAGGCGATGATTAACGTGTTAAGGACTCGAAAAGTTGTCGGTGCCTGAAGAGATGAAAATCTCTTCCTTCCTTTCTTTTTGATTACGCAACATCTGGCGAGTGACTACTGATTCTTTGCACATAGCTAAAAGTAGATTCAAATTGAAAATCATTATTCAAGTAGAGCACTTTACTAGCTAAGATTTGCTGCGCGCGGGCAATCTTGATATAATCATGTCACTTAGCATTTCTTTTCTGCCCATAAATGTAACATTTTTAACAAATACAATATCAGGGAAATAGCTAATATATTTGACTTTTGACCTTAGATAATAATCCGACCAAAAAACCTTCGTTAATTAGAATTTTGCCAACAAGCTAAACAAATTTCGAAGACAAATGTATAAATGAGCAAAAACAAAAAGTAAGACTAACTAAAAATCAAATGCTGATATTGAATCAACTTTTTGAATCATTTTATTACAGCAATCTTCATAGATTTGGGCTGCTCATATCCCTTTATTTCAACATGGACTATCGTCGACTTATTTGGTCGAACCATTGTTTACTAATTCCGGCAATTCGAAACATCATAATGCATTTTGCTTAGCTATTCCTTGTCCACTTTTATTTTTGTATTCAACAAACGAGACTCATGCGATCTTAGCCGGTTCATCTAAATGTCTATAAGTAAATTTTCTGAAAGTCATTTAATTCATTAATTTCGAAAATGCAGTCGGCCCAATATTGCGACACAAAACTTGCACAAGGCTCGAGTTGAAGTTGGCTAGAAGAGAGAAAGAGGGAGAGTTGGACCGTGCAAGTTGCGACCAAAGAAAGATTGGGGCCCGCAATCCCCTCGCTTTCCGATCCGAAGTGGGCGGGCTTGGTTTGGGCTTAGTTATTGCATAAAAACCTGTAGAGAAGTGCTGGTATAAGTTAAATAAATGAAGTGCTCCTCTCTAATGTTCCAAGATGATTCCACCAGCGGTGGCAATACGAAGAGCTTGAACGTCCCACATAGGAAAAGAGGCTTGGACATTGCAACAAAGCCATTCACAAAATAACAGGTCATCTCCCAGTAAAAATCACGCAGCCATGTGGTATGCACAGAGCGAACTATTCTTTCGCCTTTTACTAAAGAATACCGTGTGCTTGCCACAATCAATGGCATACGCTTATTTTTGGAGGGGTTTCCTCAACTGAGGAAGCTCCTAAAATGTTGAGTCTAAGAACTCTTCCTTCGAGGTGGGTGTTCTTTAAAATCATAGAATCTGTACTTTAGCGTAGAAAGAAGTTCAACACTCGCATCTTCTGGAATGATGGATGACTCTGGAGTGGCAAGCATCATAAACGACAGAAGAGACTCTGGAGTGATATCTCCGTCAGAGTAGGCTTAAAAACGCAAGCGCATACTTCTTCCCTCGTGGGTATAAGCCAACCTTGAGAATACAGGGAGGCTTTGCCCCTCCGCGGATTAGTAGCAAAGGCATGTAGAAATAGCATAAGATGGCAGAAATGTCTCCAAGTCTTAACCATTGTTCGTGCGACCTCAATTTTATACCCTCTCGATTAACGGGGTATATGTGACTATCTTCAAGTTGTAAGGGCTTCAATACCACAGAGAGCCCATTTATGGAGGCCTTCCTTGCTGAGAAATAGTCACCTGCGGCAACGCTGGACTCGGAGGAAGATGAAACTGGAGCATGATTGAGGCTTTCAACAGAGAACACCGCGTCCGTGCACTCGCAATCCCCAGAACTTTCAGTCTTGAAAACTGGGCGCTTGGCTTTGAATCAACATTATTACTGTACCAGTTCGTGCTTGAAAAATGCGTAACCTGTGGAGCACCTGTTTCTTGCAAATGCTGTCCTCGTTAAATATAAAACGGTTGAACTCCAATTCAGTTTAATCGGCTTTGCTTATTCATATATAGAGTGGTATTTACCATCTGTGGGGTTCTTTCACATGGTTACCGACGAAATAGCAAGAGTGATAGGACCGTGGATTCTCGCTTGACACCAAGTTTCTAATTTGCAAGTTTTCGATTGTTCTCTGTCTCGTAAATGGACTGGCGTTCAATCCACACCAACTAACAAACAACACACAACACATAGATCAATTGCTTTCTCTGAGCCAAGCCCAGCGACAGCAGAAACTTTCTTCATAATGGGATTCGAACTCTCAACCAAAATCAGTACGCCGCCATATTTGACTCTGTTTCAATCGTCTATCATCTCAACTCTCCACCGGAGGTTTTCAGGAGTCCTCCAAGTCTGCCGTTGTTCTTTCGTTTTTTTTTGGCGAAGAGAAACTGGGTAAAGGAGTCCCACATCGGCATGATTAAGGAATCACGGAGCAGAGCAGGGAACAAAATAGGAGGCCTCGCCTCCGAACAAAGCATACCTTTCTCGGCCTTTTGGCTAAGATCAAGTGTAGTATCTGTTCTTATCAGTTTAATATCTGATACGTGGGCCATCGGTCCACATGATATTAAATTAATTTTTGAGGGGGAGAGGCCGCCACAGTAGCTTGCTACTGGGCCTCTCGCGCGTCGCTCGGGCGTTGCACTAAAGTCCTTGCCTGGCGCACTCCACCCAAGCCCAGTCCAAATGATTCGCTTCTCTATTATTAGCCTCAATAATTGTAGCTTTAGTTGTAAAATACTTTGGGTTGGCTACTTAATACGAGGGGACGATGCTTTTGTGTTGCGAAAGACACGCTTTCAGGCGGAATATCTGGCTTCCTTTGCGTCGATAAATAACAATTTGGTTGTAGCTGTGGGAGCCCAGCAAACATCATTGCTGAGGCGAGAATCCGAAAGGCTAGTGTGATCTGTCTCTGTTTCTCGGGTTTATTCGTGCTAAGTGGTTCTGTTCCTAGTATAAAATGAGCATTGGAGTCTTCTTTGGATGGAGAATGTCCCACAAAATCATGGCTACTTTTCAAACCCACCCGCCACAAATATAACCTAACCCGACCCAACCGAATTTTCCTTAAGGTCCTAGATTTGGCTTTTTTGGAATTTTCCCTTATTAAAACTGCAATTTTTTTTTACCCAACCATGGTAGTTGTGTTGATATTTGTTCTCTCATTCAATGCTGAGGTCGAGAGTTCGAATCCCCGCGTTACTAATATGTCTTAAGTGAGGGGCCATAGTGTTGGGGTCCTATATTAGCCTCCCCCGAGATACTGACGTCTAAATAATGGCTTGCGGTGAGGCTCGATGGCAACGGGTTGTGTGAACCCAATTAGCGTAAGCAAAAAGGGGGCTCCGGCAGATCCTCGGTATAAAAAAAAACTGCATTATTTTTTTTTCAAAAGGATCCAAAATTTGTTGAATAGCCTTGATGGTTTGTAAAAGTGCTTTAAGCAATCGGGGTTTAAGATGGTAAAATTAGTAAAGACTTGATAGAATGATAAAATTGTGCAAATTTTGATCTTTGCTAATCGACAGAGTTAGCCCCAAAGGTAGAAAGTTTGGACCGAATAATTGGGTATCACATGAAATAGAGATTTCAAAAAATGAGTTTGGCGTCAAATTTGCCCAACGCTATATGAGATGAATTTGTATACAACTGATTGAGGAATGATTTCAGACTTTATTTTAAGATGGGTTTCAATAGATAAGCTACTTCAACCCATTTACCATCTCATACCACCAAGAAAGCTACTCTCCGCTCTTGGTATGAAAAAGGCTTGTAACACTGTTCAAATAAAGGAGAAAAGGATAATAATAGTGCCACAAGTTTCATACAATACGTACTTGGTGCAATAACCTTATAAGTGCAACAATCTCTAAAAATTGTCATTTTCACATGACATTAGTCTCTTAGGTCATCAAAAAATCACATATAGTATTATTTTAGAATAAAATCTAAAGTTATTCATTAGAGTTGTTAACACTCAATATTTGGATCACATGACGTTGTTTGGCAACTTAAATGAGCAAACATTGATAAATTAGGTCCAACTTGCTCCATAAACCAAACCATAAAGCCAAAATCTTTACCTGAAGTGAGAAATTATGTTTAATTTTTCTTCCAAAAAATCCTAGCCCCAAATTCCTGTTCCAACTAGAATGGATTATTTGATAATGAGGCGCCTGTCTCATTGCATGATAAGGAAGGTGTTAATGAAATTGAACACGGGCTTCATCGGAAGGTTTGAAATCAACACCGGTTGTGTGGGGAGGAGCAATGGGTGCTGAGGGTCGGAGGGAGAGAGATATGATGATGATGGGGGCGATGATAGTGGTCCAAGAAAAGAGGGCGGCGGAGGGCAGCTGGGGTGGCGTTCAAAGTGAATCATTGATTTTGGCACGACTGACAAGAGTAGTTAAGGTTTGAATTGACAACATGATTACTCCCAAATTCTCAAATTGGGGGCAAGAAAAAGCTTTGATGGACATCGCTTTAAAATATTTTTGTTGTCATCTCTTTTACGAGTTATAGTACATCTTAAAGGATTTTCAGGCTAAGGCAATTTAATGTAACTTAAGTGAACATTTTAAAAAGTTGACACTTATATGATTATTAGAAAAATTAGAACATCAAAGTGAACACTTATTATCTCTCATCACGCGTTTTAAAACCTTGTTTTCTTTTCTTGAAACAAGTCTAAGTACAGGTTTTTTCCCTTGTGGATCGTAAACCCAACCTTCGGTCTAGATACATCAACTTAACCTCCTAATGGAGAGTGGCAAAGGCATCTAAAGATATTTTAAGATAGCAAAAACATCTTGAGATTCAATAGTTGAAAATAAGATCTCATCAAATCACTCGCATGGTGTCAAATCATAGACGCTAGGGATGGACACGGGGCTCAAGCAATAAACATCTTGCGGTGCCTCATTGCGAATGAGGCAATATTTTCTCTTGTGAAAAATGTGTCACAAGGCATTAGGCAGGGTGGGACGAGGCTTGAGCCTTGCCAATCTGGTAAGCCTCGAGCTCGTAATGTCGATTGAGGCTTGAGCTTGTTAGGGGTGATCGAGTTTAAGATGGGTAAAGTCTAGACCTGGACATTGTACCCGACCCTATTATAATCTGTGATGTTACATTACAACAATTGGATCACCATATTCAATATTTAGTCATTTGTGATCCGATTATGTTACATCGTAAGGACATGTTACCTTTGGTCGCACAATTGACTGAGCCTTGTTTATTTCAGCATTCCAAATGGACTTTGAGACTTTAAAGTCTATTGGCCAAATATAAATGGTATTTGGTTCATTTTTTGCTCAATTTTAGGAAAATACTATTGCATTTTCAAAGGGCTCTAAGGGCTTTTAGCCTAGAAAATAGGTCCATAGGTCATTTGGGAAGTTGCATTCTCGGAATGCAAGTCCTACCTTCATTCTTTGTTCATCATATGTGATTGTTCATCTGCTCCATGTTCTTCAAGGAGAAGCTAAATGAAGGCCGACAACTGCCGGCCAAGAGGTCGCATGTGCCGGTGACCACTGCCACTGCCCAGGGGGTTGCCTAACCCCTGCGATCGTTGCTAGGGGGTTGCGACCACTCCACGACTGCCGCCTAGGCCGAACTCCACCAGAAAATAAATGAAAACCTTTCTTAAAAAAATTAGCAAAAGTTCCGTTACAAAATGTAATTTTTACTAAACGGCATTTAAGCCAATGTTATTTTCTAATACACTTCAAAATTATAATTCATCCAACACTATTTGTATTTCAGAAAACCCATTTGACTCAAACATATTTGCATTTTCCCAAGTACATTTCTTTAATTGCTGTGAATTTTATATAGTATCATTGCTTGTGGTTATGTAGATCACTAGTTCCTAATCATGCCGTAGGTGCGATTTTATTTCGTGACGCTAATGAATTTATTTAATCTTTGAAAAGTCGTTGCTCAAGATCTTTTGCAATTTCCAAAGACCCTTTCATCTTTTAAGTACATTCATATCGATTTGCAGGAACTATTATAAGGAAACTGCATCTTCACAGTCAAGTAACTAAATTTTGTACTTCAATTTGATGCATTGCAATACGTCCGAGTGATACAAATACTGGACCATTTAAATGGATTTTCACGTGTATACTATGTGATTCACAAGTTTTTTTTTTTTTTTGGTCATATGTGATTCATGATGTTCACCGCCTTATTTCATAGATAATATGAAAGTGCTAATTATGAAAAATCATTTATTATCATTCAATATTTAAACAATTATATCAACCTAAATAATTTTAAGAGTTGATGATTACCTAAATATTATTTTAGTGAGGAAACGTTTTTACTCGAAATTTATTAAAGATTTACATTATCTTTTTATTTTGCAATTATATTACAATGTGGATCACATCATGGGTTCAGTATGTTTTTTTGCTAACTAGTTTCTATCACCAGGTTATGATAATATATGAATCTATTTTCGACATATATGGTCAATCGCAAGCGGCAAATTAATCAAAAGTGTCTTGTTAGAGTTTGAACCCTAAATTTACAATTAAAATATATGCATGATATGCCATTTTGTACATCAACAAGAATTTAACATCATATATTTGATTTATGTCTCCATTTATTTTGCAAAAATGAATGATTTGAAAAATATTTTACAAAAATGAACGTTTGTATCTCTTAAAAAAAATGAATGAATCATAAGTATTTTCGTGGATGAATATATAAATTATTGAATAACAAAATATTTTTTATTTTATTTTAAGTAATAAAAATGGTCACTTCAGGAAGATATTTTTCAACCCATTTATTTGATCACATGCATTTATATGAATGGATAGATGAGAAGGAAAATGGGTGGCAATAACTTTTTAGGGATATTTGTTTCCTTATTTAGGTTTATAGGTAGGACGGAAATTGGTGTAGCTTTTTATTTCCTTTCACAGCCGAAGAGAAGTTAATAGACATCTAGATATCGCAATCTTCTTTCCTAATTATCCTTATTTTAACAAAAGTGGATAAGGCAGAGGACACTGAAATCTATTAAATAAAATGAACTCCACGTCGAGGGTTTCTAATTTCGTTTTCTTTCTCTTCTTCTGATCCCATTTCTTTTCTCTTCTCTGGCCTTTCGGTTTCTTTCATTCTCACTTAAAATTACCAAACAATTTTACATATACTAATGGTGCTTTATTTATTTATTAATATTAATGGATATCTAAACTCTTTGATGGATCCTTTGAATCCAAAACTCGATGGTGTATGTTTTTCTCCAGTATTGTTTAGGGTTTGAAAACAGACCAATTTTTATTCCGTTGGTTAATTTTAAAATAAATGTAATTTAATAAATTTTTAATATAGGGAATTTATTGGGATTATAATATTGGAATCTTCAATCAATCATACCATATAATTTTATACTAGAACACATCATCCAACATGATCGTGCTGATACACGAGGTACCATTTTATAATCCGATCCGATCCTCACGCAATGATTCTCGGTTCGAAGAGTGGGACCATATATAATGTCATCACGCCACACAGATATCATGAGAGGGCATCTATGGAGTCGGCTGGTCCCAGCACGACACGGCGACAGATGTTCTTTGACGACTCCATCTCCGACCCATTAGGAGTCGCTGTACGATTTCGGCTGGTCTCCAGGTCCCAGTTTCCATGTGCGCTCATCAATCGACGCCATGCGAAACGCCACGACAGACCCTCCACTTTCTTCCTACTTCAACGGCCACGATGACCTCTACTTCGAAGTCGAGGATATTGCAGTTACATCGGCATCTCATGCAGATGTCAAGGAAGACTGCGCACCAGCAAAGCTGGCAATGTCCTTTTCCCTTTCTCGTTTCTGTCCTTTGCGAGACCGACCCGCCTCCCGTGTTCTTCGGTCCGACTCGACTTCCGGGGCAAGTTGGTGGAGAGCTTTCGGTGTGCAAATTTCGGCTGAGGGGTCAATAAAAGAGTCGAGACTCTTTGCCCTTTCGAGAAGGCGATGATTAACGTGTCGGGGACTCGAAAAGTCGTCGGTGCCTGAAGAGATGAAGATCTCATATTTCCTTTCTTTTTGACTGCGGAGCGTCTGGCGAGTAACTGCTAATTCTTTGCACATAGTTAAAGGTGGATTTGGATTGAAAATCATTGCTCGAGTTGAGCACCTTTACCAGCTAAGGTTTGCTGCGCGCGGGCAATCTTGATATAATCATGTCACTTAGCATTTCTTTTCCACCCATAAATGTAACATTTTGAACAAATACAATATCAGGGAAATAACTAATATATTTGACTTTTGACCTTAGTTAATAACCCGACCAAAAAACCTTAGTTAATTAGAATTCTACTGACAAGCTACACAAATTTCTAAGACAAATGTATAAATGAGCAAAAACAAAAAGTAAGACTAACTAGAAATCAAATGCTGATACCAAATTATCTTTTTGAATCATTTTATTATAGCAATCTTCATAAATTTAAGCTGCTCAAATCATTTTATTTCAACATGGACTATCGTCGACTTATCTGGTCGAACCATTACTTACTAATTCCGGCAATTCAAAATATCGTAATGCGTTTTGCTTAGCTATTCCTTGGCCACTTTTATTTTTGTATTCACATTCTATGCTATTTAGTTAAGTTCAATCGTGTCACATTATTATCTAATTAAAATAACTTTCCATTTTCACTTAAGTATTTCTCAATCTTTTTGCAAGGGGCTTAACTTTATAACATCTTTACATAAAACTTTTACTTGGCTTTTTTAACTGAATATTGTAGAATTATCATGGTATCTATGTCAACAAACGAGACTCATGCGATCTTAGCTGGTTCATCTAAATGTCTAAAGTAAATTTTCCCAAAGTCATTTAATTCATTAATTTCGAGAATGCAGTCGGCCCAATATTGCAACACAAAACTTGCACAAGGCTCGAGTTGAAGTTGGATAGAGGAGAGAAAGGGGACAGCTGGGCCGTGCAAGTTGCGACCAAAGAAAGATTTTTTGTTGTTGTTCCTTCCTTCTTTTACTTTTTTCTTTTTGTTCTTCTCTCATTTTCTTCTTCCTTTCGCACCTGTGTCGAGCCAATTTTAGTGCCCGATCTCACTCAACATCGTGAAGTTGCCGGTACGCCTCTGTAGTTGCGTCACCTACGATCGTTCCTCTATCAAGTGCAGGCTTGACGACGTCAATAGCTGTTGTCTATCTTCTCACTTGCAGCCATGGTCACCATATCTCCAAGTTCTCATCCATGGTCATGGCTAATTGAGATTTGAGTTCTTGACCACGGCTGCAAGATCTCCGAGTTGGTGACCATGGCCGCTTTAGCTTTGAGCTCGCAACAATAGCTACTTTCTCTCTTCTCACCCACAACCATGGCTACCAGTTTTCAAGCTTTGGGCCATAGTTGCTCGAGCTTCGAACTCACGATTAATTTATGGTCACTCCGCTCATTCTTAATACTTGGTACCTCTTGTGTAGTCTTCAAAATACATTCCCCTTGATCATGTTTGGGAAAAATGTCAAAAAACTCATAAAACCTTTTGTATATGTATCATTTAGTCCTAAATCTTTTGATTTGATGCCAATTCAGTCATTCCGATTGATTTCGCCAGATTTTTTGGACTAAGCATCGGTCAGTTGATGTGGCACGACTAGTGCTAACATTGTCAACTTTTAATAATATTATAATATTTTTTGAAATTATTTTTTATTTTTTCCTTCTCCTCCTCCTTCCTCAAGCCTGTTGTTGGACCTTGGTGATTGGTAGAGGTGATGGCCAATGAACTTCATTGGTGGGGTGAGGCTTGACCTCGTGGGGTCGGCCCTCGCTAGCTTGCAGCAATGCTGCGGGTGGCCTCAAGCTAGCCTTGCCAGAGAGGCTAGGTGAGGCTTCACCTTCGGCAGATCCGACAGGACGAGCCTTGCCACCTAGCGCAAGTAGCCTTCGTAGCCTTTGGTGAGGGCTTGAGCCTCACTAGTGGCTGGTAACGACCTCTCCAGGTGTCACCTTTGGTTGGTTGCTGGTCGGCGATTGGCTAGAGGAAGGGGAGGAGAAGAAAAAAGAAAAAGAAAAAGAAAAGAAAATAAAAAAAAAAAATAAAAATTGAAAAAAAAAAAATATTATTAAAAATTGTCAACGTTAGCGTCGATCGTGTCATGTCAATTGACATGTGCCTAGTTAGTAAAATCCAGCAAGAATTAGTCAGAAATGATTGAATTGGCATTAAATGAAAAAGTTTAAGACTAAATTTGCACTAATAAAATGTTTAAAATTAAATTGATATGAATGCAAAAGGTTTATGATTTTTTTAACACTTACTTTGACCATGTTCCGAAATATGACTTTAACTTTTCTCTTAATACTCATTTTTCAATCTTTCGAGTAAAAGCGAAAGTCTCACACTTGTGTTATTGATGCTTCTTTCAATCATTGGACTTCACTTTCTTCTTACCAATGGGATCTGTTGTTTCACAAGACCAAACTTTGTTACTTTCCTGCTCTTGTTTATTTTACTTAATGGTGACTATAATTTTAAGTTGTTCTAAGTTTTTTTATTCATGGAAGTGATGACTCAGAAAATTTATGGTGAGGTAGTAGGAAACATTTTCCTTCTTAACTGGTTTCCAACTTACCCGAGGAGGCTCGGACGATGTTCACCACTACAGTCATAAGTTCTTAGAGATATCGTTATCGTCCTTTTATAGTTTTCCTTTTGTTGTTAGGAAACATCTCTACTGTCCTTTGTCAACAACGTTCATGCTATGCTGCTATATAGTCCACACAACACGGTGAATCTAATGAACAACATGCATTGGGTTTCAACGCTTTTGTGAGAGATTCACACATGCCAAAACCATAATAGTAGAAACTGGAATACATGTCCATGTCGTAAATGTGAACTTTAGACAGATTTCTCAAAGGAAAAGCATTTGAGCGGCGCATCTTATCGAGGATTTCAGCCCATTTGCTTGGTGGAAGTTTTCTTCTTCAGTTCCAATCCCGGGATTTCAGCACTGGCAGTCTGAATCTCTCGTGACGCAGTGGATATCAAGTCCGCCACGATTATCTGCTCAGAGATTATCTGAACTATTGCCACCTTGTTCAACTGGAGGCGGCTAAGTACTTCGGCTCGCCTAGATTGGAGTTGAAAATTTGTTCATCGATTTCTTACACAACTGACGACTTGGAATCTATCTGAGACTGCAAATTCCCTCCTCTCTTCTTCAGCTCACTTGACTCTTCCTTGACAGACAAATACTTGTCCTTCTTGGACTGAAGGTCTCCAAATTTTTGTTGGCCTGCTCGGCAATCCGGGATTTCTTCTACTGACTTCCACTTAAGCAGTTGATCAACAGTCAAGATGGGATTGCGTGCGAGCTTGTCTACTGAAAAACTATCTCTTCGAGGTTCTCTGAGGATAGCAAGCATGAGAAATCCAGGGCAAGAATGGAAGAAAGCTTCGAGTGATAAGTAGACATTTCCTCTGCCTAATCAGAACCTACACAAGTCAAAGGAGTTGACGCATGAGCTTCATCATAGTGCTGAGAAAGAATATGTTTTAAAGACTTCAAATAGTCATCGACATCTTAATAGAATTGAGCCCGAAGTTCCTGGACTTTTCCCACATCTTGTGCATTGAAAGCTTTTGATGTATTTCAGCTAGAAACAATGCTTTGGTCTAGAGCAATGTCCTCACTTTCATTAGCGGAGTCAGAGCCATATTTTGAGTGTCACTTGCATCTTTTGTTCTATTATCCTTTAAATAACGTAGGTTGATTGCAGACACTTCATTTCCAGTGTTGGCTGGAGCTGGCATTTTGTAAATGGTCGAGTTCTGCACCTAGGAACTGCAAAAATGTTCTAAAGTAGAAATGTCCAACAAGTCCTAAGTATTGGACAGAGAATCAAGTGTGAACCGAAATTTCATCAAGGGGAACAGGAGATTCTAGCCACACGTTTGATCTGTCAACGTGGAACAAGGAAAAATTGCACCAGAAGGCAGGGAAGGATCTTAACACATTGATATTCATGTTTTCATGGAAATGGAAACTACATGAGGGATATTTTAAGATGAATAGAGTACTGCTAGGCCATTGAGAAAAGTAAAATAAGCTGTATGTCTGTGACTTTTTACATGTCCCATAAGGCCAATAATGTGGTGCAGCGCAAGTGCTTTCTTTGAGGTGGTCTGTGATACTGCAGATGTTTCACCTTTCAAGTGATGCAAATCTTGTTTGAGTGTGTGCTAGCTCCGTTATCTCTTCTCACCATTGGTATGGACATTTCACAGAAACTTGTGAATGGACTGGAGGCGTCAAGTTTGTGCATTGCCTCTGCACTAATTTTTTGTTTTCTTCAACTAACTCTGCTACTTGATGCAGCAGAAACCTTCAACAGAAATTGAGCAACCTTTAGCCATGGCCCGTGAATTTCAAGCAGCAAAGTCCATGGGAAAATGTAATGGAGTATTTAGTTTTGATTCCTTGAATATTAAAATTTGAAGACTGCGCTGCGATGATGAGTGAGCCTAACTTCAGTGTGCAAACATCAGGTTTGTTCCCAATTTTGGAGAATAGCTAAGGCATGTCATGTCAAAATGACATAAGATGGCAAAAATGTCTCCGACATACAGAAGTTCAGCTCTTTGATCAAGCTTGATGCGAATTTTATTGTATCTGAATCCATACCGCTCTTAGAAGGGCTTCAGCAAAACTCTTGTCGAAAACTTATTGAAGGAGGAGGTTCTGGATACAATTCAATTGATTTCCTAGTTCCTTAAGTCTCTTGCAAATCTTGACTGTCCAGCAAGAAACCGAGTTTCTTCTGCTGGTCTGAAGACTGCAAACTCGCGGGAGGCCCACCTTTAGATTTTACAGCTTTATATCACACACAATCTCCTCTGAAAGTTGAGAACTCATCTTGGGTCTGAAGGCTCTGTGTTTCTGAACGCGCAAACCCCACTCAAAGCAAATGGGGACTACCATTTCGTTTCCTATACTAACCATCAATATGATCTTGTCGATTTACCACCATGGTTTCTGATCTTAGCTCCCATTTTAGAAACCAAAAAGGACCCGATAGGTGCTGGTATGAGTTAAATGGATGAAATGCTCCGCTCCAATTTTCCAAGATGATTCCCCCAGCGGTGGCAATACGAAGAGTTTGAACGTCCCACATAGGAAAAGAGGCAAGGACATTGCAACAAAGCCATTCAGAAAACAACAGGTCATCTTCGAGAAAAATTCACGCAGTCATGTGGTAAGCACAGAGCGAACTATTCTTTCGCCTTTTACTAAAGAATACCGTGTGCTTGCCACAATCAATGGCATACGCTTATTTTTGGAGGGATTTCCTCAACTGAGGAAGCTCCTAAAATATTAAGTCTAAGAACTGTTCCTTCTAGTTAGGTGTTCTTTAAGATCACGGAATCCTGTACCTAAGCGTAGAATGAAGTTTCAACACCCGCATTTTCTGGAGTGATGGATGACTCTGGAGTGTGAGGAGCATAAACCACGGAAGAGTTTGTTCGGAGTCCTATCTCCGTCAGAGTAGCAAAAACAACCGAAATCAAGAATCAGAATCCTACGAAACGTTTGACGGTTTCTAAAAGCACAAGCTTAAAAACGCAAGCGCAAGCTTCTTCCCTCGTGGGTATAAGCCAACCTTGAGAATACAGAGAGGCTTTGCCCCTTCGCGGATTAGTAGCAATGGCATGTAGAAATAGCATAAGATGGCAGAAATGTCTCCAAGTTTTAACCATCTTCAAGTTGTAAGGGCTTTAAAACCACAGAGAGCCCATTTATGGAGGCCTTCCTTGCTGAGAAATAATCACCTGCGGTAACGCTGGACTCGGAGGAAGATGAAACTGGAGCATGATTGAGGCTTTCAACAGAGAACACCGCGTCCGCACGCTCGCAATCCTCGGAACTTTCAGTCTTGAAAACTGGGCCGTTAGCTCTTTGAATCAACATTATTACTGTACCAGTTCGTGCTTCAAAAATGCGTAACCTATGGAGCACCTGTTTCTTGCAACTGCTGTCCTCGTTATATATAAAACGGTTGAATTCCAATTCAGTTTAATCGGCTTTGCTTATTCATATATAGAGTGGTATTTACCATCTGTGGGGTTCTTTCACATGGGTAACAACGAAAGAGCAAGAGTGATAGGACCGTGGATTCTCGCTTGACACCAAGTTTCTAATTTTCGAGTTTTCGATTGTTCTCTGTCTCGTAAATGGACTGGCGTTCAATCCCCACCAACTAACAAACAACACACAACACATGGATCAATTGCTTTCTCTGAGCTAAGCCCAGCGACAGCAGAAACTTTCTTTATAATGGGATTCGAACTCTAGACCAAAATCCGCCATATTTGAATATGTTCCAATCGTCTATCATCTCAACTCTCCACCGGAGGTTTTCAGGAGTCTTCCAAGTTGTTGTTCTTTCGTTTTTTTGGCGAAGAGAAACTGGGTAAAAGAGTCCCACATCGGCATGATTAAGGAATCACGGAGCAGAGCAGGGAACAAAAGAGGAGGCGAGGCCACCGAACAAAGCATACCTTTCTCGGCCTTTTGGCTAAGATCAAGTGTAGTATCTGTTCTTATCAGTTTAATATCTGATACGTGGGCCATCGGTCCACATGATATTAAATTAATTTTTTGAGGGGGAGAGGCCGCCACAGTAGCTTGCTACTGGGCCTCTCGCGCGTCGCTCGGGCGTTGCACTAAAGTCCTTGCCTGGCGCACCCCACCCAAGCCCAGTCAAATGGTTTGCTTCTCTATTATTATTAGCCTCTATAATTTTAGCTTTGGTTGTAACATGCTTTGGGTTGGCTACTCAATACGCCGAGACGATGCTTTTGTGTTGCGGTAGACAGGCTTTCAGGCGTGGTATCTGGCTTCCTTTAACTGTGGGGTTGTAGCTGTTGGAGCCCAGCAAACATCATTGCTGAAGCGAAGAATCCGAAAGGCTAGTGCGATCTGATCTGTCTGTGTTTCTCGGGTATATTCGTGCTAAGTGGTTCTGTTCTTAGTTTACAATGAGCATTAGAGCCTTTTTTGGATGGAGAATGTCCCACAAAATCATGGCTACTTTTCAAACCCACCCGCCACAAATATAACAGGACCCGACCCGACCCAATTGAATTTTTCCCTAAGGTCCTAGATTGGCTCTTTTGGAATTTTCCCTTTACTAAAACTATGATTTTTTTTTTTTTCAAAAGGATCCAAAATTTGTTGAATAGCCTCCATGGTTTGTAAAAGTGCTTTAAGCAGTGTAAAATCAGTAAGACTTGATAGAATCATAAAATTGTGCAAATTTTGATCCTTGTTAATCGACAGAGTTAGTCCCAAAGGTAGAAAATTTGGACCGAATAACTAGGTATCGCATGAAATAGAGATTTCAAAAAATGAGTTCGGCGTCAAATTTGCACAACGCTATATGAGATGAATTTGCACACAATTGATTGAGGAATGAATTCGGACTTTATTTTAAGATGGGTTTCAATAGATAAGCTACTTCAACCCATTTACCATCTCATACCACCAAGAAAGCTACTCTCCGCTCTTGGTATAAGAAAGGCTCATAACACTTTTCAAATAAAGGAGAAAAGGATAATAATAGTGCCACAAGTTTCATATAGTACATACTTGATGCTATAACCTTATAAGTGCAGCAATCTCTAAAAATTGTCATTTTTCGCATGGTATCAATCTCTTATGTCATAAAAAAATCACATGTATTATTTTAGAATAGATAATCTAAAGTTATTCATTAGAGTTGTCAACACTCAATAAATGGATCACATGACGTTGTTTGGCAACTTAAATTTGCCCAAAATTGATAAATTAGGTCTAACTTGCTCCATAAACCAAACCATAAAGCCAAAATCTTTACCTGAAGTGAGAAATTATGTTTAATTTTTCTTCCAAAAATCCTAGCCCCAAATTCCTGTTTCAACTAGAACGGATTATTTGATAACGAGGCGCCCGTCTCATTGCATGATAAGGAAGGTGTCGATGAAATTGAACACGGGCTTCATCTGAAGGTTGTGTGGGGAGGAGCGATGGGTGCTGGGGAGGGAGAGATATATGATGATGATGGGGGCGGTGATAGCGGTCCAAGCAAAGAGGGCAGCGGAGGGTAGCTGGGGTGGTGTCCAAAGTGAATCATTGATTTTGGCACAACTGACAAGAGTAGTTAAGGTTTGAATTGACAACATGATTAGTCCCAAATTATCAAATTGGGGGCAAGAAATAGCTTGAAGGACATCACTTTAAAATATTTTCGTTGCCTTCTCTCTTACGAGTCATGGTACATCTTAGAGGATTTTCAGGATAAGGCAATTAAATGTAACTCAAGTGAACATTTTTAAAAATTAACACTTATATGATTATTAATAAAATTAGAACATCAAAGTGAACCCTTATTATCTCTCATCATGGGTTTTAAAACCACGTTTTCTTTTCTTGAAATAAGTCTAGGTACAAGTTTTTTCCCTTGTGGATCGTAACCCAACCTTCGGTCTAGATACATCAACTTAACCCCCTGATGGAGAGCGGCAAACGCATGTAAAGATAATTTAAGACAGCAAAAACATCTTGAGATTCAATAATTGAAAACGTCGGTTGACGTGGCATGATTAGTTTAATAATATTTTAATATTTTTTCAAATTGTTTTTTTTTTCCTTCTCCTCCTCCTTCCTCCAGCCTGTCGCTGAACCTTGGTGACCGACCAGAGGTGACGGCCAACGAACTTTAGTGGTGGGGTGAGGCCTGACCTTGCGGGGTCGGCCCTTGCTAGCCTAAAGCGATGCTGCAGGTGGCCTCAAGCTTTCTTTGAAGTGGTTTGTGATGCAGCGCAAGTGCTTTCTTTGAGGTGGTTTGTGATACTGCAGATGTTTCACCTTTCCAGTGATGCAAATCTTGTTTGAATATGTGCTAGCTCTGTTATCTCTTCTCACCATGGGTATGGACACTTCACAGAAACTTGTGAATGGACTGGAGGCGTCGAGTTTGTGCATTGCCTCTGCACTAATTTTTTGTTTTCTTCAACTGACTCCGCTACTTGATGAAGCAGAAACCTTCAACAGAAATTGAGCAACCTTTAGCTGTGAATTTCAAGCAGCAAAGTCCATGGGAGGATGTAATGGAGTATTTAGTTTTGATTCATTGAATTTTAAAATTTGAAGACTGCGCTGCGATGATGAGTGAGCCCAACTTCAGTGTGTAAACATTGTTTGTTCCCAATTTTGGAGTATAGCTAAGGCATGTCATGTCAAGATGACATAAGTGGCAAAAATGACTCCGGCATACAGAAGTTCAGCTCTTTAACCAAGCTTCATGCGAATTTTATTGTATCTGAATCCTTACCACTCTTGGAAGGGCTTTGGCAAAACTCTTGTCGAAAATTTATTAGAGGAGGAGGTTCTGGATACAATTTAGGGTTCGTTCGTTTTGCGGAAAATATCATGTTTCCGGAAAACATTAAGTCATTTTCTAGGAAAATGACTCAATTTTCCGGTATTTGGCTAAAACCTAAAATTTGAGTGGAAAATATTTTCCACTGTTCGTTAGCTCATTTAATTGTTTTGGAAAAATTATCAAAAATTAAAATTTAATATTTTTAATTGACCAACAAATTAATTTTATTTTATATATTTTTTAAATGAATTTTTAATTATTTACATTTTAAAAAAATCGAAATTTTTATTATTTTTTCTTTCTTTTTCTTTTTCTTTTCCTTCCTCCTTCCTCCTTCCGCTGCCGCCGCCTCCTTCCTCGCTTGACGATGGCCAGCCGCTTGGCAACCAACCAAGACCTAGT
Organism: Eucalyptus polyanthemos subsp. polyanthemos; assembly: GCA_017140185.1. Taxonomy (NCBI): domain Eukaryota; kingdom Viridiplantae; phylum Streptophyta; class Magnoliopsida; order Myrtales; family Myrtaceae; genus Eucalyptus; species Eucalyptus polyanthemos. The sequence continues at coordinate 30,402,248 of CM029466.1, read as the reverse complement.
GGCCGAGATCCAAATGAGCTCGAGGCTCGGCCGATCTCACCCGAGCTCGCGGTGAGCTCCGCCCAAGCCGGCGAGAGCTCCGCCTCGCGCCGTTGGCTTGCGGCCGGTCGCTAGACGCCGCCGTGGCTAGTCGTCGGCCACCGCCAAAGAAGTAGATGAAAAGGAAAGGAAGAAAAGAAAAAAAAGGAAAAGAAAAGAAATTAAAAACTCAATTTAAAAAAAAGAAAAGAAAAAGAAAGCATAAAAACAAAACAAATATGTATTGATAAAAAGAAGTAAGAGGAAGAAGTCTTGGAAAACGTTTTCCACTTTTCAAAGGTGGAAAACGTTTTCCTCACTTTAAAGGTTGTTTTTTCCAATGATGAAAAACATTTTCCTCGACTAATTTATTTTCCGTGAAATGAACACCAGAAAATCCGGAAAATATTTTTGCGGAAGTCATTTTTCGCGAAATGAACGGACCCTCAGTTGATTTCCTAGTTCCTTAAGTCTCTTGCTAATCTTGACTGTCCTGCAAGAAATTGAGTTTCTTCTGCTGGTCTGAAGACTCTACAAACTCGCGGGAGACCCACCTTTAGATCTGACAGCTTTATATTACACTCAATCTCTTCTCTGAAAGTTGAGGACTCACCTTGGGTCTGAAAGCTCTGTGTTTCTGAACGGGCAAACCCCACTCAAAGTAAATGGAGACTATCATTTCGTTTCCTATACTCACCGTCAATATGATCTTATCGATTTATAACCTTGGTTTCTGATCTTAGCTCCCGTTTTAGAAACCAATAGGTGCTGGTATAAGTTAAATATATGAAGTGCTCCGCTCCAATGTTCCAAGATGATTCCACCAGCGGGGGCAATACGAACAGTTTGAACGTCCCACATAGGAAAAGAGGCAAGGACATGGCAACAAAGCCATTCACAAAACAACAGGTCATCTCCTGGCAAAATTCACGCAGCCATGTGGTAAGCACAGAGCGAACTATTCTTTCGCCTTTTACTAAAGAATACCGTGTACTTGCCACAATCAATGGCATACGCTTATTTTTGGAGGGGTTTCCTCAACTGAGGAAGCTCCTAAAATATTGAGTCCTACGAATTGGTTCCTTCGAGGTAGGTGTTTTTTAAAATCATGGAATTTGTACCTTAGCGTAAAAAGAAGTTTCAACACTCGCATTTTCTGGAATGATGGATGACTCTGGAGTGGCAAGAGCATTAGTCACAGAAGAGACTTTGTTTGGAGTCATGTCTCCGTCAAGAGTGTAGCAAAAACAACCGAAGCCAAGAATCAGAATCCTACGAAAGACGGTTTCTAAAAGCTCAAGCTTAAAAACGCAAGCGCATGCTTCTCTTCCCTCGTGGGTATAAGCCAACCTTGAGAATACAGAGAGGCTTTGCCCCTCCACGGATTAGTAGCAAAGGCATGTAGAAATAGCATAAGATGGCAGAAATGTCTCCAAGTCTTAAACCATTGTTCATGCGACCTCAATTTTATACCCTCTCGATTAACAGGGTATATGTGACTATCTTCAAGTTGTAATAAGGGCTTTAAAACCACAGAGAGCCCATTTATGGAGGCCTTCCTTGCTGAGAAATAGTCACCTGCGGCAACGCTGGACTTGGAGGAAGATGAAACTGGAGCATGATTGAGGCTTTCAACAGAGAACACCGCAACCGTGCACTGGCAATCCTTGGAACTTTCAGTCTTGAAAACTGGGCTGCTAGCTTTGAAGTAACATTCTTACTGTACCAGTTCGTGCTTCAAAGATGCGTAACCTATGGAGCACCTGTTTCTTGCAAATGCTATCCTCGTTAATACAAAACGGTTGAACTCCAATTCAGTTTAATCCGCTTTGCTTATTCATATATAGAGTGGTATTTACCATCTGTGGGGTTCTTTTCACATGGGTACCAACGAAAGAGCAAGAGTGATAGGACCGTGGATTCTTGGTTGACATCAAGTTTCTAATTTTCAAGTTTTCGATTGTTCTCTGCCTCGTAAATGGACTGGCGTTCAATCCCCATCAACTAACAACACACGACACATAGATCAATTGCTTTCTCTGAGCCAAGCCCAGCGACAGCAGAAACTTTCTTCATAATGGGATTCGAACTCTCAACCAAAATCAGTACGCCGCCATATTTGACTCTGTTCCAATCGTCTATCATCTCAACTCTCCACCGGAGGTTTTCAGGAGTCTTCCAAGTCTGCCGTTGTTCTTTCGTTTTTTTTGGCGAAGAGAAACAGGGTAAAGGAGTCCCACATCGGCATGATTAAGGAATCACGGAGCAGAGCAGGGAACAAAGGAGGAGGCGAGGCCACGGGACAAAGCATACCTTTCTCGGCCTTTTGGCTAAGATCAAGTGTAGTATCTGTTCTTATCAGTTTAATATCTGATACGTGGGCCATCGGTCCACATGATATTAAATTAATTTTTCGAGGGGGAGAGGCCGCCACAGTAGCTTGCTACTGGGCCTCTTGCGCGTCGCTCGGGCGTTGCACTAAAGTCCTTGCCCGGCGCACCCCACCCAAGCCCAGTCTAAATGATTTGCTTCTCTATTAGCCTCTATAATTTTAGCTTTGGCTGTAACATACTTTGGGTCGGCTACTCAATAGGCAGAGACGATGCTTTTGTGTTGCGGTAGACACCCTTTCAGGCGTGGTATCTGGCTTCCTTTGCGTCGATGAATAACTGTTGGGTTGTAGCTGTTGGAGCCCAGCAAACATTATTGCTGAAGCCTAGTGTGATCTGTCCCTGTTTCTCGGGTTTATTCGTGCCAAGTGGTTCTGTTCTTAGTATACAATGGAGCATTGGAGCCTTTTATGGATGGAGAAGGCCCTAGATTGGCTTTTTCGGAATTTTCTCTTATTAAAACTATGATTTTTTTTTTTTTCAAAAGGATCCAAAATTTGTTAAATAGCCTCGATGATTTTTAAAATTGCTTTAAGCAGTTGAGGTTTAAGATGGTAAAATCGGTAAGACTTTGATAGAATCATAAAATTGTGCAAATTTTGATCTTTGTCAATCGACAGAGTTAGTCCCAAAGGTAGAAAGTTTGGACCGAATAACTATGTATCACATGAAATAGAGATTTCAAAAGATGAGTTCGGCGTCAAATTTGCCTAACGCTATATGAGATGAAGTTGTACACAATTGATTGAATGAATTCGGACTTTATTTTAAGATGGGTTCTAATAGATAAGCTACTTCAACCCATTTACCATCTCATACCACCAAGGAAGCTACTCTCCGCTTTTGATATGAGAAAGGCTCATAACACTGTTCAAATAGAGGAGAAAAGGATAATAATAGTGCCACAAGTTTCATATAGTACGTACTTGGTGCTATAACCTTATAAGTGCAACAATCTCTAAAAATTGTCATTTTCACATGGCATCAGTCTCTTATGTCATCAAAAAATCACATGTAGTATTATTTTAGAATAGATAATCTAAAGTTATTCATAAGAGTTGTTAACACTCAATATATGGATCACATGACGTTGTTTGGCAACTTAAATTTGCCCAAAATTGATAAATTAGGTCCAACTTGCTCCGTAAACCAAACCATAAAGCCAAAATCTTTACCTGAAGTGAGAAATTATGTTTAGTTTTTCTTCCAAAAAATCCAAGCCCCAATTTCTTGTTTCAACTAGAACGGATTAATATGATAATGAGGTGCCTGTCTCATTGCATGATAAGGAAGGTGTTGATGAAATTGAACACGAGTTTCATCGGAAGGTTTGAAATCAACACCGGTTGTGTGGGGAGGAGCGATGGGTGCTGAGGGTGGGAGGGAGAGAGAGATGATAATGATGATGGGGGTGGTGATAGCGGTCCAAGCAAAGAGGGTGGCGGAGGGCAGTTAGGGTGGTGTCCAAAGTGAATCATTGATTTTGGCACGACCGACAAGAGTAGTTAAGGTTTGAATTGACAACATGATTAGTCCCAAATTCTCAAATTGGGGGTAAGAAAAAACTTGAAGGACATCGCTTTAAAATATTTTCATTGTCATCTCTTTAAGAAGTCATCGGCCCCATTTGGTTTAGCATTTCCAAGGGGCTTTCAACCCCGAAAGCCCATTGGGAAAAAAATTACGTGTTTGGTTCAGCATTTAGAGATGTCCTTGGCCAAATGCTAGCCTTTGAAATGCAAAACTATTCATCTATTTGACTTTTTTTTTTTTTTGATAAGTGTTCCAAGTCCTAAAACTTGTCACGAAAATGTATTTGGCCAAAAAGTGAATAAGTCCTCAAACTTGTCAAAATAGTTCAATTGAGTCCTAAAGCAAGTGGCATTTTAAATTAATTTTTATTTTCCAGCTGGCTTTTTAAATTATTTTTTATTTTCCAGCTGGCTTTAAATTATTTTTTATTCAATTTTTTTAAAAATGTATATTTAAAAACTAAAATTCATTTTTTAAAAACTATTAAAAAAAAAAAGAAAAAAAAGGGCAGAGGAGGCGGCCAATTGATGGCTTTTGAAATGCAAGTCCACCTCCGGCGATACCATTCATCCTTTTTTTTTTTTTTAAATTTTTTAACAGTTTTTAAAAATTAAATTTTAGTTTTTAAATATAAATTTTTAAAAATTTTGAATAAAAAATTATTAAAAAACCAGCTGGAAAATAAAAAATTATTTAAAATACTACGTTAGCGCCACGTCAGCATTTTCTGTCAATAAAACTAATTGCGTCAATTTTATGACTCAATTGAACTATTTTGACAAGTTTGAAGACTTATTTGCACTTTTTGCAAGTTTTAGGACCGAAATGCATTTTCGTGACAAGTTTTAGGACTTCCTAACACTTATCCCTTTTTTTTTTTAAAAACCGATCATCTTCTCACACTCCTAACCGCCGTTGATCGGCGACGGAGTTTTATTGGATTTTTTTTATATTTTTTAAAAAAATAATAAAAACCCTTTGCAAATGTTGGGTTCACCTTCTTTTTTTTGTCATTTTTATCTTTTGAAAATCAATAGCCCAACTTTTTATTAATATTCTAGAATTATCATTAATTAACGAAGATGATTAATACTATAATAATTAAAAAAATTATTCAAAGTTGAAAACAAACCTAAAAGAACCCTAGGCCAAAAGTTGAGCTTTGCATATAATCTATAATCAAATTCTTTTAATATAATTTTTAAATAAATATACTAATATATATCTTTTACATTGCTCTCAACATGAAAATGTAAAATATTATATAGTTATTGTTTCTTTTTTGTAATTTTAAAAATATTAAAACTAAAAAACTTAATTTGGTCACACTAAATGGTTTTTCAAATATATGTTTATCAAACAGTCTTGCATTTCCCTAAAACACTTTTCAGTTATAATTTACCAAAAAATTTAATATTTCGGAAAACCCCTTTACCTCAAAGATATTTGCATTTTCCCAATGACATTTTCCCAAAGCCGAACCAAACGGGCCCATAGTACATCTTAGAGGATTTTCAGGCTAAGGCAATTAAATGTAACTTAAGTGAACAATTTTAAAAGTCAACACTTATATGATTATTAGAAAAATTATAACAGAACACTTATTACATTTCATCATGCGTTTTAAAACCTTGTATTATTTTCTTGAAACAAGTCTAGAGCCATCAACTTAACTCCCTAATGGAGAGTGGCAAAGGCATGTAAAGATAATTTAAGATAGCAAAAACATCTTGAGATTCAATAGTTGAAAATAAGATCTCGTCAAATCACTCGCATGGTGTCAAATCATAGATGCTAGGGATGGACACGGGGCTCAAGCAATCAATGTCCTGTGGTGCCTTGTTACAAATGAGGCAAGGTAGGACGAGGCTCGCCAATCTAGCAAACCTTGAGCTAGCTAGATCTAAAGAGGGGTGAGCTTGAGCTCGACATGTCAATCGAGGCTCGAGGTCGCCGGATGCTAGTGAGGCTCGAGGCTTGAGGCTTGTTTATCTAGTGAGCCTTGAGCTCATTAGCGTTGGGTGAGCTTGACAAGCTTGAAGCTCGCCTGTGGTCCATTGCTAGCCGTCATCGTAGTCGGTAACTAGTTGAAGAAGAAGAAAAAAAAAAAAAAAAAGAAAAAGAAAAAGAAAATAAAAAAAAAATTATATTCTTAAAAATAAAAATAATTCAAAATTCAAAATTCAAAATTTAAAATAAAAAAGTAAAAAATAAAATTATATTAAAAAATTTTAAAAAAATTAAAAAAATTGTCCATTAAATTTGTGTTGCATAAAATCATTTTAGCAATAACATTTAAAAAAATCATAAGAAATAAACTTTCTTAGGTTTAGTTAAATGAGTTGGGGTCGGGTATGGGTAAAAATGTTTGCACTACAATAAATGAGTTATAAATGAGTTAAATGGGTCGATTTGGGTTGGACCATTTATGATCCGACCCAAATCCAACCCGATCCACCCATTCAACAAATCTAATGGTAAGTGAAACTCTAGAGGCTAAGATTGATTGATCTATTTAGTACTTTTGACTTGATTAATAGGTGAATGTTGACTTAGTGTTTTTTTTTTTTTTTGTTGGTCATACACTAATCCTACTCTAATACTTACTCTCAAACTTTTGCCCTGCCTCCTTGCAGGGTGTGGGAGTCGAAACTCACTCCTGAAATGAAATCGTCCCCACTCCAATCTTCCCTGAGAAGGTGGGGATTTGAACCCCTCACCTGCCCTTCCAAGTTGGAAGGGTGGCCATTGGGCGAACCCCTAGTGGTTTAATGTTGACTCAGTTTGAATACTAATCTTGTGTGTGATCATGCTTCAACAATAGCATGTTGAAATATCGTGTTATTTGACTTCAATTGATAAATATTTTGAGGTGTCAAAAGTGTGTGATCGACTCCTTAGAAAGTTTGATTCTATACTGAATCAGATAAGTTTTAATTTTGGAATCAAAAAGAATATTAGAGTGATTCTGATTAAGTGTTGGCTAAAAAAGACAAACTAATCGTTTTATCCATTTTCATCATTTAATCGATTGCCGATCAAGTTTCCAGTTCCGATAGCCGTCGATCTCTGACAAGTTACCAGTCTTTAACCAATCCACCGATTTTGTAACCTTCGGAGGACCCGCCAAGAAGGGTCCACGAGGAGACATGTCCTCCGACAGATTTCACATCCAGAATAAAGAGGCCTAACTCGAATCTCTGTAGAGGGAAGCCGCCTCCATCGCAACATGCCGTTCCTCCCTCCTCCTCGCTTTTGGTAGCAGACTTCGGATTCAGCGATAGTAGTTCGAAGCCATCGGAATCGAGGTCACGTCGGCAGCCGGTGAAGCTCTGCCGGTACCTCGATCTCCTCGGAAAAGCTTTATTCGCTTATGCTTCCTTAAGCATCGGCGAGGATACTTATACATGAGCCCTGTAACCTCGTCTGGCAAATAGCTTATCACGTCATTCTTGAATTGCAATCGACAGCACAGTGCGCTTGAAAGAACTAGTTAATATGTAGGCAAATCGGTTGACGTACAAAAAATTACTTATTCAGAGACTAAAAACGATGATTTGCTTAAACAAAAGGTATATTCTTTTGCACGACCTTACGTGATTAAATACGTCCTGGCTAGTTTCTGATATCTTTGATGTTAATACTTTCATACACTTGGCTTGAGCCTGCCACGGTGACGGTTGACCGTGTTGAGTGAAGCCGAGCATATTTCGGTTCGACGACTAAATCCAATTGAAATCCTTGATTGAGCTCAGTTAGGAGTGGAGTTTTCAAATTTCTCCAAGCGGATTCAATTATAGAGCTTATTATTTCGATCTTATTATTTGTCACACCAAACGTGCAGATTGAGTTGGTTCTTTTATAATTTTGTTCCAGTCTTTATGTTCTTACGCATTAGAGGTGCAACAAAAGGTAGAGAACCAAACAAATACGTGCCTGATCCCAGGAACACGACCCAAAATTAGAAAATTCAGTACGATTTGATTTCTAATCTTAAATGAATTTATCTTTTCTCAAATATTATTATTTCAATCGCTTTAGTTTTCGCATTAAAAACAGACCGAACCTAACCATGCCATGCCCAATAGTAAAACTTACGATGATTTTTTATATTATTACGAAGAAAGCTCAATTTATTAAAGTATTACACGAAATTCCAGCAAAATACAGCAGTCGGATATGCAACGAACTAGACATGAAATAAGACACTAACACAAAAGCAAAAAAAGCAAACAGACACTCATCTTCAACCAGTCAATCCATTTCATGTCCAAAGCATCAACGCCCACCTCATCCCCACCGCGAATCAGCAGCTGTCTGTGATGGATCGGTGGTGTCGGCCTTCCCTGCTAGCGGGGGGCGCACCTCCGGCTTCGCGAACGCCATGAACCCTATCAAGTGCCCGGCGATGGCCGCGAGGAAAATGCCGCCGTTGAAGGACATGAGGGCGAGCATGGCCAGGTATGCGAGCCCCATGCGCAGCGCGTGCAGCAGCGACCGGAGGGCGCCGGCCGCGACGCCCGGCTTGTCGGGGAGGAAGGGGCGGCAGTGGGACAGCCACTCCACGAAGACGCAGAGGGCGAAGACGAAGAAGAGGGCGAGGGCGTACATGCCGGACCGATCGCCCGGCCAGCCGGAGAAGAGGATCTCGGAGCGCGCGCCCCAAAAGAAGGTCATGTGGTGGTGGGGCGGCATGTCGGGCATCCCGTCCATGCCGGGCATTTCGTTCGTGTCTTTCACGGCCGGAGCTTGAGCGGCGAGAACGAAGGCGCGAAGTAGGGATATGGGGGGAGATGTGATCGTACCGACGAAGAGGGAAGGATATTATACTTCTCGAGCACTGCTAACTTTTCTGCGTTCAAACGGCAATGACCCCCTTTGAAAGCTCCAGACGAAATTTCGCAATCAATTTCGTCACCCCTCATTGTTGATGAGTACGAAAACCGCGTTATGAAACTACTTTATGAATGTATCCCGATGTGAAAAGATTATGAAAAGGAAAAAAAAGTTATACATCGAGTATTTCGAATTCCTCCAATCTTATTTAAAATCCATTTGTAGGTGAACAATTTCAAATGAAATGATGAATTAATGGGTTAATATTGATATATCTTGGTCACATTCCCGGGCGTAAGTAGAATAGATCGCATTGCCTTTTAAATTTTACAATAGTCTTTTGTTGTTTTACAGAACAGGATATTCAGTCTTCTTGACTTGGCTAGTCTTCCATATTTGACCCCTGACGTAGAACTTAGGGATGTAATATCAAGCCCCCCACAGTGATTAGACAACTCTTTCTTTCGTTGGACAAAGCCGAAGATCACGCTGTCCAATTATCATCCCATCACGGTGCGTTAAGCATCAGGGACGATTAGATAAATCAAACATCTACCCGATCGAAATTCGACAGCACGGAAAATGATCTGCATCTTTCGGCACGTATCGAAAAGATTTACTTCGGCGAAGCTTCGTTCGACTTTAAAGCGACGCCGAGCTGATGGAACGGTAAAAGTACACGATTCATCCATCAGCGCCTCGCAAGGATCCACGGCATACCATGGCTGTGTTGACCTTGACTTCAAAAGTCTGGCACGGTACATTATTAGAGCCACGTCGGCGTCTCGTGGAGACGACCACGAAGACTCGCGCGAGTCTTCTGCTTTCTGTCCTTTTGCGAGAGACGACGCCTTTCGTGCTATTCGGGTCGAGATCCAACTTCCGGGACGAGTCATTGGAGAGCTTTCGCGGTGCTTTTTGCCCTTTTGACAAGGCGCAGAAATGAACGGGGGGGTCGAGGACTTTCTGACGCTCAGAGTCGTTGGTGCTCGAAGAGATGGAGATCTTTCCTGGCCAGTGACAGTTGCTACTTTCTTTCGCAAGGCTGAAAAGTGAATTTATAGTGGAAAATCGATTGCTCCGAGTGGGAAACAACGGACTTTTTGATAAATAATTATGATGGTAAATTCAAATTATATTCGACTTTCGACCGTGAGTAATTAATATTTTACTGACAAACTACGTAAAATCTTTGAGATGGTTATGGCCCGATGGTGGTGGACTTGTCGTACAAATTTATTGCCTTTTTGACTGCAGAGAGACTTGGACCACGCAAGGTGAGCGGGGCCCGCAATCATGTCACTTTCCAAACGAAGTCATTACCACGGCCTCCGGCTTTTGACGATACGACAATAATGCGTCTGTCCCGTATATAATTACAAAATCGCCATATAATGGAAAGCCGAAAAACGCGTAAGAAACCAAAAACGACGCTTTTATATAAGTGGAAAACGCCATTTAAAATAAAATAAAATTCCGAACCGGTACTCTCCACACATTTTCCCCAAATTAATTTTCGTTAAAAAAAATCTAAAATAGTATCTCTACGGCACATCTGTCTCAAGCTGAGTTTTATTTTCCAAAAAAATCTCAAACTAGTAAAATCCACAATGCGGTAATTCAATACTAAGTTTCATCTTATAAAAAATTTCAAATACCACCGTATCTTCGATTTGAATTTAAAAAAAAAAAAAATCCACTAAAATACATATGTCTTGGCACACATAGAATTTTCACTGATTCTCCACATCAGATCTTTTAGCAATCGTTTGGCATTGTGTGTTGACACATTTGCACTATGGGTAAATTCAAATCAAGGTATTGTTTGGTTTTCTTTTACAAGATGGAAATGAGTGATTTTGGATTTTTTGGGAGAATTTTTTTTTTTTTTGGTCTGAAAAGTGAGACAAAAATTAGCTTGGGATAAATATGTCATGGAAGTTTTAATTTAGGTGGCAATCGTTGCCTAATTCTCTATTATGTCAGAAAACTGGATCAAAAAAGTAAAAATGTAAAAACCTTAACCTCGCTTTTGATTTAGTAAAATAATAATAATAGTAATGTAAAAACCTTTTTTTTTTTATATGTAAAAGGCTTTACAAATATAATTTTTATCAAACGGTATTTAAAAAAGAGTTGTTTTTTTCAATACATTTTAAAATTATAATTCACCAAATGCTATTTACATTTCAGAAAACCTCTTTAACCCAAAGTATTTATATTTCCAATGATAATTTTCCAAAATCGAACCAAATGAGTCTTATTGGGCTGGAGAGAAGTTGATCATAAAACCTGAGAACCTTTTTTTCAAGTGAGACACAACATATTTGACAAAAATATAAAAACAATTAAAAAGAACTGTACAAGTTAATATTTAGTCTTTGGTGAAAAGCAAAAAGCCTGGTAGTCTCACTGCTCTACGGCCAAACAATTAATGAGCTGGTAGTTGATAGAGGTGAGCATGGCATAGAACTAAAACCTAAGAATTAGATTGGTGGGATGATTTCTAGGATACACAATATATGATACCCAAAACTTAAACAAGTCTTAATTATTAATTATTAATTATTATTTTTATTTTTGCGCAATCCTGCGATATTCCATGATATTTAATGATGGGTATGTAATTTAAAATTACTGATTTAAGTTTCTTTTTTCTAGTGATATTTATGACTAATACTTTTACTTTGTCAAAATTTCATAATTTTTGCATATCGAAATATAAGCATGATTAATAAATTATAATAAATAATAGTCATTAGAAATTGTTTCCGCGAGTATAGATTTTAGATTTTAGATGAAACTTGAATGGGATTCAAAATTGCTAACTCCTGTTTGAGGTACCGAAATCCGGCCTGCCAAGAAGGGGTCAACGAACAAAGGGGTCCTCCGAAAAAATTTCACATCCGGAGTAAAGAAGCCTACCTTGGATTCCACGCCAGAGGTAAGGGAAGCCGCCCGTGCCGTTACATGCCGTCCACCCTCGTCCACTCTCGTCCACACACTCCGCATCTCTCTCTCTCTCTCTCCTGGCTTTTGGGAGCGGACTTTGGATCCTCCTGTGGCGGTCGTTGGAAGCCACGGAGATCAAGGTCACGTCAGTGTCCAGAGAAGCCTCCACCAGCACCAGTACACCACCATCTCCTCCCTGGAAAGAGCAAAACACGCTTGCGCTTTCCTTAGCCATCGCGCGACAGTGTCTCGCTCAAACAGAACACGTCCTTTCGCACGAACCCTAGGGGGGTTTATACACCACCAGCTCTTTCCACTTTCTCCAGTCGACGTTAATATTTTCGTTCCGCTCGGGGTCGAGCCTGCCATGGCGCCATGTATCAGTGGGGCAACCCAGGTGCCTTGTTTCACCGTGCAGCTAATCCTCGTCATTAAAAAAGAAATCCCACATACATGTAGATGGAAGGAAGACGACCCGTGATGATTGAAAAATTCAATTCGAATCCGTTTCTAAATCTTATAGATCAGATCCTCCTTTTCCATATACTACCATTTCAATTGCGTCTGGCGACGAATTTATGATGGTTGCGGATTAACAAAAGAAAGCTCTCTGAAATAAAGGACCGTATGAAATTCCAGCAGAGTATAGTAGTCGGACATGAGGCAACTTTACATGAAACAAGACAGCAGGAAAAAGCAAAAAAGCTGCTCGAAACGAGCCACGGACCTTTATTTCAATCTGTCTCCGGCTTCAGTAAAATATGTAAATCATACCATTCCATGATTTTTACATAACCACACATATCTTCATTCTGTTACGTTTTAACTCGCCACGACAACACCACAACTCGTTAATCACCAACCAACAATCTATTTCACATCTAAAATCTCAGCCACACCCACCTCGCACCCGCCGGGAATCAGCAGCTCATCGGCGGCAGGTCCGCGCTGGCCTTCCCCGCGTACGGCCCGCCGGCCGCCGCCTCCTCCGGCTTCCCGAACGCCCCGCTCGCGAACGCCAGGAACCCCACCGCGTGCCCGGCCACCGCCGCGAGGAACACCCCGCCGTTGAAGGACATGAGCGCGAGCATCGCCAGGTACGCGAGCCCCACGCGCACCGCGTGCAGCAGCGACCGGAGGACGCCGGCCCCGACGCCGCCGGGCTTGGCGGGCAGGAGGATGCGGCTGTGGGAGATCCACTCGACGAGGAAGCAGAGGGCGAAGACGAAGACGAGGGCGAGGGCGTACATGCCGGCCCGGTCGCCGGGCCAGCCGGAGAAGAGGATCTCGGAGCGCGTACCCCAGAAGAAGGTCATGTGCATCATCATCCCCTCGTGGTGTTGCGGCGGCGCCATCGCCCCGTCCATGCCGGGCATGTGGTCGTGGTCCATGCCGTCCATGGTCGGAGCTCGAGGCGCTGAGGACGGGGGAAGCGGACGAGGGTTCCGAGCTCGGGATCAGAAATCTGGGTACTCGAGGGAGGCTTTGTGTTTTATAAAGGGTGATGTGATCGTACAACAGAGGGCAGACCCGGTACTCAATTCCTCGTGCAGTACGTTTTTCTGCTCAAAACGGCAAGAACACTTTGAAAGTTTCAAACAGCATTTCCCGACCACGCGCGGTGGAATTGCGGAATAAATCTTGTCACGCGTTCGTAATAATTTTACGGTGTAGCCGGATAGGATAAATACCCTTAAAAAGAAAAGTATCTCTCGAAAAGTTGGAACCTTTTTATTCGCAATCAGTACTCAGATGAACAATTTCTAATAACGTGATAAATTATCAATTAGACGTTTATACACTTAAGTAGAATCGATCACAAGACTTTCTAAGCCAACTTCTTACCCTAATTTTTGTTTTTGTTTTATATAACGTGATATAGAAAAATTGCAACTCCAATCTTTATAGATTCTTGTCCACCTATATCATTTAGGGCTTGATTAATAGAGTGATTTGGTGTGGCTTTCAAGGTTATATTGGATGTGGGATGGTAAGATTTAAATATAAAATCTACCACATTCCAATAAACATTTAATTTCTCACTCAATTCAATTATCTCTAGGATTTTTCTTCCCTCCGAGAAAGAGATGAAGAAGAGTATTTTTATTGATTCCATCTAATGAAATATTGGAACTTATTTTGTACACAATTGATGTAAACTTTTGTGTATACCTAGAATGGCTGATACATATAACTTTTTTAGGGGTAAGAAAATGGGGTAAAATGCCAAAGCCCAAGTGTAACAATATCACACTATGTGAATTGAATATGACTAAATTGTTGTGTCAGTAATTTCCAACGAAAATTGAACATTGAAATTTTGTGCAATAGCTTAGAATTAAAAATTGATAAAATTAAAAAAATTTAGAATTGAATCGACATTTATTCAATAAGTTTAAGCCATTTACATTTTTAAGTTCTTGAGAGGGGGATTGGCGTTGTTCCTCCTACTGGCCTTGTTCGATGTCTTCAAAGAATCTTTTAAGCTTTTACAATGCAGCTGGTTGAATAAAGACGTTGGTCAATTACGACACGAATCAAGCATAGAAATACAATGCAAACAACATTTTCTTGTAAGGTTTCATACAATCAAGAGAAAAGGGAATATCTATATTAGCAAGATACTAATGTTGTCCATGAAAAGAATGAGTTCATAGCAAAACGAGGGTGATGAGATCAATTTCTTGCTGTTAAAATGTTTCAAAAATCATTTGAAAATCAAGAAAAGTATGGAGCTCGAGTGACGCGGTGCGACGCATGGTGCCGGGCCAGCTAAATCATATTTGGGGATTGGGTCAAATTGCGCACGAGATCCTACATAAGCTCTCAATTTACATTTATTTTGTTGCCGTCTCCTTTCTTACTCTTTTAGGTCTTATCCTGCCCCTTCTATCTATAGCACGAGTCTTCATCAATCCCTTGATCACATCTCCTCAATAGGCCAAACAATAAGATCTTCGTCCAGGTCGACCAAATCATATCCTAATTGCTTCTCTCATCTTATCGTCGGTTGGATTGACAATTACGTTTTTTTCGTATATAATAAGAAAAAATTACTCCAAAAATTATAAACTTAGTGTATGGATGTCAATTTGATTATAATTTTTTTAAATTGATCCATTTAATCACAATATTTTCCATGATTCATTTCGGCTGATTTTAACAAGAAATTGTTGACATAGACGTAGGCTATCTTACATGACACGACCAGAGACAACATAGACAATTTTGCATTTTTTAAAAAAAAAAAGGGAAAATTTTTCAAGAAAATTTTGAGAAATTTGCAAAAATTGTTTGCGTTAGCTCCAATTGTGCCTTGTAAGATAACCGGTGTTTAGATTAGTAACTTTCTGCCAAAATTATCAAAAAGGATTGTATTAGTAAATTCTCAAAATGTTTAAGACTAAGTTGGCTAAATAAATAAGTTTATGAGCAAGGTATTAAGTTTAGACCTTTTTTTTTGGTAATTATCCCATCATTTTCATCAATAATCAAACTTCAATTTTTGAAACCAAGTATTCCTAATTAACATTACACAGGGGATCCGTTCACTAAACTCCCCTAAGCCATTTTGATGAATATCTTCTTGATTTCTTCCCATTATCTCAAAACCACGTCTTCGTCGGGCCCGATTTCATAGATCATCAGGACGTAAGACAATGGAAATGCAAAACCCTAGATAGCAAAACATTAAATCAATTAGGGCTTGCGTCCATAGCTCACAAAAGAAAAGGTCATGGTATATTATAGAATATTGCTATTTAATATTGTTTGACTTTACTCCTTTTCAAGAAACAAATGAGATCAGGATCATACACCCACATCGTTGACTCTAATTAGCTGATTTATTATTAGTGACTAACGAGAGAGGAAACATAATGCAGAAACGGAAAAGGCATGATCCTTGCCTGTGACATTGACATTGCTGATCCAACTCAACGTCTGGAATAGTATTCTACGAGACAAGCGTTTGAGCATCTAATACCATCAGCCCGCCGATGCCAATGTGGGGTCCATCCCAAATTCAAGTATTCCCTTATCGATCTCGCTAGGAAAAGTATCAAAAATTTTAAATTTATTGTATTGGTACCAATTTAGTGCCAAACTTTTTCAATTGGACCAATTCAATCTTGAGCCTTTTTACAATGATATCAATTGAGCCCATTCATGATTCAACTAATTTAGGTTATAAATAACTAACATGAATGTCGGCCATTTTATGTGGCAAGATTGGCGCTAGTGTTGACCTGGACATTTGTTTTCAATATTTTAATTTTTTAATTTTTTAATATTTTTTCTTTCCTTTTCTTCTAAAAGAAAGAAAGAAATTAAAAAAAAAATATTAAAAATGTCAACATCAAAACCAATCATCCCATGTAGGATAATTAGCATGTTAGTGATTTCCATCCTAAATTAACTGGATAGACTTAATTAGTATGAATGTGAAAAATGTTTAAAATTAAATTGGTCCGATTAAAAATGTTATGACTAAATCATACCAAAGCGATGAGTTTAAGATTTTTTTGACACCTTTCCTTATCTTGCTCATCCATCAGTGTTGAACATTCCAAGTGTCATCATTTTCATCAATAATCAAATTTCAAATTTTGAAACCAAGTATTCCTAATTAACATTACACAGGGGATCCTTTCACTAAACTCCCCTAAGTCATTTTGATGAATATCTTCTTGATTTCTTCCCATTATCTCAAAACCACGTCTTCGTCGGGCCCGAGTTCATAGATCATCAGGACGTAAGACAATGGAAATGCAAAACCCTAGATAGCATAACATTAAATCAATTAGGGCTTGCCATCATAGCTCACAAAAGAAAAGGTCATGGTATATTATAGAATATTGCTATTTAATATTGTTTGACTTTACTCCTTTTCAAGAAACAAATGCGATCAGGATCATACACCCACATCGTTGACTCTAATTAGCTGATTTATTATTAGTGATTAACGAGAGAGGAAACTTAATGCAGAAACGGAAAAGGCATGATCCTTGCCTGTGACATTGACATTGCTGATCCAACTCAACGTCTGGAATAGTATTCTACGAGACAAGCGTTTGAGCATCTAATACCATAAGCTGACCGATGCCAATGTGGGGTCAATCCAAAATAAGTATTCCCTTGTCGATCTCGCTAGGAAAAGCATAAAAAAAATTTAATTTATTGCATCGATACCAATTCAGTTCCGAATTTATTCAATTGAACCAATTCAATCTTGAGCTTTTTTACAATGGTATTAATTGAGCTCATTCAACTAATTTAGGTTAGAAATTACTAACATGAATGTTAGCCGTTTTATGGGGTACGAATGGTGCTGGTGCTAACGTGGACATTTGTTTTCAATATTTTAATATTTTCCTATTTTTTCTTTCCTTTTCTTCTATGGATAAAAAGAAAGAAAGAAATTAAAAAATATTAAAAATGTCAATGTCAGAAGCAATCATCCCATGTAGGATAATTAGCACTGACGTCCGTAATTTCCAGCCTAAATTAGTGGATAAACTCAATTAGTATTAATGTAAAAAAATGTTTAAAACTAAATTGGTCCGATTAAAAATGTTATGACTGAATAATACTAATGTGATAAGTTAAAGATTTTTTTGACACCTTTCCCATCTTACTCGTGCATTAGTGTTGAACATTCAAGTGTCATCGTCCGAGCACAACAAAGACTACTTCGTCTTGGGTCGTTATCAGCATCATTCTATCTTCTCATATCAATCCATAGCCGCCTGAAACGGCTGGGAATCTTAGGGTGTGCATGGAAACGTTTCTTAGAAATATTTCTGGAACACTTCTATACGGAAAGTGTTCCCCGGAACAAAAAGGCGAACGAAACGCGTTTGGTTGCGTTTCTGTTTTTTTTTTTTTTTTGTTTCGAACGAAATAAGAACAAAAAAAGAAACAACAATTTGTTGTTTCTTGCTCTAAAACATTTCTTGAAGAAACATTTCTTCTCTTCTTCTCTTCTTCTTCTCTTCTTCTTTTCTTCTTCTTTTTCTTCTTCTTTTTTCTTTCGCTGGTCGCCGACCTCGGCCATGGCCGGCGATCGGCCGTCGAGGCTCGGCCTCGGCCATGGCCGGCGACCGGTCGTCGAGGCTCGGCCTCGCCTTGGCTGGGCGAGCTCAGGCTCGCCCAGATCCGGTGAGCCTCGCCGTGGCTGGGCGAGGCTGCCAACCCCGTCGGCCGGTCGCCAGAGGCCGTGACCGGCCGAAAAAAAGAAAAAAAAAATAAAAGGAAAGGAAAAAATAAAAAATAAAATACAAATGTTTAAAAAATTAAAAGAAACAAAAAAAGAATAAAATTTACCAAACGTGTTTCGTTTCATTTTTTATTCCCTAATTCAAACATTACCAAACACATTATTTTGTTCAAAAATTGTTCCCTAACGTAAACACTTTTTTTTGTTTCTCGTTCCCGGAACAAAAAAAGAATGTAAACGTTATCATTCGCACCCTTATTCTCTGGAAAAAAAAAAAAAAACCTGATACAAGCAATCAAATCGGAAGGTACAAAAGTTTCATTTTCATTATCATGATCATGATCAACCCATTTGGAAAAAGACTATGGAGAGCCAGGTGAATAATTCTCAGGGCCTTTCCCTCCATTGCAGCGCAAGTATCGAGAGCCTGCAGACCGCGGAGGAATCGATACTTTCTTCATCTTTTAGGAAGAAGGAGATGAATAGGAACAAGAAAAGAGGATACAAATCCCCGGCCAATTCCGAATTTGGAAATTTCACGAACATTTTCTGTGCTTATAAACAGAGGGTAAATATGATAAGGGCACATATTAGAGATAAACCGATGAGCTGGCCGGCAGGCAGCAGGGGGCGGGTCTAAAATATTGCTGGGCAGGTTCCGGCTCAGGTCCGACATGGTCTTGCCGGGCGTCATAACTTTGTGTGCTTATTCAGGCCGATCTGAAACTGCCCTCGGGCTGGGATTGGGCCCGGGGGCTGCCGGGCCGTGATCGAAAAGATGCCACGTCATTTAGTTTTGACGCGGAGCATCAATGGTGGTCCATACACACACGGTGCTGTGTCTTCACAAGTTGCACTTAGTTTTGGTAGAGTCGTCACAACCATCTAATACCAGATCAGAGATATGCACTTAAACTTCCTGAGGAAAACACAGAAACTATAAAATCAAGAAATTCAAGCCCCCAAAAGAGAAAAATCACAAGCACAGAAACTAAAAACAACAGTATAGTACATGAGACTACTTGTTCCGACATCAAAGTTAATTCAACAGTTCGTCGTGGGAAGATCGGTAGATGCTTTTCCCGGAGGCGGCGTCTTCTGAAAAGCCCTACTTCCGAAGAAGAAGAAGCCCACGCCGTGCCCGAGAATGGCGACGATGAGCACACCTACGTTGAAGGACATCACGGCCAGCATCAGCAGATAAGCAAGCCCGACGCGCGTGGCATGCATGATGGTCCGCAGGACACCGGCGACGACACGGTTCGACTTCAAGCCTTCTCCGATGAGCCTGCAGTGAGAGATCCATTCAACGAGGAGCGCGAGCGCGAAGACGAAGACCAAGGCCAGCACGTACATGCCAGTCCGCGTGCCGGGCCACCCGGCGAAGAGGATCTCGGAGTTTCTCCCCCAGAAGAATGTCATGTGGGTGTAGCTCTTGTGCTCCATGCTGCTCATCCCGTCCATCGCCTCCCTCCCTCCCTCCCTCTCTTTCTCGGTTTTGGCCTCTCTGTATATACGGTGATGCGTGGTTTGAGGTGTTGTATTAGGGCATGGCATTTGGCACAAGGCTGATGTATTTTTTCCACAGGTGTGCAATGCGAAGGCAAACTACACACAGCGACAAAGGCGTGTTGAGACCAGTTGAAAATGAGGTTTTGAGGGGTCGTACATTGAAGCAGAACGCGAATCATGTACTACACAAAGCTTAGCCACACTTACTGCCAGTTGGGTCAGGCTAGGGGTGAGAGGTTATGTTCCTTTCGTCATTCTAAACCCTAACCTACCTCGGCATGCGTTAAAGCCTCAAAATGGAACCTGAACCTACCCGCGGGAAGAGAACTCGGAACCCACCCCCGTCACAGTTCCAGGTGGCCCAGTTCCAACAGTGCCTCCTTTTTTTTTTTTTTTTTTTTTTCAGATTTGAACTATAACATATGCGCACGTTACCAAAAAAAAAAAAAACTATAACGTATGCGCACGTTACCAAAAAACTATAACGTACGCGCACGTTACCAAAAAAAAAATAAAAACTATAACATATGCACACGTTACCAAAAAAATATAACGTATGCGCACGTTAAAAAAAAATTATAATGTACGTGTATACTACATGGTAACTTCCCATTGACATGTTATCTTAATACATTAACTTCGCACTGCACAACAATAATTTCAAAACAAATAGCAAACTAGAAAGTAGAAATAAAACACCACTAGAACAAGAATGTCTAGAGGTACAAGTTTTGAAAACAATTTTGATTAAACCCTTAAATGAACTCAGAAAATTCTGAAATTTGGACACGTTGTATTTAAGACCTAGAGGTACAAGTTTCATAAAGAAATCGTAGTCCAATTCGTTCTTGATTAAAAGATAAAATCGATTTACTTTTCCTATTCTCTACTTGCACAGTTTTTGAAATTTTTTTGGTTAAATAGGCAAATGAACTACAAAAATTACGAAATTTAAATATGTTGTAGGGAAGACATGAAGAGAGATATTTCATGCAGAACACATTTCCAAAAGAACCTCATAAAAAATGATATAGTCCACGCATTGCAACTTACAAGATCCGAACACATCAGATTGCAAAGTTTTAGAAACATTTCCGATTAAATACCCAAATGACCTTAAAAAATTATGAAATTCGACTATGTGATAGCCAAGACCATAAGGTAGATACTTCATGAAAACATCGAAGTCAAATTCGTCCTAGATAATTAAATATGGACGGTTAAAATCCCTGTTCATAGTACCGTAATTCCAGATCTAACCATCTCCAAAGGACCACGATTTCACCTACCTATTCTTGTTTTTTTTCTCTAAATTTTTTATATGTGGTACCTCAGGATGTCCTTTACAACTTTTGTTAAGAAACCGAAGTGAAATTTCGACAAAAATGTTGCCTTACAGTCCATGCATTCATCAAGGGTCAGTCCCAAAATCTCCAGATCCAGTCTTCCCAAAGAATAACGATTTCACCCACTTATACTTGTTTTTTTTGTCCCAAATTTGAGTATGTTATACTCCAAGAATTCCTTTACAACTTTCATTTAGAGGCCGAAGCCAAAATTCAACTATAACATCACATACAAGTCACTAGAACATCCAAGGTCGAGCTTTTTCTGCCCTAAATAACCGGTTCCGGTTCCGGTTCCGAAACAGGTTCCGGTTCCGAAATCGGTTCCGGTTCCGGTTCCAGGACCGGTTCCGGTTCCTAGAAAAAAGGAACCGGAACCGGAACCGGTTCCCCTTGGAACCGGGAACCGAACCGGACCCTCCTCCGGTTCGGTTCCGGTTCCCGGGTAACCCGGGAACCGTGCTCAGCCCTAGGTCAGGCGAGTTGGAGCCATTCGCATGAAGAAGTGGATTGTCAATTGACTTGGCTTCATAGATTGATTTCTCCATCAAATCCACAGTTGATTAATCCCATCCCAAGCAGAGAGGCGTGCCACTGCAAGGTAGCCTTGTGTCACCGTGTTGAGGTTCTCACGACTTGATGTATCAAGAAATGATCCTAAGGAACGGAATAAGCCTCAAACTTCTTCAAGATATATATTTGCATTTAAGATACCTAATAAGATAGACAGTAGTCTTATATTTAATATGGTAAATGGTAGTAAATATGATAGAAGCTAGTTGAAAAGAGTGGATCTCCATATGTATAAATAAGAGTATTCATCTCATTTGTTTCGTCCAGCATTCGTGAAATGGAAGTACATTCTCTCCCAAAACTTCTCTCTCTAAATAATTTATCTTTCTATGATTTGGGCGAATTAGTAAGCGAGTGTTTGATCCTTGGAAAAAAGGCTAAGCTCAGGTGATCCAACGAATTAAAGGAAGCCTAAACTGCCACAGTTTTTTTTATCTCAAGCGTCGGCCCGTGACACCTGCCGTGAGAAATGGTAATTTCAGAGGTTTTTTAATTGGACAAAATGCGGAACATTGACCAAGTTCTCCTCTAATGCTTAAAAAATTATCGCTCTCTTTTTTTTTTTTTTTATCCTTTTTGATTAAGCAAGTACCGAATAATAGCTATTGATTTGCTTCTTATTATGTCGAGCTTAATTGGATGGGCGATGTGCATATTATATAGGCAAGGATCATGTATGATTATAGGAAAGTTACTCCATTAATCCTAAATTTAAATTTATTATCCATATGTCATTTCCGTTCCAGACTCTTCGATTTTGTTAACTTAATCTTAAATTTTTGCACAAGATTTCAATATAATCTTTTCGATCAAATTTTCATTAGATATCGCTGACGTGGTGACCCAGCCATCACTGGTCATCCTATGAGGCACATCACCTCGTGAGCAATTTTTGAGATGGCGGCTCGGTCATTGTTGGCCATCCTATGAGTCTCATCGCACGTGAGTGTATTCCAGCAATAATGGTTAGAAAGATTACATTGGAATTTCGCATAAATATTTATGATTAAATTGACAAAATTGAAAAGTTGAAAACTATAATGACATTCATACACTGTTTGCAATTGATTGGATACTTTCTTGCACGAATTGTTATGCACTTGATTCCTCGCTAATTAGTCATGAAACCAGATGATTAGAACTAATTGGGGAAAAGTGCCAAAAAAGTCATAAACTTTTTGGCTTTGTGCCGATTTAGTTCTAAACTTTTTTTTGGTACCGATTTAGTACTAAACCTTTTTACGTTGTGCCAATTCAATCATTTCTGGCCAATTTTGGTCGGATTTTGCTGATTGGATATCGCGCTTGACGTGACTTGATCAAGGCTTTGACATGTACAATTTTTAATAATATTTTAATATTTTTGATATTTTTATTATTTATTATTCTTTTTCTTTTTCTTCTCATCTTCTTCCTCCAGCCGGTTGCCGGAGCTTGACGACCGGCCAGAGGCAACGGCCGGCGGCTGTGAGGGCGGCCTTGCGCCGGGCGGGCACCGGCGAGGCTCGCCCTCGCCGGATCTGGTGAGGGTCGAGCCTCGCCCATGGCCGGTGAGAGCGAGCCTCACCAGCTCAGCACGGGGCCAGTTGCCTCGGAGAACCCCATGAATCACAAAACCCCCATCCCTAACGAATCGCCGTTGCGGGAGAAATAGGTGAAAATCCGGGGCCAAAGCCGCGCGACCGAAGACACCCCGAGCTCTCGTAAACCCTAGAGATGACGACGATGACGAGTGGAGGAGGGAGGAAATTTCTGGGGCGAGATTGGGATCAGAGAATGGAGCTAGGGAGGAGTCCAACTGGCCTCGCGTCGAGCTGGCGGGGCTCGCCCTCGCCGGCCATGGGCGAGGCTTGACCCTCGCCACCTAGGCCGTGAGGGCAGCCTCGAGCCGGGCGGGCGAGGCTCGCCCTCACGGCCATTGGCGAGGTGGCCGGCGAGGGACCTCGCCGGCTGTCGCCTCTAGCCGGTCGTTGAGCTTCGGCGACTGGCTGGAGGAAGAAGATGAGAAGAAAAAAGAGAAAGAAAAAAGAAAAAGAATAAATAAAAGAATAAAAATAAAAAATATTCAAAAATATTAAAATATTATTAAAAAGTATACACGTTAGCGCCAATCATGCCACGTTAGCTGGCCGACGTCCAATCAGCAAAATCCAACCAAAATTGGTTGGAAAAGACTGAATTGGCACAACGTAAAAATGTTTAGGACTAAATCGACACCAAAAAAGGATTTATGACTAAATCGGTACAAAGTCAAAAGGTTTAGGACTTTTTTGGCACTTTTCCTGAACTAATTGGCTTCGATTCGTAGTGGAGTAAGTTAAACAATACTTAATAAAATGTACTACACAACACGCTGCCTTTCATTATCTTATGGACTCCCTTATGAACTCATGTCTAACAACAACTTTGTGTGAGTTAAAGGGAATGAATCGATACATATACATCAAAATGGCTTAGGGGAATGTACTAAAAGGATACTATAATGGTTAGAAATACTTGATTTTAAACAACCCAAATTTATTCGACCAAAAAAAAAAAAACCAAATTTGATTATTGATGAATTTCCTTGGTAGGTGGATTTTCTTTCCCTCCTCATCAGACTCTTGACTGGCGTGCTTTCTAAAAATCTTTTATGTCTGGGTAGCTGTTACATTTGAATCTACAACTCATTTCTCTTTCTCTCTCTCTCTCTCTCTCTATATTACACCGAGTCATGCTTCCACCCGCGGTCGCCATCGTCATTTCATTTTCTGCGCGCGAAAGCGCGTGCTTGTGCATGTGGGTATTCAATGTCAATTACCATAGATCGACCTCGAAATGGGGTCGACAAAAGGGCAATGACCAAAAATCTCTAAGCTCAAGAATGACAACTTCTATAGAACTTCGTTATTCTTTGATAGCTTATGGCATCGAGTGCAGGGCGGTTAAACATTAAGATGTATGTGCACGAAATGAAAGTAGTGGAGAATGCTTCTTTGGACATGCAGCACACAAAACAAAATGAGGATTAAGATTGAACTTACTTAAGAAAAGGTAATTGTCGATCCGATCAAGGATAAGATGAGAAAAGCTTGCAAGAGATGATTTAATCGACCCAGAGAAAGACCTTATCTATGCTCTGCTGAGAAGATGTGACCAAGGATGAAGATTGTGGAAAATTGTCCACAATGTTCTAAACATTGCACTTTCTTAATAATTTATTCATAAATATTTTCATGTTTTGTTAATTGAATCCATTGGCCAATTTTAATCGGAAATTATTGATAGGGATGTTAATCATCCTACGGGGCATAGTCGGTACTGATGTTATTATATTTTTCTTTTCCTTTCTTAAATTATTTATTTATTTATTAAGGGTAGACTGGGGAGCTGTTGGTCATTAGGCCGAGGCTTGACGACCCCCACCGACCACTAGGCGACGGCTTGCAACCCTTGTGTGTGGTTGGCGAGGGCCATGAGTCCTCACCTAGATTCGAGCAAGGATTGCAACCCTTGTTATGGCTAGCTAGGGCTTCTAGCTCTCACTAGTTGCATGCCAAGGCAGCCAGTACCAGTAGGCCCTTGCCGATGGCTAGCGGGGGTTGCAAGGCCTTGCTTAGTGGCCGATGGGGTTTGTCGGGTCTTTGCAGGTGGTCATCCCTTACAAGTACTTAACAATAAAAAAAGTAAAAGAAAGAGAAAGAAAATAAAATATAAAAATTCAAAAAAATATTATTTAAAATTATTTATATTAAGACCGATCGTATGTTACTATAAGATGGTTGTCATTCATCTAGCCATTTTCAACAAAATTATCCTAGTTAGAACTAATTTGTAAATATAAAATTATTTATAATTAAATTGATAAAAATGTAATAATTTTTTTTTTTTGAGTAATTTTCTCACTAAAAAGGGTAGCCTAGACGAACGTGAAAGGAGACGATAAGAAAAGACAGGTAAATTTTTAAGGGTCACAGGGGACTAATGCAGAATAGGACGCGATCCTGGGACGTGATTTATACTCCTTGGCAATTCATTCGTTGCATCGCATTGCATGTGCTCAACACTTTTCCTAATTTTAAGATGATTTTTGAAACATTTAACAGCAAAAGATTAATCATCACCGTTATTTGCTTTAAACTCTCTCTTTTCAATAACATGGGTAATAACATTTTATGGGGAAAAATGTTAAAAAAGTCCTAAACATTTTTTTTTATGTCAATTTATAAATTTTTGTGTTATATTTGTGTCGGAGTTGACAATATCATGGACAACTTTTAATATTATTTTAATATTTTTGAATTTTTAATTTTTATTTTTATTTTTTCCTTCCCTTCCTCTAGCCGGTCACCAAGGCCATGGCCGGCGAGGTCGACCTCGCCGGCACCGCCTAGGCCACGATTGATGATTGGGCGAGGCTGTGTAAAGCAAATTGTTGAATATTAAGCAATGGGGATAATGATATTAATAGTACATAAATTTTAGCCTAATGTACAATGTCACCTTTGTTTAGGATTAAATTTGCACATTTAATTCATCCAATGTGAAAAGGTTTATGACTTTAAACTATTTGTAGAGATTCAATATAATAAGTTTTAGCTTTTGTTTGAACATTTAATTTATTCAATGTGATCCTTGAACTATTTATAGAGGTTCAAATCCCTTTTGTTTGATCATTAAGTAAATTGTGCAATTTAGTCCTTAAACTATCAAATTGTTCAATCTATTCTTACAACTTTCAAAGTCAAATTAGCGATTTGGTGCTATTTACTAGTTTCCGTAATTGCACTATTATTTGGATTTTAAAATATATTTTTTCATTTCAATCCATTACCTAAATCAATAAAAAAGAAGACTGTCTTTATATTTCCTTTTTACCTTTTTGGTCTCCATGAATATAACAATAATCTAATTTAAAGCCTTATCATCTCTATAGTAGTTAAAGTAGAATCTTATTTAGCCCCATTTGGTTCAACTTTCCTAAGAGGTTTTGAGCCCTCAAAAACCCTTGAGGAAATATAAAGTGTTTGGTAAGTGTTTTTGGGACCCCGTTAGCCAAATGCCAGCATTGGGACGGCTTAAAACCTAAAGTAGGTCTTGAGGTGCTTTGAGTTTTCAATATTTTGGGAATGTAAGTCTCGTGGACACTGTTCATCCCTTCATCTTACTGTTCATCTTTCCCAATTTGCACCAAATAGCTGCTAAAGGCCAACGATCGTTGTTGAGGTGTCCTTGGTCACTTGAGGGTCGCTTGTCCTTGGTGGCCATTGCCTCTGGGTCACTTGTCTCGCGACCGCCACTTGGGTTGTGCGACCCATGGTGTCGACCTCAACCTCGGGGGCTACTCGGCGGCTGAGCTTCGCTGAATTAATTTTGATTTAAAAAAAAAAAAATAATAAAAGACCTTTGTAAATGTAGGTTTTACCAAACAACATTTAAACCAAAGATATATTCTAATGCATTTTAGAGTTACAATTTGCAACACATGATATCATTTTGGAAAGTCTCTTTAGTCGAAAAGTATTTGTATTTTCTCAAAGTTATTTTCCCTAAAGCCGAACCAAACGATGAGTTGCATGATATTTTTGTTATTTTAAGCCTAAATTTTTTCATAAGAATATTTGGAAATAATATTAATTTATCCATTAATACTCGTACATATTAATCTAAATCTTCTTCCCGATTTTTTCAGATAGATAAAATCATACACCTTTATATATATTTTTTTAATTAAATTTAGTTCTTTTGGGTCGAAATAATTAAATTTAGTTAAGTTTTTATTTTTAGAGACGTATTTTAATTTGGGATTACAAACGGTAAAGCTTGGGAAACACTACATTGTACGACTATTCCAGCTTTTAATATGTTGTTCGAGAATTTCATCGTAATTACGTTTCAGCCAGAAAAGGTGCCGCACTGTGATAATATCTTCAGTACAGTTCTTACCGCTTCTGTACGATCACATCTCCCCAAACCGCAAAACCTCCCATTTCCAATACCGAAAGTTTCCCGATCCCCAACTCGCAAGTCGCAACCCTAATTCCCGTCTCGTTTCTCGCCGCCGAAGCTCCGGGCCTCCGACCATGGACGGCATGGGCGATGGCCACACGCCCGGCATGAACGGGACCACGGTGCCACCGCCCCACCGCCACAAGATGATGATGATGCACATGACCTTCTTCTGGGGCACGCAGGCCGAGATCCTCTTCTCCGGCTGGCCGGGCACCCGGACCGGCATGTACGCCCTGGCCATCGTCTTCGTCTTCGCCCTCTGCGTCCTCGTCGAGTGGCTCTCCCACAGCCGCCTCTTCATCCCCGCCAAGCCCGGCTTCGCCGCCGGCGTCCTTCGGTCGCTGGTGCACGCGCTGCGCATGGGGCTCGCGTACCTGGCGATGCTCGCCCTCATGTCCTTCAACGGCGGCGTGTTCCTCGCTGCGGTCTTGGGGCACGCGGTGGGGTTCCTGGCGTTCGCGAGCGGGGCGTTCGGGAAGCCGGAGGAGGTGTACCGACCGGACGGGGGAAGGCCGCCGCAGATCTACCTTTGATGAGCTGCTGATTCGTGACGGGAGTGAGCTTCGTGGTGAGATTACTCTAGACGTTAATTGGATTGATGGTGCTAAATAAGTTGCGGTGTTGTGGCAAGTCAGTGTATGATAGTGGAATGAAGATTCGTTTGATGATACGCTGGTTGAAAAAAGTCCTTTTGATCTCTTTACATTTCTCAAGATGCAAGGGCGCGTGCGGAGGCTAATGACTTACTAAGTATTAATCTTAACTCGGCTCTCTTAAGCCCGTCATCAATTCATGACTTGTGATTTGAATTTTTAACTTAGCTTGGGCTCTATTAAGTTCATTAATTCACGACTTATGATTTGATTTTTTAATTTATAAGTTAATTTGATTTAGGAGTGATTATTAATCAATTTGAGATAGGTCAATTAAAAATCTAAATAAAATATTGAGAGAAATATTTTAGTCCTATGCAATTAGAGAAATTAGGATCAATAACTTGATTACATTAGTTATTAACTAATGTTCTTTCAATACCTAATCTTATTAAAAAAGTTTTTTTTTTTGGATTTTCAAGAATTTTCCATGCATTTGTGGAAATGAAAACCATATTTTATGCTTTTTTTCCGATTTTTTTGGAAAATGTAAATCATTTTTGGCTTTTATTATTTTTATTTTTATTATTAAAATATATTTTTATATTAAAAATAATATATTATTATAAAAACGACCTCAGTCGAATTCTCGGGTTGGGACCAACCTTGCTCCTCGGCCATTAGTCCATCTGGGCCTGCAATGCGGGCCCAACCGGAACTTCACCTCTTTTTTATTAAAAAAAAATAAATTTCAAGCCCACAATTTTAAACAAAACAAGCCCACATCTTGGCCCGCACAAAACATGCCCATGCGCAACTGGACCCAGATAACCCGAACAAAATGTCACATAATATTTTGGTCAGAATTTATAGCTGGAGGCATTTAAGTGTTCATTTCTTCTCCGATTTGGCATTTAAGTAAGCTGGCGGAAACTTTTGGCACCAAAATAAGCGCTGTATATAACTTCTAGCACTTCTAATGTACTTACCCTTGTAATTTTTGATAGATTGATCTAGTGGAATCCAACTAATCGATTGTTAGCGCGAGAAAGTAGACATAGGCTTGTTAAAGTTGAATCACTATAATCATTTGTGTGAAATTTCATATCTCTTACTCTGTTTATTTTATATGTACTAATGGTTATTTGCACATTGGTAAGATTTATCAGTTATTCGGATTGTCGTCAAAAGTTGTTATGTTATAAAATCTTTTAAATTCTTTTTAATCCACTTAATCACCTATTCACCCAAGGTGAACCATCTAGCCCTACCATTCTGAAAGTAGCAAACTTTATGTTTGAATCTTGGAAGCCATTGATCGATAAAGCCTTGCATGATATACTAGGATGATCTAGTATGCGAGCATATATGAAGACTAGCTAAATAAGAAGGTTTAGATATCCCATTTTATAAAACAAAAAAGAAAATATTGCATAAAATTAGTTTCAAAAGCAGTGTGATCAATTCTACTTAAGTGTATAAATATGACCAAAAAACTTGAATAATTTAGTAATTTATTACATGACTTGAAATTGTCCACGTGGACACGAGTCGCGCAATAGGCAAATTAGAAGTTTTTGAGGTGTAAGGCGCAAATTTTTCTTTCAATGATGTTTTCATATTTGATTCCACTTGTGAAATAATTTCATGATTTCATTTTTGTATTTAGCAATGTAAAGCATAACAAGATTGTACAATAATTTCATAATTTTTGTAGTGACATAGGATTGTACGAAATATCAAATGACCAAATAAAAATTTTCATTTTGTTCTACCCACCTCGCGGTGGACGTGTTGGTTCGCACTCTCAACCCTCATCGAGAAGGGAGGGGTTCGAAACTTTGCACCCCCATTGTGTGACTTAAGTGGGGTGCCGTGAGAGGTGGGTCTTGGGTTTATACTATACGGCGGTTCTCGAGTTATAAAAAAAAAAAAATTCCTTTTGTTCCAGCATTGGATTATATCCACAAAGTTGTTTGAAAGATTCAGGGTGTTATCTGCTGTTTTACGCAGATAAGGTAGTGGAACTGTGGAACTAGAAATATCTTCTATGAGATAACAGTTCTCCCCGGAACACAACCTCCTCGAAGGCAAAAATCCCCCAAACCCTAATTTGCGTCCCCCTTCTCACCGCTCAATCTCCGACCATGGAAGGCATGAACGGCGGCCACATGCCCGGCATGAACGGCACGAAGATGATGCCCCGCCGCCACAAGATGATGATGATGCACATGACCTTCTACTGGGGCACACGCGCCGTGATCCTCTTCACAGGCTGGCCGGGCGCCTGGACCGCCATGTACGCCATTGCCATCGTCCTCCTCTTCGCCATCTGCGTCCTCGTCGAGTGGCTCGCCCATTGCCACCACCTCCTCGCCAAGCCCGGTGTCACCACCGCCATCTCCCGGGCACTGGTTCACGCCGTGCGCATGGGGCTCGCGTACCTGGCGATGCTCGCGCTCATGTCCTTCAACGTCGGCGTGTTCCTCGCGGTGGTCACGGGGCACGCAGTGGGGTTCCTGGCGTTCGCGAGCGGGGCGTTCGGGAAGCCGGCGTACGCGGGGAAGGTCACCTCCGACCTACCCCCGATGAGCTGCTGATTCGTGGCGGAGTGAGGTAGGTGGTGACGATCATGATGTGAATGACAACAGAATTTTCAGTTTGGTCGAAAAAGAAAACGCTTTTCTGCTCTTTTTTTCTTCTTTGAGATCATTGAATCGTTTTTAATGAAGCTGGATACAAGTTGAAATAGAGGGGCCATGGCTTGTTTCATGTATAGTTGCATATCCGACTGCCATACTCTGCTGGAATTTCACATAGTTCTTTTGATTCATAGAGCCTTTTGTAGATTTAAAACCATCAAAACTTTGTAACCAAGCGCAACGAAGTTTCAGTCCCTTTTTAAATGTGAATCTAAACGAATTAAAATAACATTTTTTGAAAAGAAAAATAAAAATGAACTTATTTAAGATTAGATATCAAATCGAACTGAACCTTCCAATTTGAATTCATCTTCCTTTGATCAACACTTGGCATTACCAATCTTGAATTCGTGGGTTTGAAGCCATTTGATTGATTGGAGTTTCAATGTGAATAACGACACTTGTATTGCACCTCTTATCCATTAGAATATGAAGCACAGCACAATATAACATATAAATCAAAGTAGAACCAACCTGGTTTGCCGATTTAATTTGGTAAAATAATTAGACCAAACCAATGAATTTAGTCAGATTCGGGAAATTTTAAGAGCTCTCCAAATTTGGTTGTTTAAAACGGAATTATGCTCAGTTCCAATCAACACATGCAATTAGTGCCGTGGCAGGCTCAAGTCCGAGTGTGATGAAAATATTGATGTCAAATACATAGAAAACTGGCCAGGAAAAAGCATATGTTATTAGCATTGTTATTCAACCATGAAAATATTAGAGCTTGATTATTGCATGAGTAGAATATGTATTCAACCATGTAAGGTCGTTCAAAAGAATAAATCTTTTGATAAGCAAAGCATTGTTCTTAGCCTATGAATTAGTGATTTTCTAGGTCAAGAAGTTACTTTATATATTAACTAGTTCCTTCAAATGAGCTATGCCCATTATCATCTTTTGAATGAACACAGATCATTTTAGCAAATAATCTTGTATATAAGTAAAACAATGGGAGAATTATTTTACACCAATGAACCAAAGAATTTAGGTATAGTTACACTAAAATTCTTTAATACCATTTCGGTCATTACCAATTTTTGGTTTATTACATCATTTTTTGTCTTATTGTATGGTAATTTTGTAATCAAACACAAATGACATGAGTTTCCACATATCTCTCATTGGGGCCCTGCTTTTTCTATGGTTACCCGGTTGAATATTTCTAAGTCCCTAGTTTGCCTCCTTATTATCTAAATGTATTCTTAGGTCAAAGTCCGACCTAGCTTAGATTAAAACTTTAGATCATCTCTCACATTCTATTTCTTCTTCTTCTCGAGTGCCCCGACTCTATTTCATGCTAGCTTAATCTGGCTTTGTCATGGATGTAGCTGTTCCAATAGTAGCCGCAAAAAGGTCGTCATACACGGTTCATTGTTGGCAAGTGGCAGCGGTAACGGGTTGCCGTTTGGAATGGTACGTGATAAGGATTAGGAGTGAGACGGGCCGGACCGGTAGAGGTCTTTGAGTGGTTGTGGCCCGTGTCGAACAAGTCAAGTCCAGCTTTGATGATGGGCTCGATTTGTAGGCCCGGCCACAATAAAACGAACTTGAATGCTATTTTTTTTCTTTTTTTTTTGCGCTTTGTGGGTGGATAGCCACTGACGCAGTAATCCTTAATAAATGGCGTGGGCTATAATGAAATCATTAGGTGGAAGTTTGAAGAATGAAATGGGGACTTAGGGGCCCGTCTCCAGACATCTCTAGACTTGCAGACCAGAAGTTTCGAGAGAGCAAGGCCTAGTTTCGAGAGAGATCTATCTAGGCGAGACCAGATGTTTCTCTATCTTTAAAAGATTCGATCCTTAGCTCTTCTTCTCTCCTATAAATACCTAGGGATCCATCCTCTTTAGCACACCGAAGAAAAGGAAGCTTTAGCAGGAGAGACAATCAGTCCGACAGTCGATAACCAGACGTCTTTGAATCATTTCAAAGCAGCAGAAGAAGCAGGATACGATGTCGCTCATCCCAAGCTGGTTCGGTGGACAGGCGCAGCAACGTCTTCGACCCTTTCTCTCTCGACCTCTGGGACCCCTTCAAGGACTTCCCTTTCCCTTCCTCCTCCCTCTCCGCCTCTAATTTCCCTCAAACCTTCGGGGAGAACACCGCTTTTGTCAACACGAGGATCGACTGGAAGGAGACCCCAGAAGCCCACGTGTTCAAGGCGGATCTCCCTGGGCTCAAGAAAGAGGAAGTCAAGGTGGAGATCGAAGACGATCGGGTGCTCCAGATAAGCGGCGAGAGGAATGTGGAGAAGGAAGACAAGAACGACACGTGGCACCGGGTGGAAAGAAGCAGCGGGAAGTTCATGAGGAGGTTTAGGCTGCCCGAGAATGCGAAGATGGATCAGGTGAAGGCCTCGATGGAGAACGGGGTGCTCACCGTCGCTGTTCCCAAGGTGGAGGAGAAGAAGCCTGCGGTCAAGGCCATTGACATCTCTGGTTAAATTCAGTTTCTTTGTGGTTGCAAGAATGAGAGCTTTTGTGTTTGGCATTCCGTTAGTAAGTGTGACTTTTGGATACTTTGCTTTTCTTGATGGGTCATGCAAGGAGTTGTGGTCGCTCGTGTGAGTGAGTAATCAAGGTGTCTTGTAATTGTGTCGGACGTAAGTATGAATAATCTTTCATAGAGTCTGCTCTAATTGATGTCTGGTTTGTCTGATCTGGAGTAGATTGAACAGAACCTTTTTAGTCATGGATCTTCAGTTGCCGTCGACGGTCTTGTAATTTTATGGGCCGTAAGTGTGAATAATCTTTCATAGAGTTCTCCTCTAATTGATGTCTGGTTTGCCTGATCTGGAATAGATTGAGCAGTAGTACCTTGTTAGTGATGGATTTTCAGTTGTTGTCGACGGCCTCAAGTAATGGGCTTTTGGGAGAATTGGAGAGGTCTTGATTGGTCTAAAGCTGCGGTCATCCTCTGTTTTAGCGATCCTCTGTTTTAGTGAACACGCTCTATGCAATCGACAAATTTCCTTCCTCCTGGAGGATATTTGGGCATCCTAAGGTCCGGTTCGTTCATACGGTTATTGGTTATTCGAAGCAATGTACGTTTCATCACAGAAGCGATCCATTTGATTGGTGCCGTCTACAATAATCCCACAAACTAACCCGTTTTGTACTAAGCTGAAGTCTGTAATTAATGGAAGTAGGTTCAATACGAACGACCATCAGCAGTTCGTCGAAGAGAGATGGGATGGCTGCTGATAATCCGTCACCCACGACTCACCCCGAAACGCCCGATTACTAGAGAGCAAACACCGAGTCCCAGCTGATGGCGACGATTAGAATGCCGACGTCAAAGGACATGATGGCTAGTGTCACCGTGTAGTCCACGGCGATATGAACAACGTACATCAATTTCTGCACGAAACGAGGGCGCAGTTGTTGATGCCGGATCTTAGGAGCCAGGCGTTTGAGAACCACTCCAGGGGCGCAGAAAGCCAGAACACCAAGGCCCAGGAGCGGGGACCAGCCCAAACCGGAGAATGCGGTGCCGTGCTATTTCCCCAGTAAAATGCCGCGTCGTTCTTCGCGAATGAATCGTCAAGCTTTTAGCGACAATTTATGGTGCCTTGTGCCTTTTCGTTGGTAAAATCATAGGAGGGAATACGAAAGATCGAGAAAAGAAGAGAAGTACAAGAGAAGGAGGTTCCCACCAAAGCCATCCCGATCGTTGTAATATTAGTTCTGCCTTACTACATTCGGTGCTCTTGTAAAGCTGCAAGACAACGAGGCCCAGGACTCGAAAGTGATGGATCAGTCGATGACAATGTTCTTAACTCATGATAAAATCATTGCGTTTAGGGGGTGGGGAGAATTTAGATGTGAAATGGATTGATGATGATCGGGATGTGTTGTGGCGTTGCGGCAAGTTGCAATATCACAGAGGATTATCAGTTTGGTTGAAAATAAAAAAAGTTCTTTTGCTCGTCTTTCGAGATCGTTGAATCGTTTTGATGAAGCTGAAGACACAAATTAAAATAGAGGGCCGTGGCTAGTTTAGTGCAGCTTTTTGCTTTTTGTTTCATGCATAGTTAGTTGCATATCCGACTGCTATGCTCGGCTGGAATTTAATATAGTCCTTGAATTCATGGAGCTTTCATTTGTAAATTTAAAATTACCAAAACTTTGTTACCAAGCAGAACACAGTTTCAGTCCCGTTTGGAATGTGAATCTAAACGAATTAAAATAATACTAATTGAAAAAAATAATAATAAGATGAACTCATAAGATTAGATATCATATCGAACCAAACGTCCTTTGATCAACATGTATTTGGCATTATCAATCTTGAATTTGTGGGTTTGAAGCCACCTCTAATACGTGCACCTCTTAAGCACAAGAATATCAAGCACAAAACAATATAGCATATGGTAAAATATAGAATGGACTTGGTTTGCAAGTTTAATTTGGTAAAAAAAAAAAAGACCAAACTAATAAACTACGCATGTTGTATTCTGATTCGGGAAATTTTTAGTGTTCCTCTCCAAATTTGATTGTTTAAACTAAATTATGCTTATCAACGCACTCAGGCGGAGTGTAATGAAATTATTGATGTCAAAATAAAAAACTCGCCACGAAAAAACATATGGAAAGAGCTTGGTTATTGCACCCGTAGAATATGTACTCAATCATATAAGGTCGTGCAAAAGAATATACCTTTGATGAAGCAAATCACTGTGTTTAGTCCATGAATTGGTGATTTGCTAGGCCAACAAGTTGCCTATATATTAACTAATTCCTTAAAAAACATTATTTCCTGCCCGTTTCCGGATGAATTTAGATAATATTTGTAGAGAGTTTGCATATAAATTTCAAAAGTGATGTGCTCATAAAAAAAAATGAGACTTGTTAGATAATCACCTGAAGATATCAAATTTCAATGATTAATGACATATAATATTGTCTTTACTTTTTCTATATTGAAATAAGAATACGTGCTTTGGTCATATGAAAAGCGAATTCTATATTTAAAAGTTGGCTTTGTATGTAGTGTCAAACTAATAAATCAAAAATTTCAAGTTGGTTTAATTTGGTACAATTTATTGAATTTTATATATATATTTTAGAGCTTTATTAGCATAAAGTCTTTGAGCTACTGTGATAATAATAACTTATTGTAAATCACAAATTCTTAAATAAGTAGACCATGATAATTTATAATTATTTATTATTTGATTTATTGTGATTCAGAAGAAATTATTATTCTTATAATAGATCAACAACAATCAATCAATCAATTCTCATTGATGACTTTTTTATATGGTACACATAAGTAAAACCTTAAAAAATTTTATTATAAAAGCAAGCTTCATGGGTATCTTTTGCAACCGGTTAGCATGACCAAATTGATAAATAAGGTGCTTATTGCCATACGTGGACATTAGACAATTAGTCGATATGCATTGAAAATCTTACAACTTATCAACAAAATGCAATTTAATTTTAAAATTTTCACAAAATGTAATTAAGTTTAAAAAACTTGTCACAAGAGTGTAATCGAGTCCTAAAATTTTAAAAAGTGTAATTGACTCCTAAGATTTTAAAAAATGCAATCAAGTCATTTTGTCAAATTGTCAAATTAGTCAAATCAAGTAATTTTGTTAATGGCACTTTTTAAAGATTTTAGAACTTGAACACACTTTCATAACAAGTTTTAGAGTTTGATTACATTTTTAAAAAGTTTTAGAATTCGATTGCACTGTCATGACGAGTTTTATGACTTAATTGTACTTTTTAGAATTTGATTGTAACTTCATGATAAGTTTTAAAATTTCGAATGTACTTATCCCTAATATTTTTGGCTTATTACATCCTTTTGTCTTATTGTATGGTAATTTTATAATTCCATACAAACGACACAAACTTGTAGTTCTACAAGTCTTTTAATGTGGAAATTGATGGTATGGATGGGTAGCCTGGGAACCAACTTCTTCCGGGTAGGGAGAATGGAGAAGAATGTGGGAACCGCTCTTTCTCTGCAACATAACATATGCTCCAAATTTCTCTCTCTCTCTCTCTCCTCTTGCATGGTGACCAATTTTTCTCCTCCTTAAAAAACTGAACGAGGTGACTTCATTCGCTTTTCTCCATTTCTCTTCATCTTCTTTGTCTTTTGCATGTACGTCCACCACCCTCAATCAAACTTTCAAGCACCACTCAAATATGCACATGAAATGAGTCTTAAAAATATCTCACACCATTTGACAATGAAATTTATATATTCTTTATATATTATGTAATCTCTTTCACATATCTACTTGAACTTTTGCATTCAAGTTTGAATATTTCTAAGCCCCTACTTTACCTTCTCATTACCTAAATGTAATCTTAGCTCAAAATCCAACCTAGCTTAGAATCGAACGAGGTCACTTGTCACATTCTTTTCTTCTTTTGGACAGCTCGTCATTCACGGTTCACTGTTTGCAAGTCAGGTAACCGATTTTGGTGGGCTTGGATTAAACGTGATAAGAATTAGGAGTGAGATAGGTTGGGCAGGTAGAGCTCGTTGAGAGACGTTGGCCTGTGTAGAACAAGCAAAGCCTAGCTTTCAAAATTGGCTCGCTTTTTAGGCCTGGCTCCATGATGGTTTTATTTAATGTGATGGGCCTAAGTTGGCCCGTCCGCCCATGTTGGGCCAAAAAGCCCGGCCCACAATATTAGGGCCCATGGATGGAGGGATATAATGAAGGGGTACGTTTCTTTTTTTTTTGGGACGTATATAAGGGAGAAAAGAGAGGGAGGAATGCACCTTTTGGCATAACGTACGTTCCTCCTCTCTCTCTCCCTCCAAAAAGAAAACAGTAAGCAAAAGGCGAATCCATCTTCCCTTCAAGGCCAATTTGCGCCATCGGATCGAACATGACCGGTTTCTCTTCCTCATATCGGCGTTGGTGTTTAATCTTGGCTAACAAGGTACGCTTGATTCCGTGGTGTGCTTTAGGATCGGTGATACATGTTTTTTCCCGGGCTCGTCTTCCGCATAAGTTTAGGGGTTCGATTTAATGTCGAATTCGGTTTCAGGAAATCGGACAAACCCAACACTCCATAAAAACATTTTTTTTTTGGATCTTCACCATAAATTGAATTTCTTATTTCGGTCAAAACCACAAAATGAATTTGAAAACGCCCTTTTTTGGTGTGCATACCCATGGACTCGGTTATCCTAATAAAATCGAGAAAATATTATGTACGACTCTATTGCCAACTCAGCTAAAAATTAATCCATTCATCTTGTGACATGTGTTGCATGTGGGCTTACCAGTCAATCACGATCTCCCACCCTCACTTCCCCTTCCTTATTGTTTTGCCCCTCTTCTCGTCCTTCTCTCTCCTCCACTCTCTCCTCCACTACACTTGCTTTGGTTCTTTTTTTTTTTCCTCACACTCCATGACTACAAGAGCTCAAGCCCAAGGCTCGCAGCCGCCATGGTGAAGGAGCTCGAGCAAGAGTAACTGAGGTCACGAGCTCATGCTCAAGCTCAAGCAACCATGGAAGCCTTGACCTCGAGCTCTAGGCTCAAGCCCCAATCCGTGTCCTTGAGTTTCTCAATCTAGCAGCCATGGACAGGAGTTCAAAGCTCAGGCCACTATGGCCATGAGCTTGAGGCTGAGTTCAAAACTTAAGTAGCCAAGGTTACCCCAAGCTTCGAGTTTGAGATCAAGCTCCATGGCCAAAGTAGCCATGAGCCTTTGGCTCAAGCTCTAGCCATGGCAGACACAAGAGGAAAGAAGTAAAGTAAGTGCTAAACATAGAAGATTGATGAATAAAGAGAAATGATTGGTGACAACTTTTAATCTACTATAAAAAAATAATAATCTGTTTTAAACAACAAAATATCAAATAATAAATAATTATAATTGTGAGGTCCACTCTTTCACAATTAATTGTTATTTATAGTAGCCAAAACAATGTTATGCTAGGAAATAAATGTGAAAGAGGAGAGAGAGGGCACAAAGTGGGGTCTCCAGTTGGGGTAAGCATGGTTTGGGTTGGATTGATTCAAAACCTAACCTAATGAGCAACTTGCACAATGTTAGTTCTCAATTTTTAGGAATAGAGATTGACCTTGTTGAGCTTAAGATGGATGACCGAATCAACCTTATGGGTCCGGTTAAGTTTAAAGTCAACTCAAGACCAATCGATTATTTTCTTTTCATTTTTTGTATTACTTGAGAGGATAAACATACCCTTTCAAATTGCATATCCGTCAACAATACAACATTGATCAACTAAATTAAGAACACCAATACACATCAAACATAAATCTAAGACAAGATAACAACAAAAATCTCTATTTACAATTGTTGAGCTGTGATCATGAGATGGGCCAAGAGAACGAGCTATTTTCAATAGCTGAATTGCACTTGTGAGGTTAGTGAAAAAGGTTTCTCTTGTGTGTGTGTGTTTTTTTTTTTTTTTTTATTTGTGTGTGTGTGTGTCAAATTTGGATTGGGTTCTACTTTCTAATTTACATGGTAGAATCACATAAAAAAGAGCTAAGGTGGAGATACAAGGGTTTAGAATAGATAAAAATATATAATATACATGTTTGGTTCGAGTTGAATCAATCTTAAAATCCCTTAAAATCCCAAGATCGAGGACAAATTGTATAATTTAGGGTCTAAGGGTCTTAGAACCAAGGACTGGCCCAATTCTTAAGGAATCAAAGCAGGACCAGTTGAGTTGGGCCGGTCCAAGTCAATTCTGGATTGATGCTCACCCGTAATATTCAGGAATGGGAGAGAGATTTGTTGACAGAATTAGTGCATTGATGACATGATTACCATACTTGCATTTAATATTTTGGTGGAAGTCTGAGATTAAAAATGAAAACTTTAGCACTGTGGCTGCCGATATTGGGCTAGTCCTTTTCCAAGCCGGTCAAAAAATAGTTACTGGCCTGTCTCGAGACATCTCCAGACTTGCAGACCAGAAGTTTCGCGAGAGCAAGGCCTAGTCTCGAGAGAGATCTAGGCGAGATTAGATGTGTCTCTAGAAACTTCCATTGTTCCATCCCTAGAAACTTCCATTGTTCCATCCTTAGCTGTTCTTCTCTCCTATAAATACCAGGCATGTCCATTTCGTCTTTCTCACTCCAAGAAGAGGAAAGCATTGGCAAGCGACAGCATCAGTCCAACAACCAATCGCCAAACGTCCTTGAATCATCTAACGGCAGCAGAAGAAGCAGGGTACAATGTCGCTCATCCCAAGCTGGTTCGGCGGCCGTCGCAGCAGCGTCTTAGACCCTTTCTCTCTCGACCTCTGGGACCCCTTCAAGGACTTCCCTTTCCCTTCCTCCTCCCTTTCCGACTCTAATTTCCCTCAAGCTTTCCGGGAAAACACTGCCTTTGTCAATACGAGGATCGACTGGAAGGAGACCCCAGAAGCTCACGTGTTCAAGGCGGATCTCCCTGGGCTCAAGAAAGAGGAAGTCAAGGTGGAGATCGAAGACGATCGGGTGCTCCAGATAAGCGGCGAGCGGAACGTGGAGAAGGAGGACAAGAACGACACCTGGCACCGGGTGGAGAGGAGCAGCGGGAAGTTCCTGAGGAGGTTCAGGTTGCCCGAGAATGCGAAGATGGATCAGGTGAAGGCCTCGATGGAGAATGGAGTGCTCACCATCACTGTTCCGAAGGCGGAGGAGAAGAAGCCTGAGGTCAAGGCCATCGACGTCTCTGCTTGAATAATCGGCTATAATGTTCGGCTTTCTGTGAATGAGAGTAATTTGGGATAATTTTTCTATCTATAATTAATCTATATGATGTGAGAAGCTGTGGGTGTGTGACCGTGTAATCAATGTGTCATCTCTGTTTATCATATCATATGGTACTTTGGTCAGGCCATGATGAGGCAGTTGGATATGAATAATCTTTCATAAGTTTTGCTGCCCTTTAATCTTTGGTTTGCCTGACGTGAAATATATTGAGCTATCACGCACATTCTGTAATAAATTGAAATGCGTAATTGATGGTTGTGAATTCAAAGTCTAATGACCATCAGTCCAACGGAGGGAAATTGAATGGCTCCTGATAATCCATCGCCCGCGTCCTACTTATTCCTAAATACCTGACTACTGGGGAGCAAGAGCCCACCAGCATGTTCTGCGACGGCAGCCATTAGAATACTGATGTGAAAGGGCATGACGGCAAGCATCGCCATGTAGGCCGCTGCGACGCGAAAGGCCTACATCAACACACGCACGGGACCAGCTGCGACGTCGTTGATGCGGGGTACAACGAGGGTGACGTGCGAGATGTACCTCACGAGCACCGAGAGCCAGAATATCAAGGGCAGAAGCTGTGACTGGGCCAACCGGGGAGTATGGTCTTTCCCCTGTGAAATGCCATGTTCTTCGTGTAATGGCGTGAAACTCCACACGTCGGGCCACGGCATGATTGAGGTAGATGGGCCAACTTTGCTTGTGCACGTGGTCAGAGAACTCGACAATTAGTAATCACAAGAAACTTAAAAATAAAAATAAAAATAAGCATGGTCTCGTACAATTAAAAAAATTAATAATTTTTATATATTCTCAATTTTCATGACATTTTAAATAAGGGACATTTTAAATAAGGAAATGCCTGGTCAAATTATTTCAAATAAAAAGAAAAGTTGAATTCATTTCAAATAAAAAAATAAGCGATCATATTAATTTAAAAAAAAAAAGATAACCTAATCTTTTAGATCGAAGGGTATTTTCATTTTTATTTTTAAAATTCTTTTTTGTTTATCTCTCTCTCTCTCTCTCTCTCTCTCTTCTGTCTTTTTCTTTTTTCCCTTTTTCCCTCAACCAACCATAACAAGGGTTGCTGAACTCAGGTGAGGATCGCCCTTGTCGGCATTGGGTGAGGACAAGGTGACCCTTGCCTTGAGGCGCACGACCTCTGCTGACCATCGACGACGATGGCCAAGGGAGGGAAGGGAAAAAAACAAAAAAGAAAAGAAATATAAAAAGAAAGAAAAAATGAAAAAAATCTATTTACAATTTTTTTTACCAAAATACCATTTCTTTGAAGATTGGAATAGTCACCGACTGGAAAAAGGCCCTTATTTAAGACAATTTGATCACTTCATATTCTTATTTAAAACAATGCCCATTTCGAATCCTTATTTGAGGAAACGATGACATTTTATGTTCTTATTTGGAATTTTTCCTTTAGATTAAAAGAAATCACATTTTACAATGTTTTGTAAATGCTTACGCTAAAAGTACCATACATCTTTGTCAAATATCATAAAATACATAATTAATCACGTTTATGCTCAATCACAACAAAACATTGTGACATTTTGGAGGAAAACTAGTCCAAAAAACTTATTTTGAGGTTGGAATTTTTTGAAGTTTTGAAATCTTTTCAAAAGTCTTGCATGTTTAATTTACTATACCCCATTTTCGTGCATTACTTGTCTTTGTGACTTTGATTAATATTATATGGGAGTACAAATGATGCATATGTCAGCTCGGTTTAGTCTTTAAATCTCCGTGTGAACTATGAGATTGTCTAAAACTTGGGTTAAAAACCAAGCCTATCCACATTGATTCATGGCTGGTTAATGTGGACATTGCATGTGTGTTTCTTGGAGAGGTCATTTCGATGTGTTTGATTTGATTATTCTTTGTGATGTTTGTTGCATTTGAAAGTTCATATTACCTAATTTCATTTTGATCAAGTAATCTTTTCCGTAGATCTTGCATCGGAAATAAGTAAAGAATTAGACTTCACGTTAAAAGTCCTAACCTCCACAAAAATTAAAACATCAATTGCTTAATTCATCTTTTTTCAACGTTAATCTAATTATATTGTGGGGATGGCTAAGGGATAACCTAATTATACTCTTAAAATGAGCCATTGGCTCTTATAGACATCTTCAATCGATTCTCTCATTCCTCTAAATATATTTATCTTGTTTTAGTTGAGAAAACAAGTAAATTGATTATTAGAATTGAAAAAAAAAAAGAGAGTAGGGGTTTAATCCTATTACACACGTAAGAGACAAAATTATCAAAAATCCAAAAACTACAAATATACATATATGCATTTACATGTGGTCAAAAAATTACAAAATAATTAAGTAATTAAGATAAATTTTTTAAAAATATATATATTTATATTGCTGCTCACCCGATCAATGGCGAGCTAGGGCTTTAGGCTCGCCACTCACCAAGCCTGCTGATTTGGCAAGCGACGAGCTTAGGCCATGTTAGATTAGCTCGCGCTTGTCAATGTTGGGTGAGGTCCAACTCGCTTTTAGCCGGTTGCTGGTTGTTGCCGTGGTGGTTGATCGACCAAAGAAGAAGAAGAAGACAAAAACAAAGAAAAGAAAAAGAAAAAAAAAAAAAAAAAGTATAAACATAAAATAATAATTTTTTTAAAAAATATACAAATAATTAAAAATTATATTTTTAAAATATAAAATAAAATAATATTGAACAAGGGTGCATGATAGAAATTTTTTTCCTTTTCTAGTTTTGGCCAAACTTTAGAAAATAATTACATTTTCTCAAAAAATGATTTATTGGAAAATATTTTTTAAAAACACCACATTATTGGTGAAACAAACGAACCCTTAGTGTCAAATGTTTTCATTAGATCACTTGAATACCAAATTTTTTAAAAACCAATCTTTCAATACCAACTCTAATTTATTTGGCCGAAAATCTGATATGATATTTGTTTAATTAATATCTTAAGCTGACGTGACTCTGAATCAGCATAAAAAGCCTAAAGCGACCTAGTTCAACAAGTTTCATTTGCCAATTTCACGATTGTCCTTCTGTTGCTTTTCTTTCTTACTCGTCCACGTTGTTCGTTCTTTGCAAATCGGGTGGGATCGAACTTTGAGTTCCGGAATCCGGGCTCGCACATGACTGGTCCCTTGCGATTGGAACTTGTCACTGCGTCCCACGAATGGATCTGACGGCTAGAATCCGGACTTTCGCTTTGGTAGATTTTCTTCTTCTTTCCCTTGAGATTCCATCATATCTTTGTGTATGTGAGGCAACACTGAGGTCTCGTCTTCAACTGTTGTGATCTTAGTGAAGAGGATTGTGGTGCTTGGCGAGGCGGGCGGTGTCTCCATGGGCGGCGGTGGAGAGGATGGTGAAGGAGGAGAAGTGTTGCTCTTTACTTTTGCCCTGTTTTTCCTTGTTTCTCGAATTTCCATCACCAAGTTCAACCGTTGGATTCAAAGTTTAATCGTGGGAAAATTGTGACAAAATGAGATGGATTCATAACAAATAGAGATGATTTAAGACTTTGCATACTATGTTTAGGC
Organism: Eucalyptus polyanthemos subsp. polyanthemos; assembly: GCA_017140185.1. Lineage (NCBI taxonomy): Eukaryota > Viridiplantae > Streptophyta > Magnoliopsida > Myrtales > Myrtaceae > Eucalyptus > Eucalyptus polyanthemos. The sequence continues at coordinate 30,358,301 of CM029466.1, read as the reverse complement.
TGAGAAATACATTGAAATCAAGTCCAAGGTTTACATTTAAAACGCCTAGCACGTGTTCGATTATTTGCCTGAATGATCTGCTAAAGTTGTTTTCATGAAATCGATGTTCAGAGTTAGGATTGATTTGAGATTTCTTCCTTGATAACTAAAATTATGTCTGAATCTGTGATTCCCTATGGTTTTATGGCATGTCCTTCGGTTGCCAACACGACTGCAGATGACCATCTACGTTGGAGTCCCAGCCCATTTTCAGGCGATGCCCACAGTTTAAGGCTGTTATAGTTAGATGCCCATTAGCCACGAAAATGGTGACCAGGTTGGCGAGGGTCTGGTGATTGGTAGCCGGGTTGGATGCAGTGAGAAGCAAGGAGGCGCAGAAGAAGAAAAGAAAAGAACAAAATAGGAAAAAAAGAAAAGAAAAAGAAAAGACGTGGAAGGAGAGGAGGAGAAATGTACACATGGAAATGCCGAATGTGTGAGCGGAGCGAAAGCTCTTACCTTAAAAAAAGAAGAGGCATTTTCTCGCATGTTTAGTGCCAAGTGATAATGCCTTCTTTTTGACTGGAAATAGTTGTGTGAGGCACATCTTCTCGATAGGCGAGTATTTGTTCTATGCATCCACCATCATGCGGCAACAATAATAGAAGGCACTTTCCTGCTAACCTCTTGGGTTTGCTTTCATACTATACTTCGCTAGATTCACCTTGCAAGGTGGTCCCCGCTACTTCCCAACAACTATCACGTGTTTAGGAAAGAGAGACTCATTTCGAATACAAGACTCTTACCTTCCTTTGTATGGCTTCCTAGACAATTATCCTATGAGTAGACCCGTTAAATGGGTAGGTCGGGTCATAAATGGTTCGACCCAAATCGATCCATTTAACCCGTTTATGACCCATTTATTACAATGCAAAATTTTTGACCTATACCCGACCCGACCTATACCCGACCCATTTAACGAAACCTAAAAAAAAAATATATATATATATATATATATATATATATATTAAAAATGATATTGATAAAATGGTTTTATACAACACAAATTTAATGGACAATTTTTATAATTTTTAAAATAATTATTTAAAAAATCGAATTTAATTATTTTTTATTTTTTAAAATTAATTAATTATTTATTAAAAATAAATTTTAATAATTTTTATTTTTATTTATAAGAATATAATATTTTTTTCTTTTTTTTTTTCTTTTTTCTTCTTTGGTCACCGTCGGTCACGACGGCTACTGCCGGCCACGGTGAGCCTTGAGCTTGCTCGGCTCGTCGCGCCGAGCTCGAGGCTCGCCAAATTCGGCAAGCTCGAGTCTCGCCGGATCGGCGAGGCTCTAGATCCGGCAAGCTTGAGGCTCGCCCGATGTTGCTCGCCGCCGGCGAGCTCGAGGCTCGCCTGGTCGGTCACTAGCCATCACCGTGCCGGCGACCGGAGGAAGAAGAAAAAAAAAAAAAGAAGAAAGAAAAAAGAAAAAATTAAATTAAATTAAAAATATTATAATTTCAGTTTTTATAATAAAAAAATTGTAAAGTTAAAAAGAGGAGAGAGATTGTGAGGTTTTGAGTGAAAATAAATAGGTTCATTTTTAATGGGTTGATAAATGGGTCAATTCTCTAACTCATTTAAAACAAATATATCTTAGTTTTGACACATTAAAACTCATTATGGGTGCTCTATGAAAGAAAGCTTGACCCATTAATAACCCATTTAACCATAAATGGGTTCATAAATGGGTTGTGCAACTCATTTAACACCTCTACCTATGAGTAGCTTTGGTGTGTGTCTGTGTTTGGGGGTCCTCTTGAGCAGAGCTGCAAATTCTTTCTGCATTTCTTTCGGTGTAACCGGTCTTTGATTGATCAAGGAAAAAACACCTTAACTATTGAAGGAAAAAGTTCAGTTCAATCGGTCCTCCCTTTCTATTCCTCAGTAAGCGGACATGGGAGCATGGTACATCTTGTGCCTATGGGCCACTATAACTATCCAAGAAGACACTCAAAACTGGAACGAGAAAGAAACCCACCCGGTGGCTCGAACCCTCACCAGCATTCTTTTGGCCTTTTCGTGCCCTACTTCTTATTCTTAGTGCATTTTTTCCTACTTTGACCCTTGACTGAGGTCCGCTGGCCGTAATCAACAATATCAACTAACGTAATCAATAATATCAACTAAATAAGTGGTTGTGAGCGAGTGGGACCTCCTATTTTTGCTCGGGGACAGGTTGGTTTGAGGACCCCTTAATCAAAGGAAGGGGGCAGTCTTGATTTTGAGATGGAGCCGAATGACGCAAGAGTGTCACATACGGTTCCTTTGAGAAGGATGGGTCCCCGTTGATGCAATTGATTATAATCATTATACGTAATCAGTGGTTTGAATTTTAGAGATCTAACTCATATTAAGATTTTAATTAAAAAAGTCATGTGTTAATTTTGGTAGGAATTTTTTGCCATTAGTAAGTGATTGTTTTTTTTTTTTTGATTTAGCACTTAACTAATCCGGTGAAAATTTTTCGTATTAAAGTAAGCGTCGTACATAACTTATGACACTTCTAGTGTTTTCCATCCAAACATTTTGATAGTGGGATTTTTTCATATGAGTTATTTATGTCTGAGTTTGCTGGGTTTAGTTGTGAGTTGGAGATGTACATATTCTTTTGTTGGTTTTCATTAGGTCTTACGGATAAAAGGACGGCTGCATTGTTACCTTCTTGTTGATTTCTCGGTGTGATACTAAAAGTGTATTTGTAAGATAATCAGAACTCGGCCGCAGAACACTTCCATCCACATCTCTCACCATGAGATTTCCTAAATCCAAGAGCTTTGCAATTGGATCATGGGCATGTACGGATGAGTTGACCAAAATTCGGTTCTGTTTTTGTCCAGACGGAAACTTTAACTTACCCGACGAATCTGAGGAGCGGCTCCATTGGCAACCCATACCACTGTCCTTGTCGGTTCTTTTGTACAGTATAACGCGATATTGCTTCAGGGGATCAACAGGGCTGAAAAATCCTAATTCAAATGTCTCACCGGCGTAAATTAAGCCATCGCCATCTTGTCTAGACTCATATGTAGTCATGGTACCTCGTTTACATTGAAAATAGGAGCAGTATACAAAAAAGAGGAAAGAAGATGACACATAAAAATATGGCTGATGCTCTCATATTTGTTCCCTGAATAGCTGATGGAGACCAAAAGGACGAGAGGATGCGGAAGAGCGAAGGACTCTTTTAAGTGTTTTAAACTTTTTTTTAAAGTACTGGATATCCCAATGTCATTATCGACTGTTTCAAGTCATCGGAAAAATCCACTACTTTCCAGTGATTACGCCAAGGAAGATGCGCATCATAACATTTAGTTCACGGAAAAATGCCAAAAAAGTTATAAACATTTTACCTTTGTGCCGATTTAGTTCATAAATCTTTTTTTGGTGCCGATTTAGTCTTAAATCTTTTTAAGTTATGCTGATTTAGTCATTTCCGGCTAATTTTGGCTAGATTTTGCTGAATGGACACCGGCCGACTGACGTGGCTCGATCAAGACCGACGTGGATAACTTTTAATAATATTTTAATATTTTAATATCTTAATATTTTTATTTTTATTTTTGTCTTTTTCTTTTTCGCCAAGGTCACCATGGCCTAATCTAGCGAGGTGGCCATGGGCGAGGCTCGCCCATGGCCTGATCTAGCGAGGTGGCCAGGGGTGAGGCTCACCTGATCTCGCTAGATTAGGCCATGGGCGAGCCTCGCCTCGCTAGATTTGGCGAGGGCAAGCCTCGCCCATGGCCTAATTTGGCTAGGTAGCCATGGGTGAGGCTCGCCCGGATTGGCGCCGGACCTCGACCTCGCGGATCGGCGCCCCGCCGGCCATGGGCGAGGCTCGCCTTGGCCCTCCGCCCATGGCGAGGCCCGACCTCACCGATCGCCATGGCGAGGATCGCCTCGCCCTCCTCACCGGCGGCGCCTGCCTCGGCTGGTCGCCAAACCTTGGCGATCGGTTGGCGGAAAAAGACAAAAATAAAAAATAAAAAAATTAATTAAAAGTTGTCCACGTTAGCGCTGATCGGGCCACGTCAGCCGGCCGGTGTCTAGTCAGCAAAATCCGGCCAAAATTGGCTGGAAAGGACTGAATTGGCACAACTTAAAAATGTTTAGGATTGAATCGGCACCAAAAAAAGGTTTAGGACTAAATCGGCATAAAATCAAAAGGTTTATGAATTTTTTGGCACTTTTCCTTTTACTTCACAATCCGTATCTTTCAAGTCATTGACAATTGTTCACGTTTCTTGACTTAAAAAACTTCCAATTCAAACTCATTGAACACCTTATGTTTAGGAAACATTTGACAAACTGAGAAGCCTAACTGAAGCAACCATGACCAAAAGACTAGGTGACCTAAATATTTAATCAAGCGGTTTCTAGTAATTTAAAGAAGTGTTATTTTTAAGATCCCCACGATATCGGGTTAAGCTTTTTATGTGAATGCTGGTGATGCATCAGGAAAATTACCCAAAAAAATCATAAAATGTATTACAATTATAGTAATTCAATCCTAAACTTTTTTTTTTTTGGCTAAAATATTTGTGTAAATCCCATCCCTTCAATCAATTTTGGCTGGCTAGCTCTAACATGGAGACCGGTCGTCCTATGTGGACAGCCCTATCTTTGGTTAGTCACAAAGTTGGCGATAACCGGAGGAAGAAGGAATGGAAGGGGGGAAAAAGAAAGAGAAAGAAAAGAAAATAAAATAAAATAAAAAAAAAATAAAAATAAAAGAGAAAAAAATAAAAAAAAATTCAATTTTTAAAAAATATTATTAAAATTTATCCATGTTAGTGCCATTGGCTCAATGTAGGATGGCCGGTGCCCATGTTAGTGTCAGCTGCCAAAATTTGACCCGATTAACTAAATTAATACAATTGCAAAAAGTTTAGTACACACTTGGCAAAAAAAAAAGGAATTATTTAAAATTGAATTGGCACACAAGCACAATGGATTTAGGACTTTTTTTTTTTGTAATTTTCCTCATATTAAACTATGGTGAAGTTGGCTCATCTCAGAGTAGCTCCTCAATCATAATCTTGCATCAGTGAGAATTATCCTAAGTTGATGTTAACTCTTCCCAAATCTCCAAACAGCTTATTTTCATAACGGCAAGTTTTCCAGGTCTTTAAGACTGTTCATTGTATTACCAACTAATGAAAAATTTGGTTTCCATGTGCACATATTCTGTTTTTCATCGACAGTCATTAATAGAACCAAACTGGTTGGTTTTCGAGTTGGCCAGTTTTAGAGCCAAGGTGTCTGAGCTCCCAATTCCAAGTTTAAAATCAGGCAGGCTTAGTTCCAGATTCTAGCATGCAAACGACCAACTTGGCCGTGCACACCCCCAGCCCAAACTACTTCCGGGCGATTATTCCCATATTTCTGTTTAGTGTGAATTAGGACCCCATTTAGTTCAAAGATCGTTGTTCCGCAAATTTTGATATGAAAATGACATAGACCAGGTTCATGTGCCGACTCCATGCCATCATTCTTAAAGGAAAGTGATTTCGATGGTGATAGGGAACTCAATCAGATGGAAATTTGTTCTCTGACGTGGAGATTTAATTACTGAGCCTATGGAAGAGGTGCGAGATTTTTCTTTTTGGGCCAACGATGTCCTTGAACGGGAACTCTTGGCCTTTCGAATGCAAATTTGTGAAACGGGATGTCGGAATCTTTAACTTTTAAGACATTCCATGTACATTCAACCTGCAGCCAAATAAGAGATGCGGCACTTTCGGAAGCATAGCTAGGGGAGGACATTGAAGAACTTTTTACATCGATTTTCCACCTGGAGTGTAAGGTTCAGAGACAACGAATGAAAGTCATGGCCGTGACTCTCTTATCGAGCAGATAACATTGTCATGGTGATTTCGTTTGGTTGACTTTGTGAATTGTTTTCTTGGAGTAGATTCCTTTCGTTGAAAAACCCCGGCTCTTTTGGAAGAGGCAATTCAATGTCGCTTCCCAGCATCATAACCACCGCGGACATACTCGGCCTATCATTGGGGCATCGCTGCACGCACAATAGGCCAATATGAATAGAGCGTAATGCTTCAGAAGTACTGCACGAATTCTGGACCAACTTATCGAGCAACTGCATGGACCTGCCTTCTGTGAACAGTCTCCAGGCCTGACCACATTGAAACCAACCATTAGGGGAAATTCTTGTGGCTGGCTGGAAGGTGAGCAGTATTATGTGCTTACATGTCCAAGGAGATTATGATGGTGGTCTGGATGATGAAACCCTCTGTTTTTCTTCCCACTTACAATCTCGAGCACCAATACACCATAGCTAAAGACATCGGATTTTGTTGAGAAAACTCCATTGAGAACATATTCTGGAGACATGTAACCACTACAGAAATTGATTTATTGAAACCATCAGTTTAAGAGCAAATTGAGCACAGAGGCCATCACTGCATTAAAAGTACTTACTATGTTCCAACCACTCTGTTAGTATTTGCCTGTGTCTCATTCCCTGCGAAGCTTTTAGCCAAGCCAAAATCAGAGATCTTAGGGTTCATCTCACAATCTAACAATACATTGCTAGCTTTTACATCTCTGTGAATAATCCTGAGTCTGGAATCTTGATGAAGGTAAAGAAGTCCCCTAGCTATTCCATTGATGATGTTGAAACGAGCTGACCAGTCCAGTTGCTTCCTCTGCGTTGGATCTGTCAAAAGTTCATTTCACATTAGTAAACTCTGCTCGGTTTGTAACTTACAAGGAGTAAGGCATCAATTTAGTCATTTGCTAATTTGCTACTTCAGTGACTGTATTTTGGGGCTTTCACAAAATTCATGCTTTTAAGGAATTGAGAAAGTAAGCATACCAAGAGAAATAAGTCCAAGCTCCTATTGGGCATGAATTCATAGATCAAAAGATTTTCTTCCTCAATGCAACATCCTAGAAGCTTCACTAGGTTCCGGTGTTGCAGCTTGGAAACGTATAGAACTTCATTTTTAAACTCACGCAGCCCTTGTCTTGAGTTCCTTGACAGCATCTTCACGGCAATCTCTTGACCACCCCTCAACACACCCTGCATAGGGTCAACTTGCTTAGTGAAAAATAATTCCTTGCCTACTCTTTTTCTCACTAGAATTCCACTCACAGTAACTAAACATTTTGGGATCAAGTTATTCAGCCTCTCATCAATATATTCAGGAATATTTTCTTAAACAAATTATGCAAATGCAACAGCGAGGCAGTACTTTACAATCCTCGAATAGCAATAATGTCCTTCTCAAGAATAGCATGCACAATTTTAGTACCTTGTAGACAGGTCCAAAACCACCTTCTCCAATCTTATTGTCGGTCGAAAAGTAATTGGTAGCGACAGCTACTGTAGACAAGTCAAAAAGTGGCAACTCAAGATCTTCCTTCTTGTTTTCACAGTTGTCTCCTGATTCAAAACTGTCCCTTTTATCTGAGAGCACAAATTATATAAAATTGATTAACAAATATCTCTGGGTGGCTTCTGCATTAATTCAGATTTCCTTCAATCATGATGCTACAAAGGCATGCTAATTGCTAAATTTGAAAGCATTGAATTGCGAACGTATTAGGATAATATGATTGCGATTGCTAGTGATTTGTCATTGTTTCGCACATCTGACACTGACACACAAATGCCTCGAACAATTTGTGTCAGTTCATCATAATCTTTTAGTAAGTAAGATAAAATAAATAGAAAATCTTATAACTGTTGGGCCTGGTAAGGATGAATGCTGAATGGGACATGAATGCACAATCCCCTGTAATGATAGTCTAATTTTTTTTTTTTTTTTTAAAAAAGAACCTTCACTTCTACAAGGGGCTGACTAATGTAATGAACACGAGACAAGAATTCTTGTGCTTGATAATAGAATAAGTACTGGGAGGTCTTGTAAAATACCTACTTGTAAGTGACGAAATGACTAATGTAAAAACTGGGAATGATGAGAACCAGAATACAAAATCTGACAGCACTGTATCATAAAGTACGGTCTACCTTCAGGAAGCTTCATTTTCTTCTTCTTGCATTGTAGAACACAGATGGTGAGAACCAGAAAGAGGAAAACAGACCCGAAAGAAACTGCCAAGCCCATGACCAGCTTATGCTTCTTTTGGTGTGACGGTGGTAAAGCTAAGAGAAGAAGTAGGAGCACACAGGATCAGGAGTAAGAACTATGTTTAACTGATATTAAAATTCTGTAAGCTCTCCCTCAAAGATGGGTGTCCATTTTCCACTTCAGTATCTAGCAAATTCACGTCTACAATACCTGATTCTGACGCAGCCATCCGGATGTAAAGGTCCTGCCCGTAGTCGCTGTACCCTCTAATGTCAATCAGCTTGCCGAACCACAGCAAACAACCACTTCCTCCATTTCGGATGTCTAAGTTCGAATAAGCCATACAGGAACATTTTTTCATGCAAAGTACTTGGCATTCCTGAAGATTCATGCTCTCGTTAAACCACGAAAACCGAGTATCAGGCAATTTTAACCAAGAATACTTCACAAATATGTCCGTTTCACAATCCAAAGGATTTCTTCTCACACACCCATTTGACCAATCCAACATATCCCATTCTTGAGAAAATCGGGGCACGAAGCCTTTCAAGCACCTACACACTGGGGAAGTATCGACCCTGCAGCAAGCATAGGCACCACATGATGCATAGTTGTCACATTGGTCTATTGGCGAGGTGATGTAAAGCATCCAATCCTGCGTTCGGTCAATCCAAGCAATCGCTGTATGATGCCATTGGTCATCAATACCAGCCTGGAAGTGACCGATTTGTTGAGGAAGCGGTAGTACATCTCTTCTTCATTTAACACAACTTCATACCCGTAGTATGGGTTTGGATTTAAATAAGGTGTGCCACTCCATCGAAGACCATTCCATGGTCCTGCCCTGAACTTGATGTCAGAACCCTGCTTCAATAGTTCTTGTGGGTAGCCATTCGGATCAAGTTGAAACGTGAAGTTGCCTGGGGAAGGATCATCAATGCTCTTCCATGATGTTAAATAACGATTAAAGCCTGATGTTCTATTCCGTCCGATCTTCATACCAGCTAGAAGTGTATCTGTAGGATAGTCAAAACTCTGCCACAGGAAATTATTGGGATCACTGCCTTCTTCATCTCTCACAACCAGATTTCCTGAATCCAAGAGCTGTGCAACTGGATTACGCGCCGGTATTGACAAATTTGATGACCAGATATCACTTCCATTCCCATTGAAAAGGACGAGACTTCCATGGCTAGTAACCCTCAAAGTGCTTGATGCATCCGCAAGGGGTGCAACTCTATTTGCAACCCACACTATTGTCCTTGTGGTTATTTTCTTGAACCATATTCCCAGATATCGCTTTGGTGGATCCCCCCTACTGAAGAACCCCAGCTCAAATGTCCCACCAGCAGAGATTAGGCTCTCGCCATCTTGAATCGACTTATTTGTTGTTATGGTATCTAGTGCATTGGAAACAAGGGCATTACAAGAGAAGAGAACAAGACACATGGAAAGTGCCACAATAGCTTTCATACCGCTTGAAGCAGTCAAGTTCTCAAAATCAGTGAATCTGCTGAGTGAACTAAGAAGACGGAAGAAAGGGAGAAGAGATATCACTGAGGAATGAAGACCCCTGCAATTTCAAGGCTGATCTGGAGCCACAGGCTTTTTCCATTAACTAATAAGAAGCCATCGGAAAAGGCCACTAAGTTCCAAGTCAGTGCACCAATAAGACTGTTAATTGTGACATCTTAATAAAAAATCCCAAAATTCAACACGCTATTGACTTAGACTAATTCCAACTTCCTAGTGATTGCCAATCCTAATTCATTGAAAATCTCGTAATCTTTTTTGTGCAACACAAATCTTTAAATCTTTAAATAAATTCATGACAAAATGCATTTGAATTATGAAAGAAGAACAAAGATAAATACGATACGCCCAACTAGAACATGTTCAATTAATAAAAAATTACAAAAAAAGAGCAGAGAAAGCAAATATTAAGATTCAACAATCTGGTTTTGTTTTTCTCACTTTTGTGCTACATATGTAAGAATGAGATTGAGCTCCTGTCATTACTCAATTGCCTGAACTTTTAGAGTGCTTTTGATAATCATTCTGTTCCCAAGAACAATTTTCTCTCAAAAATGATTTTTTTTATTTTGTTAATGGGAACAATTTCTGAGTTTTTGAATGTGCTTGGTAATTATCTAAAATTTCTATTCTTAGAATAAAAATGCATTTGGTAAGATTCTTAAATTTTTATGTTTCTTTTAATTTTTTAATAATTTTATTATATTTTTTTTTTCTTTTTTCTTTTTTTTCTTTTTCTTTTGTTTTCTTCTTTCTCCTTCTTTGTGGCTAGTCTCCAACTATTGCTAGCTACTACAGCAGCGGTGGTTGGCAATGGTCGATGACTAGCTAGGAGGAAGAAGAAGAAAGAAGGGGAAAAGAAAAAAAAAAAAATTAGACTTGATTCACAGCTGCGATGGTCGACAATGGCTGATGACTAGCTAGGAGAAAGAAGAAGAGAGAAGGAGAAAAGAAAAAGAAGAAAAATTAGATTTTATTCTAAGAATTGTTCCTGAGAATGAGAAGCAATTTTTTTTTCTATTTCTTGATTTTGTTCCAAATCTAATCTCGGGAATAAAAAAATGGATTTTTGTTCTCTAGAATAAAAAATTTATCAAATAGATTTTCTATTTTTTTTTTTTTGTTTCGAGGAGTAAAATAATAGAACCATACACTATTTAAAGTCAAAACAAGCAAGCCCTTATTGGCTAGTTGGAGGACTATTTTTACCCCCCCTTATGAAGTTAACTTGCCTTATTTAAAGTGTAATATTGCAGTTTTGACTAGTCAACTAGTCAAAAAAAAAAAGCAAAATGAAAACATAGAGAGTGTAAGTGCTAGTATAAATGCCTAGAGGGGGGTGAATAGGTGTGAAGACAAATTTTCAAAAGAAACAGTATAAATATTTTGCTTTTAAAACTGAGTTTGAAGAACAACGGATTTTGAGCGAGTTCAAAATTTAGCAGTTAAATAGAACTATGAACAAAACAAAGAGTTCGGGGAAGAAAATAAGAATATAAAGTTTATAATGGTTCGGCTTAAATTAAGCCTAAATCCACTCTTCCATGTTGACAGCTTATTGGTTGGATTCCACTAAGAAACAAAAGATATTTTACAACTTGGTGATCTCAACTTCCTAGTGAAGAGTTTGCTTCTCTTTCATGAAGTCACACTATTAGTCTTTCTCTCTTTTGAGTACAAATTTTAGCTTAATGAATGAAATTGCAAGGAACTAGGAAGCTTCACACTTTGAAAATTTTCTTTCATGCACACTTTCGAACAACTAAAGAGTCCACTTTAAATACTCCTTCATACCTTCACAACCGTTGGCACTTTCCAAATAAATTTCTCCAATCAACCCATTGGACAGAATCAATCAAGAAGATCTAGAGCCGTTTGAAGATTGTGATGAAAATCCATCAATCATGTTTGTCCATATAATCGGGATCTTTGTTTCCATAAGTAGATACTTTCCAAGTTTACTTGCCTTCGAAGAGATTGGAGTATCGAAAATGATTCCATTAAAGATAGCCATTGTAGGTGCTATATTCAACCAGAAAGCCATCCATAAGCCATACAAATTGAACTCCTAAACAAAATCTTGCATTTTGATGAGTCTTCATTCTTCAGTAGCTTTTGAGTTTAGAATTTGTCAATGTGGGTAGACTTTGACACTAAAGTCTAGTAGTCATCAGACTTATTCACTAAAGTCTGAAAGTCTTCAGACTAGACTTTGGAGAAGTTTTGTCAACTTCAAAACATTAAGGAGTTTTTTCCAACAGAGAGAAGAAAGGAAAGAAGAGGAAAAGTTCAAACTTGATGAATTGAATTAAGTACATTTTGCAGTGAATTCAAGTCCTTAGTTCATATAATCGAAGTAATTTTCCAAGTTATCCTATAAGTTCGAGGGAAAATTCCAAATAAAGGTTGAAATGCCATCAAATTTCAAATAAGGGTTTGGAGTAAACCCTTGTCTCAAATAAGCATTCGAAATGTCATTATTTTCTCAAATAAGAACTTGAAGTGATTATGTCAATCATAATGAAGGACTTGACCTCATCGGCTAGTCAATGGCTTTTCCATCCTTTATATTTTCTTATTTTCTTCCTTTTTTTTTTTGGCAAAAAGACAAACTAAAAATACCAAAAAAAAAAAAGAGACTAAAACTATATAAAAAAGAAAAATTAGAAAATAAACCCAAGCAAAAGGGTAAGGCTAGCGCTCTTGCCTGTGACCACCGCTCCATTGCTAGTGGGGCATTGACCATGGCCGATGAGGTCGCTAATGCCTCACCAACTCCAAGCCCCCACCAAAATCGGGAGAAGGCTGCAACATTCTCCTAGATCTAGGTTAAGGCCACAACCCTTGTCGACCAACCCTCACCACTGGTCAACCCTCATTGAGATGCTGGTGACTTGCCAGCCATTGCCAATGCCCATCGACGATAGGGTGGCAGCCATAGGTGGGGGAGCCTGCCTATGTTTTTCTTATTCTTTTTTAGTTTTGAGCTTTTTTGAGTTCTTTTAAAGGAAAAATGAAAGAATATAAGAAAAAGTAAAAGATGAAAATGCCTTTGACAAGTCGGTAATATCAAGTCCTTCTTTGAGATTGATATGGTCACTTCATATTCTTATTTAAAACAAAATCAATTTCATACCCTTATTTGAGAAAATGAAGGCACTTCGTGCCTTATTTGAAACTATTGGTGAGGTTAGGTCATTCTTTGAGACAAAGGTCTCCATTCAAGTCCTATTTGAAATAATGTCTACTTCATACCTTCATTTGAGAAAATGAAGACACTTTAAGCGCTTATTTGGAATTTTCCTCATATTCGTCAAACCCCACAACTCCATAACACCATAATCTACCATTTCCATATAATTCCAAAGCTTATCAACTCCAAATCTCGGTTTTAGAATATCCTTCTAAGGTCAAGCCTTTGGCTGATAATAAATGGAGACTTTGCCCAGGGGAGAATTTTGATCACCTTATCACCAAGCGTTATATCATGACCATTGTAAGATATTGAGTAATAAATTAGTCAATGGAATGAACCATTGGCATGTGATTTGATAGAGATGAATCAATGGACTTGACTATGGATATTCCAATTGTGATGGTGGATTAAAAAAGTATTTCTAAATTATATAAAATTTTGTTAAAATGAAACAACTCATATTTGATTTAATATGTATATTATATCTTGGGTTTGGATTATGAGTTTCTAACATTGCTCTTCATATGTGCATAATGAATACTCAATCTACTTAGAAGAGATATATTACTTAATGAATTGTAGTTACATATGCTATTCGTGTTCAATGTTTTTCAAATTACTCGGTTAGTGACAAATAGAGTGATAACATTCGTGTTATCGTCAAGACATTTTGATAGAGGATCTTTGGGTGTAAGCTTAGTTAGTTGTATATTTCTACGATGTATATGATTAAGATGAGTTTTTTGAGTTTTGTTATAAGTTGGAGATGTACAAATTCTTTATAATGGATTATAGAAATTCCAATATTGTAACTAACCTGCTAGTTTATCATATATTTTGAAATATATATATATATATATATATATCTTGATAGTAGGTTATTGTTATATTTGAGATTGCATCATTCGGATAAAAGGACGACCATGCCATCCCCGATTTTTGTTAAATTTGGAGAGTGACATAAAGAGTTCTACAAAAAAATTTTAATTTCGACAAATGGGTGTTCCAAAAAATATGACACATCATTTGCAATTTATTATATGGGAATGGCTCGGATTGAGCAGTGGTGCATTTGGTTCAACATTCCCAATGGACTTTCGGCCTCAAAAGCCTCTTAGGAAAATGTTAGATCGTTTGATAATCATTTTGAATTAGTTTTCAAGTGAAAATCATTATTGGGAATGTTGAAAGCCCAATGCTAATAGAGACTAGCATTGAGCTTTTAACATTTGGCCAAATGCCGGAAGTCATTTTTTTTTTCTCAAACTATTCTCACCTATTTTTCAAATTTCCAATTTTACCCTTGTTTTTATTTTTTTAAATGCTAAAAAAATATTTAAAAAATAAAATATATATAAATGCTAAAAAAATCATATATATCTTACAAAAGACCAACCCTTTGTCGGACCGACAAGGGCTATGGCCACTGGTGGCCAGATTTGGCACCAACAGTCGTTAATCGAGGTCGCTTGAGGTTATGTGACCTCCAACAACCCTTACCATCGGAGGTCCACGACCTCAAGCGACCTAGGTGGCCCATGACCCAAGTGACCACCACTTGGGTCTCACAACCTCAGGAGGCCCTCACCTAGGTCCCGTGAGAGTTGCGTGACAATGACTATTGGTCACCATCGCACGCTTGATAAAATTGGATTATATAAAGACACAAATAATGTTAAAACTTTGAAAGCAAACATGTAATTATTATATTTTTTAAAATTAAATCACTTAACTTACATAGTTTTTTTCTTTTTCTTTTTTACTGAGAATTCCTATGTGGCATTGATTCCTGGCAAATCACATTGGTGATTAAATATTAAATTAATGCCATAATGAATTTTCCAGTAAGGAAAATCATCGATGTAATTCTAGGAATTTGTCTTTTAGAAGTTATGCCACCAATTTTCGAGCAAACATAGTAATCTTTGAATTTCACAATTTATGATTCAGTTAGAATTTAAACAAGCATACTAGCCAAAAGAAAATGATTGATGGATCCTGTGTACATCCATCAAGAGGTCAAGATCTTTTGGGGTTTCATGTGTGTTGACTTTTGGATCAATACGTGGTCAATGGTTCATTGGAAGTCATGGTCTTTATGACGCTTTTACTTGGTGATATTTGGCTCTAAATATTTCTAAACCATTGTAAGGGAAAGGTCATGGACCAATTTTTCAGCCTTTTCTTTTTTTGACTAACAAGCCTTCAACTTATAAAGGTCATGGACAAATTGTAAGGGAAAGGTCATGGACGAATTGTAAGGGAAAGGTCATGGACCAATTTTTCAGCCTTTTCTTCTTTTGACTAAAAAGCCTTCAACTAATAAAGGTCATGGACGAATTGTAAGGGAAAGGTCATGGACCAATTTTTCAACCTTTTCTTCTTTTGACTAACAAGCCTTCAACTTATAAAGGTCGTGGACGAATTGTAAGGGAAAGGTCATGGACCAATTTTTCAGCCTTTTCTTCTTTTGACTAACAAACCTTCAACTTATAAAGAGAAAGGTTCATTGTAATTCCAATCACACGGCGTGTAAAGCGGGTTGCGCATCGGAAACGATAGGGACCCTAGTGGCACCAATTCTCAAAACACAAATTGCACTCCCCCTTCCATCATGTACTCATAAACCAAGAACACCTAATGCTTATGTAAGCAAAAATCATGGAGCTTAATTATTTTTTTTTTTATATCGAACACTCGTCACCGCCTTGGTCTTTTTTAATATATAGACATTTGATTTTTTATATATATATTTGATTTTTTTAGCATCATTGTCAAAATTTATATTTAAAATGTTGCATATATTATTTTTTCAATTTTAAACAAATATAAAATAATAAAACTAATATTACTTACCCAAAGGGCTTTTTAAATATATTTTCTACTAAACAGCATTTTTTTTCAAAGTTATTTCTAAAATCATAGTTTATCAAACGGCCTTTGCATTTATCTAAAGTCTTTTAGGTTAAACTGATTTTGCATTTTATTAATAAACTTTCAAAATGCTAAACCAAATGCACTCACTTGACTCATGCAAGGCCCATCGCTTAATGGTGGAGATCCATGTGGCCTCTAGGGGATCGGATTCCGGATCAGATATGCCTCAAGAAAAGGTTTACAGGATAAACAGAGAAAAGCACGCAGCTTCCCCTGGCATGAGAAGAGACGTGCGTCACTCCACTTTGGGAAGTTGACTAAACTTCTGCTGGACCCGCCCATCTCACCTTCTCACTCCTTTATAAGACGGCAGTCGGGTCTCATTGCTAATTAAATTCCAACCAGAACTTTGTCATCACAAAGACGTCGGTCGGTGTCAATTCAGGAAGGAGAAGCAGAATGGAGATGAGATTCATGGGCCTGTTCCTGCTGTTGCTGCTCGTCCTTGGTCCTCGTAAGACACCCCACTCACCATCATCACTTTTCCTGGTTTTCCATCTTCTGTATTTCTTGCTTTTCCTAAGTAAATCCCTATTCAAGATGAAATGCCCACATGGCGTATGAAGGAAAATATAGCAAGATCATCATATTATTAGTTGGGCCCATCTCTTCTAAGCAACTTCATTCCCATCAACGTGTTAATTTATTTGGGACATGTCATGCAATCGATGAGAATTCTTTTGTCAAACTATACACAAATTCAGTTATCATGGATGAAGGAGCGACATTATTCGTGAGTGTAACGTCTCTAACACCTGTTTAAAAGTGGCGCTTGTGTGATATTTTTTTATAAGACACATTATCTCATGAAAGTTTTATAAGAAGTGACGCTTGTGTCTTGTGTTTTCTATCTAACAAAAGTCTTCATGAGTACTTTTTTGTTTTTTTTTTTTGTGAAATTAATTCATACAAATTTGATAAAATACCTAAAGAAAGAAGTATTAAAGGGGCTGCCAAAAGCCACAATCATTAGGCGAGACTACTTTTGTGTGCATATATTCTAAAATGTATATGGAAAGTCAAAATTTTATGATCCATATGAGATCCCCAAATCCGATAGTCCAAAGAGATTGGAGTAAAGCAATCCACCAATGCTAGGTCAGTTCTACAAAAAAAAGTTCACTAATTTTTTTAACCCAAGACAGTAAGATTGAGCCGTCGAACCTCCTCGTGTGAGCTCAATCGAAGATGGCCGTTGACGGCGCTGGACCTAGGGAGCCAGCGGTGGCCCAGTCCTGCTCTGCATCGGGTCTAACTTATATGCTCTTGCATGCATATGTTGGGTCTAACAAGGATATTTGTGAAGAGGATGTTGTGAGTGCATATTGACAAAATACAAGAAAGATATATGGAAGAAGTATTCTGTATATTCAAATGTTCTCAATGTACACGCCCCAATATATAATGCAAAAGGGCAAATAATGAAGGAAAGAATATTGAAGTATCAAATCTAATTCTAAATTGGTACACAATCAATTGCAATCCTAGAATGATTCAAGGTATCATTGGACAATCCCATCAATATCTTTCAAAACTCCTCATCAAGCTAACGGCTTATATATGTCCGGGACGCCAAGCTTGCTTAGAAGATATGCATGTTGTCTTTGACATATAGGTTTAGTAAAAATATCCGCTAGTTGCTTTGGAGTTCCAACTCCTCTTGTCTTGATTATCCTTTCCCGAATCTTGTCACGAGTGAAATGACAATCTATCTCTATATGCTTTGTTCTTTCATGCACTATGGGATTAGCTGCAAGTTTGAGTGTTGCATTGTTGTCGCAATACAGCAAGGTTGGACCTTTGACTTGTATCCCAAGCAGGAGTAGACCTCGTATCCATACTATTTCACAAACTATCTTGGTCATGGCTTGATATTCAGCTTCAACTGATGACAACAATATAGTTGATTGCTTTTTGTTTTCCATGAAAGCAACGATTCTCCTATTTTAATGCAAAATCTAGTAATGAACCTATTTGTCATAGGACAAGTAGCATAATCCTTATCACAATAAGCTGACATCTCCATATTGCACTTCCGAGAAATAAGTATCCCAAGTCTTGGACAAAAATTATTTTAACATACTTTCCATTTTAATTTCGATGGGAAAAATGTCGTAAATTAAAAATCTTCGATTTAGGACCTTTTGAACTTGAATATGATAAGATGTAGTAATCACTTGTAATGTCAAAAGAAGAAGAAGAAAAAAAAAAACAGCATTCTACTATGTTATATTCTTGTTTATAACAGAATACTATATAGCCTTTTAAATATATTGTAAAATAATAAATTCACGTTGATCTGTTGCACCTGGTTGCCTAAATAACATTGACAAGATTTTTGACACGCTTAACACAATTGACCATGGCAAATGAGATGATGAGCTATCATACTCAAATGTGAAAGTAACATCAAAATGGTGGATGTCTAACCTTCATAAAATAACGTAATATAAGCTGGAGGCTCAATGTTTACTTGCTTTGCTATTTGAGAAAACCCACTTAGTTTTTTCTTTTGTTGAGTGAAAATTCATGCTGCGATTTCCAATATAGAGCAAAACTCTTTTCCCCTTAAAACCGGATGATAATGTTAATCGATTTCAAGGGAAAGTTGAATGGCAAAGATGGCTCTGTCACTTTCACTTCCCTTAAAGTGATGGAACCTTCACATTCTCAATTTTCCTGGAGAGAAAGACTTCCTCGGTCTTATATTTAAATGTACAAACGAATGACTTAATCGAAGGGGATGGGGTAATTCTTTTCTTTTTTTTTTTGGTAGGAAAACCATTGAGTAGTTGAAATGTCATTTTTTAGATTGTAGATATTAGGAATGAGCATGGTTCAAGTGTGTGGTTTCCATCCATAAAAGTTATGAAAAAAGTCATAAATCTATTACAATTTTATCAATTCAGTCATAACATAAAATTATTATTATTATTATTATTATTATTATTATTATTATTATTATTATTTTTGCCAATTGAGTCATAAACCTTTTAGTAATTGTGACAATTTAGTCCATCTGGCCACATTTGGTTAGTTGACACCGACATGAATGCTTTGGTCAACATTGGAGAATAATTTTTTAATATTTTTATTTTTTTCAAAATTTTTAATTAATTCTTTTTATCTCTTCTTCTTCTCTCTCTCTCTCTCTCTCTCTCTCTCTCTCTCTCTCTCTCTCTCTCCTCCTTCTAGCAACTAGTTAGAGGGAGGGTTGATTGCTAGATTGAGATGGCCGACCGGTGACGAGCTTGTTGAGAAAACTCCTACTGAGTTTTGAAGTTAAAAAAACTTTTTGGTTCTTACTCTTATATTGAAGAACATAATGCTTCTAAAGTTATATCAAAGACTTTTGCCAAAGTATATTCATTCTAGAAGTATTTCCCACTCTAACAAAATCCAGACTAAAACTATGTCTAGAACGAGGATGAAATCAGACTCAGATTTATTGATCTTGCGAGAATGATTCAGAATGAACTTATTAGGAATTTATTTGATAACATCTAGCTCTTTGGCAAATGATCTCATTTTCCTTCTATAAATATATTGATGGAATCAATCAGAAATTAATGAAATCAATCTTGAAGATAAGTTCATTTTTGAGAAATATCTATTTATGGAAATCTAGATTCTAATTGTATGGACGATCAGAATTAGTGGATTTTTCCATGTTAATCTTCAAATGGCTATGAGATTTTCTTAATCAATTCTGTCCAACGGATTGATCGGAAGAAATTCTTTCGAAAAATGTCAACGGCTAATGAGGTATGGAGGAGTATTTAAGGAGGTCATTCGGTCTATTTGAATGGTGGACGTGAAAATTGAAATTCCAACTACCTGTTCTTCTTCAGCGATCCTTATAAATTGTATTCAAGAGAGAAAATCACAAAAAGAGTGACTTAGTGAGTGAGACAGGATCTTCCACTGAGTGTTTGCACTCATAAATTGTACTTCTCTATTGATGCTATAGTGAATTCCAGCTAGAAGACCGTCAGCATAGGAGAGTAAACGTAGGCTTAATCTAAGTTGAACTACTATAAATTTTGTATGCAATATTCTCTTCCTTTAACTCTTCTTATTTAAGTCTATTACATTCTTATAGGTATTTTAAAAATCAATTCCATCTCTTATCTAATTCTGAACATTCATTAGAAGTCTAATGGCATGTTTATCAGGCTCTCTTCATTATTCAGACTTTGTTCGAAATTTATTTTATTCCTCATTTATTTATCAAAATTTTTTTGAACACTTATTCACCCTCCTTTAGGTATTCCTACTAGCATTATTAGAGCTCACCTTGTTGTTGCTCACGCAGCCACGGGCAAGTTGAGCCCTCGCTGGATCTAGTGAAGGCGAGCTCACCTAGCCACCAGCGAGGCTCGCTCTTGCTAGTGGTTGGGTTTGTTGTCATTGGGCAAGACGCGAGGGAGACAAAGATTGAGTGAGATGCCTGGTTGTGCAATTTGAGCCAATGGGTCTTCTTTGCCGATCTAAATGAGGAACTAATCAGGGAGCTTGCCCAGCAATACCCTCACTTAAACGACATCTAACCATCAGCGAGGCCATTAGCCAATGGCGAGCGAGCGAGGGTAGGCTTGCTAGTGGCTGGGCAAGCTCGTCCTCGACTAGATCCGATGAGGTCAAGCTCATTGATCCACTGGTGAGGCTCGCCCTCCCTAGTGGCTAGGTGAGCTTGCCCTTACCCGATGACGGCAAGGTTAAGCTTACCGATCCATTGGCGAGGCTCACCCTCTTTAGTGGCTGGGCGAGCTCACCCTCACCGAATCGAACGAGGGTTGGGCGAGCTCACCCTCACCTAGTGACAGCGAAGTAAGCTCGCCATTGGCCATTTGCTTTATCCAGTGACTGGGTAGACCGGGCAGCCCTCCCATCTAGCTGGTTGTTGGAAGAAGGAGGAGAGAGAGAGAGAGAGAGAGACAAGATAAAGAAAAATTAATTAAAACTTTTGAAAAAAAAAATTAAAATATTAAAAAATCGTTCATTGGTGCAGACCAGCCAAATTTAGTTGGATGAATTGAATTAGCATAATTGCAAAAGGTTTATGATTCAATTGGTCAAAAAATTAAATTTATGATCGAATCAACAAATTACAATAAATTTATGACTTTTTTGGTAATTTTTCTGTTTTAAGGATCGGTTTTGAAAAATTAGAATCGGGAATTGGACCATCGGTTTGGTTCAAATCTCGTGTGGGTTCCAAACAAGCTTCACACACTCAGTACAACATTTTCCAACAAGTCAAAGTAAAGCAAAAAACAAAGAACTTCAATATTCTTAATTGTAAGATTAGTAAAAAGATTGGACTCATATTAAAAACTAAGAGTCGAGGCTGTAAGTTGATGGATGTAAGCTTGAGAGTCAAGGCTGTGACTGAGAGATAGAGAGACGACTCAAATGAGGTGAGAGTGAGATGAGATGAGCATTTAGTTAATGGGTGTTAAGTTTTAGATTAGGGATTTTATGGTTTTCATTTTTCTTAAATTTCTTTTTTCATTAGATTAAATATATATTTATATATTATTGATTTGATTCGAGTAGGCGGACGGGTGATTCTATACTTAAAATTGGGAAGCCAATCGGTATCCACCGGTTCCAATAAAGTGGAACCAAAAACCATTTGTTTACCTTGAGAACTGTCGATTTTGATCCGATCCGATTTGGTACTAGATAGTTCGAGCAGTTACTGATTCTTTTGCACACCCCTAATAGATATTAATAAAAAATTATGTCTTTATATATATATATTATTAAAGAATTTATTTGCGAAGTTAATTAAATATCAACCACATATATAATATTTTGATTATTTTTATTTTCATAATTAAAATACTATAATGAGACTGAAATGGAGATTTAGCTCTAGTTGCTTCTGATATTGGGTTAATCATCGTCCAAGCCGGTCAGGCAATAGTTATGGGCCTGTCTCGAGACATCTCCAGACTTACAGACCAGAAGTTTCGGGAGAGCAAGGCCCGGTTTCGAGAGAGCTCTGGGCGAGACCATATGCTTCTGCAATCTTTTACAGAAACTTCCATTTTTCGATCCTTAGCTGTTCTTCTCTTCTTTAAATACCAGGCATCTCCGGTCTTTCTTGGTCATTCAAGCAAAGGTGAGCATTTGCAAGCGAGGGCATCATTACAACGATCAATCGCCAAACGTCCTTGAATCATCTAAAGGCAGCTGCAGAAGGAGGGTACAATGTCGCTCATCCCAAGCTGGTTCGGCGGCCGTCGCAGCAAAGTCTTCGACCCTTTCTCCCTTGACCTCTGGGATCCCTTCAAGGACTTCCCTTTGCCTTCCTCTTCCCTCTTCGCCTCTAATTTCCCTCAAACTTTCCGGGAAAACACTGCTTTTGTGAACACGAGGATCGACTGGAAGGAGACCCCAGAAGCCCATGTGTTCAAGGCGGATCTCCCTGGGCTCAAGAAAGAGGAAGTCAAGGTGGAGATCGAAGACGAACGGGTGCTCCAGATAAGCGGCGAGAGGAACGTGGAGAAGGAGGACAAGAACGATACGTGGCACCGGGTGGAGAGAAACAGCGGCAAGTTCATGAGGAGGTTCAGGTTGCCCGAGAATGCGAGGTTGGATCAGGTGAAGGCCTCGATGGAGAATGGAGTGCTCACCGTCACTGTTCCGAAGGTGGAGGAGAAGAAGCCTGAGGTCAAGGCTATTGATATCTCTGGTTGAATTAAGCTTCTTGTAATTTCAAGAATGATCGCTCTTGTGTCCAGTAATGTTTGCGTCCGGTGAGCAAGTGTAATTTTGGAGTTCTTTCGGTAACGAGTCATATAAGAAATTGTAGGTGTTTATGTGACTATGTAATCAGAGTGTCATCTCTGTTTATGATGTTATATTGTAGTTTTCTCGGGCCATAAGGCGGCGTTGAATATGAATAATCTTTCTCGAATTTTGCAGTGTCTCATCTGTGGTTTTCCTGATCTGGAATAGATTGAGCTGTTTACAAGTGGTGTGGAGAAGTACCCTCTTGGTCATTCATTCACGGTTGATGTTGAGGGTCTGAACTGAGAGGGTTTTGGCCAAATTTGGTTATCTTGTGGGTTCGAAAGCTGCTCCTCGGCTGATTAAGTTGACACACTATTAGCAATCAACAAAATTTCCTTTCTCCATGAGGCTATCTGAGCCGCCATTCCTAAGTTCCACTTCATTCGTATAGTCGTTGGCTAATTCGTGCATTGTATATTTTATGGTAGAAAGGTCCATCTGATTGGTGTCGTTTACAGAAATCCCACGATTGATGTCAGAAAACTACCATCCTTTCAGATACCTGAAGTGTGTAATTGATGGTCGTGAATTCTATTTCAACGACGATCAGCCGTTCAACGGTGGGAAACCCGCGACTTAATTCCTAAATTGCTGACTATTGAAGAACGAAAAGGCGATTAGAACGCCGTCGCTGAGGATATGACGGGAAGCATAACCATGTAGGCCACTGCGATACGAAAAGGGTACGGCATTTCCGCATGAGGCTAGCTGTGATGTTGCTGATGCTGGGTCTTGCGACCTTGGCCTGCAAGATCCACCACACAAGCATTAAGAGCCAGAACACGAAGGCGCAGGAGTCGGGACTGGGGCCAACCGGAGAATATGATCTCTGTGCTCTTTCCCCAGGGAGAATGCCATGGGGTTCTTCATCATCGGGAGCGAATGATAAAGCCTTGACAGTCAATTTACGGTGCTTTTCTGTTCCCAAAATCATAAGGCGAAAAGGAAAAAAACATCAAGCAAGAATAGGAGTACATGAAAAGGAGGTACCCTCGAAAGCCATCACGATTAGTGTACTATTAGTTTTGCCATATTATACATTCAGTGATCCTAGAAAAGGAAAAGAGAAACTGCATCAGCAGAAGTGGGCAAAATTGTACGAACCAGAACCGCGCACAAGTCCCAGGACGCGAAGGGGATGGATTAAACTCGATGACAAATTTCTGAACTTCACGATGGAGTCATTGCGTTTAAAACATGATCTCTGTGTAGTTGTACTGCCTCTCTTCATGGGGACTGTTCGTGCCTTACATAGCTCAAACTATTCTGTCTGCATCTTTCGTAGGAGTTATGGCGAGAGAAACCCACTTAGTTTCTTTTTTCTTTTTTTGTTATTTTTTTTTCTTTTGGCTGAGTGAAAATCCATGCTGCCATTTCCAATGTATAACAAAACTCATTTCCCCTTAAAATCGGATAATCAAGTTAATCGGTTTTCCAGGAAAAATTGAATGGCAAAGGTGGCATCGTCACTTTCACTTCAGTTAATGTGACGAGCAATCACATTCTCAATTTCCCTGAAAATAATGACTTCCTCAATTTTGTATTTAAAGGTACAAACGAACGACTTTATCACAAGGGAAAAATAAACCATGGTATAGTTGAACTGCAATTTTTTAGGCAGTAGATATGGATAAAATATTATAAATATTACATATTTACGAATTCATGTAAGAAGACAATTAAATATCAAACACACGTAATATATTGATTTGCCGACTTTCAACTTTTTCAAAGTTAAAAAAAAAAAATCACTAATCTCTCCCAATTTTAAAATTGATGTCAAATGGAAAAAAGAAAAACCAAATTGCAGTGTGATATGGGGAGTAGAATGAATATGAATAAAATAACAGTTTCTCGGCATGAGATCACTACTCAAGTACGATATAAATTCATTGAGAGAAACCTGAATCTAGACTTAAACTAAACATAATCCGTCGGAGCCATTTTTTACTTTTAATTTGAATAAGCCAATACGTTTGGGACCAATGGATGCTTTATTGCCTACACTTTCATGTTTTTAACTAAAAATTTTACCGTATTGTGTCTGGCATTGAAACTAAGTACTCTATGATTTAGGCCCATTCTATTTATTGTTAAATTAAGCAAAAATGTGAACAATCATATTTATTAAATAAATTAAGAACAAAAATTCAGAACTTTCTTTTGCATGTTATCAATGTATATTCATCAAACTCTGGATTGTTGCATCGGTAGGTAACTCTAGCATAACCTCAAACTATAAAGACACATTTTAAAAGAGCGAGGGTGGGGTTGAGTCGCAGCTAGTGTTATTGAAGAACATACATACATATATCGACTCCTAAATACACTGTGAGGATAAAAAAATTCAATAAAATTCAGTGATATAAATATTCTCTGCATTTGGCGATTAGGGAAAAATTCATGATAAGATAAAATTTATCATATTTTACGTTTGATACTTGTTTAAAATAGGATAAAATCGGATATAAAAAGGTATATAGATTGGATAAAATTATCTTAAGGAGATGTGAATAAATGTGGGTAACATTTCTAAATTTATAATAAGAAATTTTTTTCTTAAATAATAGATTTCTTAAATTAAAAATTAAAATTATATTTCAATATAAATAATATTTGACTTTTAATACAAGAAATTCAAAATAACAAAAAATAAAAATTTAGTTCTTTAAGTTAATCTTATTTTTATTTATATATTCAAATTTAATTATATCTTATAGTATGAATTCAATATATAAATATATATTTATTACATATTTTAGGCGTATATTAGTACATTTTACACTTTCTATATTAGTACAATTTTCTATATAATAAAATTTTATTAGAGAATAATGGAAGGGGAAGAAAAAAAAAAAAAATTAATTAATTAAAAAAAGAGAAAATAAAATAAAAGATAAAATAAAAATAAAATAGATAAGAGTATCGCGAGAGATTTTTACCATTTTCGTTTGTAAAATTTATGATTCACATAGGCATTTATATTAAATAATATATAATATAATGTAATATAAAATATAATGTGAATATATTAATTTTATTATTGTAATAACCAAATAATGTATATATATAACAAAATCCCTTGAATTTCATATATTATTTTATCCCGATTAGAAATTCAAATAATCAAACATAGATCCATTTTTTTAGATTAATCGAGTATTTTACCTTGTAAGTTGCGCTAGTTGGATTTTATAATAATCTCTCCGTGCATAGGATAAGAGAGAAGCAAAATGCAGTAGAAATCAATCTATAATTTACTCAGCAAATGACGGACCGTTATGCTGGCAAATTCCTCATTATATGCAGCTTCACAATTCTTTCTATGAATACTTCATTCTATTTTTATATTTCCAAATCAGCGAAAATTCCATTTTCTATTCGACTGTTTCCTATCCCCCAATCTTCTTTTCCACGAGATAAACTTTCCCTATGGTCTTCTATGGGAAATTGCGACCCGGGTCGAACAAACCAAGCCGGTCAAACAATAGTTATGGGCCTGTCTCGAGACATCTCCACACTTCCAAGACCAGAAGTTTCACGAGAGGATGGCCCAGTTTCGAGAGAGATCTATCTAGGCGAGACCAGATGTTTCTCTATCTTTAACCGAAACTTCCATCGTTCGATCCTTATCTCTTCTTCTCTCCTATAAATACCGGGCATGTCCGTTCTTTCTTCCACACTTGAAGAAAACGAAAGCATCAGCAAGCGAGAGCGTCAGTCCGACGATCGATCACCAAACGTCTTTGAATCATCTAACAGCAGCAGCAGAAGCAGGTACGATGTCGCTCATCCCAAGCTGGTTCGGCGGCCGTCGCAGCAACGTCTTCGACCCCTTCTCGCTCGACCTCTGGGACCCCTTCAAGGACTTCCCTTTCCCTTCCTCCTCCCTCTCCGCCTCTAATTTCCCTCAAACTTTCCGGGAGAACGCCGCTGTTGTCAACACGAGGATCGACTGGAAGGAGACCCCGGAAGCCCACGTGTTCAAGGCTGATCTTCCCGGGCTCAAGAAGGAGGAAGTCAAGGTCGAAATTGAAGACGATCGGGTGCTCCAGATAAGCGGCGAGAGGAACGTGGAGAAGGAGGACAAGAACGACACCTGGCACCGGGTGGAGAGAAGCAGCGGGAAGTTCATGAGGAGGTTCAGGCTGCCCGAGAATGCGAAGATGGATCAGGTGAAGGCCTCGATGGAGAACGGGGTGCTCACCGTCACTGTTCCCAAGGTGGAGGAGAAGAAGCCTGAGGTCAAGTCCATTGAGATCTCTGGTTGAATTCAGCTTCTTTGTGGTTGCAGGAATGAGCGGTTCTCTGTCCAATGATGTTCAGATTTTCATGCAAGAAGCTGTTGTGTGTCGCTGTAATCAATGTGTCATCTCTGTAATCAAGCGCCAGAGTGTGGCGCTTGAATATAAATAACTTTGATGGGTTTTGCAGTATTCCATCTCTGGGTTGCCCAATCTGGATTCGATTGAGCTATATGACACATGGTACCGGAGCAGTACCCTGTTAGTCATCGATTTTCAGTCGTTATTGAGTCTCTACTTAAAGGGCCTTTAGCCAAATCTGAAGGTCACTGTTTGTTCGAAAGCTGCTGCTCTGCTAATTTAGTTGACACTAGTTGCAATGAACAAACTTCCTCTGCTCTCATATGGTTGTTGGATATGTCATGCAATGCAGATTTCATCGTAGCAACGGTGCATTTGATTGGTGTGGTTTACAAAATCCCACGACCAACGTCAGACATTTACCGCACATTCAAACACTCGCACATTCTCTACTAAGCTAAACCGTGTAATTGATGGACGCGGGTTCAATTCTAATAACCATCAGAAGTTCAGGGGAGGGGAATCGGATGGGTCCTGATAATCCATCCCATGCAACTTTTTCCTAAAGCCCCAACTAGTGAAGAGCAAGAATCCACCAACAGATCCATTTGTGAGCTCGTCCTTACTAGATCCGGTGAGGCTCACCCTCCCCACTGGTTGGGCAAGCTTGCCCTAGCCTGATGACAATGAGGTCAAGCTTGTCGATCCATTGGCGAGGCTCACTCTCGCTAGATCCAGCAAGGCTCACCTTCCCTAGTCATTGGGCGAGCTCACCCTCACTAGATCCAGCGAGGGCCCGCCTCGTGATGGCTGAGTGAGCTCACCTTACCCAACGATAGAGAGGCGAGTTTGCCACTAGCTAGTTGCCTTAGTCTATTGCAACTGGTCAGATCGGCCCTCCCATCTGGCAAGTCATCGAAAGGAGGAAGAAGGGGGGAGGAAGAAAAAAAAAAGAGAGAAAAAAAAAAAAGGGTAAGAAAAAAGAAAAATTAAAAAAAGTATAAAAAATTATAAAAATTAAAAAATTGTTCATCAGCGCTAGTCAATCAAATTTGGTATAAAAAAATTGAATTGACACAATTACAAAAAATTTAGGATTCAATTGACTAAAATAATAAGTTTGTGATTGAATCAATATAATTGCAATATGTTTGAGACTTTTTGGTAATTTTCCTATTTTCACCCTAGAATTGGGAGTTACCCACTAAAAACCGGTTTTAAAAAATTAGAATAGAGAATCGGACCATCAGTCTGATATGATTCTTGGGTGGGTTCCAAACAAGCTTCACAAATTCGGTGCAACATTTTCTAACAAGCCAAAGTAAAGCAAAAAAAAATAAAGAACTTCCTTATTCTTAATTGCAAGATCAATAAAAAGATTGGACTTATATTAAAAATTAAGAGTCAAGGCGGTGAGTTGATGGACGTAAGTTTGAGAGTCAAGGCCGTGAGTGAGAGATAGAAAGACAATTCAAAAGAGGTGGGAGTGAGATGAGATGAGCACTTAGTTAATAGGTATTAAGCTTCAGATTAGGGATTTTATGGTTTTCATTTTTCTTAAATAATTTATTAGAAATTTTTCTTAAAGATTAAATATATATTTCTATATTACTTATTCGGTTTGAGTAGGCGGGTGGGCGATTCCACACTTAAAATCGAGAACCCGATCGATACCCACCGATTCTAATAAATTAGAACAAAAAACCATACTAATTCCCTTGGGAATCACTGGTTTCGATCCGATTCGATTTGGTTTTGGGTAGTTTGGGTGGTTCTCGATTATTTTGTATATCTTTAATAGATATTAATATATTTTTTTGTTTATATATTATATTAAAGAATTTTATGTATGAAGTCAATTAAATATCAACCACACATATAATTTTTTGATTCTTTTTTATTTCATAATTAAAATACTATAATGAGACTGACATGGAAATTTAGCTCCAGTTGCTTCTGATGATTGGGTTAATCATCGTCCAACCTGGTCAAGCAATAGTTATGGGCCTGTCTCGAGACATCTCCAGACTTACAGACCAGAAATTTCGGGAGAGCAAGGCCCGGTTTCGAGAGAGCTCTGGGCGAGACCAGATGCTTCTGCAATCTTTTACAGAAACTTCCATTTTTCGATCCTTAGCTGTTCTTCTCTTCTTTAAATACCAGGCATCTCCGATCTTCCTTCGTCACTCAAGAAAAGGGGAGCATTTGCAAGCCGAGGCATCATAACAGCAATCAATCGCCAAACGTCCTTGAATCATCTAACAGCAGCAGCAGCAGCGGGAGGGTACAATGTCGCTCATCCCAAATTGGTTCGGCGGCCGTCGCAGCAACGTCTTCGACCCCTTCTCCCTTGACCTCTGGGATCCCTTCAAGGACTTCTCTTTGCCTTCCTCTTCCCTCGTCGCCTCTAATTTCCCTCAAACTTTCCGGGAAAACACTGCTTTTGTGAACACGAGGATCGACTGGAAGGAGACCCCAGAAGCCCATGTGTTCAAGGCGGATCTCCCTGGGCTCAAGAAAGAGGAAGTCAAGGTGGAGATCGAAGACGATCGGGTGCTCCAGATAAGCGGCGAGAGGGACGTGGAGAAGGAGGACAAGAACGATACGTGGCACCGGGTGGAGAGAAGCAGCGGGAAGTTCATGAGGAGGTTCAGGTTGCCCGAGAATGCGAGGTTGGATCAGGTGAAGGCCTCGATGGAGAATGGAGTGCTCACCGTCACTGTTCCGAAAGTGGAGGAGAAGAAGCCTGAGGTCAAGGCTATTGAGATCTCTGGTTGAATTAAGCTTCTTGTAATTTCAAGAATGATCGCTCTTGTGTCCGGTAATGTTTGCGTCCGGTGAGTAAGTGTAATTTTGGAGATTTCTTTCTGTAATGAGTCATATAAGAAATTGTAGGTGTTTGTGTGACAGTGTAATCGAAGTGTCATCTCTGTTTATGATGTTATATTGTAGTTTTCTCGGGCCATAAGGCGGGAGTTGAATATGAATAATCTTTCTCGAATTTTGCAGTATCTCATCTGTGGTTTGCCCGATCAGGAATAGATTGAGCCGTTTACAAATAGTATGGAGCAGTACCCTCTTGGTCATTTATTCATGGTTGATGTTGAGGGTCTGAACTGAGAGGTTTTTGGCCAAATTTGGAGATCTTACTTGCTCAAAACCCGTGGTCCTCGCCTGATTGATGAGATGATGAGTTGACACCCTATTAGCAATCAATAAAATTTCCTTTCTCCATTGAGGCTATCTGATCCGCCATTCTTAAGTTCCACTTCCTTCATATGGTTGTTGGCTAATTCGTGCATTGTATATTTTATAGTAGAAAGGTCCATCTGGTTGGTGTCGTTTACAGAAATCCCATGATTGATGTCAGAAATTTACCATCCTTTCAGACACCTGAAGTGTGTGATTGATGGTCATAAATTCTATTTCAACGAAGATCAGCAGTTCAAGGGTGGGAAACCCGCGACTTAATTCCTAAATTGCTGACTATTGAAGAACGAAAAGGCGATTAGAACGCCGCCATGTATGCCACTGCGATATGAAAAGGGTACGGCATTTCCGCATGAGGCTGGCTGAGATGTTGCTGATGCTGGGTCTTGCAACCTTGGCCTGCAAGATCCACTACACAAGCATTGAGAGCCAGAACACGAAGGCGCAGGAGTCGGGACTGGGGCCAACCGGTGAATATGATCTCTGCGCTCTTTCCCCAGGGAGAATGCCATGGGGTTCATCATTGGGAGCGAATTATAAAGCCTTGACAGCCAATTTACGGTGCTTTTCTGTTCAAAAATCATAGGGCGAAATGGAAAAAACATCAAGCAAGAATAGGAGTACATGAAGAGGAGGTACCCTCGAAAGCCATCACGATCAGTGTACTATTAGTTTTGCCATATTATACATTCAGTGATCCTAGAAAAAGGAAAAGAGAAACTGCATCAGCAGAAGTGGGCAAAATTGTACGAACCAGAACCCCGCACACGTCCCAGCACTCGAGAAGGATGATTTTAACTCGATGACAAGTTCCTGAACGTCACGATGGAGTCATTGCGTTTAAAACATGATCTCTGTGTAGTTGTACGGCCTCTCTTCATGTGGACTGTTCGTGCAGTACACAGCTCAAGCTATTCTGTCTGCATCTTTCGTAGGAGTTATGGAAGGCAAACCCACTTAGTTACTCTTTTTTTTTTTTTTGTTTTTCTTCTTTTCTTTCTTTTGGCTGAGTGAAAATCCATGCTGCCATTTCCAATACATAACAAAACTCATTTCCCCTTGAGATCGGATAATCAAGTTAATCGGTTTTCAAGGGAAAATTTAATGGCAAAGACACTTTCACTTAAGTTAATGTGACGAGCCATTGCATTCTCAACTTCGTTGAAAAGGAAGACTTCCTCGATTTTATATTTAAAGGTACAGACAAACGATCTTATCACAAGGGAAAAATAAACCATGGGGTAGTTGAACTGCGATTTTTTAGGCGGTAGATATGGATAAAATATTATAAATATTACATATTTAAGAATTCATGAAAGAAGACAATTAAATATCAAACACACGTGTAATATACTGATTTGCAGACTTTCAACCTTTTCAAAGTTTCAAAAAAAATTCACTAGTCTCTCCCAATTTTAAAATTGATGTCAAATGGAAAAAAGAAAAACCAAATTGCAGTGTGGGGGATAAGTGCCAAAAAGTCCTAAACCTTTTGCGCTGTGTGCAATTTGGTCAAAACCTTTTTTGTGCTTAGATTCAGTCCTAAACCTTTTTAAATTGTGCCAATTCGTCCTTTCCGGCAATTTTGGCCGGATTTTGCTGACTAGACGCCGGCCGGCTGACGTGGCCTGATCGGCGCGTGGACAACTTTTAATAATATTTTAATATTTTAAAAAATTAAAAAAAATTAAAATACTTTTAATTTTTAAAATTTTTAAATTTTTTTTTTTTTTCCTCTAGCCGGTCGCCGAGGTCCGGCGACCGGCCGAGGCGACCGCCGGCGAGGGCGAGGCCGACCTCGCCGGATCCGGCGAGGTCGAGCCTCGCCGGCCATGGGCGAGGGCCGGCGAGGGCGAGCCTCGCCCATGGCCGCCTCGCCGGATCCAGCCATGGGCGATGGGCGAGGCTCGCCTCGCCGGATCTGGCGAGGTCGAGCCTCGCCGGATCTGGCGAGGTCGAGCCTCGCCGGCCCTCGCCCGACCTCGCCGGATCGGGCCATGGGCGAGGGCCGGCGGGCTCAACCTCGCCGAGATCCGGCGAGGCGAGCCTCGCCCATGGCCGAATCCGGCGAGGCGGCCATGGGCGAGGCTCGTCCTCGTCGGATTGGGCGAGGTCGAGCCTCGCCGGCCCTCGCCCATGGCCTCGATCGGGCGAGGTCGGGCGAGGGCCGGCGAGGCTCGACCTCGCCCGATCCGGCGAGGGCGAGCCTCGCCCATCGCCCATGGCTGGATCCGGCGAGGCGGCCATGGGCGAGGCTCGCCCTCGCCGGATCTGGCGAGGTCGAGCCTCGCCGGCCCTCCCCCGACCTCGCGGATCGAGGCCATGGGCGAGGGCCGGCGAGGCTCGACCTCGCCGATCCGGCGAGGTCGGCCTCGCCCTGCCGGCGGTCGCTTCGGCCGGTCGCCGGACCTCGGCGACCGGCCGAGGAAAAATTAAAAAATTAAAAAATTAAAAAATATTTTAAAAATTAAAAAATTATTAAAAGTTGTCCACGCGCCGCGCCGATCATGCCACGTCAACCGGCCGGCGTCCGTCAGCAAAATCCGGCTAAAATTGGCCGGAAAGGACTGAATTGGCACAACTTAGAAAGGTTTAGGATGAATCGGCAAGACCAAAAAAAGGTTTAGACTAAATTGGCGCAAAAGGTTTAGGACCATTTTGGCACTTTTCCTGCGGTGTGGTATGGGAAGTAGAATGAATATGAATAAAATTACAGTTCTCGACACAAGATCGCTACTCAAGTACAATATAAATTCATTGAGAGAAACCTGAATCTAATCAGCCATTTTTAACTTTAAATTTGAATAAGCCAATATGTTTGGGACCAATGGATGCTTTATTACCTACACTTTCATGTTTTTTCATTAACAATGTTACCGTATTGCGTTTAGCATTGAAACTAAGTACTCTATGATTTAGGCCATTCTATTATTGTTAAAATAAGCAAAAATGTGAACAATCATGTTTATTAAATAAATTAAGAATTTTTTTTATAACTTTCTTTTGCATGATATCAATGTATATTCATCAAACTATGGATTGTTACATCGGTAGATAACTCCAGCATAACCTCAAACTATAAAGACACATTTTAAAAGAGGGAGGGTGGGGATGAGTCGCAACTAGCGCTATTGAAGAACAATGAACATACATACATACATACATAGACTCCTAAATACACTGTTTTTAGTTTAATCTTATTTTTATTTATATATACGAATTTAATTCTATCTTATAATATAAATTCAATATATAAATATATACTTATTACATATTTTAGGCGTTTTAGCATTTTAGGTGTATTAGTACAATTTTCCATACAATAAAAGTTTATAAGAGAATAATGGAAGGGGAAGAAAGAACTAAAAAATAAATTAATTAAAAAAAAGAGAAGAAAATAAAATAAAAAAATAAAATAAAAAATAAAATAAGAATAAAGTAAATAAGAGTGTTGTGAGAGATTTTTACTATTTTCGTTTGTAAAAATTTGTGATTCATAAAAGAATTTATACTAAACAATATATATAATATGATATAAATATATCCGATTTTATTATTGTAATCACTAAGCAGTGAATAAGATATAGCAAAATCTTTTGGATTCCATATCTTATCATATCTAATCATATTCTAATTAGAAATCTGGACAATCAAATGTAGCCCAAATATTTATGCAAATTAACCCATTTTTTTAGATTAATCGAGTATTTTACCTTGTAAGTTGCGCTAGTTGGATTTTATAATAATCTCTCTGTGCATATGGAGGAGAGAGACGCGCAAAATGTCCAACATGCAGTAGAAATCAATCCATAATTTACTCAGCAAATGACGGACCGTTATGCTGGCATGATTCCTCATTATATGCAGCTTCACAATTCTTTCTATGAATACTTCATTCTATTTTTATATTTCCAAATCAGCGAAAATTCCTTTTTCTAATCGACTTTTTCCTATCCCTTGATCTTCTTTTCCACGGGATAAACTTTCCCTATAGTCTTCTGTGGGAAATTGCGACCCGGGTCGAACAAACGAAGCCGGTCAAACAATAGTTATGGGCCTGTCTCGAGACATCTCCACACTTCCAAGACCAGAAGCTTCACGAGAGGATGGCCCAGTTTCGAGAGAGATCTATCTAGCCGAGACCAGATGTTTCTCTATCTTTAACCGAAACTTCCATTGTCCGATCCTGATCTCTTCTTCTCTCCTATAAATACCGGACATGTCCGTTCCATATTCCACGCTTCAAGAAAACGAAAGCATCAGCAAGAGAGAGCGTCAGTCCGACGATCGATCACCAAACGTCTTTGAATCATCTCACAGCAGCAGCAGAAGCAGGTACGATGTCGCTCATCCCAAGCTGGTTCGGCGGCCGTCGCAGCAACGTCTACGACCCCTTCTCTCTCGACCTCTGGGACCCCTTCAAGGATTTCCCTTTCCCTTCCTCCTCCCTCTCCGCCTCTAATTTCCCTCAACCTTTCCGGGAGAACACCGCTGTTGTCAACACGAGGATCGACTGGAAGGAGACCCCGGAAGCCCACGTGTTCAAGGCTGATCTTCCCGGTCTCAAGAAGGAGGAAATCAAGGTCGAAATTGACGACGATCGGGTGCTCCAGATAAGCGGCGAGAGGAACGTGGAGAAGGAGGACAAGAACGACACCTGGCACCGGGTGGAGAGAAGCAGCGGGAAGTTCATGAGGAGGTTCAGGCTGCCCGAGAATGCGAAGATGGATCAGGTGAAGGCCTCGATGGAGAACGGGGTGCTCACCGTCACTGTTCCCAAGGTGGAGGAGAAGAAGCCTGAGGTCAAGGCCATTGAGATCTCTGGTTGAATTCAACTTCTCTGTGGTTGCAGGAATGAGCGGTTCTCTGTCCAATAGGTTTCAGATTTTCGTGAAAAGCTACAATTTTGGATTGTTTTCTTTCGTTAATGTGTTATGTAAGAAGCTGTTGTGTGTCGCTGTAATCAATGTGTCATCTCTGTAATCAAGCGCCAAAGTGTGGCGCTTGAATATGAATAACTTTGACGGGTTTTGCAGTATTCCATCTCTGGGTTGCCCGATCTGGATTCGATTGAGCTATATATAACACTTCGTACCGGAGCAGTACCGTGTTAGTCATCGATTTTCAGTTGTTGTTGAGAGTCTCTACTGAAAGGGCCTTTCGCCAAATCTGAAGATCACTAGTCGTTCGTAAGCTGCTGCTCTGCTAATTTAGTTGACACTAGTTGCAATGAACAAACTTCCTTCCTCTGGAGGGCTATCTGATATGGTTGTTGGATATTTCATGCAATGTAGATTTCATCGTAGCAACGGTGCATTTGATTGGTGTGGTTTACAAAATCCCACGACCAACGTCAGACATTTACCGCTCATTCAAACCCTCGCACATTCTCTACTAAGCTAAACCGTGTAATTGTCTGACCAAAAAAAAAAAAAACCGTGTAATTGATGGACGCGCGTTCAATTCTAATAACCATCAGAAGAGGGGAATCGGATGGGTCCTGATAATCCATCCCATGCAACTTTTTCCTAAAGCCCCAACCAGTGAAGATCAAGAATCCACCAGCAGATCCATTTGTGAGCTCATCCTTGACCAGATCTGGTGAGGCTCACCCTCCC
Source organism: Eucalyptus polyanthemos subsp. polyanthemos (assembly GCA_017140185.1). Classification (NCBI taxonomy): domain Eukaryota; kingdom Viridiplantae; phylum Streptophyta; class Magnoliopsida; order Myrtales; family Myrtaceae; genus Eucalyptus; species Eucalyptus polyanthemos. Next base: position 30,322,571 of record CM029466.1, on the reverse strand, counting down.
TCGTGGTTGGGCGAGCTTGCTCTAGCCTGACGACAATGAGGTCAGGCTTGTCGATCCATTGGTGAGGCTCACTCTCGCTTAGATCCAACAAGGCTCACCTTTCCTTGTCATTGGGCGAGCTCACTCTCACTAAATCCAGTGAGGGCATGCCTTGTTGATGGTTGGGCGAGTTCACCCTCACTCAACAATAGAGAGGTGAATTTGTCACTAGCTAGTTGCCTTAGTCTAGCGATTGGTCAGATCGGCCCTCCCATCTGGCATGTCGTTGAAGAAGGAGGAAGAAAGAAGGGGGAGGGGGAAGAGAGAAAAAAAAAGAAAGGAAAAGAAAGAAGAAGAGAAAATTTTAAAAAAAAAATTAAAAAGTATTAAAAAATTAATTAAAGATATTTAATAAAATTAAAACATATGAAAAAATTGTTCATCGGCACTAGTCAACCAAATTTGGTCAAAAAAATTGAATTAACACAATTGTAAAAGATTTATGATTCAATTGACCAAAATAATAAGTTTGTGATTGAATCAATATAATTGCAATATATTTGAGTTTTTTTTGGTAATTTTTCTATTTTCACCCTAAAATCGGGAATTATCCACTAAAAATCGGTTTTGAAAAATTAGAATAGAGAATCGGACTATTGGTCCAATCTGGTTCTTAAGTGGGTTCCAAACAAGCTTCACACATTCGGTACAACATTTTCCAACAAGCCAAAGTAAAGCAAAAAATAAAGAACTTCCTTATTCTTAATTGCAAGATCAGCAAAAAGATTGGACTTATATTAAAAATTAAGAGTCAAGGCCATGAGTGAAAGATAGAAAGACGACTCAAAAGAGGTGAGAGTGAGATGAAATGAGCACTTAGTTAATAGGTATTAAGCTTTAGATTAGGGATTTTATGGTTTTCATTTTTCTTAAATAATTTGTCAGAAATTTTTCTTAAAATTAAAAATATATTTCTATATTACTAATTCGGTTCGAGGAGGCGGGCGGGTGATTCCACACTTAAAATCGATAACCCGATTGATACCCATTGATTCCAATAAATTAGAGCAAAAAACCATACTAATTCCCGCGAGAATCACTAATTTTGCTCTGGTCTAATTTGGTTCTAGGTAGTTTGGATGGTTCCCGATTCTTTTGTATATATTTAATAGTTATATATATATATATATATATTGTTTATATATTATATTAAAGAATTTTATGTACGAAGTCAATTAAATATCAACCACTTAGTCTCAATGCCAAACGCAATAAGGTAAAATTGTTAATAAAAAACATGAAAGTGTAGGTAATAAAGCATCAATTGATCCCAAACGTATTGGATTGCTCAAATTAAAAGTTAAAAATCACTTCGACAGATTATGTTTAGTTTAAGTTTAGATTTAGGTTTCTCTTAAAAAATTGCAGTTCAACTACCCCACGGTTTATTTTTCCCTTGTGCTAAGGTCGTTCCTTTGTACCGTTAGATATAAAATTGAGGAAGTCACTATTTTCAACGAAATTGAGAATGTGAGCTTTGTACCTTTAGATATAAAATCGAGGAAGTCACTATTTTCAACGAAATTGAGAATGTGATAGCTCATCATGTCACATTAACTGAGTGAAAGTAATGATGCCATCTTTGCCATGAAATTTTCCCTTTGAAAACCGATTAACTTGATTATCCGATCTTAAGGGGAAATGAGTTTTGTTGTGTATTGGAAATAGCTGCATGGATTTTCACTTAGCCAAAAGACAGAAAAGAAGAAAAACAAAAAAAAGAGTAACTAATAAGTGGGTTTCCCTCCCCACAACTCCTACGAAAGATGCAGACAGAATAGCTTGAGCTGTGTACTGCACGAACAGTCCACATGAAGAGAGGCAGTACAACTACACAGAGATCATGTTTTAAACGCAATGACTCCATCGTGACGTTCAGAAACTTGTCATCGAGCCTAATCCATCCCTTTCGAGTGCTGGGACTTGTTCGTGGTTCTGGTTCGTACAATTTTGCCCACTTCTGCTGATGCAGTTTCTCTTTTCCTTTTCTAGGATCACTGAATGTATAATATGGCAAAACTAATAGTACACTGATCGTGATGGCTTCGAGGGTACCTCCTTTTCGTGTACTCCTTTTCTTGCTTGATGTTTTTTCCTTTTCGCCCTATGATTTTGTGAACAGAAAAGCACCGTAAATTGACTGTCAAGGCTTTATAATTCGCTCCCGATGATGAAGAACCCCATGGCATTCTCCCTGGGGAAAGAGCACGGAGATCATATTCTCCGGTTGGCCCCAGGCCCCACTCCTGCGCCTTCGTGTTCTGGAGATGTGAGCTTGTGTGGCGGATCTTGCAGGCCAAGGTCGCAAGACCCAGCATCAGCAACATCACAGCTAGCCTCATGCGGAAATGCCGTACCCTTTTCGTATCGCAGTGGCCTACATGGTTATGCTTCCCGTCATATCCTCAGCGATGGGGTTCTAATCGCCTTTTTGTTCTTCAATAGTCAGCAATTTAGGAGTTAAGTCGCGGGTTTCCCTCCATCGAACTGCTGATAGTCGTTCAAATAGAATTCACGACCGTCAATTACACCCTTCAGGAGTTTGAAAGGACGGTAGTTTTCTGACATCTATCGTGGGATTTCTGTAAACGACACCAATCAGATGGACCTTTCTACTATAAAATATACAATGCACGAATTAGCCAACAACCATATGAAGGAAGTGGAACTTAAGAATGGCGGATCAGATAGCCTTATTGGAGAAAGGAAATTTTGTTGATTGCTAATAGGGTGCCAGCAAGATCTCCAAATTTGGCCAAAACCCTCTCAGTTCAGACCCTCAACATCAACCGTGAATAAATGACCAAGAGGGTACTGCTCCATACTATTTGTAAACAGCTCAATCTACTCCTGATCGGGCAAACCACAGATGAGATACTGCAAAACTCGAGAAAGATTATTCATATTCAACTCCCGCCTTATGGCCCGAGACAACTACAATATAACATCAGAAACAGAGATGACACTTCGATTACACAGTCACACAAACACCTACAATTTCTTATATGACTCAGTACAGAAAGAACTCCAAAATTACACTTATTCACCGGACGCAAACATTACCGGACACAAGAGCGATCATTCTTGAATTACAAGAAGCTTAATTCAACCAGAGATCTCAATAGCCTTGACATCAGGCTTCTTCTCCTCCACTTTCGGAACAGTGACGGTGAGCACTCCATTCTCCATCGAGGCCTTCACCTGATCCAACCTCGCATTCTCGGGCAACCTGAACCTCCTCATGAACTTCCCGCTGCTTCTCTCCACCCGGTGCCACGTATCGTTCTTGTCCTCCTTCTCCACGTCCCTCTCGCCGCTTATCTGGAGAACCCGATCGTCTTCGATCTCCACCTTGACTTCCTCTTTCTTGAGCCCAGGGAGATCCGCCTTGAACACATGGGCTTCTGGGGTCTCCTTCCAGTCGATCCTCGTGTTCACAAAAGCAGTGTTTTCCCGGAAAGTTTAAGGGAAATTAGAGGCGACGAGGGAAGACGAAGGCAAAGGGAAGTCCTCGAAGGGATCCCAGAGGTCAAGGGAGAAAGGGTCGAAGACGTTGCTGCGACGGCCGCCGAACAAACTTGGGATGAGCGACATTGTACCCTCCTGCTGCTGCTGCTGCTGCTGTTAGATGATTCAAGGACGTTTGGCGATTGATTGTTGTAATGATGCCCTCGCTTGCAAATGCTCCTCTTTTCTTGAGTGACGAAGGAAGACCGGAGATGCCTCGTATTTAAATGAGAGAAGAACAGCCAAGGATGGAAAAATGGAAGTTTCTGTAAAAGATTGCAGAAGCATCTGGTCTCGCCCAGAGCTCTCTCCAAACCGGGCCTTGCACTCCCGAAATTTCTGGTCTGTAAATCTGGAGATGTCTCGAGAAAGGCCCATAACTATTGCTTGACCGGGTTGGACGATGATTAACCCAATTATCATAAGCAACTAAAGCTAAATTGCCATGTCAGTCTCATCATAGTATTTTAATTATGAACTTAAAAAAGAATCAAAAAATTATATGGCCCCATTTGGTTGGACTTTCCCAGGGGGCTTTGCGCAAAAGCCCATTGAGGGAAATTTTTTGTGTTTGGCAAAACTTTTGAATGCTCTTTGGTGGAATGTGGGCATTCCAAATGCTGAAAATCTAATGCTGGAGTAGGGCTGCTTTCAGCTTTGGCATTTCTAAAATGCCAAGAGTCACTGTTCATTCTTCTTCCCCACCATCTTCTTCCCCGTTCAGTTCTTCTTCCCCCGCCTGAGAGTTGGCCAAGTTTCACGGTTGGCAGCGCTCAGCCGCAAGCGGGGTGCCTTGCCTGAGGTCACACAACCTCAGGCGAGGTGGCCTGAGGTCGAGCAACCTTAGGCATTGCCTAGGTCAAGCGACCCAAGGGCCGCCGCCTAAGGTTGAGCGACCCAGGCGACGCCCTAGGTCGCTGGACCTCAGGCGGCGTTGCTTGAGGCCATGTGACCTCAGGTGATGCCCTGGGTTGTTCGACTCAGGGCGTCACTTGAGGTCAGCGCGACCTAGATGGCTAGGTGGCACCACCTAGGGTGTCACTGAGGCGACCTCAAGCGAGTTGCTCCTTGCCAACACCGCTGCCTCCCTGCCACTGCCAATGCCACTGCCACCAGCCGCACCCCCACGATCACCCAGCTACATCTACTATTTCATTTTCTTTTCTTTTTCTTTTTTTTTTTCATTTTTCATTTTACTTTGAAATAACTTTGCAAAACATACACAAAAAATTGGTTTCCAAACACACTTTCATTTCCAAAATGCTCATTCTCTCAAAGATACTTGGGGAAATGCAAAGCCATTTCCCCAAAGTTGAACCAAACTAAGTACTTTCTTTTGCATGTTATCAATGTATATTCATCAAACTATGGATTGTTGCATTAGTAGATAACTCTAGCATAACCTCAAACTATAAAGACACATTTTAAAAGAGTGTGGGTGGGGTTGAGTTGCAACTAGCGTTATTGAAGAACATACATACATATATAAACTTCTAAATACACCGTGAGGATAAAAATTCAATAAAACTTGGTGAGACATATGTACTTTGTGTTTTGTAGTTAAGATAAAAATTTAGGATAGGATAAAATTTATCATATCTTGCGTTTGATGCTTGTTTAAGATATGATAAAGTTGGTTATAAAATGAATATAAATTGGATAAAATTATCCCGAGAGAGATGAGATAAATGTGGGTAGGATTTCTAATATCTATATTAAGAAATTTTTTCTCAAATAATAGTTTTCTAATTAACAAATTAAAATTATATTTCAATATAAATAATATTTGAATTCTAATACAAGAAATTCAAAATAAGAAAAATTTTAGTTTTTTAAATTTAATCTTATTTTTATATATATTCGAATTTAATATTATTTTATAATATAAATTCAATATATAAATAGATCATTATTACATATTTTAGGCGTTTTAGCATTTTAGGTATATTAGTACAATTTTCTATATAATAAAAATTTATTAGAGAATAATGGAAGGGGAAGAAAGATATACAAAAAGAAATTAATTAAAGAAAGAGAGCAAAATAAAATAAAAAATAAAATAAAAGTATAGTAGACAAGAATATCGCAAGAGATTTTTGCCATTTTCGTTTCTAAAATTTGTGATTCATATATGTATTAATATGATGTGAATATATTCAATTTTATTATTGCAGTCAACAAATAGTGGATATGATATGACAAAATCTCTTTGATTTCATATCACATTTTATCCAGTCTTATCATGATTAGAAATCCGAACAATCAAACGTAACCTAAATGTTTATGCAAATTGACCCATTTTTTAGATTAATCAAGTATTTTACCTTACAAGTTGCGCCAGTTGGATTTTATAACAATCTCTCTGTGCATATGGAGAAGAGAGGCGCAAAATGTCCAACATGCAGTAGAAATCAATCCATAATTTACTCGGCAAATGACGGACCATTATGCAAGCATAATTCCTCATTATATGCAACTTCACAATTCTTTCTATGAATACTTCATCCTATTTTTATATTTCCAAATCAACGAAAATTCCTTTTTATTGTTTCCTATCCCCTAATCTTCTTTTAGAGTTGGCAAAATGGGTCATAAACCCATATTATGATCCATTTTTAGTTATGGGTCAAGTGGAAGTTAAATATGGTTTAAAAATGAGTTTAAGAAAGTAAAGCATAAAAAAAAGGGTTCGAATGGATTATTAGGAAACCAACTTTGAACCCATGGCCTTCCCTCTTCAGCTTTATAAAAATGTTTTTTTATATAAAAAATCAAAATTATAATTATTTTCATATTTTATTTTATTTTTCTTTCTTTTTCTTCCTTCCTTAACCATCGGCCGGCAATAGGCCAGGCGAGGCTCGAGCTTGCCAGCACATGGGCTTGAGGTTGCTGACGACTAGTGAGGCTTGAGCCTCATTGGATTTGGCTAGACTCGAGCTTGTCGGCGTCAAGTGAGGCCTCAGCCTCGCTAGATCGGTGAGATTGAGCCCTGCCCAACACTGGTGAGACTCAAGCTTGCCGGCATCAAGTGGGCCTCCACCTCGTTAGATCGGCGAGATCGAGCTTTGCACGACACTAGTGGAGCCTCGGCTCCACTAGGATCTAGTAAGACTCGAGCTCACCGGCGTCGGACGGGGCCTCGGCCTCGCCGATTGACAAGATTGAGCCCCACTTGATGCCAACGAGCTCGATCTCACCTATGGTTGGTTACCGGCCGACGGCCGGACGGCCGTCAAAAGAAGAAAAGAGAAAAGAAAAAAAGAAAAACTAATTATTAAAAATTTAAAAATATATATTTAAAAATAAAAAATAATAAAAAAAATTATTTTAAAAAATAAAAAAATTCGATTAAAAAATTCTAAAAAGAATTATAAAAATATTCATTAAATTTGTATTGCATAAAAATTTTTAAAAAATTTGTATTGCATAAAAATGTTTTAACAATACTTTAAAAAAATCATAAAAATGAGCTTTTTTTAGGTTTAGTTAAAAAAAATTTATGTTACAATTTTTAGTTATTCAATAGTACGTTCACTTCAAATAAGAGAGGCATGTGCATGGTCTAATTCTTTATAAATATTTCAATTTATAAGTTTTTTTTAATTTTTTTAATTTTGTTTAAAAATTTAATCCTATTAGCATATAGTAGATGTGGGTTTTCTTAGAATATTAATACGTTTTTATAATACGGGTTGGGTTGGGTATTGGTTGAGTATGAGTCGGGTATGAATTAGGTATTGGTCGCTTGATTTACATTACATGAATATTGGTCAAAATTGGTTAAATGGGTCAAATATGGATTGACTTATTTTCGATTCGATTTAAACTTGATTCGATCCACCCATTTGACGGTCTATATTCTTTTCCACGGGATAAACTTTTCCTATAGTCTTCCGTGGGAAATTGCGACCTGGGTCGAACAAACGAAGCCGGTCAAACAATATTTATGGGTCTGTCTCGAGACATCTCCACACTTCCAAGACCAGAAGTTTCACGACAGGATGGCCCAGTTTCGAGAGAGATCTATCTAGGCGAGACCAGATGTTTCTCTATCTTTAACCGAAACTTCCATCGTTCCATCCTTATCTCTTCGTCTCTCCTATAAATACCTAACATGTCCGTTCCGTCTTCCACGCTTCGAGAAAACGAAAACATCAGCAAGAGAGAGCGCCAGTCCGACGATCAATCACCAAACGTCTTTGAATCATCTAACAGCAGCAGCAGAAGTAGGTACTTTGAATCATCTAACAGCAGCAGCAGAAGCAGGTACGATGTCGCTCATCCCAAGCTGGTTCGGCGGCCGTCGCAGCAACGTCTACGACCCCTTCTCCCTCGACCTCTGGGACCCCTTCAAGGATTTCCCTTTCCCTTCCTCCTCCCTCTCCGCCTCTAATTTCCCTCAAACTTTCCGGGAGAACACCGCTGTTGTCAACACGAGGATCGACTGGAAGGAGACCCCGGAAGCCCACGTGTTCAAGGCTGATCTTCCCGGTCTCAAGAAGGAGGAAGTCAAGGTCGAAATTGAAGACGATCGGGTGCTCCAGATAAGCGGCGAGAGGAACGTGGAGAAGGAGGACAAGAACGATACCTGGCACCGGGTGGAGAGAAGCAGCGGGAAGTTCATGAGGAGTTTCAGGCTGCCCGAGAATGCGAAGATGGATCAGGTGAAGGCCTCAATGGAGAACGGAGTGCTCACCGTCACTGTTCCCAAGATGGAGGAGAAGAAGCCTGAGGTCAAGGCCATTGAGATCTCTGGTTGAATTCAACTTCTTTGTGGTTGCAGGAATGAGCGGTTCTCTGTCCAATGATGTTCAGATTTTCGCGAAAAACTACAATTTTGGATTGTTTTCTTTCGTTAATGTGTCATTTAAGAAGCTGTTGTGTGTCGCTGTAATCAATGTGTAATCTCTGTAATCAAGCGCCACAGTGGCGCTTGAATATGAATAACTTTGATTGGTTTTGCAGTATTCAATCTCTGGGTTGCCCGATCTGGATTCGATTGAGCTATATATAACACTCGGTACCGGAACAGTACCGTGTTATTCATCGAATTTTAGTCGTTGTTGAGAGTCTCTATTGAAAGGGCCTTTAGCGAAATCTGAAGATCGCTGTTTGTTCGAAAGCTACTGCTCTGCTGATTTAGTTGACACTAGTTGCAATGAACAAGCTTCCTTCCTCGGGAGGGCTATCTGATATGGTTGTTGGATATTTCATGCAATGCAGATTTCATCATAGCAACGGCACATTTGATTGGTGTGGTTTACAAAATCGCACGACCAACGTCAGACATTTACCGCACATTCAAACACCCGCACATTCTCTACTAAGCTAAACCGTGTAATTGATGGACGCGGGTTCAATTCTAATAACCATCAGGAGTTCAGGGGAGGGGAATCGGATGGGTCCTGATAATCCACCCCATGCAACCTTTTCCTAAAGCCCCAACTACCCAGCATGGCCCGCAACAGCGGCGATTAGAGCACTGACGTCAAAGGACATGACGGCGAGCATCACCATGTAGGCCGCCGCGATACGAACAGTATACATTGCCGTCCGCATAAGACCAGCTGCAACGTTGCTGATGCCGGGTCTTACGAGCCTGGCGTGCGAGATCCACTCCGCGAGCATAGAGAGCCAGAACACGAAGGCCCAGGGGCGGGGACCGGGCAAACCGGAGAATATGATCTCCGTGGTGTTTCCCCAGTGAAACGCCATGTGGTTCTTTGTCATCGTTAGTGAATGGTGAAGCCTTTGGCCGACGATCTATCGTGCCTTCATGTTCAAAAGTTCAAGCGACGGAAAATGGATCAAAGAACAGGCGTAGTACATGAAAGGCGGTACGCACGTAAGCCATCACGATCATTGTACTATTCGTTTTTGCCTTATGACATTCAGCGATCTTGTCCCCAGCCCCCCAAATAAAATAAAAAAAACTACGGTAGGAGGGGGCAAAAGCGTATGAACCAGAATCACGAGAAAGTGCCGGGACTCGAAAGGGACGGGATCTGTCGATGACAAATTTCTCGACTCACAATGGAGTCATTGCGTCTAATGCTTAATTTATGCGTACTGCCCCTCTTCGTGTGGGCTGCTTGTGCAGTACAAAGATCAAACCTTAGACATGAGCGCGGTGAACCTCTGTTTCTCCCCAGCTTTTGTGAAAGTTATGGCGTGGGATTCCCAATGTTGGATCGCGGCATGCCGACTTTGCTTATTATGCACATGCTCCAAAAGGTTTAAACTTTTTATCCAAATGACCTTAAACATACGTTAAAACAGTGAAATCCTAGTTACTTAATGATAAGGGTATACGGTACTAAGAATTTTCAGTACAATTAAGTCACAAAGTCGGGAAAAACGTTTACCTTTTTTTTTCCCTCTATTGCATTTTTGACATTATTTGCTGGACATTAGTAGATGCCTAATACCAATCAGAGAAGGATCATTGAAAGAATTCTTATCCATTACCTGGAGAAAAGCCACGGGGTCAAGTTCGACAATCAATCTCCAAGTTCCACGATCCACAGCAAGTTGTAATCCATCTCGGTGAGAGCCGACATCTGGGCAAGGACAGACGAGGTAGAGCCAATAATTTGTGAAAATTGACAGGCTACGCAAAATGCCTCCTGCACCCGTCTTTTCCAGGTTTTCCAAAGCCGAGCCATCTGTATAATTTTAATTTATATGCAAAAAGTTCCAGGGGAGATGGAAGTTCGACGATGCTAGAGATCTTCTTCTTCTGCACCAAAATAAAACTTGATCCGTGTCCGAAGAGGCTCTGTGAAGCTCTTCATACATGAATTAGGAATACCCTCCGCCGACACTTGTCTGGACGTCCTGAGTGGAGAAGAAAGTCGCGAAGATCATAGAGGACATCCTCTTTACGAAAACCACAAACGTCTGCAATTCGCATTTTGCGTGATGCCCCCGTTAAACAAAAGCATACTCTGTAGGGAGCTTATTATGATTAATGAGCCAAAGGAGAGTCTGGATCTTGGGAACGACTCCAGTCATTCTTTACTGGGAGCGGAGGAAAAAAGGTCGCCTCGCCGAAGACCACAATGGCCTTTTGGACGATGGTCATGGGCAAAGCAGCCTTCGCTCAAATATGGGGAAGATTGCCTCGTCCACTGCCAGCAAGGGCCCAGCGACACTCATTGGCCACAGTTGGGGGGAAAAAAGTGAAGGAGAAGAGAAAAAAAGAAAAAGAATAAAAAAATAGAAAAAACGGAAAATATTAAAATATTTTTACAAATTGCCCGAAAAGGTAAAAACTTCAGTCGGTCCTTGTTCTCGTATGAGTATATATACTTCTAGATAACGTCCAAACATATTTGACGCGTCCACAGCTTGAAAAGTAGCAAATGTATCATGCTGTACAATGCATTTAATAAGCGTATCTCGTTCAGATTTCAAAATTGTCTTATACTGAAAAAACGTGTCATTTCCAGTAAAATTTAAGTTTTACATGATATAATTATGATAAGACAAACATAAACTACCAGCCTACATTAATCTCGAACAAGTCAAAGGAGTAGTGAATTCGAGCCATTCAGATGAGCTCGGCTGGTTAGAAACAAAACAAAGATTGCTCCAACACAAATTTGCATAGATTTCATCGTTCCATCTGAAGCACAGCTGTTCTGTTCTGTTCTTCAACGCCAGAAGACCAAATCTGCACTTTCTGCAGTACACAAACTTCATTCTGTGCAGTCCTTAAGTAAAACAACTCTGTGCTGCTAGAACGATGTCAGCAACTCAACTAGCTCGCTCAGACAATGGGAAGAATATCCACCATCACCTATACTAACTTCAACCTCGTGCTTCAAATCCAAGACCCTCTGCCTCATCTCTTCACCTTCCTTTTCCTTCATCAATGTTCTAACAACTCTTTCCACTGTCCCTCTCTCTATCTCACCCTCCAGTTCTAATCCAACCTTCCATTCATGAGTCAAGTACCTCGCATTCACCTTTTGGTCACCAAAGCATGGTTGACATATCATTGGAACACCTTCACATATACTCTCCAAGGTGGAGTTCCATCCACAGTGGCTCCAAAACCCTCCCACCGCATCATGAGCCAGTACTTTCTTCTGAGGTGCCCATTTCACAATGCATCCCCTGTCCTTAACACATTCTTTGAATCCTTCATCCATTGAGTCGAACCATTCTGAACCCGGAATGGAGCCAGGCCTAATAACCCACAAGAAAGGCTCCTTGCTATTTGCCAGACCCCAAGCCATTTCCGACAATTGGTCTTGCTTCAAATGTGCTATGCTTCCTAAACTCACATAAATGACTGAATTATGAGTTTGCTTGTCAAGCCATGTTATGCAACCAGTATCCTCTTGCAGTAAGCTAACATCTGACGTAGGAGCGAGTTTGTGTAGAGGGCCTATTGGAAAAATCGGAACTTGGTACCGTTGGTGGAGTTGCACCAGAGGTAGCTCTTCGAGGCAGTGAATTGTGTTGAATATAATGGCCGAAGACGATCTGATATTATACATCAAGACTACCATCTCTAAGAAATGGTCCAAACTTCCAAAATTGGAGAGTGGTAGGTCTTTGAACCTGAGGGGCTGATGCAGGGGCACCAGACCCTGCAACATGGAATCTAATAAAACACAACACAAGCCAGTTGTCAGTTAGCACAGCGACAAGTGAGCTAGAACCCATCAGCCTATATACTTAGCAGTTTGATGACACTCAGGATAAAAATCTGGCTTGGCCGTCAAACTTGCATGATGACACAGAAACCAGTCTTGAATGAAGCATAGGCATAGAAGAGACTCGTTGGATCATAGACTACAGGGTCATGCTGAAGGTCTCATCTACAGATTTTAAAACTGCAATTGATCTTCGACAATACACCCATCCTTACAAACAAAATGGATAAAGCGCAAGATCTCTCCGTGACCATGATATTAATTAGGAAGGAGAAAGAGCATGTACCTGGGACAGGGATGTGTCCTTGTGCCTTTAACTGGAGAAGAATCGGGCGGACTATGGTAGTAGCAGCATTGCTCGTGTGTAAAGGAATGCTAGGAATCTTCAAATCACGGGCAACGGCTTCTGAGAAGTACACGAGTACATCGTAGATGATGCAGCAAATCTTGTCATCTGACTCCATATGGTTTATGTCCCGAGTTAGGCACTTCCTAAAGCTGGGCTCACAGTTGACATTAAGCCTCAGCACAATGCCTATCAGATCAGGGTTTTGAACCTCTTCTTCAGACAAGCCGTCAGGTATGCATAAGAAGGTGAAATCGGGGTGAGCAGAAGAATCTGGACTGTTGAACTGTGTGTGAGCAATTGTGATGGAGAAGCCCTTGGACTTGAGGACGGTCGCCAGCTGAAGCATAGGAGTAAGGTGACCCTGGAATGGTCCCGGGACCAGGACCAATCTCTTACCATTTTGCCCTTGATTTTCCATCCTCTATATCCTTATTTCAATCGAAGATATTCAGATGCTATGCGAAGTTATGCTCTTGAAGACAGGCTGTTGCTGATCCAGGCTGGTTTTACTCTCTTTGAAAGTTTACCCAGAAGAGAAGTAAAGGGACGGCGGATGCGAAGACCCGGCAATGAAGGACAACCAAGCAGGGTACTCCTAATGGTCAATTTGCGAAAGCTAAAAATAGAAGCATATTGCAAACGTCTGTGGTCTAGTTTGACCCGGCATTTGATGAATATTTTGAAAAGCGCTCCCTCTCCCCCTCCCCCCCCTCTCTCTGTGGTCAAGTTTGACACGGCATTTAATGAATATTTAGAAAATCTCTCTCTCTTCTCTCTGTGGCTTCTGCTTCTTGGCAGCTGTTCTGATTCACAGCATCTTGATTCAGATAATTTATTTGGATGAGCAATTAAAGGAAGTATCACGTCGACCCTCTTCCCTGGCTGCTCCTCGTGAACTAGTGGATAATACATACACTGCTGGCTAGGAAAATTCCTAATGATTCCTGAAGTGAAGCCAAACAAAAGACAAGCGAACAAGATGGAGCCGAGAATTGTAAAGATTAGAGTTAGGCTTTTTTATAAAAGTATTGCTTGTTTAGATTACATCAGTGTCTCAGACACAACAACCCAAATTGATGCGACTCTCGAAACACAAAAGAAAGAGAAGAATCAGACAGACTCTGCACACACGAAGTCACGAATTCACATTGCCAATCTGAAGTTACCATCGCACACTCAACCAGAGATCTCGACGGCCTTGACCTCAGGCTTCTTCTCCTTGGGAACACTAACGGTGAGCACTCCGTTCTCCATCGACGCCTTCACCTGATCCATCTTCGCATTATCGGGCAACCCGAACCTCCTCATGAACTTCCCGCTGCTACGCTCCACTCGGTGCCATTTGTCGTTCTTGTCCTCCTTCTCCGTCTTCCTCTCTCCACTAATCTGGAGCATCCGATCGTCCTCGATCTCCACTTTCACTTCCTCCTTCTTGAGCCCGGGAAGATCGGCCTTGAACACGTGGGCTTCGGGAGTTTCCCTCCAGTCGATCCTGGTGTTGACGAAGGCGGAATTTTCCCGGAAAGTAGAGGCGGAGAGGGGAGAGGAAGGGAAAGGGAAGTCCTTGAAGGGGTCCCAGAGGTCGAGCGAGAAGGGGTCGAAGGCGTTGCCGCGTCGGCCACCGAACCAGCTGGGAATGAGCGACATGGTCTCCGAATAAGTCGGTGGATTGAAGCTTGATGTCGGAGGACGCGAGGTATAGATTTCTGCACGGCTCTGAAGATTCTTGGTAATTTTGGTTGCTTGCTTGCTGGATCCTTGTCGGAAGGCGTGACGTGCTGGGTATTTATAGGGAGAAGGAGGGGTCTTCCTCGTACGTTCGTGAGACGTCTGGAACGAGGTTTAAGCCTGAGCGAACGTTCTGGTCATGGGCTTCTAGCTCTTTCTGGAGGCTGGGCCGTGCTCAAGGACGATCGGACATAATATGTCATGGGCTTCTAGCTTCTTTTAATTATTCATAGCGATGGCCCTCGGATATCAAATTTTCTTCCTAAATTTTCCATATGTGCCTACTCAAGTCAAAAGATCAATTGAACTTGCGTGTTTGACCCCTATGTTGCACATTAGCTGCATCCATGCTATTCACGCCGCCTCACATGGCCGAACTTTCATCGAGTATCATTTGGAATTGCTTTCTTGCATCATAAACTTCACGAAGACAATTGTTTCATGAAGAAGAGAATTGTCGCTGAAAACGAATCTCTACCATCACTTTTTTCTAGTAAAGGCCATAAGTCCAGCATCTTCCATTTCAATCGTGTCCTCGACCAGAGAAGGAAAAATGGTGGAGGAACCTTAGGAGTTGGGACTCCCTTCTAAATGAGTTAATCTGGATTGCTTATTGGAAACATGTGACATTCCCATGCCAGTGGTGAACAACAGGTTCAGTGAAAGAAGCCAGCTCCCCACACTATGAAAAGTAATCCAAACGAGGAAAGTCCTTAAAAGACAACCAAAGGAAAGCTCATATGGCCTGTCTATTTTGCCTGATATCCGGCTTTACATCTGAAAGCGGTATGTTCACCGGTTCTCAGCAATTGAATTTCACCACCGTAGTGAATCTATGTCCCTCGCAGACTCTGTGTTCTCCCAATTTTTTGCCATTAAATTAAAGTGCAACAGATAGCTTGGGTCGGACAAAGAGAGCTGTCAATCAATAAGAGATCTTGTTAATATCTTACATTCGCATTCCCCCTTTCCTATAATTTCTGTTTTTTTTTTTTTACTTTATTTACTTTTTTTTTTGAATTGTAACGACATTCATCGAAAATAATAGTAGGGCATGTTGATCAATCTCAAATGCAAATATTGACACTACCCGTTCACTTGACACATCATTGAGTGTGCTCATGTAAACCTTATATACGTTTGTGTCATAAAAGAAACAGCTTATTTTTGTACACGAAAGCTAAATGTATCACAACTGAATCGACTCTTTCCATGACATGTTTAAACAAGTTTGATAATACAGTTGACAAGTTAATTAGGTGAACACAATGCACTTTGGATATATTTAGACTAGACTAGTCAAATGGTGATTTGGGTTCGAATTTGGGTTGGGTCAAAAAATTATCCTACTCAAATTAATTCATTTAATTAGCTTTGACTCATTTTTATGCAATATGAACTTAATAACTTATACCCGACTTAACCCCCAATACTCATTTCACACATGACCTAATCAATATTGCTAAAACACTTGTATATTTAACTCAACTTAAGAAAATCCATACCTAATATAAGATAAAAGTATGGAGTGCCCGATATCGAGAGAGAATGGAGAGGGAGTTATAAAAGTGAGTCAAATCCAAGTAAGTTGTAAAACCTATTTAACAACCATATTAAATTGATTTATGACCCATAGAGTTAGGTCTAAACCCATTTATGACCATTAACTAAATATAACTAATACTTTTAACAACTCGCTCATTAAATATGGATTAAGACAAGTATAATTTAGACACATTTGATCACACTTACATATGTCTAAACATATTTCTAATAATCTGTATTTTTTTTTATTTAAGTGTTAGTAGTGCATATCTTAAACATGTCAAAATATACCCATTTGATTTACTAGATTTTGATATCCAAAGTCTGCTCGATATTCAGATTCAGAATGTGCTCGTTTGAATGTCTAGAATTTAATAGCCAAAATATGTCTGTGTATTATCTCATATGTAGTTATTTGATAAATGCATTAAATTGAGTTGAGATATATGTGTTATACTTGTGAGTATGCATATATCATGGTTTGAATGAGATTAATGTGATTCCATCACTCATATAGTGGTGAGTGACAATGCCTCGAGGAGTGTTTCAAGATGCCTCATGGGTCGGGATGCCTTGTGGTAGAAGTTTGCATGATGCCTCAGAGATGAGATGTCTTCTGTGTTGGGATACCTTGGGAGTGTATGTGAGGATGAAGTATTAATAAATAAAACCATTGTTATAAGTAGAACCAAATTGTTTGTGTGAAACATGATGTGCACATGCATGAATCTGGATGGATGTTTTGTTGGTTGACAATTTTTGTGGTAGATGAAAATAAAAGTAAAGTATGTTTATGTTTGTATTATACTTATTGGATGATTATGCATTCATTTTGTATATATTGGGTGAAGTAATAATATGATTTTTCTAACTCAAAACAAGAGATTTCATTTACTAAGCTTTAGCGCATCCCTCTTATTTTTCAAATGTGTAAGATGGACACATCTTAACCCTTGCATTATGGAGTCCCTGTATATAATGAAACTTTTTATGAAAGTGTACTTGAATAAGAGTCTAGAATAATATATAACAGGTGTAGTTTTAAGATATGGGTTGACGTAGGAGGTTTTGTGGAGTGGGTTCATTTCTAGTTCGTTGCCTAGTATTGAAATCTTGATGGAGAGTTAGTTGGCCTGTTAAGTAGCTTCGATTCGGACGTTGGAGATGCAGTAGGCAGAGAAGTTATTGATCCATGACTCAATCTAGTCATTTGCATAAACAGATTTTTGGAACTACAATGTAGTTTGGAGATAGGTCTCCCTACCCCTTACCCAAACTTCTATTATTTTGCTTGTAATGTAATGAACTTATGAACTCATATGTAGTATAAATAAAAGAAGCAAAAGTATGTTGGTTATAATCGTAAAACTTTAATGGTTAAAAGAATATTCATAGATGTACGAATAGAAGCATATTGTAAACGTCTGTGGTCAAGTTTGACCCGGCATTTGCTAAATATTTAGAGAAGCTCGCTCTCCTTCCCTGTGGTCAAGTTTGACACGGCATTTAATGTCAACTTTCCATCCTCTCTATCCTTTTTTCAATCGAAGATATTCAGATGCTATGCGAAGTTATGCCCTTGAAGACGGGCTTTTGCTGATCCAGGTTGGTCTTACTCTCTTTGAAAGTCTAATTATATGAGAAGTAACGGGACGGAGGATGCGAAGATCCAGTAATGAAGGACAAACAAGCAGTTCACTCCTAATGGTCAATTGGCGTAAGCTACGAATAGAAGCATATTGTAAACGTCTGTGGTCAAGTTTGACCCGGCATTTGCTGAATATTTAGAGAAGCTCGCTCTCCTGTGGTCAAGTTTGACACGACACTTAATGTCAACTTTCCATCCTCTCTATCCTTTAATCGAAGATATTCAGATGCTATGCGAAGTTATGCCCTTGAAGACGGGCTTTTTCTGATTCAGGCTGGTCTTACTCTCTTTGAAAGTCTAATTATATGAGAAGTAATGGGACGGAGGATGCGAAGACCCAGTAATGAAGGACAAGCAAGCAGTTCACTCCTAACGGTCAATTTGCGTAAGCTACGAATAGAAGCATATTGTAAACGTCTGTGGTCAAGTTTGACCCGGCATTTGCTGAATATTTAGAGAAGCTCGCTCTCTCTCCCTGTGGTCAAGTTGACAAGGTATTTAATGAAATATTTAGAGAATCTCTCTCTCTCTCTCTCTCTCTCTCTCTCTCTCTCTGGCTTCTACTTCTTGGCAGCTGTCCTGGTTCACAGCATCTTAATTCAGATAATTTATTTGGATGAGCAATTAAAGGGAATATCACGTCAACCCTCTTCCCTGGCTGGTCCTCGTGAACTAGTGGATAAAATATACACCGCTGGCTAGGAAAATCCCTAATAATTCCTGAAATGAAGCCAAACAAAAGACAAGCGAGCAAAATCAAGGAGTAAAGCAAAGATGCCCTCCGGCAACAAATCCTGAAGTTGGTGTTGGAAAATGTTGGGAATAACTGATCCCCGAAAACCCGGATTCGACACTAAATCGAACCCCTAAACTCAAGCGGAAGTGTAGCCCAAGAAAACGACACGTATCACCGATCGTAAAGCACACCACGGATTCGAGCGTACCTTGTTAGCCACAGATTAAACACCGACGCCAATGGAGGGAGAGAATTTGTCGCTGTTCAATTCGATGAAGCCTTGAAAGGGAAGAAGCGTCACTGTTCTTCCTTTTTCCTTTTTGAGAGAGAGAATACGCGGGAGAGGGAAGACGTACGTGAGAATGATTTTTCAATCAACATCTTCTCTCTCTCTCTCTCTCTCCCTTTTATACCTCTCCCTTCCCATGGGCCATATTCCCATGGGCCGGGCCTTCGGGCCCGGCTTGGGCGGACGGGGCCTTAAGCCCTTTAATTAATTAAATAAAGCTTTCATCTCCCACTCGCACAAGGTGGGCGAACAGTATTCTCTTTACCTCTCTTCAACTTTCATACCGGTGAATAATCCGTGCGACCAGCATACTTTGAGAGCTCGTTGCTATACATCTCGTAGGAATATATAGCAGCTCATAATTGGGCGTCACACTCGAGTAGATTTAGTATGCAGTACCCTAGATCGATCGATCACATTTATATCTCTCTTGATCTCTTTTAAACAATGATATATATATATATTGCATTCACAATTATAATTATCACAAAGACAGTTATAATTGGTCGACCAGTGAATACAAAACCACAATGTGATTCTCCAAAATCGATCTTCCTCTTTCCTTCAAACTCTCAATTTCAGTCCAGCTTGCTTTTCTAGAAATGCCCCATTAGATCGAATCATCTCATGACCATTGGCAACACCCTAAGATAGCAAACACTAAATAGAAACCTTGAGAATAAGTAAGAGTCCCGAGGGGACTAAAAATTGAGGAACTCTTTTCCTCAAGAGTCTCACACGTCATAAAAGTTGAGATCAAACTTTTTGCCACTCTTATTGGTCGTCTCATGCATACGTAGTATGAAATACGTATTACGGTATTAACTCCTTTCCCATGGAGCGTATGTCTACACTTTTCAATACCGTACAGATGATAGTTCGACATACCCAATGTCTAACTTGAGTTCACGTATCTACTCAATCACAAAATTCATCGAACTCACATCCTGGCATCTTAGACGAGATAAAGTAAAATATGTGGGGTATTTTACTTTCGGACATCTTCAGTATTATGTCCTCATCTTAACACCCGCTTAAGGCGACATACGTGTTTTAAGCTTGAGCTCTCGATTATCACCTAGATAATAAGCTTAAAAACAATCTCATCTCTATTTATCACACAAGAAATAGAGGCGATTACCCGTGTGAGTGGGCTAATCTTATATCTGTCCGACATACTTCTCAACTTAAAAATAATGCACCGAGCATTAAGATGCATAAAGATCATACAAAGATTCATAGGCATTAATCAATGAAAAACAAAATCTCATAAATGTGAACAACTCAGGGAAATTACAATTCAGTACATCAGACTCTACGCAATCCTAGAGATTTTACATGACCACAAAACACATCTCTAGGTATTGGCTTTGTCATAGGATCTGCTACCATTCTATGCGTAGATATGTACTGTAAGTTCACATCTTTTCGTGCAACCATATCTTTTACAAAGTTATACTTGGTATCTATATGTTTGGTCTTGCCATGATATTTTGGATCTTTGGTGTACGCTATAGCTGCTTGGCTATCACAGTTAACTAATAATGGATTTGCAGCTTTCTCAATAATACCTAAATGATCCAAAAATCTCTTAAGCCAAACTCCTTCTTGTCTGCTCTGCTGATAATGCCACGAACTCAGCTTCCATCGTGGATAAGGCTATACACGTTTGCTTCTTCTTGCTCCATGATATGGCGCCATTGTTCGATAAGAAAGCAAATCCAGTGTAGATTTTCTTTCATCTAAATCTCCTCCCCAATCAGCATCTGAATAGCCTTCAAGTCGCAGATCCTTTCCTTGGTAATTCAACTTGAAATCAGGCGGTTCCCTTCGAGATACCTCGGTATTCTTTTGACGGCTTTCCAATGTCTTGGACCTGGATTGGATTGGTATCTACTCACCATTCCAACTGCAAAACATATGTCGGGTCTTGTACACATCATAGCGTACATCAAGCTCCCAACAGCACTAGCATAAGGAACATTTTTCATTTGTTCCTTCTCTTGTGGAGTCCCCGGACCGCCTATGGCTCAATCCTTCACCTTTTGCAATAGGAGTGTCTATGGGTTTACGAGTCTTGCATACGAAATCGTTCAAGAACCTTATTTATGTAGGTTTCTTGCGAAAGAGACAACGATCTCTTCGAACGATCCTCGAAATCTTAACTCCAAGAATGTATGCAGCCTCACCCATATCCTTCATCTCAAAGTTAGAAGACAACCATCTCTTGACGGTACTAACCAACTCCATATTGCTTCCGGCAATTAGTATATCATCAACATATAATGATATGATCACAAATTGATCCTTGGATCTTTTGATATATACACAATGATCCTCATCAATCATTGTAAAATCATATGCCATTATGGCATTATGAAAACGTATATACCATTGTCTTGATGACTGCTTAAGACCATATATCGACCTCAAAAGTCGACATACTTTTTCTTCTTGGCCTTTCACTATGAAACCAGCAGGTTGTTCCATATATATTTCTTCCTCTAATTCTCCATTGAGGAAAGCAGTCTTTACATCCATCGATGTAACTCAAGATCCGAGACTAGTCACTATTGCCGAATAATGCGAATCGAGGTAAATCTCACTACGGGAGAAAACGTATCTTCATAATCAATTCCTTCCCGTTGATTATACCCCTTCGCCACAAGGCGAGCCTTATGCCTTTCTATCGAGCCATCAGCCTTTCGCTTTATTTTGAGAACCCATTTGTTCCCAATAGCTCTGCGTCCTTTTGGAAGATCAACCGGTTCCCGAGACTTGGTTTGATTCCATTGACTCCATTTCCTCTTCCATTGCATTAATCCATTTTTCTTTACTAGGGCACTTGAGCCTCATCGATATTTCTTGGCTCATCCTCATCTTGTGGAGCAACCATAAAAGTTTCCCCTTCAATGTCAAAACGTCGACGGGGAATACTTTGGCGACTTGTTCGCCGTACGGGAGATTGTACACTTTGCACATCATTCCCTATTGTGCTCCCACTTGGATGAACACCACTAATATCATTATCTTGATCCAAAGTCTCAAATAGGGAGTGATCTTCCCCTATTTCGCCCTTCTTAGGAAACTCATCCTCTAAGAATGTGACATCTCGTGATTCAAATTCAGTTATACTCCCACTTTCCTGCTCACCAATGAACACATACCCTTTCGAGTGTTCCGAGTATCTTATGAAAATACTCTTCTTTCCTCTAGGACCTAATTTCCCAAACTTGTGAGAGGACTCATGTGTATAGGCAGCACAACCCCATGGCTTAAGAAAACTTAAGTCCGGTTTTCTACCTGTCCATAACTCATATGGAGTGGAAGTAACTGATTTGGAAGGCACCCGGTTAAGTATATACGCAGTGCGAGTTAACAATGCATCACTCCAAAAGGTGATTGGTAAGTTAGCATGCGCCATCATAGACCTAACCATTTCTAGTAGGGTTCTGTTTCTTCTTTCCGCAACACCATTTTGTTGAGGAGTATATGGAATAGACAACTGTCTTTCTATTCCTTTTTCATCACATAATTTTCTGAACTCATCAGATAAATATTCTCGACCTCGATCGGATCTCAATGCTTTTATTTTCTTGTCTAATTGATTTTCTACCAGGTTTATAAACCTTTTGAAACAACTTATTGCTTCGACTTGTGAGAAATCAAATAGACATATCCGAATCGAGTATAATCATCAATAAAGGTGATGAAATAAACAGCCCCATGCCTTCCTCTCACATTCATTGGACCACAGACATCGGAATGGATTAAATGTAGAGGAAATTCAGCTCTTTTTCCTTTTCCAAATGGTTTTCGTGTTGCTTTCCCTTCCAGGCAATGCTTACATACGGGCAAATCGACTTTTCCAATATTGCCCAACAAGCCCTCTTTGGCTAGTCTATTCATACGCTTGTTGGCCAATGTGACCAAGTCTAGCATGCCACACATTCACATCATTATCATAAGTATTAGTAGATGTGATAAGGGAATAACAAACATTAGCATTAACATAATCAACATCTAATACAATAAAACCATTTAGAAAATAGCCACAACCATAGTAATTTGTATTTAAAAACAAATTCACACCTCTACTACGAAGTTCATACAAAAACCTAATCGACCAACACTAATACGAGACACTAAATTCCGACGAATCTCCGGAGCATACAAGACATCATGAAGGAACAAAGTGCGTCCACCGCGCATATTCAGTTGGCATGTGCCAATTCCTTTCACTTCAGCTCGAGTTGTTTCCCACATAGATCCACTTAGTTCCGGTAGGTACTCGTCGGAATTCCACGAAGGATCCTCTATCCTTCGCTACATGGTCCGTCGCCCCCGAATCCACAAATCCACAAAGGATTAGACTCGATCAAGAACACGAAACTTGACACATAAGTAAAGTTCTGAAAAGTACAAGGGGTGCATACCTTCTTTGGCTCACGACAGTCGCGAGCATAGTGACCCTTCTTGTCACAGTTGTAGCATTTCACCCTTGCTAGCTTTTTCATGTGAGGACGCTTTCCTCTATCATGTTGGTCAAATTTGGGTTTCTTCCCCGAAGGACCAGCTTCTTCCTTGCCTTTCCCCTTATCAAACCAGCTAGGGCGCTTGCGCTTGGAGCACGAAGCTCCATTTGAGCTAGAACTTGCATGATATAGATCAGCATCCGGCTTAGCCGCCAACAGGCGGTCCTCTTCCAGCTCAAGATGACGCAATGCATCCTCAAATGTTTTGATATTCTCATTGTGAGTCAGGTGCACCTTCATATGCTCCCAACTCTGAGGCAAGGAACGAATCACTGCTTGCACCTGTTGTTCATCTGTGAGGACATGGCCAGCGTCTCTCAGCTCAGTTATCATATTTGACATCTTTCTAAGATGTTGCTTCATGGTCTGACCATGAGGCTTCTTATAAGAGTCAAATCTGATAGTTAGCTGCCTCAGTCTAGTCACCGAAGTATGACCAAACCTAGCTTCCAGTGCCTCCCACATTTCCTTGGCGTTGTCAAACGCCGAAACTCTCGCATGACATCATTTTCCATGCTCGCTCAACGTGATGCGAGCTAGAGAGTTCATTCTTTTCCACGCAAGAAAAGCTTCTTTGTCCTTTTTGTCTTTGTTCGTGGGTCCCTCTTCGTGTTCTACCATGGTCATGACAAGAGCCTCAAGTGATTCTTGCTCTTCCAAAGACATACTTTGGATTTTCATTTGCCGATTTCATAGTTGTCTCCGAGTAAGTTTTTCACCTTTGTTCAACTCAAAGAACTATGCTTTTAGTGGCTGAAGCCATTGATCTGAACACATCGACAAATATGCACGAATTATTAATGCCTATCATTTATGCATCCCTATTTGCATAGACTCATCATATTAATGAATAATTTCAAGTAAGGCTTCGAATCAAAAGGTCACTACGTTTCCAATCATCCTCCAAAAATCCTAACTTAAAATTATCATTAATATAATTGTCATATGCAAAATAAATTCTATGAAGTTACAAAAACTTCTATAACTACCCATAGCTAATTACCCACAAAGCAACCAAAGAATTAACAAAGCAACAAATAATTGAATTCCAATAAAACAATAATGCTTTCAATCAATACAAATAGGTAGTAATCATTACATAATATGTTCACAAATCACACTTAACATATATCGGTCAATACAACTAACACCAAGTCAACACACGAACTGGGAAAGATCCTATTTTTTCAATTTCTTGATCTTTTCTTTTGAAACAATACAAGAATATTCATTTGCAAAATCCATCACAATTTTCTTATAGGAAGCAGCTCCGTTGACATCCCATATGCGATTCAACACATCTTGCCATTCAGGTGGAAGAGTGCATATGAAAAATCGCACCATCTCTGACTGTGACATTGGACGACCATTCCATATGATCTGTTGAATTTTCGCGTTGACTTCAAGGACGTGATCAATTAAGTCACCGCTCTCCCATCGATGATCAGTCAGCTCAGCTATCAGCTTAGACAGCCTTTCCTTTTGTTCATCGGTAACTGCGCGAATAGGTGTGCGCACCCTCAGGGGAGGCATTGTTCCTGCAACAAATGCAGAACAAATAAGGGATTACATATAATCCACATAGACTTAATTGAAAAAGAAACACATTCTTTTCCTCTTTTTTTTTTTTTTTTTTGGTCAACGGTCAAAGTCAACGGTCAACGGTCAACGGTCGTCGGTCAACGGTCAACGGAGGTCAACGGTCAAGGTCGCCGGTCGACGGACCGGTCGGACCGGACAGGCCGGTCGGACCGCTCGGGCCGGTCGGACCGGGTCGAACGGATCGACCGCACGTGCCGTCGCGTGCGCAGGATGACGTCACGCAGACGTCATCCGCACGTGCCGGGCGCGTGCTGTCCGATCGGGTCGGGTCGAATTCCGGGTCGGGTCGTCGGGTCGGTGAACCGACGTCATTGCTGACGTCATCGATGTCGTCACCCCGGCGGTTATTTACCGTTGGGTGACGTCATGATGACGTCGCACGCGTCGGTCCGCGGACCGGCGCGTGCGTCGCCGGCCGGCAACGCGCGCGCCGATTCGCCGACCGGCGCGTGTGCCGCACGCGCCGGCGATCGAGCGCCTCCGGGCGCGTCGCGCCCACGCGCCGCGCCTTCCGGCCGCGCGTGTGGGCGCGTGCGGCGGCTCCCGGCGGCGTTCGACACGTCGCCGGACTCGTCTCGACGTCGCGCTTCTTCCTGTGCAATCAGAATTTGATTTCGACTTACGAAAAGTCGGAAAAATGGCCGAAGAAGTCTCGGGTGTCGGGATTGCTCGCCCGATCCGTACGGCCGAAGGTATTTTTTGCGAAAATCAATCAAAAACACATCAAATTGATCGGGAAAACGTGAACTAGGCTCGATACCAATGTTGGGAATAACGATCCCCGAAAACCCGGATTCGACACTAAATCGAACCCCTAAACTCAAGCGGAAGTGTAGCCCAAGAAAACGACACGTATCACCGATCGTAAAGCACACCACGGATTCGAGCGTACCTTGTTAGCCACAGATTAAACACCGACGCCAATGGAGGGAGAGAATTTGTCGCTGTTCAATTCGATGAAGCCTTGAAAGGGAAGAAGCGTCAACTGTTCTTCCTTTTTCCTTTTTGAGAGAGAAATACGCGGGAGAGGGAAGACGTGCGTGAGAATGATTTTCAATCAACATCTTCTCTCTCTCTCTCTCTCCCTTTTATACCTCTCCCTTCCCATGGGCCATATTCCCATGGGCCGGGCCTTCTGGGCCCAGCTTGGGCGGACAGGGCCTTAAGCCCTTTAATTAATTAAATAAAGCTTTCAGAAAAATATGATTTCGAAATGGGTTGAACAATGAAATCGGATCGAGTAAAACAACTCGGACTTTGAGGCGTGATATCACTTTCTTTAAGAATTTATTTGCCCCATAACGTTGCTAATGGTTATTGGCAAAAATCCTCCGGGATATAACAAAGTCTCGGATGAAAATACTAGATAGCAATTCCAGTATTTCTCTAGGGTCTCTCTAGGAAACAACCGAAAAAATTGGCTGCAATTTTTTCGGAAAGAAAAACTAAAAAAATGACCATTTTTTTTCTTCTGAAAATTGACAAGTATATATATGAAACAGTCTTACAACTCTTCGTGAACTTGCCAAAGAATGAACAAACACGTCATTTAGAAAAATTGTTCGGATAAACAAATGCGACTTTTTGGAAGAAGTCGAAAACGAACAATTGTAACCTTTCGGGAAAAGTTAAAACCGAATAAGTGATTTTCTAAAGGTTGTCTTGAAAAGACACAAACAAAATTCGGAATTTTTTTTTAGATAGAATTTCGAATTTTCATTTTTTTTTTCCGAAATTCTGAAAATAAAAGGCAACCTTTGAATTTATTAAAACTTAATAACATAAAAATAAAAATAAAGGGATTAGCGCTAATTAAATCGCAGGCGTGCAAAGTGCTAAGCGCACACCCGCACGCGGGTATGATGGGGTCTAGCCCCACCCAATCATTCCTTTAACTACAAAAAGGAAATCCCACATTTTTAAATTGACCAATTTCCTCTCACTTTTTCTATGTGGAGCAAAGGAAAAAATACTCATTTTGTTTTAACAAACAAAACTCCAACAGTTGGAACTTTGAGCGACTTCGTCTCTGAATAAGTCGGTGGAATGAAGCTTGACTTTGCAGGACGCGAGGGATTGATTTTTGCCCGAGTTTGGAGTTTCTTAGGAATTTGCTTGCTTTCTGGATCCTTGTCGGAAGGAAAGGGACGTGCTGGGTATTTATGGGGAGAAGAGGAGGTCTTCTCGCGCGTTCATGAGATTTCCGGAACGAGGTGTAAGACTGAGCGAGCGTTTTGGTTATGGGCTTCAAGTGTTGGAATTTCGTTTGTTAAAACAAAATGAGTGTTTTTTACTTTGTCCTACATAGAAAAGGTGGGAGCAAGTGGGTTAGTTTAAAAATGTGGGTTTTTCCTTTCGTAGTTAAAGGAATGATTGGGTGGCGCTAGACCCCACCATACTCGCATGCGGGTGCACAAATAATTGCGCGATTATTTGGCGCACTTAGCACTTTGCACGCTTGCACGCCCGCGGTTTAATTAGCATCAATCCCTTGCTATTTATTTATTTATTTATTATTTTTTATTTTAATTCAAAGGTTGCCTTTTAATTGGAGAATTTTCGGAAATGAAATACAAAATGAAAATTCCAAATTCTATTTTAAAAAAACATTATTCCGAATTTTATTTGTGTCTTTTCAAGACAACCTTTAAAAAAATTACTTATTCAGTTTTGCAACATTTTCCGAAAGGTTGCAATTGTTCGATTTTCTACTTCTTCTGAAAAGTCGCGGTTGTTTATACGAACAATTTTCTAAAGGTCGTGTTTGTTCATTATTTGGCAGTTTTTCACGAATAGTTGCAAGACTGTTTCATATATATATACTTGTCAATTTTCGGAAGAAGTGTTGTGGTCATTTTTTGAGTCTTCTTTCTGAAAAATTGCAGCCAACTTTTCGATTGTTTTCCTAGAGAGACCCTAGAGAAATACTAGAATTGCTATATAGTATTCTCATCTGAGACTTTGTTGTATCCTGGAGAATTTTTGCCGGTGACCATTAGCAACATTGTGGGGCAAATAAATCTTTAAAGAAAGTGATATCACGCCTCAAAGTCCGAGTTGTTTTACTTGATCCGATTTCATTGTTCAACCAATTTCGAAGTCATATTTTCCAACATCAAGCTCTTTCTCGATGCTGCGTAACATGTTCAACTACGGGTTCTCTTACCCTTCCTCATATTTTTCTGTCAATTGACGCTGTCAATTCTGTTCCTTTTTGCCATCGCGCATTCACATTTGAAGATCATTTTAATAATCGAAAATAATTGATTTGGTTGAGCGCCATCTCATCGGTATGTCGTGTGATATAGGTGTTATATAGAATGTTTTTGTTCAACTTCAATGATCCTAGAAATAATCGAAATCATACGTTACTCATGGCTGGCCCGTTTTTAATCGCTTAAGCATTTATAAAAAGTTCAAAAAAAAAAAGTTCCTCTGTTGATGACAAGCAAGAAAGCGTCAAGAATTCAATTCCGGATTTCATAGTTCATGGTCATGGCCCTCCTATCCAAAAACTCTTAGGCTCGCCTAGATTGCCTACTCAAGTTAAACAATCAATACAACTTATTTGTGCAATAATCACATGCATTCATGTGAGCATAATGTCGTGAAGCATCAATTCATACTGCGCTACATGAGACGACCTAAAACCATATATTGTCTGGAATAGCTTTCTTACATTACAATGTGAAGAAGAGAAAGTCATTGTTGAAAAGAA
Organism: Eucalyptus polyanthemos subsp. polyanthemos; assembly: GCA_017140185.1. Lineage (NCBI taxonomy): Eukaryota > Viridiplantae > Streptophyta > Magnoliopsida > Myrtales > Myrtaceae > Eucalyptus > Eucalyptus polyanthemos. The sequence goes on along the minus strand of CM029466.1, from coordinate 30,294,206 downwards.
AACAGATGTCTCTACCACTACCCTTTTCCAATAAAGTGTCTTAAGTCTAGGATCTTAGGTTTGTTATCATTTCTCAATTAAAGAAGGGATTATAATTCAAATAGTTCCTAAACTTTGGTTCAATTACAATATGTCTCTAACCTTTCAATTTGTACACGGCAGTCTTTGAACTTTGGCTCAATATGTAATGTCGTTCTCAAACTTTTAATCTGTTTAATAATCCCCATACTACTGATGAATATTCAATATGGTCATTCCGTTTAAATCTAGGAGGTTAAATAGAACATCTATCAATAGTTCAGAAACCATATTAAAAAAATTGAAAGTTGAAGAATGGTATTCCACGTTGGACCAAAGTTCAACAGGTACATAGAACAAATTAAAATTTTATGGAAGATATTGCACATTGAATCATGAACAATTTATGTCATTTTCCTACTAGAAAACGAAGAAATGGCAGAGAAAACTTAGGACTCCCTAGAATTCTAGATGTTTTGAACAGTTATTTCCCATATGAGTGGCAAAGAGGAGGTTGAGTGACTATTTAGTTTTGCCTTTCTAAAGAGACTGAAAAGACCCGTGTGAGAACACGTGATTTAGTCTCCACCCGTTTTGATAGAAAGTAGGTTTTCTAGATCCTTGAGATTACGCAACCAATGGAAATCTCAAATAGTCTGTCTATTTTGCCTGGTGCATGGCTTTACAATTGAAAGAAGTGTGGCCACTAGATCTCAGGATAACATCTAGAAGGCCTTCAGATGAGATAAGACCGTCTGAGATCATTAGGTAATGTTGCACGAAAGGCCTTTAGGTGCACCGGCGAGGTGATGTGAAGGAAGACGGGATGTATTAGTTAAAAGGAGTAGGGGAAATCCCAGAAAGACGTGGAAGAGCTCATAGAAAATCTGAAAAAACATCAAGCACAGCGGCATGATAGAAATCCTATGGCTGACCCCACTTAGTGAAACGAGGCTCGGTTGCTCCTGTTGTCGTTGTAGAGATAACATCCTCAGGAGGAACATTCATTCTTAAGTCAATCCCAATGAGACTGCTCGTGTCATTCGATGACAGGCAGAAGCAGGAGCATTATCGGTCATTATGAAGCTTTCAGATAAGAAATCTGATTTCATATCTCAGTCTGTCAGGCCTTTGGATGCTAGTTCCCTTTGAACTTTCTACTCGAAAAAAAAAAACCGGCACTTCTCATATTGCAAGAAAGAACATGAGAACCCCCTCAGATCAGTTTGACTTTTGCAGCAGCTATATTTTGAAGCTGTATATTTCTTTGATACACTTAATTATGTCTCAAGAAATAGAAAGGTGTCTGAAAGGATGCAGACTTCGAAGCTCTTTTGCTTCTGAGTCCTGCTGTCTCTAGCTGTCTTTGACTAAGACAATCTCTATCAGTACCATCGTATAGGGGGAGTCGTCGCAGCAGCAAAATAATTTGAATCTGCAAAGAGATAAGAGCAAGTTTTGGGATGGAATCAAATTAACTAGAAATCTTGCCAGGGAAGAATATTCTCACATGAGATTAAACAAAGCCAGACATGAAAGGAAACAAAATTTCTGGTGTCCTGGTGTCACACCCCAAATCCTATAGAGGTGGGGATGACATGGCTGTCCTCCTATCCGAAGGATGCAACCTCTTAACTATCCAAATCCAACTCCCAAAAGTCCCCATCAATATCGCTTTCGTCCTATTGGTCGCTAACGAGGGACTTGAAAAGATTTGGAAATGGAATGGGTGAGCAACCACATGCTCAGTAAATAATACATACCTTTTAAGCAAATCAAGTGATCACTATATAATATCAAAACTCATTTATCTCAATTTCAATAATAGTACATATACAAAATATAAATGAGTTATATCACTTTAACATAATCATATCCATATATCAATAATATCATAACAAATATCAATGATCTAATCCATTGATCAATCTCATCAATAAACACGCCAATGGTTCATTTCACCAGTTAATCTTATGTCACACATCAATAATTATGCCATTGATTCGTCTTATAAGAAACCACATATCAATGGTCCATCCATCGTTCAATCTTTTGCTCAATATCAAACCATGGTAATGACGTAACACTTAGTGACAAACTATGAAGCACGAACATGTTTTGGAACCTTCTGTGTCGTGTTGGACACATGTCAAAGTGTTTGACACGTTCGGACACGCGGTCAACATGTGTTGGAAAATTCGACACATGGTCAACTTTTCTTGACATGTGATCAACTCTTTTCAACACGCTCCAACTCACTTGTTTTGAATTGCAAGATGCCGAGTTTCTAGAGCAGGTCTACAAGTGCGAAGGGAGAGTGAATTGTTGTAGAAGGCGATGGAGGGTGGAGAAGAAGGCGGAGACGAGGGCGAGTCAGAGGAAGCGAGGTTGTAGAGGCAAGGTCACAGCAGTGAGGTCGCGACAGTGAGGCTACGGCTTAAGAGAGGGCTAGAGGAAAAGCAAAGAACGAGGCAACCGAGAGGGTCGCAACTACGATGCCACGATGGAGAGTCGAAGACGAGGCTACGACCGCAAATGAGGGAGGGCTAGAGGCGAGGCAGTGAGTGACTACAATGAGGTGACCAAGAGAGAGAATAGATTGAGAGGAAGAGAATCGTGCAATGAGGAGGAGGGAGCAGCCAACGTTTTTTTGGAGGTTTCCAAAGTTGCTCTTTTTGCTTTAGGAAGAAGAGTAGAAAAAAGACTAAAAATGGGGATGCCGTGCAAGGAGGAGGAGCCTAGAAGGAGGAAGAGGTGGCTAGGGTTTAGGTTTCCAAGGAAGGGCAGAAAAAAAAATGAGGGTGCTGCGGAGGAGGAGCTTAGGAGGAGGAGGCGGCTAGGGTTTGGGTTTCTAGAGAAAGGCAGAAAAAATTTAAAAATGGATGTCGTGCAAGGAGGAGGAGCCTAGGAGGAAGAGTAGGCGGCAAGGGTTTGGTTTTCAAGGAAGAGCAGAAAAAAAAAAATTAAAAATGGTGGTGCCGTGAAAAGCATAAAAAAATTTAAAATGGGGATGCTTATCCAATTTGACAGGATTTGTCTTTTTTTTTTTTTTTTTTTTTGAGGAGAAGGGTGGAGGGTGATTTTAAGAAAGGAGATGAACAAAAGAGCTAAATGTTGAATAATGATAAATTCTGATCATCGTAAAAGATTATAAATTTATTTAAATAAATTGACTATACTCTTTATTTTTTAAATAATCATATGTATATATAAAAATATCTATGTATTATTCCCAATGTATCAGAATTCTTCATTTTTTGAAATATGACGTGTCAGTGTGTCGTGTCGTGTATGCGTCCGTGCTACATAGGTGACAAGGTGATCAAGATTCCCTCCTTAGCAAAGTTTCTACCTATAAAGCCAATGGCTCAGCCCAAAAGGATATCCTAAGCCTGGTACGTATACCCACAATCCCCTCTATGGGCTCATAGCCATATTGAGCACTAAACCTGCATCCTCCAATGTCCAAAAATTCAGTCCATAATCAATCTCGTAATCCACCATAAATTTAACAAACCAATCATATAACCTTTCATAACTCGGTTTCTCCGATAGAAATACCTCACAAAGCATCTCATATCATTTCATAAACAAATTCACGATCAAAACCATAATCCATATCATAAATCGGTTTCACAAATTGAATCGAATTAATTTTCGCACCTCAATTTATCAAAAAGAATGTGCTTCTCAAAGCATTTCACAAATCCATATCCATATATTTTGGCAATTCCTTCACAAAGCATTTAATCAAGGCATTTACAAATAATCATTCCACCTTATTTAAAATAATGCCTTTTTTAATTCCTCTCAAATCAAAACGTATAACATGTAACAAAAGAATTCTTTTTATAAAGAATTTCCTCCATCCATTGCACAATAATAAACTCATAAGCCATTTCCAGAAATGCTTTACCATGTCATTTCAAAATCAACAAAGTAGTAAATACTCGATCCGGATTTACGCAACAATTATGCTTTAAACATCACTTCTTCCATTGCTATAAATAAAATGGCATGCCATGTCTTCTTATATGATACTCAATCGATATCACCTTTAATTAAGACATGCTTTTTTAAATTTATAGAATTTATAACACTGGTCACTTGGATATGCCCAAAATCAAATAACAAAGCTCACTCAAATCCATGGACTCATGCATTCCAACTATATAAGCGAGAAATAGCATCAAAACCAAGAAAAATACTACTCGACTAAACTATGTTTATTCGTCGATAAAATGACAGCTACAGGCTAAAAAAAATCGCATATCCAAAGTAATTATTCAAGCCATCCGCAATATGGAGCTTTGAGCACGACACTTGGTCACACTATAACTATTTTCACCAAGCCTCATTCCAAATGTATTTATAATCAATAGAAAGCCATTTCAATGTACTACAAGAATCCCAACTTGACTATTCCAGAATCAAGTTAAAAACCAACAAAATATGGGCTCAAAATGCTGGACGCACATTGTTCATTGCATGCGGGAAACTTCAAGATTTTGTTTCGGCAAACCATAAGCTCAAATTAAGATACGTAAAATTTCACGGCTCTATGACATCCTAAACTATCATTTCTATAAAAATACACAGTTCAACAACTCAAAAATCGAACTCCATTGCTCGATTTTCTCAAAATTCCGAATTTCAAGCACTAAGTCCAAAACTACTCCAATTGGAAGAACGAGAGGCGTGATTGCTTACCGGGTATTATAAATAAGCTTAGTGAGGAGCGTGAACAGACAGAGCCGTCTCTCCTCTTTCTTATTCTTCTTTCTTCTTCTTCCTCCTCCTCCTTTGTACTTTTTTCCTCTTTTCTTCTGCCCAAATATGTGCTGTCTTTTCCTTTTTTTATCTCTTCCTTTTTTTTTTCTTTTTTATTTAAAGTGGGTCTCACCCACCTTTTCTTTGACCTAATAAAAAATCTGAAATATTACACCTGGGTGGGTGTTTCCTCCAAATGTCTCATTGTGAGACGGCCATTTTTCTGCTAGTCCGTCACGCTTCAATGATGTAAACAATTGTTTACCACTTTTTTATGTTACTCTCCGGGCAAGAAAAACAGGATTTCTCTTTGTTTTCCTTAACATTTGGCCGACGACCCAGTATTGAATATAAGACCATTCATATGATGAGTTCATCCAGGACCGAGGCTCTGGCTGTAGCCACATGAGAGAAATGGAGGAACGAGGGCGGAGAAGCAATTGTAGATTGGTGCTAGTCCCCTGCCCCTTTCAAGGACACATAACCCCGATGCTCAATTTGGGATCCCTCCTGCATTCCAAGGGCTTCTCCATTGTAATAGCTCACACTCACTTCAATCATCCCCATCCATCTAGTTTTCCCAATTTTACCTTTGCGCCTATTCCCGACTGCTTACCGAAGGATGTCCTCTCCTCCGGGGATGCCGCAGCTATTTTCGCGAGTCTCAACACCAACTGTGAAGGACCTCTCCGCCAAGTATTGTCAGATATGATGGCACAGGATGAAGCAACCGAGAGTAAAATCTCTTGCGTGATTTATGATACGCTGATCTACTGTGCAGAAGCCGCAGCTCGTTATATGAAACTTCCTGGCTTTGCGCACTAGTAGCATGGGCACTCAGCTGATTTTCTCCGAATTGCCCCAGCTCCAAAAGGAAGGTTATTTTCCCCCGAAAGGTATGTTCAATCCTCATATAGTAACAGACACAATAAACCATCGGTCGGTATGTGCAATAAACTTCTAGTTACCTCTGTGATGTAGTTTGACAGTAATTTCACTAGAAATCAAGAGTAACAAGCACGTGGCATCAATTGGATGTTAAGAATGCACTTTCTTTGGTGGATCACCGATAAATTGGAAGTGCTTCTGATTTGATACAAAGAATGCGACAGCAAAATTTAGTGTCTCTTCAAAATTCGAAGATATCGTTTAGCCAAGCTAGATAGAGAGTCAACTAATCATTAGTCCATGTTGACACATTTTGAGTTTGGCTCATAATTTTCTTTTTCTTCAGCTCGCTAAGATTGCCTTTGGTTCAGCTTTGGAAATAGGTTTTAAGAAAATGCAAATATCTTTGGTTTAAAGGGCTTTGGGGAAATGCAAATTATGTTTGGTAAAAATTCTTTGGAAAGTTATTTTGATGTGAAGAGTATTTAGCAAATATTTTTTTATAAGGGCTTTTGGATTTCATTTTTTTATGAAAGAATATTAAATTCTTTGCTGACTCTAGTGAAGGTAAGAGTAGTTTTGAAACAATGATAGGTAAAATCGAAAAACTAAAAGATTTATGATAGTAGTTTTGAAAAAGAAAGAAAGTAGCGTTAACATGTGGCCAAATACTGAAAGCTCAAAGTTGGTCCTTATCAACATTGAGCTTTTAGCTTTGTCAATGCCAGCATTTGATTGAAAGCCTTTTGGACAGGCTTGCTAAACACCCCAGCATTTCTCTAAGGAAGTTTGGAGGCCCTTAGAAAGCTGAACCAAATATATCATAATTAGTACTTTAACACGGTATCTTTGTGCTTTCATAAGAAGCACTCTCTGCAAAGACAAGGTAAGCATACTAGGCCTTCACGGCAACTCGGTTTCCAGAAAACAAACCACTCAGTAGACGTTAGCCCAGCTGTCCAAACGACCTATTACCTCTTCGTTTAATCAGAGTAGACGGCATGGAAGTGAAGTCAACGACACCACACATGCTGAAACCTATGAAGCACAGACACGTTACACGTGCTTTCATGTCGTGTCCGACACGTGCTCGACACGTTTTAACACATGTGTCTGAAAGATGATGGAGGGTGGAGAGGGTGAGGGAGCAAAGATGAGGCTGTGAGTGACGGTGAGCCCGCGATGGCGAGAGATGGCCAGAGAAAGAGCAGAGATTGAGGCAAGGGCCGCCACTTTGCGATGCTGGGATGGATCGGCGACGAGGCTGCAGCTATGAGGGAGGAAGGGCTGGAGGTGAGGCGGTGAACAATTGTGATGAGGGTCGAGAGCAAGCAGAGATTGAGAGGAAGAGGAGAGGAATGGGGTCATGCGGCGAGGAGGAGGAGAAGGAGGGTGCTACTAGGGTTTTGAGAAGGAAACTAAAAGAATTAAAAAGAGACTTGGCGTGTTGGAGAGAGGGAGAAGTGATAGCCTATGAGGAGGAGGGGAGGGAAATAAAAGTTAAAAAATTTGGGAGTGAGGGAAAAGAGACGAGGGAAAAAAAAAAAAAAAAAGGGAGTGGGGGTTGGGGGTGGACCCCCCAAGGGGACTTTTTATTTAATTGAAAAAATAATTAAATGAAATTAAAAAGTAATTTCGAAAAATAAAAGTATTGAATGTTGAATGATGATAAATTTGGGTCATTGTAGAAGATCATTAATTTATTTAAATAAGTTGATTCTAATTTATTGTTAGTCATTAGTTTCGTCAATAACTTTTGTCAATTCATTAATATTATTAGTGTAAATTCATTGTATGTTCTTTTTTTAATTAATTAATTATTTATAAATTTGAATCAAATTAATTAAAAATAAAAATATACAACGTGTCGAAATTTTTTATTTTTAAGAAATGACGTGTCGACGTTGTATTGTATCGTGTCGCGTGTCGGTGCTACTTAGGCTGAAACTGCTTGTAAAAGATCATATTCTCGCCTTTATGTAGAGCAATCCGACTAGGAAGGAAGAAAGAACGTCCACTAAAGACAAAATAGGAATAACAGGACCATCTCTATTTTACCTTGCTGGAATATTCAAATCTCGGACTAGTTTTCATGTTTTAATCAGACTATGAAATCGTAGAAGCAATACATGCTAAGCAATAGTATTTTTGACTTTACAGATCGATCGTCGAAAGATGCAGTTCCAGGCGCTTATCCCTTGAGATGCAAGGACTTGCCTCTTTTTACTAGCGATCTAGAACCAATGATGCGATTAATAGCTACGACGCTCGATATCAAGACATCTTCAGCCATTCTTTGGAACACAGTGGACTGCCTGGAGAAACGGTTATCAGACCAAGTCCAGAGACAATATCATGTGCCATTTTTCTTTTTAGGCCCGTTGCACAAAGTTGCCCCAGCTTCAGCAACCAGCATATTGGAAGAAGAAACCGATTGCTTGTTGTGGCCTGATAAGCAAGCTAATAATTCAGTCATATATGTAAGCTTAGGAAGCTTGGCTTCGATGGATGAAAGAGAGTTTGCAGAGACAGCTTGGGGGCTGGCGAAGAGCGGCCAGCCATTTTTGTGGGTGGTCCGACCTGGCTCAGTCAGAGGCTCAGAATGGATCGAGCTGTTGCCAGAAGGATTCAAAGAAGCCATCGGAGATACTGGCCATGTCGTGAGGTGGGCTCCACAGAAGGATGTTTTAGCACACCGTGCTGTGGGAGGCTTTTGGACCCATTGTGGATGGAATTCAACCTTGGAAAGCATTTCCGAAGGAGTCCCAATGATATGCCGACCCTGCTTCATGGACCAGAATGTGAACGCGAGGTACTTGTGCCACTTTTGGAGGGTGGGATTGGAGTTGGAGGGTGATCTAGACCAGAAAGAGATAGAGCAAGCTGTGAGGAGGCTGATGGCTGGTGAGGAAGGGAAAGAGATGAGGCTGAGAGCCGCAGCTTTCAAAGACCAAATCAAGTTGAGCATCGAAAAAGGTGGTTCTTCGCACACTGCAATAGAGGAACTAGTGAATTTCATCATCTCTCTCTGATCTGATGATTGTCACGAGGAAACGAAAGGGTAATTGCGATATTTTATCCTATTATTTGATAAATGTGATCGAATGCAGCAGAAGGAACCCAACCCCGCACCTTGGGCTGAGCTCATAGGGAGTAACATGGTTTCTAACCGGTTGTAATCCCAAAGTTATCAGCTTCTCTTTATTGCAAGTACCTCCAAACCCAATTGAAAAAACGCTACCAATGTGCAAAGTGTGGCACTTGCACTTCTGATGGATCCTTCGCACAATTTGAATTAATAATCCGACAAGAACAAAACTAGTCGTAACTCCCGTCCGACAAAGCAGTATGTGAATCAAAATAAGCAGTATCCCACGAACAAACCACAATCGAAAGGCTTTGAGGAACCAAGATAAACATCAAATAGAAGTTAGGAAATGGTAATCTCCAATTTCATTACAAGTAAAGAGTCGTAGTGAGGCAATACATCGCCATATCAGACACCAGGGAACCGAGCCTCCCAGCTGAGGACACATGAAACCCACACATAAGACAGCATATTTGCTCTATATATGGACATAAGTCGCAACAAGGACCATGGATTCACCAACTCTCAACCGGAGATCTCAATGGCCTTGACCTCAGGCTTCTTCTCCTCCACCTTGGGAACATTCACGGTGAGCACCCCGTTCTCCATCAACGCCTTCACCTGATCCATCCTCGCGTTCTCCGGCAACCTGAACCTCCTCATGAACATGCCGCTGCTCCTCTCCACCCGGTGCCAAGTGTCGTTCTTGTCCTCCTTCTCCACGTTCCTCTCGCCACTTATCTGGAGCACCCGGTCGTCTTCAATCTCCACCTTGACTTCCTCCTTCTTGAGCCCGGGGAGATCCGCCTTGAACACATGGGCTTCCGGGGTCTCCTTCCAGTCGATCCTCGTGTTCACGAAGGCGGCGTTCTCCCGGAACGTTTGAGGGAAATTAGAGGCAGAGAGGGATGAGGAAGGGAAAGGGAAGTCCTTGAAGGGGTCCCAGAGGTCGAGGGAGAAAGGGTCGAAAACGTTGCTGCGACGGCCGCCGAACCAGCTTGGGATGAGCGACATGGTTGTTGCCTTGCTGGGTTACCAATGAAAATGTGAGACTGAGTTGACAGAGTGTCCGATAGAATGCTTGAAGTATTACGAGAATTGCTATCGTTCAACGATAGGGGTTGGGCAGGGAAGTTGGGAGTTAAATAGGAAAGAGAGGATCATTCTGGTACCTTCGCGGTCTTTCCGAGTTTTTCGGCGGACGAACGTTCAAGCGAAATGGCGAACCCGGTTGGTCCATCTGGAAACTGCGGACTGGGCCTCGCCAGTACTTTTCCAGCAACACCAGATCCTGGTTGGTCAATTAAAACACATGAACGAAAGTATAATATTAAATATTTTCTCAAATTTAAGGATTAAATTGGATATTTACTAAAAATTCAAAAATTATATTAAACAAATTAAAAGTATGAAAATCACATTACATATTGAATTAAAATTCAGGAACCACACTATACACTAAGTCAAAATTCATAAGTTAGTTAATTGCACCATCAACAAAGTGAATTCGATTTTGATGACACTCGGGATAATCTGGCATAGGTAGAAAAGGTATAGGCACAGAGGAGACTCATCGGATCATAAACTATAGGGTCATGCTGAGGGTCACACACAGATTTTAAAACTGCAAAAAAATTTCGGCAATACATCCATCCTCATAAACAAAACGGAATATGAGCAAGATTCTCCGTGACCATAATATTAATTAACAAAGAAATAAGTGTAACTTAAATAAGAGAAATTCAACATGTACCTAGGATCGGAATGCCTTTGTTGTTACTGATTAAAAAACAGTAAATCGGAAACAAAAAACCAGAATCTATATTTTTCAGATGAGGAAGAGAAGCCTTAGAAAATAGAGCACAAGGCGGCGTACGTCGTTTTCTAAAGAAACTATCAAGTACAACCACTAAATACAAAGCAAAAATTGCTCACGTACGTGCAACACATAATTGCACACAAACGTGCTATTAACTTCCTAGAAAATAACAAAAACACTAAACAAATAACTAAATTGAACTTGGCTGTTTTTTAATAAAAAAAAAAACAGAGTAAAACAGAGTAAAAACAGAAGAAAAACAGAGCAGAAAACAACAGCAACATTGAGACATTCTAATCCAACAAACTCCTCCTTGGATCAGTTGCTGCTGCATACTCCAATTTTCTTTCTTAATACTTCAAATCTTCTAGCTTGAAGTGGTTTTGTGAACATATCTACAAGCTGATCTTCGATCTATGCAATAGACCAACTTAACTTCGTCACTTTGTTGCACCTCACGCAGAAAGAAAAATTTGACTTTGAAATGCTTGGTTTTGCCATGGAAAACTGGATTCGAGATATTGCTAACGCCGCTTGATTATCCACGTTAACTTCAATGCAATCACTAGAATTCAACCCACGAGATCTTTCATTATCTTTTTCAGCCACAAAGCTTGATTTGTAGCTACGAAGCTGCTATAAACTCAGCCTCTGCAGTAGATTGAGCTACAATCTCTTGCTTTTTAGAACACCCGAAGAAACAAAAGCGAACCAAAACGAAACAATACACGAGACGTACTTTTCATGTCATCCACTGAACCAGCCCAGTCACTATCAGAAAATCCTTGCAAATTAAATTTCTGACATTTCTTAAACTTCACACTAAAGAACGATATTCCTTTGAGATATCTCAATACCCTTTTTGCTGCAATCAAATGTAACTGACTAGGATTACTCATAAACCTAGATAAAATACTCACAGCAAATAAAATATTTGGTCTGGTTGCTGTAAGATACATGAGACACCCAATCAGACTTCTATACATAGAAGCATCTACTGCATCTGTTCCATCATTCTTCTGTAGCTTTTCTTTAGCAGCCATAGGAGTGCTTACACTTCGACAATCTTCCATCTGAGACTTCTTTAGAATTTCCTTCATGTATTTTTTCTGATAGATGAAGATCTCATATGAAGCTTGTTTGACTTCCAAACCCAAAAAATAAGCCATCTTTCCCAAGTCTGACATCTCAAAAACTGCAAATAGATCTTGCTTCACCTTCTCTATCAATTCCATATCATTCCTCGTCACTAATAGATCATCTACATAAAGTGACAGAATTACAACATTGTGATTCACCTTCTTGACATAAAAAGTGAACTCACTTAAGCTTTTTACGAAGCCAAAATCCTGCAAATATCGATCAATCTTCCCATACCAAGCTCTTGGAGCCTGCTTCAGTCCATATAGAGCTTTCTTCAACCTGTATACACTCTCTTCTTGCCCTTTGATATTAAAACCTTCAGGTTGTTCAACAAAAATCTCCTCCTCAAGCTCTCCATTCAAAATGCAGACTTGACATCTAACTGAAATATAGGCCACCCATTCTGCCGCAATAGCTAACGGTAACCTTATTGTATCAAGTCGTGCAACGGAGCAAATGTTTCAGAATAGTCTACTCCCCATATTTGTGCATAGCCTTTCACCACCAGTCTAGCTTTGTATTTATTAACAGAACCATCAGGATTAAGTTTTTTTCTAAACACCCACTTAACCCCAATCACATTCTTATCAGATGGTCTGTCAACAAGCTCCCATGTGTGATTTTTCTGGATCATTGAAATCTCCTCCTGCATTGCTGCAATTCACCTCTGATCCTTCTTAGCTTCCACAAAGTTAGATGGTTCGAGCATTGCCACATTGCTTCTTTCATAGATTTCAGCAAGTGACCTTGTGCCTCTCACCGGTAAATCATCCACACTGCCTTCCAATCCATCTATAACTTCATCAACCTCTACATCTGTTGCAGGTTGTTTTTTAAACTGTTGCTGTTCTGCACTTTTTCCTTCCATCCAATTCCACTCATCTTTCTCTAAAAAAAACAACATCTCTACCTACAGTCACCTTTCCTATCATAGGGTGAAAAATCCTATAAGCCTTTGATTAAAGACTATACCCGATGAAGATTCCAAGCTCAGCTCTTTTATCCAACTTGTCCCTCTTGACTTGAGGAACATGAGTGTAACACAAACACCCAAAAACCTTCAAATTTTTCACAGAAGGTTTAACACCATACCGGACTTCAAAAGGTGTTAACCTCTTTAAGGCCTTTGTGGGCAATCTGTTCAACAAAAACACTGCAGTATTAGCTACCTCGACCTAGAACTTCTTAGGCAACATCTTCTCCTGCATCATACATCTAGCCATCTCCATAATACTTCTATTTTTCCTCTCACTGACCCCATTCTGTTGAGTTGAATAGGGAACAGTGAACTGCTGCACAATTCCTGCTTGCTCACAATTCAACTTAAACTTGTGAGTAGTATACTCAGAACCATTATCAGACCTGAGCATTTTAATTTTCTTCCCACTCTGATTCTCAACTAAGGCTTTAAACTTCACAAACACATCAGCAACTTCAGACTTGGCTTGCAGAAAATAAATCCAACTCATCCTAGTCATATCATCAGTAAAGGTAATGAAATTCCTGCTACCATTGAGAGAAGACTCAAACATCGGTCCACATAAATCTGTGTGGACTAATTGCAGCTTCTCACATGCTCTCCAGCCTCCTCCTTTGAAAGGAAATCTGGCTTGCTTGCCAAGAAGACAAGTTTTGCACTGTGGAAATTCATCCTCCAAACTTGGCAAGTTATTTGCCAAGCTATTTCTCTGCATAAACGATATGCTCTTCTTGTGAACATGCCCAAGTCTTTTATGCCATATCTCTGCATTTTCTTCTTTGCACTTTAAAGCCATTTGTTGCATCTCTTGTGGCTTGAACATGAAACTCGTGTCCTCCATTGGAATTCTTAACACTTCTTTGCTATCTGCATTATTAATAAGACATTCCTTCCCTTCGAACTTCACTTTATAGCCCTTCTCAACTAATTGACCAACACTCAACAGATTATGGTCAATATTTGGCACAAAGAGAACATCATTGATCAGCTTCACCTCCTGATTTCCTTCAATAGCCACTGTACCCTTCCCTTGCACTTCGATATACTGTCCATTGCCAATTCTGACTCTGGACCTGACTGACCTATCTAGAATCCTAAACAGCTTCGAATTGCCAGTCATATGATTGGTACAGCCACTATCCACCAGCCATGCATCATTCATAACAAAAGATTCAGAAAAGGAAGCTACAAACAAGTGCTCTTCCTCAGTTTCATTCACTGCTACCTGGGCTTTTCCTACTTGCTGGTATTTTTTTTTTTTTTTTTTTTTTGCAAATGGCTTCCATGTGACCCAACTTGTGACATCTTCTGCATCTAGCATCAGGGTTTCTCCAACATCTAAAAAACTGATGATTAGTTCCACCACAGTATTGCCAAGGCTTTTTGTTCATCTTCCATTTGCTAGACCCACAAGAATTTCCTTCTTTTGCTACAAACTTGGAGTCACCAGCATTTTCTCTGGACTGAATCCATTTCTTACCTTTGCCTCCATCATTTAATTTCACTCTAGCTTGTAGCGCACCCTCTACAAACTCTTTTTTTTCTCATCATTCTTCTGTGCTCCTGTGCCTGCAAAGCATTCAACAATTCTACAAGCTTTATATCAGGTAAGTCTCTTGTATTTTCCAAAGATGCTATGGTGGCTTCGAACTTCTCTGGAAGAGACACCAGAATCTTCTGAACAAGTCTTTCATCCTTCAAGTCAATTCCTAAAACTCTGATTTTTTCAGCTATCCCAACCAACCTATCAGAGTACTCATTCACTGACTCTGAATCCTTCATCTGCTGTCTCTCAAACTCCCTCAAGAGATTCAGCACCTTCATGCCTCTTTTCTTCTAATCTCCCTCGTATTCATCCTTCAAGAAATCCCATATTGCCTTTGCAGAATCACATCTCATGATCCTTGTGAAAATAGTGGGTGAAACAGCAGTGTACAGGCATGACTTTGCCTTGGCCTTCCTTGTGATTCTCTCTTTATGGTACTTTATCTGATTCAAGATTGGATTGTCTGGAAGTGGAGCAACCTCATAATCATCCTCCACGGCCTCCCATAAATCATGACCCTCCAAGAATGCCGTCATCTTGACAGCCCAAGCCTGATAATTTTCCTCAATAAATACTGGAGAAGCCATCGCAGAGAAACCACTCGACTCTGTCTCCATCACCCTTTAACTTCTTTACACTTCGATACTTGCTTCACTTCACAGTCCCTCAAGATCATACACGCTCTAATATCACTGTTGTTACTGATTAAAAAACAGTAAACCAGAAACAAAAAACCATAATCTATATTTTTCATATGAGGAAGAGAAGCACAGAGAAAACAGAGCACAAACTTGCGTACGTCAGTTTTCTAAAGAAATTGTCAAGTACAACCACTAAATACAAAGCAAAAACTGCTCACGTACGTGCAACACATAACTGCACACAAACGTGCTATTAACTTCCTAGAAAATAACAAAAACACTAAACAAATAACTAAATTGAACTTGGCTGTTTTTTAATAATAAAAAAAACAGAGTAAAACAGAGTAAAAACAGAAGAAAAACAGAGCAGAAAACAGCAGCAACATTGAAACATTCTAATCTAACAGCCTTCACCTGGAGAAAAATTGGGTGGACTATGGTAGGAGCAGCACTGCTTGTGTATAAAGCAATGCTAGGAATCTTCAAATCGTGGGCAACAGCTTCCAAGAAGTACACTACTGCATCATAGATGATACAGCAAATCTTGTCACCCGGCCCCATATGATTTGTGCTCCGAGTTAGGTACTCCCTCAAGCTGGACTCACGGTTGACATTAAGCCTTAGCATAATAGCTTTCAGATCAGGGTTTTGAACCTCCTCATCAGACAAGCCGTCAGGTATGCATAAGAAGGTGAAAACGGGGAAAGCAGAGTAATATAGACTGTTGAAATGTGCGTGAGCAACTGTGATGGAGAAGTCCTTCGACTTGAGGACAGTCGCCAGCTGAAGCATGGGAGTGAGGTGGCCCTAGAATGGTCCTGGGATCAGGACCAATCTCTTACCTCGCCCTTGATTTTCCATCTTCTTCATCTCTTTTCCAATCAAAGATATAAAATGCTATGCAGAGTTAAGCTCTTACACAGAGGCTTTTGCTGATTCAGGTTATTTTTACTCTCTTTGAAAATCTACGCAGAACAGACCCAACAATCAAGGACAAATAAACAGGACACGCCAAATGGTTAATTTGTGAAAGCTCGGAGTAATTGAACTTTTTAAAGAAGCACTTGGTTTTTCTCTCTCTCTGTCTTCTTATTGGCAGCTTTTTTGGTCCCCACTTTATTGCTTGTGCTCGTGAACAAGTGGATAATACACTACGCAAACTGCGCAAGAAAAATCCAAATAATTCCTGAAGCTTTGAAGCCAAATGAAAGATAGGCAAGCAAGATCAAGAGTAAAGCAAACATCCACTAAAGCAATCAAATTTACCAGATAAAATGGAACTGAAATTGCAACATTAACGTGAAGTTTTTTTCCAGAAAAGTATTGCTAGTTCAGATTACATCATTGTATCAGAGACAACACCCGGTTAATATAACTCTCCAAAAACACAAGAAAGAGACGAAGCGCACAGACTCTGCACACACGAAGCCTCGAATTCACATAAGCACTCGCAAGTTACTATTAGAGACTCAACCAGAAATTTGAATGGCCTTGACCTCAGGCTTCTTCTCTTCCACCTTGGGAACAGTGACGGTGAGCACTCCGTTCTCCATCGACGCCTTCACCTGATCCATCTTCGCATTATCGGGCAACCTGAACCTCCTCATGAACTTCCCGCTGCTACGCTCCACTCGATGCCACTTGTCGTTCTTGTCCTCCTTCTCCACCTTCCTCTCTCCACTGATCTGAAGCACCCGATTGTCCTCGATCTCGACTTTCACTTCCTCTTTCTTGAGCCCCGGAAGATCGGCCTTGAACAAGTGGGCTTCGGGAGTTTCCCTCCAGTCGATCCTGGTGTTGACGAATGCGGAATTTTCCCTTAAAGTAGAGGCGGAGAGGGAAGAGGAAGGGAAAGGAAGTCCTTGAAGGGGTCCGAGAGGTCGAGCGAGAAGGGGTCGGAGGCGTCGCCGCGTCGGCCACCGAACCAGCTGGGAATGAGCGACATGGCCTCTGTAACAGTGGATGTATTGACGCTTGATTTCGGAGGACGCGAGGGATAGACTTCTGCTCGGGTTTGGAGTTAATTGGTAATATGCTTTCTTGCTGGATCCTTGTCGGAAGGCGAGGGACGCACCGGGTATTTATGGGAGAGGAGGAGGTCCCCTCGTACGTTCGTGAGATTTCTGGAACGAGGTGTCAGCGTGGGCGAACGTTCTGGTTATGGGCTTCTAGGTCTTTCCGGAAGCTGGGCCTTGCTCATGGTCATGGGCGTAGCATGTGTCATGTCCATCTGCTCGCCTTTTAATTTCCTTCTTCATGTTCTTCGTACTTCGCTTTCTGTTTTACGAGATTACTATGTTGGCATTTCATCATTTATGGACTCGAGGGTTTCCATTTTGTTCCTCTTTGTCGTCGCTTATTCACTTTTGAATCATATTCACCGACATGTTAGGTGATGTAGGCATGACACAGAATATTTTTCTACCACTAAGTGGTATTCTATAAATACATTGGTGACCCGTTTCCTAATAATTAAATTATTGGAGAAAATGGGCTCCTTTGACAGTAACAAGAGTGAAAAGGCGTCAAAGATTCAATCCTTGATTTTCGTAGTTCATGGTATGGCCCTCCTATCCAAGAATTCCATCCTTAAGACACTCGAATTGCCTGTTTAAGTCAAAATGTAGATAGAACTTTGTGTGTCTATGGC
This sequence comes from Eucalyptus polyanthemos subsp. polyanthemos, assembly GCA_017140185.1. Taxonomy (NCBI): domain Eukaryota; kingdom Viridiplantae; phylum Streptophyta; class Magnoliopsida; order Myrtales; family Myrtaceae; genus Eucalyptus; species Eucalyptus polyanthemos. The sequence continues at coordinate 30,276,664 of CM029466.1, read as the reverse complement.
CTTATGTTGTCCCATTCTTGCACACATGCTACTCACGTGAGTGTAATGTATATGAGGCATCAAATCGTGTGGCCCAAATGAGGCGATCTTTCATTATATATCATACAGAAATCTTCAATTTCAATTCTCTCCTCGGCCAAAGGATGGAGAAATTGGTAGAGAATATTGGACTACATAAAATTACAAACAAACTAAACATGATCCGCTTGTTTGAAACATGTAACCTTCCATGCCAGTGGCGAAGATTAGATTGAGTGACTAACTACTTTCACCCCTTCTGAAAAGTTAAAAAGACTAGTGTGACACTACTTAAAGTTAGTTTTCGCCCATTTTGATAGAAAGTTAGTTATCTAGGACAGATTTAGATAAGTTGACAAAGTTGAGGTGAAAAAAGTTAGCCCCTACACTAGAGATTGCATAGTGATCTAGACAAGATTAATCCTTAAGACCATGTTGGAGATATGTGATCGGACCTGAGATTGTGATTGATACCAATCCAAGATTGTATGCAATTATAATTGATAGATTAAATCAATCCAAGATTGGATTTAATTTAATGTATCTTCATTTATTATTTCCATAGCTAGACATTCATTGTACTATAAATACGAGCTTGGACAATGTAAAACATAAGACTGAATACAAAAAATTATAAGTTGTTCTCACCTTCTTGGCCTATTCCTCAAACTCTGGCATGGTATTCGAGCTGTACTTTTCAACCTAGCTTCCGCAAAGCCCACAAATTTCCTCTGCTTCCTTCTCTTTTGCTACTACAACTCAAAGCTTGCAAAGCAAAACAGTCTACAGTAGGAATTTAACTCTATCATGGCCAAGAATACTGAAGGAAATACTTCAGTGGAGGAGAACCCGAATTCACTTCAAAATCCAGGTGAGTTTGATATGGTTGAAGATGTGCGATCTATGACTCAAATCACCTCAGATCCGGCCCTTGCTTCGGGAAAGGTTTCCGGCCCCATCCAATGGCCACTAGTCCAGTGGTTTCCATTTCAGGGCTCGTAGGCGGCTGGCTCAAGTCAACCCTGGGCTTCGTACGGCACGCCTGTAGAAGGATTCCTGAACCTTGAAGCCCAGTCCACTGAAGGAGAACGAACACCCTTCAACATCAAGACAGGCTAGGTGGGTCCAGGTAGTGACATCCTAAATTTTCAAATTTGTAATTATGTAATATTAGAAAATCCTCGTATGTGATAATAATACTTAGGGTTTAAGCTACTGAGTATTATTTGCCTCAGTATTCGGACGAGTACATGAAAATTTTAGTCGAATCATTAATTTCGGAAGACGTGATGGGTAATTTTCATAAACGTACATCATCTCAAGTTTAGTGTTCGAATTAAATTATGCCTGTGCTAATAGTAGAACGGTATTAATTAAATTATTATTGTCTTAATAGTTAATGGGTGTTATAAATTGTGTAAACTTTAGCTAATTATTAATAATAGTGGATAACCTATGCTAGTGAATGTGTTGGGAATGGATTACATTTCTCTTGCTACATTTTCCTTACAAAATTTATTAAGTAGAATTTTAAAGGACCACTTGCCTTTATATTATGCATTGCACGGCCATATGTCTTTATTAAACAATATTTTCATTACTAATTTCGACATCAAGGATTAAATCATGATTTATCCCCCAAATGACTCATCCTCTTCTTGCATTTTCTTTGGCCACGTGCAAGGACCTTGTTTTGCATTATTGCCACATCAAGCTGAAAATTAACATGCAAATTTACACCTAACATTGCAAGAAATTAAACTATCTTAATTAATTTAAACAAAATTTCTTCTATCTTGCCAAATAACCCATTTTGCTCCCTCAAAACTCAAACATAAATTACATGTGTTAATTCTACTTTTTAATCCAAGTATTTGGAGAGCAAACTTCATATTCAAGAGCTACTAAGGTGGGGAAAGCATTTAGTAGCTTGTGATTTGCAGTTGTGCTAAGGTAAGTTAAATTTATAATGTTAAGTTGGTTCAAATCTACTTAGTTACTTTTATCTTGGTTGGTTGGATGAGAGGTGAAGTCTTGATGTGGGTATGGTGGTTGTTAAGTGACTTTGATAATTTGTTGTAAGTTTGTTATATTTCGTTCTGGTTTGTTCTGTGTGGTTTTGGGTACCCAAAATATGGTCATTCTGTTGTATATGCCTTGAAAATCTATTGCATATTTGCTCTGTTTCTTTCTGCCTCATTCTGGGTAGTTAAAATCTGATAATTCTGTTATATTTATCTTGATAATCTACTATATGTTCGTTCTGTTTCTTTCTACCTCATTTTAGGTAGTTAGAATATGATTATTTTATTATCTTTATATTGGTGAGTCATTACTTGTTTATATTGCATCTTTCTACCTCATTTTGGGATGTTAGAATTTGGTTATTCTGTCATCTTTGTCTTGGTGACCCATTACATATTTGTTCTGCTTTATTTCGCATCCTTATGGGTAACTAGAATATGGTCATTCTATTATATTTGTCTTAGTAATCCATTGCATTTTGTTATGTCTTTTCTGTCTCATTTTGGGTAGTTAGAACTAATCATTCTACCATATTTATTTTTGATAACCTATTGCGTGTTCATTATGCTTCTTTCTGCCTCATTTTGGGTAATTAAAATTGGTCATTATGTCATCTTTGTCTTGATAATTCATTGCATGTTCGCTCTGCTTCTTTTTGCCTCATTCTAGATAATTAGAATCCGGCCATTCTACCATCTTTATTTTGGTGACCCATTGCATGTTAATTCTACTTCTTTCTATCTCATTTTGGGTAGTTAGATTTGGTCATTATGTCATAATTAGCTTGATAACCCATTGCATGTTCGATCTACTTTTTTATGTTTCATCACGAGTAGTTAGAATCTAGTCGTTTTGTCTTAGTCATCTTGATGACCAATTACATGTTTGTTCTGTTTAGTTCTATTAGAATTCTACCGATCAGAATTGGTTTGTTTCACTTATTTATGCTAGAATTTCTTATGACATAATTTGTCTATTTGTAAATTTGCTCGAATCTGTTCATTGGTGAGTCTTATTCACTTGCTAAATTTTCCAATTTGTGAATCTGTTCGTGAATGTTTATTTATTAGTTCAGAAGGACTTTACTGAATATGAATGTACTCCTCATTAAATCCATTCATCTGTTGATTCAATCCATTGATGGATATGTTCATTTGTTCTATAAGTTTCTATCAAGCTAAAAATTACTTTTTTTGTTATTTCGACTTTATGATCAGAATGTACTTATTCATTCAAATTTAAAATATACTCATTTGATTTATCAAATTTTGATGTCTAGAACCTGCTTGATATCTAGACTCAAAATGTATTCATTTGAATATCCAAACTTTAATAACCATGTATGTTATTCCATATGCGGTTATTTGACAAATACATTAAATTGAGTTGAGATATGTGTGCTATGCTTGTGAGTCTGCATATATCATAACTTGAATGAGATTAATGTAATCCTGTCACTCATATAACGGTGAGTGACAAAGTCCCATGTGTCGAGATGCCTCAAGGAGTATTGCAGGATGCATCGGAGATGAGATACCTCGTGTGTCGGGAAGCCCCGTGCATCAGGATATCCTGGGAGTATTCGGAATGATAAAGCATTAATAAATAAAATACATATACGTAGAACCAAATCATTTGTGTGAAATATGGTGTGTACATGCATGAGTCTAGATGGATGTTTTATTGGTTGATAATTTTTATGGTAGATGAAAATAAAAGGTAAAATCTGTTTATATTTGTATCACACTTATCGGATGATTACGCATTCATTTTGTGTGCACTAGGTGAAGTGGTAAGATAATTTTTCTAACTTAAAACTAGAGATTTTATTTACTAGCCTTCAGCTCATCCCAAAATGGATACCCCTTTAACCCTTGCATTATGGAGTCCTTATATATATTGAAGTTTTTTATGAAAATGTGCTCCAACCAAATCCTGTAATAATATATACCAAGTGTAGTTCTACAATATGGGTTGACGTAGAAGGTTTCACGGAATGAGTTCCTTTCCCGTTCATTGCCTAGTGCTGAAATCTTGATGGTGAATTAGTTGACCCGTTAAGTAGCTTCAATATGGTATTGGAGATGTAGCAGATGATGAAGTTATCGACCCATGACTTTGATATAAAATAAAAATAAAAAATAGAAGTATGTTGATTATAATTGTAAGTCTTTAATCATTAAAAGAATATTCATAAATATTTGTTTTCGCTTCCGCATGCTAAAAGAGATTAGTAATATAAAATACACGTATTGATGACGTTTTAGGATGTTAGACGGGCTTAGGACCCGAGCCCACGTCACAAGGTTAGGGAGTAAATCCCTACCCAATCTTGGGACATGAATTCCTACCATATGTCATCCTAGCCAGTGGTGGTTGATTGAAGCTAGGCAATCCACTCTTTACATCGCCGAGGGACGGCCTTGAACAAAAATTCATCTCCTTACAACTCAATGGACCTGAAAACTACAGTACCTTGGCTCGAGATCTCCGATGGGCATTGGTCACTAAAGATAAATATGGGTTCCTCAACGAAACCGTGCCTTTTCCGATAGACGAACGCTCATAGTAGCACTGGCAAAGATGTAACCAGCTTGTGTGGACATGGATCGGTAATTGCTTAGCTCCCAAGGTGGCCACCGAGCTTCCACCAACCGAAGACTCGAAGGTGATTTGGGATAACATCTATGAGATGTATGGAAAGCTCGACTGGGACAAAATCTTCTCCCGCACCAAGCCGTCTCAGAGCTAAAACAAGGAAATCAATCCGCGACAACATGCATCAACCGACTCTTGGCCTTGTGGAACAAACTCCAGGCCGCAAAAGAGCAACTTGAGGGGCCAAAGGAAACACTTCAACAATATCGAGTGATTCTAGAAAGGGAGAAAGCAACACGTTTTCTACTAATATTGAATGAAAGCTACTCACATTTCAGGCCCCAGAAAATCCTCGTGATGGAGCTGGCACTACTGCTCAAGCGAATCTACCAATTGGCGGTCCAAGAGGAGAGCTAAAAGGCAATCATAGTTGAGCATGCACGAATCGGAAAAGGGATAGCCCTTGCTGCATTCAGATTTGGACTATCTTTGACTGGGGTTGTCTCGCTAGGGTTCATCAATTACAGATCCGGGCAACCACCGACCTGCAGCCTTCTGTTTGTCCTTGGATCGGCCAAGAAATCTCTCGGTCTTCACGGAGAAGGTGGCAGTCAAGCTGTTGCTGCAAGCAAAAGAGGAGAAAGAAGCCCTAATCTTTTTGGGATGAACGGCTATGATAGGCTCCAAATATCCAAAGGCTATTATTTGGCTGAAGCCATCCACTCTCAACAAGCCACAATGGCACCTATTTTTAAAGCATCGCACGGCCCTCGCCATGCCACATCATCCTTAAAATGAAATATTAAAGGAAAAGGGAAATTATACTGTGATTATTGCAAGCGGCCACATCACATGGTGGAAACTTTTTGGAAATAGCATGGCAAACCTAGGAAGAAAGGAAAGAAGGAATCATCAGCTAATCAAGTCACTGGGCACAATCAGTTTATTGCACAAAATTAATATCAACAAATCATGAGGGCACTAAAACAACTGGAAACTTTTGATAAAGGAGCAAGCTTCTCAGGTACTTCATATTGCCTCAACTCTAACTCTTACGATGCATGGATTATTGATTCGGGTGCTAGTGACCACATTATCTATGATGAAAGTCTTTTCTCCCATACCCATAAAAATCATTTCCATATAACTGTGAAGCTTCCAAATGGAAATACCATATATGTCACAAAGATAGGGATGATAAATCTTAATCCTTCGATTATCCTTCGAAATGTCCTTTATGTTTCTCAAATTTAGTTCAACCTTATCTTAGTATCAAAGGCTTGTGAGGAAAATTCTTGTTGTATTCTCTTTAATTCTAATGCTTCTCTTTCAAGCCCTTTCTACTTGTAAACTAATGGGCTTGAGTAGTATTTCGCAAGGATTGTATTTTTGGACTAGTTTTCCCAAAAATTTTGATTTATCGCAATTTTCCATGAATAAAAAATCATTGTGTAATATTATTCCAATGATAAAGTTATCATTTCCCATCAACATTTGGGCCATAATGATTCCTTTTTCCACATCCTCAATGCAAAATTTACCCTCTTGCTAAAGAATCACTCGCCCATTTTCCTATAAACAAATCTCGAACTATAAATAATTTTTCTTTAATTCATGCAGACATTTGGGATTCCTATCACACCTCACATCGTGATGGGTCTCGATTCTTCCTCACCATTGTAGGTGATCATTCTCATACTACATAGGTTTTCCTTATGTAGTCAAAGAATCAAGTTCTCTCCCATCTAAAGAATTCTTTAACCATGTCAAAAAATCAATTTGAGAAATATGTTCAACATATTCAAATAGATAATGGAAAAGAATTTTCTAGTCATGACTATCAATTACTTTTTTCTTTTCATGGAATTATGCATGAAAGCACGTGCACTTACATCCCTCAACAAAATGGGATTGTTGAGCGTGAGCATCGTCATTTTTGGAACTTGCACATGCCAAACGTCCATTCTTGAGACTTTCTAGGGAGATTGTGTGGTTACGGCAATTTACCTGATCAATCGCATGCCAACTCAGGTTCTCAACAAACGTACTCCTTTTGAAGTGCTATATGGTAAGAAGCCAGAGGTTAGTCACTTGAAGGTTTTTGGCTACCTATACTATGTTACTACCTTAGGTCCTCATGAAAAGATGGGTCCCCAGACCAAACAATGCATCTTCATGGGATAATCCAACTCTTTGGAAAGGATATCGTGTTTTTGAGCCATTGACAGAGAGCTTCTTTATAAGCAAGGATGTCATTTTCCATGAAGACATTTTTCCTTTTCAGGATGAAGCAGCTTCAAATGAGTCTTCTAGCTCGAATCATCAAAATGGGCATTTTCTATTTGAAGAAGATTAATCTCCTATTTTCCACTATGTACATGTCTTGCCTCTAGATGCTCCGACTTCTTCTCCAACAGTCAAGACTGTTGCGGATTCCCCATCTACTCTAGATCATTCAGTTGCAAAATTAGCAGTGCACATCGAAGCAAGTTTTGATTCAAACCAATTATCTTCACAGTCCACTTTGAAATTATCATCTTCTACACCTGATCATATTCCCCCATGACGTTCAAGACGGATCACTCACCCTCCTATGTGAACGAAGGACTATATCTATGTAACGACCTATGCCCCACTGTGTAATATTGTTCGCTTTGGACACTGAGATCTCACGGCTTTAAAACACGTTACACGGATTAAAGAGACCCAAGTCTTTATAAACTAGCCCAGAACCCCCCCTCTAAGCGATGTGGGACTAGAAAAGGACCCTTCCCCTTCCTTGCACACGTTTGGAGACTGAGGCGCGAACACACCGCCATCCCTCCTCCTCGTGCAATATTGCTTGAGCTGTCACACCTCCACCCCTTAGGAGCATAGCGTCCTCACTGTGTCCCCACACGTGGTCGGGAGTCGGCTCTGATACCATTTGTAACACCCTAGGTCTCCATTGTATACATATTGTTCGATTTTGACACTAAGTCCTCACGGTTTTATTCCTCTTAGGGCAACCCATGCTACTCAAAGAAAACGCATATGTACAGTTAGAGAGCCCATTGCCTTATAAGGTAGCCTAGGACTCCCCCCTAAAGAGATGTGGGACCCTGCATACATCCAGGCTATGAAGCACGGACACGTTGTCCATGCTTCCGTGTCGTGTCCGACACGTGTCGGAGCGTGTCGGACACGTCGACACGCTCGGACACGGCCGGACACGCGGTCAACTTTTTTCGACACGCGTGTCGACGCGTGTCCGGAAGATTGATGGAGGGCGGAGGCGAGGGAGGGCGAGGGAGCAGAGGCCGCGAGCGCCGGCGAGATGAAGCCACGAACGGACTACCGCGACGGCGAGAAACGGCTAGAGAAAGAGCCGAACAGAGAGAGAGAAGAGAGAAGGCAAACTCCTGTTGGCGAGACGCAACCACGAACGGACCACCGGGACGGCGAGAGACGGCCAGAGAGAGCGGCGAGGGCTGCCACTGTTGCGATGGATCGGCGACGAGAGGAAGAGGAGAGGAGGGAAGGGGGTCGTGCGACGAGCGGCAAGGAAGAATCAGCGGCTCGCTAGGGTTTTCATAAAGAAACCCAAAAAAATAAGAAGGAGAACTGATGGCGTGAGGGGGAGGAGAAGTGACGGCTTAGGGGTGCATGATAAAAAAATTTCTGTTCCGAAATGATTTTTCTGCTCTGCACCAATTTCTCGGGAACGTAAACTTGTTTGATAACGCTTATCAAATTTTCTATTTTTGGAATAGATTTCATTCCGAAATAGAAATGGGGGAGAAATCGAAGTAGAAATTTTATATTTCGATTTCTCCAAAAATCAATTTCGATTTCTCCCAACCCTAATTTCACTCTTTTCTCCCTCGTACGCCTCTTTCTCTCGCCCAAAATAAAAATAAATATATTCATTTAAAAATAAAAATAAATTTATTAAAATAAATAAATTATTTTTATTTATCATTTTATTTTTAGTTTACTAAAAATAAATTTATTAAATTTATTTATGATAAATAAATAAATATTTTTATTAAAAGTAAAATTATTTTTTATTTGCCTTGAGTGTTTTGCCAAATAAAATTATTATTTTTTTTATTCATTTTAAAATAAATTTATTTGTAAAATAAAATAAATAGAATAAATAAAATAAATTTATTTAATTTATTTAAAATAATTTATTTATGATAAAAATAAAAAATTTTATTTGCCTCGAGTGTTTTGCCAAATAATTTTTTTTATTCATTTTAAAATAAATTTATTCGTAAAATAAAATAAAATAGAATAAATAAAATAAATTTATTATATTTATTTAAAATAATTTATTTATGATAAATAAAAATAAATTATTTTTATTTGCCTTGAGTGTTTTGCCAAATAAAATTATTTTTATTTTTTATTTTTATTCATTTTAAAATAAATTTATTCGTAAAATCAAATAAAATAGAATAAATAAAATAAATTTATTTTTATATTTTAATTTTAAAATAAAATGATATTTTTATTTTATTTTTTTATGATTTATTTTATTTTATTTTATTTTATTTTATTTTATTTTATTCATTATTTTTTTGTTACTAAATCATTTTTATTTTTATTTTTTATATTAAAAGTCATCGGTCGTCGCCACCGTCGAGTCCGGAAGAAATTTTGTGTCGTTATCAAACGAATTTCTATTTTTAGAATAAATTTTGTGTCGTTATCAAACATATTTTTTTCCTCGTAAAACTAAATCCGGTAAATAGAAATGAAAAATTCATTTCTGTTGAAACTATTTCGAAATGTAAATGTTGTCATCGCACCCTTTACCCATCCTTTGTCAAGTGGTGGGAGGAGGGAAAAAGTGAAAAAACTTGGGGCGGAGGGAAAAGGACGAACGAAAGAGGGGTGAATTTTGGGGATTGTTTTTTTAACCGAAAAATTAAATAAATAAAATTAAAAAATAATTTCGAAAAATAAAAGTATTAAATTTTAAATAATGATAAATTTTGATTAGGGTAGAAATTTATAAATTTATTTAAATAAATTGATTCTAATTTCTTATTAATTATTAGTTTCATCAATAACTTTTGTTAAAATTAAAAAAATGTTCCTCATTAACTATAAATATATCTTTTGAATTTCAAATGAATTGATTTGTTAATATTATTAGTGTAAATTTATTATATGCTCTTTTTTAAAATTAATTATTTATTTATGAATTTGAATCAAATTAATTAAAAATAAAAATATTTATTTAATATACAACGTGTCGCAACGTGTCGGAATTCTTTACTTTTTAGAAATGACGTGTCGACGTATCGTGTCATGTCAGACACTCGTGTCGTGTCGCGTGTCGGTGCTACATAGCATCCAGGGATCGAGGTGCAAACACACCACCATCCCTCCTCCCTGCGCATTGCCGCCTGGGCCATCACACTCTCCCCCCCTTGGGAGCACAGCATCCTCGCTGTGGCCCCACACGCGGTCGGGAGTCAACTCTAATACCATTTGTAACGACTCGGGTCCCACTGTGTAACATTATCCGCTTTGGACGCTGAGTTATCACGGCTTTAAAACGCATTACACAGATTAAAGGGACCTAAGTCTTTATAAGCTTAGCCCAAGACTCTCCCCTAAGCGATGTGAAACTAGAGAAGGACCCTTTCCCTTCCCTATGCACATTCGAGGACCGAGGTGCGGATGCACTGCCATCCCTCCTCCCCGCGCACCGTCGCTTGGGCTATAGCGACCCGAGCCCCACTGTATAATATTGTCTACTTTGGATACTGAGTCCTTACGGCTTTAAAACACGTTACACAGATTAGAGGGACCAAAGCCTTTATAAACTAGCCCATGACCCCCTAAGTGATGTGCGACTAGAGAATGACCCTTCCCCTTCCCTACGCATGTCTGGGGACCGAGGCGCGGATGCACCGCCATCCCTCCTTCCTGCGCACCGTCACTTGGGCTGTCACATTGATACGCGTTCTAAGGGAAAAGACCGTTGTTGGGATGGAGGTGCGTCCTCGCCAGTGCGAGTGACCCATAGGAAACAAAACCTTGAGGGAGGCTGTGTAACTTTGATGAGGCGTATGTACCCATAGAGGACAATATGTTGGCTTAGGACAGGGATGGCGATGAGTTCACACCTTTGCCCCTGCAATACGTGTTCTAAGCTTGTGGGCGGAGGAAACAAAACCTTGAGGGAGGCTACACAACTATGATGGAGGGCGTATGTACCCAAAGCGAACAATATTATACAGCGGGGACTGGTTCGTCCCTCCGTACCCAAAGCTGTGCTTCTAAGGGGTGGAGAGTGTGACGACCCAAACCCAGGGCAGTACGAAGGGACGGACTAAGATCACCTTGATAGTATGCGAGCGAGAAGAGTGTGACGACCCGAGCAGCGATGCGTGGGGAGGAGGGATAGCGGTGCGTCCACACCTTGGTTCTTGGATGTGTGCAAGGAAGGAGTCACTATCTTGTCCCACATCACCTAAGGAGAGAGTTTTGGGCTGCCTTTTAAGGTAATGGGCCCTCTAACTGTACATATGCGATCTAAGCCAGCGAACGAAGGAAACAAAACCTTGAGGGAGGTTGCACAACTCTAATGGAGGGCATATGTACCCAGAGAGGACAATATATTGGCCTAGGAGAGGGATGGCGATGCGTCTGCGCTTCTGCCCCTGTAATATGCGTTTTCTTGGGGTAGTATGGGTTGCCCTGAAAGAAACAAATCCGTGAGGACTTAGTGTCCAAAGCGGATAATATGTGTATAGTGGAGACCTAGGGTATTATAATCTATGCACCGCTCAACTCAAGAGGTACCTCATATCCTATTTCCTCTTATGTTTCATTTGATTGCCTATCTATGGACCATATGTACAACATTAGTCGTATTTCTAAGGAGATAGAGCCATCATCCTATGACAAAGCAATTTGTGATCCATGGTGGAAAAAGGCCATGGAAGCAGAGTTGCATGCCTTAATAAAAAATCATACATGGTATGTAGTCCCATCACATGCTCATCGGAAACCCAATGGTTGCAAATGGGTATATAAGATCAAGTACAAAGCCAATGGATTTGTATAATGGTATAAGGCCCACTTAATGGCTAAAGGCTTTACCCAATGTGAAGTTTTGATTATCATGAGACATTCTCTCCAGTCACAAAGGACATTACTGTTCGCTCCTTTCTTTTTGTTGTTGCTTTCTGAGATTAGGACTTACATCAAATGGATGTTCCTAATGCCTTCCTTCATGGTGATCTTGATAAGGAAATATATTTGGACCTTCCATCAATATTACCGTAAAAGGGAGAACCTGGAGTTTGTTGCTCCGTAAGTCCTTTTATGGGCTCAAGAAAGCTTCTCAACAATGGTATACAAAGTTCACTACAGCTTTTACAACAATTGGTTTCAAGTAATCCAAACACAACAATGCTCTCTTCACTTGGACCGTCATCAATGTACCTGATTATATATGTTGATACTATACTTATTATGGGAAACATTGGATTGGCTATCAAGTGTCTCAAAGAATACCTACATTCTACTTTTTACATTAAGGACTTGGGAACTCTCAAGTATTTCCTCGATATTGAGATTGCCCACTCAGACTTGGGAATCTCTCTAAGCTGATAGAAATTTGTTTTAGAAATCATATTTGAAGCAGGCTTATCAGGATGTAAATTGGCTGCCATTCCTATTAATCGAAACATCATGTTAACTACCATTGATTATGATGCCAAATCATCCTCTGAGATTGATGACCCATTATCAAAGACCCATCTCGCTATCAAAGGCTTGTAGGGAAGCTTATATATCTCATCATGATCAGGCTAGATATATTATGCAGTGCAAATACTTAGTCAATTTATGCATAATCCGGAGGAGTCTCATATGAATGCAGCCTTGAAGGTTGTAAAATATTTAAAGAGATGTCCGGGGCTTGGAATACTCTTCTCATGAGATTGCAATTTAGAAATGAATGCTTATTGTCATACGGACTATGCCACATGTCCCAGTCGAAGATCAATTACTAGTTTTTGTATTAAATTGGGAAAGTTGTTACTATTATGGAAGATGAAGAAGCAATTGACCGTATCATTATCATCCGTTGAAGCTGAATATTGAGCGATGGCCAAAACAGTTTGTGAAATAGTTTGGATATGAAGCTTGCTTTTAGACCTTGGGATACAAGTCAAAGGACTAATGAACTCATTCTGTGACAATGATGCAGCACTCAAACTCGCTGCAAATCCCATTTTTCATGAGAGAACGAAACACATTGAAGTGGATTGTCACTACACTTAAGATAAGATCCAAGAAGGACTAATTAAGACAAATGGAATTAGAACCATAGAATAGTCTGCGGACATCTTTACCAAGCCATTATGTCAAAGACAACACGCATATTTATTAAGTAAGTTTGGCATCATGGATATATATCAGCCACCAGTTTAAGGAGGAGTGTTGGAGATATGCCAGGATCTGACCTGAAATTGTGGTCGGACCGAAGATTATGGTTGATACTGTTAGGGAAATATCTTATGATGTTTTAAAGATGACAAAATAAATCAAAGGCTACTAACATATTTAATGTTGAGTAATAGACTATGCAGATGATATAACATGTAAACAAAATGGTCGAAATCTATATTTGGAAGAACCAAAAAATAAACTCTATGCTGAAACTAAACTTATTCAGAGTGTGTTCAGACCTTAAGCTTAAATATGTTCAGAAACAAAAAATGTTTAGACTTAAGTCTACTTCATCCAGAACGAAACATAAGTCCAGAACATGACAAGGTCTAAAACGAGACACAAGTTCAAAATGTAGTAGATTTAGAACGAAGCATGTTCAGAATGAAACAACTTGACAGAATGTAATACAAGCACTAAACATATAACGACTAGTTATCTGGTTTGGATTCTACATCAAAATAGATTTGATTGACTCAATCTAATTGATTGACAATTAGATCTTGAAGACAAGAATTTTCTATACAGAGAAACTCTACTTATGGAAACCAAGATTTTGTTTGTATGGGCGATCAGAATCAATTTTGGATTTTACTTTTGTCACTCAACGACTACTAAATCTTATTGATACAAATCTATCCAATGGGTAGATCGGAAGACAATCCTCTAAATACTGTCCAATGGCTAATTTGGAAGTGGAGGAGTATATAAGAAGATTAAGGACCGATAAGCAAGTGAGAGACGGAGCATAGAATTTATAATTCCAAAGTCTGAACGAACTTCGATTATATACTTGTCTCTTATGAACTCAAACTTTTGTGATAGTGAGAAAAATACCAAAAGAGTGACTTAGTGTGATAGTGTGATCTACCACTAAGTATTTGCACTCAAAGTTGTAATCTCTTGTTGAGTGCATAATGGAATCCAGCCATAAGACTATTAGCGTGGAAGAATGCACGTAGGCTTGATTTAAGTTTGTTGTATACTTACAAGTTATTTCAGAAATCCATTCCATCGCATAACAGATTCTGAACATCTACCAAATGTCTGGTGGCACGTTTATCAGACTATGATCCTTATTCAGACTTTGCTTGTAATTTATTTTATTCTACATTTATTTGACAAGATTTATTTTAAAAACCTATTCACCCCCCTTTAGGTGTTCGTACTAGCACTTTCATATACAAATCAAAGATTGCAAGCGATTATAATCGATAGATTATATCAATCCAAGATTGGATTTGATTTAATGTATCTTCATTTATTCTTTCCACAGTTAGACATTCATTGTACTATAAATGGGAGCTTGTACAATGTAAAACATCAGACCGAATATACAAAAATTATAAGTCGTTCTCACTTCTTGGTCTATTCCTCAAACTCTGACAGACTATGCAACAGAAGCTGAACTCTATAGTCTATACATTTTGCCTGGTATATGGCTTGAAAACATAAAGTAGCGCGGGCACTAGATCTTAGCAATACATTCACCACCATAGGATAACTTCTGGAAGGCATTCTAAGATGAGAGATGGCCGTCCAAGATGGTTTGGTAATGTTGATTAAAGGCCTTTAGATACCCTATGCATATGGCATCGCTTGTGTCATTGGACATATTGGTCATCGTTGGGTATTATGGGATCTAGCCCACAAGCCATTGTCTTCATTAGAATAAGTTAGACGACACTCATATTTATATAGTGGCCCACATCCTTCCAATTTTCCTATGTAAGATAAGGAAAAAAATTATTTTGTTTGTTTCACAAACAAACAACCATCATAATTGTCTCATAGAAAAAAATTCATACAGTAAAATCAAGATAGTAAGAATCCGATCATTGGCACCGGCTTGTCAAATTGGGAAAACCATCGGTCTATGCTCGTTCCCAAGCTATTCTATTCATAAATTTAAAGAAACGAGAGTAAATTTATGGTCCCTCTCGAGCATGATGCACTCTCCATTTTTCACATTGAATTAAAGTGCAACAGATAAAAAAGAGGTGCCAATCGACAAGAGATTAAGGTTGTTAATATGGGATCTTTTTATTGGGCTAGAAGAACATTCATCGGACAAAATACTAGAGCATGTTGATCAATCTCGAAAGATGTTGAGAAGATATTGACACAGCCCATTTACTCAACATGTCATTGAATGTTCTCGTGTCAAGTTTATAGAGATTTGTGTCATAAAAGAAACAACTTGCTTGCGCACGACTGCTATTATATTTGCCTTTTTTGCCTGGTCTCTTATCTACCTTGAGGCTGTTGGAGAAAACTTCCTTAAATGTTTTGAAGTTGACAAAACGTTTCCATCAGTCTAGTTTGAAGACTTGCAGACTCTTCCATCAAAGTCTAAAGGCCTCTGAATTGCTAGACTCAAGACTCAAAGTCTATTCTCATTGACAGTTTCTAGACCATCGAAGAAGGCTTATCCAGAACTGAGTATTTCGTTAAGGATTTGATTCTATCGACTGAAGAAGATCTCCTGGCTAATATGGCATGTCGGAATCCATTATTCAAATTGAGATTGATTCAGGGATTTTGGATCCGTTAATTGACATAGTATATTTGGAAAGTTCTACTTATGGAAACCTAGATCCTGATTGTATGGGTGAGTAGGATTGGTGGGCTATTGGCATATTCCTTAAATAACTTGAAATCTCCCTGATTGATTCTATCCAATGGGTAGATTGGAAGAACTCCTTTGGTAAGTGCTAACGAGTGTGATGGCATGAAGGAGTATATAAGGAAGACGTTTTAGTTGTTTGAGTGTGTGCACGATAAAAGAATTCAAAAGTCTGAAGCTCCTTGTTCTTAGTCAATTCAATTGTTGAGCGAAATCTTGTACTCAAAAGGGAGTTAATATCTTTGTGAGACCTTGAAGAAGTGTAGCAGAATCTCTACACTGTGAAATCAAGGAAGAGCTTTATTGTAACAACTCTTTTCATTCATAGTAAAATCCAGCCGGTGGGCTGTCAGTGCGGAAGAGTGGATATAGGCTTGGATTAAGCCGAACCACTATAAACCTTATGTTCTTATTATCTTCTCTACGCTCTTTTACTTTGATCATAACTCAATTTGTTTACAAGAGTCTAATTTCCTTTTCACAATCTATTGTTGATTATAGTTGCACACTTTTCTCCGAAAATTTGTTTTTGCACCTATTCACCTCCTCTAGGTGCTCGTACTAGCTTTCACAATTAGTATCAAAGCTTATGTACTCACTTAAGTTGAAGTGTTTTACTTCAGAGTTAAAGATCTATGGCTAGTATGTTGGCTCCAGGTCTAGTTGAAGGGCAAAGCAATACCAGACCGCCTTATTTTGATGGAAATGAATACAACTTATGGAAAAACAAAATAAAGGCATTCCTAAGATCAAATGATCATATGGAATGGGATGTGGTAGATAAAGGAATCATTCTTAAAGCTGTACTAATCTTAGAAAGAGGAAAAGAAAATGTTGAGTCCAGTGAAATGACTCCAGAAGAGATAATTAAGAGACAAGTTCTTAATGCAAAAGTAATTTATTCTTTATATTGTACATTATCTCCCATTGAATATAACATAATATCTTCTTGTGAAATAGCTAAAGAAGTCTGGGACAGATTACACATCACCTATGAAGGAACTGATCGAGTGAAAGAAATCAGAATCAACATTTTGCTCAGTCAATATGAAGCATTCAAAATGAAACCAGGAGAATCTATCACTGACATGTTTAGTCGTTTTACAAAAATCGTGAATGGTCTTGAATATCAAGGTCAACCAATTTCTTGACCCATGAAAGTAAACAAGCTACTGGTGGACTGTCCAAGGATTGTAATTGCATAAATACCCCAATAAGGGAGACACAAAGAATCATGCCATTCTCCGTTGACGAATTGGTTGGGACTCTTCAGTCTTATGAAGTGGAGCAAATTAATGAAGATGAAGATCCTAAAGGTAAGAAATCTATTGTATTAAAATCTAGTAATGATTCTGATGTCACAGATTTTGAAGACGATATGGATAATGAAGAGCTTGCTCTTATGATAAGAAGGTTCAAGAAACTGAACAAAAAAATGGAGAAGATTCAATCCAAAGAAACAAAATTTTTAAAAGCTACAAAATAAATCAGTTAAGGATGATGAATCCAATAAAGATGTAGTCTGCTTTGAATGCAAGAAAAATGGACATCAGACCCAACTGTCCCATTCTGAAGAAAAAAGAAAGGAAAAGCTGAGAAATATTGAAAGGCACTTAAAGCAGAAACTTGGAGTGATATTGAGTGTAAGGAAAGTGATGATGATTATGCCAATATTTGTCTCATGGAAAAATTAGATTTAGATTTAGACTTTGAGATAGACTCAGACTCAGACAGTGAAATCGAGGTAAGTAATTTAAAAATCCCTACTAAAGTCTCTAGATACATTGATGAATTGTGTCTTAGTTTCAAAACCTCTCTCAAAAGGATTTCCGAACTTAAAAGGGAAAATTTTGCACTGAAGCAATGTGAAAATGTTTGGAAAGAGAATGTTAAAAGTTTAGACAAAAGTGTTACTACTTTGAAAGAAAATGTAGACAATCTTTCAAAAGAAAATGCATTCTTGAAAAATAATATCTCAAGTATTTCTAAAAGATTTTCTATAGGATCTGAGAAACTTGAAAAAATTCTTTCAACACAAAGACCTTACTTCAACAAATCAGGATTAGGAATGACTGCTGAAACTATTCCTCTAATTGATTTTCCTAAAGTAAAGGAAAAAATTAAGTAAATACCTACTAGAGA
This sequence comes from Eucalyptus polyanthemos subsp. polyanthemos, assembly GCA_017140185.1. Classification (NCBI taxonomy): domain Eukaryota; kingdom Viridiplantae; phylum Streptophyta; class Magnoliopsida; order Myrtales; family Myrtaceae; genus Eucalyptus; species Eucalyptus polyanthemos. Next base: position 30,258,795 of record CM029466.1, on the reverse strand, counting down.
TTATTAAAAAAATCATTTCCAAATTTTTTTTGTAAAACCTGTAGGCCGTAGTGCTCTTAAATGTTTTAAGTGCAATGGCTCAGATCATTTTGAGAAATAATATCCTATGATTTAGAAACCTATTAAGAAGGTATGGGCAAGGATCGTAGATTACACTAACACCAATGGACCCAAGAAAATATGGATACCAAAGAAAGCTTGAGTCTATTTTCTAAATGCAGGTCACTATCAAGAAAAATATTAAATGGTATTTGGATAGTTGATGCTTAAGACATATGACATGAGACTCAAATTGCTTCATAAAACTTGTAAAAGTTAATGGTGGAAAAGTTTCTTTTGGAGGAAATAGTAAATGAAGAATTATGGGATACGGAACTGTAAAGATTGGAAGCCTTACGATCAGTAATGTTTCCTTGGCGGAATGACTCAATTATAACTTGCCAAATATCAGTCAGCTGTGCGACATTGGTTTCAAAATTAACTTTCAAGAAGGAATATGTTCAGGAACCAATAAAGACTCATCTCAGTCTTTCACGGGGTGAAGACATGGGAATATCTACCTCTTAGATATCAAACAAGATGAAACCTAATGTCTATTCTCAATTCAAGAGGAAGCAAACTTATGGCATAGAAAACTTGGGTATATCAACATGAAGCAAATAGCTAAAATCTCAACAAAGAAGCTTGTTCGTGGACTACCCAAACTGACATATCAAAAGTTTGATCTATGCACACCATGTGTGTTGGGAAAACGGATAAGAAATTCATTCAAACCAATAAATCAAGTATCCATTAATCGTGTGCTGCAGCTCTTGCATATGGATCTCTTTGGATCAACCAGAACTCAAAGCATTTGAGGTAAGAGATACTACCTAGTAATTGTGGATGATTATTCATGATTCACTTGGGTATATTTCCTGTCAAGTAAGTCTGAAACCTCTTTTTATTTTATAAAGTTTGCTAAAAATGTTCATAATGAGAAATGATATGTTATTTCAAATATACGGAAAGACCATAAAGGTGAATTTGAAAATCAAGACTTTGCAAAATTCTGTGATGAATCTGGTTTTTAGCATGTGTTCTCTTCACCATATATTCTAGAGCAAAATGGAGTCGTGGAAAGAAAGAATAGATCATTGCAGGAAATGGCTAGAACTCTTTTAATTGAAAGTATCATTTATTCTCGTTTTTGGGTTGAAGTAGTTTCTACAGCGTGCTATATTATTAATAGAGTCTTCTTAAGGCCTATTCTGGAGAAAGCTCCCTATGAGTTATTCAAAGGAAAGAAGCCAATTGTTTCGTATTTTCATGTGTTTGGATATTAATGTTTTATATCGAAAAATGCAAATGATCGAGTTGGTAAGTTTGAAAAAAAATCAAATGAAGGTATTTTCCTTGGATATTCTATCACGAGCAAAGCTTACAAAGTATACAACAAAAAGACTCAATCTGTGGAGAAATCAATTAATGTCAAATTTCAAGACTTTATGCAAAATCAATCGATTCAGATTCAACTTGAAGAATCTAAACCTGCTCCAAACTCTACAAAGTCTAAATCTCCATAAACAACTTAGACTTTAGAAGATCAGCAACAAATGATCATCGAAGATTCAAAAGAGAAATATGATCAATAGTTTGATAAATCAACCAGCAACTGGAAACATAAGTCCAGTCATCCCAAAAATCTCATTATTGGTAATATTAATGAAGGAATTCGCACAAGATCCAAAATGCATGAAGAGTCTAGTGCTGTGGCTCTTATTTCTAAAATAGAACCCAAAAGCATAGAAGAAGCTTTAACTAATAAAATTTGGATTAAAGCTATGCAAGAAGAACTCAGACAATTCAGTATCAATGATGTTTGGGAATTGACTCCTAAACCGAAAGGTAAATCCATCATTGGAGCTAAATGAGTTTTTAGAAACAAGATGAACAAGAAAGGAAAAGTTGCGAGAAACAAAGCAAGACTCGTGACCAAAGGATATATGCAAGAAGAAGGGATAGACTATGATAAGACTTATGCACCAGTAGCAAGGTTAGAAGCAATTAGATTATTACTTGCTTTTACTTGTCATAAGAATTTCAGGTTATTCCAAATGGACATCAAAAGTGCTTTCCTAAATAGATTTATCAAAGAGGAAGTCTATGTGGAACAACCACCCGGTTTTGAAGACCCAAGGAAACCAGACTCTGTATTCATACTGAAAATGGCTCTATATGGTTTAAAGAAAGCACCTCGAGTTTGGTACGACAGACTAAGTAAGTTTTTAATTCAAAATGGTTTTGTCAAAGGTAAAGTAAATACTACACTGTTTATCAAAAGAGAAAGCAAAAGCTTTTTACTTGTTCAAATTTATGTTGATGATATTATTTTTGGATCTTCTAATGAAAATTTGTGCAAGAAATTCTCTAAGTCTATGCAAGATGAATTTGAAATGAGCATGATGGGTGAACTAACCTTCTTTCTCAGGTTTTAAGTGAAACAACTAAATGAGGGAACCTTTATTCATCAAGAAAAATATGCTAAAGAACTTGTCAAAAAGTTTGGACTGGAGAATTGCAAAAAAACTAATATACCAATGTCAAATTCCTTGAAGCTTGACAAAGATGAAGGAGGAAAAAAAGTTAACCATAAGCTATACAGGAGTATCATTGGTTCACTTTTATCTTACTGCTTCTAGACTTGACATTCTATTCAGTGTTTGTATTTTGCCAAATTTCAATCAGACCCTAAAGAATCTCATTTAAGTGCTGCAAAGCGTATTATCAAATACATTGCCTCAGCTTCAAATTTAGGTCTCTAGTATCCTAAAGAATGAGACTTCACTCTTCTTGGATACTTAGACTCAGACTTAACCAGATGTAGAGTTGATAGAAAGAATACCTCGGGCACCTGTTAACTACTTAGAAACAGGATAGTGTCTTGGTTTTCAAGGAAGTAAAGTACTGTAACTATTTCTATGGCAGAAGTAGAGTATGTAGCTCTTGGAAGTTGTTGTTCACAAAATCTGTGGATAAAACAACAGCTAAGAGACTTTTGAATTGAAGATTCATGCACTGAGATCAAATGTGACAACACCAGCACAATCAATCTTACCAAGAATCTGATTCTTCACTCAAGAGCAAAATATATAGAGATTCGATATCATTTCATTAGAGATCATGTTCAAAATGGAGAAGTTTCGATTTAGTTTATTGATTCAAAGAATCAATTGGTGGATATATTTACAAAGCTTTTAGAGAAAAATTAATTTGAAATTATTCGCTCCAGACTTAATATCTTAAAGTTTGAGGAAGTTCAGACTCAGGGCTGAAAGTCTAAAGACACTTCTCGGACTTCGACGATCAAGATTCATGACTCGTAAGTTATTTCTATCTCTCGGATCAAATCTCAAAAAGGTACAATCATCTATCTATAATTGATTGTTGTTATTTCCCCAGTTTTCGTGATTATTGCAATCTTTCATTTTTTGAAAAAGAAGTTATTTTTTGAAATAACGGTTATCAAATTTTTGAAAAGGTGGTTATTTTTTAAAAGGCATTTTTATATTTCCTTTTATGACGTTCCATATGCCTCGCTTTGACTGCCTTATATACTGTTGGTTCTTCTTCGTTTTACTCACAAAAACCCTAAGAGAGCACAAATCTACCACTTCTGTTTTCTTCTCTTGTTTAATCCTTGAAAAGTTTTCACCTTTCTTGCGAAACAAGCTTGGAATCTCTCAAAGACTGTGAAAGATGTCATCTCAAAGAAAGTCTTCGAGGATTGCAAACAAGGGACCACAGCAAATGCGTGGGGGACCTATGCATTTTGATCTCACCGAGGAAGAAGAATCTCCTAGACAGCAGCAGAGCCCACAACATTCTTAGTAGTGTCCATCTCCTCCATCTAGATCTCAAAATATTGAATATCGAGAAGAGGAAGAAATCATCAAAGATGCAGAACCTATAAGAACTCTCAAGCTCGCTTTTACTTTCAAGCTTTACCATGCTTTGAAGAGGGGAGGTTGATGTGAATCGTTATGGAAAGATCGTTCTACGAAGGCCCAGAAGGTGCAAATTGCGAACCTCGACCTCTAATCAAACCTGTGATTGGCAACCTCGGTATGAACATGACTTGTTGACGAACATGTATCAACCAACCAACATTATAGACGCCAGAGCGAAAGAATTCGCTATCTCGCTTGATAAGTCGAATCAACCGCTACAAGAGAATCTTGATTAGATCAAGTCCTCAAAAGAACAGTAAAAAAGAACCTCTAAATTCTTTTCTTCAAAAATAAAATATATCTCTCCATCACAAAGAAATTTGACTAATCATTTATATAGGTTTTCTAGCTGCCACACAAACCCTAAAACCAACCCTAAACATCTAATGCATCATATTCTAGAATATTCCTCAATAAAAAGAATATTCCTATTTGACTTGGTCAAATATTTGGTGACTAGATAATTAAATTGCACCAAGATTTCCAAGATTCTTCTAGATTTGATCCAAGGTCATCTCCACGCCAAAGATCACGAACCATGACGCCAACAGCTTGCCTAAATTGCTTGGCCTGCGCTTGAGTGATTGAACCAGTAAGAATAGACAATTAGTCCCTAGCACCTCCTCCTCGATATGGCTCGATGTCCAGATCATTCCCTCCCCCGTGCAAAGGATTTGCCCTCAAATCATCACTGGCATCGAAAAGAGTCAAGTCAGAAACATTAAATGTGGCACTAACGTCATACTTACCTGGAAGATCAAGCTTGTAAGCATTATTGTTAACTCTTTCAAAAACCATGAATGGTATCCCCTTGTGGTAATAACTTAGAATGTCGTTGCTCAGGAAATCTCTCTTTGCGCATATGAACCAAAACCCAATCGCCGGGTTCAAACACCACTTCCTTGCACCCTTTGTTGGCTTGCCTTGCATATTGCTCAGTCTTGCACTCAATATTTGCGTGCGTCTTCTCATGCAACGCCTTGAAAAAATCATCTTTCTTTGCTCCATCTAAATCCACACACTCATCAACAGGTAAAGGGGTTAAATCTAACGGAGTTAATAGATTAAAACCATAGACAACCTCAAATGGTGTAAATTTAGTAGTAGAATGCATGCTCCTATTATATGCAAACTCAACATATGGCAAACAATCTTCCCAAGATTTTATGTTATTTTTAATAATAGCATGCAACAATACCCCTAAAGTTTCATTAACTACCTCGGTTTGACCATTAGTTTGCGGATGACAAGTAGTAAAAAATAACAACTGTGTTCTTAGTTTTTTCCACAATGTTTTCCAAAAGTAGCTAAGAAATTTAGAATATCGATCTGAAACAATCGATCTAGGTATGCCATGCAAACGTACAACCTCCCTAAAGAACAAATCAACAACATGAGATGCATCATCAGTTTAATGACAAGGTATAAAATGAGCCATTTTTGAAAACCGATCAACATACACATAAATAGAATCTCTACCATTTTTAGACCTAGGCAATCCTAACACAAAATCCATAGAAATATCAGTCTAAGGATGCGTTGGAATAAGTAATGGTGTATACAAGCCATGCGATTTAGTTGTAGACTTCGATTGCTTACAAACAATGCATCTCTCACAGACATGTGTGACATCTCTCTTCATATGTGGCCAATAAAAATGTTCATGTAGCACTTCGTAAGTCTTATTAATACCAAAATGCCCCATTAAACCACCACTATACGCTTCTCACATCAACAATTCACACAAAGAACACTTAGGTAAACATAGTTTGTTTTCACGGAAAAGATAACCTTCATGCCTATATAATTTATCAAATGCAGCGTGTTCACATGCTTCATACACTCTCCCAAAGTCATCATCATTAGTATATAAGCCCTTGATATGCTCAAAACCTAGACACTTTGTTTCTAAAATAGTTAGAATCGCGTATCTTCGAGAAAGTGCATCGGCTACCACATTCTCCTTACCTTTCTTGTACTTGATCCCATATGGAAAAGTCTCGATGAACTCCATCCATTTGGCATGTCTTTTATTCAACTTTTGCTGCCCTTTCAAGTATTTCAAGGTCTCATGGTCGGTGTGGATCATAAACTCCTTTAGCCATAAATAATGTTGCCAAGTCTCCAAAGGTCGCACTAAAGCATACATCTCCTTATCATAGGTAGGATAATTCAATGTTGCTCCACTCAATTTTTCGCTGAAGTAAGCTATGGGACGCCCTCCTTGCATCAACATAGCTCCAATTCCTGTACCGGAAGCATTACACTCTATCTCAAAAGTAGCACTAAAATTCAATAAAGATAACAAAGGAGCATTAGTCAACTTATCTTTTAAAAGATTAAATGCTTTCTCTTGGTCTTCTCCCCACGTAAAAACCCACGTGCTTTTTAATAACCTCAGTTAAAGGTACGGCAATGGTGCTGAAATTTCTCACAAATCGTCAATAAAATCTCGCCAATCCATGAAAGCTATGCACCTCCCCCACAGTCTTAGGTGTTGGCCATTCATGGATTGCTTTGACCTTTTTTTCATCAACCTATATACCATCAGCACTAACAACAAATCCTAGAAATACTAATTTGTTGGTAACAAAAGAGTACTTCTTTAGATTAGCGTATAATTACTCGACCCTCAAAACCTACAAGACAGCTCGCACATGCTCAATATGGTCATCAGGACTTCGACTATAAATCAAGATGTCATCGAAATAGATAACCACAAATCGACCAATAAAAGCACGCAAAACATGATTCATAAGTCGCATAAACGTGCTCGTTGCATTAGTTAATCCAAATGGCATGACTAACCACTCATATAATCCATACTTGGTCTTCAATGCAGTTTTCCATTCATCACTTTTTTTCATCTTAATTTCATGATAGCCACTTTTCAAATCGATCTTAGTGAAAATGCAAGAACCATGCAACTCATCCAACATGTCCTAGGATGTCGATACTTTACCATAATATTATTGATTGCTTGGCAATCGACACACATTCGCCAAGTTCCATCCTTTTTTGGCACCAACAAAATAAGGACGACGCACGGGCTAAGACTCTCTCTCACATACCCTCGCTCTAATAGTTCGTTAACTTGTCGCTGAAGTTCCTTTGTCTCCTCAGGATCGATGTAGCTAGTATAAGCACCTAGAGGGGGGTGAATAGATGTAAAAACAGTTTCTTGAGATACCACAGCAATACTAAGCAGACGATAGAAAGGAAGTACTCTTTTGCTTAACCAAAATGAATTACAATTAAAGTAAAGTAAAGAGTAGGGAAGAGAAGATTAAACACAAGGTTTATAGTGGTTTGGCTTATCATAAGCCTACATTCACTCTTCCGCACTCACAGCCTATCGGCTGGATTCCACTATGAACAAAAGAGATGTTGCAGCACGGTTCTTCCTTGATTCTACAGTGTGGATATTCTATCACACTTCCTCAAGGTTTCTCACAAGTATAAACTCTCTTTTAAGTACAAGTTTTTCGCTCAAATGAATTGACTAAACAATAGGAAGCTTCAGACTTTGGAATTCTTCTATCGCGCACACTACGAACAACTTAGAACGTCTTTCTTATATACTCCTTTACGCCATCATACCCGTTGGCACTTACCAAAGGAATTCATCCAATCTACCCGTTGGACGGAATCAAATAGGAAGATCATTCGGGCCATTAAAGGAACATGACGATAGCCCATTGATCATATTCGCCCATACAACCAGGATCTCGGTTTCCATAAGTAGAACCTTCCACGGATATTTCGCCAATCAATGGATCCTTAATCTTCGAATCAATCTCGATCAATTAAAAGGATTTTGATAAGTCATATCCAGCCAAGAGATCTTCTCCGATCGATAAAGTCATATCTTTAATAAAACGTCCGGCTTTGGATAGCCTTTCTTCAAAATACTGATTGAGAAAAGTCTTGAGGATTAAGATTTGAATCTTGAGTCTGGCTGATCAGAGGTCTTCAAACTTTAAATTGACGAGTCTACAAACCTTCCGAGATTAGGCGATGGAAACGTTTTGTCAGCTTCAAAACACTTCAAGAAGATTTCTCCAACAATCTCCCCCCTTTTGATGGTGACAAAACATTCCTGCAGATTTGGATAACTTTGACTTGCAAAACATTTCTCAAGCACATGCATATCTTATAGAGATAAATGGCTAAATGAATAACACTAGAATCTGCAACCATAGAAAATAGGTTAGTCTTGAATATGATAAAGACATCCATAAGATAACAATAACAGTCGATAGCAGTCAAATCCAAATTCAAATCCATACACAAAATTAAAGTCAAACATCAATCCAAATCAAACAATCCAAACGATTAAAATTCAAAGTTTGATTCAAATATTGCACTTATCCCCCTTTTTGTCAGCATTAAAAAGGTTGAGATGAAAATGGAATAAAGTCAAGATTGCTTGGGAACGCGGACAAGCTTGATCCCTTAGACTGAATGATCCCTTCTAGCCTTTTCAAGTCTTCCTTTAATTGTGCAACCTCCTCACCCTTAGCATTGGCCTGAATATGAACAGAGAGGGCTTGGATTTGATCTTTCAATGAAACTGAAGAAACTTGACTTGCATTCTGCAAGCTTTGAACCTCGCATCCCAGAGCATAGATTTGACCGTGCATTTCCAAGAGAATATCCATAATTCTGCGAAAATCTGCTGAGCTGTCGGTCTGTACTTGCATTTGCTTTGTCGGATGGAAATGCTGCGAGATGATGGCATATCGAGATAATCTTGCAGATTTGGTGTTGACAATGAAGCATCATGTTCTTCTTCGGGAAAATGAGAGACATGAATGTCTTCTAAATCTGCTGGAGATTGTCGGTTGACTCCCTCATTATCTCCCTGAGGTTTGGACCTTTGCTGTGCCTTTTAGGACATGGAGGAAGAGTGGTTTTCATGCTCTTTTTATCTTGATTCATTCTCTCTTCTTCTTCTTCAAGTCTTTCCTCCTTTGCTTCTTTTTCGCCAACTCCTCTTTCTTCTTCTTCTTCTTCTTCTTTTTCTTGCTCTTCTCTCTCTTCTTCTTCTTTCTCTTGACCTTCTCTTTCTTCTTCTTCTGTCTCATTTTGTTCCATTGACTCTGGAATAGTACGACTTAGCTTCTTCAAAGCTATGGCCGAAATGGTAAGGTCGTCATCCTCTTCATCTTCCACGATGAGAGCTCTTCTTTTCTTAGGTGGAGCAATCATGGGCTCCCTCCCTTTCCTTTTTGATGCAGAAGAGAATTGATGAGAATTTACAGGAGTCTTCTCCTTAAATTTCTCTAACGCCTTGCTTAGCTCTTTCAGACGCATCTTGGTCACTATTTTTAGCCCTACCACCATATGATCACACGATCGAGCACAAAAAAATTGTGGAGGCTGAATATTCAGATGTCTGAATAACTTTGTTATAAGACTTGGATAAGGAAGTTGACCTCTGTCTTTCATCACTGCTCTATACATGTGGAACATAATAGTGTGAGGAAGAGAAAACTTTTTCCTAGTGATGATTGCATACATCAGCTTTGCCTCCGAACTTGAAACATCAGTTTTGGAAGTTGATTTCGGTCTGAGGCAATTGATCACAATCTTGTGTAGCAGAATGTTGAACACACTCATCCTTAGGTAGGAAATCTTTTCCTTTGTTCTCCTATCCTTCACAAGTTCCAGTGTAGCACGAGCAATAGAAACTTTGATCGGTTGATATCTTCCTCTCTCAACTCCTAACACATCTGCCAGCATATCCATATCCACAACAAAGTCTTGATCTTTGACGCTGAAAGAAAATTTATTCGCATCCAGGAAACTGAGATTCGAATAGAAATAAGCAGTTAATTCAGCATAGGCCTCTGTGGTGTCAGTGCAGAACTTTTCAAGTTGAAGATAACCGAACTTTTCCCTCAAGTTCACATTCACAGCATCCAAAAAATCAAAATCCACACTCCTAGGGTTATCACCCCACGCTTCAGCAATTTTGAGTATAGATCCTTCTGTTCTTTCGATCTAAACATCTCTCCTCTTTTTCCTTGATTTTCCACCGCAATACCCATCCTCGGTTGAAATTGGCTGTACAGTTTGTCATCATCATTCCCATCTACATGATTAACTCCCTAATCATGAGGATCACTTGGGATATTCGCAAGGGTTTCTTTTGCCACCCCTTTACGAGCAATTCCCAAACTTTCCATTTTTCGCAAAAAGATATATTCATTCCCATATCCTTTGTCTTTAAGAAAATCATCGACATAGTTCAAAGGAGTACGAGTCCCCTTTAAAGCACGATACAACTTATAAATAAAAGCGGGCTTTTGAACTCTTACAGGATCTGCGTCCTCAATGATTTCTATATCATGTTGATTGTGGCATCCCGGAAATTCAAAGCCGAGCCTTAAGGTGTGTTAAATGTCTTTAATTAGGTGATAGAATTTTATGGCTTATGCTTTAGCCAATTTGTCTTTTAATTTGATGAATTTTGCTTGTGTTGTGGAAATTTAAATTTAAAAGTGCTTGGCCATATGATTTAAATTTCAATAATTAAAAATATCCCAAGACTTTGGCCAAGATGAAATTTGAATTTAGAAATATTCATAAAAAGAAATTCAAAAAAAAAAGAAGAGAAAATAGGGTTATTTTCGAAATGGGCCTTGGACCCATTAGCCTAAAGCTTGGTGGGCCAAGCTAGTCGGCCCATTGGGCCCAAGAAGGATTTTCGACCAGCCCAAGGGGGATGGCCGGTTGGGCCTAAGCCCAAGCCCAAGCCCAAGCCCAAATTGAATTCAAAAAATTGAAATTACAAGTGGCCAAAGGAAGAGCATGCATTGGCCATGGGTGTGGTGGATCAATCATTACCTATGATGAGCCTAGGGGAGTATAAGAGGGATGAAGAGAGATAGAGTGAGCGGGTTTTCTTCATTTGGCCGAGAAAGGAGAGAGTGAGGGAGAGAATTCGAGAGAGACCGAGAGAGAGGCGGAGCCGAGAGGGAGGAGCCGCCGTCCGCCATCGCCGCCTTGTCCGACCGTCCTACGCCGCCTTGTGCTTGCTGTTCGTTCATCTTGGAGGCAAGTGGGGGGTCCTTTACTTCTCTTGCATGTTGTTTTGATGGTTGCATGTTCGGTTTGAGGGGTGATTTGGGCGAAATACCGAAGTGAGGGTTGAATGTGTTCATGTTATGTGGTTGTTTCCGTTCGGTTGGTGGTAGACAGTATCTTATTCGAGCTTGCATGTGTACTTGGAGTGCGATTTTGGCTTTGGTGTCTTCATGAAAGTTGAAGCTAACATCTTGAGGTATGACATAATCGAATTTCATGGAAAACGATGGTGATATGTGTGGTCAAAAGCTTTGTTATACGGAGACTTCAGATATGCGAATTTCCTACTGACCTTTTGTTGATTTCTTGGTTGCATGTTGATTTCGGTTGGAGATATCACTTTTTTGTCTTCTTGAAAGTTGTAGGAAACACTTTGAGCTACAACATATTCAAATTTGAGGATACCCCAATGAGTATAGCCTAGTTAACCAGTTAGATCTTTGAGACGGATGGTTCTGTTGAAGTGAACCGAGACACCCGAGACTTCAAGGACTTAAAAGAGGATCATACGTTGGTTATTTAACCTAGATCTCTTCATGAAACTTGTAAATGACACAGTGATATATAACATACTCAAATTTCAGGAGAAACGAAAGAGATTTAGTGGGTCAAACCTAAGTTTTTCGGTGATGTACGTTCTGAACGAAACGGTAGAGGTTCCAGAAGCTTCGTGGAGTTATATAAATTAATCTATAAAGAATTTGGCTTAGAGTTCTTCATGAAAAATGCACGAAAATATGTTGGCTATCATCCTGTAAAATTTGGGAATTTTCGGAGGTCATATGAGTATTTTAATTGAGTTAATTCGAAAACTGTGCAATCTGGCCATGATCCGAATGTTGTATGTATTTTGTGGAAATTTGGGAAATTATGTAAAATGCGAATTTGCGATGGATTTTATGTGAAATTTGGTTCTAATTGTTTGTTTAAGGATTGATTGAAGAATATGATTTTTGGAAAATCATAAATATTAAATATAATAATATAATAATATAATAATATAATAATAATAAAATAAAAAATAATGGATTATTTTATTGGCCATGAGTCCTATGGAATTATGATGCATTGCTATATGACATTGATGCATGTATGATCATTAATTATGATGCATTGTTATATGGCACTAATGTATGAATGATCATGAATTATGATGCATTGCTATATGACATTGATGCATGTATGATCATTAATTATGATGCATTGCTATATGACATTGATGCATGTATAATCATTAATTATGATGTATTGTTATATGGCATTGATGTATGAATGATCATGAATTGTGATGCATGTATGTAAATCATATGCCATGAAATAACAAGATGAAAAGGATGATAAAAAGTGGAAAATTGTATGTGAGTAAGAGGTTGTGGCGGAGGATGATATCTGGTGGCCGAGTGGCATAATTCCATAGATTCCCTGGGAGTTTCAGAATGCCCGAAATGTGGGGGGCCGGAAGCCCTGTCGGAGGTTTCTGCCCGAAGGGAGTGACTCGCGATGCCAGGATTAGGGTGCGAGATCCCCGGTTAGAAGGGTAAAGGCCGGAAGCCCTATCGGAGGTTTCTACCCGAAGGGAATGCCTCGTGATGCTAGTTGAGATGCGAGATGCCCGGAATGTGGGGGGCCGGAAGCCCAGTGGCCATGAGATGGCTGGGATACTGGGATCCCTGTCGGAGGTTTCTGCCCGAAGGGATGGTGATGATGGTGAATTTGATGATTTGAGAAAAGATAATGTGGGGATCAATTGATAAATAAAAGTGGAAATTGATCTATGATGATGATATGATGTGATATGCATGGTGATGCATGGTTAATGATGATGTGACATGCATGGTGATGCATGGTTAATGATGATATGATGTGATATGCATGGTGATGCATGGTTAATGATGATATGATGTGATATGCATGGTGATGCATGGTTAATGATGATGTGACATGCATGGTGATGCATGGTTAATGATGATATGATGTGATATGCATGGTGATGCATGGTTAATGATGATGTGATATGCATGGTGATGCATGGTTAATGATGATATGATATGATATGCATGGTGACGCATGGTTAATGATGATGTGATATGCATGGTGATGCATGGCTAATGATGATATGATGTGATATGCATGGTGATGCATGGTTAATGATGATGTGATGATAATGATATATGAGATGCCATGATGATGATATATATGCTATGATGATGCATGAATATGCTTGACATCAAAAAGGTAAGCAATGCTTGCATTGTATGATGGTATGCATGGTGCACTGAGTTGTTATTGGATTTCCCTATCTGCTGAGTGGCTGTACTTACCCTTTTTGGGGATAACATTTCAGATTAGCACTATGCCGCTACCTGTTGTTTCGCGTGGGGTATTTTACGGTCTACCGTCTGATGTTGAGGTGGAGTGTACGGAGTTAGATTGTCCCTCTGTGCCCGGATTGACGTTTATCCGAGTGCGATGCTTAGTTATGTATGATATCGGCCTGGGCTGGGGCCCCGTCATACAAGAGTTCATTTCGTTCACGTCCATCGAGATGGTGCTATGCGAGGATGCTTTGCCGCCGCCACCACTTGATGCACCGGGTTGGGTGTGAGACTCACGCGCGACAGTAGGAGCCGAGCTTTTTGATGTAGATAATCGACACATTTGATGGGAGCTTGTGCGCTTGATGTAGAGGGTTGATAATTTCTTTTTGAGATTTTAGGCAGGACATAGCAGAGTCCTCGCTTTTCTTGTTTTGTATCGACCCGAGAAAGGAGGAGTCCCATCTTAAAAGAATATGTAAATAAAGTGTCGATGTTCGTATATAAAATCCTGATATGTAGCTGGTGTGTATTTGTATCATGGGTTAAAAGGGAGATAGATGACGATGTGAATTTTGCTTCCGCTATGAGTCGCGCATGGGACCGCTTTTAAAAAAAAAAAATGCCTGTAATCTGGCAAGGCTTAGTTTAGCCAAGAGATAGAGATGGTAAAAGATGTAACACCGGCACTGGTGACGACTTGCGAAGGGTTCGGGGTGTCACATTGATGACCAACATTTTGAGGACTAGATGGTGGAGAATGACACTGCCGAGAATGTTGTGGGCTCTGCTGCTGATCTGGAGACACTTCTTCTTTGGTGAAATCAAAGTGCGTAGGCCCCTCACTCATTCGCCAGGGTCCCCTGCTTGCAATCCTCGAAGACTTTCTTGAAAACGACATCTTTCTCACTCTTTGAAAGATTCCTTGCTTGACTTTCCCAAGAAAAATGATAACTTTTTCGAAGATTAGGCAAGAGAAGAAAACATGAATGGAGGATCGATGCTTTCTACGGTTTTTTAGAGTAAAGTGAAGAGGAATCAATAGTGCACGGTCGGTTAAAAAGAGAGGTATACAAATTGTCACAAAGGAAAATACAAAAGATGCCTTTTCAAAATAATTGTCATTTTTCCGCGAAAATAGTCATTTCAAAAAATAACTTCTTTTTCGAAAAGGAAACGTTACAATAATTACATCGATTAAATATAGCAATAATTGACCACAGTTTGACGATCGTACGTTTTCAAGATAGGATTAAAGAGAGAGACTAACTTATAGTTAAGGTCTTGTTTGCGTGAGTTTGTGATTCTCTAGACTTTAACTTCTTCAAACCTCAATATGTTGAGTCTCGGAACAAATAATTTCAAATTGATTTTTCTCCAAAGGCTTTATAAATATATCCGCTCAGTTGGTTTTTGAATCAACATATTAAATCGAAACTTCTCCATTTTGAACATGATCTCTAATGAAGTGATGTCGAATCTCTATATGCTTTGCTCTTGAATGAAGAATTGGATTTTTTGGTAAGATTGATTGCGCTGGTGTTGTCACATTTGATTCCGTGCATGAATCTTCAATTCCAAAGTATCTTAGCTATTGTTTTATCCACAGAATTTGTGAACAGCAACTTCCAAGAGCTACATACTCTGTTTCTGTTGTAGAGAGAGCTACTGTACTCTGCTTTCTTGAAAACCAAGACACCGTCCTGCCTCCAAGTAGTTGACAGGTACCCAAGGTGCTCTTTCTATCAACTCTGCAACCGGCTAAGTCTACGTCTGAGTATCCAAGAAGAGTAAAGTCTCCTCTTTTTGGATACCATAGGTCGATACTTGAAGTTGAAGCAATGTATTTGATAATACGCTTTGCAGCATTTAAATGAGATTCTTTAAGGTCTGCTTGAAATCTGACACAAATGCAAACATTAAACAAAATGTCAGGTCTAGAAGCAGTAAGATAAATAAGCGAGCCAATGATACTCCTGTATAGTTTCTGGTCGACTTTCTTTCCTCCTTCATCTTTATCTATCTTCAAGGAACTTGACATTGGAATGTCAGCCTTTTTGCAATTGTCCAGTCCAAACTTTTTGACAAGATCATTAGCGTATTTTTCTTGATGAATAAAGGTTCTTTCTTTTAGTTGTTTCACTTGGAGCCCGAGAAAGAAGGTTAACTCACCCATCATGCTCATTTCAAATTCATCATGCATAGTCTTAGAGAATTTCTTGCACAAATTTTCATTAAAGGATCCAAAAATAATATCATCAACATATATTTGAACAAACAGAAAACTTTTTCTTTCTCTTTTAACAAAAAGAGTAGTGTCTACTTTACCTTTAACAAAACCATTTCGAATTAAAAACTTAGTCTGTCGTACCAAGCTCGAGGTGCTTATTTCAAGCCATATAAAGTCTTTTTGAGTCTGATTTCCTTGGGTCTTCAAACCCAGGTGGTTGTTCCACATAGACTTCCTCATGGATGAATTCATTTAGGAAAGCACTTTTGACGTCCATTTAGAATAACCTGAAATTTTTATGACAAGCAAATGCAAGTAATAAACGAATTGCTTCTAACCTTGCTACTGGTGCGTAAGTCTCATCATAGTATATCCCTTCTTCTTATGTGTATCCCTTGGCCACGAGTCTTACTTTGTTTCTTACAACCTTGCCTTTTTCATCCATCTTGTTTCTGAAAACCCATTTAGCTCAAACAACTAATTTACCTTTTGGTTTAGGAGTCAACTCCCAGTCATCATTAATTCTGAATTGTCTGAGTTCTTCTTGCATGGCTTCAATCCAGCTTTCATCAGATAAAACTTCTTCTATGCTTTTGGGTTCTATTTCAGAAATAAGAGCCACAACACTAGACTCTTCGCGCCTTTTGGATCTTGTGTGAATTCCTTCATTGATGTCGCCAATGATAAGATCTTTGGAATGACTGGACTTATGCTTCCAGTTGGTTAATTTGTCAGATTGATGATCACTTCCTTCACTTGAATTTTCATGAACATTTTGATCTTTGTTCCTTCAAAATCGAGATACTTCTTGAGATTTAGACTTTGGAAAGTCTAGAGAAGGTTCGACTCTTCAAGATGAGTCTAAATAGATTCATTTTGTATAGAATCTTGGAATTTGACATTCATTGATTATTCCACTCTTCTTGTTTAAGTCTTCTTGTTATAGAATCCAAGGAAGATGCCTTCATCTGACTTTTCTTCAAACTTACCAACTCGATCATTTGCATTTTTCAGTATGAAACATTTGCATCCGAATACATGAAAATATGAAACAATAGACTTCTTTTCTTTGAATAGTTCGTAGGGGTTTTTTTTTTTTTCTAGAATAGGCCTTAGAAAAACTTTATTAATAATGTAACATGTTGTAGAGACTGCTTCAGCCCAAAAATGTGAAGATATATTGCTTTCAATTAAGAGAGTTCTTGCCATTTCTTGAAGTGATCTATTCTTTCTTTCCACAACTCCATTTTGCTCTGGAGTATATGGAGAAGAGAACACATGCTGAAAACCAGATTCATCATAAAACTTTGTAAAATCTTAATTTTCAAATTCACCTCCATGATCTGTTGTTATACTTGAAATAACCTATCATTTTTCGTTTTGAATCTTTTTAGCAAATTTTTCAAAGTAAGAGAAAGTTTCAGACTTACTTGCCATGAAATACACCCAAGTAAATCGTGAGTAGTCATCCACAATTACTATGCAATATTTCTTACCTCCAATGCTTTGTGTTCTGGTTGGTCCAAAGAGATCCATATGTAGAAGCTGCAATACATGGTTGGTGGAAACTTGATTTATTGGTTTAAAGGAATATCTTACATGTTTTCCCAACATGCATGGTGTACATAAGTCAGACTTTTGGTATGATAAATTGGGTAGACCACGAACAAACTTCTTTGCTAAAAATTTTGGCCAAGCTTTCTGTGCCATAAACTTGCTTCATCTTGTATTGAGATTAAACATTGCGACTCATCTGGTTTCACATCAAAGAGGTAGATATTTCCATGCCTTCGACCCATAAATGACTGAATAGAGTCTTTACTGGTTCCTGAACATATTCCCTCTTGAAAGTAGATTTTGAAACCGGTATCACATAGCTGGCTAACACTGAGTAGATTGTAGTTGAGTCATTCAACTAAAGAAACATTGTTTATTGTGAGGTTTCCAATCTTCACAGTTCCAAGTGCCACTATTCTTCCTTTGATATTTCCTCCAAAAGAAACTTTTCCACCATTCATTTGAACAAGTTTTATGAAACAATTTGAATCCCCTGTCATGTGTCTCGAGCATCCACTATCCAGGTATCATTTCACATTTTTCTTGATAGTGACCTGCATTTAAAAAAAGACTCAAGCTTTTTTTGGTACCCATATTTTCTTGAGTCCTTTTGAGTTAGTCTGATATGCGAGTTTTGCCCAAACTTTATTGATAGGTTTCCAAACCATAGGACATTCTTTCTCAAAATGATCCACTATTGCATTTTGAACATCCTTAGAGCATTGTGACCTACGGTTTTACAAAAACTTTTCAAAATGATTTTTGTAAGCATTTCTTGTGGGTCTTTGTTTGATTCTTTCTTTCACTTTAGGAAAATCAATTAAAGGAATGGTTTCAGCGTCATTCCCAAACCAGATTTATTGAAATAAGGTCTTTGAACAGAAAGTATTTTTTCTAGTTGCTTAGATCCTATAGAAAATCTTTTTGAAATATTTGAGATATTATTTTTAGAATGCATTTTCTTTTGAAAGATGATCTTCACTTTCTCTAAGAGAAGAAACATTTATATCTAAACATTTCACCTTTTCTTTCAAAACATTTTCTTGTTATTTTAAGGTAGAGTTTTCCTTTTTGAGTTCGGAAATCTTTTTGAGAGAAGTTTTAAGACTAAAACACAACTCATCAATGTATTTTGAAACTTTAATAAGGATTTTGAAGTTATTTACCTCAAATTCACTGTCTGAATCTAAGTCTGTCTCGGAGTTTGATTCTGAATCCGATTGTGCCATTAGACATATGTTGGCATAATCATCATCAACTTCTTCACATTCTGTATCACTCCAGGTTTCTGCTTTAAGAGCATGTCGATACTTTTCAGCTTTTCCTTTCTTCTTCCTTAGAAGAGGACAATTGGATATGATGTGTCCATTTTTCTTACATTCAAAACAAATTACATCTTTGTTTGATTCATCATCCTCAACAGACTTAGTCTATTGCTTTTGAAAACTTTGTTTCCTTGGATTGAATCTTCTTCATTTTTCTGTTCAGCTTTCTAAATCTTCTTATCATGAGAGCAAGCTCCTCATTGTCCATATCGTCTTCAGAGTTTACAACATCAAAATCATCATTGGATTTTAATGCAATGGATTTCTTACCTTTAGGGTCTTCGTCTTCATTGATTCTTTCCACTTCATAAGACTGAAGAGTTCCAACCAACTCATCAACAGATAGTGGCATGATTCTTTGGGTCTCTCTGATTGAGATCTTTATGTGATTTCGATCCTTGGAGAGTCAACGCAGTAGCTTGTTTACCTTCATGGGATCAAAAATTGGTTGACCTTGATTTTCAAGACCATTCACAATATTTGTAAAACGACTATACATGTCAGTTATAGATTCTCCCGATTTCATTCTGAAGACTTCATATTAACCGAGGAGAATGTTGATTCTGGTCTCCTTCACTCGATCAGTTCCTTCATAGGTAATATGTAATTTATCCCAGACTTCTTTAGCTGTAACACGATAAGATATTCTGTTATATTCAGTAGGTGATAAAGCATAATATAAAGAATAAATTGCTTTTGCATCAAGAGCTTGTCTCTTGATTATCTCTTCCTGAGTCATTTGGCTAGACTCTACAGTATCTTTTTCTCTTTCTGAGACAAGTGCAACTTTAGGAGTGATTTCTTTTTCTACAACATCCCATTCTAGAGGATCCTTTGATCTTAGAAATGCCTTCATTTTGTTTTTCCATATGTTGTAATCATTTCCATCAAAGTAAGGTGGTCTGGTATTGCTTTGCCATTCTATCAGTCCTCGAGCCAACTAACTAGCCATGGATCTTTCACTCTGAAGTAAAACACTTCAAACAAAGTGAGTACATAGGCTCTGATACCAATTGATGTAGCTAGTATAAGCACCTAGAGGGGGGGTGAATAGGTGTAAAAATAGTTTCTCGAGATACCACAGCAATACTAAGCAGACAATAGAAAGGAAGTACTCTTTTGCTTAACAAAAATGAATTACGATCAAAGTAAAGTAAAGAGTAGGGAAGAGAAGATTAAACACAAGGTTTATAGTGGTTCGGCTTATCCTAAGCCTACGTTCACTCTTCCGCATTGACAGCTTATCGGCTGGATTCCACTATGAACAAAAGAGATGTTACAGCACAGTTCTTCCTTGATTCCACAGTGTGGATATTCTATCACACTTCCTCAAGGTTTCTCACAAGTATAAACTCTCTTTTGAGTACAAGTTTTTCGCTCAAATGAATTGACTAAACAATAGGAAGCTTCAGACTTTGTAATTCTTCTATCGCACACACCATGAACAACTTAGAACATCTTCCTTATATACTCCTTTAGGCCATCATACCCGTTGGGACTTACCAAAGGAATTCCTCCAATCTACCCGTTGGACGAAATTGATTAGGAAGATCATTCGAGCTATTAAAGGAACATGACGATAGCCCATCGATCCTGTTCGCCCATACAATCAGGATCTCGGTTTCCATAAGTAGAACCTTCCATGAATATTTCGCCAATCAACAGATCCTTAATCTTCGAATCAATCTCGATCAAGTAAAATGATTCCGATAAGTCATATCCAGCCAAGAGATCTTCTCCAATCAATAAGGTCATATCTTTAATAAAATATCCAATTCTGGATAGCCTTTCTTCAACGGATTAGAACCTGCCAATGGGGATAGACTTTGAATCTTGAGTCTAGCTGTTCGGAGGTCTTTAGACTTTAAATAACAGAGTCTGCAAACTTTCAGACTAGACTGATGGAAACGTTTTGTCAACTTCAAAACACTTCAAGAAGATTTCTCCAACAAAGATTGCTTCGATATGCGGGTCGATTAGGTAATGGCGCACCAGGAATCAAGTCAATTTGATGTTCTATGCCTTGAATCGGTGGTATCCCTCGAGGAAGTTCATCAGGAAAGACATCTTCAAATTCCTACAATAAAGACACAATAGAACTAGTCAAACTTGGGCAAGATCGTTAGTAGAAAACAAAACCTTCTTGTACACAAGTACAAGCATTGGTCGATCTAGAACTAAAGCTCTCCTCACTTCACTTGATTTTGCATAAAAATTATTTTGTCTCTTTTCTTTCCTCTCTTCTTTTCCCTCAGTTTTAACCACAATTCTCCTCTCAGCCTCTCATTTTCCTTGCGTCTCAGACACACCATGCAAGCCCTCGGATTTCTCACATTTTCTCTCTCTCTCTCTCGACTTCTCATTGTAATTTTGACTGATCTGGATACACCTCACTAGGTGTCATTGGTACCAAGGTATAAGTCTTTTGATTCATCACCAATGAATAATGATTAGTATACCCATCATGATGTACCTTTCGATCATATTGCCATGGTCTTCCAAGCAAGATATGACCCCCTTACATAGGTACAACATCACACTCTACCTTGTCCTTATATCTCCCTATCTCAAATGGAATTCGAACTTTCTTCGATACTTTCACCTCACCACTATCATTTAACCATTGAAGTCTATAAGGCCTAGGGTACTTTGTCGTTTTCAAACCTAACTTATCCACCATAATAGAACTTGCCACATTTACACAACTACCTCCATCAATTATCATACTACAGATCTTACCATTCACCACGCATCTTGTATGAAACAAATTATCTCTTTGTTGATGATGCTCCTCCTCCTTTACTTGCACACTCAGAGAACGTCTAACCACCACTAAGTCTCATTTTATAGCCACTTCTCGATCACTACAATCCTCCAATGGTGGCATCTCATCATCCTCTTCTTCCCTTTCACTTTCGGACTCAATAACACCATGTCCAATCATGATCATCACCCTCCTATTAGGGCATTGATTTGCCATATGACCCATGTCCAAACACTTAAAACATTTAATCTCACATGTTCTAGTGTTAGGGTTTTCGGTTTTATCTGAAGCCGGATTCGTTCCAACTTTACCGTCCCTCTCCTTCTCCTTTGAGGTTTCAGTTTTGGTGTTGTTTCCTCTCCAATTTGGCTTTTCATCTTTTTTCCAATTGGATCTCAAATTCTGATTTAAACCTCCTCCACTCTTGTGATTTCGATCCAACTTCAATTGTCGCTCAACTTTGATAGCTTTGTCCACCAATTCCTCCAATTCAACATAGTATTGCAGCTCCACCACCCTTGCTATGTCTCAGCTCAAACCACACAAAAATCTTGACATTGTGGCCTCACGATCCTCCACCACATTAGCACGGATCATGGCAATCTCCATCTCCTTATGATACTCTTCCACGCTCTTATTGCCTTGTGTGAGATTTTGTAATTTTTTAAACAAATCTCGGTGGTAATAACTTGGTATAAAATGCCTCCTCATCACCGCTTTCATCTCATCCCACGTCTCTATCGGTCTTTCACCATTGCGCCTCCTACTAGTCACAAGTTGATCCCACCAAATTATAGCATAATTAATAAATTCAACAGCTGCAATTTTTACCTTTTTGAGCTCGGAGTATTGTTGGTAATCAAATACCATTTCCATGCATTTCTCCCATTCTAGATATACATCGGGATCATTCTTCCCTTGGAAAGAAGGAATCTTCATCTTGATATTGCCAAGTTCATTATCTTCTCGGTGTCTAAACCCTCGGGCTCCATTCCACCTTCCAAATCGAGCATCTCGATCATCCTCCATGTTGGCCTCATCATCATCATAATGCCGTTGCCTTCTATGTCGTGTTCTAGAGATGTCTTGCTGATGTTGCGGCCTTCCCCGGGGTAGCTCTTGGTCACCATCAACCCTTATGTCATTCCCCATCATTCGGCTATTAGGCTCCTCTACTACGGCCCTCAATTGCTGGATGCTTTCCACGAGCGCTTCATCATTTCGTATGGAGTCAACCTCCTTTTGATTCACGCTTTCTTCGTGCGACATATTTTAGACCTGCAAGTAAACGTTAGTCACAAAAATCCTCACCAATCGCTCCCTTACGTGTTTCTCTCAAGGTGTTTGTCACTCCCTCATATTTAACTCAAGTCTAGCCTTTTTCCTCTCATATTCTCTTTTCACAAGCTCTTTATCGGACTCAAAACCTATCTCTCAACCCCCTCACAACAATCAATCAAACTAATCAAACACGATTAGATCACTATTGATTTTGTTTTAGCAGGTAACAATTTCAAACCCACAAGTACAACTTTCAAAATTTCAATTGAAATGCAAATCACTACTGATTTTGTTTCGAATCGGTCTACTAACAAATGAGTCACCTTCTTGATTTTTTTTTATTCTGCTAATTTTTTTTTGCCGAATCTGTTTTTCTTTTTCTCTTGTGCACTTTTTTTTTGTACATTTTCTTTCTCTTTTTTTTTTTTTTTTTTGACGAACTCGAGATACAATTTAAGATGCTAGAAAAGAAAATTTAAAACTATCAAGAAACAACTATGTATGAAAGCACAAAAGTAATCAGATCCCTAAATCGGCTAGAACCAAAACCTTAGCTCAATAAATTTCAAATTGCTTAATATAAATAGGAAATTAATGATAAATAGACATTGTAGAAGCAAGCTCTGATACAAACTAATGTGAATGATTGCGGAAAGATTGTTCTACGAAGGTCCAGATGGTGCGAATTGCGAACCTCGACCTCCAATCAAATCTGTGATTGGCAACCTCGGTATGAACGTGACTTGTTGACGAACATGTGTCAACCACCCAACGTTATAGATGCCACGAGCGAAAGAATTCGCTATCTCGCTCGATAAGTTGAATCGACCGCCACAAGAGAATCTTGATTAGGTCAAGTCCTCAAAAGAATAGTAAAAAAGAACCTCTCAATTCTTTTCTTCAAAAATAAAATATCTCTCCATCACAAAGAAATTTGACAAATCCTTTATATAGGTTTTCTAGCCACCACACAAACCCTAAAACCAACCCTAAAAATCTAATGCGTTATATTTTAGAATATTCTTATTCTAGAATATTCCTAAATAAAAAGAATATTCCTATTTGACTTGGTCAACTATTTAGTGACTAGATAATTAAATTGCACAAAGATTTCCAAGATTCTTCAAGATTTGATCCAAGGTTATCTCCACGCCAAAGATCACGAACCATGACGCCAACAGCTTGCCAAAATTGCTTGGCCCGTGCTTGAGTGATTAAACTAGCAGGAATAGACAATGGGTCCCTAACACTTCCTCCTCGATATGGTTTAATGTCCACATCATCGGTACTCCTTTGAACTATATTGATGAATTTTTTAAAGATAAAGGGTATCGAAATGAAACCTACTTTTTACGCACAATGGAACGATTGGAAATTTCCCCTTTGGGGTCAGTGGAAGAAGCATTGACAAATATCCTAAGCGATCAACTTATTAGAGGGCTAAGTCAACCTGATGGGAATGATGATGATAGGATGTACAGTCAATTTAAACTTACAATGGGTGTTGCTGCAAAAATCCAAAGCAAAAGGATCGATTTGATTCACTAGGAGGAACACAAGCAACTGTACTCTAAGTTGCTAAAACATGGTGTGATCAACCCTAAAAGTGTGGACTTTGATTTTCTTGATTCTCTAAATGTTAATCTGCGAGAGAAATTCAATCTTCTTAAACTCGAACGGTTTTGTTATGAAATGATAGAGGCTCATGTTGAACTCACTGCTTACTTCTATTTGAATCTTAGTTTCTTGGATGCGAATAGATTCACTTTCAGCGTTCGAGATCAGGACTATGTGGTTGACATAGATACATTAGCTGATGTGATTGGGGTTGAAAGAAGGAAATATCAACCTATCAATGTGTCTATTGGTTGTGCGACGATAGAGCTTGTTTGGGATAGAACGACGGAAGGAAAGATTTCATATTTGAGGATGAATGCCTTAAATATTTTGCTTCACAAGATAGTGATCAATTGCCTCAGACCCAAATCAACTTTGAAGACCAATGTTTCAAGCTCGGAGGCAAAGTTGATGTATACCATTAATGCTGGCAAAAAGTTCTTTATTCCACACACTATTATGTTTCACATGTACAAAACGATGATGAAGGACAAGGGTCATCTTCCTTACTCAGCACTTGTTACTAAGTTATTCAGACATTTGAACATTCAGTCTCCCAGGATTCTTTGTGTTTGAACATGAGATCAAATAGTGGTGGGACTAAAAATGGTCTCTAAAATTCGTCTGAAGGAACTTAACAAGGCTTTGAAGCAATTCAAGGTTAAAACCCCTGTCAAGACTCACCCAGTCTTTTTGGCTGCAAAACGAAAAGGGAAGGAGCCATGGTTGCTCCATCCAAGAAAAGAAGAGCACTCATCTTGAAGGATGAAGATGATGAGGATGATATCACAATTTCTACTCTTGCATTGAAGAACTTAAATCATTCTATTCCAAAGATAGAGGAGAGACAGGAACAAGACAAGGAGGAGATCGAATAGAGCACTGGAGAGAAAGAATTCATGGCGAAAGAGGTAGAGGATGAAAGGATTGAAGAAGAAGAAGAAGAAGAAGAAGAAGAAGAAGAAGAAGAAGAAGAAGAAGAGGGCATAGGTGAACAAGAAGAAGCAGAGCATAAAGAGTACTTCTCACCACCTGAAGGCATTGAAACAAGGGAAGATGCTAAGAAAAAAGGTACGTCTTCAATTGCTGCCACTAGTAAAGGAGTAAGTCATTCACCAGCATATCCAGAAGACATCTATGCCTCTCAATTTCCTGAGGAAGGCCGTGAGGTTTCATCGCCAAATCTGCGTGATCGTGCTGACTTGCCATCATCTACCAATACACCATATGATCGTGCAAAGGTCAGTACTCAGACTGATAATTCAGTAGACTTTTGTAGAGTATTTGATGTTCTCTTGGAGATGTGAGGCCAAATTTATGCTCTGGGATACGAAGTTCAGAACTTGTAAAATGCAGGTCAAGCCTCTTCAATTTCTTTACATGATCAAATCCATGCCCTTACTCTTCAAGTTCAAGCAAATGCCAAGGGTGAAGATGTGGCTCAACTAAAGGAGGATTTGAAAAAGCTAGAAGGGATTGTCCAGTCAATGGGAGATTTCCAGCTTGTTCGTGTTCCAAAGCAATCCTAATTCCATTCTCTTTTCATATCTACATTTTTAATGCTGACAAAAAGGGGGAGAAATGTGGTGCGGATTTGAGATTTAAACTTTTGAGATTTAAACTCTTGACTTTTCTGTTTGATTGACTTTACTTTTGTGTTTGATTAACTTTACTTTTGTGTTTGGCTGTTTGGCTGTGACTGGATTTGGATTTGGACTGTTTGATCGTCTGTTTATCTTAAGCACTATTGGTATTTCATGGCAAAGATAGTTGCTCATTTACAAGACTAACCTACTTTATGTGGATGCAGATCTTAATGTTATCTTTACTAAGCCAATTATCTTTTGTGAGATATCCATGTTTGCTTGAGTATTGTTTTACAAGTCAGAGTTATCCAAATCTGCAGGAAAGTTTTGTCACCATCAATAAGAGGGAGATTGTTGGAGAAAACTTCCTTGAATGCTTTGAAGTTGATAAAACGTTTCCATCAGTCTAATCTGAATACTTGCAGACTCTTCCATCAAAGTCTAAAGACCTCCGGACTACTAGACTCAAGACTTAAAATCTATCTTCATTGACAGTTTCTAGACTATTGAAGAAGGCTTATACAGAACTGAGTATTTTGTTAAGGATTTGATTCTATCGACTAAAGAAGATCTCTAGGCTAGATATAGCATGTTGGAATCCATTATTCAAATTGAGATTAATTTAGGGATTTTGGATCCGTTGATTGGCATAGTATACTTGGAATGTTCTACTTATGGAAACCTAGATCTTGATCGTATGAGTGAGCATGATTGGTGAGCTATCGACATATTCCTTAAATAACTTGAAATCTCCCTAATTGATTATGTCCAACGGGTAGATTGGAAGAACTCCTTTGGTAAGTGCCAACGAGTGTGATGGCATGAAAGAGTATATAAGGAAGACGTTCTAGTTATTCGAGTGTGTGCGCGATAGAAAAATTCAAAAGTCTGAAACTCCTTGTTCTTAGTTAATTCAATTGTTGAGCGAAATCTTGTACTCAAAAGAAAGTTAATATCTTTGTGAGACCTTGAGGAAATATAGCTGAATCTCTACACCAACTCTTTTGATTAATAGTGAAATCCAGCCGATGGGCTGTTAGTGCGAAAGAGTGGACGTAGGCTTGGATTAAGCCGAACCACTATAAACCCTGTATTCTTATTCTCTTCCCTACGCTCTTTTACTTTGATTGTAACTCAGTTTGTTTACAAGAGTCTAATTTCCTTTTCGCAATCTATTGTTGATTAGAGTCGCACACTTTTCTCTGAAAATTTATTTTTGCACCTATTCACCCCCTTTAGGTGCTCGTACTAGCTTTCACAGGGGCTAGGTGTAGGATCAATTTAAATAAAGTCTAAGATTACCGGGTCCTCCCTTCCTTCTATCTTCCTTTAGCAATTGATTTTTTTTTCTTTTTTATTTCTTAACTGACTAAACCGCCATGAGGGTATTCTCAAACAGTGGACTCAATAGGAATTGTAATGGATTGATCCTTTCTATGAAATGTTTAGACAAGTTTGACGACCCAGTTGACAAGTTAGTCGCAATGACACAATGCACTTAAGAAAATTTACGCACATTTGAACACTTTTTTACATGTCTATATGTATTTGACATGTTTGTTCTAGTGGTCTATATCTCAAATAGGTCAAATATGTCCTATCATATTATAAGCTTGTCGTATTTAGGTTTCAAAATTTTGACATAATGAATAACCATGTTAAGTTTACTCAAACTTGAAAGGAGAAGTGAATTCGACCCATTCAGATCTGGTCCATTGGTTAGAGAGAAAAAAGGAGATTGGTTCAACTTAAATTTGCATATGACAAGTCAGGAAATCTCTGTCAGCCATCAAGACATCACTGTTCTGTTATGTTCTGTTCTTCAATGCCTGAAGACCAAATCTTTGCACTTTCTGCACTAAACAAGCTTCATTCTGCGCGGTGCTTTAGTAGCAAACAACTCTGCTGCTAGAACGATCTCAACAACTCGACTAGCTCGCTCAGATAGTGGCAAGAAGATCCACCATCAACTATACTAACATCGCACTTGTGCTTCAAATCCAAGACCCTCTGCCTCATCTCTTCACCTACCTTTTTCTTCATTGAATGAATTCTTATCCTTTAAATGGAGTGAAGCCACGGGGTCGAGTTCAACAATCAATCTTCGAGTTCCACGATCCACAGCAAGTTGTATTCCATATCAGTGAGAGCTGACAACTCGGCAAAGGACAGATGAGGTGGAGCCAATAATTTGTGAAAATTGACAGGCTACGCAAAATGCCTCCTGCACCCGTCTAATCCAGGTTTTCCAAAGCCGAGCCATCTGTATATTTTTAATTTATATGCAAAAAGTTCCAGGTGAGATGAAGTTCGACGATGCTAGAAATATTCTTCTTCTGCACCACAATAAAACTTGATCCGTGTGCGAAGGGGCTCTGTGAAGCTCTTCATACATGAATTAGAAATACCGACACTTTTCCAGACGTCCTGAGTGGAGGAAAAAGTCGCGAAGATCATGGAGGCCATCCTCTTTACGAAAACCACAAACATCTGCAATTCGCATTTTGCGTGATACCCTGTTAAACAAAAGCATACTCTGTAAGGAGCTTATTATGATTAATGAGCCAGAGGAAAGTCTTGATCCTAGGAACGACCCCAATCATTCTTTACTTGGAGCGAAGGAAACTTCATCAAGAGGAGGGCCACCTGGTGGCCACCGGCGAGGGTCGCACGCCCCTCCCCCAGATCTAGGTGAGCCCATCGCGGCCGAGGGCAAAGGTGGTCTCGCCAAAGACTGCAATGGCCTTTCGGACGATGGTCGCGGGTGAAGCAGCCTCGCTCAAATATGGGGAAGACTGCCTCACCCACGGTTAGCAAGGGCCCAGCCACCCTCATTGGCCACGGTTGGAAAAAAAAAAATAGAGAGAGAGGAGGAGAAGAGAAAAAAAGAAGAAAAGAATAGAAAAAACGGAAAAAATTAAAATACTTTTACAAATTGTCCGAAACGGTAAAAACTTCAGTCGGTCTTTGTTCTCGTATGAATATATATACTTAGATACATTTAGATAATGTCCAAACATATTTGACGCGTTTGTTCTAATGATCCACAGCTTAGAAAGTAGCACATGTATCATGCTGTACAATGCATTTAATAAGCATATCTCGTTTAGAATTCAAAATTGTCTTATACTAAATAAATGTGTCATATTCGAGTTAAATTAAGTTTTACACGAGATAATTATGATGAGACAAACATAAACTACCAGCCTTAATTAATCTTGAACAAGTGAAACTAGTAGTTTAGGAACAAAACAAAGATTGCTCTAACACAAATTTGCATATGATAAGCCAACAGATTTCATCGTTCCATCCGAAGCATAGCTGTTCTGTCCTGTTTCAATGCCAGAAGACCAAATCTGCACTTTCTGCAGTACACAAACTTCATACTGTTCAGTCCTTAAGTCACAAACAACTCTGTGCTGCTAGAACGATGTCAGCAACTCGACCAGCTCGCTCAGATAATGGGAAGAATATCCACCATCACCTATACTAACTTCAACCTTGCGCTTCAAATCCAAGACCCTCTGCCTCATCTCTTCACCTTCCTTTTCCTTCATCAATGTTCTAACAGCTCTTTCCACCGTCCCTCTCTCTATCTCACCCTCCAGTTTAATCCAACCTTCCATTCATGAGTCAAGTACCTCACATTCACATTTTGGTCGCCGAAGCATGGTTGACATAGGATCGGAACGCCTTCACCTATACTCTCCAAGGTGGAGTTCCATCCATAGTGGCTCCAAAACCCTCCCACCACGTCATGAGCCAGTACTTTCTTCTGAGGTGCCCATTTCACAATGCAAGCCCTGTCCTTAACACATTCTTTGAATTCTTCATCCATTGACTCGATCCATTCCGAACCTGGTATTGAGCCAGGCCTAATAACCCACAAGAAAGGCTGCTTGCTATTTGCCAGACCCCAAGCCATTTCTGACAATTGGTCTTGGTCCAGATGTGCTATGCTTCCTAAACTCACATAAATAACTGAATTATGAGTTTGCTTGTCAAGCCATGGAATGCAACCAGTATCCTCTTGCAGTAAGCTAACAGCTGAGGTAGGAGCGAGTTTGTGCAGAGGGCCTATTGGAAAAATTGGAACTTGGAACTGTTGGTGGAGCTGCGCCAGAGGTGACTCTTCCAGACAGTGAATTGTGTTGAATATAATGGCCGAAGACGATCTGATATTACTCACCAAGACTACCAACTCCAAGAAATAGTCCAAACTTCCAAAATTGGAGAGTGGTAGGTCTTTGAACCTCAGGGGTTGATGCAGGGGCACCAGAGCCTGCAACATGGAATCTAATAGAGCACAACACAAGGCATTTGTTAGTCAGCACAACGACAAGTGAGCTAGAACCCATCGACTTTGTACTTAGCGGTTTGACAACACAGAGGATAATCTGGCTTGGGTGTCAAACTTGGATGATGACAAAGAAACCAGTCTTGAAAAAAGTATAGGCATAGAGTAGACTTGTCGGATCATGGACTATAGGGCCATGATGAAGGTCACACATACAGATTTTAAAACTGCAATAAATTTTCGTCGATACATCCATCCCCACAAACAAAATGGAATACGAGCAAGATTCTCCGTGACCATAATATTAATTGAGAAAGAAATGAGTGTAACTTAAATAAGAGAAATTCAGCATGTACCTGGGATCGGAATGTGTCCTTGTGCCTTTAACTGGAGAAGAATCGGGCGGACTATGGTAGTAGCAGCACTGCTCGTGTGTAAAGCAATGCTAGGAATCTTCAAATCACGGGCAACAGCTTCCGAGAAGTACACGAGTGCATCGTAGATGATGCAGCAAATCTTGTCAACTGGCTCCATATGGTTTGTACCCCGAGTTAGGCACTCCCTAAAGCTGGACTCACAATTGACATTAAGCCTCAGCACAATGCCCATCAGATCAGGGTTTCGAACCTCTTCTTCAGACAAGCCGTCAGGTATGCATAAGAAGGTGAAATCAGGGTGAGCAGAAGAATCTGGACTGTTGAAATGTGTGTAAGCAATTGTGATGGAGAAGCCCTTGGATTTGAGGATTGTCGCCAGCTGAAGCATGGGAGTGAGGTGGCCCTGGAATGGTCCTAGGACCAGGATCAATTTCTTGCCATTTCGCCCTTCACTTTCCATCCTCTCTATCCTTTATTCAATCGAAGATATTCAGATGCTATGCGAAGTTATGCACTTGAAGACGGGCTTTTGCTGATCCAGGCTGTTTTTACTCTTGTTGGGAATAAGTGATCCCCGAAAACCCGGATTCGACACTAAATCGAACCCCTAAACTCAAGCGGAAGTGTAGCCCAAGAAAACGACACGTATCACCGATCGTAAAGCACACCACGGATTCGAGCGTACCTTGTTAGCCACAGATTAAACACCGACGCCAATGGAGGGAGAGAATTTGTCGCTGTTCAATTCGATGAAGCCTTGAAAGGGAAGAAGCGTCACTGTTCTTCCTTTTTCCTTTTTGAGAGAGAGAATACGCGGGAGAGGGAAGACGTACGTGAGAATGATTTTCAATCAACATCTTCTCTCTCTCTCTCTCTCCCTTTTATACCTCTCCCTTCCCATGGGCCATATTCCCATGGGCCGGGCCTTCTGGGCCCAGCTTGGGCGGACAGGGCCTTAAGCCCTTTAATTAATTAAATAAAGCTTTCATCTCCCACTCGCACAAGGTGGGCCGAACAGTATTCTCTTTACCTCTCTTCAACTTTCATACCGGTGAATAATCCGTGCGACCAGCATACTTTGAGAGCTCGTTGCTATACATCTGTTAGGAATATATAGCAGCTCATAATTGGGCGTCACACTCTGAGTAGATTTAGTATGCAGTACCCTAGATCGATCGATCACATTTATATCTCTCTTGATCTCTTTTAAACAATGATATATATATATTGCATTCACAATTATAATTATCACAAAGACAGTTATAATTGGTCGACCAGTGAATACAAAACCACAATGTGATTCTCCAAAATCGATCTTCCTCTTTCCTTCAAACTCTCAATTTCAGTCCAGCTTGCTTTTCTAGAAATGCCCCATTAGATCGAATCATCTCATGACCATTGGCAACACCCTAAGATAGCAAACACTAAATAGAAACCTTGAGAATAAGTAAGAGTCCTGAGGGGACTAAAAAATTGAGGAACTCTTTTCCTCAAGAGTCTCACACGTCATAAAAGTTGAGATCAAACTTTTTGCCACTCTTATTGGTCGTCTCATGCATACGTAGTATGAAATACGTATTACGGTATTAACTCCTTTCCCATGGAGCGTATGTCTACACTTTTCAATACCGTACAGATGATAGTTCAGACATACCCAATGTCTAACTTGAGTTCACGTATCTACTCAATCACAAAATTCATCGTAACTCACATCTCGGCATCTTAGACGATAAAGTAAAATATGTGGGGTATTTTACTTTCGGACATCTTCAGTATTATGTCCTCATCTTAACACCCGATTAAGGCGACATACGTGTTTTAAGCTTGAGCTCTCGATTATCACCTAGATAATAAGCTTAAAAACAATCTCATCTCTATTTATCACACAAGAAATAGAGGCGATTACCCGTGTGAGTGGGCTAATCTTATATCTGTCCGACATACTTCTCAACTTAAAAATAATGCACCGAGCATTAAGATGCATAAAGATCATACAAAGATTCATAGGCATTAATCAATGAAAAACAAAATCTCATAAATGTGAACAACTCGGGGAAATTACAATTCAAGACATCGAGACTCTACGCAATCCTAGAGATTTTACATGACCACAAAACACATCTCTAGGTATTGGCTTTGTCATAGGATCTGCTACCATTCTATGCGTAGATATGTACTGTAAGTTCACATCTTTTCGTGCAACCATATCTTTTACAAAGTTATACTTGGTATCTATATGTTTGGTCTTGCCATGATATTTTGGATCTTTGGTGTACGCTATAGCTGCTTGGCTATCACAGTTAACTAATAATGGATTTGCAGCTTTCTCAATAATACCTAAATGATCCAAAAATCTCTTAAGCCAAACTCCTTCTTGTACTGCTGCTGATAATGCCACGAACTCAGCTTCCATCGTGGATAAGGCTATACACGTTTGCTTCTTACTGCTCCATGATATGGCGCCATTGTTCAATAAGAAAGCAAATCCAGGTAGATTTTCTTTCATCTAAATCTCCTCCCCAATCAGCATCGAATAGCCTTCAAGTCGCAGATCCTTTCCTTGGTAATTCAACTTGAAATCAGCGTTCCTTCGGATACCTCGGTATTCTTTTGACGGCTTTCCAATGTCTTGGACCTGGATTGGATTGGTATCTACTCACCATTCCAACTGCAAAACATATGTCGGGTCTTGTACACATCATAGCGTACATCAAGCTCCCAACAGCACTAGCATAAGGAACATTTTTCATTTGTTCCTTCTCTTGTGGAGTCCCCCGGACACGATCTATGGCTCAATCCTTCACCTTTTGCAATAGGAGTGTCTATGGGTTTACGAGTCTTGCATACGAAATCGTTCAAGAACCTTATTTATGTAGGTTTCTTGCGAAAGAGACAACGATCTCTTCGAACGATCCTCGAAATCTTAACTCCAAGAATGTATGCAGCCTCACCCATATCCTTCATCTCAAAGTTAGAAGACAACCATCTCTTGACGGTACTAACCAACTCCATATTGCTTCCGGCAATTAGTATATCATCAACATATAATGATATGATCACAAATTGATCCTTGGATCTTTTGATATATACACAATGATCCTCATCAATCATTGTAAAATCATATGCCATTATGGCATTATGAAAACGTATATACCATTGTCTTGATGATCGCTTAAGACCATATATCGACCTCAAAAGTCGACATACTTTTTCTTCTTGGCCTTTCACTATGAAACCAGCAGTTGTTCCATATATATTTCTTCCTCTAATTCTCCATTGAGGAAAGCGGTCTTTACATCCATCGATGTAACTCAAGATCCGACTAGTCACTATTGCCGAATAATGCGAATCGAGGTAAATCTCACTACGGAGAAAACGTATCTTCATAATCAATTCCTTCCGTTGATTATACCCCTTCGCCACAAGGCGAGCCTTATGCCTTTCTATCGAGCCATCAGCCTTTCGCTTTATTTTGAGAACCCATTTGTTCCCAATAGCTCGCGTCCTTTTGGAAGATCAACCAGTTCCCGGACTTGGTTTGATTCCATTGACTCCATTTCCTCTTCCATTGCATTAATCCATTTTTCTTTACTAGGGCACTTCGAGCCTCATCGATATTTCTTGGCTCATCCTCATCTTGTGGAGCAACCATAAAAGTTTCCCCTTCAATGTCAAAACGTCGACGGGGAATACTTTGGCGACTTGTTCGCCGTACGGGAGATTGTACACTTTGCACATCATTCCCTATTGTGCTCCCACTTGGATGAACACCACTAATATCATTATCTTGATCCAAAGTCTCAAATAGGGAGTGATCTTCCCCTATTTCGCCCTTCTTAGGAAACTCATCCTCTAAGAATGTGACATCTCGTGATTCAAATTCAGTTATACTCCCACTTTCCTGCTCACCAATGAACACATACCCTTTCGAGTGTTCCGAGTATCTTATGAAAATACTCTTCTTTCCTCTAGGACCTAATTTCCCAAACTTGTGAGAGGACTCATGTGTATAGGCAGCACAACCCCATGGCTTAAGAAAACTTAAGTCCGGTTTTCTACCCGTCCATAACTCATATGGAGTGGAAGTAAGCGATTTGGAAGGCACCCGGTTAAGTATATACGCAGCGCTTAACAATGCATCACTCCAAAAGGTGATTGGTAAGTTAGCATGCGCCATCATAGACCTAACCATTTCTAGTAGGGTTCTGTTTCTTCTTTCCGCAACACCATTTTGTTGAGGAGTATATGGAATAGACAACTGTCTTTCTATTCCTTTTTCATCACATAATTTTCTGAACTCATCGATAAATATTCTCGACCTCGATCGGATCTCAATGCTTTTATTTTCTTGTCTAATTGATTTTCTACCAGGTTTATAAACCTTTTGAAACAACTTATTGCTTCAGACTTGTGAGAAATCAAATAGACATATCCGAATCGAGTATAATCATCAATAAAGGTGATGAAATAAACAGCCCCATGCCTTCCTCTCACATTCATTGGACCACGACATCGGAATGGATTAAATGTAGAGGAAATTCAGCTCTTTTTCCTTTTCCAAATGGTTTTCGTGTTGCTTTCCCTTCCGGCAATGCTTACATACGGGCAAATCGACTTTTCCAATATTGCCCAACAAGCCCTCTTTGGCTAGTCTATTCATACGCTGTTGGCCAATGTGACCAAGTCTAGCATGCCACACATTCACATCATTATCATAAGTATTAGTAGATGTGATAAGGGAATAACAAACATTAGCATTAACATAATCAACATCTAATACAATAAAACCATTTAGAAAATAGCCACAACCATAGTAATTTGTATTTAAAAACAAATTCACACCTCTACTACAGAAGTTCATACAAAAACCTAATCTGACCAACACTAATACAGACACTAAATTCCGACGAATCTCCGGAGCATACAGCACATCATGAAGGAACAAAGTGCGTCCACCGCGCATATTCAGTTGGCATGTGCCAATTCCTTTCACTTCAGCTCTGGAGTTGTTTCCCACATAGATCCACTTAGTTCCAAAGTAGGTACTCGTCGAATTCCACGAAGGATCCTCTATCCTTCGCTACATGGTCCGTCGCCCCCGAATCCACAGTCCACAAAGGATTAGACTCGATCAAGAACACGAACTTGACACATAAGTAAAGTTCTGAAAAGTACAAGGGGTGCATACCTTCTTTGGCTCACGACAGTCGCGAGCATAGTGACCCTTCTTGTCACAGTTGTAGCATTTCACCCTTGCTAGCTTTTTCATGTGAGGACGTTTTCCTCTATCATGTTGGTCAAATTTGGGTTTCTTCCCGAAGGACCAGCTTCTTCCTTGCCTTTCCCCTTATCAAACCGGCTAGGGCGCTTGCGCTTGAGCACGAAGCTCCATTTGAGCTAGAACTTGCATGATATAGATCGGCATCCGGCTTAGCCGCCAACAGCGGTCCTCTTCCAGCTCAAGATGACGCAATGCATCCTCAAATGTTTTGATATTCTCATTGTGAGTCGGTGCACCTTCATATGCTCCCAACTCGAGGCAAGGAACGAATCACTGCTTGCACCTGTTGTTCATCTGTGAGGACATGGCCAGCGTCTCTCAGCTCAGTTATCATATTTGACATCTTTCTAAGATGTTGCTTCATGGTCTGACCATGAGGCTTCTTATAAGAGTCAAATCTGATAGTTAGCTGCCTCAGTCTAGTCACCGAAGTATGACCAAACCTAGCTTCCAGTGCCTCCCACATTTCCTTGGCGTTGTCAAAACGCCGAAACTCTCGCATGACATCATTTTCCATGCTGCTCAGCAACGTGATGCGAGCTAGAGAGTTCATTCTTTTCCACGCAAGAAAAGCTTCTTTGTCCTTTTTGTGCTGTTCAGTGGGTCCCTCTTCAGGTTCTACCATGGTCATGACAAGAGCCTCAAGTGATTCTTGCTCTTCCAAAGACATACTTGGATTTTCATTTGCCGATTTCATAGTTGTCTCCGAGTAAGTTTTTCACCTTTGTTCAACTCAGCAACTATGCTTTTAGTGGCTGAAGCCATTGATCGAACACATCGAGACAAATATGCACGAATTATTAATGCCTATCATTTATGCATCCCTATTTGCATAGACTCATCATATTAATGAATAATTTCAAGTCGGGCTTCGAATCAAAAGGTCACTACGTTTCCAATCATCCTCCAAAAATCCTAACTTAAAATTATCATTAATATAATTGTCATATGCAAAATAAATTCTATGAAGTTACAAAACTTCTATAACTACCCATAGCTAATTACCCACAAAGAACAAAAGAATTAACAAAAGCAACAAATAATTGAATTCCACAATAAAACAATAATGCTTTCAATCAATACAAATAGGTAGTAATCATTACATAATATGTTCACAAATCACACTTAACATATATCGTTAATACAACTAACACCAAGTCAACACACGAACTGGGAAAGATCCTATTTTCTTCAATTTCTTGATCTTTTCTTTTGAAACAATACAGTAATATTCATTTGCAAAATCCATCACAATTTTCTTATAGGAAGCAGCTCCGTTGACATCCCATATGCGATTCAACACATCTTGCCATTCAAAAAGTGGAAGAGTGCATATGAAAAATCGCACCATCTCTGATCAGACATTGGACGACCATTCCATATGATCTGTTGAATTTTCGCGTTGACTTCAAGGACGTGATCAATTAAGTCACCGCTCTCCCATCGATGATCGGTCACAATTTATCGAACTTTAAACTGACAAATTTCCTTTTGTTCATCGATCGCTCGCGAATAGGTGTGCGCACCCTCGGGGAGGCATTGTTCCCAACAAATGCAGAACAAATAAGGGATTACATATAATCCACATAGACTTAATTGAAAAAGAAACACATTCTTTTCCTCTTTTTTTTTTTTTTTTTTTTTTTTTTTTTTTTTTTTTTTTTGGGGTCAACGGTCAAAGTCAACGGTCAACGGTCAACGGTCGTCGGTCAACGGTCAACGGAGGTCAACGGTCAAGGTCGCCGGTCGACGGACCGGTCGGACCGGACAGGCCGGTCGGACCGCTCGGGCCGGTCGGACCGGGTCGAACGGATCGACCGCACGTGCCGTGCGCGTGCGCAGGATGACGTCACGCAGACGTCATTCGGCACGTGCCGGGCGCGTGCCTGTCCGCGGTCGGGTCGGGTCGAATTCCGGGTCGGGTCGTCGGGTCGGTGAACCGACGTCATTGCTGACGTCATCGATGTCGTCACCCCAGCGGTTATTTACCGTTGGGTGACGTCATGATGACGTCAGCACGCGTCGGTCCGCGGACCGGCGCGTGCCGGTTCGCCGGCCGGCAACGCGCGCGCGCCGATTCGCCGACCGGCGCGTGTGCCGCACGCGCCTGGCGATCGAGCGCCTCCGGGCGCGTCGCGCCCACGCGCAGCGCCTTCCGGCCGCGCGTGTGGGCGCGTGCGGCGGCTCCCGGCGGCGTTCGACACGTCGCCGGACTCGTCTCGACGTCGCGCTTCTTCCTGTGCAATCAGACTTTGATTTCGACTTACGAAAAGTCGGAAAAATGGCCGAAGAAGTCTCGGGTGTCGGGATTGCTCGCCCGATCCGTACGGCCGAAGGTATTTTTTGCGAAAATCAATCAAAAACACATCAAATTGATCGGGAAAACGTGAACCTGGCTCTGATACCAATGTTGGGAATAAGTGATCCCCGAAAACCCGGATTCGACACTAAATCGAACCCCTAAACTCAAGCGGAAGTGTAGCCCAAGAAAACGACACGTATCACCGATCGTAAAGACACCACGGATTCGAGCGTACCTTGTTAGCCACAGATTAAACACCGACGCCAATGGAGGGAGAGAATTTGTCGCTGTTCAATTCGATGAAGCCTTGAAAGGGAAGAAGCGTCACTGTTCTTCCTTTTTCCTTTTTGAGAGAGAGAATACGCGGGAGAGGGAAGACGTACGTGAGAATGATTTTCAATCAACATCTTCTCTCTCTCTCTCTCTCCCTTTTATACCTCTCCCTTCCCATGGGCCATATTCCCATGGGCCGGGCCTTCTCGGGCCCGGCTTGGCGGACAGGGCCTTAAGCCCTTTAATTAATTAAATAAAGCTTTCAACTCTATTTGAAAGTCTAATCAGATGAGAAGTAATGGGATGGAGGATGCGAAGACCCAGCAATGAATGATAACAAGCAGGTCACTCCTAACGTTCAATTTGCACAAGCTAGGAATGGAAGCATGTTGTAAACGTATGTGGTCAAGTTTGACCCGGCATTTGCTGAATATTTAGAGAAGCTCGCTCTCTCTCCCTGTGGTCAAGTTCGACACGCCTTTAATGAATATTTAGAGAATCTCTCTCTCTCTCTCTCTCTCTCTCTCTCTCTCTCTGGCTTGTGCTTCTTGGCAGCTGTCCTGGTTCACAGCATCTTGATTCAGATAATTTGGGATAAGTACACTAATGGTGCCATAAGTTGTGTACGACGCTCACTTTGGCGCCAAAAGTTTCTGTCGGATCACTTAAGTGCCAAATTGGAGGAAAAACGCTCACTTTGGTGCCACCGGCGAAAGATTCCGACCAAAATGATTTTTTTTTTTTAAAAAAAAAATTGATAAGCCTTTAAATGACGTCGTTTTCAGTCCTCCTTAAGAAAACGACGTCGTTTTGCCGTCCTACGTGGATGGCTTCATGGAAACGACGCCGTTTAGCTCACATGGGGAAGAAATTAGGGTTTTGGCGAGGTCGAAGCCGTGGCCGTCGTTGGGGTTGGGGTCGGAGTCGGGGTCGAAGCTGCGGCCGCCGAGTGGCCATCACCGAGGTTGGGGTCAAAGCTACAGCCGTCGAGTGGCCATCGTCAGGGTCGAGGTCGGGGTTTGAGCCGCGGCCAACGTCGCGGTCAGGGTCGAAGTCGAGGTCGGAGCTACGGCCGCTGAGTGGCCATCGTCGGGGTCGGGGTCGAGGTCGAGGTCAGAGCCGCTGCCATTGAGTGGCCATCGTCGAGGTTGGGGTCAAGGTCGGGGTCGAAGTCGTGGCCGCCGAGCGCAAGGACCGTTGAGGACGGCGACGGCCGAAGATTAGGGTTTTGAATTGAGGGAGACACCAAACGGCGTCGTTTTGTTGTTTGGATGCTGACTCAGCTCTCCGACGAGCCACGTTGGCGTCAAAAATTAATAAAAGAAGCCCATGTCGGATTTCCGGCCAATTTCGTCGGAATTGGCACCAAAGTGAGCGTTTTTCAAATTTTTTGGCATTTAAGTGATCCGACGGAAACTGTTGGCACCAAAGTGAGCGCCGTACACAACTTATGGCACCATTAGTGTACTTATCCCCAGATAATTTATTTGGATGAGTAATTAAAGGGAATATCACGTCAATCCTCTTCCCTGGCTGGTCCTCGTGAACTAGTGGATAAAATATACACTGCTGGCTAGGAAAATCCCTAATAATTCCTGAAGTGAAGCCAAACAAAAGACAAGCGAACAAAATCATGAAGTAAAGCAAAGATTCCCTCTGGCAACAAATCCCGAAGTTGAACTATGAGCGACTTCGTCTCTGAATAAGTCGGTGGAATGAAGCTTGACTTTGCACGACGCAAGGGATTGATTTCTGCTCGGGTTTGGAGTTTCTTGGGAATTTGCTTGCTTTCTGGATCCTTGTCGGAAGGAAAGGGATGTGCTGGGTATTTATGGGGAGAAGAGGAGGTCTCCTCGTGTGTTCATGAGATTTCCGGAACAAGATGTAAGACTGAGTGAGCGTTCTGGTTATGGGCTTCAAGCTCTTTCTCGACACTGCGTAACATGTTCAACTACTTTGCCTTCTCTTACCCTTCCTCATATTTGTCTTTTAATTATGCTCCTTTTTGCCATCGTGCATTCACATTTAAAGATCATTTTAATAATCGAAAATAATTGATTTGGTTGAGCGCCATCTCATCGTTATATCGTGTGATATAGGTGTTATACAGAATGTTGTTGTTCAACTTCAATGATCCTCCGTTCAAAAAATAAAAAAAATAAACTTCAATAATCCTAGAAATAATCAAAATCATACGTTACTCATCATTGGCCCCTTTTTAATCGCTTAAGCGTTTTTTTTTTTTAAAAAAGACACGGCTCCTCTAATGATGAGAAAAGCAAGAAAGCGTCGAGAATTCAATCCCAAATTTTGTTGTTCATGGTTATGGCCCTCCTTGTCACACCTCGATCCTCAAGCCCATGCCCATTCCTCGGTGGTCGATAAAAATTTGTGACTTCCCAATATGAGTCGCCAACCCTTTCATTTTCTTACACATGCGAAAGCAAATAACAAATCTCCTGACAGTAACCATCTCGGGATAGAAAAGCAGGACAACAGATTCAAAAACAACACATGCTTTTATAAATCAACTGAATCATGTACAAGTCTATAAACATAAGACTTCAAAAAACTAGCTCTCAAAAGGAGCTATCCTATCTGACCTACACCTCAGATCCCTTCAGCTCGGCTCCAGATCCTCCACTTTACGATCCTGAAAAGTTAAAGCCCACAACGAGGTGAAATATAAATCTCAACGATTTCATGCTCTAAACCCCAATTAGAAGGATAATACATCTAGAATCGTTTTAACCACATAACCACACAATTAGAACAGAGGACTCATCTCACCTCAGTTTCCTCCTACATGTTAGCACAATTCATATGTCATATAAGTGCAGTAACAACACCTGAGCATTTGGAACGTCTCGTTCAATCTTAGTCAATCAATTGAATCAACACCATTAATCCATCATTCAATCAACAAATCCACAAGAGTCCCGATTATAAGGCTAAATCGTTATGACACGTTTCATTCTGTGTCACACAATTTCGTCTCATAATCAGGTGCGAGTAAATCATATTGGTGGTTCCATCTACACCCGATATATATTCTCAACATTTTAATTCAATATTCCCACTCAAAATCAAACTCAAGGTTGTAGAGGTGATCCTACATGAAGCCTGGTCATCATGCGGTACTTAATTCTTGACCACAGATAACAATACTATAAGGCACTAGAGGTAACTCACACGAAATCTTGCTATCGTGTGATACTTAGTCCTTTATTGCACTAGGCACTAGAATAAGGCACTAGAAATGTGTGATATCCTGATTTTCAGGTTTTGATTTCGATTGGATAAGTTGGGCATTTCAT
This sequence comes from Eucalyptus polyanthemos subsp. polyanthemos, assembly GCA_017140185.1. NCBI lineage: Eukaryota > Viridiplantae > Streptophyta > Magnoliopsida > Myrtales > Myrtaceae > Eucalyptus > Eucalyptus polyanthemos. Next base: position 30,217,192 of record CM029466.1, on the reverse strand, counting down.
CGACATGCTTATAGGGCTATTTTCAGAGTTGATCACTCTCAGAATAACTAGATTAGCTAGGTAAGCTATTAAGGAATTCTAAGGCAATAGACTTGAGAATTCGACCAAGAATCGATTTCTCGATCGTGCTCATCTTTAAAGGCCGTTATGGCATAGTGTAAAACCAATTTGAGATCAAAGATAGGTCAATTCGATTGAGATGTGTGGCCGATCGTGGGTGACTCCACTAAATTAGAAAATTCTCGTCGATCGGCACTAGATTTTCTTATTGTTTTGGTACCCTATGCCCATAATTGAATCCTCGAGATCTTCACGACAATCAAAAGTTGTCAATGTGTTGAGTGGGTTCATTGTGGCTCGAAAAAATCGACCATGAGTCATTTGTCCTAAAAAGTTCTGAAAACTACCCGGTAGCCTAGGTCACGCTAAAAAAGCGCCGATTGGAAATTAACCATCAATTTGAGTTCAACTTCATAAATTGAAAATTCTATCATATCACAATAAATTCTAGGACCCATGACTCAGTCTTAGAAGATTTTTCTGACAACCGAGACTTTTTGGGAAAAAGTCGGTTTATGACCGTTTTTGTTCAATCAAAGCCGAGGATTATTGTTGGTCGCAAATTTGAGAAGCATGATGAATATATGGGTGAGGAAAAATGCTAAGATGATCAATGATGCATCAATTGAATTATAAAGGTCAAATGAGATTGAATCAAGTGAGGAATGGTGTCCAATGGAAAGAGATTTATACCAAATTCGTAACATCCCTCAACCCACAACATTTGGACCAATTCAAGGGTCTTCTAGAAGGGAAAATGAGCTGGAAATGGCAAGTGGATGACAATCCTTGAATGTTAGCTTCTTAGACAAGCTTTGGGGGACAATTTTTTGGAAAAACTTGGCCATGTGGCCCTTGTCTCCCCTCATCTCTATCTCTTCTCTCCCTCACCCTCTCTTAGCCGACCATACATTCTTCCCTCCCTCCATTTTGTGTGAAACCAGTAGCTGGAGAAGAAGTTGAAGTCACACACCACCTGGAAGCCGGATCGTTGCCTCATCGTCGCCAGTTCGCGCGCCGCCACCCGTGTGTGCTCCGCCGCACATGCCGCCCCTTGCCTACCTCCCTCACGCTGTTTAGCCCTCTGTCCAGCCATCCAAGCCTATGTTTAGCTGCTGCAAGTGATCGAGGAAGCCTCCCGAGCCACTGATTTGGACTCGAAACCACCCCATTGTCCATCCCCGAGCCTTCCCGCACCAAACCAACTTGTTTGCTTCTATTTTTGCAGCTCAATCAGACCAGAATTTTGTGGGTTTCCAATAGGTTTCTAGGCTCACTTCGAGGGTGTTCTAGGCCTCGAACCCTAGGACCGCTTTGGAGTTAAATATCCCCCATGATGTTCCCAACGTTTCAATCCAAGTGGATTGTAAAACATGTGAGTTTAGCTCACTAATCCTCACTTAGTAGACTAATGATGCTTAAGGATTGATTAGTGTTAATTAGGTAGGATTAGGTGGCTAAATTAGAGTATATTAGTGATTATTAGTCAATTGCAATGCATGTTAGGTGGTTAGACATAGTCATTAGGAAGTAGAAATGCTCTAGGGTTTATTGGATGTCTCTTGGGATTTTTCCCGACCCGTCTCGGGCTCCAATTAGACATTACAAGCCTAAGTTGGATTTATTAGTATTTATTAATTAATTTTTGTAGTTATTTAATTAATTAATTTTTTTTTTCGGAAATAAGGCTAGGATAACCAACGATCGAAATTTTATACTGATTGTCGTGGTGCAGCTCGTTTATTTATATGAGTCCTACGTTGTGTTGAATTGAATTAATTGTGAAATTTTAGGAATTATTCCTAAATTGAGTAAATTTAAATAATTGATTGGTAAATGGCCGGGTATGGGTATATAGCGCTAGTAATGCTTTGATAGGCTATAAAGTGGAGAAAATCGTGAGAATAAATCAAATATACTATTGGCTAGGACCAATCGGGTACGATGCTATCGAGTATACTAAAGTTGAGAAAGAATTATGGACATATGTGGCTTAGTGATTAAGTACATCACCTTGGCAAATAGGTCGCCTAAGAGAATGCATGTGCTTATAGACATATGTGGCTTGATGATTAAGTACATCACCTTGGCGAATGGGTCACCTGAGAGAATGCACATAAGTTGTTTATTATATATATATCACCTGGAAAAGACACGTACCTCAGTAATTAGTACGTCGTCTTGGCGAAAACAGCGCCTTAGAGAATGCACGTGATCGATGATCGGTACGTCACCTTGGCGAACTTGGTGCCTTAGAGAATGCATGTGACTCGGCAACTAAGTACATCACCTTGGCGAATAGATCGCCTTAGAGAATGCACATGGCTCGGTGACTAGTTATATACTATTTAGAATATTATATAGTATGGATGGGAATAACCAAGAGATGGTCTAGTTGACATGTAATCGACTAGGTCGATTTAATCGATATTTCAATCTGTTGTGATTGTTTGGGTGCCTATTGAACTGTACTGATTTGCAGGTTGGGACTAAGGCCAAGGTAAGTCCTTTGGCTCGTGTCGTGCATAGGCAACCCTAAGGTGTATTGGTTTCCTAATCGGATCTTAAGAAGTAGAACTTGCTGAAACGTTATCTCACTGGTTATTGAATAATCATTTTCAGGTCCTTAGACAACATTGGTCAATCTCTTTGTATTTGTTGCAGACTTGGTTTTATGAACTTGTGATTTAAAACATAACTTGACCATTCGTCTTGTATATATTTGTACTATGGTTTGTAATATATATAAGTGTGGTTGTTTTTTAAAGTTTAGCATTTGGAGTCCTACTTTTCTATCACATTGTTTTATTGTCTCGGGGTTTTATAATTGCTTCTACATGTGCATATTTAAAATAAAAGGATCGACGATACGTTTTGAGATATCACTAGCAATCGACCAAGGGTGAACAATGAACCCATACCCGAGAATCGGGGCATGACAAGGTGACTCACACAAAGTCTTATTCTCGTGTAGTACTTAGCCATTCACTATGCATGACAATACTACAAGGCTGTAGAGGTAATTCCCATGCAACTCAGGTCATCATGTAACACTTAACGTTTGGCTACAATAAGCAATGGTATAAGGCACTAGAAGTAACTCACACGAAATCTTATACTCGTATAGTACTTAGTCCTTTACCCGCTCACAACCCATCGGGTTCCCTTAACCGGACATATATCACCTCAACTTTCAATAATCAACACGCCCTGACTATAAACCACCACACAATTATTAACTCACGGCCAAGGGCAATGTGCTTCGCACTTAAATTCCTCAATTAAAATAATGTCTTGGCCTATTTTTTTCGTGTTAAAATACCTGATAAAAATAATCGTGTGTGGATACACAATTGGCCTAAGCAAAAAATGCAATATTTTTCTTTTAGAAAATCTCACTATTTATATAGTGTCTGAAAACCTTTTTGGTGTTAAAAATTGTTGCCCCTGCATTTTTTGGTTAAATATCGAAATTACTCCATTTTTGGAATAAATACCCAATATTAAAAATTTCACTTAATTTGCACAAATCAACACTAAATTGAATGAACCACGCTTACCATTGCAATCGGCACGAAATTCCGATCACCGGCTATCCCGGTCTAATTTCCGAGAAATAACTAATTAATTAAATAATCATGGAAAGTAATTAATAAATACTAAAAATGTACACTTAGGCCTAAAAAGTCTAATTAAATACCCATTCAGGTTCAGAAAATTTCTGAACCAATCTAGATAAATAATATAATCTATCTAGATGCTAATTTAGACATTCTAACCACCTAACATGCATAATTAACTAGTTAAATCACAAATCTAATCTAACTAACCACATAATCCCTAATTAACTTAAACTAAACATCCCTTAAACATCATTAGCCTACTAAGTAGAGTTTAGTGCATAAAATCACCGGTTTAATGCGAAAACCGATCCATTGTGATGGCGGCGCGACGATGGCCGAAACTTGAACTTTCGACAATGCCAATGGACACTTAGACCAGGCCAAAAAGGCCTTGAAGCCCACATCAACTGCTAGGCCTGGTCCTGGGCTTGGGCTGAGATGCACGAGCTGCTGGGCTGACTTCAGTGGGCTGAAGTTCACGAGCTGCAGCAACTGAACTTGCGAGCTTCGAAAAGAGTGAAGAAAAAAACGCGTGGGCTGAAGCTAGGCTTGATTCTAGGCTGGCTTCGATTCTAATTCAAAGGGTAGCTGGGCTGCGGAGAGTTGGGCTGAACGACGGAGAACGGACTTGACTTGTGTTGAAGAAGCTGTTGGGCACGTGGGCTGATCACTGGCAGAAGAAAGAAACGGCAAAGGAGAAGCTGGCTTTGGTGGGGTTGACTGCTGCAGGGAGACGGACAAGTGGCAGTTGCGGTGATGAACGGTGGACAAGGCAGCATGAAAATCGGTGGAGATGGGCTTCGAGTCAGTGGGTTGAAGTCAACGTTGGGGGAAAATTTGCTAGGTTGACTCAGCCAAATGAAGCCACGCGAAGAGGGGCAGGGGAAACGCGAGCTGGCATGAGATGCTTCAGTCGTGATGTTAAAAGAGTGGCAAAGGAGCAAATGAAATCAGAGCTGAAGCAGCGAGGGAGAGAAAAAGTAGAGGAATTGTGGGGCGCTGGTCTTCGTGGCAGTTGAACGGTGGTGGTGATCGAGCGGTGGAGAGGACAGAATGAAGGAAATGAAGCTACAGGATTAACACTTGGGCCTTCGAGGGAGTTGGAGTTGACTGGATTAGGCTGCTTCGTTGGCGTTGAGTCGGTGGGAGTAGGGAAGACCGATGAGTGGAAATCGCAGCAGGGGGGGGGGGGGGGGGGGGGGGGTGCCTTCGACAAAATGAAAGAAAAGCAGACAAAACAGAAAGCAAGGCAAAATGGACGAAGTCTTCAGCTGAGGTAGAAAATTATGAAGAAGTTGAAGACGGGCAAGGCGTGCTCGAGAAGCTGGATGAGAGAGAGAGGGGCAAACAGTCAAAGGATTATCTCAAATAATCAATGCTTGGTCCCCCTAGTCTCCAATCTTATTCCTCATGTCCCAAATTACTTTCTTGTATATTAATTCCACAACTAAACTAATTTGAAGCCAAAATTCCAATCGACAAACCAACCTCCGAATTTCCTTATTTTTGGACTTCAATTTCTTCGCAATCCTCTCCAATTTTGTGACAATCTAATTTTCCACGTCTGTTTTCAATTGAATAAATCGAGCTTTTTATCAATGTGCCTATTATGCTATTTTCTGAGCCAATCACTCATAAGATAATTAGACTATTTGGGGAGGTCATTAAGGGATTTTAATGCAACAGGCTTGAGAATTCAATTAGGAATCAACTTCTCGATCGTGTTAGTCTACAAGGGTCATTGCGTCACAGTCAAAAATCTATCAGAGACCGAAGATAGATTGATTCGACTAAAGTATATAATTAGGCGTGGGTGATTCCATATAATTGCAAATTCTTGTCGATCGGCACTAAACCAATTTTTCTGTTGTTTTGGTACTCAGTGCTTGTAATTGAAATCTCAAGATTTTCACGACAACTAAGAGTTGCCAATGAGTCCAAGATGTACATAGTGGTTCGAAAATCATCGACCGCGGGTCAATTGCACCAAAAATTCCTCAAAATAACTCGATAGTTTAGATAATGTTAAAATCGCATCAGATTGAAATTAACCGTGAAATTTAATCTGATTTCAGAAATTGAGAATTCTACCATATCACAATTAATTCTAGGAACGTCGATGCATCCTCTCAAGATCTTTTGACAAACTTGAAATTTTGATGGGAAATTCAAATTGCAGCAAGTTAAGTGAATATGGAAAATGCCATAATTTAAATGGATTTTTGGTCTTCAATGTGAAACCATTGGAGATGGGAATTATGAGGATTTAATTGAGGCCTTATCTTTGTTATCTAAGGCTATTAAATGGCAAAGTGAAAGAAAGAAAGAATGTAATGTAAAGTCTTCAAATTCGGAGGTCTACATGCACAAGGGGAATTCAACTTCATTTGGGGTGCATGTGGGGATGGATAGACTCATTTGGGAGTGGTAGGTCCCTTGAGAGTGAAAGGACCTTATATTCCATGGAAAACAGACTAAGTGTGGAAATATGGAGGGGGGGCCTCCATGGTCTATTGTTCTCTCTTCTCTCTCTCCATCCGTGTGAACCTTCCCTCCTCCTTATGTCGTGCAACCGCTTCTCTCTCTCTCTCTCTCTCCCTTTCTCTTTCTTTCCTTTTCCTCTCTTTTTCCCTATAGAAAATTTCCTTGTCTTGTTCTTCTTTAAGTGTTTGGCCTCCCCCAATCCAGTTGTCTTTCATGCTCCATTTCTCCTGGAGTTGGCCTTTGGTTGCTGATCAGTCACCCCCACTTGCACACCGGCAGCTTGCCAAAACCGGCGTGACCCCTGCATCTTTACGTCGGAAACTCAACACCTCTATCTCACCATTGTTGTCGCCACTCCACAGCTCACCCATCCTCTCTCTCGAATCACCATCCCCACTGTAGAACCCTGCCTCTTCACCGTTGCTGTTGCCTTGCTACCGGAACTTCAATGGCGTCGAACCAGCCTACCAACCGGCCAGTCAGCGCCATTACGCTGCTGCCTCGCCCTCATAGAGCTCGCGCCACCGTTGCTCGACTTGAATCAGCCAAGAAGACGGCTTCCCAATAGTAAGCCGAGGGTCTTGCAAGCCTGTGCCAGGCCAACCGGACCCCCTCCGGCACCATCGGAGGCCAAAGCCTAGTTACCATTGCTCCGCCACCGCCAAAAGTTATTAGCTTTTAATTTAGGTGAGTTAGTTTCCTAATTATTAATTAGGAGTTTATTACACTTATTATGTGTTGGATCAGGCCTAATTAAGATTAGCAATTAGTTTGGTTAGGGTAAAAATTAGTTAGCTAAGTTAATTGGGAGAACTAGGTAGTTAGACAAGTTAGTTAAGGTAGTTAGACTATTTAGTTAGGGATTTGAGTATTTAATTAAATAGTTCGCCTAGGAGGTTATTATAAGGCATTAATGTAGCTAGACATTTTAATAAGTGGGTCAAGTTGTGATCAATTTTAATTGGTAGTGAAATTTGATAATCGGTAATTAATGAAATAATTAATTTAAATGATTTAATTATAATTTAATCAATTATTTAATATTCTTTGGAAATTATACCGGGATAGCCGGTGACCAGAATTTCATGCTGATTTCAATAGTACGTTCAATTTATGCCATTGACTATTAAATTGTGCAATTGAGTGATGGTTGTTAATTGTGAATATTTAATTCAAAATGGCGGAATTTTGGTATTTAATTAAAAAAATACCATGTGTCAAGTTTTGGACACCGAAAGTGTTTTTAAGTACTATATCAAATAGTAGGATTTAAAGAGATGATACAAATTTTATGGTTCGACTGACCGTGTCCCCACACACGATTATTTTACCATATATTTCTAATATGAAAACAATAGGCCAGGATCACTATTTTAATTGAGACATTTGAGTGCGATACACGATGTCTTGGGCCAAAATTGAATGAATGCATGAATGATATGAGATGCCGTCACAAGCTTTTGAGGCCGAATGATGCTCCTTCAGGAATGCCCTAAGTCAACAGATGCCGGTCACAATGGATGCTGGGTCGATGCTCCTTTGAGGAATGCCGTCTAGATGTAGACATTGCTGTGCTCGATGGTGCAAGACAAAACCTGGTTAAGCAAGAAGACCACTGACTGTTGAGTCGGTCGTGACCAATGTGTCATAATCTGTAACAAGCAACTATGATGTCCCAAGGCGTCACGTACTAAGCACAAGCGGAATCATATCTTTATAATTATCATTATCTTCCTAACTGGTAATATCCTTTAGATAACCCTAGTGTTTACCATTGAAGGTTAGCATGTATAACATGGATTATTTAAAATCTCAAGTTTATATTATGAGGTTATCCGGCAATCATTCTATCTTCAATTCAAAAGTATTGGCCAAATCATTAATGCACATAAACAAGAACACAAGAAACTTCATTACTTCTTTTCATTATCAGGGCTTACAAAATTTATCAACCTAGACTCTTTCCATGTTCATCACCTATATATACAACATATACATTACAAAAGTAAGGCATAACCCAAGCCAGGGATAAAGGGTGAGAGTATCTACTCCACGAGTTCCCACACAAGCCCGCATCTAACAAAAAACAAAAGTTAGTCAGCTTCTACAAGATCAAAGGCGTCTAGGCGCCGTCCATCCCCACTCATGGTCCTCCTGCTCCAAAGGGTAAATGTCCAAACATCTCCCCTTCATGGTTGATAAACCATGCAACGAACATCATCGGTATCAACTCAGCCCTACCATCATCCATCCATAAAGTCGTCTCATACTTTGAGAAAATCATGTCAATATTGGGATCATACACGTCATGAAGAGAAACATCAAGACGCACTACTGCCTTGTATCAAGCTACTGGCAGTACATCCATGCTATCAATTTGAAAATGTAAGGTATGAGCAAACAACCTTACCCAATAAAGAATGATAAAACTTTAACTTAAACAATCCACAGCCATCAAGATTACAAGAGAATCATCAAATAATTTAGGATGCTAAAGGAAGTATATCACAAGCATAAACAATTGGATATTGACACGTTATGTATATAATCACCTTATGAGCATCCACTTCTAGGCTTACCTTTTCTCAAGCTCAATCTCATATCAAGATGTAATGCAACAATAACAAATGGACTCACTCACCAAATAGAATTATATTTAGTGTGCACATGATCCACCCTCAATCAATTACTAATCAGAATTCAACCGGCCCGATCGAGTCACTTCTGGAAGTTACCTTATCCGGACTTCCACAATATTTCTATCATAGGCATCTCACTCCGAGGCATCCCGGCATCACTCAACCAAGGCCCTCCCAAGACCACTCAGCAAGGGGCATCTCACTTCGAGGCATCTCAGTATCACACAACCGAGGCATCCTTGATCACACACAAGGGCATCTCACTCCGAGGCATCTTAATATCTCTCTACCAAGGCATCCAAGACCACCCAGCAAGGGCATCCCAACTTCTGAGGGGCATCACCAGTATCTCAGTACCGATGGGTTCATTCATCTTAAGCACACGTTTCACACCACCACACATTTGATTAATGCATTTATTGTATGCAAAAGAAAAGAATCCAAAGTATCTAACTATATATCTAACTCTCATGAACCTAGCACATGTGCGTGTCCAAATTATAAGATAAAACCCATTACGTCATGTCACATTCCATGGCGAACAGATATTTATCCCATAATTAAGCACTATGCACCGCACTCATTGCACACGCATGATACTATATGCACTTATATCTCAAATGATATATGAGACTTACTCTTATATGACTAACATCTATTATGAGATTTATTAGACTCTACGTGCATCACAAAAGCCTAATATAAAAGACACAACCTCTAATATATGTTCTCGGGTCCAGACAGTTTACTAGCTAAATGAATAGTTTCGGTTTCGGACACAGAAAGTATGTCGATTCTTGTTGAAATATTACCAAATTTTAGTATGTTATATTTGAGACATAGAGTAGAAATTCCCATGAAGAAACTTAAGTCTAATTCTCACTGTATTAAGAGTAAAAACTGCCATAATCTTTACTCGTGCACTGTATTGATGTCCAGATTCTTTATCTACAAAGAAAATTGTTTCACTAGCCAAATCTTATCAATTTAATCTCAAATTTTGACACATCATTCCTTAAGATGTTTTCTACAATTTTAATTAAGGATTCGAAGTCCAAGTCTAACTAGGTAAATACAGAAAATTCGTGTAATCAGTAAAGGTCAAACTGTTTCTCACAAAACAATTTACTGGTTTTACTAAGTTCACTTCCATCTCTACGTTTTATATATTCATATGGTTATAGCTACGTGTATAACTTGATCTTATAGATGATCTATCATGTAGAATGGTTTCTTTCTTATTTCCATTAACATACATAAAGAAAATAAAACAGAACAGAAGACTCTATAATCATTTTCACCTAGAACAGAATAGGTACATGATTTCCTTTACTTCTAATCTAGCTAACCCACTTATCTTTTCACAAACTTCTTCTACAATACTTCAATGCCTAATCTCAGTAACTTAAGGCACCTTCGGCATGTCTTTCTCTAACAAATAATCAATCCACAACTCAGCTCGAGGTGTAAACACATCCGTGAGTTCACTTATCATAGTATACACCATATCCATCCACTCGGCATCCATTTCATCACTTCACTCAACAAAACAGCATACTCACACTTGGATTTCGAAACATGCAATCCTCAAAAACAACATGCAATGGCTTCTAACTCTAATATAACACATACTCAGTTTAGATTAACCACAAAACAGCAACTACAAACTAAATCATTCACTGTTTGGAATGACCCGCAAGCTTTCTTGACAAAACAATGGATAACTTTCAATTTAGAGCTATATCTTTCCTTACCTTGTTCAGCTATTAGACAACACAAGAATGCTTCAATATCAGCACCAAAATCTCGCATGCAAGAAGAAGAAATCACAGGTTTGCTTCTAGTTTGCTTATGGTTCTACCGCTTGACTGAGAGAGAAAGAAAGAAGAAGATGAAGATGGGTTGCTCGGTTTTATATGTAGAGAGAGAGAGAGTACGAAACTTAAGGGGGAAATAGGCTACAAGCTAATCCCTAGGCTAGACTAATGATGAAATTTGCTAATGATTATTTTCCCTTGAGTTGATGTTTTTGGTTTCTAGAGGGAAGAAAACCGTGGGTGTCACATGCAAGGAGAAAACGAGAGAGAGGGTGATGTGGCCTCCAAGTTTGTTCTCTCAAGTTTAATTTGTTGCTCAAAATTAATTAGTCTCTAATCCGAGTCATTAGTCGGTTCATTGATTTCTAATTTTTTTTCCATTTATTCCCTTTTGTTTCAACTTGATTTCAATCCTTTTGTGATTATACAAAGTCATGGCATAACATATCGACTAGTCAATGTTAGTCTATAAAGAATTCATCACAAAATGCTAAAATTAGAAATTTGTATTAGCATTATAAACATTAATCAAGTTATCATAACTATAATCTATAAAATAAAATCATTCGGGCCTAAATATTCATCTCTGGCCCAATAGGCTTAATCTATAACAATTCCGACCCACTAAACTAAATCTACAAATCTAATAATTCTGAACCTTGGCCCACTTCAAGCCAAGTCCAAGCCCATAATCTCTCATTCAACTTTTCAAGTCTAGTTCATGTGGCCCATTTATTTCTCGAGCCCACACATTTCTCATGATCCATTGGGTGCACTTTCTGGCCCAATCTAATTAATCCAAGTTCCTAATGATCTAATTACACTAATGAAGGTCGATGAAATTTGGGATGTCACATAATCAATTGGGACGCATGAATAATTGAAATTGAGGGGCTTGATTAGGAGATGGAATTATGTGGTGCGGTATGGGACGTACCATAACGATTTGATTTAGTAATCAGGGCCCGTGAATCAATGATATTATATAATTATATGTGTATACATGTCGAGATGTCCCAACGATACATAATTTCCATTCAATTATATGCAAATTTATTGGTACTAACACGCATGAGAATACTGGTACCAGATGAGTTTCAGGAAATGTGGTTAGATTACCTATGGGTATATTCTTCTCCTAATCGAGGTTTGGGGAGTGTACTCGCTAAGATATTGTCTCGTTGGTTATTGTATAACCATTTTCAGGTCCCTAGATGGAAGATCGTCAAACAAGGTGCAAGGGTTCGCAAGAAGTGAAGTCTAGGTTTTTCTTTAGTCCCTGCCAGATGTCGACGAGCCTTCTGTCTAATTTGGACAGTGGGTAACAGTTCACCCTTTGGTTATCAAGAAGTCTGACAGGATTGGAGGGGACTCTAGTCTCATGGATGAGAGACTCAGAGCGTAAATAGCCCAAAAGTTCTTCTTTTTGAAATAGATCCATGTGGCGTTAGACTTTTCTGTATATATACATTGTTGTATTATAAGTGTGTTTTGTGAAAATATTATCATACGTTTCTATCCCACTTTTATGTTGTTTGGAGATTGTTATTGTGTTTCCGCGTGTACCATAAATTGAATGGGTCGATGACACTTCCTAGGACGTTACAAAATTTTCTTGACCATCGAGGGATGTGCATGCGCTCAAGGTTTGGGTCGTGACAAATTTGGTGTCCAATTTTAATGAAGAAGAAGCCCACACAATTTCTACAATTTCCTTTCGCCAAGTAGCTCGATTTGAAAGTCAAAAATCCCTTCGATTTAGCCCATCCAAATTTCCATTATTTTCTAAATCGTTCGAAACAATTTTCCGTAAAAATCCTAAACTTGCTAAAAATTCTTCAAATGATGAGTCAACGTTCCTCGGATAAATTGTGACATGACAAAAGTTTCAATTTTTGAAATCAAGTTCAATTTCGCAGTTAATTTCAATCTGACGCGATTTTAACATGACTTAATCTATGGGTAACTTTTAGGAATTTTTAGTGCAATTGACCCATGGTCAATTATTTTCGAGCCACAATGTACATCTTCGACACATTGGCGACTCTCGGTTGTTGTGCAAATCTCGAGGTTTCAAATACAGATACAGGATACCAAAACGACAGAAAATCGGTTTAGTGCCAATCGATAAGAATTCTACAATCAGGTGGAATCACCCACACTTAATCACGTGCCTAAGTCGAATCGATCTATCTCCGGTCTCTAATCAATTTTTAACTATGCCATAACGACCCTTGTAGATTAGCACAGTCAAGCAATCAATTCCTGGTTGAATTCTCAAGTCTATCGCATTAAAATCCCCTAACGACTTCACATGATAGATTAGTTATCTCGTGAGTGGCTAACTCAGAGAAAAATGCTATAAGCACGTCAATGAAAAACCCAACTTAATTAATCGAAAACAGAATCTTGAAATTCAAGATGTCACACTCCTATCCAAAAATTATGTCTTAGGCTCACCTAGATTGCCTACTCAAGTTAAGATATCGATTCAACATGTGTGTTTGTGACCTTATTTGTGCAATAATTACATGCATGCTCTTTATGTGAATAATGGAATGAAGCATCAATTCATACTGCGCTACGTGAGACAACCTAAATCCATATGTTGTCTAGAATAGCTTTCTTACATCACAATGTGAAGAAGAGAAAGTTATTGTTGAAAAGAAAACAAACGTCCCTGTCACTACCCTTTTCCCATAAAGTGTCTTGAGTTTGGGATCTTATTTTTGTTATCGTTTCTCAACCAAAGAAGGGATTATAGTTCAAATAGTCCATGAACTTTGGTCCAATTACAATATCATCTCTGACATTTTAATTTGCACAGTGTAGTCCTTGAACTTAATATGCAATATCATCCTCAAGCTTTTAATCTATATAATAATCCCTAAACTACTGATAAATGTTCAATATGGTCATTCCATTTATGTCAATTTGACATAATCTAGGAGGTTAAATAGAACATCTATCAATAGTCCAGATTATATTTAACAAATTAAAAGTTGAAGAATGACATTCCACATTGGATCAAAGTTCAACAAGTACATAGAACAACTTAAAAATTAATGGACGGTATTGCACATTAGACCAAAATTCATGGACGATTTATGTCATTTTCCCACCAAAAAATGAAGAAATGGCAAAGAAAACTTAGGACTCCTCTGAATTCTAGATGTTTTGAACAGTTATTTGAAACATGTAGCCTTCCCATACCAGTGGTAAAGAGGAGGTTGAGTGACTATTCAGTTTTACCTTTCTAAAGAGACTGAAAAGGCCCATGTGAGAACACGTGATTTAGTCTCCACCTATTTTGATAGAAAGTAGGTTTTTCTAGATCCTTGAGATTATGCAACCGATGGAAATCTTAAATAATCTGTCCATTTTGCCAGGTGCATGGCTTTACAATTGAAAGAAGTGTGGCCGCTAGATCTCGGCATATCATCTAGAAGGCCTTCAGATGAGATGAGGCCGTCCAAGATCATTAGGTAATGTCGAACAAAGGCCTTGAGGTGCCCCAGTGAGGCGATGTGAATGAAGATGGGATGTATTAGTTAAAAGGAGTAGGGGAAATCCCAAAAAGACGTGGAAGAGCTCACAGAAAATCTAGAAAAAGATCAAGCACAACGGCATGATAGAATTCCTATCGCTAACCCCACTTAGTGGGACAAGGCTCGGTTGCTCCTGCTGTCGTTGTAGAGATAACATCCTGAGGAGGAGCATTCATTTTTAAGTCAATCCCAATGAGACTGCTTATGTCATTCGACAACAGGAAGAAGCAACAGCATTATTGGTCTTTATGAAGCTTTCAGATAAGAAATCTGATTTCATATCTCAGTCTATCAAGCCTCCAGATGCTAGTTCTCTTTGAACTTTCTACTCAAAAAAACATTAGCATTTCTCATATTGTGAAAAAAGAACATGAGAAGCCCCCCAGATCAGTTTGAATTTCATAGCAGCTGAATCGTGGAGCTTTAAATTTCTTTGATACACTTGATTTTGTCTCAAGAAATAGAAAGGTGTCTGAAAGGATGAAGACTTCAAAGCTCTTTTGCTTCTGAGTCCTGCTATCTCTAGCTATCTTTGACTAAGACAAGCTCCGTTAGCTTACTTAAGGCTGTGAGTTTCAGCTACAAAACATTCATATATACCAGGTATTGCTTCCGTATGGTGACTATTTCAAGAAAGTTTTTTTTTTTTTTTTTTGGTAAGTCAAGTAATATTAAGGGGAAGGTCAAAAAGTACAAACAAAGGCTTCAAAAAAACTGTCATTCAAGATGAACAAGCTCATGATAAGTGAAAGGAAGCCAAAAAAAGGCCAATCGGCCAACAGCACCAAAACAAGAGAACACGCCAAGGAAGGACACAAAGCAACACCAAGTGTCTACCTAGGCAAGGCCAACTCAGACGTCAAAGATAGCCGAGTCCACTTCCCAGGAATGTTGCACTCTTCTATTTCTTGGAGAATCCTCCACATTCTTGAATGTACAAGCCTTATCTTTAACAACCTTTAGAAGGTGCTTCTTCATAGCCGAAGTAGAAATCTGCACACCCTTGAAGAGAATATCATTTCTATTCTTCAAAATGATGTGGCAGGGTGCTCAAAAAGAGAATCGGCCAATGCATTTATAAAATTCCTTGCCCGAGAGCAAGGCCAAAACCCAACTAAGCGTATCCTCACAAGGCTTATTACTCCAAGGAAGACCACATCTAGTTGCTCAAAAGAAGGCAACAGTCAAAGTGATGCGACAACCAAAAAGAGGTGATCGACCGAGTCCGATACCTCTTTGTAGAAGGGGCAAGACACAACATCAATCCTACCATAGGACTTAAGAAAGGATTGTGTAGGTAGCTTGCGCTTAGTGATGAGCCAAAGGTTCAGTTGGTACCGAGGTAGGATGTCATTGTGCCAGATAAGACTGTGCCAACTAACTCTCTCCTTCTTTCGCCTTATAAGCTCCCAAGCCGAGGCCACCAAGAACACGCCCGAAGAAGCCTCCCTCCAACAAAACCGATCCACAACACTAGTCAAGGTGGGAAGTGGTGAGCCCCATGTCTAAATCACCAATCTAATAGACTAGCCGTCCTCCGAGAAGAGATCAGCCACTGAAGCCTACCTAGAAAGACCGGAGCTGTAGATGAGCGAATCTATGAAAATTAGATTCAACGAGCCCATGGGATGCCAATTATCAAACCAAAGGGACATGGATAGACCATCACCTATCCTCCAGTGGAAGTGGAGCCGAAATTCTATCCTGAGTTGTAGTAATTTCTTCCAAGCCCAAGAACAACAAGTCGGCTGCTTCGCCACCCAAAAGTTCCCCATTTTTAAGAAGGTTGAGTGGATCCATCTATATCAAAGAGATTCTTTATTTGAAAATAAGATCTAGATATGTTTGAGCATAGCCGCTTTGTTGCATTCACACAACCTCTAGATACCTAGACCATCTTCCACCTTAGGAAGGCAAACATCCTCCCAGGATACTTTGGCTCTCCCTCTACCCAACTGAGGTCCTTTTTAGAGGATTTGCCTAAGAATCCGCTCAATCTTATCCAGCACTACTACGGGTAGAATAAAAACACTCGCCCAATAGGCCTGAATGGCATAAAGACCTGATCTGATCAGTTGAAGACGACTAGCTACAGAAAGGAACCAATGTGTCCAAGATTTCACCCTAGAGGTGATACGCCTGACAAGAGCAACACAGTTCGCTTTCTCCAACCTCAAGGAGATGATTGGAACACCTAGGTACCGAACTGGAAGGAGCCCCTCATGGAATCCAAGTTCCAGTAAGATTTGATCCGAAGAGTCGGTTGGCCCCTAGAGAGGAATACCTCGCTCTTCCTCTAATTCGAAATAAGGCCACTCCATAATAAATAAATAAAACTCTGAATACCTTATTTAAGTAGCTTAATAGAAGGCAAGTGACCTTCATAGAAAAGAAACACATCGTTTGCGAAAAAACAAGTGCGAAAGGCTAGTGGACTTACACTTTCAGAAGAACCTGAAGTCCGGCTAACGCGAGCATCTCCCAAGAATCCCAGAGAGTACCTCCATAACTAGCATGAATAAGTAGGGAGATATGGGATCCCCTTGGCGCAGGCCTCTTCCACTGGGAAAAAAAACCATGAAGCTCCCCATTCAACGTAATGAAAAACTGAGGAGTCCTCACACAGGTCATGATGAGGTGAACCAGCCAATCAGGGAATCGAAAAGCAAGTAGCACACTCTCAAGGAACCATCAATCTACGGTGTCATAGGCCTTCCTGAAGTCAACTTTTATAGCACATTTAGGTGTATAAGGTTCCACATGAAAACTAGCGAAAAGTTACCGCACCAAGAAAGTTATAAGCACTAGTGTTTAAAACAAGTTATAACCACCCCATTTCTTATATATAACGAGCTTCTGGTGATGTCAGTAGCAATGGACTTCAATGCCATCGTATAGGGGGAGTCGCCTTAGCAGCAAAATAATTTGAATCCGCAAAAAGATAAGAGCAAGTTTTGGGATGGAATCAAATTAACTAGAAATCTTGCCAGAGAAAAAGAATATTCTTTTTAGTCCTTTCATGCAATGGCCGTTTAGTCCTTTCAGGCAGTGGCCTTTGTCGGCTTAGAAAGAATTCCCTCAAAAAGCGCTGGTTAAAGGGCTAAGCAAAATTCCCGAGAAAAGCAAGTGCTATAGAAAGAATAGCTTTGAAGCCACCTTTATAATGGGATTCCAACTCAGCACCTTTTGAGAGAGTTTCTCTTTGGAGAGCATAGTACGATGAAAGTTGGTTGCTGTAGGAATGAGATTCTTAATGTTCATAGACACTTTGATACTACTTGTAGAAATTCACTCTTTTATTTTGATTGTGCAGAATGGTGCTTTGCGGCTACTATGGGTCTTCAAAAGGAACCAGGAAGGGGGCAAAGACATCCTAATAAGTCTGCCTGTGGACTCTACCTCGAGCGACCTTCCCTTATTTAGGACAATACAAAGACAAGGCTTTTATAACGAATGGCAAGAATGTTTACCTATGGCATTAAGATCTCAATACGAGATGTTGACCAAAACCTCACTGCAGTGGCTTGTAGACTTGCTGCCGAAAGCTCTTTCTTGCACTTAAGGGCGGTTGGATGTTGATTAAGAGTTAATATATATATATATATATATATATATATATATATATATATATATATATATATATGAAATGAAACTGCAGCCCTTGTTCTGGGGCTTGAGGTTTGGGCTGCGAGGGAAAGCTTTGAGACTGGCATCCCCTGTTCTATCCGATGTTCAAGACCGGAACGAAGCTCATCCCAAATACTGATAAAAAAGAGTCAGCGCGGCAAGGAAAGGGAGGACGGAAGCCCACTTCGACTCACCAAGGAGAAGGTAAGTAATGTTATATCCTTTTTTCTTCTAAAGTGATATAGATCAATGCTTGGACTGGGGGGAGGGCGTCGGCCCACGGGAAACGGTTTGAAGATGCGATCTTTAATAGAACAAAATCGAAACATTCAGCTGTCGACGGACAAAGCCGAAAGGTCGACTGCAAACGAAGGATGGCCAAGCCCTGGTTCCCAGGATTAGATTATTCCCTATTATGAGCCTACTCAAATCATAACTAAATTAGTTGATTCTCTTTCACCTATCGGCCGGCCGGCTAGTTGCAACCTTTGCATCTCTTGCTGAGATCCCGAGTCTCCAAGTGAGCCCTCTTGGCCACCCGCGACCTTGGCCTTTTAGAGAATCCCGCTCCTGTGTCATGGGACTTGTAGCTCGGCAGTCCACCGGGTGGGTTTCTTTCTCCTTCCAGTTTCGAGTGTCTTGTTGGATAGTTATAGTGCCCATAGGCGCAAGATGTACCTTGGGGGGGGGGGGGGGGTTCCCTGGACATAGTCCTTTCACGAAGTGGCCGTTTAGTCCACGAAAGAATATTCTTTTTCCCGAGAAAGAATTCTTTCTAAGCCGACAAAGCCAGACATGGTGGAGCGACTAATATCTGGTGTCCTGGGGTAGGTGTTTCCCCCACGTGTCTCATGGTGTGACAGCCACTTTTCAATTAGCCCGTCTCCCTTCAATGTAATCAATTTGTTTACCAATTTTCTATTTTTCTCTCCAGGCAAGAAAAACAAATTAATGAGAGGATTTCTCTTTGTTTTCCTTAACATTTCACCGACGACCCAGTATTGAATATAAGACCATTGATATGACGAGTTCATCCAGGAACGAGGCTCTGGTTGAAGTGACATGAGAGAAATGGAGGAACGAAGGCAGAGAAGCAATCGTAGATTGGTGCTAGTCCCCTGCCCCTTTCAAGGACACATAACCCCGATGCTCAATTTGGGGTCCCTCCTGCATTCCAAGGGCTTCTCTGTTGTAATAGCTCACACTCACTTCAATCATCCCCATCCATCTGGTTTCCCCAATTTTACCTTTTTGTCTATTCCTGACTGCCTACCGAAGGATGTCCTCTCCTCCGGGGATGCCGCAGCTATTTTCGCGAGTCTCAACACCAACTGTGAAGGACCTCTCCGCCAACTATTGTCAGATATGATGGCACAGGATGAAGCAACCGAGAGTAAAATCTCTTGCGTGATATATGATACGCTCATGTACTGTGCAGAAGCCGCAGCTCATTATATGAAAGTTCCTAGCATGGCTTTGCGCACTAGTAGTATCAGCACTCAGCTGATTTTCTCCGAATTGCCTCGGCTCCAAAAGGAAGGTTATTTTCCAGCGAAAGGTATGTTCAATCCTCATATAGTAACAGACACAATAAACCATCAGATATCAGTATGCGCAATAAACTTCTAGTTACCTCTGTGATGTAGTTTGACAGTAATTTCACTAGAAATCAAGGGTAACAAGCACGCGGCACAATTGGATGTTAAGGATACACCTTCTTTGGTGGAACTTCGATAAACTGGAAGGGCTTCTGATTCAATTGTGTTTTTATCACAAAGAAATGTGACAGCAAAATTTAGGGTCTCTTCAAAATTTGAGGAGATCGTTTAGCCAAGCTAAATAGAGAGTCAACTAATCATTAGTCCATGTTGACACATTTTGAGCTTGGCTCGTAATTTTCTTTTTCTTCGACTCACCAAGTAGTACTTTAACAGGGTATCTTTGTGTTTTCGTAAAAAGCACTTGCCGCAAAAAGAAGGTAAGCATACTAGGTCTTCACGGCGACTGAGTTTCCAGAAGACGAACCACTCAGTAGACATTAGCCCAGCTGTCAAAACCACCTATTACCTCTTCGTTTAATCAGAGTAGACGGCTTGGAAGTGAAGTCAACGGCACCACACATGCTGAAACTACTTGTGAAAGATCATATTCTCACCTTTATGTAGAGCAATCCGACTAGGAAGGAAGAAAGAATGTCCACTGAGTACAAAATAGGAATAAAAGGACCATCTCTTTTTTAACTTGCTGGAATATTCAAATTTCGGACTAGTTTTTGTTGTTACTAATCAAAACAGTAAACAAGAAACAGAAAACCAGAAGCTATAGATTTCAAATGAGGAAGAGAAGCATAAAGAAAAAACAGAACACAAACTTGCATACGTCTTGTACTTAAGAAAAAAACTGTCGAGTACAACCACTAAATACAAAACAAAAACTGCTCACGTACGTGCAACACATAACTGCACACAAACGTGCTATTAACTTCCTAGAAAATAACAAAAAACACTAAATGCATAACTAAATGAACTTGTCTGTTTTTTAATAAAAAAAAAAAAAAAAAAAAAAAAACAGAGTAAAACACAATAGAAAACAGCAGCATTGAGATATTATAATTCAACAAACTCCTCCTTGGATCAATTGCTGCTGCATACTCCAATTTTCTTTCTTAATACTTTAAATCTTCCAGCTTGAAGTGGTTTTGTGAACATGTCTGCAAGTTGATCTTCAGATCTGCAATAAATCGTCTTAACTTCACCATTTTGTTGCACCTCATGTAGAAAGAAGAACTTAACCTTGAAATGCTTAGTTTTGCCATGAAAAACTGGATTATGAGATATTACTAAAGCGGCATGATTATCCACATTAATTTCAATGCAATCACTAGAATTCAATCACAAATCTTTAATTATCTTTTTTAGCCACAAAGCTTGATTTGCAGCTACAGTAGCTGCTATAAACTCAGCCTTTGTTGTGGACTAAGCTATAATCTGTTGCTTTTTGGAACACCAGAAGAAACAAGCAGAACCAAAACTGAAACAATATCCAGACGTACTCTACATGTCATCTACTGAACCAACCCAATCACTATCAGAAAATCCTTGCAAAATAAACTTCTGACATTTCTTAAACTTCACACCAAAGAACAATGTTCCTTTGAGATATCTCAATACCCTTTTTGCTGCAATCAAATGTAACTAACTAGGACTACTCATAAACATGGATAAAACACTCACTGCAAATAGAATATCTAGCATGGTTGTTGTAAGATACATGAGACACCCAATCAGACTTCTATACATAGAAGTGTCTACTGCATCTGTTCCATCATTCTTCTGTAGCTCCTCTTTAGCAGCCATAGGAGTGCTTACACTTCGACAATCTTCCATCTGAAACTTCTTTAGAATTTCCTTCATGTATTTTTTCTAATAGATGAAGATTTCATATGAAGCCTGTTTGACTTCCAAACCTAAAAAATAAACCATCTTTCCCAAGTCTGACATCTCAAAAATTGCAAATAAATCTTGCTTCACCTTCTCTATCAATTCCATATCATTCCCCGTCACTAAAAGATCATCTACATAAAGTGACAGAATTACAACACTGTGATTCACCTTCTTGACATAAAGAGTGAACTCACTTAAGCTTTTTACGAAGCCAAAATCCTACAGATATCGATCTATCTTCCCATACCAAGCTCTTGGAGCCTGCTTTAGTCCATATAGAGCTTTCTTCAACCTGTATACACTCTCTTCTTACCCTTTGATACTGAAACCTTCAGGCTGTTCAACAAAAATATCCTCCTCAAGCTCTCCATTCAGAAATGCAGACTTGACATCTAACTGAAATTAGGTCACCCCTTCTCTGCTGCAATAGCTAACAGTAACCTTATTGTATCAAGTCGTGCAACAGGAGCAAATGTTTCAGAATAGTCTACTTCCCATATTTGTGCATAGCCTTTCACCACCAGTCTAGCTTTGTGTTTATTGATAAAACCATCAGGATTAAGTTTTGTTCTAAACACCCACTTAACCCCAATCACATTCTTATCAGATGGTCTGTCAACAAGCTCACATGTGTGGTTTTTCTGGATCATTGCAATCTCCTCCTGCATTGCTACAATCCACATCTGATCCTCCTTAACTTCCACAAAGTTAGATGGTTCGAGCATTGCCACATTACTTCTTTCATAGATTTCAGCAAGTGACCTTGTGCCTCTCACCGGTAAATCATCTACACTGTCTTTCAATCCATCTATAACTTTATTAACCTCTACATTTGTTGCAGGTTGTTTTTTGAACTGCTGCTGTTCTGCACTCTTTCCTTCCATCCAATTCCACTCATCTTCCTCTAGAAAAACAACATCTCTGCTTGCAGTCACCTTTCTTGTCATAGGGTGAAAAATCCTGTAAGCCTTTGATTGGAGACTGTACCCGATGAAAATTCCAAGCTCAGCTCTTTAATCCAACTTGTCCTTCTTGACCTGAAGAACATGAGTATAACACAAACACCCAAAAACCTTCAAATTTTTCACATAAGGTTTAACATCATACCAAACTTCAAAATGTGTTAACCTCTCTAAGGCCTTTGTGGGCAATCTGTTCAACAGGAACACTGCAGTATTAGCTGCTTCAGCCCAGAACTTCTTAGGCAACATCTTCTCCTGCATCATACATCTAGCCATCTCCATAATACTTCTGTTTTTCCTCTTACTGACCCCATTCTGTTGAGGTGAATAGGGAGCAGTGAACTGTTGCACAATTCCTGTTTGCTCACAATTCAACTTAAACTTATGAACAGTATACTCAAAACCATTATTAGACATGGGCATTTTAATTTTCTTCCCACTCTAATTCTCAACTAAGGCTTTAAACTTCACAAACACATCAGCAACTTCAGACTTGGCTTGTAGAAAATAAATCCAGCTCATCCTAGTCATATCATTAGTGAAGGTAATGAAATACCTGCTACCATTGAGAGAAGACTCAGACATAGGTCCACATAGATCTATGTGGACCAATTGCAGCTTCTCACATGCTCTCCAGCCTCCTCCTTTGAAAGGAAATCTGACTTGCTTACCAAGAAGACAAGTTCTGCACTATGGAAATTCTTCCTCCAAACTTGGCAAGTCATCTGCCAAGCTATTTCTCTGCATAAACGACATGCTCTTCCTGTGAACATGCCCAAGTCTTTTATGCCATAACTCTGCATTTTCTTCTTTGCACTTTAAAGCCATTTGTTGCATCTCTTGTGGCTTAAACATGAAACTCTTATCCCTCATTGGGATTCTTAGCACTTATTTGCTATCTGGATTATTAATAAGACATTCCTTCCCTTTGAACTTCACTTTATAACCCTTCTCAACTAATTGACCAACACTTAACAGATTATGGTCAATATTTGGCACAAAAAGAACATCACTGATCAGCTTCACCTCCTGATTTCCTTCAATAGCCACTATACCCTTTCCTTGCACTTTGATATACTGTCCATTGCCAATTTTGACTCTGGACCTAACTGACCTGTCTAGAATCCTAAACAGCTTCGAATTGCCAGTTATATGATTGGTACAGCCACTATCCACCAGCCATGCATTATTCCCAACAGAAGATTCAGAAAAAGAAGCTACAAACAAGTGCTCTTTCTCAGTTTCATTCACTGCTACCTGGGCTTCTCCTGCTTGTTGGTAATTTTTCTCTTTGCAGATGGCTTCCATGTGACCCAACTTGTGACATCTTCTGCACCTAGCATCAGGCTTTCTCCAACATCTAAAAAACTGATGATTAGTTCCACCACAATATTGACGAGGCTTTTTGTTCTTCTTCAATTTGCTAGACCCACCAGAATTTCCTTCTTTTGCTACAAACTTAGAGTCACTAGCATTTTCTCTAGACTGAATCCATTTCTTCCCTTTGCCTCCATCATTTGATTTTACTCTAGCTTATAGCACACCCTCTACAAACTCTTCTCTTCTCATCAGTCTTCTGTGCTCCTGTGCCTGCAGAGCATTTAACAATTCTGCAAGCTTTATATTGGTAAGTCTCTTGTATTTTCCAGAGACGCTATGGTGGCTTCGAACTTCTGTGGAAGAGACATTAAAATCTTTTGAACAAGCCTTTCATCCTTCAAGTCAATCCCTAAAACTCTGATTTTATCAGCTATCCCCACTAGCCTATCAGAGTATTCCTTCACTGACTCAGACTCTTTCATATGTTGTCTCTCAAATTCTCTCAAAAGATTCAGCACCTTCATACCTCTTATCTTCTCATCTCCTTCATATTATTCCTTCAAGAAGTCCCATATGGCCTTTGCAAAGTCACACTTTATAATTCCGGTAAAGATGGTAGGCGAGATAGCAGCATACAAGCAAGATTTTGCCTTGGCTTTTCTTGTGGTTCTCTCTTTATGAAGTTTGATTTGATTCATGGTCGGATTATCTAGAAGTGGAGCAACTTCATAATCATCCACAGCTTCCCACGGATCATGCCCCTCCAAAAATGTTGTCATCTTAACAGCCGATGCTTGATAATTCTCTCCAGTAAATACTGGAGAAGCCATCACAGAGAAACCACTCGACCCTGTCTCCATCACCCTTTAACTTCTTTACACTTCGATACGTGCTTCACTTCACAGTCCCTCAAGATCATACATGCTCTAATACCACTGTTGTTATTGATCAAAACAGTAAACAAGAAATAGAAAACCAGAAGCTATAGATTTCAAATGAGGAAGAGAAGCACAAAGAAAAAACATAACACAAACTTGCATACGTCTTATGCTTAAGAAAAAAAACTGTCGAGTACAACCACTAAATACAAAGCAAAAACTGCTCACGTATGTGCAACACATAACTGCACACAAACGTGCTATTAACTTCTCAGGGAGGGATGGGAGTAGGGACGCGTAAGTTTCGAGAGTGGGTTGCGACTCCCACGCCCTGCAAGAGGCAGGGCACAAGTCTGCGAGTAAGTGTAGAATAGGAATAGAGTAGGACTGACCAAAAAAACAAAACTTCCTAGAAAATAACAAAAAACACTAAATGCATAACTAAATGAACTTGGCTGTTTTTTAATAAATAAATAAATAAATAAACAGAGTAAAACAGAACAGAAAACAGCAGCATTGAGACATTATAATTCAACAGTTTTTATGTTTTCATCAGACTATGAAATCGTAGAAGCAATACATGCTAAGCAGCAGTATTTTTGACTTTACAGATCATTCGTCAAAAGATCCAGTTCCAGGCGCTTATCCCTTGAGATGCAAGGACTTGCCTTTTTTTACTAGTGATCCAGAACCAATGATGCAATTAATAGCTACCACGCTCGATATCAAGACATCTTCAGCCATTCTTTGGAACACAGTGGACTGCCTGGAGAAACGGTTATCCGACCAAGTCCAAAAAAAATACCATGTGCCATTTTTCTCACTAGGCCCATTGCACAAAGTTGCTCCATCTTCACCAACCAGCATATTGGAAGAAGAAACCGATTGCCTGTCGTGGCTTGATAAGCAAGCTAATAATTCAGTCATATATGTGAGCTTAGGAAGCTTGGCTTCAATGGATGAAAGAGAGTTTGCAGAGACAGCTTGGGGGCTGGCGAAGAGCGGCCAGCCATTTTTGTGGGTGGTCCGACCTGGCTCAGTCAGAGGCTCAGAATGGATCGAGCTGTTGCCAGAAGGATTCAAAGAAGCCATCGGAGATACTGGCCATGTCGTGAGATGGGCTCCACAGAAGGATGTTTTAGCACACCGTGCTGTGGGAGGCTTTTGGACCCATTGTGGATGGAATTCAACCTTGGAAAGCATTTCCGAAGGAGTCCCAATGATATGCCGACCCTGCTTCATGGACCAGAATGTGAACGCGAGGTACTTGTGCCACATTTGGAGGGTGGGATTGGAGTCGGAGGGTGATCTAGACCAGAAAGAGATAGAGCAAGCTGTGAGGAGGCTGATGGCTGGTGAGGAAGGGAAAGAGATGAGGCTGAGAGCCGCACCTTTCAAAGACCAAATCAAGTTGAGCATCGAAAAAGGTGGTTCTTCGCACACTGCAATAGAGGAACTAGTGAATTTCATCATCTCTCTCTGATCTGATGATTGTCACGAGGAAACAAAAGGGTAATTGCGATATTTTATCCTATTATTTGATGAATGTGATCGAATGCAGCAGAAGGAACCCAACCCCGCACCTTGGGCTGAGCTCATAGGGAGTAACATGGTTTCTAACCGGTTGTAATCCCAAAGTTATCAGCTTCTCTTTATTGCAAGTACCTCCAAACCCAATTGAAAAAACGATACCAGTGTGCAAAGTGTGGCACTTGCACTTCTGATGGATCCTTCCCACAATTTGAATTAATAATCCGACAAGAACAAAACTAGTCATAACTCCCGTCCGACAAAGCAGTATGCGAATCAAAATAAGCAGTATCCCACGAACAAACCACAATCGAAAGGCTTTGAGGAACCAAGATAAACATCCAATAGAAGTTAGGAAATGGTAATCTCCAATTTCATTACCAGTAAAGAGTCGTAGTGAGGCAATACATCGCCATATCAGACACCAGGGAACCGAGCCTCCCAGCTGAGGACACATGAAACCCACACATAAGACAGCATATTTGCTCTATATATGGACATAAGTCGCAACAAGGACCATGGATTCACCAACTCTCAACCGGAGATCTCAATGGCCTTGACCTCAGGCTTCTTCTCCTCCACCTTGGGAACATTCACGGTGAGCACCCCATTCTCCATCGACGCCTTCACCTGATCCATCCTCGCGTTCTCCGGCAACCTGAACCTCCTCATGAACATGCCGCTGCTCCTCTCCACCCGGTGCCAAGTGTCGTTCTTGTCCTCCTTCTTCACGTTCCTCTCGCCACTTATCTGGAGCACCCGGTCGTCTTCAATCTCCACCTTGACTTCCTCCTTCTTGAGCCCGGGGAGATCCGCCTTGAACACATGGGCTTCCGGGGTCTCCTTCCAGTCGATCCTCGTGTTCACGAAGGCGGCGTTCTCCCGGAACGTTTGAGGGAAATTAGAGGCAGAGAGGGATGAGGAAGGGAAAGGGAAGTCCTTGAAGGGGTCCCAGAGGTCGAGGGAGAAAGGGTCGAAAACGTTGCTGCGACGGCCGCCGAACCAGCTTGGGATGAGCGACATGGCTGTTGCCTTGCTGGGTCACCAATGAAAATGTGAGACTGAGTTGACAAAGTGTCCGATAGAATGCTTGAAGTATTACGAGAATTGCTATCGTTCAACGGTAGGGGTTGGGCAGGGAAGTTGGGAGTTAAATAGGAAAGAGAGGATCATTCTCGTACCTTCGCGGTCTTTCCGAGTTTCGGCGGACGAACGTTCAAGCGAAATGGCGAACCCGGTTGGTCCATCTGGAAACTGCGGACTGGGCCTCGCCAGTACTTTTCCAGCAACACCAGATCCTGGTTGGTCAATTAAAACACATGAACGAAAGTATAACATTAAATATTTTCTCAAATTTAAGGATTAAATTTGATATTTACTAAAAATTCAAAATTAGATTAAAAGAAATTAAAAGTTCAAAAATCACATTGCATATTGAGTTAAAATTCAGGAATCACACTATACACTAAGTCAAAATTCATAAGCTAGTCAATTGCACCATCAACAAAGTGAATTCGATTTTGAAATCATCCCACCAGTTTATCAAATTAGTAGATGACCAACTAGTGTTGAAACAAGAGGATTGAGACAAATCCAAAGGTCAAGGGAAGTCACAACAGGACCTATGATTTTAATGCACGGAATCAAAACTCTCGCTGACATTATGAAAATAAAAAGGAACTTCTATTATTTAGATTAGGTAAGAAATCAATAATTGTCTCATCAATAAATAGAAAGAGGAGATTTCCTCTTTAACCATTCCTACTCTTTCGATCTATCGGAATAAAATCAGGCTATCTATCTCTTCATTCTATTATTTTATTATTAATAAGATAATAAAAAGAAAAAAATTGCAATTGTTCATTTCTGAAAAGAGGAAGAAGCAAATAGAGCAAAGGCCTACTCTTGCCAAAGTGAGCGAATTGCATGTAGAGATCCATATGGGCTTATAGGTTAATTGGTCGAATCATGTTTATCTTTCCACCAATCAAACGGATACTTTTAGAGAAATACCATCCGTAAGGAAAATATGGTATTTTGCTAATAGGTAATGATACTGGGCCAATAATGTTACAGCAATGGTCCTTCTAACCCCAGCTACGAGATGTCATTTTCTATTAGTACTCACGGTCTTTTTCTCAGACGTTCCTTTTCTTCATTGAAAAAGCCAATAGCGAGTATAGTCGTTAAATTTTAACCAAATCTCGTTTTCATTATTTCACTTTCCACAATTCCATCTTCAATAATTTCAATAAATTATCATTACTTCTGCCCATGCCATCGTACACAATGATTACGCCATCATCGATTACATTACATGGCGACAACAAGTGGTGTAACAAGTCAGTTAAAAGTGAAAATGCAATACGCATGACGTCAACTAAGATAAGATTCATGCAACTAATTATGAAAGGTCGATTTCACCGCATCCTCACGATCATACTGTAATCATCACATAAAATACTTTCTTTTCTCTTGCATGCTGTCGTCATTTTCTACGAGTTCCCCCCCCATTCCTCTCCATATATGTGCAAGTATCCTCCTAAATCCCTAATCATCTGATTAGACAGAGGGGGTATTTATGTAACGCTAAAAATACATTAAACGCGAGGCCATGAGGAAAAATCACCAAATCAAAGGGGTTCTGAATATTTTACTTTTGAAAATATGAAATCGGTTTTTCTGACATAATTATTAATTATACCACGAGCATTAGTTAAGTCACATATTTGAAAATCCAATGGACTATATTAAATAAATTATAAAAAGCTTGTGGAACACATCAGAAAAAATATTTTCGTGTATAAGTCAGTAGAATAATGATGCGTAGAAATGAATATCTTAGCAAATTACAAATACTTCATAACTAAATTATGACAATTGAAAGGTTAAAAAGTAAATTGGTAAATTGTTAAAAGGTTTAGGACTAACTCAAACACAATGAGATTCGATGAGAGATTAGTCCCTCAAGAGATCATAGAATAGGGTGTTTCTAAGGATCATTTGGAATAGATTTCGTAATGGTCAACAATCGCTGAATTCAATGAAGAGTATCTTGCCTATCATCGTGATTGCCTTCAAATTTTAGTGTATCACAACATTTTGTATAGAAGTTACACGAATGCAGGCGGTTAAGATTTGTTATGGCCTTAGAATCCATCAATCCGATGGACTATAGAACTGCCCCCACAGAGATTCCATACAGGAAAATCATGATAGTAAGGGCGCGTTTGGTAACAATTATGTTCCTGTGAACAAATTCTGATCAGAAATGATTATTTTTGTTCTATTCCCACGACTGATTCTGAGTAAAAGAACGCGTTTGGTAATTGTACAAAATTTCTAATTTTAAAATAGAATTGTGTTTGTTACCGTATTCATTGATTATGTTCCAAATCAATTTATTTTAATTTTTAAATAATTTTTTCATTTTTATTTTCATTTTTATTTTCATTTTTTTCTCCTATTCTAATTCTTCTTTAGGCCGGTCGCCGGCCCTCGTCGGCTTGGCCTCGCTGGCAACTGGGCAAGGCCCGCTTGACCACCGGCGAGCTCGCCAGACCTCGCCCTAGCTTGGTGAGCTTGCCAAACCGGTCGCTGGCGACCGGCGACGGCAGCGGTGACTGTGGTGGACGGCGGCGGGCGGCGGTCATGGGATGGCAGTCGATAAAGAAGAAGAAAAGAGAAGAAGAAGAATTTTGATTCTCAATTTTGTTCCCAGAATAAGAATCAACTTTTTTTTATTATTATTAATTCTCGTCCCAAACTGATTCTTGGAACAAATTTGTTCTCGAGAAGAAAATTTTTACCAAATGCGATTATCATCCCAAACTGATTCTGGGAACAAAAAGTTAGAATCAGGTACTGTTTGGATGGTTACCAAACAGTGCCTAAGAGTCCGATTTTACCATCATTGGCTTGTCAGAACAGAAAATTCATCAGTCAGTCCTCATTCTCAAGCTATTCTTTCATAAACTTTAAGGAATAGAGGAGTGAATTTATGGTCCCTGGCCAGCAGCATGCACTCTTCATTTTTCACCGTTGAATGAAAGTGCAACGGAGAAATGAAAATGCCAAATGACAAGAGATCAAGGTTGTCAATATTAGGGGTAAGCATAGTTTCATGATAGAATATGGAATTTGAGAACTAGACGAGTGAGGACCGATGAAAACCTATAGGTTTTAGGTTCCAAAGTATGCAAGTTCCAAAGTATGCAGGATAGGTTCCAAATTCCAAAAAATGATCAATCTGTTTCAACGAGTAAATTCTAGGTTCTTAATTGGAGAAACCTTGTACCTACAACCTAAAACCTGTAACCTACAACCTGAAATAAATTTTAATATTTTTCTTGATCCATATCTCCGTGCAATCTTCCAATATTCCATGTTATTCGATAATGAGTATATAATCTGAAAACACTAATCTGAATTTCCATTTTGTGGTTAAGATTTTTACTTTATTAATATTCATATTTTTCATATATCTAAATATAAGTTATGATTAGTGAATTGTAATCGTTCATATAATAATGTAAGTGGGACCTAGGTAGACCTTGAAACGTACAACAGAATAGATTCCAAGTTCTTGGATATGCAAGGTAGGTTTCTAGTTCTAAAAAAATGAAGTATATGTTCCAACGGGTAGGTTTCAAGTTTCAAGTGAAACTTGTATGTAACTTAGATTCATTCATCCTTACTTCTATCTAGTTGAATTTCTTGCCATGAATTTCTTTTCTTATGTTGATAGTTTTGTGTATTCTCTTTGATGAATGACAAACTTATTTATTATTATTGCATTCATTTTCGCTTTGTTTAATTAAAAATGAAAAAAAAAAAAAAAAAACATGTTGGATCCTGAAACCAACCTTGAAACCTGTGACAAAATAGGTTCTAGGTTCCAAAAAATGAGGAATCTATACCTGATAGTAAGTTCTAGGTTCTAGGCGGAACCTCTAAGGAACCCAAAACCACTCACCCCTAATCAATATAGGACATTTGTAAAGGTATTCCACTTTCTTCTGACGTTTGTTTTTTTTTTTTTTTCTAGACTAGAAGAACTTTTATCGACGTAATATTAGGGCATGTAAGGCCCTGCATGTTTTGTTTTCTGAAAAGTGTTTATAAACACTTTTTCTGTTTTTTTGTTCCAGAGAACAAAAAAAAGCAGAAACGCGTTTGGTTGCGTTTACTGTTTTTTTTTTTTTTTTTTTGCTCGAAACAAAAAAGCAACGTAAACGAAAACAACAAAAAAAAAGTTGTTTCGTTCAAACAATTTTCAAAAACAATTTTTTGTTTTTGTTTCTTCTTCTCTCTCTCCTATTCTCTTCCTCTTTTCTTCTTCTTTCTCTTTGGCCGGTCGTCGGCCTCGGCCTTGGCCTCGGCCATGGCCGGCCGTCGAGGGCCGGCGACGTTGCCGGCCCCGTCGGCCGGTCGCCGAGGCCGGCGACCGGCCGAAAGAAAAAAAGTAAAAATTAAAGGAAAAATGAAAAATATAAATATAAATATAAAAAAATTAAAAGACACAAAAAAAGAACAAAAATTTACCAAACGTGTTTCGTTTATTTTTTATTCCGAACAAATTTACCAAACGCATATTTTTGTTCAAAAAGTGTTCCCCCGACAAAACATTTTTTTTTGTTTCTGTTCCCTAGAACAAAAAAAAGAACAGAAACGTTACCAAACGCAGCCTGAATCAAAATCTCAGATGAGGCTGAGCACATATCAACATAGCCCATTTACTCATGCTCACGTCAAGCTTACACAGGTTTGTGTCGTCAAAGAAACAATATGCTTGTACACGACTGCTATCATCTTTGGATTGATCCCTCTATAAAATGTTTAGACAAATTTGATGTTGACAAGTTAGTCACAACACACTAAGAACATTTGTGCACATTTGAGCACACCTTTACACATCTAAACATATTTGACAAGTTTGTTCTACTAGTCCTTATCTTAAACGGATCTAATATGTCCCATCAAATTATAAGTGTCCCATATTTTTTGTTTCAAAATTGTGAGATAATGAATAACCATGTCAAGTTTATTTATATACGAAAGGAGAAGTGAATTTGAGCCATTCAGATCAGGTATACTGGTTAGAGATAAAAAAAAAAAAAAAAAGATTGATTCAACTCAAACTTGCATGTGACAAGCCAACAAATTTCTGTCAGCGCATCAAAGCATTATCTGTTCTGTTCTTCAATGCCAGAAGACCAAATCTTGCATATGACAAGCCAACAAATTCCTGTCGGTGCATCAAAGCATTATCTGTTTCGTTCTGTTCTTCAATGCGAGAAGATCAAACCTTTGCACTTTCTGCACTACACAAATTTCATTCCGTACGGTGCTTTAGTAGTAACAACTCTGTGCTGCTAGAATGATCTCAACAACTCAACAAGCTCGCTCAGATAATGGCAAGAAGATCCGTCACCACCTATACTAACATCGCACTTGTGCTTCAAATCCAAGACCCTCTGTCTCATCTCTTCACCTTCCTTTTCCTTCATCAATATTCTAACAGCTCTTTCTACTGTCCCTCTATCTATCTCACCGTCCAGTTCTAATCCAACCCTTGAATTAAGTACCTCGCATTCAGCTTTTGCTCGCCAAAGCATGGTTCCTTCACATATACTTTCCAGGGTGGAGTGCCATCACAGTGGCTCCAAAACCCACCCACTGCCTCATGAGCCAGTACTTTCTTCTGAGGTGCCCATTTCACAATGCATCCCCTGTCCTTAACACATTCTTTGAATTCTTCATCCATCGACTCGATCCATTTCGAACCTGGAATTGAGCCAGGCCTAATAACCCACAAGAAATGCTCCCTGCTTACTGCCAGATCCCAAGCCATTTCATACAACTGGTCTTAATTCTGATGTGCTATGCTTCCCAGACTCACATAGATGACTGAATTATGAGTTTGCTCGTCAAGCCATGGAATGCAATCAGTATCCTCTTACAGTAAGCTAACAGCTGAGGTAGGAGCGAGTTTGTGCGGAAGGCCTATTGGAGAAATTGGAACTTGGTACTGTTGGTAAAGCTGCGCCAGAGGTGACTCTTCAAGGCAGTGAATCGTGTTGAATATAATGGCCAAAGACGACCTCATATTACTGGTCAAGACTACCAACTCCAAGAAATAGTCCAAACTTCCAAAATTGGAGAGTGGTAGGTCTTTGAACCTGAGGAGCTGATGCGGGGGCACCGGAGCCTGCAACATGGAATTTAATAGAGCATATCAAAAGGCATTTGTTAGTCAGCACGGAGATAAGTGAGCTACAACCCACCAGCTTATATACTTGGCGGTTTGATGACACTCGGGATAATCTGGCATAGGTGTCAAACTTGGATGATGACAGAGAAACCAGTCTTAGAAAAGGTATAGGCACAGAGGAGACTCATCGGATCATAAACTATAGGGTCATGCTGAAGGTCACACATACAAGATTTTAAAACTGCAACAAATTTTTGGGAACACATCCATCCTCATAAACAAAACGGAATATGAGCAAGATTCTCTGTGACCATAATATTAATTAACAAAGAAATAAGTGTAACTTAAATAAGAGAAATTCAACATGTACCTGGGATCGGAATGGCTTCACCTGGAGAAGAATCGGGTGGACTATGGTAGGAATCTTCAAATCGTGGGCAACAGCTTCCAAGAAGTACACTACTGCATCCTAGATGATACAGCAAATCTTGTCACCCGGCCCCATATGATTTGTGCTCCGAGTTAGGTACTCCCTCAAGCTGGACTCACGGTTGACATTAAGCCTTAGCATAATAGCTTTCAGATCAGGGTTTTGAACCTCCTCTTCAGACAAGCCGTCAGATATGCATAAGAAGGTGAAAACGGGGAAGGCAGAGTAATCTAGACTGTTGAAATGTGCGTGAGCAACTGTGATGGAGAAGTCCTTCGACTTGAGGACAGTCGCCAGCTGAAGCATGGGAGTGTGGTGGCCCTAGAATGGTCCTGGGACCAGGACCAATCTCTTACCTCGCCCTTGATTTTCCATCTTCTTCATCTCTTTTCCAATCAAAGATATAAAATGCTATGCAGAGTTAAGCTCTTACACAGAGGCTTTTGCTGATTCAGGTTATTTTTACTCTCTTTGAAAATCTACGCAGAACAGACCCAACAATCAAGGACAAATAAACAGGACACGCCAAATGGTTAATTTGTGAAAGCTCGGAGTAATTGAACTTTTTAAAGAAGCACTTGGTTTTTCTCTCTCTCTGTCTTCTTATTGGCAGCCTTTTTGGTCCCCACTTTATTGCTTGTGCTCGTGAACAAGTGGATAATACACTACGCAAACTGCGCAAGAAAAATCCAAATAATTCCTGAAGCTTTGAAGCCAAATGAAAGATAGGCAAGCAAGATCAAGAGTAAAGCAAACATCCACTAAAGCAATCAAATTTACAAGATAAAATGGAACTGAAATTGCAACATTAACGTGAAGTTTTTTTCCAGAAAAGTATTGCTAGTTCAGATTACATCATTGTATCAGAGACAACACCCGGTTAATATAACTCTCCAAAAACACAAGAAAGAGACGAAGCGCACAGACTCTGCACACACGAAGCCTCGAATTCACATAAGCACTCGCAAGTTACTATTAGAGACTCAACCAGAAATTTGAATGGCCTTGACCTCAGGCTTCTTCTCTTCCACCTTGGGAACAGTGACGGTGAGCACTCCGTTCTCCATCGACGCCTTCACCTGATCCATCTTCGCATTATCGGGCAACCTGAACCTCCTCATGAACTTCCCGCTGCTACGCTCCACTCGATGCCACTTGTCGTTCTTGTCCTCCTTCTCCACCTTCCTCTCTCCACTGATCTGAAGCACCCGATTGTCCTCGATCTCGACTTTCACTTCCTCTTTCTTGAGCCCCGGAAGATCGGCCTTGAACAAGTGGGCTTCGGGAGTTTCCCTCCAGTCGATCCTGGTGTTGACGAATGCGGAATTTTCCCTTAAAGTAGAGGCGGAGAGGGAAGAGGAAGGGAAAGGGAAGTCCTTGAAGGGGTCCGAGAGGTCGAGCGAGAAGGGGTCGGAGGCGTCGCCGCGTCGGCCACCGAACCAGCTGGGAATGAGCGACATGGCCTCTGTAACAGTGGATGTATTGACGCTTGATTTCGGAGGACGCGAGGGATAGACTTCTGCTCGGGTTTGGAGTTAATTGGTAATATGCTTTCTTGCTGGATCCTTGTCGGAAGGCGAGGGACGCACCGGGTATTTAGGGGAGAGGAGGAGGTCCCCTCGTACGTTCGTGAGATTTCTGGAACGAGGTGTCAGAGTGGGCGAACGTTCTGGTTATGGGCTTCTAGCTCTTTCCGGAAGCTGGGCCTTGCTCATGGTCATGGGCGTAGCATGTGTCATGTCCATCTGCTCGCCTTTTAATTTCCTTCTTCATGTTCTTCGTACTTCGCTTTCGGTTTTACGAGATTACTATGTTGGATTTCATCATTTATGGACTCCAGGGTTTCCATTTTGTTCCTCTTTGTCGTCGCCTATTCAGTTTTGAATCATATTAACCGACATGTTAGGTGATGTAGGCATGACACAGAATATTTTTCTACCATTAAGTGGTATGCTATAAATACATTGGTGAACCGTTTCCTAATAATTAAATTATTTGAGAAAACGGGCTCCTTTGACAGTAACAAGAGTGAAAAGGCGTCAAAGATTCAATCCTTGATTTTCGTAGTTCATGGTATGGCCCTCCTATCCAAAAATTCCGTCCTTAAGACACTCAAATTGCCTGTTTAAGTCAAAATGTCGATAGAACTTTGTGTGTCTATTGCCTTATGTTGTCCAATACTTGCATACATGCTATTCATGTGAGTTAATGTATACGAGGCATCAAAAATATGCGGCCCCACGTGAGGCAAACTAAACATGAACAGTTTGTTTGAAACACGTAACCTTCCATGCAAGTGGTAAAGACTAGATTGAGTGACTAATTACTTTCACCCCTTCTGGAAAGTTGAAAAGACTCGTGTGACACTACTTAAGTTAGTTTTCGCCCATTTTGATAGAAAGTCAGTTATCTAGGGCAGATTTAGATAAGTTGACAAAGTTGAGGGGGATAGAGTAAAAAAAACTTAGCCCCCTACACTAGAGGTTGCATAGTGATCTAGACAAGATTAATCCTTAAGACCATGTTGGAGGTATGTGAGGATCGGACCTAAGATTGTGATCGAATCGAAGATTGTGATTGATACCAATCCAAGATTGGATTTGATTTAATGTATCTTCATTTATTCTTTCCATAGTTAGACATTCATTGTACTATAAATAAGAGCTTGTACAATGTAAACATAAGACTGAATATACAAAAATTATAAGTCGTTCTCACCTTCTTAGCCTATTCCTCAAACTCTGACATAGTATTAGAAATTTCCTCTGCTTCCTTTTGTTTTGCTACTGCAGCTCAAAGCTTGCAAAGCAAAACAATCTACAGTAGGAATTCAACTCTATCATGGCCAAGAATACTGAAGGAAATACTTCAGTGGAGGCGAACCCGAATTCACTTTAAAATCCAGGTGAGGTTGATCTAGCAGAACATGTGCGATCTATGACTCAAATCACCTCAGATCTGGCCCTTGCTTCGGAAAATGTTTCCGGCCCTATCTAATGGCCACCAAATTAGTGGTTTCCGTTTCAGGGCCCGTAGGCGACGAGCTCAAGTCAACCCTAAGCTTCGTACGGCACGCCTATTGAAGGATTCCCGAACCATGAAGCCCAGTCCACTGAAGGAGGACAAACACCTTTCAACATTGGGATAGGCTAGGTGGGTTTGGACAGTGACATCCTGAAATTCCATATTTCTAATTATGTAATATTAGAAAATCCTCGTATGTGATAATAATACTTAGGGTTTAAGCTAAGTATTATTTGCCTCAGTATTCGGACAAGTACATGAAAATTTTAGTCGAATTGTTAATTTCGGAAGACGCGACAAGTAATTTTTGTAAACATACGTCATCCCAAATTCAGTGTTTGAATTAAATTATGTGTGTGCTAATAGTAGAATGGTATTAATTAAATTATTATTGTCTTAATAGTTAATGAATGTTATAAATTGTGTAAACTTTAGTTAATTATTAATAATAGTGGATAACCTATGCTAGTAAATGTGTAAGAAGTGGATTACATTTCTCTTGCTACATTTCCCTTACAAAATTTATTAATTAGAATTTTAAAGTATCACTTGCCTTTATATTATGCATTGCACGACCATACGTCTTTAGCAAACAATATTTTCATAACTAATTTTGACGTCAAGGATTAAATCATGATATCCCCCAGATGACTCATCCTCTTCTTGCATTTTCTTTGGCCACATGCAAGGACTTTATTTTTGCATTATTGCCACATCAAGCGGAAAATTAACATGCAAACTTACACCTAGCATGGTAAGAAATTAAATTATCTTAATTAATTTAAATAGAACTTCTTCTATCTTGCCAAATAACCCATTTCGCTCCCTCAAAACTCAAACAGAAGTTACATGTGTTAATTCTACTTTTAATCCAAGTATTTGGAGAGCAAACTTCATATTCAAGAGCTACTAAGGTGGGAAAAGCATTTAGTAGCTTGTGATTTACGGTTGTGTTGAGGTAAGTGAAATTTATAGTGTTAAGTTGACTTAAATCTACTTAGTTACTTTTATCTTGGTTGGTTGGATGAGAGGTGAAGTCTTGATGTGGGTATGGTGGTTGTTAAGTAAGTTTGTTCTGTTTCATTCTGTGTGGTTCTAGGTACCCAAAACATGGTCATTATGTTGTATTTGCCTTGAAAACCCATTGCATATTCGCTATGTTTCTTTCTACCTCCTTCTAGGTAGTTAAAATCTTATCATTCTATTATACTTATCTTGATAATCTATTATATGCTCATTTTGTCTCTTTCTACCTCATTCTGGGTAGTTAAAATATGATTATTCTATTATCTTTATCTTGGTGACTCATTACATATTCGTTTTGCCTCTTTCTACCTCATTATGGGTTGTTAGAATCCGGTTATTCTATCATCTTTGTCTTGGTGATCCATTACATGTTTGTTCTGCTTTATTCTCCCTCATTCTGGGTAACTAGAATATGGTCATTTTGTTGTGTTTGTCTTTGTAATCCATTGCCTATTCGTTTTGTCTCTTTTGTCTCATTCTAGGTAGTTAAAATTTGGTCACTGTACCATATTTATTTTTAATAACCTATTGTGTGTTCGTTCTACTTCTTTTTGCCTCATTTTGGGTAGTTAAAGTCTAGTCATTTTGTCATCTTTGTCTTGATAATTCATTGCATGTTTGTTTAGCTTATTTTTGCCTTCTTCTAAATAGTTAGAATCTGGCCATTCTACCATATTTATCTTGGTGACCCATTGCATGTTCGTTCTACTTCTTTTTATCTCATTTTGGGTAATTAGAATCTAGCCGATCTGCCTATATTTAGCTTGATAATTCATTGCATGTTCATTCCGCTTCTTTCTACTTCATTCTAAGCAGTTAGAATCTAGTTGTTTTGCCTTAGTTATCTCAATGACCAATTACATGTTTGTTCTATTTGGTTTTGTTAGAATTCTACCAGTCAAAATCGGTTTGTTTCACTTATTTCTGCTGGAATTTCTTATGACAATTTTGTCTATTTGTGAATTTGCTTAAATTTGTTCATAGGTGGGTCCTATTCACCTGCTGAATTTGCCAATTTGTAAATATGTTCGTTGAATGTTTGTTTATTAGTTCAAATAGACTTTACTGAATATGAATATTATCCTCATTAAATCCGTTCATTTGTTGATTCGGTTCATTGATAGATATGTTCCTTTGTTCTATAAGTTTCCCTCAAGCTAAAATTTACCCTTTTGGTTATTCAGACTTTACGATCAGAATGTATTTATTCATTCAAATTTAAAATATACTCATTTGATTTATCAGATTTTGATGTCTAGAACCTGCTCGACATCTAGACTCAGAATGTATTTCATTTGAATATCCGGACTTCAATAACCAGAATATGTGTGTTATTTCATATTCGTTTATTTGACAAATACATTAAATTGAGTTGAGATATGTGTGCTATGCTTATGAGTATGCATATATCATAGCTTGAATGAGATTAATGTAATACCATCACCCTTATAACGGTGAATGACGATGTCCTGTGTGCCGAAATGCCACAAGAAGTGTTTCAAAATGCATCAGAGATGAGATACCCCATGTGTCAGAACGCCCTATGCATCAGGATGCCTAGAGAGTATTCAGAAGGATTAAGCATTAATGAATAAAAGACATTATTATGTATAGAACTAAATCATTTGTGTGAAACATGGTGTGTACATGTATGAGTCTAGATGGATGTTTTGTTGGTTGATAATTTATGTGGTAAATGAAAATGAAAGGTAAAGTCTGTTTATGTTTGTATCATACTTATTGGATGATTATACATTCATTCTGTGTGCACCAAGTGAAGTGGTAAGATAATTTTCTTAACTTAAAACTAGAGATTTCATTTACTAGCTTTTAGCTCATCCCTCTTATTTTTTAAACATGCAAAATGGATACCCCTTAACCCTTATGGAGTCCTTATATATAATGAAGCTTTTTACAAAAGTGTGCTCCAACCAAAGTCTAAGATAATATATACTAAGTGTAGTTCTATAATATGGGTTGACGTGAGAGGTTTCGTGAAATGGGTTCCTTTTCCAATTCATTGCCTGGTACCAAAATCTTGATGGAGAATTAGTTGACCCATTGAGTAGCTTCAATCAAGATACTAGAGACGCAACAAACATAGAAGTTATCAACTTGTAAGTCAGTCTAGTTGTTTGTATAGACAAACTTTTGGAAGTACATTATAGATTGGAAATAGGTCTCCCTACTCCCTACTCAAACGTCTGTCTTTTTGCTTGTGATGTAATGAATTTGTGAACTCATATATGATATAAATAAAAGAAGTAGAAGTATGTTGGTTATAATTGTAAGACTTTAATCGTTAAAAGAATATTCGTAAATGTTTGTTTTCGCTTCCGCATGCTAAAAGAGATTAGTAATATAAAATACATGTATCGGTGACGTTCCTGGATGTTAGATAGGCCTAGGACCCGAGCCCACGTCACAAGGTTAGGGAGCAAATCCTTACCCACCCGAGACATGAATTCCTGCCGTATGTCATCCCAGCCATCGGTGGTTGACCGAAGCCCGACAATCCACTCTCTACGTTGCTGGGGGACAGCCTTGAACTAAAACTCATCTCCTTACAACTCAGTGGACCCAAAAACTACAGTACTTGGGCTCGAGATCTCCAACGGGCATTGATCACCAAAGATAAAGACAGGTTCCTCAACGGAACCATGCCTTTTCTAACAAACAAACACTGACGGCAACACTAGCAAAGATGTAACCAACTTGTGTGGACGTGGAGTAATTGCCTGGCTCCTAAGGTGGCCGCCAAGCTTCCACCAATCAAAGACTTGAAGGCGATTTGGGATAACATCTGTGAGATGTACAGAAAGCTCGACGAGAACAAAATCTTTTCCCGCACCCAAGCCATCTTTGAGCTAAACTAAGGAAATCATTTCGTGACAACATGCGTCAACCGACTCTCAACCTTGTGGAACAAACTTGAGGCCATCGAAGAGCAGCTTGAGGGGCTAGAGAAAACGCTTCAACAATATTGAGCGATTCAAGAAAAGGAGAAAGCAACACATTTTCTACTAATATTGAATGAAAGCTACTCACATTACCGGCCCCAAATCCTTGTGATAGAGCCAACACTGCCACTCAGGTGGATCTACCAATTAGCGGTCCAAGAGGAGAGCTAAAAGGCAACTACAACTGAGCATGCATGAACTGGAAAAGGGATAGCCCTTGCTGCATTCGGATCTGGACTATCTTCGACCGGGGGTGTCTCACCAGGGCTCACCAGTTATAGATCTGGGCAACCACTGATCTGTGGGAAATCTCTCGGTCTTCACGCAGAAGGTGGTTGTCAAGCTGTTGCTGCAAGCAAAGGAGGAGAAAGAAGCCCTAATCTTTTTGGGATGAATGGCTATGATAGGCTCCAAATATCCGAAGGCTATCATTTGGCTGAAGCCATCAGCTCTCAACAAGCCATGATGGCACCTATTTTTAAAGCATCGCACGGCCCTCATAATGCCATATCATCCTTAAAAGGAAATATTAAAGGAAAGGGGAAATTATACTGTGATTATCGCAAATGGCCACATCACATGGTGGAAACTTGTTGAAAATTGCATGGCAAACCCAAGAAGAAAGGAAAGGAGGAATCATCAGCTAGTCAAGTCACCGGGCATAATCAGTTGATTGCGCAAAATCAATATCAGCAAATCATGAGGGCACTGAGACAACTAGAAACTTCTGATAGAGGGGTAAGCTTCTCAAGTACTTCATATTGCCTCAACCTAATTCTTATGATTTATGGATTATTGATTCAGGTGCTAGTGATCATATTATTTGTGATGAAAGTCTTTTCTCTCATACCCATAAAAATCATTTCCCTATAACTATGAAGCTTCCAAATGGAAATACCATATATGTCACAAAGATAGGGATGGTAAATCTTAGTCCTTTGATTTTCCTATGATATGTCCTTTATGTTTCTCAAGTTTCAATTCAACCTTATCTTAGTATCAAAGGCCTGTGAGGACAATTCCTATCATATTCTCTTTAATCTGATACTTGTTTCTTTCAAGCCCTTTCGACTGGCAAACTAATAGGCTTAAGTAGTATTTCGCAAGGATTGTATTTTGGACCAGTTTTCCCAAAAATTTTAATTTATCACAATTTTCTGTGAATAAAAAATCATTGTGTAATATTATTCCAATGATGAAGTTATCCTTTCCCATCAACGTTTGGGCCATAGTGTTTCCTTTCCACATCCTCAATGCAAAATTTATCCTCTTGCTAAAGAATCACACACCCATTTTCTTACAAACAAATCTTAAACTATAAATAATTTTTATTTAATTCATGTAGACATTTGGGATCCCTATTACACCCCACATCATGATGGGTCTCAATTCTTCCTCACCATTGTAGATGATCATTCTCGTGCTACATGGGGTTTCCTTATGTAGTCAAAGAATCGAGCTCTTTCCCATCTAAAGAATTCTTTAATCATGTCAAAAAAATCAATTTGAGGAATCTGTTCAACATGTTCGAACAAATAATGGGAAAGAATTTTCTAGTCATGACCGTCAATTAATTTTTTCCTCTCATGGAATTATGCATGAAAGCACGTGCACTTACATCCCTAAAAAAAATGGGATTGTTGTGCGTAAGCACTATCATCTTTTGGAACTTGCACTTGCCATTAAATTCCAAGCGTCCATTCTTGAGACTTTCTGGAAAGATTGTGTGGTCACAGTAGCTTACCTGATCAATCGCATGCCGACTCAAGTTCTCAACGAACGTACTCCTTTTGAAGTGCTATATGGTAAGAAGCCTGAGGTTAAATCACTTGAAGGTTTTTGGCTACCTATACTATGTTACTACCTTGGGTTCTTGTGACAAGATGCGTCCCCGGGCCAAACGATGCATCTTCATGCGATATCCAATTCTTCAAAAAGGAATCGTGTTTTTGAGCCATCGATAGGAAACTTCTTTATAAGCAGGGATGTCATTTTCCATGAAGACATTTTTCCTTTTCAGTTTGAAGCATCTTCAAATGAATCTTCTAGCTCGAATCATCAAAATGGGCATTTTCTATTCGAAGAAGATTCATCTCCTATTTCCCACCATGTACATGCCCCACTTCTAGACGCTCTGACTTCTTCTCCAATGATCGAGACCATTGCGGATTCCCCATCTACTCCAGATCATTCAGTTGCAGAATTTGCAATGCACATCAAAGCAAGTTCTAATTCAGACCAATTGTCTTCATAGTCCACTTCGAAATTATCGTCTTCTACAGCTGATCGTATTCCCCCATGATGTTTGGGACGAATCACTCGCTCTCCTATGTGGACGAAGGACTATATCTATGCATCACTCAACTCGAGAGGTATCTCATATCATATTTCCTCTTATGTTTCGTTTGATCACCTGTCTATGGAACATATGTACTGCATTAGTCGTATTTCCAAGGAGATAGAGCCATCATCCTACAATGAAGCAATTCGTGATCCAAGGTGGCAAAAGGCCATGGAAGCAGAGTTGCATGCCTTAATTAAAAATCATACATGGGATGTAGTCCCATCATGTGCTCATCGGAAACCCATTGGCTACACATGGGTATATAAGATCAAGTTCAAAGCCAACGAATCTGTTGAATGGTATAAGGCCCACTTAGTGGCCAAAGGCTTTAGACAATGTGAGGTTTTGTTTACCATGAGACATTCTCTCCAGTTGCAAAGGAAGTTACCCTTCGCTCCTTTCTTTTTGTTGTTGCTTTCCGAGATTGGGACTTACATTAAATGGATGTTCCCAATACCTTCCTTCATGGTGATCTTGATGAGGAAATATATATGGACCTTCCATCGGGATTACGGTTACAGGGGGAGCCTGGAGTTTGTTGTCTCCACAAGTCCCTTTATGGGCTCAAGCAAGCTTCTCGACAATGGTATGCAAAATTAACTACAACTCTTACAACCATTGGTTTCAAGCAATCCAAGCACAACAATGCTTTCTTCACTTGGACCGTCATCAATCTACCTGAATATATATGTTGATAATATACTTACTATGGGAAACAATGGATTGGCTATTAAGAGTCTCAAAGAATACCCGCCTTCTACCTTTTGCATTATGGACTAGGGACCTCCCAAGTATTTCCTTGATATTGAGATTTCTCGCTCAGACTTGGGAATCTCTCTAAGCCAACGGAAATTTGTGTTAGAAATCATAACTGAAGCAGGCTTATCAGGATGTAAATCGGCTGCCATTCCTATTGATCAAAACATCAAGTTAACTACCATTGATTATGATGACGGATCATCCTCTAAGACTGATGACCCATTACTCGAAGACCCATCTCGCTATCAAAGGCTTGTAGGGAAGCTTATATATCTCACCATGACCAGGCTAGATATATGTTATGTAATGCAAACACTCAGTCAATTTATGCTAATTTGAAGGAATCTCATATGAATGTAGCCTTGAAAGTTGTAAAATATTTAAAGAGATGTCCAGGCTTGGAATACTATTCTCATAAGATTACAATTTGGAAATGAACGCTTATTGTCATACAATCTATGCCACATGTCCCATGAGTCGAAGATCAATTACTAGTTTTTGTGTTAAATTGGGAAAGTCGTTACTATTATGGAAGACGAAGAAGCAATCGACTGTATCATTATCATCCGCTAAAGTTGAATATCAAGTGATGGCCAAAATAGTTTGTGAAATAGTTTGGATACGAAGCTTGCTTTTAGACCTTGGGATTCGGATCAAAGGACCAACGGACTTATTCTTTGACAATAATCCAGCACTTAAACTCACGGCGAATCCCATTTTTCATGAGAGAACGAAACACATTGAAGTGGATTGTCGCTACACTTGAGATAAGATCCACAAAGGAGTAACCAAGAAAAATGGAATTAGAACCACAAAATAGCCTGCAGACATTTTTACCAAGCCCTTATGTCAAAAACAACACACATATCTACTAAGCAAGCTTGGCGTCATGGATATTTATCAGCCACCAGTTTGAAGAGGAGTGTTGGAGATATGCGAGGATCAGACCTAAGATTGTGATAGGACCAAAGATTGTGGTTGATACAAATCCAAGATTGCAGGCGATTATAAT
This sequence comes from Eucalyptus polyanthemos subsp. polyanthemos, assembly GCA_017140185.1. Lineage (NCBI taxonomy): Eukaryota > Viridiplantae > Streptophyta > Magnoliopsida > Myrtales > Myrtaceae > Eucalyptus > Eucalyptus polyanthemos. The sequence goes on along the minus strand of CM029466.1, from coordinate 30,172,493 downwards.
CGATAGATTATATCAATCCAAGATTGGATTTGATTTAATGTATATTCATTTATTCTTTCCACAATTAGACATTCATTGTACTATAAATAGGAGCTTGTACAATATAAAACATTAGACTGAATATATAGAAATTATAAGTCGTTCTCACTTTCTTGGCCTATTCCTCAAACTCTAACAGATTATGCAACAGAACCTAAACTCATATAGTCTGTACATTTTGCCTGGTATATGGCTTGAAAACATAAAGCAGAGCGGGCGCTAGATCTCAGCAATACATTTACCACCGTAAGATAACTTTTGGAAGGCATTCTGAGATGAGAGATGGCCGTCCAAGATGGTTTGGTAATGTTGATTAAAGGCCTTCAGATACCCTATTCATATGGCACCGCTTGTGCATGGGGTCATCATTGAGTATTATGGGATCTAGCCCACAAGCCATTGTCTTCATTAGAATAAGTTAGAAGACACTCATATTTATATAGTGGTCCACATCCTTCCAACTTTCATATGTAAGGTAACGAAAAAAATTACTTTGTTTGTTTCACAAACAAACAACCATCAGAATTGTCTCACAGAAAAATTCCACACAGTAAAATCAAGATAGTAAGAGTCCGATCATTGGCACCGGCTTGTCAAAACGGGAAAACCATCGGTCTATACTCGTTATCAAGCTATTCTTTTCATAAATTTAAAGAAAAGAGAAGTAAATTTATGGTCCCTCTCGAGCACTATGCATCCTCCATTTTTCATATTGAATTAAAGTGCAACAGATAAAAAAGGGGAAAAGTGCCAAAATGGTCCTAAACCTTTTGTCATTGTGCCGATTTGGTCCTAAACCTTTTTTTGGTGCCGATTTGGTCCTAAACCTTTTTAAGTTGTGCTAATTCAGTCCTTTCCGGCCAATTTGGCCGGATTTTGCTGGATCAGCGCCGGGCCGACGTGGACAACTTTTTACTAATATTTTAATATATTTTGAATTTTTTATTTTTATTTTTATTTTGTTTATTTTTTTAATTTTGCTCTTCTTCCTCCCGGCCGGCCGCCGGACCTCGGCGACCGGCCGCCGGCGACGGCCAGCGAGGTCGAGGTTGACCTCACCGGCCACCTTGCCAGTGGCCGTGAGGGCAACCTCGCGCGGGCGGCGAGGCTCGCCCTCGCCGGATCCGGCGAGTCTCGAGCCTCACCCATGGCCAGTGAGGCTCGACCTCACTAGATCCGGCAAGGTGAGCCTCGCCCGCCCAGCGTGAGGCCGCCCTTGAGGCCTGGGCGGCGAGGCTCGCCCTCTTCGGATCTGGCGAGGGTCGAGCCTCGCCCATGGCCGGCGAGGGCGAGCCCCGCCAGCTAGCCGGATCTGGCGAGTGAGGGGGTTCGAGCAGGGGGAGAGAGTCGGAGGGGGTAGACCGCCGGCCACCGCACCTGAGCCGCGGCCGATCTGGGCGGGACCTGAGAGAGAGAGAGAGAGAGAGAGTCCTCTCCGGCCAAGCCGAGGAAACCCTAGCCACGTGAGACCACCGCTGCAATGCTGCCGCCCGATGCCGTCCACCGCTGCTCGCCGACCCGCCGCCATATCCGGCGAGCTGGCGCGGCTCGCCCTCGCCGCCCAGGCCTCGAGGGCGGCCTCGCGCGGGCGGGCGAGGCTCGCCCTCGCCGGATCCGGCGAGGTCGAGCCTCGCCCGGCCATGGGCGAGGCTCGACCCTCGCCGGATCCGGCGAGGGTGAGCCTCGCCGCCCCCCGCGAGGTCGCCCCGCGGCCACGGCGAGGTGGCGGCGAGGCCGACCTCGACCTCGCCGGCCGTCGCCTCGGCGGTCGCCGAGGTCCGGCGACCGGCCGGAGGAAGAAGAGCAAAATTAAAAAATAAACAAAATAAAAAAAATTCAAAATATATTAAAATATTAATAAAAAGTTGTCCACGTCACCGGCCGGCGACCAATCAGCAAAATCCGGCCAAATTGGCCGGAAAGGACTGAATTGGCACAACTTAAAAAGGTTTAGGACCAAATCGGCACCAAAAAAAGGTTTAGGACCAAATCGGCACAATGACAAAAGGTTTAGGACCATTTTGGCACTTTTCCCGATAAAAAAGAGGTGCCAGTCGACAAGAGATTAAGGTTGTTAACATGGGATATTTTTACGGGGCTGGAAGAACATTCATCTGACACAATAGTAGAGCATGTTGATCAATCTCGAATGATATTGACAAGATATCGACACAGACCATTTACTCGACATGTCATTGAATGTTCTCATGTCAAGTTTATAGAGATTTGTATCATAAAAGAAACAACTTGCTTGCACACGACTGCTATTATATTTGCCTTTTTTGCCTGGTCTCTTATCTACCTTGAGGCTAGGTGTGGGATCGATTTAAATAAAGTCTAAGATTGCCAGGTCCTGCCTTCCTTCTATCTTCCTCTAGCAATTGATTTTTTTTTTATTTCTTAACTGACTAAACCACCATGAGGGGATTCTCAAGCAGTGGACTCGATAGTAATTGTAATGGATTGATCCTTTCTATGAAATGTTTAGACAAGTTTGACGACACGGTTGACAAGTTAGTCGCAATGACACGATGCACTTAAGAAAATTTACGCACATTTGAACACTTTTTAACATGTCTATACATATTTGACATGTTTGTTCTAGTTGTCTATATCTTAAGTAGGTCAAATGTGTCCTGTCATATTATAAGCTTGTCATATTTAGGTTTCAAAATTGTGACATAATGAATAACCATGTTAAGTTTACTCAAACTTGAAAGGAGAAGTGAATTCAACCCATTCAGATCTGGTCCACTGGTTAGAGAGAAAAAAAAAAGGAGGTTGGTTAAACTTTTGCATATGACAAGTCAGCAAATTTCTGTCAGTCCATCAAAGCATCTTCTGTTCTGTTCTGTTCTTCAATGCCTGAAGACCAAATCTTTGCACTTTCTGCACTACGCAACCTTCATTCCGCGCGGTGCTTTAGTAGCAAACAACTCTGTGCTGCTAGAACGATCTCAACAACTCGACTAGCTTGCTCAGATAATGGCAAGAATATCCACCATCAACTATACTAACATCGCACTTGTGCTTCAAATCCAAGACCCCCTGCCTAATCTTTTCACCTTCCTTTTTCTTCATCAATGTTCTAACAGCTCTTTCTACTGTCCCTCTCTCTATCTCCCCCTCCAGTTCTAATCCAATCTTCCATTCATGAGTCAAGTACCTCGCGTTCACATTTTGGTCGCCGAAGCATGGTTGACATATGATCGGAACACCTTCACCTATACTCTCCAAGGTGGAGTTCCATCCACAGTGGCTCCAAAACCCTCCCACTGCCTCATGAGCCAGTACTTTCTTCTGAGGTGCCCATTTCACAATGCAAGCCCTGTCCTTAACACATTCTTTGAATTCTTCATCCATTGACTCGATCCATTCCGAACCTGGTATTGAGCCAGGCCTAATAACCCACAAGAAAGGCTGCTTGCTATTTGCCAGACCCCAAGCCATTTCTGACAATTGGTCTTTGTCCAGATGTGCTATGCTTCCTAAACTCACATAAATGACTGAATTATGAGTTTGCTTGTCAAGCCATGGAATGCAACCAGTATCCTCTTGCAGTAAGCTAACAGCTGAGGTAGGAGCGAGTTTGTGCAGAGGGCCTATTGGAAAAATCGGAACCCGGTACTGTTGGTGGAGCTGCGCCAGAGGTGACTCTTCAAGGCAGTGAATCGTGTTGAATATAATGGCCGAAGACGGTCTGATATTACTCACCAAGACTACCCACTCCAAGAAATAGTCCAAACTTCCGAAATTGGGGAGTGGTAGGTCTCTGAACCTCAGGGGCTGATGCAGAGGCACCAGAGCCTGCAACATGGAATCTAATAGAGCACAACACAAGGCATTTGTAAGTCAGCACAACGACAAGTGAGCTAGAACCCATCGACTTTATACTTAGCGGTTTGACAACACTCAGGATAATCTGGCTTGGGTGTCAAACTTGGATGATGACAAAGAAACCAGTCTTGAAAAAAGTATAGGCTTGGAGGAGACTCGTCGGATCATGGACTATAGGGTCATGATGAAGGTCACACATACAGATTTTAGAGCTGCAATAAATTTTCGTCGATACATCCATCCTCACAAACAAAATGGAATACGAGCAAGATTCTCCGCGACCATACTATTAATTAAGAAAGAAATGAGTGTAACTTAAATAAGAGAAATTCAGCATGTACCTGGGATCGGAATGTGTCCTTGTGCCTTTAACTGGTGAAGAATCGGGCGGACTATGGTAGTAGCAGCACTGCTCGTGTGTAAAGCAATGCTAGGAACCTTCAAATCACGGGCAACAGCTTCCGAGAAGTACACGAGTGCATCGTAGATGATGCAGCAAATCTTGTCAACTGGCTCCATATGGTTTGTGCCCCGAGTTAGGCACTCCCTAAAGCTGGACTCACAATTGACATTAAGCCTCAGCACAATGCCCATCAGATCGGGGTTTCCAACCTCTTCTTCGGACAAGCCGTCAGGTATGCATAAGAAGGTGAAATCGGGATGAGCAGAAGAATCTGGACTGTTGAAATGTGTGTGAGCAATTGTGATGGAGAAGCCCTTGGACTTGAGGATTGTCGCCAGCTGAAGCATGGGAGTGAGGTGGCCCTGGAATGGTCCTGGGACCAGGATCAATTTCTTGCCATTTCGCCCTTCACTTTCCATCCTCTCTATCCTTTATTCAGTCGAAGATATTCAGATGCTATGCGAAGTTATGCCCTTGAAGACGGGCTTTTGCTAATCCAGGCTGGTTTTACTCTCTTTGAAAGTCTAATCAGATGAGAAGTAATAGGACGGAGGATGCGAAGACCCAGCAATGAAGGACAAGCAAGCAGGTCACTCCTAACGTTCAATTTGCACAAGCTAGGAATGGAAGCATGTTGTAAAAGTCTCTGGTCAAGTTTGACCCGGCATTGCTGAATATTTAGAGAAGCTCGCTCTCCCTTCCTATGGTCAAGTTTGACACGGCATTTAATGACTATTTAGAGAAGCTCGCTCTCTTTCCCTATGGTCAAGTCATAACCACCCCATTTTATATAAATAACGAGCTTCTGGTGATGTCAGTAGCAGTGGACTTCAATGCCATCGGATGGTGACTTTTTCAAGAAGCTTACAAGCCCCAGTGTTCAAAACAAGTTATAACAACCCCATTTCATGTAAATAACGAGCTTCTAGGAGGTGCAGACCCTTGGAGTGCCATAACTTGGCAGAAAGAGACACTTAAGTACCATAACTTTCGAAATGTACACTTAAGTGTCAAAATTGGAGCAAAGTGGATCACTTAAGTGCCAATCTGACCAAAATCCTGCCAAATTGCATACGTGGCATTTTTTCGGCGAAGCAAGTGCAAAACGACGCCATTTTGCACGCTGATATGGCCAAATAATGCAAAAACGACATCATTTTGGATTGACGTGGTAAAAAAAATACAAATTAATTACATTAAATTTAGTTATAATATTTAAAAATAATAATTTTAATATTTAAAAAAGGGTGGGAGGGGGGGGGGGGGGTCGGCCATCGCCGCCGCCTCCCCGCCATCATCGAGAAGGGCCGGCGACGGAGTGGGGAGAGTTGGCTGAGGTCGCCGGGCCCTGGCCAGGGGTTGGCGACCTTAGCCAACCAACGGCAAGGGAGCGGGCGGCGGCCTTTGGCCCGACTGGGCAAGGGCCACAAGCCCTCACCGAGACCGCGAGGGGGGGAGGAGGAAGAGGGAGGCAACCGGCGGCGAGGACTGAGGCTGTCGAGCCAGAGACGAGGGCCTGCGTGCCCTCGCCGTTGGTTGGCTGGGGCCACTAGCCCTCAGCCCCGGCCGACCCTCCCCCACCTTCCTGCGACGACGGGGAGGCGGAGACGGCATCAGTGACAAGGGCTCAGCCCTCAACCGTCAATTGCCTTCCTCCTCCGTTTTTTTTTTTAAATAATAATAATTATTATGAATTATATTATTATTTTGTTTTAAATTAATTTAATTAATTTTAAATGATATTAAAATTCAAATTATGCCAAAATGACGTCGTTTTGGCTTATTTAAAGGCTTTATTTTGGCCAACACCCGAAACGATGTCATTTTAGGTGAATTAGAGCTAACTCGGCTCTCACGGCAAGCCACCTCAGTAAAAAATATTAATATTTAATTGCCACGTATGATTTTCGGCCGGCTTCGCTGGAGGTGGCACTCAGGTGTACCACTTTTCTTCAAATGTGGCACTCAAGTGTACCTTTCAAAAGTTATGGCACTTAAGTGTCACTTTGTTGACACTTAAGTGCCAAGTTATGGCACTTGTAGTGTTTTTATCATGAGCTTCTAGTGACGCTAGTAGCAGTGGACTTCAATGCCATTGTATAGGGGGAGTCGTCGCAGCAGCAAAATAATTTGAATCCGCAAAGAGATAAGAGCAAGTTTTGGGATGGAATCAAATTAACTAGAAATCTTGCCACAGAAGAAGAATATTCTCACATGAGATTAAACAAAGCCAGACATGAAAGGAAACAAAATTTCTAGTGTCTTGGTGTCACACCCCAAATCCTATAGAGGTGGGGATGACACGATCATCCTTCTACCGAAGGACACAACCTATAATCATTTGAATCCAACTCCCAAAAGTCTCCATCGATATCGCTCTCGTTCTATTGGTCTCTAATAAGGGACCTAAAAAGATTTGGAAATGGAAGGGGTGAGCAACCACAAGCTTAGCAAGTAGTATATATTTCTAAGTAGATTGAACAATCATTATGTAATTTACAAAGCAATATAATAACTCATTTATCTCAATTTCAGTAATAGTACACATACAAATTATAAATGAGTTATATCATTTTAACATAATCATATCCATATCAAAAAAACACTTGTTAAATCAATAAAACCATAATAAATATCAATGGTCTAATCAATTGATCGATCTCATCAATAAACACGCCAATGGTTCATTCCACTAGTTAATTTTATGTCACACGTCAATAGTCTATGCCATTGATTCATCTCATATGAAACCATACGTCGATGGTCCATCCATCGTTCAATCTTTTATTTAATATCAAACCATGGTAACGACGTAACGCTTAGTGACAAGGTGATCAAGATTCCCTCCCTGACAAATTTTCCACCTACATAGCCGGTGGCTCGCTTAGAAGGATATTCTAAACCCAGTACGCATACCCACAAGCCCCTTCATGGGCTCACAGATAGCGATATTGAGCATCAAACCCACATTTTCTAATATCCAGAAATTCAATCCATAATCAATCTCGTAATCCACCATAAATTTAACAAACCAATCATATAACCTTTCATAACTCGGTTTCTCCGATAGATTTACTTTCTTGCAAAGCATCTCATATCATTTCATAAAACAAATTCACAATCAAAACTATGACATCCTGAATTTCAAGTTTTGTGTTCGATTGAATAAGTTGGGCTTTTCATCGACGCGTCTATAGTTCTTTTCCCTGAGTTGGCCATTCATGGGATAACTAGCCTATCATGTGAAGTCGTTAAGGGATTTTAATGTAATAGACTTGAGAATTCGAGCAATTCGAGCAAAAATCGACTGCTCGACCGTGCTAGTTTGCAAGGGTCACTATGGCGCAGTTAAAAATCAATCAGAAACCGGAGATAGGTCGATTCGACAAAGGTATGTGATTAGTGTATGGGTGATTCCACCTGATTGCAAAATTCTCGTCGAACGACGCTAGACCGATTTTTCTGTCGTTTTGGTACCCTGTGTCCGTCTTTGAAGCCTCGAGATTTTCACGATAACCGAGAGTCGCCAGTGTGTCGAAAATGTACAGCGTGGCTCAAAAATAATTGACTATAGGTCAATTACACTAAAAATTCTCAAAAGCAACCCGATAAGTTAGGTCACGCTAAAATCGCGTTAGATTGAAATTAACCGCGAATTTGAACCCGAATTCAAAAATTGAAAGTTATGTTATGTTACGATTTATTTTAGGAACGTCGACTCATCCTCCGAAGAATTTTCGGCAAGCTCAGGATTTTTACGGAAAATCAATTCGGACGATTTAAAAAAGAACGAAAATTCGGATGGGCTAAATCGAAAAGATTTTTGGTCTCCTTACCGAGCTATTTGGTAAAGGGGACTTGCAGAAATTGTGTGGGCTTCTTACTTAGTAAAATTGGACATCAAATTGGGGAATTTGGTGAAGAAATGAAATCTAAGTGAGGAAATTCGGAGCTTGGCATGGGGGCTGCAACTTTTGGCTTCAACTTGAGTTTTTGTGGAATTAAAATGCAAGAAAGTATTAAGGGACCAAGTAGATAGGCTTGTGGACTTTTGTGGGCTAAGTAATGATGAATTTTGATATATCAAATTGACTTCGGTCCCCCTCTCCTTTGGCTTCTCTAGCATGCCCAGCTGCTCCCCTTCTCCCTCACTGCCTTCTCTTCTCTTTCCTTCGAAGCCCTAACTCTTCATGCCGATTATGCTGTTCCACTTCATCTTCACTGAATCTACTCCACCACTTCTTGTCTCCCCTGAAGCCAAGCCGAACCTAGCTACTCCATTGGCGTCTTCCTGTTGGAGAAATCTTTCCAGAATATTTTGAAGCTGACAAAACGTTTCTATCAGTCTAGTCTGGAGCATTGCAGACCCTTCTATTTAGAGTCTGAAGACCTTCATTGGAGACCCTTCAATTTGGAGTCTGAAGACCTTCATTGGAGACCCTTCAATTTAGAGTCTAAAGACCTTCAGATCCCCAAACTCAGTACTCAAGACTCAAGACTATTCTCATTGACAGTCTCTAATGCAGTGACGAAGACGACCCAGAGCTAAAAGTGTTTGGTTGAGGATTTGGTCTTGTCCACTGGAGTAGATCTCTTGGCTGGGTATGATATAACGGATTCTTTTATTCGAAATCAAGATCGTTTGAAGATCCGATGATTGACGAAATACTCTTGGAATGTTCTATTCTTGGAAACCAAGATCCTGATTGTATGGGCGAATAGGATTGATGGGCTATCGACATGTTCCTTTAATAGCTCGAATGTTCTTCTTAATTGATTATGTCCAACGGGAAGATTGGAAGAATTCCTTTGGTAAGTGCCAACGGGTATGATGGCATAAAGAAGTATAAAAGGAAGACGTTTTAACTATTCAAGAAGATGCATGATAGAGAAATTTCAGAGACTGAAGCTCCTTGATTATTAGTCGATTCATATTGAGCAAAACTGTATTCGCAAAAGAGAGTCTATACTTAGTGATACCTTGAGGGAGTGTGATAGATCTTCTACACCGTGAAATCAAGGGAGAAGAGTGCTGTAACATCTCTTTGTTCATAGTGGAATCCAGCTAGTGGGCTGTCAGTGTAGAAGAGTGGACGTAGGCTTGAAATAAGTCGAACCACTATAAACCTTGCGTTCAATTTTCTCTTCCCTATTCTCAGTCTTATTTTGATTGTTGTTTGACGAGAATCAACTGTCTCAATTCTATCAACTGTCTAGTATTGTGCGATTATAATGAGAAATTACTCTTTACGTCTATTCACCCCCTCTAGGTACTTTTACTAGTCATATCAATTGGTATCAGAGCTTGCGTACTCACTTTATTTGAAGTGTTTTACTTCAGAGTAAAAGATCAATGGCTAGTATACTAGCTTCAAGGCTGATGGAAGGTCAAAGCAATACCAGACCTCCTTACTTTGATGGAAAGGACTACAACATCTGGAAAAAAAAATGAAAGCATTTCTTCGATCAAAGGATCCTCTGGAATGGGACGTTGTAGAAAAAGGAATCACTCCTAAAGTTGCATCTGTCTCAGAAAGGGGGAAAGAAACCGTTGAGACCAGCGGAATGACTCAGGAAGAGATAATCAAGAGACAAACTCTTGATGCGAAGGTTATTTATTCTTTATATTGTGCCTTGTCACCTACTGAATATAACAGAATATCTTCTTGTGTTATAACAAAAGAAGTCTAGGATAGGTTACATATCACCTATGAAGGAATTGATCGAGTGAAAGAGACCAAAATCAACCTCCTTCCCGGTCAATATGGCTGCGTTTGTTTGTGTTCTTTTTTTTTTTTGTTTTTAAACACTTTTTCTGTTTTTTTGTTCTTGGGAACAAAAAAGGAATAGAAACGCGTTTGGATGCGTTTCTGTTCCTTTTTTGTTCTTTTGTTCCCAGGAACAAAAAAGAAACTTGAGAAACACTTTTTTTTTCTTTTTTTTCTTATTTTCTTGTTCATTTTTCTTTTGGCCGGTCGCCGGCCTTGGCCATGGCCGGCGACCGGCCGAAGAGGGACGGTGGCCTCGCCCAGCCATGGCGAGGCTCGCTGGCCCCCAGCGAGGCCGACGCTTGCAGTCCCCCGGCAAGGCCGAGGCTCGCCATAGCTGGGTGAGGCCGACCTCGCGCCGGCCTGGGCGAGCTCGATCTCGCCCAGATCCGGCGAGGCCGAGCTCGCCCAGCGGCTAGCAAGCCTCGTCCTTGCTTGGCAGGACCCTCGCCGGCCAAGGCCTTGGGCGCGGCCAAAAGAAGAAAAAAAAATGAAAAAGAAAAAAAGAAAAAAGGAAAAATAAGAAAAAAATAGAAAAAATAAAAGAAATAAAAAAAAATTATCCAAATTTACCAAACATATTTCTGTTTATTTTTTATTCCCGAACAAGTTTACCAAACACGTTTTTTTGTTCAAAAATTGTTCCCCGGAACAAAACAATTTTTCTATTTCTGTTCCCTAGAACAATTTTTAAACGAAACACAAACAAACGCGCCCTATGAAGCCTTCAAAATGAAACCTAAAGAATCTATAACTGACATGTTTAGCTGTTTTACAGAGATTGTAAATGGTTTTGAAAATTAAGGACAACCAATTTCTGATCCCATGAAGGTAAACAAGCTACTACGTGGACTCTCCAAGGATTGGAATCACATAAAGACTTCAATAAGAGAGACGCAAAGAATCATGCCACTATTTGTCAACGAGCTGGTTGGAACTCTTCAGTCTTATGAAGTGGAACGAATTAATGAAGAAGAAGATTCAAAAGGTAAGAAATCCATTGCATTAAAATCAATTGATGATTCTGATGTTACAGATTTTGAAGATGATATGGACGATGAGGAGTTTGCTCTCATGATAAAAAGATTCAGAAAACTGAATAGAAAATGAAGAAGGTTCAACTCAAAGAAACAAAGTTTTCAAAGACAACAGACCAAGTCTCGTTGATAATGATGAATCAAATAAAGATGTAATTTGCTTTGAATGTAAGAAAAATGGACACATCAGACCCAAATGTCCTCTTCTGAAGAAGAAGAAAAGAAAAGCTGAAAAGTCTCGAAAGGCTCTCAAAGCCGAAACTAGGAGTGATACAAAGTGTGAAGAAAGTGATGATGAATATGCCAACTTATGTATGATGGCGTAATCAGAATCAGACATAAACTATGGATCAGACTCAGATAGTGAATTTGAGGTAAGTAATTCTAAAATTCCTGTCAAGGTTTCTAAGTATATTGATGAACTATGTCCTAGTCTTAAGACTTCTCTCAAAAGGATTTCCGAACTTAAAAAGGAAAACACTGCTCTAAAAAAAACAGGAAAACGTTTTAAAAGAAAGAGTTAAATGTTTAGACATGAATGTTTCCACTCTTAAAGAAAATGAAGATAGTCTTTTGAAAGAAAATGCTCTTTTAAAAACTGACTCATTAAATATCTCAAAGAAATTTTCAATAGGGTCTGAGAAACTTGAAAAAATTCTTTCAGCTCAAAGACCTTACTTCAATAAGTCCGGTCTAGGTATGACAGCGGAAACAATTCACTTGATTGATTTTCCTAAAGTAAAAGAAATAATTAAGCAAAGACCCTCGAGAGAGGCTTACAAAAATCATTTCAAGAAGGTTTTTGTAAAGTCTATGGGTTGAAATGCCATCGGGTGTTCAAAGTGCAATAGCCCAGATCACTTTGAAAAAGAGTGTCATATAGTTTGGAAACCTGTTAAGAAAACGTGGGCTAATATTGTTTATCTTACTAACACCATTGGACCCAAGAAAATATGGGTACCAAAGAAAGCTTAAGACTCTCTTTTAAATGTAGGTCTCCATCAAGAAAAAGGTAAAGTGGTATCTGGACAATGGATGCTCAAGACATATGATAGGAGACTCAACTGCTTTATAAAGATCGTTCAAGTAAATGGTGGAAAAGTCTCATTTGGAGGAAACGGCAAAAGAAGAATTGTGGGATTTGGAACTATGAAAATTAGAAATCTCACAATAAGTAATGTTTCCCTAGTGGAAGGACTCAATTACAATCTTCTCAGTATCAGCCAACTATGTGATACTGGTTTTAAGATCTTCTTTCAAGAAGGAATATGTTCTAAAACCAGTAAAGACTCTACTCAGTCTTTCATGGGTCGAAGGCATGGAAATGTCTATCTCTTGGATGTGAAACCGGATGAATCACAATGCTTAATCTCAATTCAAGACGAAGCAAGCTTATGGCACAGAAAGCTTGGTCACATCAATATGAAGCAATTAGCCAAAATCTCAACAAAGCAGCTTGTTCATGGTCTACCTAATTTATCATACCAAAAGTCTAATCTATGCACTCCATGTATACTAGGAAAGCAAGTAAGAAATTCATTTAAGCCAATAAATCATGTCTCTACTGATCATGTACTACAGCTGCTACATATGGATCTCTTCGGACCAACCAGAACCCAGAGTATTGGAGGTAAAAAAATATTACCTAGTAATTGTGGACGATTACTCCCAATTTACTTGGGTATATTTCCTTACAAGTAAGTCCGAAACCTTCTCATATTTTGAAAAGTTTGCTAAAAATGTTCAAAATGAAAAATGATGTGTTATCTCAAGTATAAAAACATATCATTGAGGTGAATTTAAAAATCAAGATTTTACAAAATTTTGTGATAAATCTGGTTTTAAGCATGTATTCTCCTCTCCATATACTCCTAAGCAAAATGGAGTTGTGGAAAGAAAGAATAGATCTCTTCAAGAAATGGCTAGAACTCATTTAATTGAAAGTAAGATTTCTTCACGATTTTGGGCTGAAGCTGTTTCAACAGTGTGCTATATGACCTATTCTAGAGAAAACCCCTTATGAGTTATTCAAATGTAAGAAGCTTATTGTTTCATACTTTCATATGTTCGGTTGCAAATGCTTTATACTGAAAAATGCAAAAGATCGAGTTGGTAAGTTTGAAGAAAGATCGGATGAAGGCATCTTCCTTGGATATTCTACATCAAGCAAAGCCTACAGAGTCTACAACAAGAAGAGTCAATTTGTGGATGAATCAATGAATGTCAAATTTCAAGACTCTATGCAAAATGAGTCCAGTTAGACTCATAATGAAGAATCTAAACCTACTCCAGACTCTCCAAAACTTACAACTCAAGAAGTATCTCAGATTTTGGAAGACCAGCATCAAGCTATTCGTGAAGATTCAAGTAAAGAAAGAGATCATCAACCTGACGAATCAACCAGTAACTGGAAGCATAAATCCATTCATCCCAAAGATCTTATTATTGGCGACATTAATGAAGGAATTCACACAAGATCCAAAAAGCGCGAAGAGTCTAGTGCTGTGGCTCTCATTTCTAAAATTGAATCAAAAAGCATAGAAGAAGCTTTATCTGATGAAAGCTAGATTAAAGCTATACAAGAAGAGCTTAGACAATTCAACATTAATGATGTCTGGGAATTGACATCTAAACCAAAAGGTAAAATTGTTATTGGAGCTAAATGGGTGTTCAGGAATAAGATGAATGAAAAAGGAAAAGTCGTAAGAAACAAAGCAAGACTCGTGGCCAAGGGTTATACGCAAGAAGAAGGAATAGACTATGATGAGACTTACGCACCAATAGCAAGGTTAGAAGCTATTCGATTATTACTTGTGTTTGCTTGTTATAAAAATTTCAAGTTATTCCAAATGGACGTCAAAAGTGCCTTCCTAAATGGTTTTATCCATGAGGAAGTTTATGTGGAACAACCACCAGGGTTTGAAGACCCAAAGAAGCCAGACTCAGTCTTCAGACTGGAAAAGGTCTTGTATGGTTTAAAGCAAGCATCTCGAGCTTGGTACGACAGACTAAGTAAGTTCTTAATACATAATGGTTTTATCAAAGGTAAAGTAGATACTACTCTATTTATCAAAAAGGAAAACAAAACATTTTATTTGTTCAAATATATGTGGATGATATTATTTTTGGATCCTCTAATGAAAGTCTGTGCAAGAAATTCTCTAAGTCTATGTAGGATGAGGTTGAAATGAGTATGATGGGAGAGTTAACCTTCTTTCTTGGACTCCAAGTAAAACAATTGAAGGAATGAACTTTTATTCATCAAGAAAAATATGCTAATGATCTTGTCAAAAAGTTTGGACTGGAAAAGTGCAAAAAGACGGACATACCGATGTCAAGTTCTTTGAAGATAGACAAAGATGAAGAATGGAAGAAAGTTGATCAAAAGCTGTACATGAGTATTATTGGTTTACTTCTTTATCTTACTGCCTCTAGACCTGACATTTTGTTGAGTGTTTGCACATGTGCTAGGTTTCAATCAGATCCTAGAGAATCTTATCTCAGTGCTGCGAAACGTATTATTAAATATGTTGCTTCATCTTCAAGCATCAGTCTTTGGTATCCTAAGAAAGGAGACTTTAATCTTCTTGGATATTCAGACGCAGATCTAACTGGTTGCAGAGTTGATAGAAAGAGCACATCGGGAACTTGCCAGTTGCTTGGAAGTAGGACAGTGTCTTGGTTTTCAAGGAAACAAAATACTGTGGCTCTCTCTACAACAAAAGCAGAGTATGTAGCTCTTGGAAGTTGTTGTTCGCAAATTCTATGGATAAAACAACAGCTACAAGACTTTGGAATTGAAGACTCATGCACTGAGATTAGATGTGACAACACCAGTGCAATCAATCTCACTAAAAATCAAATCCTTCACTCAAGGGCAAAGCATATAGAGATTCGACATCACTTCATTAGAGATCATGTTCAAAATGGAGAAATCTCAATTCAATTTGTTGATTCAAAAAGCCAACTAGCGGATATATTCACAAAGCCTTTGGAGAAAAATCAATTCGATACTATTCGTTCCAAACTCAACATTTTGAAGCTTGAAGAAGTTAAAGTCTAGAGACTCTCAGACCCTCAGACTCAGACGTTCATGGCTATAGACTGTAAGTTGTTTCAATATTCAATCTCGAAAAGGTACAATCTTTCTTTCAGTTATGATTGATTTATATTATCTTTAAAAGATGGAATTTTGCCTTTTCAAAAAGGATAACTTCCATTTAAAAATGGCAGTTTTATTTTAAAAAATGACGGTTATCATTTTTAAAAGGGACGACTGTTCACTTGCTTTTATGCCGATTGGTTTTTTCCTTTTTAAATTGGGTTATATATATACAGTCAGTTGTTTTCTTCGCTTAACTCCAAAACTCTATAAAGCATTCTCCTTCCAATCCTGTCTCGACTCCGTGTTCATCTTCGAGAAAGTTGTCATCTTTTTTTGGGAAAGCGAGTCAAGGAATCTTTCAACGACAAGAAACGATGTCTTCTTCGAGAAAGTCTTCAAGAATCGCCGAGCAGGGGACCATAAAGATTGAGGGAGGGTCCTACCCATTTCGATCTCACCGAAGAGGAAGAGTTACCGAGACAGCAACAGAGCCCGATTCACTCTCAACCACGTCACTCTCCACCATCTACCCCACAGGGTGTGGGTCATCAATCGGAGGAAGAAATAATCGAGGAAGTAGACCTTGTAAGAGTTCAAAAACCCTCTTTTATTTACAAGCTCTATCGTGCTTTGAAAAGCACTGGTACTCTGCTGAAGTATGTAGATGATTTCCTTAAAGACAAGGGTTATGGAAATGAGTATGTCTTTTTGCGACGAATGGAGGATTTGGGAATTGCTCCCAAAGGAAAGGCTAAGGAAGCACTTGCGAACATTCCAAGTGACCCTCGTGTAGGAGGATTAAATCCCACTAACGGGAACAATGATGATAAACTGTTTAATGAATCTCAACCTAGGATGGGTGTTCCTGCAAAGGTTAAGGGAAAAAGAATGGAGTTGTTCAAATCAAAGGAACAGGAGAATCTGTTCTTCAAACTGTTGAAACGTGGAGTGATAAACCCCAGAAGTGTTGATTTCGACTTTCTGGATGCCATCAATGTGAACTTAAGAGAAAAGTTCAATCTACTTCAACTTGAGCAATTTTGCTCCGACACCACAGACTATGCACAATTAACAACGTATTTCTATTCAAATCTCAGCTTTTTAGATGCGAATAGAATATCCTTCAGTGTTCGAGACCAAGACTATGTGGTAGATGTGGACATGCTGGCAGATATAATTGGAGTTGAAAGAGGAAGATATCAACCGGTCAAGGTTTCAATTGCTCGTACCTCTCTAGAGCTCGTCAAAGACAGAAATGCATAAGGGAGAATTACCTACGCAAGAATGCGTGCCATCAACATCATTCTTCACAAAATTGTGATCAACTGTCTCAAGCCAAAATCGACATCCAAGACTAACATGTCCAACTCTGAGGCGAAATTGATGTATGTGATCAATTCAGGGAGAAAGTTCTCTCTCCCTTACACCATTCTCTTCCACATGTACAGAGCGATGGTGAAGGACAAGGGCCAGTTGCCTTACTCAGATCTTGTGACTAAGATCTTCAGACACTTGAACATTGAACCTCCACAAACTCTTTGTGTTCGACCATGCGACAAAATGGTGGTGGGTTTGAAAATGCAGACAAAAATGCGTCTGAAATAACTTGATAAGGCAATGGAGAAGTTCAAAGTGAAAACTCCAGTCAAATCTCATCTAGTATCTTCTGCATCAAAAAGGAAAGGGAAAGAGCCCATGGGTGCTCCATCCAAAAAAAAAAAAAAAAAAAAAAAAAAACTCTTATCTTAGAGGATGAAGATGAAGAGGATGAACTCTCTATCTTTGCCTTGGCATTGAAAATGCTCAATCGTTCTGTATCTGAAAAAGGAAAAGAAGCAGAGGACAAAGAACAGAGAGAAGAAGAGGAAAAGGAAGAGACCAGAGAAGCAGAGGAGAAAGAAGAGAAAGAAAAAGAAGAAGAGGAGAAGGAAGTTGAAGAAGAAGAAGAAGAAGCAGTCAAAGAAAAGTCTGCAGATGAAGCTGGAGAGAAAGGCAATCAAGATGCTAATGAGCATGACCATCACTCTTCCCTAATTGAGGCCTTAGAAACAGGGGGAAATGGCGAGCAAGGAAGGACTACACCATATCCTGTCCACAGTGAAGGTGTGAGTCGCTCACCAGCAAATCTAGAAGATCTTCAGGTTTCTCAAATGCCTGAGAAAGGACACGATACCTCAACGCCAAATCTACGCGATTACACCGAAATTCCATCGTCTGCCTTTACTCCATCCGATAGAGCAAATGCCAGTACGCAGACGGACATTACAACAGATTTTCGTCACATCCTTAATCTTCTTCTAGAAATGCAGGGTCAAATATATGCTTTGGAATGTGAGCTTCAAGTCCTGAAGAATGCTGGACAAGCGTCTTCTGTTACCCTGTCGGATCAAATGCAAGACCTCGCTCTTCAAATTCAAGCAAACGCCAAAGGGGAAGAGGTGGCACATCTAAGGGAAGACTTGAAGAGGCTGAAAGGCATCGTACAGTCGATGGGAGATTTCCAGCTTGTGCGCGTTCCCAAGCAGACTTGACTTTTTCTCACCTTTTTAATGATGACAAAAAGGGGGAGAATTGCAATCTTTTGAACTTTGACTTTAAAATTCTTACTTTAGTTTAGTTTGTTTGGATATTTGTTTTGAGCATAACTTGGGTGTGGATTTGAAATTGACCGTTGCATTTATATCAAGTGTTATTGTATAGCTTTACTCATGAAAGACTAACATATTTTCTGTGGATGCAAAGTCTAGTTAAGTTGTTAATCTTTATGAGATATCCATATTACTTTAGTAATGTTTTGCAGGTCAAAGCTATTCAAATTTATAGGAAAGTTTTGTCATCATAAAAAATGGGGAGATTGTTGGAGAAATCTTTCCAGAATATTTTGAAGCTAACAAAACGTATCTATCAACCTAGTCTGGAGCATTGCAGACCCTTCTATTTAAAGTCTGAAGACCTTCATTGGAGACCCTTCAATTTAGAGTCCGAAGACCTTCAAATCCCCAGACTCAGTACTCAAGACTCGAGACTCAATACTATTCTCATTGATAGTCTCTAATGCAGTGACGAAGACGACCCAGAGCTAAAAGTGTTTGGTTGAGGATTTGGTCTTGTCCACTGGAGTAGATCTCTTGACTGGGTATGATATAACGGATTATTTTATTCGAAATCAAGATTGTTTGAAGATCCGATGATTAACGAAATACTCTTGGAAGGTTCTATTCTTAGAAACCAAGATCCTGATTGTATGGGCGAACATGATTGATGGGCTATCAACATGTTCCTTTAATAGCTCGAATGTTCTTCTTAATTGATTCTGTCCAATGGGAAGATTGGAAGAATACCTCTGGTAAGTACCAATAGGTATGATGGCATAAAGGAGTATAAAAGGAAGACGTTCTAACTGTTCAAGAAGATGCATGATAGAGAAATTCCAGAGACTGAAGCTCCTTGATTATTAGTAGATTCATATTGAGCAAAACTATATTCGCAAAAGAGAGTCTATACTTAGTGATACCTTGAGGAAGTGTGGTAGATCTTCTACACCGTGAATTCAAGGGAGAACAATGCTGTAACATCTCTTTGTTCATAATGGAATCCAGCTAGTGGGCTATCAGTGTAGAAGAGTGGACGTAGGCTTGAAATAAGTCGAACCATTATAAACCTTGCGTTCAATTTTCTCTTCCCTATTCTCAGTCTTATTTTGATTGTTGTTTGACAAGAATCAATTGTCTCAATTCTATCAACTGTCTAGTATTGTACGATTATAGTGAGAAATTACTCTTTACGCCTATTCACCGCCCTCTAGGTACTTTTACTAGCCATATCACTTTCCATTGGTCAACTCCAGCAATGACGCTGACTTCACCAGCTGCTCCTTTGCCATCCCACCGAAGCTATTGCTCCATCACTGCCCCCATCTTTCCACCGCCACACATCCGCACGCCTGCCAACCCACTCCCCTAAACTTTCATCTTCACTTTCGCGTTCCAGCAATCAACTCCAGCCTCCATTGAAGTCCCGTGGTTGACTTCAACAGCTCTAGTTCCGCGCCCACATCTCCACCAAAGCACCCTGCAACTACCCATGTAACACTCTAATTTTTCCACTTCTGTTTTCAATTTAATGAACCGGGCTTTTCATCGACGCGCCTATAGTACTATTCTCTGAGCCGATCACTTATGAAATAACTAGACTACTAGGGAAAGTCA
The DNA here is from genome assembly GCA_017140185.1 of Eucalyptus polyanthemos subsp. polyanthemos. Classification (NCBI taxonomy): domain Eukaryota; kingdom Viridiplantae; phylum Streptophyta; class Magnoliopsida; order Myrtales; family Myrtaceae; genus Eucalyptus; species Eucalyptus polyanthemos. The sequence continues at coordinate 30,153,096 of CM029466.1, read as the reverse complement.
TTAAGGGATTTTAACGCAGTTCACTTAAGAATTCGACCACCATGCGAATTTGCAAGGGTCATTACGGCACAATTGAAAATCTATCAGAAGCCGGAGATGGTTGATTCGATTGAGATAGGTGATCAAGGTATAGGTGATTCCACCTTATTGCAAAATTCTCGTCGATCGGTAGTAGACCAATTTTCTGTCGTTTTGGATACCCCGTGTTTGTAATTAAAACCTCGAGATTTTCACGACAACTGAGAGTCGCCAATGTGTCTAAGATGTACATTGTAGCTCGAAAATAATCAACCACGGGTCAATTACACTAAAAATTCCTAAAAACTACTCGGTAGGTTAGGTCACGCTAAAATCACGTCAGATTGAAATTAATCGCGAATTTGAACCCAATTTAAGAAATTGAAAATTCTGTCATGTCATAATTTATTTGAGGAATGTCTACTCATCATTCGAAAAAAATTGGAGATTCCAGAATTTTTACAGAAAAACGATTAGGACAATTTGGAAAAAGAATGGAAATTCAGATTGGCCTAATTGAATGGATTTTTGACTTGCAAACCGAGCTACTTGGTGAAAGGAAATTGTAGAAATTTTGTGGCATTTTTCATCATCAAAATTGGACATCAAATTTGGGAATCTATCAAAGAAATGGAAGCTCAAAGTGAGAAATTCGGAGCTTTGTAGGGGACAGCATTTTGACTTCAAAAATTTAATAATTTGGTGGATTTACTTTACAAGAAAGTATTATGGGCAAGTAGGATAAGATTGAATGCTTTTGGGGGACCAAGCATCGAAGGGATTGGATTTTTTCTTTTGACTATTCTTTCCCCCTCAATCTTCTCGAGCAAGTCTTCAAGCCGCCCATCTCCTTAGCGTGAACTTCTGGCTTCACTTTCATTTCCTCTGCAATTCTACTTCTTCATTTGAAATCCACCGAAGCAATTCTCCACTCCTTCTCTCTCCGCTGCAGCTGCTGTCCACGCCCATCACCACCACGTTCTGTCCCCCTCCGGGAGTCAAACTTCCAGCAGCAGACTTCCGTTTGTTGACCGAAGCTCCACGCGGCCATCTCCACGAAGCCATCTCTCCACCCAATCTCTCTCTTGTTGTCGCTTCAGCCCAAAACCCCACCGGCGGCCCAACTTTCCTTCGTGTCTTCATCCAGCTGCCGCGAGACCATTCCACTAAAGCAGCCCATCTCATGCCGTCTACGTCCATGCGTCTCCACCGAGTTTCTCACCCCACAAGATCAGCCGCTCAAAGCCGAACCGAGAAGCGGCAATTTTCCAGCCCTTGGCCGTGATTGCGGGCCATTTTTCAGGCCTGATCCGTGCCTCGTTGACATCGTCACTTTGGAGAGTATCGCTCGCTGTCGCGCCGCCGTCACAATGAACTCACCGGCTTACAAATCCAATGAGTTAACTCACTAAACCTCACTTAGTAAGTTAATTATGCTTAGAGGGTAATTAGATTAGTTATTTAAATATCTGATTTTGCATGTTAGGTTGTTAAATTAAGTTAATTAAGACCTAGATAGGTTGTATTAATTACCTAGATTGGTTCGGAAATTTTCCAAGCTCGTCCCAGTATTTAATTATGCAATTCCAACTTAGGTTAGCAATTTTGGCATTTAATTGAATTATCTAATTAATTTTGATAATTATTTAATTATTAAATATTTTCTAGAAATTAGACTGGGATAGTCGACGACCGGAATTTTATGCTAATTGCAATGATGTGTTCAGTTTATACAATTGGATGTTAATTTGTGCAAATTGAGTGCTTATTGGATTTTTGGTAATAAAAATTGTGAATTTCAATATTTATTCAGAAAATCCCGAGTGTCGGGTTTTAACATCAAAAATAGTTTTATATACTATATAAAATAGTGGGATTTTTAATTGGAGGATATGAATTTTTTGGGTTCGATCTAACCGTGGACCCACACACGACTATTTTCACCGGGTGTTTTTAATATGAAGAAAATAAGCTAGGATCACTATTTTAATGGAGACATTTGAGTGCAATGTACAGTGTCTTGGGTCGATATTGATTGGTCGTGTGTTGGTTAAAGAGAACCCGTCTCGAGCTTTTAAGCTGAACATTACGTTATATGGGATATCCATTTTTTTAGATCGCGGATCGCAATAGATTCTGAATCTATGCTCCTTTGGGGAAGCCGTCTATTAAGATATAGACGCCATCGTGCTTAATGGAGGTGAGACGATGCCTGGCTATGACAAAAGGACACCGAACTTATGAGTAGGTGACTCGGGTCGTAGTAAATTCTAGACCTACACCCCTTTGGGAAGCCGTCTATTAAGATATAAAAGTGATTGTGCTCAATGGCGGTGAGACGATGCCTAGCTATGCTAGTAAACACATAACTTATGAGTAGGTGGTACCCATAAGGGGCAAATTTAACAATTGGAATGCATGATTGATTGAGTTGATGAGATATTTCAATTATTGTGTGCATTAATTATATGCATTTAGGATATGAACTGTGCTAACATGCAGGAAAAAACTGAGACGGGGTAAGCCCATGTTCTCATTGTATGGTTGTGTGACTAGAGCACCCTGAGGTGTATTTCCTTCATAATAAGGGTTTAGATGGTGTACTTACCGAGACATTGTGTCACTGATTATTGTATAACTATTTTCAGGTTCTTAGATGATTGTCGTGAAGAACAAAAGCCTCGAAGTCTGTGGAGGTGAAGTCTAAATGATCGTTGTAGGTGTCCTACTAGTATGTTGTAGAATAGCTTCTTTTGAGAGTAGATCATTTTATAGGCTTTTACCTTGACTCTTTTTGACATAAACCCAGTTGTTTATAAAAATGTGTTTTTGTGAAATGTTACCCTACTTTTCTATCTCATGTTATTTGTTGTCAGGGGTTATTGTTTCGCTTCCACATATGCATAAAAAAAATGAAATGGTCGGCGACTAGTCTTGGGAAGTTGCAAATTAGTATTGACCATAGAGGGATGCGCATTGGACGAGGGTCAGGGTGTGACATGTCCTGTCATATTATAAGCATGCCGTATTTTTGATTTCAAAATTGTGAGATAATGAATAACCATATCAAGTTTATTCAACATGTTTATATACGAAAGGAGAAGTGAATTTGACCCATTTAGATCTAGTTAGAGAGAAAAAAAAAAGGGGGTGCTTCAACTCAAACTTGCGTGACAAGCCAACAAATTTCTATCAACGCATCTAAGCTATTCTGTTCTGTTCTTCAAAGCCAGAAGACCAAATCTTGCATATGACAAGCCAACAAATTCTTGTCGGTGCACAAAGCATCATCTGTTTTGTTCTGTTCTTCAATGCGAGAAGACCAAGTCTTTGCACTTTCTGCACTACGCAAATTTCATTCCGTGTGGTGCCTTAGTAGTAACATCCTTGTGCTGCTAGAATGATCTCAACAACTCGACTAGCATGCTCAGACAATGGCAAGAAGATCCACCATCACCTATACTAACATCGCACCTGTGCTTCAAATCCAAGACCCTCTGCCTCATCTCTTCACCTTCCTTTTCCTTCATCAATGTTCTAACAGCTCTTTCTACCGTCCCTCTCTCTATCTCACCCTCCAGTTCTATCCAACCCTCCAATCATGAGTTAAGTACCTTGCATTCACCTTTCGGTCACCAAAGCATGGTTGACATATCATCAAAACTCCTTACACATATGTTGAGAAGCAAGTGGATGTACAAGTAAAACAATTTCTTTATTTTATATAAACAATATTACAAACTCTCTACACACACCACTCTTATACACGTCTCACACCTCACACGAACACAATTCTTGCACACACACCCACTCACTCTCTATCACTCTACACTCATGTCACCTACTCCACCCACTCACACACTCTTAGTTTGGACACTCAAATGAGGAGCAAGTTGCTCCTATTTATAGGATGGAAAGTTGGTGACTTTCCTAGCTTTCTACACTATTCTAGAAGTATTATTATTATTTTATTATAGCCTCACAACTAGATTTCTTTGGAGAAATCTAGAAGTGGTGTAGCTTTTCTTGATGGATTTTGCTAGAACATTCTAGATAAGCGAGAGTTCTAGAGAAATCCAGAGAGAGAGAGAGAGAGAGAGAGAGAGAGAGAGAGATCTGGATGAGAGAGAGATATGGAGAACTCTAGAGAGAGAGATCTGGAGAACTCCAGGAGAGAGAGAGGCGGTGATCTTCAACACTCCCCCTCACCGACTACTCTCTCTTGATATAGTAGCCGTGCTGATATTGTTTTTGGACTCTTCAACTGTCTTCCTCCATTTAGCATATTGCGAAACTTCCTGAGTTGTGGATGGCTCTATGGCTCCATCTTCAATTGCTTCTCTTGCTGCAACTTTCCATTGAGTTTTGTGATTCTTGAATTTTTGTAATGCCAATTCATTCTGCCATTTAGTCTCATTTTCCTTCTTCTTACTCAATTCGGTCTTTGTATTCAGCATATCTCCTCTAAGAATTTTGAGATTGGAACTCACCTGGTCAACCCTCTCATTCGTAACTTTCATTTCGTGCTTCAACCGATTCAATCCCATCCGAAGCACTTCAATGTAGACCTCTTGATCCTTTTTCTCATAAAATTTCTTCTCCTCGATCTTATTCCACCTATCCTTGCACCATGGAATGTAGGGTGTAGACGGCGTCCTTTCCTCAAAGAAACCTTTCTTCTTCTCCTTCATGTGTTTGATATCTCTCTCAGTATGACCAATTGGGAACATCATAGCAGGCTTGAGATCCTGAAGCTTCTGCAGCTTCTTAAACTCACATCGGAACTTCTCTAGCTCCCTTTCTTTTGCCTTGAGCTCTCGATCCTTCTGTCTCAGCATCTCATCCCTTTTCTTCAACATATTCTCCATCTTTGCCTTCTCAACTTTTAGCTTTTTTATCATCTCTTGAATCTCTTGCAATTTCTTTTTACGGCTGCTTGTTGGCATTGTTAGTTGCTTCTTCGAGTTCTCCCTTGGCTTGCTCTTATCCGAGGTCGTGATGGAACCTGTTGAATTATCCAACTCAACTATACAAGCTGTTACAAGCTCTTCTCGTTCCTTTATTGCAACAAGCACTTGAAAGTCCCATTCTTCTTCGCTTTCAATCTCTTTCTTGCAGGAAGTGACGGCATTTCCTTCTTCCTGTCTATACCAACAAAATCAAGCAATATGTCCTACCTTGCCACAAACATGGCACTGTTTGCTATGCCTTTTGTTGCTCTTATTTTCGTCGTTGTCATCGTCACGATCTTGACGAGCTCTCCCTAGCTGATAACCCTTCTCTTCTGGTTGCCTTCACCAATCTCCATGATTTTTCCATGGTTTGCCATCTCTTGTACCTGCTCTATTTTTATTCTGGCCCTTGAACACTCTTTTATTACTAAAGAGGGCACTTTCGTCTTTCTCAATTGAGACCTTAGGGATTTGTTTATCTAAGGCCTCTTGATTGGCCAATATATTTTCCAACTCAGTTAGAGTTGGCTCATTTGCCCAACCACGGGTGGCCGTAATAATATCATTATACTCCGGCCTTAACCCATGAATTATTATTCTTCTCATTCTTGTCTCAGAGATGGCATTCTGAGGATCTAATTTTGAAATTTCTTCACAAATAGATTTAACTTTAGAAAATTATTGACTTACCGTCATACTTTGTTGCGAGATTGAGAGGAGCTTGTTCTCCAGGCATTGTAACTTGGCATCGTTTGTCCTTGCAAATAGCGTCGCCAAGTTATCCCAGGCCTCCTTCGGGGTCGTCGCACTCTTTATGTGTTGCAGTAATTCATCTTCAATAGTCACGGCAAGCACATAAAGAGCCTTACCCGATTTTATATTCCATTTTCTTAATTCACTATCATTCGTGGGTGGGGTGGTGTTGCTCCCGCCAACAATATCCCACAAATCTTATCCTAGCAAGTAATATTATATGCGGGTACTCCAATTATTATAATTTGAGTTGTTGAGCTTCTCAATGCCACTTACCGAACTCGAGAAATCCGCCATCGTGACTTGAGTATAATGCCCTGCACTATACCAAGTAAGCCTAGTCCCGGACCAACCAACTTCACAATCTCAGATTGTGCACTGGCAAAACTCCGACATCCTTCGCTTCTTCACTCCTTGGCTCAACGATCCCTGACCGCCTTACCATCTTGCTCACTTACAATGGTCCCCGACCACTGTCTTCGCACAGCCTCTGACGGCTTGGCTCTAATACCACTTGTTGAAAAGCAAGTGGATGTACAAGTAAAACAATTTCTTTATTTTATATAAACAATATTACAAACTCTCTACACACACCACTCTCATACACGTCTCACACCTCACACGAACACAATTCTTGCACACACACCCACTCACTCTCTATCACTCTACACTCACGTCACCTACTCCACCCACTCACACACTCTTAGTTTGGACACTCAAATGAGGAGCAAGTTGCTCCTATTTATAGGATGGAAAGTTGGTGACTTTCCTAGCTTTCTACACTATTCTAGAAGTATTATTATTTTATTATAGCCTCACAACTAGATTTCTTTGGAGAAGTCTAGAAGTGGTGTAGCTTTTCTTGATGGATTTTGCTAGAACATTCTGGATAAGGGAGAGTTCTAGAATAATCCAGAGAGAGAGAGAGAGAGAGAGAGAGAGAGAGAGAGAAATCTGGATGAGAGAGAGATATGGAGAACTCTAGAGAGAGAGATCCAGAGAACTCCAGGAGAGAGAGAGAGGCGGTGATCTTCAACAACATATACTTTCCAGGGTCGAGTGGCATCCACAGTGGCTCCAAAACCCTCCCACCGCCTCATGAACCAGTACTTTCTTCTGAGATGCCCATTTCACAATGGATCCCCTCTCCTTAACACATTCTTTGAATTCTTCATCCATCGACTCGATCCATTCCGAACCTAGAATTGAGCCAGGCCGAATAACCCACAAGAAAGGCTCCCTGCTACTTGCCAGTCCCCAAGCCATTTCAGACAATTGGTCCTGGTTCAAATGTGCTATGCTTCCCAAACTCACATGGATGACTGAATTATGAGTTTGCTCGTCAAGCCATGGAATGCAATCAGTATCCTCTTGCAGTAAGCTAACGGCTGAGGTAGGAGCGAGTTTGTGTAGAGGGCCTATTGGAAAAATTAAAACTTGGTACTGTTGGTGGAGCTGCGCCAGAGGTAACTCTTTGAGGCAGTGAATCGTGTTGAATATAATGGCCGAAGACAATCTGATATTACTCGTCAAGACTACCAACTCCAAGAAATAGTCCAAACTTCCAAAATTGAAGAGTGGAAGATCTTTGAACTTCAGGGGCTGATACATCACAAGGCATTTGTTAGTCAGCCCGACAACAAGTGAGCTAGAACCCATCAGCTTATATATTTAGCGGTTTGACGGCACTCGGGATAATCTGGCATGGGTGTCAAACTTGGATGATGACAGAGAAACCAGTCTTAAAAAAGGTATAGGCATAGAGGAGACTCATCGGATCATAGACTATAGGGTCGTGCTGAGGGTCAAACAAACGGATTTTAAAACTGCAAACAAATTTTCGGTGATACATCCATCCTCACAAAGAAATGGAATAAGAGCAAGATCCTCACCATAATATTAATTAAGAAAGAAATAAGTGTAACTTAAATAGAAGAAATTCAGCATGTACCCGGGATCGGAATGTGTCCTTGTGCCTTTAGCTGGAGAAGAATCAGGCGGACTATGTTAGTAGCAGCACTGCTCGTGTGTAAAGCAATGCTAGGAATCTTCAAATCGTGGACAACGGTTTCCGAGAAGTACACTACTGCATCGTAGATGATGCCACAAATCTTGTCACCCGGCTCCATATGATTTGTGCCCCGAGTTAGGCACTCCCTGAAGCTGGACTCACAGTTACATTAAGCCTCGGCATAATGGCTATCAGATCAGGGTTTTGAACATCCTCTTCAGACAAGCAGTCAGGTACGCATAAGAAGGTGAAATCGGGGAAAACAGAGGAATCTGGACCGTTGAAATGTGTGAGCAACTGTGATGGAGAAGCCCTTGGACTTGAGGATTGTCGCCAGCTGAAGCATGGGAGTGAGGTGGCCCTGGAATGGTCCTGGGACCAGGACCAATCTCTTACCATTTCCCCTTGATTTTCCATCTTCTTCATCTCTTTTCCAATCAAAGATATATAATGCTATGCAGAGTTAACCTCTCACACACAGAGGCTTTTGCTGATTCAGGCTAGTTTTACTCTCTTAGAAAATCTACGCAGAAGAGACCCAATAATCAAGGACAAATAAACAGGACACACCAAATGGTTAATTTGCGAAAGCTCGGAGCAATTGAACTTTTTAAAGAAGAACTTGGTTTTTCTCTCTTTCTCTTCTTATTGGCAGCTTTTACCAGATAAAATGGAGCTGAAATTGCAACATTAACGTAAAGTTTTTTTTCCAGAAAAGTATTGCTAGTTCAGCTTACATCAGTGTATCAGAGACAACACCCGGTTTATACAACTCTCCAAAAACACAAGAAAAGACTCTGCACACACGAAGCCTCGAATTCACATTAGCACTCGCAAGTTACTATTACAGACTCTAACCAGAAATTTGAATGGCCTTGACCTCAGGCTTCTTCTCCTCCACCTTAGGAACAGTGACGGTGAGCACTCCGTTCTCCATCGAAGCCTTGACCTGATCCATCTTCGCATTCTCCGGCAGCCTGAACCTCCTCATGAACTTCCCGCTGCTTCTCTCCACTCAATGCCACTGGTCATTCTTGTTCTCCTTCTCCACCTTCCTCTCTCCACTAATCTGGAGCACCCGATCGTCCTCAATCTCGACCTTCACTTCCTCTTTCTTGAGCCCGGGACGATCGGCCTCGAACACGTGGGCCTTGGGAGTTTCCCGCCAGTCGATCCTGGTGTTGACAAAGGCGGAATTTTCCCGGAAAGTAGAGGCGGGGAGGGAAGACGAAGGGAAAGGGAAGTCCTTGAAGGAGTCCCAGAAGTCGAGAGAGACGGGGTCGACGGCGTCGCTGCGTCGGCCACCGAACCAGCTCGGAATGAGCGACATGGTCTCTGAATAAGTCGGTAAACTGAAGCTTGACTTTGGAGGACGCGAGATCGATTTCTGCACGGTTTTGGAGTTCCTTGGTGATTGGCTTTCTTGCTAAATCCTTGTCGGAAGGAAAGGGACGTGGTGGGTATTTACAGGGACAAAAGGAGGTCTTCTCGTACGTTCATGAAATTTCTGGAACGAGGTTTGAGCCTGAGCGAACGTTCTGGTTATGGGCTTCTAGCTCTTTCTCGACGCTGGGCCTTGCTCATGGTCGTGGGCATAACATGTGTCATATCCAACTACTCGCCTTTTCGCCTCCTTTTTCATGTTCCTCGTACTTCCCTTTCGGTTTCACCAGATTACTATGTCGACATGTTTATCATTTATGGCCTCGCGGGTTTCCATTTTGTTCCTTTTGGTCGTCGCTTATTCACTGACATGTCGCGTGATATAGGCGTGATACAAAAAGTCTTTCTTAAGTTTCAATGTTACTTGAAATGACCGTTAAGTCATATGTTATAAATATATTATTGATTTGTTTTATGATATTTAAGTTATTGGGGAAAACGGGCTCCTTTGATGTGAAAAGGTGTTGAAGATTCAATTCTTGATTTTCGTAGTTCATGGTATGGCCTACTATCCAAAAATTCTGTCTTTAATACGCTCGAATTTTTGCCTGCTTAAGTCAAAATGTTGATAGAACTTTGTGTCTATTACCTTATGTTGTCCAATACTTGCATGCATACTATTCACGTGAAAGTAATGAATATGAGGCATCAAATCTGCGGCTCCACATGAGGCGAACTTTCATAATATATCATGCAGCAATCTTCAATTTCTATTCTCTCCTTAGCCGAAGGATGGGGAAATTGGTAGAGAATATAGGACTACGTAAAATTATAAACTAAACATGATCAGTTTGTTTGAAACATGTAACCTTCCATGCCAGTGGTAAAGACTAAATTGAGTGACTAATTATTTTCAACCTTCTAAAAAGCTAAAAAGACGTTAGTTTTCACCCATTTTAATAGGAAGTTATCTAGGGCTGATTTAGATAAGTTGACAAAGTTAAGGGGGACAGAGTATAAATAAATAAATAAAATTAGCCCCCTACGCTAGAGGTTGCACATTAATCTAGAGAAGATTAATCCTTAAGACTACACAGCAGAAGCTAAACTCATATAGTCTGTCCATTTTGCCTGGTATACGGCTAGAAAACACAGAGCGCTAGACCTCAGCAATACATTCACCACTGTAGGATAACTTCTCGAAGGCCGATTAAAGGCCTTCAGATGCCCTATTCATATGGCACCGCTTGTGGGTTCATTGTTGGGGAGGATTGTTATGGGATCTAGCCCACAAGCCATTGTCTTCATTTGAATCATTTAGAAGACATTCATATTTATTTAGTGGCCCACGTCCTTCTAACTTTCCTATGTGGCACAAGATAAAACATTATTTTGTTTGTTTCACAAATAAACAACCAATAGAATTGCCTCACAGAAAATTTCCATACAATAAAATCAAGATAGTAAGAATCCAATCATTGGCACTGCCTTGTCAAAACGGGAAAATCATCGGTCTATCCTCGTTCTCAAGCTACTCCTCATAATTTAAAGAAAAGTGAACTTATGGTCCCTCTCGAGCACTTTGCACTCTCCATTTTTCACATTGAATTAAAGTGCAGCAGATAAAAAAGAGTTGCCGATCGACAAGATATTAAGGTTGTTAATATGGGATATTTTTATTGGGCTGGAAGAACATTCATCGGACATAATAGGAGGGCATGTTGATCAATCTCGAATGAGGTTGAGCAGATATCGACACAGCCCGTTTACTCGACATGTCATTGAGTGTGCTCATGTCAACTTTATAGAGGTTTGTGTCATAAAAGAAACAATGTCGCTTGTACAAGACTGCTATTATATTTTCTTTCTTTTGCCTGGTCTCTTATCTACCTTGAGGCTAGGTAAGATTGCCGGGTCCTCCCTTGCTTCTGTCTTCCTCTAGTAACTGACTTTTTCTTCTTAACTTACTAAAACACCATGAGGGCATTCTCAAGCAGTGGACACGATAGTATTTGTCCTGGGTTGATCCTTTCTATGGAATGTTTAGACAACTTTGATGACATAGTTGATAAGTCAGTTGCAACGAGACAATGCACTTAAGAAAATTTATGCACATTTGAACACACTTTTACACATCTGTACGTATTTCACATGGTTGTTCTAGTGGTTCGTATCTTAAACAAGTCAAATGTGTCCTATCATTTTATAAGCTTGTCGTGTTTAGGTTTCAAAATTGTGACATAATGAATAACCATGTTAAGTTTACTCAAACTTGAAAGGAGAAGTGAATTCGACCCATTCAGATCTGGTCCACTGGTTTGAGAGAAAAAAAGGAGATTGGTTCAACTTAAATTTGCATATGACAAGTCAGCAAATTTCTGTCAGTCCATCAAAGCATCATCTGTTCTGTTCCGTTCTGTTCTTCAATGCCTGAAGACCAAATCTTTGCACTTTCTGCACTACACAAGCTTCATTCCGCGCGGTACTTTAGTAGCAAACAACTCTGTGCTGCTAGATCGATCTCAACAACTCGACTAGCTTGCTCAGATAATGGCAAGAAGATCCACCATCAACTATACTAACATCGCACTTGTGCTTCAAATCCAAGACCCCCTGCCTAATCTTTTCACCTTCCTTTTTCTTCATCAATGTTCTAACAGCTCTTTCTACTGTCCCTCTCTCTATCTCCCCCTCCAGTTCTAATCCAACCTTCCATTCATGAGTCAAGTACCTCGCATTCACATTTTGGTCACCGAAGCATGGTTGACATATGATCGGAACGCCTTCAACTATACTCTCCAAGGTGGAGTTCCATCCACAGTGGCTCCAAAACCCTCCCACCGCGTCATGAGCCAGTACTTTCTTCTGAGGTGCCCATTTCACAATGCAAGCCCTGTCCTTAACACATTCTTTGAATTCTTCATCCATTGACTCGATCCATTCCGAACCTGGTATTGAGCCAGGCCTAATAACCCACAAGAAAGGCTGCTTGCTATTTGCCAGACCCCAAGCCATTTCTGACAATTGGTCTTGGTCCAGATGTGCTATACTTCCTAAACTCACATAAATGACTGAATTATGAGTTTGCTTGTCAAGCCATGGAATGCAACCAGTATCCTCTTGCAGTAAGCTAACAGCTGAAGTAGGAGCGAGTTTGTGCAGAGGACCTATTGGAAAAATCGGAACCTGGTACTGTTGGTGAAGCTGCACCAGAGGTGACTCTTCAAGGCAGTGAATCGTGTTGAATATAATGGCCAAAGACGATCTGATATTTCTCGCCAAGACTAGCAACTCCAAGAAATAGTCCAAACTTCCAAAATTGGAGAGTGGTAGGTCTTTGAACCTCAGGGGCTGATGCAGAGGCACCAGAGCCTGCAACATGGAATCTAATAGAGCACAACACAAGGCATTTGTTAGTCAGCACAATGACAAGTGAGCTAGAACCCATCGACTTTATACTTGGTGGTTTGACAACATTCAGGATAATCTGGCTTGGGTGTCAAACTTGGATGATGACAAAGAAACCAGTCTTGAAAAAAGTATAGGCATAAGGAGACTCGTCGGATCATGGACTATAGGGCCATGATGAAGTTCACACATACAGATTTTAAAACTGCAATAAATTTTCGTCGATACATCCATCCCCACAAACAAAATGGAATACAAGCAAGATTCTATGCGACCATAATATTAATTTAGAAAGAAATGAGTGTAACTTAAATAAGAGAAATTCAGCATGTACCTGGGATCGGAATGTGTCCTTGTGCCTTTAACTGGAGAAGAATCGGGCGGACTATGGTGGTAGCAGCACTGCTCGTGTGTAAAGCGATGCTAGGAATCTTCAAATCATGGGCAACAGCTTCCGAGAAGTACATGAGTGCATCGTAGATGATGCAGCAAATCTTGTCAACTGGCTCCATAGAGTTTGTGCCCCGAGTTAGGCACTCCCTAAAGCTGGACTCACAATTGACATTAAGCCTCAGCACAATGCCCATCAGATCGGGGTTTCGAACCTCTTCTTCGGACAAGCCATCAGGTATGCATAAGAAGGTGAAATCAGGGTGAGCAGAAGAATCTGGACTGTTGAAATGTGTGTGAGCAATTGTGATGGAGAAGCCCTTGGACTTGAGGATTGTCGCCAGCTGAAGCATGGGAGTGAGGTGGCCCTGGAATGGTCCTGGGACCAGGATCAATTTCTTGCCATTTCGCCCTTCACTTTCCATCCTCTCTATCATTTATTCAATCGAAGATATTCAGATGCTATGCGAAGTTATGCACTTGAAGACGGGCTTTTGCTGATCCAGGCTGGTTTTACTCTCTTTGAAAGTCTAATCAGATGAGAAGTAATGGGACGGAGGATGCGAAGACCCAGCAATGAAGGACAAGCAAGCAGGTCACTCCTAACGTTCAATTTGCGCAAGCTAGGCATGTTGTAAACTGTGTCAAGTTTGACCCGGCATTTGCTGAATATTTAGAGAAGCTCGCTCTCTCTCCCTGTGGTCAAGTTTGACACGGCATTTAATGAATATTTAGAGAATTTCTCTCTCTCTCTCTCTCTCTCTCTCTCTCCATCTCTGCGGCTTGTGCTTCTTGGCAGCTGTCCTGGTTCACAGCATCTTGATTCAGATAATTTATTTGGATGAGTAATTAAAGGGAATATCACGTCAATCCTCTTCCCTGGCTGGTCCTCGTGAACTAATGAATAAAATATACACCGCCGGCTAGGAAAATCCCTAATAATTCCTGAAGTGAAGCCAAACAAAAGACAAGGAACAAAATCAAGAAGTAAAGCAAAGATTCCCTCTGGCAACAAATCCCGAAGTTAAACTATGAGCGACTTTGTCTCTGAATAAGTCGGTGGAATGAAGCTTGACTTTGCAGGACGCGAGGGATTGATTTCTACTTGGGTTTTGTCACACCCCGATCCTTGGGCACACCCCATCCCTCACCTTAGTCGATTAAATAGTAACGTCCCATGACACATCGCCAACCCATTCATTTTTAATACACATGCAGAAGCATAATAAAATCTCCATACATTAAAACAATGGGATAGGAAAGCAAGGCTATATTTTTTGAACCTGAAAAACCACAACCACGCTTTTATACAAAGCAAATCATAGTATATATTACAATACTATTAACAAAGTCAGATCTATCACACATGGGTTCTCGACTTAAGGTTTGCAAAATAGGGTGGGGTCTCAATCTTCGTCGAGGTCATACTCTAGATCCTCCTCCGACTCCTCTTCAGGTTCTTCTTTAGGATCCTCCTCAGGTTCCTCCTCTGGGTTCACCTCCGAGTACTCCTCCTCCTCAACGACCACTCCTTCTTCCATACTCCAACTGGAGTCCACTACTGATTGCTCTAGAGAGTCGGGATCATCCCCCAACTTGGGATCCTTCGCATCAATCACTAATCCACCTTAAGATCTGTTGTGCCCTTCCCGAGCACAACCTCTAAAACATACTGAGGCACATTAGACTCTGACACAAGACCCTTCCTTCGCCCATCATGATAGTGACGATACCATGACCGATACCTATGAGGCACCCCTTCGGGTTCACTCACGTCAACCCAGATGGTGGATTTTATCATTACATACTCCAATCCTTCAGGTTGAGAATGTATCGGAACATGATAACCTACTTCTGTGACTTCCTCCTAAATACCAAAATGCACGGGAGGAGTGGGAGTGCTGCCATCTATGGACCTAAAATGTTGTCCCACAACGGGGTGAAATTACGTTTGGCAAATTCTACCCCCTAAGACCCGATTAGAAAGTCAATATGCCCTAAGGGCTGCCTAAGCACAACACGAGTCGATGACTTACTGTTAACACCTAAATTTTACAATTTTATTATGTACAAGATTAGGAATTAGTCACTAAAACAAAAACAAACAAAAAAAGACAAAAAAAATGCTTAGGGTTGGGTTAGGCCGGATTTGGCCTGGCCCTTCTTCCCTTCGGCCTGGGCCCGGCCTCTTTCTTACTCACGTGGCCCACTAGCCCAACCCACCACGGCTAGTCGTCCCCCTCCAGCTTGTCTCCATGCCCAGACCTGCAAAAAAAAAAAAAAAATGCAGTAGCAGAGGTGCAACAGAGGCAGGGAAGCAATGATGGAGGAGTAGGTGGATCTGGATGGTAGGCGGCCAGCATGATCCGCAGGTCAGGATCAGCCTTGTCGATAGGTGGCATGGCAGGATGACGACCTACAAAAACAAAAAGGAAAAGAGATGAAGGAAGAAGGAAGAACTGACAGAGACCAGAGAAAAGAGGGAGAGCTAAAGAGAGGAAGGAACAGGGAGAGTGAGAGCTAGGGCAAGAGAAGTGCTCGAGAGGAGGTGGAGAGCCAAAGAGAGGCTTGACCGCACACGAGATCCCGCTTCTTGACCCCCTTCTTTTGGAACTGTGAGAAACCAAGAGAGAGCTAAGGACCGACGAAGAGAAACATAGAGAATGACCGAGAGAGAGAGAGAGAGGGAGACCAAGAAGGAGGTTGGCCGTCGCCGGAGGTCCGTTCTTCAGCCGCCATCCGCTGTAGCCCTCCCCTCGAATCAGGTAAGCCCTTTTCAACCGGGTGTCCCTTGTTTTCAAAAGACAACGGACCGGAGCTTGCGCCAACTAGTTCGCACAAGTTTCAGTCCAAACCGATCCTCCCTGAAAGCTGATAGTTGTTCTAGATGCATCGTTAGGGGTTTAGATTTGTGCTCGTTTCCATATCAAGTTGAAAATCCCTATGTCAATAGCGTACACCAAGTGCTTGTGAAAATGTCCCATAAAGGACCGGAAGCTAGCTCACGTTTTAAATGGGGATCAATCCGTGTTTGCGTTCATAGCTGTTGAATCATGTTTTCTCTTTGTATGCTTATTGTGTTTTGGCGTGGCTTTCGCAAAATATGTGTGTATCGTCGAGAGAGTGAGAGTTTTCATCATTTCAATGTTTGCATTAATGGTCGCCGAAGTTCGTGGCTGACGGTGGTTTGTGCCGGTTGGAATGGGCGACCAGTAGATGGTGGTGGTTCGGCAGTAGAACCTCAGTTGCTTCGATCGGTGTTGCCGTTTGGACGAGCTTCAGTGAGGAACAAGATCTCAGTGAAAGAAGGGGCTTCAAGCGTGCAGAGAAGCCATGAAGAAGAAGGAGGCCAGAAGAAAAAAAAAAGAATAAAAAAGGAAAAGAGCAAAACAAAAACAAAAAATAGAAAACTATAAAAAGGTAAAAAAAATGACTTCGGGAAGGAGGAGTCGTAGCAGAGAAAACCCAAAAAGAGAAGAAAGATAGTAGATGGGGGTGTTCGGTGAAAGCGTAAGAAGTGAAGTGAGGAAAAAATAATTAAAAAAAAGAATCATTAAAAAAGTAAAAGAAAAATGAAAAAAATGTTTTTTAATCCGGGCTTGGGTTGGATCCGGTTTTGGGTTGGGTCCACGGGCCGAATTGGGTTTACCCGGTCCGAACCCATTTTCATGAAGTATAAAAATATTAAATATTAAAAATATATTAAAATTTTAAAATTTTAAAATTTAGAAAAAAAGAAAAAATCAAAAATTTAGAAAAAAAAAGGAAAAAAAGAAGAAAATTTCAAAAAAATTCTGAAAATTCAAAAACTCATAAAACATTTTAAAAATTCGACATTTAAAAAAATTAAAATTAAAATTAAAAAAATCGCAAAAAATCCTTTTTTTTTTAATTCGAAAAGTCCTTTTTTTAAAGAATAGAAAAATCTAAAAAAAATTAAAATTAATTTTCCTCAAAAAGGTTTAAATTAATCTTTAGAGTAATTTCCTCCTAAAAATAGGAAACCTCTCAATTTGGAATTGTGTTTAAGTTTAATTAAGGATTTAGGGCTTTACCTTAAGGTTTCAATTGTCCTTGGGAACAAATGCCTTTGAATGCATAATATTGATATGTTGATTTTGGCTTCTCTTTAATTTAGTTAAGAGTAGTATTTATCTTTTCTTTGGTGTTGAATTTTTTCTCTTTCATGCAATTTATTTAATTGCTTTACTTAGTTGCTAATTGTTATTTTAATGATTGTGCACCCGTATGATTACCTCACATGTTAGTGGATTGGTATAAAATCAATCTAGACTGCCTGACAAAAATCATTTCTTTTAAAATGAATAAGATTATGTACCGAAAAGGTACTAATTGGTTAATTAGTGTAATCAATTTCCCGATCCTAGACTCTCTAATTGCGTAGGAAGTAAGGTACGCTCCCATGCCTCACTTGGTTTCTAGCCGACCCTAATAGGCTAGTGGCGACTCCTTTTGTGTAAAATTTCTAAGAATATCCCAACGTCACGCGAGGTATGAGCTTGGGAGAGCCTGAGCCTAATCATGGGCCTTAGATCCGTCCTTTAGGCAATACCCCTAAACTCGTTCCCTCCTCCCGAGGGGTAGGTCGCGACAACTTGGCGACTCCACTGGGAAATTGGTTTTAAACCTTAGAGGACTCAGACCAACAAATCTTGTTTGAAAATATTTTTGTTTGGCAGCGAGGATATCATGTGCATCCATAACATGTTGAATGTTGAATGTTGAATGTTTATGGGAGTTATAAGGGGCGGTGATTTCTAACCTTCGTTTTATAGGGGGTGTAAGAGTGAATGGTTTATTTATGTTTGAAGTGATGATTGTTTTTAAATTGTCATGCATGAGTCTCTTGCATTACACTACACCATAGCACATACAACCTGCCGCCGGACCTAGGCCGCATAGGATCACCTAGGATGGTGTTAAGGTGGATACCACTCCGACTACAACTGTGTAGTACGAGTCACCCACCTTAACCCCGAAATTTCTTTCTTCGCGTCAAAGGTACCCACCCCAATTTGCAACCGCGCGACACGGGTTAGTTCTTTGACAAAGCCAGCGTCATGGGTAATCCAACCTAGCCGCGACCTTGCTGGTTCAATCCAATGATTCCATGGCTCCATTTTGAGCCATATAGAATAGAAATCGAACCACATCCCATGTGCATGTCTGTGCAATGTAAAAAAAAAAAGGAAAAGAAAAGACAAAGGTCGGCATCCATTGTAAGTGTCATTTTCCTTTTTATGTGCTCATTTGGTATTGCATTTTCATCTTGAAATTCGCGGAAATCAATCGAATGCCCTTGATGATGTAAGCTTATGATTGAAAAATTGGCAATCACTTTTGACAAATGAGCATTTGAATGCAAGTTCTAAACACTTTGATTTGGCCTTGTTGAACCCATGATTTTATTTAAATTCGTAGTTATGGGCCCAAAATCACATTTCAAAAAAAATGCCAAAAAAAAAAAATTTCAAGTTGTGATTTTATATTGGGGCACAAACATTGAAATTGCATTTTTTTTTTTTATCAAATTCTCTCATTCTCACATTTTGGGGCTAAAGTGCAAATCATTTTGTGTACAAATTCCTCAAAATAGAAATCACTTCATCTTTCTAGGAGTAAAATCACAAATCAATCTTTCAAAAATCAATGACATTTTTGCATATGAAACTTTTGGAATAAAAGTGGACATTCGATTGATGGCCGTGATTGATAATTTTAATGATGTCTTCTCTTATGATAAAATCTTGGCGAAATACTAAAATCTCGTAACCAGGATTGTGGGGCGTGTATCGTCGCCTCGATTTTATTGTAAGAAACGACCTCATTAAGATATCATTTTCTCTCACTCACATACTGACATTGCCGTCTTTTTGCAGTTTATGCATGATGCTCCTTGACATTCTCATGGTGATCACGAAGTGAATTACAAAGTTAGGACAGGAGTTGATTTTTTTTACTTTCATCTGTAAAATAGTCTCTTGTATTTTATCATTGTCTCTATTCTTGTTAAGAAACATGTTTTTCGTTTTGGGTTTTCAAAAATCCAATTGATGCTCTTGTAAATCGTGTGACTCGCATTTTTAATGATGGAATTCAGAAATCATTATTTTTTATAAAAAGAAAGAAAAACAAAACAAAGCAAAAAAAAAAAAAATCAGAAGTGTTTTGAGTGTATCTTTATGTTTACCTTCCAAAATGAATTTAAAAAAAAAAAAAAAGCTTTGTTTAAGGTCCTCTCTTCATGTGGTCGCTTTCTTGGGTAGAATGAATAGTTTATTTGAGACCGACATCGGCCCTTTCTAAAATATAGAAGTGTGGGTTCATGGAACTTGAGGAGCAAGTATGCGTCGAGACTTCGTCAGCGTCAATTTTCCATCGAGGCGAAACGAAGTTAAATTCCATTCTAGGAAGTTTTGTTATTCGCAAATTCCTTGTATGCCAAAACAACTCATCAATCTCGTTCACTTTGCATGATGAGACAAATGAAGGAGGTTGCCAAGCATCCAAAAGGCGAATTCGAAGAAAGAGTAAATTGTATCGATTCTAATTATTCATTTCTAATACCATTTCTAACATGACTTTCTTTTCATTGTCGAGGAGACATCAAGAGTGCCAAGTGTGGTAACATTCCCAAAAAACACAGTGGAGCATTTTCAAGTCATGTTCATCTTAAACAATGAAAGATTCAAATGAAACAGAGGGGCAATGTTATTCCTTCCTCCATGAGAGATACATTAGGATGTTGATCGCTCAACTTTGAAAAGGATGTATTTCGTTCATAAACTTGATTTCTCTTTAGCATAAAAAAATGACATGTCATTTTATTTGGTACATGACAGACTTGAACGAAACAAAGGTTTGTCATATGAAGAGTAGAATAACAACGTTTGATTTAGAGAAAAATCTCTTATTCACCCATCAATAAAGTGTGTTGGAACAACATTGCCAAATTCATCAAAAAGGATGTATTGTTCCTCAGTTGAACCTAACTAAGAATGGAGATAACTCATTTTATCTCCCCTTCTTATAGGGTGATAAATAAAAAAGTTGCACCTTGACCGTAGAAGCGGCGCCTTCCACCAAGGCATTAGGAAGACATCAAACGCTTAAAGGCAAATGTAAGTGAAAGGTAATGCCAAGTTACCAAATATCCATGAGGGTGAATCCAAGAGATGTTAGCCCTCAAAGGATAAAAGCGAGTGAAGGGTAATAATGTATCGTTTCCAACATTTCAATCCCTAAAGATCTTTGTGCTAACATATTCTTTTACATTCTTTACAGGGTTACCGGGTCGCCATGCCACAGGTAAGTACCCTTCTTCTCAATCTTTTTTTTAAGTAAAAAAAAAAAGGAGAATTTCCATTACAAAAGAGAACTTTTGGCGCTTTCTTAGAGAAAAAAAAAAAAAAAGAAGAAGAATAATTGAGAAAAGAAAAAAAAAATTTCTGCAAACTTTTTGAGTATTATTTTTATCTCAAAATTGTTTTCTCGTTTTATGGGTTATTCATTTTGAATCAAATTTCCCTATGGAGATTGATCTACGCAGACGATCTCGGCAAAGTGAAACAAAGATGTTAACCATGCCAAACAAGAAGTGCTTAGGATGAAGAAAGGTAAGCCATTTCCAAACACGTCCTTCAAACACTTTTGAGAGTTGAGTGAAAACGACATTCTCTTAGGACAAAGGATTCATTCGCATTAACCGCAAAGATCGAAATGAAAAAGGCATTCCATTCATCAATCCCACGCGTTGCACTGATCTCTTGCTAACCTTTTGGGCCGAATAAAGATGATCATTCAAAGTATCCCTGTCGAGAACAACCCTACATTGAGGCAGCAGAGGACGTTACGAGCGTGTTGTAGAGCAAAAGATTGAGAAAGATACTATTACTTTCACTTGCATCAATCTTCTAATGATAGCTTCAGATGAATTCTCATTAGAGCTTGACTCATCCCAAGGTGAAGAAGAGTATTTCTTTCTCTACCCAAACACTCATACCCATTGCTTTAACCAATTTGGGCCTGATTATTCATTTCTGAACCCCAAGTGTTGATCATTTCCCTTCACTGGGGCAAGGCATAAGAATTAACTAAATATAATTGACAGTCACGAGAAAATGTGAAAATCATCTCGAAAGTCATAAGACCTCTAAAAGTTCAAAAAGCAAAAATTTCGACAAATTATTAGGCATGAAAAAGCAAAGTGTGCCTGGTAAAAGCAAGACCAATGCCCATAAAAAAAAAAAAAAAAAGTCAAAAGGCTACGTCCTATGTGAAAAATTATCACAGTCCAAGAGATTGCAAAAAAAAGTCATTGCAAGTGCAAAGAAAATTAGAAAAATGGGCAAAGCTCCCATGCAGAAATGATTAGTTAAAGGACTTTCGAGATGCGTTATATTTCAAAAGCCAAATGATTTTGAAAGATCGAGTGACTTGATCACGATGCCATAATGATTACCAACTTTTAAAAATTCTCTTGAAAATCTTAAGCCTTTTGAGCCTCTCCCAAGCAAACATTATAACCCTCTTCCAAAGTCTTTTTTGATTGGGATGGTTTGAGTAAAAATGAGAATGCCACGAAGAACCTATTGCTTGAAGGAGTGGAAGTAATTCTATTTTATCTTATTTTTCAAGTTCTCAACTTGTAAACCCGATGAATATAGTGACAAATGATTCATTTATTGGCCTCAAAGCAATCATTCCTTTGTGTAAGCCCTAATCAAGCCTATATCGCGGTCCTTTCAAAAGACCTTTTTGATCGATCAGATTGTGCTCATAGTGAGTGTTTCTGAAAGCCTTTGATATGGTTTATGTGAGATACCCTCAGCAATCAATTACCTCCCACATAAATGGATGGGATCAAGCAACCATTTTATCGAAAGTGTGTGAGAAACCCTTTCTAACTAAGAAGCTCTAGTTTTGCATGCTTAATGAGTCTTTTTCACGAGTCATAGCTATTCTGATAAGAACTTGACTCCTAGAGAATTTGATGATTAATGATACATCTCTAAGCAAGATGACAATTTTGCGCTACATAATGATGATTGACATCGAATGTTTTTTTTTTTAAGCAATCGAACTTAGCTTGATTAGCTTGTTCAATTAATGCTGTAATATTGCTAATACGTCTCTTGATGACGTCTCTAAAGACATTTGCTCAAGTTGAGTTTGACAGGATTCTTTAGTGAAGTTATACAGTTTTCAAGGGGTTAGCGGGTGTTTCCCTAAAAATCAAAAGTTCATGGTCAGCTTCAAACCATGCCATCTCCAAAGGTTCATGGTTAGCCTTAAACCATGCCATTTCCAAAAGTTCATGGGTCTATCATTAAACCACAAAATTTGTGGGTTTATCCTTAAACCATGGGGTTGGTGGCTTTTCCTAAACCACACGGTTCGTGGGTCTATCCTTAAATCATACGGTTCGTGGGTCTACCCTTAAACCACAAGGTTTGTGGGTTTATCCTTAAACCACAAGGTTGGTGGCTTTTCCAAAACCACACGGTTCGTGGATCTATCATTAAACCACACGGTTCGTGGGTTTATCCTTAAACCATAAAATTGGTGGGTTTATCCTTAAACCACGAGGTTGGTGGCTTTTCCTAAACCACACAATTCATGGATCTATCCTTAAACCACAAATTTGGTGGGTTTATCCTTAAACCACGGGATTGGTGGTTTTTTCTAAACCACACGATTCGTGGATCTATCCTTAAACCACACGGTTCGTGGGTCTATTCTTAAACCATAAGGTTGGTGGGTTTATCCTTAAACCACGGGGTTGGTGGCTTTTCCTAAACCACACGGTTCATGGGTCTATCCTTAAACCACAAGGTTGGTGGATTTATCCTTAAATCACGGGATTGGTGGCTTTTCCTAAACCACACGGTTGGTGGGTTTATCCTTAAACCACGAAATTGGTGGCTTTCCTAAACCACACGGTTGGTGGGATTACCCTTAAACCACGGGGTTGGTGGGCTTTCCATAGCCTGGAGTCCTTCAACCCCTTTCTTACGACCCGGTGGGCTTTCCGTAGCCCGAAGTTCTTCAATCCCCTTCTTATGATCCGGTGGGTTTCCGTAGCCCGGAGTCCTTCAACCCTATTCTTATGACCCGGTGGGCTTTCCGTAGCTTGGAGTCCTTCAACCCCCTTCTTATGACCCGATGGGCTTTCCGTAGCCCACCTCTCCTTCTTATGACTTGGTGGGCTTCTGTAACTCGGACTCTTTCTTCCTCTTATTGACAAGACACACTTCCGTAATTATGAGTCATTTACATCAGCCTAATGCGTGCCTATGCACCTAGGGTCATTCTATCCCCAAAATAATTTAGGTGTCTTTTGTCTTTCAATGGAATCTCTTTGAGCTCCCATTCAAAAAGGGGCAACTATTGACACCTAAATTTTACAATTTTATTATGTACAAGATTAGGAATTAGTCGCTAAAGCAAAAACAAAAAACAAGAAAAAATGCTTAGGGTCGGGTTAGGCCGAATTTGGCCTGGCCCTTCTTCCCTTTGGCCTGGGCTGGGCCTCTTTCTTACTCACGCGGCCCACTAGCCCAACCCACCACGACTAGTCGTCCCCCTCCAACCTGTCTCCACGCCCAAACTTGCAAAAGAAAAACGCAGTAGCAGAGGTGCAACAGAGGCAAGGAAGCAGCGATGGAGGAGCAAGTGGATCTGGATGGCAGGCGGCCAGCGTGATCCGTGGGTCAGGATCAGCCTGGTCGGCAGTTGGCACGGCAGGATGATGACCTACAAAAACAAAAAGGAAAAGAGATGAATGAAGAAGGAAGAACCGGCAGAGACCAGAGAAAAAAGGGAGAGCTAAAGAGAGGAAGGAACAGGGAGAGTGAGAGCTGGAATGAGAGAAGTGCTCGAGAGGAGGTGGAGAGCCAAAGAGAGGCTCGACCGCGCACGAGATCCCGCTTCTTGACCCCCTTCTTCTGGAACTACGAGAAACCAAGAGAGAGCTAAGGACCGACGGAGAGAAACACAGAGAAGGACTGAGAGAGAGAGAGGGAGACCAAGAAGGAGGTTAGCCGTCGCCGAAGGTCCATTCTTCAGCCGCCGTCCGCTGCAGCCCTCCCCTCGAACCAAGTAAGCCCTTTCTGACCGGGTGTCCCTTGTTTTCGAAAGACGACGAGCCGAAGCTTGCGCCAACTAGTTCGCGCAAGTTTCGGTCCAAGCTGATCCTCCCTAAAAGCTTACAGTTGTTCTAGATGCGTCGTTAGGGGTTTAGATTTGTGCTCGTTTCCATATCAAGTCAAAAATCCCCGTGTCAATAGTGTACACGAAGTGCTTGCGAAAATGTCCCACAAAGGACCAGAAGTCAGCTCACATTTTAAATGGGGATTGATCCATGTTTGCGTTCATAGTCGTTGAATCATGTTTTCTCTTTGTATGCTTATTGCGTTTTGGCGTGGCTTTCGCAAAATATTTGTGTATCGTCAAGAGAGCGAGAGTTTTCATCGTTTCGATGTTTGGATTAACGGTCGCCAAAGTTCGTGGCCGACGGTGGTTTGTGCCGGTTGGAATGGGCGACCGGTAGATGGTGGTGGTTCGGCAATGGAATGTCAGTCGCTTCCGTCGATGTTGCCGTTTGGACGAGCTTCGGTGAGGAACAAGATCTCTGTGAAAGAAGGGGCTTCGAGCGTGCAGAGAACCCACGCAAAAGAAGGAGGCCAGAAGAAAAAAAAAGAATAAAAAAGGAAAAGAGCAAAACAAAAACAAAAAAATAGAAAACTATAAAAAGGTAAAAAAAAAAAAAGACTTCGGGAAGGAGGAGTCGTAGCAAGAAAACCCAAAAAGAGAAGAAAGACAGTAGATGGGGAGTATTCGGTGAAAGTGTAAGAACTGAAGTGAGGAAAAGAAAAAAATCATTAAAAAAAAATCATTAAAAAAGGCTGTAAAAGAAAATCTAAAAAAAAAAAGTTTTTTTAATCCGGCTGGGTTGGATCCGGTTTTAGGTTGGGTCCACAGCCGAATTGGGTTTACCCGGTCCGAACCCATTTTCGTGAAGTATAAAAATATTAAATATTAAAAATATATTAAAAATTTCAAAAATTTCAAAAAAAAAGAGAAAATCAAAAACTTAGAAAAAAAAGGAAAAAAGAAGAAAATTTCAAAAAAAAATTCTGAAAATTCCAAAAATCATAAAACATTTTAAAAATTCGACATTTTATTAAAAAAATTACAAAAAAATTAAAATTAAAAAAATTGCAAAAATCCTTTTTTTTCGAAAAATTCGAAATGTCCTTTTTTTAAAGAATAGAAAAATCTAAAAAAATTAAAAATTAATTTTCCGCGAAAATGTTTAAATTAATCTTTAGAGTAATTTCCTCCTAAAAATAGGAAACCTCTCAATTTGGAATTGTGTTTAAGTTTGATTAAGCCTTTAGGGCTTTACCTTAAGGTTTCAATTGTCCTTGGGAACAAATGCCTTTGAATGCATAATATTGATATGTTGATTTTGGCTTCTCTTTAATTTAGTTAGAATTAGTATTTATCTTTTCTTTGGTGTTGAATTTTTTCTCTTTCATGCAATTTATTTAATTGCTTTCCTTAGTTGCTAATTGTTATTTTAATGATTGTGTACCCATATAATCACCTCACATGTTAGTGGATAGGTATAAAATCAATCCAGACTGCCTGAAAAAAAATCATTTTTTTTAAAATGAATAAGATTAGGTACCGAAAGGGCACTAATTGATTAATTAGTGTAATCAAGTCTCCGATCCTAAACTCTCTAGTTGCGTAGGAAGTAAGGCACGCTCACATGCCTCACTTGGTTTCTAGCCGACCCTAATAGGCTAGTGGCGACTCCTTTTGTGCAAAATTTTTAAGAATATCCCAACGCAACAAGGGTATGAGCTTGGGAAAGCCAGCGCCTAATCATGGGCCTTAGGTCCGTCCATTAGGCAATATCCGTAAACCCGTTCCCTCCTCCCGAGGGGTAGGTCACGGCACTAACCTTGGCCTTAGTTCCACCCTGCAAGTCAATATCATTTATAGGTATCGCAAATCACATCAATTCCCAACATCATATCAAATCATTGATTAATCGACCTAGTCAATTACATGTCATCTCGACCCTTTCTTGATCAATTCATCCCATACTATCTATAAAGTCCATTCATATCAGGACTGTTCACTGCCAAGCAGATAGATAGATAGTATAGCTCATTTCTAAGATGATCGGGTATACTGCTCTCTGCTAAACTACCATATCGCCCATAGGCTGATATAGTATACCGACAATGCTCAGTTTAAGTTGATAAGATATACTGCTCTTTACTAAGCTGTCATATCGCATTTAGGTTTATATAGTATATCAACATATTCCATCAAAACTAATAAGGTATATTGTTATCTGCTAAGCTGACATGTCGCCCATAAGCTAATATAATATATCAGTATACCGCTCTCTGCTAAGCTGACATATCGCATGTGGGCCAATATAGTATATCATCCCCATCATACAATCAATTCCATCTTTTTATCATTCTTGATAAAATAGCAGATTAGGTACACGGTCGATTTTAGCCAAAATATAATAATTTCACTTTGATCTCCCACTTCCTTTAACAATCCAAAAATAGATTTTTGGCTCTGTAGACTGACGCCCAGTTATTACCAAAATTAATTAATTTATGAATAAAATCATAAAATCACAGTTAATTCAATTTAGCACAATTTAGAGCTCAAATAAATAAATAGACAGTACCACAATAACCAGCATAAAATTCCTGTCGTCGGCTATCCCAACCTAATTTCCGAAAAATAATTAATTAATTAATTAATTATCGAAATTATTAAATAAATGCAATAAATCCAACTTAGGCCCGTAATGCCTAATTGGACATCGAAACGGACCCAAAAAATTTCGAGGTTCATTAGATAAATACTAGAACCTATTTACTCGCTAATTGCTACAACTAACCACCTAATATGCATCGGTAAATCATTAATTTAATTACTCTAATCTAATCTATCCATCTAATCACACTTAATTAAATCTAATCAACTCATAAGCATCATTAGTCTACTAAGCAAGGTTTAGTGAGTTAGACTCACTTGTTTATCAAACTGTTCGATTCAATTCGACAAGGATGCGACGAGGGACAATTGTCTCCAAAGCGAGCATAGGATTCAAGGCTCGGAACCACCTCAAAACGGGCCTAAAAGCTTGCCGGAAACCCACTTCCTCAACCTCTATTTTTTTATGAAACATAAGGGAAACAAGCTTGGTTTAGGCAGGAATTAATCAGGGAAAGTTGAAAAGGCCAAACCGAGTCTTGGTGGGGACTTACAGTGGTTGGAGGCGAGCTGGACAACTCCAGCTGAGCTCCATCAGATCCAAAATAGCAGTTGAATCGGAGGAGTAGGTGAGGTGGGGCGGAGACAGGCGCGGTAAGGCGCGACAGCGTGTGCAAGGAGGAGCGGCGAACGGCAATGGCATGCAGTCCCGGCGGCATGCTGGCTACTCCGACGATGTTGCTGGCTTGTCTCTCCGGTTGCTGGTGTGCGAAAATAAAGGAGATGGAGGGGAGAGGAGGCTAGTCAATCAATCAAGGAGAAGGGAAAGAGAGATGGAGACAATAGGAACCTACATTGGCCAAATCTTCCAACCCTTAGTCCCCTTGACCCTTTCCATCCACCAGCTGCCCCCTGGCTCTCAATGAGCCACCAATGCTCCACCTTGCAACTTTGAAACGATCCAAAAACCATAGGGAATAGGGGGGCATACAAATTTCATGGGCTTTGGCTTCAATTGGACATTTAATCTTGCTTTAAACAATCCAATTTAGCCTCAGTAAATTCAATTAGCACCTCAACAATCCAATTGGCATTTTTCCTCACCGATTGGTCCCACTTGCTTCCCAATTCCACGATCAAAAACAGTTATTGCTTTTTTTTTTCTGAACAAAAACGGCCTTATGCTGACTTTTTCCCAAAAAATCTCGGGTTGCAAAAAATTCTTCTAAAACTGAGTCAACACTCCTAGAATTTGTTGTGATATGACAGAACTTTCAATTTCTGAAATCGGATTCAAATTCGCGATTAATTTCACTATGGCGCATTTTTAACGTAACCTAGGCTACCGGATAAATTTCATAACTTTTTAGTGCAAATGACCCGTTGTCGATGTTCTTCGAGCCATAATGAACCCACTCGACACATTGATAACTCTCGGTTGTCGTGAAAATCTCGAGAATTCAAATATTTATACATGGTACCAAGATGATAGAAAAATCAATCTAGTGTCGGCCGACGAGAATTTTCTAATTTAGTAGTGTCACCCACGATTAGCCACACATCTCAGTCAAGTCAACATATCTCTGATCTCAAATCGATTTTTAACTGTGTCGTAATTGCCTCTAAAGATGAGCACAGTCGAATAGTCGATTCCTGGTCGAATTCTCAAGTCTATTGCATTAAAATTCCTTAATGTCTTTTCTGAATAGTCTAGTTATCTGGAGAGTGATCAACTCTGAGAACAGCCCTATAGGCAAGTCGATGAAATGCCCGATTTATTCAATAGAAAACAAGATTGAAAATCTGGGATGTCACAAGTTTGGAGTTTCTTGGGAATTTGCTTGCTTTCTGGATCCTTGTCGGAAGGAAAGGGATGTGCTGGGTATTTATGGGGAGAAGAGGAGGTCTTCTTGCGCGTTCATGAGATTTCCGAAACGAGGTGTAAGATTGAGCGAGCGTTCTGGTTATGGGCTTCTGGCTCTTTCTCGACGCTGCGTAACATGTTCAACCACTTCACCTTCTCTTACCCTTCCTCATATTTGTCTATCAATTATGTTCCTTTTTGCCATCGCGCATTCACATTTAAATATCATTTTAATAATAAAAAATAATTGATTTGGTTGAGCGCCATCTCATCGTTATGTCGTGTGATATAGGTGTTATACATAATGTTTTTGTTCAACTTCAATGATCCTAGAAATAACCGAAATCATATGTTACTCATGGTTGGCCCCTTTTTAATCACTTTAGCATTTAAAAAAAAAAAAGACACGGCTCCTCTGATGATGACAAAAGCAAGAAAGCGTCGAGAATTCAATCCCAGATTTCGTTGTTCATGGTTATGGCCCTCCTATCCAAAAATTCTGTCTTAGGCTCGCCTAGACTGCCTACTCAAGTTAAAATATCAATTCAGCATGTGTGTTTGTGACCTTATTTGTGCAATAATTACATGCATGCTATTTATGTGAGAATAATGCAATGAAGCATCAATTCATAATGCGCTACGTAACCATATATTGTCTGGAATAGCTTCCTTACATCACAATGTGAAGAAGAGAAAGTTATTGTTGAAAGGAAAACAAATGTCTCTGCCACTACCCTTTTCCTATAAAGTGCCTTAAGTTTGGGATCTTATTTTTGTTATCGTTTCTCAACCAAAGAGAGGATTATAGTTCAAATAGTCTATGAACTTTGGTCCAATTACAATATCATCTCTGACCTTTTAGTTTATACAGTGTAGTCCTTAAACTTTGGCTGAATATGCATTGTCGTCCTCGAACTTTTAATCTGTTTAATAATCTCTGAACTACTGATGAACGTTCAATATAGTCATTATGTTTATGTCAATTTGAAATAATCTAAGAGATTAAATAGAACATTTATTAATAGTTCAGAGATCATATTAAACAAATTAAAAGTTGAAGAGTGACGTTTCACATTGGACCAAAGTTCAACAGGTACATAGAACAACTTAAAAGTTATGGACAATATTGCCCATTAGACTAAAATTCATGAACAATTTATGTCATTTTGACATCAAAAAACAAATAAACGGCAGAAAAACATAGGACTCCTTGGAATTCTAGATGTTTTGAACACTTATTTGAAACATGCAGCGTTCCCATGCCAGTGGTAAAGAGGACGTTGAGTGACTATTTAGTTTTACCTTTCCAAAGAGACTGAAAAGACCGTGTGAGGACACGTGATTTAGTCTCCACCTATTTAGATAGAAAGTAGGTTTTCTAGATCCTTGAGATTATACAACCAATGGAAATCTCAAATAGTCTGTCCATTTTTCCTGGCGCATGGCTTTACAATTGAAAGAAGTGTGGCCAGTAGATCTCAGCATAACATCTGTCAGCTTACTTAAGGCTGTGAGTTTCAGCCACAAAACATTCATATATACCCTGGGACATTCATATATATACTGGGATAGGTGTTTCCTCCACATGTCTCATGGTGCGACAGCCAATTTTCTGTTGGCCCGTCACCCTTCAATGATGAAATCAATTTGTTCACCACTTTCTTATTTCTCTCCAGGCAAGAAAAACAAATTAATTAGAGGATTTCTCTTTGTTTTCCCTAAAATTTCGCCGACGACCCTGTAGTTGATTCCATCCCAAAACTTGCTCTTATCTCTTCCTTCCAACACGTGAGAATAAAATTAATTAGAAATCTTGCCAGAGAAAAAGAAAATTCTCACGTGAGATTAAACAAAGCCAGACATGAAAGGAAACAAAATTTCTGGTGTCCTGGGATAGGTGTTTCCTCCACATGTCTCATGGTGCGACAGCCAATTTTCTGTTGGCCCGTCACCCTTTAATGATATAATCAATTTGTTTACCAATTTTTTATTTTTCTCTCCAGGCAAGAAAAACAAATTGATGAGAGGATTTCTCTTCGTTTTCCTTAACATTTCGCCGACGACCCAGTATTGAATATAAGACCATTCATATGACGAGTTCATCCAGGAACGAGGCTCTGGTTGTAGTCACATGAGAGAAATGGAGGAACGAGGGCAGAGAAGCAATCGTAGATTGGTGCTAGTCCCCTGCCCCCCTCAAGGACACATGACCCCGATGCTCAATTTGGGGTCCCTCCTGCATTCCAAGGGCTTCTCTATTGTAATAGCTCACAGTCACTTCAGTCATCCCCATCCATCTGGTTTCCCCAATTTTACCTTTGCTTCTATTCCCGACTGCTTACCGAAGGATGTCCTCTCCTCGGGGGATGCTGCAGCTATTACAGCAAATCTCAACACCAACTGTGAAGGACCTCTCCGCCAAGTATTGTCAGATATGATGGCACAGGATGGAGCAACCGAGAGTAAAATCTCTTGCGTGATTTATGATTCGCTGATGTATTGTGCAGAAGCCGTAGCTCATTATGTGAAACTTCCTAGCATGGCTTTGCACACTAGTAGTATTGGCACACAGCTGATTTTCTCTGAATTGCCTCGGCTCCAAAAGGAAGGTTATTTTCCCCCGAAAGGTATGTTCAATCCTCATATAGTAACAGACAATAAACTATCAGATATCAGTATGCGCAATAACCTTCTAGTCACCTCTGTGATGTAGTTTTGACAGTAATTTCACTAGAAATCAAGAGTAACAAGCATGCGGCATCAATTGGATGTTAAGAATGCACTTTCTTTGGTGGAACTCTGATAAACTGGAAGGGCTTCTGATTTGATTGTGTTTGTATCACAAAGAAATGCGACAGCAAAATTTAGGGTCTCTTCAAAATTCGAAGAGATTGTTTAGCCAAGCTAAATAGAGAGTGAACTAATCAATGTGGCTCAAATATGATTTGCCCTTGACAGATCGCACCATTAGTCCATGTTGACACATTCTGAGTTCGGCTCATAATTTTATTTTTCTTCGACAAAGTAGTACTTTAACAGGGTACCTTTGTGTCTTCGTAAAAAGCACTTGCTGCAAAGAGGAGGTAAGCATACTAGGTCTTCACAGCGACTCAGTTTCCAGAAGACGAAACACTCGCTAGATGTTAGCCCAGCTGTCCAAACCACCTCTTACCTCTTCGTTTAATCAGAGTAGACAGCATGGAAATGAAGTCAACAGCACCACACATGCTGAAACTGCTTGTGAAAGATCATATTCTGGCCTTAATGCAGAGCAATCTGACTAGGGAGGAAGAAAGAATGTCCACTAAATACAAAATAGGAATAAAAGGACCACCGCTTTTTTATCTTGCTGGAATATTCAAATCTCGGACTAGTTTTTATGACTTTACAGATCGTTCGTCAAAAGATCCAGTTCCAGGCGCTTATCCCTTGAGATGCAAGGACTTGCCTCTTTTTACAAGCGATCCAGAACCAATGATGCAGGTAATAGCTAGGCACTCGATATAAAGACATCTTCAGCCATTCTTTGGAACACAGTGGACTGCCTGGAGGAACAGTTATCAGACCAAGTCCAGAAACAATACCATGTGCATTTTTCTCACTAGGCCCGTTGCACAAAGTTGCTCCAAGTTTACCAACCAGCATATTGGAGGAAGAAACCGATTGCCTGTTGTGGCTTGACAAGCAAGCTAATGATTCAGTTATATATGTGAGCTTAGGAAGCTTGGCTTCAATGGATGAAAGAGAGTTTGCAGAGACAGCTTGGGGGCTGGCAAAGAGCGGCCAGCCATTTTTGTGGGTGGTCCGACCTGGCTCAGTCAGAGGCTCAGAGTGGATCGAGCTGTTGCCAGAAGGGTTCGAAGAAGCCATCCAAGAAACAGGCTGTGTCATAAGATGGGCTCCGCAGAAGGATGTTTTAGTACACCGTGCCATGGGAGGCTTTTGGACCCATTGTGGATGGAGCTCAACCTTGGAAAGCATTTCCGAAGGAGTCCCGATGATATGCCAACCGTGCTTCATCGACCAGAATGTGAACGCGAGGTACCTGTGCCACGTTTGGAGGGTGGGACTGGAGTTGGAGGGTGATCTAGACCAGAAAGAGATAGAGCAAGCTGTGAGGAGGCTGACGGTTGGTGAGGAAGGGAAAGAGATGAGACTGAAAGCTGCGGCTCTCAAAGACCAAATCAAGTTG
The DNA here is from genome assembly GCA_017140185.1 of Eucalyptus polyanthemos subsp. polyanthemos. Classification (NCBI taxonomy): domain Eukaryota; kingdom Viridiplantae; phylum Streptophyta; class Magnoliopsida; order Myrtales; family Myrtaceae; genus Eucalyptus; species Eucalyptus polyanthemos. The sequence continues at coordinate 30,120,346 of CM029466.1, read as the reverse complement.
AGCATCAGAAAAGGTGGTTCTTCGCACACCGCAATAGAGGAACTAGTGAATTTGATCATTTCTCTCTGATCTGATGATGATCACTAGAAATAAAAGGCTAATCGAGATATTTTATCCTGTTATTTGACAAATGTGATCGAATGCAGCAGAAGGAACCCAGCCCTGCACCTTGGGCTGAGCTCAAAAGGAGTAACATGGTTTCTACCCTGTTGTAATCCCAAAGTTATCAGCTTCTCTATATTCCAGGTACCTCCAAACCCAATTGAAAAAACGATGCCAATGTGCAAAGTGTGGCACTTGCACTTCTGATGGATCCTTCCCAGAATTTGAATTAATCCGACACGAGTGAAACGATGCCGAAGCAGTATGCAAAACAAAATAAGCGGCATCCCACGAACAAAACATAATCGAAAGACTGTCGAGGAACCAAGATAACATCAAACAGAAGTTAGGGAATGACAACCTCGAATTTCATTACAATTGAAGAGTCGTAGTAGGAAAATATATCTAGCCATATCAGACACCAGGGGACCGAGCCTCCCAACTCAGGACACACGAAACCCGCATAGAACACAGCATACACACAGACGCTCCTCTATGTAGAATCGTCACTCTCAACCAGAGATCTCGATGGCCTTGACCTCAGGCTTCTTCTCCTCCACCTTGGGAACATTCACGGTGAGCACCCCGTTCTCCATCGAGGCCTTCACCTGATCCATCCTCGCGTTCTCCGGCAGCCTGAACCTCCTCATGAACTTCCCGCTGCTTCTCTCCACCCGGTGCCACGTGTCGTTCTTGTCCTCCTTCTCCACGTTCCTCTCGCCGCTTATCTGGAGCACTCGATCGTCCTCAATCTCCACCTTGACTTCTTCCTTCTTGAGCCCGGGGAGATCCGCCTTGAACACGTGGGCTTCCGGGGTCTCCTTCCAGTCGATTCTCGTGTTCACGAAAGCAGTGTTCTCCCGGAACGTCTGGGGGAAATTAGAGGCGGAGAGGGCTGAGGAAGGGAAAGGGAAGTCCTTGAAGGGGTCCCAGAGGTCGAGGGAGAAAGGGTCCAAGACGTTGCTGCGACGGCCACCGAACCAGCTTGGGATGAGCGACATGGTTGTGGAATTACCAGCGAATAATTAAGAAGTCTTTAACAGAATGCTTGGACTAGGACAGGAATTGCAATCGTCAGACGATGTAGTCTGGAAGAAGATGCGTTCGGTTAATAATAGGGAACGGAGGAGCATTCTAGTACATTCGCGGTCTTTCGAGGCTCAACGGACGAACGTTCGAGTGAAAAGGCGAATCCGGTCGGTCATCTGGAAACCTCGGACTGGGCCTCGTCAGGATCTTTTCGGTAAGAAAACAAAGAAAACTCAAACTCGCCTCGCGGGACGATAAAACGAACTCTGTTTCTATTATTGATTAAATAAAATTTTGTCCAACCAATTAAATTAAATTGGATCCCAAACCATGAATACGACTCATGTTTATTTCCCACTAATCAAAAGATACGGTTTGAGGAGCTCCTCCCGTAACAAAAATATAGTCATTCTCACTAGGAAGACACTAGGCCAATGATGACATTATAGTAACGGGGTTTTTAGGGGATTTCGGAAGAGTTTTGAGAGTCCCCAACAGTCTTTGAGACGCAAAGTCCCATTATTTGCTTTGAGCAAATAAGGTTTGGTTTAAGTGACTTTTGGGATGTTTTTGCAAAGCGCTGAATCAAAGACATCTTAACCCCTATTGCGGGATGTCATTCTCTATTTTATGGTAGTTTCCATGGCTTTTTCCTCTCCTAATTATCCTTTTACTTATGGAAAGAGTTTGATAACGACTATTGTCGTTATCAAATTTAAACCGAACCTCATTTCCCACTACACTATCCGCAATTCCATTTTTATTGATTATTTGTGTCACACCCCGATTCACAAGAAAAAGGGACATGACACGGCCGTCCTTTTACCAAAGGACGCAGCCTCAACGTAACCAAAATTCAACCCGATATCAACATATATACATCCACATATATATATTTGACAAAAATGGACACTTGATTACAATATCTATATCAGAGTATATCTATAATCCACAAAAATCAAAACACAAACATTCTACAAATACTAACTTATAAACCTATTAACTATGCACAAGTCATACCAAAAAGTTTCACCACAAAAGTCCTCCCCGAGCGAACGCTCACGCCTACTCGCGACTCGTTGAAGAACCTGAAAAACAAGTATAAGAAATGAGTGAGCCACTACAGCTCAGTGAGTAACACATTTCTTCTAAGCAGATCGAGAAATCACTATGCACATTTAAAATATAACTTAAATACATAATCATAACTCAATTACCAAAATACCAATGGTCAAGTCTATTAGTTAATCTCATAAAACATGCATCAATGGTCTATTCCATTGATTAATCTCATCAAATCACATTGATGGTCCATTCCATTGACCAAACTCAAATCACACGTCAATGGTCCACTCAATTGACCAATTCATGCTCAAATGTCTAACCATGGTCACGCGTAACGCCCGTGACAAGACGACCAAGATTCCCCCCTTGGCAAGGTCTCCACCTATTATTAGCCGGTGACTCGGCCCACAAAGATATCCTAGAATAGTATGCGCATATCCACACCCCTTAGGGTCCATAGAGACACTAAGCATTAATCACCAATCACAATATCTAGTAATCCAACGTCAAAAAAGAAGTCATATCACAACTCAAAATTTGATATATAAATATCAAAGCATTCTCCAAAACATTTCAAAATTCTTTCACAAAGATCTTCACAAATCCTTTTTTTTAAACAACCATTCAAATCAACGTCAATATAACTCTCTTTGAACAATAAAAATGTTAGTAATAGCTCGATCTTATTTTATGCAACAAAATATGCTTTTTATCAACTCATAAAGTATTTAATCCACCATGTTTCTCAAAACATGAGTTTAAAATACAAAGAAGAAATAGTGTCACTCACCTAGAAAAAGCCAAAAATCAACTACGACGCTCATACGAACCAACTCATTCGGATTCCTAACAATTAATGGAAAAATAATATCAAAAGGCCGAGTAAAAAGGATATTCTTATAATGACTCGTCTATACTAGGCCTATTAGTCGATAAAACGATACCTACGCGCCCCAAAAGCTCACAATTTAGCAGAAACCCATCATTTTCAGTTAGGCGCAGCCCATGCGCCAACTTCGTCACACCATAACTCCCTCCACAAAATTCCGTTCCGAACAAACCGCAAGCTCAAATCACGAGCTGTAAAATGCTATAGATTCACAACATCCCAAAGTACCATTTCTAAAAATATATATAGCTTAACGACTCAAAATCGGGTTTTTCCACACAAATACCCAAGAAATCCGAATTTCGAGCCCTAATTACGGCAATTGCTTCAAGTAAGTGATTAAAGGCTTCAATTTCTTACCGGCCTTGCAAAACACCCTTGAGTCGGCTTAATGAGGCGTCCGGACCTCAAGCACGCCAAAGTTTTTTTTTCCTTTTTTCCCCTTTTCCTTTCTCTTCTTTCTCTCTTCTCCCCTGTTTCGTGTTTTCCCTTGCTTCTGCGGTATTCTTCTCTTTCTCTCCCTCTTTCTCTCTTTTTATAACCTAGCCGAAGGTTCCACAACTCTCTTCAGCCTCCATTTTTGACTTTTCAAACTCTTTCTTTTTCTTTTTCTTTCTTTATTAAAGAGCCCATATATTACAATTTGAATCAATTATCATTACTTCTTCCCATCCCATACACGTGGAGAAGATGTTTTATGTGATGGTCATGTCATTGTTGGTTAGGTAACGTGGTAATGACATATGGTAGAATAAGTCAATCAAAAATGAAAGCATGACATATTTTACGTCAATTAGGATGGTATTAATAATACATGAATAAAGATAATAAATCTTTTTCGCTATGTCATCACAGCCACGGTAGCAATGACATCTCGAAGGCATTTTGAGATAAGAGAATGCATCTTAGATGAAATGGTAATGTTGAATTAAAGCCTTCAAATGCCCCACCGAAAACGATGTGCGAATAAAAATTGGCTACATTCATTTTATTTTATTTTATTTTATTTTATTTTATAAATCTTATCTCACACTTTTACCCAACTTCTTCGCAAAGTACAAAAGTCGAACTCCACATTTGAAGCTAAATGTCTCCACCCCACTCAATTCCCTTACCATTGGGCCGCATGCCCAAGGAGTAAGGGAAGCCCCCAAAAAGATGCGAAAGGAAATGACAATGAAAGATATGGCCAACCCAACTTAGTGGGATAAGTAGGGTAATATTCATATTTGAAAGAGAATCGACAAAGGATCAAGTGCAAAGCGATAATAGAATTCGTGACCGACCTCACTTAGCAGAATAAGACTCCATTGTTTTTGTTGTTGATGCAGGGACAACATTTTGAGGGTGAATGTTCTTTATTCAGTCAACCACGACAGACCACTCACATCATTTGACAAAACAAAAAAGCGGTAGCATTTATGGACACCCGGACCCTGGAGTGTCAAAAATTGACACAAAAGAACACTTAAGTACCAAAAGTTACGAAAATGACACTTAAGTGCTAAAATCGAAGTAAAATGGATCACTTAAGTGTCAACCCAGTCAAAATCTGGCCAAAATGCTGACGTAGCAATTTTCCAGTGAAGTAAGTGCAAAACCACGTCATTTTGATGTTGACGTGATAAAAAAATTAATATAAAAGTTAATTAAATGAAATTTAAAACTAAATTTATTTAAAATATTTATAATTAAAAAAAAAAAAAAAAGAGGGAGGCGACTGAGTGCTGAGCCATCGCCGATGCTACCTCCCTTTTTTTAATAATTTTTTATTTTTTTAATATTTGTATTTTTTTAAATGTTTTAAATAAATTTAATTTTAAATTTAATTTAATTAATTAATTTTTTTCCACACCAGCACTAAAATGACGTCATTTTTGCATTGTCTAGCCACGTCAACGTGCAAAATAATGTCATTTTACACTTACTTCACCAGAAATTTTGCACGGTATTTTAGCCGGATTTTGGCCAAATTGACACTAAAATGATCTATTTGCTCCAATTTTAGCACAAGTGTCACTTTCGTAACTTTTAACACTTGTGATCCTTTGTATCAACTTTTGGCACTTGAAGCAATCTTTTGCCGCATATATGTTGGTCATTGCGAAGCTTTTTCTCGAGGACAAGGATTTTCTCTCATATCTGTATCTATCGGGCCTTACGATGCTAGTCCTTTTAGAACTTTCCATATGAAAAAGAATGGCATTCTTTATATCGCCAAAGAAGAGAGAGAGAGAACCCTCCTGATCAATTCGACTTTCATGGCAACTGAATCGTGGAGCTTTATTATTCTTAGATACCCTTGAGTTGTCTCAGGATATTGCTAGGTGTCTTAAATGACGCGGACTTTGAAGCTCCAGTGCTTATGAGTCCTGCTTTCTCTAGCTGTCTTTGAGTTAGACAAGCTCTTGTGACTGTCGGCTACAATACATAGTGTATGTGATTCTGCTCCAGAGAAAATTGTTCTGTAAGGTCAATATGGTGATTTTCTTGAGAAGGTTACGAGCACTCTCATGTTGAAACCAGGTCATAGTCACTTCATTTCAGATCAAGGACGAGCTTCTGATGATGCCAGTAGCAGTGGACTTCGATGCCATTAGAAAGGAGGAGTCGCCTTCGGCAGAATATATCAAATCTGCAAAGAGATAAGACCAAGTTTTGGGACGGAATTCAACTTAACTAGAAGCCCTGGGTGAAGGAGGGTAGCTGGGACAGGAGAAATATTCTCTGCTGGCTTTAACATAAGATTGAGCAAAGCAAGACATGAAATGAAACAAAATTTCAGGTATCATCATGTAGTTTTGCTCCCTCCACATGTCCATAGTAACAAAGCCGCTCTCCTGTAATCCTGTCACCCTTCAATAATGTAATCGATTTGTTTGCCACTTTTTATGTTACCGTCCAGGCATCATGTCGTTGATGCAGTACTGAATATAGGACTTTTCAAATGATCAATTGATCCAGGACCAAGACTCGATTGGGGTCAGTCCTGCATTCCAAGGGCTCCTCCACTGGAATGGCATGCACTCAATTCGATCATCCGATCCGTCCAGTTTCCCCCAAATATATCTTCCTGTCAATTCCCTACTGCTTACCGATGGAAGTCCTTTCCTCTGGGATCCCATAGCTCTTGTAGCAAATCTCAACACCTGTGAAGGAACTCTCCAACAATAATTGTCAGATAGGATGGCAAAGGAAGGAGCGACCAAGAATAAAATCCCTTGCACGATATATGATTCCTTGATGTACTTTGCAGGAGCCGCAGCTCATCAAATGAAACTTCCCAGCATGGCTTTGCACACTAGCAGTATTGACACTCTGCAGGTTTTCTCTGAATATTCTCCGCTCCAAAAGAGAGATCACTTTCCCTTGGAAAGGGATCTTCAATCTGAGTAATATACACAATATATACGCACAATAAATTCACCGTTACCTCAGTGACCTAGCTTGATAGTTTTTTCACTAGAAAACAAGAGTAACAATCACACGGTGTTGGTTGGATGATAGGAATGTTCTTTCTTTGGTTGTACCATGCTAAGCTGGAAAGGCTCCTGATTTGATTATGTTTGCTATCCCAAAGCACTGCGAGAGTCTCTTCAAGATTTGAAGAAACTGTTTGGCCAAGCTAAAGAGAGAGTCAACCAATCAATGTGGCTCAAACATGAATTGCTCTCAAAAGCTCGCATCCTTAGTCCGTGTTGACATATTTTGAGTTTGGCTTGTAATTTTCTTCTTCTGCTACTCATTAAGCATAACTTTTTTATTTTTTAGTAAAATACTCTTGCTGCAAAGAAAAATTGAGCATACTAGGTCTTTAGGGTGACTCAACTTCCAGAAGGTAAAACAGCAATAGCCGTCGCCCTAACTGTCAAGACCAATTATCACCTCTTCCTTTTGTCAGAGGAGGCATGTATTTGAAGTCAACAATACCACACATGCTGAAACTGCATATAAGATCATCTCATATTCATGTCGAGCAATCCGACTAGGAAGAAAGTAGTTTACAGTGTCTAGGATTGGAATAAAAGGAGTATCTCTCTTTTGACTTGCTGGAATATTCTAATGTTGGTTTAGTTTTTATGTTTTTTGTCGGACTATGATGTCATAAAACCAATACATGCTAAGCTGCAAGACCTTGACTCTGTAGATCCAATGTTGATTGATACTGCTGCAGGCGCCTATCCCACGAGATGCAAGGACTTGCCTCCCCTACCTGGCTATTTAGAACCATGATGAAGTTAGTAGCTATGGCAATCAATATCAAGGCATCTTCAGGCATTTCTTGGAAAACAGTCGACTGCCTTGAGAAACAGTTATTGGACCAACTACAGAAACAATAACGAGCGCATTTTTGTTGCTAGGCTCGCTGCACAAAGTTGCTCCGGCTTCACCAACCAGCATAATGGAGGAAGAAACCGGTGGCCTGTTCAGACTTGATAAGCAGGCCAATAATTCAGTCATATATGTGAGCTTAGGAAGCTTGGCTTCAATGGATGGGGGAAAGCCTGCCAAAATGGCTTGGGGCTGGCGAACAGCAGCGTTCTTGTGGCTGGGCCTGGCTCAGACAGAGGCTCAGAGTGGATCGAAACTATTACCGGAAGGGTTCAAAGAAGCCATCTGAGAAACTGGCCGTGTAGTGAGATGGGTTCTGCAGGAGGAAGTTTTAGCACACCATGCCACGGGAGGCTTTTGGACCCACTGCAGATGGAATTCGACCTTGGAAATCATTTCCGAAGGAGTCCCAGTGATATGCCCACCGCACTTCAGGGACTGGAATGCTAAGGTAAGGTACTCGCACCACGTTTGGATGGTGGGATTCGAGTTAAGAGCGTGGTCTAGACCAGAAAGAGATGGAGCAAGCTGTGAGGAGGCTGACGGTTGGCGAGGAAGGGACAGAGATGAGGCTGAGAGCCACAGCTTTCAAAGACCAAATCAACATGAGCATCGGAAAAGGCGACACTTCGCACGCCTCAATATAGGAACCAGTGAATCTGATCATTTCTCTCTGATCTAATGATGATGGAACAGAAATTGAAGGCCACATCAAATATTTTATCCTGTTACCTGACAAATTCGATACAATGCAGCAGAAGGAACCCCAAACCTTGCACTGAGCTCAAAAGGAGTAACGTGGTTTCTAGCTTGTTTTCATCCCAAACTTATCCGCTTCTCCATATTGCAGGTACCTCCAAACCCAACTGAAAAAACGATCACAACGTGCAAAGTACGTCCCTTCCACGTTGGAGGGATCCTTCCCAGAAATTGAATTAATCATCCAACATAATGAAACTAATTGAACTCCCGGAAGCAGTATGGAAATCAAAATAAGCAGCGTCCCACGAACAAAACACAATCAAAAGAGTTTTGAGGAACCAATATCACCTCAAACAGAAGTTAGGAAATAGTAACTTAGAATTTTATTACAAGTAAAGAGTCATCGTCGGACAACATATCGCTATATCAGACACCATGGGACCGAGCCTCCCAATCCACACATAACGCAGCATCCTTGCTCTATATATAGACATAAGTCGCAACGAGGACCATAGATTCACCGACTCTCAACCGGAGATCTCGATGGCCTTGACCTCAGGCTTCTTCTCCTCCACCTTGGGAACAGTGATGGTGAGCACCCCGTTCTCCATCGACGCCTTCACCTGATCCATCCTTGCGTTCTCCGGCAGCCTGAACCTCTTCATGAATTTCCCGCTGCTCCTCTCCACCCGGTGCCACGTGTCGTTCTTGTTCTCCTTCTCCACGTTCCTCTCGCCGCTTATCTGGAGCACCCGATCGTCCTCGATCTCCACCTTGACTTCCTCCTTCTTGAGCCCGGGGAGATCCGCCTTGAACACGTGGGCCTCCGGGGTCTCCCTCCAGTCGATCCTCGTGTTCACAAAAGCAGTATTTTCTCGGATGGTCTGAGGGAAATTAGAGGCGGAGAGGGAGGAGGAAGGGAAAGGGAAGTCCTTGAAGGGGTCCCAGAGGTCGAGGGAGAAAGGGTCGAAGACGTTGCTGCGGCGGCCGCCGACCCAGCTTGGGATGAGCGACATGGTTGTTGGGTTTCCCGGTGAAAATGCGAGACTGAGCGGAGAAAGTGTTCGATAGAATGCTTGAGAAAGATGATGAGAATTGCTACCGTTTGACGATGGAGCCTGCAAGACAAGTTGGGAGTTAAATAGGAAAGAGAGGATCATTCTCGTACCTTCGCGGTCTTTCTGAGTGTCGGTGGACGAACGTTCGAGCGAAATAGCGAATCCCGTAGGTCCATCTGGAAACACTTGCTCCGCCACATTACGATGATGACGAATTCTATTTCTATTTTGCGATCACCCTTAATTTCCTCTATTCTTGATTAAAAAAGATTTTGTCCAATTAAATTCGATGGATCCTAAATCATGAATATAAATCAAGTTTATTTGCCACTAATAAAGAGATGCGACTCAAGGAGTTCCTCTTGCTAAAAAAATATAATCATCTCATACTAGCCAGATACCGGCCGATGACGTTACGGCACTAGGGTTTGTTAGTAGGGCTCTTATGTTGGGCCAGTTCTATTCGAGAACTGGATCATCCGTTTTGTTTGCAATTTCAACTGAAGAACCATATGTCATCGGATAAATTTAGTACAAGTTTCATAAAGTTTAGAAACCCCAATTTTTCTCTTAACATATTTTTCTCTCTCTTTTTTTCTGTTCTCTTCAACCTTACTCAAACATTTCGTAATGGGAATCGGTTCTAATGGATTAGATTTCAGATTCTAGGTCTAAAATCTACCCACCTTGAAACCAATCACTTTAACTTAGAATGCATGTTTGGGAGAGTTTTGAGAGAATGCAAAGTCATCGCCCCATGAATCTTTGACTCAAAGTAAATATTGTTTGGTTAAGTGACTTTCATGATATTTTTGCAATGTAACTTTGAAGGTAGAAAAAAGAACCAAAAATAAATAAATAAATAAAGTGTATAACTAACGGAGGGTAGAGATATCTCATCTTGGGAACAAACTTGGGAAGCAAATTAAATGCCAGCAACAATTGATTCATCGAAGAGGTCAAGCAACCTCGGGTAGCCTAAGCTAGGAGACCCATGACCTCAACGACCTAGACTACGTGATCGTCAACCCAGATCCTTGGAGACCCTCGGCCACCCTTGATGACCCTTGGTGGAGCATCAGATAGGCAACCTAAACACATAATCATCAACCCAAACAAGCAAACCCAAACCATCGGACAACCTTAGCCATCGTCAATAGACCTTGCGCAACATTTAATGGAGCATTACTAGACCCATGCCAACCTAGACCTCAATGACCTAGACGTGCTCTTCTAGATCCTCAACCGCCCCTAGCAACCCTCGACGGAGCATTAGAAGGGCGACTTAGATTTAGATCTAGACTTCAGAGATGGATGTTAGACGCTAAAACGCGTAACCCATGATCTCCATAACTAGAACAAGAACACATATAATCTAGAAGAAATATTAACGCACTTGTTTTGAAATTCATCATTCTTGATGCGGAAGCAAAAAACCGCTGATTCAAGCACATGTCATTCTCTTCTATTACCCTTTACATCACTGATTCAATGAGATAGCCCCCTTCTCCCTTTTGCGTTAGGTAAATGCTCATTTGTGAGGATAATTATGAAAATTAAAATTAGATGAGAGACTTGAGTACTATTTATAGTATTTCCAACTAGGTCATCTCATTATAGGTCAAGTTCAACTTGACCCACAGTAACCAGTCCCATATTAGATTAATTAAGAAATTTTCTATATCACTTTAGACCAACCTCATAAAATGATAAATTACAATATTAATTAATGTAACCCACATTAGGAAAACTTTTATATTCTTCCACTTGAGTTATATTAATTGAAATTGTACCGTATGTGCGCACATTGGTTTAGAAATAACTTTTAATAGTCAATCACATCCTATAAAGTCTCAAACATCAAATCATGATAGGAACTGCATGTATACACACAAAACCTTTCATGGTTGTCGCGACCTTCCCGAGGGTGAATTATTCAAAGAAAATGCTAATAGATTACTAAGTCCGAAAACTTGACACGGACCCTCCCAAGTCCTACCAATCACGACTTGATGTTAAGAAATTAATCTATTTAAACATGCAATTATACTCAATTTGGAGTCGCCACTAACCAATTAGGGTTGGTTAGAAACCCAAGTAAAGTATGGGAGAATACTTTACTTTTGCGAACCAGAGATTCAGTAGGTGCGGGGACTTGATTATGCTATACTAGTCTAGTGCCCTTTTGGTACCTTTTATTTTAAAAAATATTTTTTGCAGGTAGTATTGATTAATTTTAACTTGAGCTAAATAACATGCAAATGGTAGTCATGCGAGTACAATCAATGAAATAACATTCAAATAAAAATGCTAATAAAAATGCATGCCCTAAACATGATTTCTAAATGACGCCTAATTTTTATTATTATGCAATCTTAATCTAAACTTAATATGCATGAATTTTACTTCAATGATATGCGATTCATATGGCATAACTTGAACTATCACTATATGTATGCAATCTAATTAATATAATCCTAAATATGCATGTACTACATGATATGGGATGAATGACATAATAATTCTATATGCATGTTCTTTTTATGATTTTTTTAATGATTTTTTTTTTATGTATGCAACCTACGCTAAACAATGATGACATGAAATGGGATTAATTATGAACTAACCTATTAACTAACCAAGGAAATGATCTTTAGTTTTTTTTAATGACATAATGTTTTTTATTGAAAAGAAAGCAACTTAATGGTGCAATGATCATCTTTTAGCATTTTCCTTTTTATTAAAAAAATGATTAAACTATAACTCATATGGCATGCATGACATTTTTTGTTCCTCTTTTTTTTTTACTAAATGAAAATTGACTTAATCTAAAAATATCTAGGTGTGCTGCTTTAATATGAAATGTGTATGGACCTAAGTACCTAAGTTCTAGATATGACCATATTTTACTAATAAACAAATTCTAATTAAACCTATTATGCAAATTAATTAATATGTACCTAATATTTTTTGGATTCTTTTTATTGAAATTCGGAATTAATAAAAAAAACTAATTAGACTAACTAGAGTGAATGATATTCTAATTTATTTTAGGCATCAATTTAACTTAAACTATATCTTATCTTAAAAGCTATATAAAAATCAAGACATGCCAACATTATTTAAAATTAGCCCTAACAAAAATCACCCATCTAAAAGTATAATCTAAAAATTATAATCCTATAAATGCAATTCTAATTTACTAACCCTAAAAATACAGTCCTAATTTTTTTTTTTTTTGGTCAAACAATCCTAATTTACTTCAACCTAAATGCTCTAATGCATTATTTAGATTTTTATGTATTTTTTTGATTTTTTGATTTTTTTAATCTTTCCAAACAAGTAATTATTTAAAAGAATGAAGTTAAGAATTAAAATAACCCGAAAAAATAATCCGTTGTCTCACGGATTAAATTAAAATTATTTTAACTCTATAATGTTTTAATGATTGAAATATTATCAAAATTCCTAAAAATTAAAGTAATTAAAAAAAATGACCGATGTCTTACGGGTCAAATTAATAGTTACCTTAATTTGGGATAGAACTCATAATGTCTACAAGGTCTACAAATATTGACATACAATACTACAATTCAAATAATTAAACTTAAAAAATAAGCTAACATAACATGGAATAAGTAAAAAAAAAATTAATATATATATATATATATATACTACCTAAGGCTTGGAAAATGGGAGCAGCGATGGTGGTTAAGTGATGGGTCGTGGTGGCTGGAGTAAGGCGGTCATCGGAACTCCAGTGAGGTTCGGGTAGCAACCAGACCAGCAGCGAAAACAAGGGAGACAGCAAGTGGCGAAGCTTGGGGTGTTGCAGCGGCGAACACAGGTGGTGCGGATTTGGTTTGAGCTTCTACGATCAGGAGCAGCACGACTTCAGCAAGCGTTGGCGAGGCGGCACAACGATCGGCAAAGGCAACAACAAATGCGATAGTATTGCGGTGAGCAGGTGTCGCATGCGTCGCTTGTGGCCTCAAGCTACCAAATAGCGGGCTGCTGTGGGTGTCAGGCACTGGTCGTCGTCAGGCGTCGGTTCGGCGTCCAATAGGGAACATCGGACACCGGGTCGAGCAGAGGTGACGCGGCATCGGAGCAAAGCAACGGAATTGGTGAGACGAACATCAGTGCCGCGCGGTGATCGGCGAAACGGAAGTCCGATTACTGGTGTGCCGGTAGTGCAGCAGTAACCGAATCAGCGGGTTGCAGGAAGCGTCGGTGCGCGAGGTGCGCACGTCAGGTCATCTCGGTGAGTTTCGTGGGGAGACCAGTGAAGCGGCTGTGGCGAGAGCGGTGGTGCTGGTGCGGCGGAGCGGAGGATCTCAAATTGGCGGCGATGTGGGGCGCAAGAGCAACAGCAATGGTAGCTCAATCACTAGGTCTCTTTTCTCCTTTTTTTTTTTTACTTTTTTTTCTCTCACCTAACACTCTCTCACTTTTGTCTCTCTCACTCTCTGCCGAAAACCTCCCCCATTCACTTTCGGCCACTATACTTTTCTCTCTTTTCCCTCTCATGTCAACTTCTTCTCTCTTTCTCTTCAGTTTTGCTATTTTTTCTTAGACGAACAATGAAGAGAAGCCCCTCCATTTTCACGTCTCACATCCTCTATTTATAAAGTAAAAACTCGAATTTGTTTCGCGGTGGAGATTTTCGCTCAATTTCTCAACAACAAAGTGGCTCCAAAATCACACGGTTGAGTTTTTGAATTCAAAATTATTTTTAAAAAATTTCCTTCTAATCAAAGATTATCTTCTATTTCTATTTTCTAAATTTAAATGAGGTGTCAACAATGGTCACGAGTACTTTTAACTTCATTGATATGGATTTAATATGATGGTGTGATAAATGAATAACATATCTCATAGAGATATCCCATTTGTCAATCATCATTCTCTTACCTTAAGTGTCACAAAAACCTATGCCATTAGAAAATATTTTTATAGTTCTAGTATACCCACATATACCTTGTCTTTACGGTTAATATTTCTTTATGTGTGATAAAACATATGCTCAAGGCTAATAACCGGATGCCCTTAACATTCACTTAAGGTTTATACAATACATTAAGACTTTTATCAATATATATTCAACATAATAACAATTCATTTTAAAATATTTTATTAAATGTAAACGTTGATATATATCAAAACGCTACTAAATGTAACAAACACAAATATAAACTTTATTAAAAGAAAAATAAAAACGGCTCTCACCAAATAACAACATCAAAAAATGCTCATAAGCGCATGCTAATGACATGCCGCTCAAACACACAAAGGTACAGGCCTTTAGTTAATGGATCTATAATCATATCATCTATAGGAATATGTTCTACTGTAACGTCACCATTTTGTACCGATTCCTTTATGGTCATAAACTTGACCTACATGTGCTTAGATTTCTTGAGACTTCTAGTGTTATTAATAAACAACAATATAACTATGCAAGCAGAGTTATTGCTACAATATAACTATATAGACATATCCACAAAATAAAAAACAATTAACTCCCTAATAAGGTTCTAGAGCCAAATAGTCTGAGTAGTAGCTAAAAAGCATGCTACAAACTCTGCTTGCATGGTAGAAGAATATATAGATTCTTGCACCTCTTGCCAACATAAATATGTATTTTGTCGTCGATTTCATATCATCTTGATAACCAGCAAAATCTGCATTCAAATACCCTATCAACTGTAAGTCCTAAACTTGTCTATAAATCAACATATAATCTATTGTCCACTTTAAATACCTCAAAATCTTCTTGACAATAACCTAACGATCACATCCTAGATTTGACTGATATCTGCCTAGAAGTCGTGTCGCAAAAGTAATATCCGGTCTAATGCAAACTTAAGCATACATAATACTTCTAAACACACTAGCATAAGGTACATTATTCATTTGAGCTTTCTCAAAATCCGAATTAGGATATTGCAAAAGACTCAATTTATCACCCTAGATTACAATACTACATATTGAATCTTTCTAAAATACAATCAACATATGCCCTCTAAGACAAACCCAATAAACAGCAAGAACGATCCATATGGACCTCAATGCCAAGGAAAAAAGACACCTCACCAAGGTCTTTCATGTTAAATTTTTTTGATAACATCCACTTTGTCTCATGCATGCAGTAATCTAATGTCATTACTTGCAAATAAGATATCATCTACATAAAGGATGAGAAAAATGTATACATTATATACATTAATCTACTCTATATCTGACAACACTATGAAACTTTAAATACATTTATCTAGAAGCTTGCTTAAAGTCATAAATAGACTTTTTTTAATCTACATACAAATTTACCTGAGTTATTTATGTGATAGCCTGAATTTTCATAATTTTTTTTCGATTAAATAAATCAAGCATTTCGTCGACACACCGATAGTGCTATTCGCTGAACTCATCACTCACGAGATAACTGGACTATTTGGGGAAACAATTAAGGAATCTAAATGCAATAGACTTGAGAATTTGACCAGGAATCGACTACTCGATCGCGTTGGTCTGCAAAGGTCATTACGGCATTGTCGAAGTCGATCAAAGATCAGAGATAGGTCGATTCGACTGAAATATGTGATCAAAATGTAGGTAATTCCATTTTATTGCAAAATTATTATCAATCCCAGTGCCCGTAATTGAAACCTCGAGATTTTCACGATAACCGAGTGTAGCCAATGTGTCCAAGATGTACAATGTGACTCAAGATAAATCGATCAAAGGTCAATTGTACCAAAAATTCCTAAAAGTTACCTGGTAAACTAGATCACGCTAAAAGCACACTGGATTGAAATTAACATTAAATTTGAACCCAATTTCAAAAATTGAAAGTTTTGTGGTGTCACGAGCTATTTTAGAAACGTCGACTCATCCTCCAAAGATTTTTCGAAGATTTCGAGATTTTTACGGAAAATCATTTCGGACGTTGTGGAAAATTAGTGAAAATTCGGATCAGCCGAATTGAAAAGATTTTCAACTTGCAAACTGAGCTATATGGTGAAGGGGACCTGTAGAAATTATGTAGGTTTTTTCTACATCAAAATTTGACATCAAATTGAAGAATTTGGATGGAAATTGAATCTTAAATTGAAGAATTCGGATCCATGGTGAGGGCAGCATATATTGGCATCAAAATTTAATGATTTGGTGGAAATTGGGCTAGAAAGTATTAAGGTGGGATAAAGTTGGAGGCTAAAGGGGGACCATGAAGTATTTGGATAATCCTTATGACTTTGCCTTCTTAATCCAATCCCTTTATCCAAGCAAAACCAGCTGTCCCTACCTTCTTCTTTCATCCGTTTTCTGTCATCCTCTTGGAAGCTCACACCCTCACGCCAACACTTCACCGAACAGCCCAACGAATCCAACTCCCCCTCATCGTTGCTGCTCCAATTTCCATACCGTGCGTTCTCTCCATCGAGTTTTGTCGGCCACAGAAGCCATCCACCACTGCAGCAACCGGTCAACACTTCACCCTCACGAAGTTGACTCCGTTCCTCTCACCCGTGGCCACGTCTCGCCTCAAATCGAAGACCAACCCTGCTCCACTGCCGAGTCTTCATTTCCTTCGGTCTTCACGTCTGCCGCTTCATTGGTTCCTTCGCTGTTGGTGTCTCCATCTTGCTGCGTGAGATCGACCGAAGCAGCACACACCAGCGCAGCAACTCAACGCGGCCAACGTTCAGCTGTTCCTCCAGTCTTCCGTGTGTGCAGCCAACCGAATCATTTTCCGCTCGCCGAAGCAAGCTGCCAGCGAGCCGTTTCTCCATCCAGCTCGGCCCAGAAGCAGTCCACGAAAATTTCAGCTCCTTCTTGGGTTCTTATTCGGCCCAGCTTCTCCAACACAAGCCCATCAACCCACACGAATCAAGCTCAAGTCCATTTTCTGCCGTAGCCCATCCACGAAGACAGCCCAAGTGAAATTCAGATTATTTCAGCCCAAGAGAACAGCCCATTAATTGACTTCTTCAAGCCCAACTCAGCATTTCCAAGCCCACGTCAATTGAAGTCCGTGAAGCAGCTCAAGCCCAGTCCAAGTCAATAACAAATCTCAATTTGGGCTGAGATTTGTTGGGCCAATTCCAGGCCCGGCCCAAGTGTCCGATGACATCGCCGAAAATTTAGATTTCAGCCGCCGTCACACCGTTGTCGCGGTGAACCGGTTTCCGCAATTAACCGATGAGTTTATACTCTAAACTCTTCTTACTAGGCTAATGAAGTTTAAAGGGTGTTTAGATTTATTTAATTAAGAATTAGGTGGTTAGTTAGATTAAATTAGAAATGTAATTATTTAATTGAGCATGTTAGGTGGTTAGCATAGTTTAGCTAAAGCCTAAATAAATTGTATTATTTATCTAGAAGGGTTCGGAAATTTTCCAAGTCTGTATTGGTATTTAATTTAATAATTTTGGCCTAGGTTAGTATTTTAGAAATTAAATTAGAATAATTAATTAATTTTTGAAATTAAATTAATTATTAATTATTTTCTAGAAATTAGGTCGAGATTGCCAATGATCGGAATTGCATGCTAATTGCAATAGTGTGGTTAATTTCTGCGATTGAATGTTAATTTCTATAAATTGAGTGTTGATTGGATTTTTGGTATTTAATTCCAAAATTTGTGAAATATTGGTATTTCAATTGGAAAATACCAAGTGTCAGGTGTTGACACCAAAAGTGATCTTTAAGTACGAAATCAACTTAGGTGAGCATTATAGATCTTTAGCAGCTTCGGTGAACACTTTAGATATCAGCTTCAGTGAGCACATGTGATCTAGCAACTTCGCTGAGCATTATTTGATCTAGCAGTTTCGATGAGCAAATTTTAGACATCAGCTTTTGGGAGCAATGATATATGAGTATATTTATTTCAGCTTAGGCAGGCAATGTTCGAATCAACGGAACTTATAGATGACACTGATGACCTGAAGTCGAATGAATCGACTGATTGATAGTGGATTTGAATTGAATTGTTTAATTGAGTATTTGAATTGTACCGACCTACATGGTGGATCTAAGGCCAAGGTAAGCCTCTATGCTTCTATGATTGTGTGATTATGACACTTCTTGGCGTATTTCCCTCCTAATCGGGGTTTAAAGTATGGACTTGCTAAGATATTGTCTCACTGTTTATTGTATAACCATTTTTAGAGACGTCGAGTGCAGGAAGTGGAGCCAAGAGGAGATGATCGAAAGCATAGGTCGATTAAGACTACTTCTTTTTGGAAGGCTAGTCTTTTTGTAGTCTTTTGGCCATAAACTTGTGTACAAAACTCAGTGTATATATAAAATCATATTTGTTTGTGAATCTATTATCCTACTTTTCTATCCCGAGATGATTACTGTCAGGCGATTTATTTTCACTTCCGCATGTGCAATAAAAAGAAAGGGTCGGTGACTCGTCCTAGAAAGTCACAAAATTTTATCGATCAGAGAGGGATGGGCACACGTTCGAGGATCGGGGCATGACAATTTATGTGAGCTTAGGAAGCTTGGCTTCAATGAATTAGGGAAAGTTTGCAGAATTGGCTTGGGGGTTGGCAAACAGCGGCGTTCTTGTGGCTGGTCCGGCCTGGCTCAAACAAAGGCTCAGAGTGGATTGAGCTATTACCAGAAGGGTTCGAAGAAACTGGCCGTGTTGTGAGATGGGCTTTGCAGGAGGAAGTTTTAGCACACCGTGCCACGGGAAGCTTTTGGACCCATTGCAGATGGAATTCGACCTTGGAAATCATTTCCGAAGGAGTCCCAATGATATGCCCACCGTGCTTGACCAGAATGCTAAGGTGAGGTACTCGCGCCACGTTCGGATGGTGGGATTGGAGTTAGAGTGTGGTCTAGACCAGAAAGAGATGGAGCAAGCTGTGAGAAGGCTGACGGTTGGCGACGAAGGGACAGAGATAAGGCTGAGAGCCGCCGCTTTCAAAGACCAAATCAACATGAGCATCGGAAAAGGTGACACTTCGCACGCCTTAATATAGGAACCAGTGAATCTGATCATTTCTCTCTGATCTAATGATGATGGAACAGAAATTGAAGGCCACATCAAATATTTTATCCTGTTACCTGACAAATTCGATACAATGCAGCAGAAGGAACCCCAAACCTTGCACTGAGTCCAAAGAAGTAACGTGGTTTATAGCTTGTTTTCATCCCAAACTTATCAGCTTCTCCATATTGCAGGTACCTCCAAACCCCAGTGAATAAACGATCAAAACGTGCAAAGTACGTCCCTTCCACTTTGGAGGGATCCTTCCCAGAAATTGAATTAATCATCCAAACATAATGAAACTAATTGAACTCCCGGAAGCAGTACGTAAATCAAAATAAGCAGCGTCCCACGAACAGAACACAATCAAAAGACTTTTGAGGAACCAATATCACCTCAAGCAGAAGTTAGGAAATAGTAACTTCGAATTTTATTACAAGTAAAGAGTCATCGTCGGACAACATATCGCTATATCAGACACCATGGAACCGAGCCTCCCAATCCACACATAACACAGCATCCTTGCTCTATATATAGACATAAGTCGCAACGAGGACCATAGATTCACCGACTCTCAACCGGAGATCTCGATGGCCTTGACCTCAGGCTTCTTCTCCTCCACCTTGGGAACAGTGATGGTGAGCACCCCGTTCTCCATCGACGCCTTCACCTGATCCATCCTCGCGTTCTCCGGCAGCCTGAACCTCCTCATGAATTTCCCGCTGCTCCTCTCCACCCGGTGCCACGTGTCGTTCTTGTCCTCCTTCTCCACGTTCCTCTCGCCGCTTATCTGGAGCACCCGATCGTCCTCGATCTCCACCTTGACTTCCTCCTTCTTGAGCCCGGGGAGATCCGCCTTGAACACGTGGGCCTCCGGGGTCTCCCTCCAGTCGATCCTCGTGTTCACGAAAGCAGTATTTTCTCGGATGGTTTGAGGGAAATTAGAGGCGGAGAGGGAGGAGGAAGGGAAAGGGAAGTCCTTGAAGGGGTCCCAGAGGTCGAGGGAGAAAGGGTCGAAGACGTTGCTGCGGCGGCCGCCGAACCAGCTTGGGATGAGCGACATGGTTGTTGGGTTTCCCGGTGAAAATGCGAGACTAAGCGGAGAAAGTGTTCGATAGAATGCTTGAGATAGATGATGAGAATTGCTACCGTTTGACGATGGAGCCTGGAAGACAAGTTGGGAGTTAAATAGGAAAGAGAGGATCATTCTCGTACCTTCGCGGTCTTTCTGAGTGTCGGTGGACGAACGTTCGAGCGAAATGGCGAATCCCGTAGGTCCATATGGAAACACTTGGTCCGTCACATTACGATGATGACGAATTCTACTTCTATTTTGCGATCGCCCTTAATTTCCTCTATTCTTGATTAAATAAGATTTTGTCCAATTAAATTCGATGGATCCTAAATCATGAATATAAATCAAGTTTATTTGCCACTAATCAAGAGATGCTATTCAAGGAGTTCCTCTTGCTAAAAAAATATAATCATCTCATACTAGCTAGATACCGGGCCGATGACATTACGGCACTAGGGTTTGTTAGTAGGGTTTGTTAGTAGGGCTCTGTTGTCGGGCCAGTTCTATTTGAGAACTGGATCATCGGTCGTTGGAACCAATCTTGTTTGCAATTTCAACTGAAGAACCATATGTCATCGGATCAAATTTGGTACAAGTTTCATAAAGTTTAGAAACCCCAATTTTTCTCTTAACATATTTTTCTCTCTCTTTTTTCTGTTCTCTTCAACCTTACTCAAACATTTCGCAATTCTCTCTTGCTTGCTAGCGACTCACCCTCCTCCTCGCTCACTCACGGCTCACCCTCGCTCGTTCCTAACTCACCTTTGCTCCTTCACCCTCAGTCATCTTTTACTTTGAACCATTTTATTACTTATATCATTTTGCTATAAAAAGTGAACCTAAAAAAAAGGAACAAAAGAATGACAGGTTCCAAGACATACGAGATAGGTTTTAGGTTCCAAAAACTGGGAATAAGTTTTAATAGATTAGATTTCAGATTCTAAGTCTAAAATCTACCCACCTTGAAACTAATCACTTTAACTCAGAATGCGTGTTTGGGAGAGTTTTGAGAGAATGCAAAGTCATTGCCCCATGAATCTTTGACTCAAAGTAAATATTGTTTGGTTAAGTGACTTTCATGATATTTTTGCAATGTAACTTTGAAGGTAGAAAAAAGAACGAAAAAAAAAAATATATAACTACTAGAGAGTAGAGATATCTCATCTTGGGAACAAACTTGGGAAGCAAATTGAATGCCAAAAACAATTGAATTGTCGAAGAGGTCATGCAAGGTGACACCGGGGTGAAGCAACCTCGGGTAGCCTAAGCTAGGAGACCCTGAGGGTCGCATGACCTCGACGACCTAGACTACGCGATCATCAACCCAGATCCTTGGAGACCCTCGGCCACCCTTGATGACCCTCGATAGAGCATCAAATAGGCGACCTAAACACACAATCATCTACCCAAACAAGCAAACCCAAACCATCGAACAACCTTAGCCATCGCCAACAAACCTTGCGCAACATTCAATGGAACATTAGACTAGCAACCTAGACCCATGCCAACCTAGACCTCAGTGACCTAGACATGCTCTTCTAGATCCTCGACCGCCCCTAGCAACCCTCGACGAAGCATTAGACGGGCAACCCAAATTTAGATCTAGACTTTAGAGAGGGATGTTAGACGCTAAAACGCATATCCCATGATCTCCATAACTAGAACAATAACATATATAATCAAGTAGAAAGATTAATGCACTTGTTTTGGAGTTCATTGTACTTGATATGGAAGCAAAAAAGCGACGATTCAAGCACAAGTCATTCTCTTCTATTGCCCTCTATATCACTGACTCAATGAGATGGCCCCCTTACTCTTTTGCATTAGGTAAATGCTCATTTGTGAGGATAATTATGAAAATTAGGGTTAGATGAGAGATTTGAACATTATTTATAGCGTTTTCAACTAGGCCATCTCATTACGGGTCAAGTTTAACTTGACCCACACTAACCAACCCATATTAGATTAATTAAGAAATTTTTTATCTCACTTTAGACCAATCCCGTAAAACGGTAAATTACAATATTAATTAATACAACCCACATTATGAAAACTTTTATATTCTTCCACTTGAGTTATATTAATTGAAATTGTACTGTATGTGTGCACATTGGTTTAGAAATAATTTTTAATAGTCAATCACATCCTATAAAGTCTCAAACACCAAATCATGATAGGAACTACATGTATACACACAAAATCTTTCATGGTCACAAGAGTGCTTTCAACTTTATTGATATGGATTCAACATGATAGTGTGAAAAATTGATAACATCTTTCATAGAGAGATCTCATTTGTCAATCACTATTCTCTTACCTTAAGTGTCACAAAAACCTATGCCATTAGAAAATATTTTTATGGTTCTAGTGAACCCACGTATGCCTTGTCTTTACGGTTAATATTTTTTTATGTGTAATAAAACATATGCTCAAGACTAATAACCGAATACCCTTAACATTCACTTAAGATTTATACAATACATTGAGACTTTAATCAATATATATTCAACATAATAAAAGTCAATTAAAAATATTTTATTGAATGTAAACGTTAACATATATCAAAAAGCTACTAAATGTAACAAAAACAAATATAAAATTTATTAAAATAAAAATAAAAATAGCTCTCACTAAATAACAGCATCCTAAAATGCTCCTAAGGTCATACTAATGACATGCCGCTCAAACACACAAGAAGTGTTCTTGTGGCTGGTTCGACCTGGCTCAGACAGAGGCTTAGAGTGGATCAAGCTATTACTAGAAGGGTTCGAAGAAGCCAATGAAGAAACACTGGCCATGTTGCGAGATGGGCTCTACAGGAGGAAGTTTTAGCACACTGTGCCACGGGAAGCTTTTCGACCCATTGCAGATAGAATTCGACCTTGGAAATCATTCCCAAAGGAGTCCCAATGATATGCCCACCATGCTTCAAGGACTAGAATGCTAAGGTGAGGTACTCGCGCCACGTTCGGATGGTGGGATTGGAGTTAGAGTGTGGTACTGTGACATACTGAATTTTCAGATTTTGTTTTCGATTAAATCAGGTCTTTCATCGACGCGCCGATAGTTCTATTCCCTGAGTTGGTCACTCACGGGATAACTAGACTATTTGGGGAAGCAACTAAGGAATCTAAATGCAATGGACTTAAGAATTCGACTAGGAATCGACTGCTCGACCGTGTTGATCTGCAAGGGTCATTACAGCACTGTCAAAAATCAATCAGAGACCGGAGATAGGTCGATTTGACTGAGGTTTGTGATAAGAGTATGGGTGATTCCACCCGATTTCAAAATACTCGTTGATCGGCATTAGACCAATTTTTCTATCGTTTTGGTACCCGGTGCCCGTAAATGAAATCTCGAAATTTTCAAGACAATCAAGAGTCGCCAATATGTCGAAGATGTACAATGTGACTCGAGATAAATCGATCACGGGTCAACTGCACCAAAAATTCCTAAAAGTTACCTAGTAGACTAGGTCACGCTAAAAGTGTACCGGATTGAAATTAACCGCGAATTTGAACATGATTTCAAAAATCAAAAGTTCTATCATGTCACGACCTATTTTAGAAATGTCGACTCATCCTCCGAAGAATTTTCAGAGATTCAGAGATTTTTCGGAAAATTGGTCCGAACGTTGCGGAAAATTAGCGGAGATTCGGATGGACCAAATTGATAGAAATTGGGACTTCTAAACTCAGCCTATGAGTGTCAGAGATTTATAGAAAATTTTTTGGGATTTTTCTTCATCGAAATCGAACCTCAATTTAGGAAATTGAGTAAGGAAATTGAATTTAATTGAGTGAAATTCGGTTTTGGACAAAGGGCTGGAAATTTTTGCATCAAAATTTGATTTAATGGAAAATTCAACTTGAGAAAGAATTAGGGGACAATGCATTTAATGGAGTGGATGAAGCTTGGACTTTTAGAACATTTTCATCATTTCCTTGACCGATTGGCCTCATCCATTCCCCCTTCTTCGTGCGTCTTCATCGTCGATCCCCTCTGCTTTTATCTTTCACTTTCATTTTCTTTCACATTTCTTTACTTCAGCTCTCAATTTCCTTTCATTTCTGCCGCCCCCATCCACGGTCTCTCTCTCTTACAATCTTCTCTACCAATTCCCCAAGCCCACGCCCACGATCTCTTTCTCTCTGCTGAATTTTCTCTCACGGCCAGCATCCACCTTCTTTTGTCCCCTTAGTCAAAAATCAAGTCTTCCTCAACTCTTTTGTTGACCAAAGCCCCCCGCGTGAAGCCATCTGTGCAGCGGCCGTTTGTGTGTCCATCTCCAAGTGTGGTCTTCTCCAGTAGCTCGAGGACACCCCCATGAAGAAGCAAAGCCCACGAAGCCACCGAAGCAGGCTATCCCCTTAGGTCATCACGCCTGCAGCCGTTGTTCTCAGTCCACGTCTCCACCGCTAGCTCCTTCTACCGCTTGGTCATCCGATTGCCTTCAAAGCTCGTGGATTTCGGCTTGCACAAAGACCAGCAGATCCGTGGCCGCATCTCCTCTATGCACGACTTCATCCACGAAGCAGCCCACGCCTTTGAAGCCCACATTTCGGCGCGTTAACTCCAGCTGCAACAGCCCATAGATCTAGCAGATTTTACGGCCCAGCATCTCCAGCGAAGCCCAGCCCAGTTTGTGTAATTCCAGCCTGTTTAGTTCAGTTCTTTTGTAGTAGGCCCAAGTCCACAAGCTCAGCGCATCTTCAAATGCATTTTAGCAGTCCAGTCAATTGAAGCCCAACCCAAATTGAAAACAAATCTCAGATTTGGGCTGAGATTTGCTGGGCCAAGTTTGGGCCTAGTCCAAGTCCGTTGACGCCGCCGAAAGTTCGGTTTTCGGCCATCGTCGCATCGCCGTCGTGGTGAACCGGTTTCCGCAATTAACCGGTGAGTTTATACTCTAAAGACTTAGAACCAGGGAAAAAGAGTATAATTCCTGCAAATATGCATCCCACAGTGGGTGAACAACTCTCGTTCAAGCCCTTCAGTGGGGGTTGCTATTTTTGGAGCATGACGATATCTATTTTGTGGGTCAATGAATTCCTCGGGAGCATGAAATGATAGTTTAGAATTTTCTCTGACAAGAGGGGGAAAATCAACATCATGGAACATAGCAATAGAAGAAGTGGGTGGTGTTTCTGCTGGGGCTTTAAACAGATAAGAATGCTTCTTAGCCCATTTTAGGATTGGCTTATAAAACGGAGAAAGAGCTTGTTTTTTTCTAAGGAGGAGATGGTGGAGGTGATTTTGGTGGATCTGGTGAGGCTTAGAATGTAGTACTGAACTCTGGTGGTAAAAGCGGTGCATAAGAAATCATGAACTGGTATTTATCACACTCACCAAGAGTATCAACGGAGGGATCTCCGTTTAAGTACCTTTGATACACCTTATCTTTTGGTCTTTTCCATCGAAGTGGAGGTCTTGCAAGAGGGTCTACCTCGTCAAGAGAATTTGTACATTAGGAACATTGGCAAAAAGGATCCCAAAAACAATGACCATAATTGTCTTTATAGTAATGAACAAGATGTCCATCACCATTGAAATGTCGAACAAGCTTTTTTGGATCTGGTTCGGAAATTGATTCAGGAACACATGGTTCAATCATGAAGAGGGTCTGGAAGATAGAAGGACTTTCTTCCTTTTCCTTGCCAAATTTGATGGAAACGAACGGTTCCATCTTTTTTTTTGTACGAACTCTGAGTCTGTAGACTAAAAAGGCTTGTTATGCTGATGTAGCTTTTCATAGTTGGTGATCCAAGTCTCTGGAAGGAGCTTAGCCAGCGTATCCTTTAGGATCTGTCTAGGAACATGGATGCAGGACGCCTGATCATTCTACATAGAGATGAACAACGCATCTTCATTACCATTGTTGAAGTTGAGGTCAAGAGCATGGTTCTACACTCGATAAACCATTTGGTAATGTAAGGTTGCAGTTACAGAGTCAGCAGTTTGAGGAGCTCCAGTGAGCTGGACTTGAACTTCCAAAAAAGAGAGTAGCTGGGGGTCTGAAAGAGCGATGTTGAAGTTTGGATACAAAGTTACAAAGACTGTTCCAACGTTGAAAGTAGTTTGAACAGTACCAATACAAGCATGCTGGTATTGTGAAAACCTTGTATCTAACAACGCAATTCTGGCCACAACTTGCAAACCTTTACGACCATGAAAGGTAAAAGCAAGACGAACAGCTTCATAATGGACATGAGTGTATCCCTATTGAGCGTATCCCTATTGAGCCCATTGTTTGGGGAATTCTGGAGAGATTTGGAGAGTAACAAAATACTCTTTTTTAGTAGTAGGAATAGGATGCTGGTCGAATTTAAAGGACTAGACGTACTCCTTTACTTGCTTTGGGGTTTGATGAATGAGCTGGCGAATGGAACGGATGGGTGAGTATGACAAGTTTGGTTGAGCAAAAGCGGAGTAAAAATTCATGATAGGAAGTTGGGTTTCAGAAATCTTGGTTTCATCGCTAAGAGAGACTTCATAAAAATAATCTATCTTATAAGCATTGAAAACACAAAATTCTGGAGGGGTTGAAGATGATATGAATGATGTCATTTACAACTTTGTTACGAGATTCACAGGAAGTCTCAAACTTTGGTGGCAATCAATTTCAGAATAAGACCATATTCATTTTCTGATGTCACCTAATTTCGGCCATACCATCACTCTCTTATATCATGTCTTTGTGGGAAAACCCACTGATCTCGTAGAAATGAAAAGAAAAGAATTTTTCGAAAGAAAATGCTGCTCCCTCCAGAAGAAACATCTTGATAAGCATTATCGAGTGATGCTTCAGCTTTTTTATCAGATTTGAGCAGATCCAAATCCGAAGCATGTTTTCCTTACTTCCATCCATAAAGAACTATCCAAGATGGTTGAAAGATCTTTCTTTGGAAAACAAAGGAGAGTACAAGATATTCCCTTGGGAGAAATACAACAAGAAGTCCATCTATGCCTAGAAGAATTATGCTTAAAGCACCAGATGGTTCGTGCCTACATCACAAATAACAAGCGCCTTGAATCAGCTTGTTCTCAACAGAAGTTAAAAATCAACTGCTCCAAGCAAGATTGTGATGGTACTTGTGGTAAGTTCTCTAAAAAAAAGAAATATTACAAGAAGTTTTGGATAAACAAATCCAAACATGGCTCCAAGCATTTCCGGAAAAAGAAGAAATGGCGATACCTACGCAAAAGAAATGATCGCACAAGCCACAAGAAATCAAATCATTACTACATCTGCAACTAGAAAGGACATTTTGCCAAAAATCGTCCTCAAGCAAGAAAAGGTCAGAATCGTCTAATTCATCACATTGAGAATGAAATAGGTATTTTTCTTGAAAATGATGATATTTAATCCTTTTTCCCTGCTGATGAAGAACCATCTGAACAAACTCTTTGTGTCATTCCCTCTTACCAAACTTCCAGTGAGACTGAGTCAAACTCGAAGTCTGAAGATATTTTTCATATATCATCATCATCCCCAGAACCAAACCTTGACATATTTTCAAGTCAAATTCACTGTCCCAATTTCCCTGTAAAAATCCTCACTTCAAAGTTTGCCAAACCCATTACTGTTATTGCTCTCATTGACACGGGAGCAAGTTGTTCAATATTTGACACTAAAGTTCTTCCTGAAGAATTCTGGACTCCTTACATCCGATATTTCAATTTTGCTTCTCGAGATACCTTCTCCACAAATGTCAGAACCACTTTAATAACTGTCTAGTTTTTTCCTCAGTGTTCCATAACAGATCTTTGGATCAAGTCTCCCCAATAAAGATCTGATAATTTGGTGGGATGTCATGATTCAAATCTCTCAACTTCACATCATTCCTGGAAAAGGTCTTAGATATAAAGATCAATTATCTGAGTTCGTCAATATTTAGAGACTCTTTCCATTCATATGAGTCTACTAGATCCAATCATGCCAAGGTTGCTAGAATCTTGTTCAGAATTCGCTCAGAAGTGTTCCCATCCTCTATGGGAAAATCCAGAGTTCTTTGTTCGCCTTCCTTTCAAAAAGAATGAAGACATAAATCCAACCAAGGCGAGTCGTATGGGAATGAAGCCAGAACATTTGACTTTAGCTCAAAAGGAATGCTCAGAACTATTGCAGCAAGGTCTTATTGAAATCTCTAATTCTCAATAAGCTTGCGAGGCCTTTTATGTCAATAAGCGTGCTAAGCAAAACAGAGGAAAAATGAGATTAGTAATCAATTATCAACCTCTCAACATTTTTCTCCAAGATGATAAATTTCCTTTACCATCTAGAGATTCTCTCTTTACTAGTCTAACCAAGGCCCACATTTATTCCAAATTCGACCTCAAAGCTGGATTTTGATAATTAGGTATCCATCCTAAAGACAGATCCAAAATAGGATTCTATATCTCGAACCAGCACTTCCAGTGGAAAGTTCTTCATTTTGGTCTAAATGTAGCACCATCCCTTTTCCAAAAGGCCATATGTCGTATTTTTCAACCAATCTTGTCAAGTCCAGCCGTATACATTGATGACATCCTGCTCTACAGCCCTGACGAGCAGTCACACTGTCAACTCCTTGAGCAATTTGCAGAAATCATAAAGAAGCACGGCATTATGCTTTCCCAAAAAAAGATGAATATCGCTCAGACAGAAATCGAATTTCTTGGTATGCACCTTAATAAAGGTACATATTATCCAGGGCCACATATTGCTCAAGAATTACTAAAGTTTCCTAAATATAACTTCACAATAAAACAAGTTCAATGGTTTCTTGGGATAATCAATTATCTCAGGGATTTTGCCCCAAACATTGCAAAGCTCCTAATTCCTTTGCAATCTATGCTAAAAAAGAATCCCCCACCTTGGGGAAAAATTCAAACTAAAGCAGTCACTGAGCTTAAGAAGATTATGCAGAATCTCCCACCATTGCAAATACCATCAACAGGAAAAAGAATTTTTCAGACTAACACCAGTGATGAATACTGGGCAACCATCCTCTTTGAAGAAATTGATGGTAAGAGACATCTTTGTGCTCACAAAATTTTCTGCAGGTATGCATCCCTCATTGGGCGAACAACTCCCGTTCAAGCCCTTCCAGGGACAGCCTCTTAGCAGAAAACTATTCAGCCTTTTAGTTCAGAGCCTAGAGACACTCAGAGGATGCCAGGATGGAAACATTTCTAACCTATCCAAGCTGCATTTCTCGAAGGATCATGCCAGGCTAGAGAAGAAGAGGAATTTAGAAAGCCATGGAGAGGTATTTTCACAAAGCACACACTTTACTTCAAGGGACTCCGCCCAACACAATACATCCTCATGGCCTTATATAGGCAAAATGAGGTGAGAAAGCCACAAACAAGGACCAAACATATGGGTCCGGATACAAACAGGAGCACCAGAAATTTCCGGGAGGGAATTATTCGCACACTATGAACGAGTAATCGCGTGAACGGTACTTTCCCTAGCCTAGTGCTACGGTAAAAGTGAACAGGTGACTCGCTACGGTGAAATTGTACGGACTCAACGGTCTCGTCCGTCGCGGGCATTGTAGCTACGGGCGAATCTAAGTCATCGAGTTGTCTTCTAGGAGGTGAGCTTCGTACTTCCTGGCGAAGGGCTTCAAGATCTTCGGTGAGAGGATCGATCTAGTCTTCTTGATGAGGATGCTTGTTCATGAGCCCAATGTGATGCTTCTTCTTACGCCCAATTTGTTTCTTCGTTTGTCGGTCGTCTAGCGGAATGCTTGGGCGAGGCCGGTTGATGTCTGTGCATAGTACGATATGTCCATGTTACGGAATGAGGACGAAGGTCCCTGTTCGTAGGGATCTGGGACGGAGGACCTCCAAAGCGTGCATAGGGGTCTTGAGTAGACTGGACAATGTCATCTTCACTTGTCATCTCATGCTCTTGGGACGATGCGGCTTGTGCATCTTGGTTGAGTGCCTCCTTAGCTTCCGGTGCTAGGTCATAATGATTCCACGTAGTGGGTGCATTATTCCGACATTTTCGGGAATGGTCTTGTTTTCCTGGCATAGGATTCTTTGGAGTTCTCGATACTCGTTTTCACATAATCTGACAGATCTTGGATAAGATTTGTAGATTCGAGCTTCACGGCTGTTCAAGTGGGGTTTATAGGATGTGGTTCCTATTTCAAGTGGTCTATCCAAAATACTACCATTATTTCTGCAAAAATTCCATGGACGTTTGAAAAACAGGATAGTGTGAACCTCAGGATTCGGTGTCATAGTTCGCAATTCTCTTTCCAAGTCTTGTTTCCAACATGTGGGATGATAGAACTAATTTAGAAAATCTAAAAGATTTCTATCACATTCATTTTCAATGTTTCTTCCGAGTAAGAATATCCTGGTGAGATTAGCAATGAATCTCCTGGTGGGGATTTCAATGGCTATTAGGTACTTATTGGTTAAGTACCATAACAGGCGTTTTGAGCTGGTCAGGGAAATCATCTTCCTTCCAGACAAGAGGATGAATTAAAGGATAATTCAAATTTAGCCCAAAATGATAAAGAATCGAACCTCCATTGAATCTGAATAGGTCTGTGTGAGATTGCCACATGAGGTTGTCCAGGTTTTCGATAAGACGTAAGTTACGGATTTCTTTGAATAATTTCGTCAGGAAATTTCCAGCTTGGCAAATCTTTGATCTTCTCAATCTTGTATTTCACACCATGATTGCGCATCTGGAACGCAGGTCTTTTGATATACATGTTGATCTCGGCTGGTGCCTTAGGTCTTGACAAGAAATCAGCAAGTACATTCTTTTTCCCAGGAATATGCTTGGTTTCAAAAGAGTATTTAGAAAACCATTCGGACCATCGAAGCAATTGAGGGTTTGGAATTTGCTTCGTTTAAACTTGGTCATCGGGAAAAGATGCCATGTCTAATTCTACCAAGAAGTGATGGCCGATGAGATGAAATTCAAACTTCTTGATTCCATTTTTAACGCAAAATTTCTTTAAAAGTGGAATGGTAATGCATTTCAGATTGGGAAAACTTTCCACTTTTGTAGGCACGAGATATGTTTCTTACCATCAATTTCTTCAAATAAAACAGCTGCCCGGTATTCATCAGGCGTCGGTTTGAAGAATTCTTTTACTTTGATGGTATTTTTAATGGTGGGAGATTCGCATAATCTCCTTAAGCTCGCGACGCTTTTGTCGCATTTTTCCCCAAGATGGGGAGTTCTTCTTTAGCATGGATTGCAAAGGACTCAAAAGCTTTGCAATATTGGGGACAAAATCTCGAGATAGTTGATTATCCCCAAAAATTGCTGAACTTGTTTTGTTGTGAAGTTACTTTCGGAAACTTGAAGCTCTTGAGCAATGTGTGGCCCTGGATAGTATGTACCCTTATTGAGGTGCATACCAAGAAATTCTATTTCCGTCTGGCGATATTCATCTTTCTTTGAGAGAGCATAATGCCATGCTTTCTCACTATTTCGCAAACCGCTCAAGGAGTTGACGGTGTGATTTTCATCGAATTTGTAGAGTAGAATGTCGTCAATATATACAGCTGCATTTGCTAAAATTGGTTGGAAAATACGACACATGGCCTTTTGAAAAAGAGACGGTGCTACTTTTAGGCCAAAAGGAAGAACTTTCCACTTGGAAGTGCTTTGGTTTGGGATACAGAACCCTGTCTTGGGTCTGTCTTCAGGATGAATACCCAATTGCCAAAATCCGGCTTTTAGGTCGAATTTGGAATAAATATGGGCCTTGGTTAAACCGAAAAGAGAGAATCTCACGGATGGTAAAGGGAATTTGTCATCTTGGAGAAAGAGGTTGAGGGTTGATAATTGATTACCAATCTCATCTTTCCTCTGTTTTGCTCAGCACGTTTGTTGACATAAAAAGCTTCACAGGCCCATTGAGAATCTGAAATTTCAATAAGGCCTTGCTGTAATAATTCTGAGCATTCCCTTTGAGCTAGAGCCAAATGTTCTGGATTCATTCCCATATGACTTGCCTTGGTTGGATTGATATCTTCGTTCTTTTTGAAAGGAAGGCGGACAAAGAACTCTGGGTTTTTCCATAAAGGATGAGAACATTTCTGGTTAAATTCTGAATGGGATTACGAGAAGAGTCTTTGGGATTCAAGCAACTTTTGCATGATTGGATCTAGTAGACTCATCTCAATGGAGAAGAGTCTCTTAGATCCAATCATGCAAAAGTTGCTTGAATCCCTTTTGTATCAAGAATGGAACAATCCCATTCAAGCAATGACATTGATAGGCTTGGCAAATGTTCTCATCCTTTATGGAAAAACCCAGAGTTCTTTGTCCTGATTCTAAGGCATGAAGCCTTTTTTGGAATTCAGAGAGTATCTTCTTGGTACTTTCATCATATTTTCGAAGATCTTGTTGCACATGTAGCAACGGCTTGATTTCTTATGGCCTGCGCGATCCTTCCTTTTTCGTAGGTATCGCCATTTCTTCTTTTTTCGGAAATGCTTGGAGCCATGTCTGGATTTCTTAATCGAGTACTTCTTGTAATGCTTTTTCTTTCGGGAATACTGGCCACAAGTACCATCACAGTCTTGTTTGGAGCATTTGATCTTTAACTTCTGATGAGAACAAGCTGCTTCAAGCCGCCTGTCATATGTGATGTATGTTTGAACCATCCGGCGCTTTAAGCATA
The DNA here is from genome assembly GCA_017140185.1 of Eucalyptus polyanthemos subsp. polyanthemos. Taxonomy (NCBI): domain Eukaryota; kingdom Viridiplantae; phylum Streptophyta; class Magnoliopsida; order Myrtales; family Myrtaceae; genus Eucalyptus; species Eucalyptus polyanthemos. The sequence continues at coordinate 30,087,432 of CM029466.1, read as the reverse complement.
ATTCTTCAAGGCATAGATGGACTTCTTGCTGAAGTTCTCGCATGGGAACGTCTTGTATCCTTCTTTGCTTTCCAAAGAAAGATCTTTCAACCATCGTGATAGCTCTTTAGGAATAGAAGTGATGAAGACATGCTTTAGATTTGGATCTGCGCCAATCTGGTAAAAGAGTGAAGCATTAATCGATAATGCTTATCAAGATGTTTTTTACGAAGGGAGCAAAGATCTTCTTTCGAAGAATTCTCTTCTTTTGAGTTCTTTGAGATCTCCGGTGTTCCCACAAAAACATGGTATAGAAAATTAAGAGCATGATAAAAGCTTGGTGATAACAGGAACGTAAGCTGGTCATGTTCTGTGAGTGATTGCCACCAAAATTTAAGGCTTCCTGTGAACCTTGTAACAAAATTATGGAGCTGTCCGTCTTGCTCTTACCTTCCATGGTCGTAAAGGCTTGCCCGTAGTGGCAAGAATTGCTTTACTTGATACCAGGTTTTTACAATACCAGCATGCTTGCATTGGTACTGTTCAAACCACTCTAAATGCTGGAACAGTCTTTGTAACCTTGTATCCAAATTTCAACATCGCTCTATCAGACTCCCAGCTACTTTCTTTCCTGAAAGTTCAAGTTCAGCTCACTGGAGCCCCCCAAACTGCTGAATCTGTAGCGGCAACCTTACATTACCAGATGGTTTATCGAGTGCAAAATCATGCTCTCGACCTCAATTTTAACAATGGGAATGAAGATGCGTTGTTCATCTCCATGCAGAATGACCAGGCGTCCTGCATCCATGTTCCCCGACAGATTCCAAAGGATACGTTGGCCAAGCTCCTTCCAGAAACTTGGATTACCAACTATGAAAAGCTACACCAGCATAACAAGCCGTTTCAGTCTACGGACTCAGAGTTCGTAAGAAAAAAAGATGGAACTGTTTCCATCAAATTTGGCAAAGAAAAGGAAGAAGGTCCTTCTATCTTCCAAACTCTCTTCATGATTGAACCACCGTGTTCCGAAATCCATCTCTCGAACCCGGACCCAAAAAGCATGTCCGACACTTCGATGGTGATGGACATCCTGTTCATTACTATAAAGACAAGCATGGCCATTGTTTTTGGGATCCTTTCTGCCAATGTTCCTACTGTATAAATTCTCCCGACGAGGTAGACCCACATGCAAGATCTCCACCTCGAAGGAAAAAGCCCAAGGATAAGTTGTACCAAAAGTACTTAGACGGAGATTCCTCCGTAGATACTCTTGGTGAATGTGATAAATACCAGTTCATGGTTTCTTATGCACCACCGCCACCACCAGAGTCCAGTACCATAGCTCAAGTCTCACCAGATCCACCAAAATCACCTCCACCTTCTCCTCCCCAGAAAAAACAAGCTCTCTCCCCATTTTATAAGCCAATCCTCAAATGGGCTAAGAAACACTCTTACCCCCTCGAAGTCCCAGCAGAAGCACCACCCATTTCCCCCATCGCCATGTTTTAAGATACTGACTTTCCTCCTCTTGTCAAGGAAAGTTCTAAACTCTCGTTCCCTGCTACAGAAGAGTTTATTGATCCACATGGCAGATACCGCCATGTTCCCAAAATACCTACCCCCACTGATGTGGACGAACATGGAAGCCAGAAGAAAACCCCTATTTCTTGAAGCCGTTCTAAAGCGGCAATCGAGACCTTGTTGGCACAAAACAATGCCTTTAAGGTTATTGATTCCAAGATCGGAAATGTGCAACAAGATCTTCGAAAATATGATGAAAGTACCAAGAAGATACTCTCACGAATTCCAAAAAAGGCTTCATGCCTTAGAATCGGGACAACAAATTGGGTACCACTATCTTGAAAGTCCAAAACCAGAAATAGACAAACTCAAGAAGCAAATTCAACTTCTTGAAGAAGGAAGGTTCGAGACCTTTCGATCCATTGGCACCTCTGTTCAAACCGGGTATGTATCCCCAACACCTCAAGTATCTGTTTTTGCCAATATCCCGAGAAGATCCTTCTAGAAGAGAAACAGATTTGCGAAGTCGTCTCAAAGCCTTGAAGAAGGAAAAGGGAAAGAAAAGACTCCACCTACGAATCAAGTTCAATTGTTATAAGAGAAAGGCCGGACCATATGATGTTATCAAATCCATTAGAATCCTTTTTGAAGGATTTGTGTAAGCAAGAATCTGATCCGGCTACCCAACGACTGAGCACGATCCTTATTCCGAAAAAAGCAGCTTTTGCCTGCTGAACAAACTTCTTCTACTACATCAGACTCAACATCCCTTTCCTCTTTCTCATCAGAAGTTAAAGATCAAATGCTCCAAACAAGACTGTGATGGTACTTGTGGCCAGTATTCCCGAAAGAAAAAGCATTACAAGAAGTACTCGATTAAGAAATCCAGACATGGCTCCAAGCATTTCCGAAAAAAGAAGAAATGGCGATACCTACGAAAAAGGAAGGATCGCGCAGGCCATAAGAAATCAAGCCGTTGCTACATTTGCAACAAGAAAGGGCACTTCGCCAAAAATTGTCCTCAGGCGAAAAAAGGTCAGAATCATCTCATAGAGAATGAAACAGGTTTTTCACTTGAAAATGATGATATTGAATCTTTATTCTCTGCGATGATGAACCAAGCGAACAAACACTTTGTGTCATTCCCTTTTATCAAACTTCCGGTGAAACGAGTCGACTCGAGTCGAAGATATATTTCACATAGCTCCCTCTTCGAGCTAAATCCGATATATTCTCAAGTCAAACTCACGCCCTCATTTTCCTATCAAGATTCTCACTTCAAAATTTGCCAAGCCTATCAATGTCATTGCTCTTATTGATACGGGAGCAAGTTGTTCCATTCTTGATACAAAGGTGTTACCCGAAGAATTCTGGACTCCTTACATTCGATACTTCAGTGCAGCCGGAGATACTTTCTCCACGAATGTCAGAACCACACCAATCACTGTCCAGTTCTTCCCTCAGTGTTCTTTAACCACAAAGATTTTTGGATCTAGCCTTCCTAATAAAGATTTGATAATTGGGTGGGATATCATGACCCAAATCTCTCAACTTCGAATCATTCCTGGAAAAGGTCTTAGATATAAAGACCAATTTTCTGAGTTTGTTAACATCCAGAGACTCTTCTCCATTGAGATGAGTCTACTAAATCCAATCATGCAAAAGTTGCTTGAATCCTGTTCAGAATCCCATTCAGAATTTAACCGAGAAATGTTCTCATCCTTTATGGAAAAACCCGAGTTCTTTGTCCGCCTTCCTTTCAAAAAGAACGAAGATATCAATCCAACCAAGGCAAGTCATATGGGAATGAATCCAGAACATTTGGCTCTAGCTCAAAGGGAATGCTCGAGAATTATTACGACAAGGCCTTATTGAAATTTCAGATTCTCAATGGGCTGTGAAGCTTTTTATGTCAACAAGCGTCTTTGAGCAAAACAGAGGAAAGATGAGATTGGTAATCAATTATCAACCCCTCAACCTCTTTCTCCAAGATGACAAATTCCCTTTACCATCCAGAGATTCTCTCTTTACTGGTTTAACCAAGGCCCATATTTATTCCAAATTCGACCTAAAAGCCGGATTTTGGCAATTGGGTATTCATCCTGAAGACGAGACCCAAGACGGGGTTACGTATCCCAAACCAAAGCACTTCCGGTGGAAAGTTCTTCCTTTTGGCCTAAAAGTAGCACCGTCTCTTTTTCAAAAGGCCATGTGTCGTATTTTCCAACCAATTTTAGCAAATGCAGCTGTATATATTGACGACATTCTACTCTACACCACGATGAACAGTCCACCGTCAACTCCTTGAGCGGTTGCGAAATAGTGAGAAAGCATGGCATTATGCTCTCTCAAAGAAAGATGAATATCGCCCAGACGGAAATAGAATTTCTTGGTATGCACCTCAATAAGGGTACATACTATCCAGGGCCACACATTGCTCAAGAGCTTCTGAAGTTTCCTGAAAGTAACTTCACAACAAAACAAGTTCAGCAATTTTTGGGGATAATCAACTATCTCAGAGATTTTGTCCCCAATATTGCAAAGCTTTTGAGTCCTTTGCAATCCATGCTAAAGAAGAACTCCCCATCTTGGGGAAAAATGCAGACAAAAGCAGTCGCTGAGCTTAAGGAGATTATGCGAGAATCTCCCACCATTAAAAATACCATCAACGGTAAAAGAATTCTTCAAGCGCGCCGATGATGAATACTTGGGCAGTTGTTTTATTTGAAGAAATTGATGGTAAGAAACATATCTGTGCCTACAAAAGTGGAAAGTTTTCCCAATCGAAATGCATTACCATTCCACTTTTAAAGAAATTTTGGCGATTAAAAATGGAATCAAGAAGTTTGAATTTCATCTCATCGGCCATCACTTCTTGGTAGAATTAGACATGGCATCTTTTCCCCCGGATGACCAAGTTTAAACGAAGCAAATTCCAAACCCTCAATTGCTTCGATGGTCGAATGGTTTTCTAAATACTCTTTTGAAACCAAGCATATTCCTGGGAAAAAGAATGTACTTGCTGATTTCTTGTCAAGACCTAAGGCACCGGCCGAGATCAACATGTATATCAAAAGACACGCGTTCCGAGATGCGCAATCATGGTGTGAAATACAAGATTGAGAAGATCAAAGATTTGCCAAGCTGGAAATTTCTGACGAAATTATTCAGCAAATCCGAACGGCGTCTTGCGAAAACCTGGACAACCTCATGTGGCAATCTCACACAGACCTATTCAGATTCAATGGAGGTTCGATTCTTTATCCTTTTGGGCTAAATTTGAATTATCCTTTCATTCATCCTCTTGTCTGGAAGGAAGATGATTTCCCTGACCAGCTCAAAACGCTGTTATGGTACTTAACCAATAAGTACCTAATAGCCATTGAAATCCCCACCAGGAGATTCATTGCTAATCTCACCAGGATATTCTTACTCGGAAGAAACATTGAAAATGAATGTGATAGAAATCTTTTAGATTTTCTAAATTGGTTCTATCATCCCACATGTTGGAAACAAGACTTGGAAAGAGAATTGCGAACTATGACACCGAATCCTGAGGTTCACACTATCTGTTTTCAAACGTCCATGGAATTTTTGCGAAATAATGGTAGTATTTTGGATAGACCACTTGAAATAGGAACCACATCCTATAAACCCCACTTGAACAGCCGTGAAGCTCGAATCTACAAATCTTATCCAAGATCTGTCGGTTACGTGAAAACGAGTATCGAGAACTCCAAAGAATCCTATGCCAGGAAAACAAGACCATTCCCGAAAATGTCTGGAATAATGCACCCACTACGTGGAATCATTATGACCTAGCACCGGAAGCTAAGGAGGCACTCAACCAGTACAGACAAGCTGCATCGTCCCAAGAGCATGAGATGACAAGTGAAGATGACATTGTCCAGTCTACTCAAGACCCCTATGCACGCTTTGGAGGTCCTCTGTCCCAGGATCCCTACGAACAGGGACCTTCGTCCTCATTCCAGAACATGGACATATCGTACTATGCACAGACATCAAACTGGCCTCAGCCAAGCATTCCTGCTAGACGACCGACAAACGAAGAAACAAATTGGGCAGAAGAAGAAGCATCACATTGGGCTCATGAACAAGCATCCTCATCAAGAAGACTAGATCAGATCCTCTCACCAGAAGATCTTGAAGCCCTTCAGCAGAAGTACGAAGCTCACCTCCTAGAAGACAACTCAGATGACTTAGATTCAGTCTGTAACTACAATGCCCGCGACGGACGAGACCGTTGAGTCCGTACAATTTCACTGTAGCAGAGTCACTGTTCACTTTTACTGTAGCACTAGGCTAGGGAAAGTACTGTTCACAGTACAGTTACTGTTCATAGTGTGCGAATAATTCCCTCCCGGAAATTTCTGGTGCTCCTGTTTGTATCCGGACCCATATGTTTGGTCCTTGTTTGTGGCTTTCTCACCTCATTTTGCCTATATAAGGCCATGAGGATGTATTGTGTTGGGCGGAGTCCCTTGAAGTAAAGTGTGTGCTTTGTGAAAATACCTCTCCATGGCTTTCTAAATTCCTCTTCTTCTCTAGCCTGGCATGATCCTTCGAGAAATGCAGCTTGGATAGGTTAGAAATGTTTCCATCCTGGCATCCTCTGAGTGTCTCTAGGCTCTGAACTAAAAGGCTGAATAGTTTTCTGCTAAGAGGCTGTCCCTGGAAGGGCTTGAACGGGAGGACCTAGACTTAGAACCAGGGAAGGAGAATAAATTTTCTGCAGGTATGCATCCCTCATTGGGCGAACAACTCCCGTTGCCAAAATCCGGCTTTTAGGTCGAATTTGGAATAAATATGGGCCTTGGTTAAACCAGTAAAGAGAGAATCTCTGGATGGTAAAGGGAATTTGTCATCTTGGAGAAAGAGGTTGAGGGGTTAATAAATGCATTCCCATTCCACTTTTAAAGAAATTTTAGCAATAAAAAATGGAATAAAAAAGTTTGAGTTTTATCTCATCAGCCATCACTTCCTAGTAGAATTAGACGTGGCATCTTTCCCTCAAATGACCAAATTTAAACAGAAGCAGATTCTAAATTCTCAACTGCTTCGATGGGCTAAATAGTTCTCAAAATACTCCTTTGAAACCAAACATATTCTTAGAAAGAAGAATGTGTTTGCTGACTTCTTATCAAGACCAAAAGCACTAGCCGAAATCAACATGTACATTAAGAGACTTGCTTTCCATATGCTCAATCATGGTGTAAAATACAAGATTGAGAGGATCAAAGATTTACAAAGTTGGAAATACCCCTAGGAGATTATTCAGCAAATTCAGAATAACAGTCTTGCTGAGAACTTGGAGAACCTCATGTGGCAATGCCACACAGACCTATTCAGATTCAATGGAGGTTCGATTCTTTATCATTTTGGGTTAAATATGAATTATCCATTCATTCATCATCTTATCTGGAAGGAAGATGATTTCCCTGAACAACTCAAAACGTTATTGTGGTACTTAACCAATAAGTACTCCGTAGCCATTGAAATTCCAACCAGAAAGTTCATTGCCAACCTCACCAGGATATTTTTACTCAGAAGAAATATTGAAAAAGAAAGTGATAAGAATCTCTTAGACTTTCTTAACTGGTTCTATTCTCCTACTTACTGGAAATAACTCTTGGAAAAAGAACTGAGAACCATGACATTGAATCCTAAAGTCCATACCATCCTGTTTTTCAGACGTCCATAAAATTTTTTCAGAAATAATGGAAGAATCATTGATGCCCCACAGGAAATTGGAACCACGTCCTATAAACCTCATTTAGACAGTCGAGAAGCCCGAATTCACAAATTTTATCCAAGATCTATTAGATTTTGTGAACACGAGTATCGAGAACTCTAGATAATCTTATACCAGGAAAACAAAACTATTCCTGAAGATGTCTGGAATAATGTACCCATTACGTGGGATCATTATGACCTAGCACCAGAAGCTAAGGCAGCACTTAAGCAATATAGACAAGCTACATCGTCCCAAGAGCATGAAATGACAAGCGAATATGACATTGTCCAGTCTACTCAAGACCCCTATGCACGCTTTGGAGGTCCTCTGTCCCGGAATCCCTACGAACAGGGACCTTCGTCCATATTCCAGAACATGGACACATCTTTTTATGCACAGCCATCCAATTGGCCTCAGCCAAGCATTCCTGCCAACACTCAAGAAGGTGATAACACAAACTGGGCTGAAGAAGAAGCATCTCATTGGGCTCATAAAGAAGCATCCTCATCAAGAAGGCTAAATCAAATCCTCTCACCTAAAGACCTTGAAGCCCTTGAACAGAAATACGAGGCACATCTCCTAGAAGACAGCTCATATTACAATGCTCACGACAGACGAGACCGCTGAGTCCGTACAATTTCACTGTAGCAAATCATTATTCACTTTTACTGTAGCACTAGGCTAAGGAATGTATTGTTCACAGTACAGTTATTGTTCATAGTGTGCGAATAATTCCCTCCCGGAAATTGTTAGTGCCTTTGTTTGTATCCGGACCCATGAGCTTGGTCCTTGTGTGTGTGTCTTTATGACCTCTTATCGTCTATAAAAGGCGAGGAGGATGTATTTTTTTGGGCAGAGTCCCTTGAAATAAAGTGTGTACCTTGTGAAAAAACCTCTCTCCATGGCTTTTTAAATTCCTCTTCTTCTCCAGCCTAGTAGGATCCTCCAAGAAATGCAGCTTGGATAGATTAGAAATGTTTCCATCCTGACATCTTTGGGTGTCTCTAGGCTCTGAACTAAAAGGCTGAGTGGTTTTCTGCTAAAAAACCGTCCCTGAAGGACTTGAACGAGAGTTATTCGTCCACTGTGGGATGCATATTTGTAGGAAATATACTCCCATTCCCTGGTTCTAAGTCTAGGTCCTAAGGGGTGTTTAGATTTATTTAATTAGGGATTAGATGGTTAGTTAGATTAAATTAGAAATTTAATTATTTAATTAAGCATGTTAGATGGATAGCATGGTTTAGCTAAGGCCTAAATAAATTATACTGTTTATCTAGAAGGGTTAGGGAATTTTCCGAGTCCGTACTGGTATTTAATTTAATAATTTTGGCCAAGGTTAGTATTTTTTAGAAATTAAATTGAATTAATTAATTAATTTTCGAAATTAATTGTTTATTAATTATTTTTCCGAATTTAGGTCGAAATAGCTAGTGACTGGAATTTCGTGCTGATTGCAATGATGTAGTTAATTTCTGCAATTGAAAGTTAGTTGTACAAATTGAGTGCTGATTGGAATTTTGAGTATTTAATTCCAAAATTTGTGGATTTTGATATTTATTTAGAAAATCCCGAGTGTCGGGTTTTAACACCAAAAATGGATTTTAAATACTATATCAAATAATGGGGTTTGAAAAAGATAGGTATCAGTCTTCTGGTTCAAATTGACCGTGTACCCACACATAACTATTTTCGGAATGTTTTTTAATACGAAGAAAATAGGCCAGGATTACTATTTTAATGGAGGTATTTGAGTGCAATGCACAGTGTCCTAGGCCGAGATTGATTGGTCGTGTATTGGTTAAGAGAAACCATCATGGGCTGTTAAGCTGGATGTTACCCATTTATTAGGACTCGGGTCATAGTAAATTCTGGACCTATGCCCCTTTGGGGAAGCCGTCTAATTGAGAGACGTCACCGTGCTCATTAGGGGTGTCAAGAACCGAACCGAACCGAACCAAAAAATTCGGTTTTTTCGGTTCGGTTTGATTTTCGGTTCGGTTCTCATTAAAAGCCGATATTTTTTTATTGATTCAGTCTTTATCGATTAACCGAACCAAACCGAACCACAAACCAATAATAAAACCGAATTTTAATGGTTTGATTTTTTCTCCCAACTCTAGTCTCCTCTAGACCACTTTCTCGTTTGATGCTCTGTTTTGCCCTGTCTTGCTTCAACCGAGGGGGGATTCCTTGTTCCTTGTTTATGCTCGTGTTTAATGTGAAGGAGTCGTTTCTGAGTCGACCATGAGCATTTTTTGTTTGCTGTATGTTGATTTTGGTTTGAGTTTTTGTCTCGGATGTCTTCGGACGCCCCCACACGGTCGACAACCACTAGATGTTCGACATAATGCCCGAACCAGATCTGTCTTGGCCTCATTCGGTTTAGGCTGAAAACAAACCGAAAAGAAAAACAGATAAAACCAAAAGCTGATGGGCAATGGAGGGCAGTCGCGGAGGAGAGGAGAGAAGTGGTCTTTCGACGAGAAGCAGTGGAGTCTCCGCGAGATTGAAAAGGCAAGCAGATGGGCCTTGGACTTTGGGTGGCAGAAGAAAGATAAGAAAAAACCAAGAAAATGGGTCTCTGGCAAAGGCAAAGACAGCACCCAAAGTCGCGGGGTCCTTGAAAAATGATGACAAAACTTGAATAATGAGAGAGAGATGCTGAGATGCTGAGGTTTTTGTTGGGCTTTTACATGTTGTTTAAGTGGTTTGACTCACCATGTCCTGCATCAGCACGCCATCCCCATGGCCATCATTCTCGCCTCCGAGCGTCCCAACTTTTTATCCGCTTCATCCAGCCAAAAAATGAAAGAAAAGAACCGAAAAGAAAAACAGAAAAAACCAAAAGCTAACCAAAAAACCAAACCGAAATTTTCGGTTCGGTTCGGTCTCATTTGGTTCGGTTCGGGAGTTTTTTTTTTTAACGGTTCGGTTCGGTTTGGTTTTGAAACCGAACCAAACCGAACCGTTGACACCCCTAGTGCTCATGGTGGGAGACGAAGCCTGGCTATGCCAGAAGACACCAAACTTGTGAGTAGGTTGTATTCGGGTCGCGGTAGATTATGGACCTACACCCCTTTGAGGAAGTCATCTCTGAGAGAGACATAACCGTGCTCAATGGAGTGAGACGACGCCTAGCAATACCAGAAGACCACCAATAGAGTTGGCCGTACCCTTGAGGGGTGTAATTAACAATTGGAACGCATGATGGTTGAGTTTGATGCGCCAGATTATAGGACAAAATTGTGTGACATGATATGGGACATGTTATAACAATTTTGCCCTATAATCTGGATCCCTGTCATTTATTGAGTTGAGTGATGCGTTTCAATTGCTAGATGTATCGATTCTATACATAATGTATATGAACTGTGCTGACCTGCAGGGTGGAACTGAGGCGGGGTAAATCATCTATGCTAATTGTATGATTGCGTGGTTAGGACACTTCTTGGCGTATTTCCCTTTTAATTGAGATCTTATCTCACTCCGTTGTGGGACAATATTTTCAGGGTCGTCAAGCGAAGGACCGAGAGCCGAGATGAAGTGATGTGAAGTGTAGGTCAACTAAGGCCGTCTCTTTTTGGAAAGTTAGCATTTATGGCCTTTTGGTCATAGATCTTGTGCTTGACATTATGTAAATATAAAAAGTATGTTTATTTTGTGAATTCGTATCCTGCTTTTCTATCCTGAGATGATTATTATTAGGGGATTTCTTTTCGCTTCTGCATGTGCAATAAAATAAAAAGGGCCGGCGACTCATCCTGAGAAGTCGCAAAATTTTATCAACCAGAGAGGAATGGACACACGCTCAGGGTTCAGGGCGTGACAAGTCTAGACCAAAAAGAGATGGAGCAAGCTGTGAGAAGGCTGATGGTTGGCGAGGAAGGGACAGAGATAAGGCTAAGAGCCGCGGCTTTCAAAGACCAAATCAACATGAGCATCAGAAAAGGCGATACTTCGCACGCCTCAATATAGGAACCAGTGAATCTGATGATGATCGAACAGAAATTGAAGGCCACATGAAATATTTTATCCTTTTACCTGACAAATTTGATACAATGCAGCAAAAGGAACCCCAAACCTTGCACTGAGTCCAAAGGAGTAACGTGGTTTCTAGCTTGTTTTCATCCCGAACTTATCAGCTTCTCCATATTGCAGGTACCTCCAAACCCAACTGAAAAAACGATCACAATGTGCAAAGTACATCCTGCAAAGTACATCCTGCACTTTGGAGGTATCCTTCCCAGAAATTGAATTAATCATCCAAAAATAATTAAACTAATTGAACTCCCGTAAGCAGTATGTAAATCAAAATAAGGAACGTCCCACGAACAAAACACAATCAAAAGACTTTTGAGCAACCACTATCACCTCAAACAGAAGTTAGAAAATAGTAACTTCAAATTTCATTACAATTAAAGAGTCATCGTCGGACAACATATCGCTATATCAGACACCATGGAACCGAGCCTCCCAACCCACACATAATACAGCATACTTGCTCTATGTATAGACACAAGTCGCAACGAGGACCGTAGATTCACCGACTCTCAACCGGAGATCTCGATGGCCTTGACCTCAGGCTTCTTCTCCTCCACCTTGGGAACAGTGACGGTGAGCACCCCGTTCTCCATCGACGCCTTCACCTGATCCATCCTCGCGTTCTCCGGCAGCCTGAACCTCCTCATGAACTTCCCGCTGCTCCTCTCCACCCGGTGCCACGTGTCGTTCTTGTCCTCCTTCTCCACGTTCCTCTCGCCCCTTATCTGGAGCACCCGATCGTCCTCGATCTCCACCTTGACTTCCTCCTTCTTGAGCCCGGGGAGATCTGCCTTGAACACGTGGGCCTCCGGGGTCTCCCTCCAGTCGATCCTCGTGTTCACAAAAGCAGTATTTTCCCGGACAGTTTGAGGGAAATTAGAGGCGGAGAGGGAGGAGGAAGGGAAAGGGAAGTCCTTGAAGGGGTCCCAGAGGTCGAGGGAGAAAGGGTCGAAGACGTTGCTGCGGCGGCCGCCGAACCAGCTTGGGATGAGCGACATGGTTGTTGGGTTTACCGGTGTTAATGCGACTGAGCGGAGAAAGTGTTCGATAGAATGCTTGAAGAAGATGATGAGAATTGCTACCGTTCTGACGATGGAGCTTTGAAGACAAGTTGGGAGTTAAATAGGAAAGAGAGGATCATTCTAGTACCTTCGCGGTCTTTCCAGTCTCGCTCGAACAGACGGACGGACGAACGTTCAAGTGAAATGGCGAATCCGGTAGGTCCATCTGGAAACACCTGGTCCGTCACATTACGATAATGACGATTTCTATTTCTATTTTGCTATCGCCCTTAATTTCCTCTATTCTTGATTAAATAAGATTTTGTCCAATTACATTCAATGAATCCTAAATCATGAATATAAATCAAGTTATTTGGTGAAAAGTGTCCAAGAAATCATAAACATTTTACATTTATGCTAATTTAATCCTAAACATTTTATAAATACCAATTTAGTTCTAAATATTTTTATTTTGTGTCAATTCAATCATTTATGACTAATTTTGGCGGATTTTGTTAACTAAGCGTTAGTCGGTTGACGTGACGTAGCGTGATCGGTGTTGACGTTAACAACTTTTAATAATATTTTAAATTTTTTAAATTTTTTTATTTTCTTTCCTTTTTCTTTTTCTTTTTCTTTTTCTTTTTCCTTCTCTTTTTTCTTTTTCCTTTTCTTTTTTCTCCTTTTTTCTTTCTACCCCTCCTTCCTCCTCAACCTCGCTAGCTGTCATCTCTGGCCGGTTGTTGATCGCCCTCACAGCCTCTAGTGAGGGCTCGAGCCTTGCCGATGGCCGGTTGCCAAAGGTCCGACGACCGACTAGAGAAAGGAGAAGAAAGAAAAAAATGAAAAAAAATAAAATTAAAATTAAAATTAAATAAAAATTCAAAAAATTTAAAATATTATTAAAAATTGTCCACGTCAGCGTCGATCATATCACGTCAACCGATCGATGCTTAGTTAACAAAATCCGGCCAAAATTAATCAAAAAAGATTGAATTGATGTACTTTGCTGAGGCGGCAGCTCATCATATAGAACTTCCTAGCATTGCTTTGCGCCCTTGTAGTATGGCACTCTGCTGGTTTTCTCTGAACCCCCTTGGCTCCAAAAAGAAAAGTTATTTTCCTTGAAAAGGTGTCTTTAACCCTCGGATATCAACATACACAACAAACTCTAAGATAATGATACTTGCAGTAAACTCTTCTTTACCTCAGTGATGGAGCTTGATAGGAATTTCACTAGAAATCAAGAGTAACAATCACACAGTACTGATTGGATGTTAGGAATGCGCTCCCTTTGGTCGTACTTTACTAAACTGGAAAGGCTCCTGACTTGATTATGTTTGCTATCCGAAAGCACTGCGAGGGTCTCTTCAAGATTTAAAGAAACTGCTTGGCCAATCTAAAGAGAGAGTCAATTAATCAGCGTGACTCGAATAGGAATTGCACTCAACAGCTTGCATCCATGTTGACATATTTTGAGTTTGGCTTGCAATTTTCATCGTCTACTACTCATTAAGCAGTACTTTAACGGGGGGTCTCTGTGTTTTCGTAAAATGCTCTTGCTGCAAAGAAAAGGTACGCATCCCAGGTCTTTAGGGCGACTCAGTTTCCAGAAGGTAAAACGCTCCAATAGCCGTTGCCCCCCCACCGTCTAAACCAGTCATTACCTCTTCCTTTAGTCAGAGGACAGAGGAGGCATGTAACTGAAGTCAACAGTACCACACGTGCTGAAACTGCATATAAGATCATATTCTCTCGTATTCATGTCGAGCAATCCAACTAGGAAGGAACGAAGCAGTCTACAGTGTATTAAATTCGAATAAAAGTTGTATCTCTCTTTTGACTTGCTGGAATATTCAAATCTAGGACAAGTTTTCATGTTTTCTATCAGACTATGAAGTCGTAGAGCCAATACATGCTAAGCTGCAGCACCTTGACTCTTTAGATCCAAGGTCAATTGATACTATTCCAGCCGCTTATCCCACGAGATGCAAGGACTTGTATCACCAGGCGATTTAGAACCCATGATGAAGTTAGCAGCCATCCTGATTAACATCAAGGCATCTTCAGGCATTTTCTGGAATAGTGGACTGCGTGGAGAAACAGTTACCGGACCAACTCCGTAAACAATAACGATCGCTATTTTTTTCGCCAGGCTCGCTGCACAAAGTTGCTCCGGCTACCAGTATAATAGAGGGAAGAAACCGGTTGCCTATTGTGGCTTGATAAGCAAGCCTATAATTCAGTTATACCTGTGAGCTTAGGGAAGCTTGGCTTAAAAATAGATCAGGGAGAGTTTGCCGAAACGGCTTCGGGGCTGGCAAAGAGTGGCATTCTTCCGACTGGTCCGAACTGGCTCAGTCAGAGGCTCGGAGTGGAACGAGCTGTTAGCACAAGGGTCCAAAAAAGCCAACAAAAATTTGGCCGTATTGTGAGATGGGCTCCGGAAGTGGAAGTTTTAGCACACCGTAACACGGGAGGCTTTTGGACCCATTGCAGATGGAACTCGATCTTGGAAATTATTTCGTAAGGAGTTCCAACGATACACCAACCGTAGGGACTAGAATGTGAAGGCAGGGTACCCGTGCCATCTTTGGATGGTGGGATTGGAGTTGGAGGGTGATCTAAACCAGAGAGAGATGGAGCAAGCGGTGAGGAGACTCATGGTTGATGGGGAAGAGATGAGGATGAAACCCGGAGCTTTCAAAGACGAAATCGAGCTAAGCATCAGGAAAGGATATCTGATCTTGTCATCTCTGATTTGATGACGATCAAGCGGAAATAAAAAAACTTGTTGGGATATCTAGTCATGTTATCTGACAAACCCAATACAATGCAGCATAAGAACCCTGCAGCTCGCACTGAGCTCAAAGGAGCATCATGGTTTTAAGCCTCGTTTCATCCCAAAAGTTGTCAGCTTCTCTCAATTCAATTTGCAGGTACCCCAAAACCAATTGAAAAAAAAAACAAATGATCGCAACCTGCGAGGTACAACACTTGCACTTCACAGGAATCCTTCCAAGAGAATGAATTAATGAGAAGAAGCAAAATCTAGAATATAACCTATATGTGAGAAAACTTCTGTAATCTGTAATTGTTGAATCAATCAACTGCAAACTTCATCATACATCAGTTCATTCTTCTTCTTGTTCTATCTTATAGAACTCTAAGATATGAAGAAGATCAAAGGAAAAACTAAGGAAAGATCTCTATCGAAGACTTAGAGAAAAGGCTCAGATCAAGGAGATTCAAGTTCTATTGAAAACGATCAATTCACTCTTCTTTTCTGTACATTTTCCTCAGCCCCTTTTTATACGAAGGCTTTAATTTCTCGAACTACCTTTACAACAGATTTAACAACTTTTATTAATAGAATGATTAATCTTAGCCACACGTGTAGCTTCTTTAGTAGCTTGATCAGCTTCTGTTCCTAGTTTTAATCTGTTGTATAACCAGATCCTTCACAAGGATTGCCAGCTCAGCTTGGATCGAGGATTGCCAGCTCAGTCTTCAGTTTACTCCGAGCTTGCTCTGTTTTCGTCAGCTTAGCTCCTCTGCTTCTATCTTGCTCTGCTTTTATCAGGCCAGCTTCTCTTCCTTTATCAGCTTCTCTGTTCTGGCTTTGTTTCTTAACATCCCCCCTCAAATTGGGAATGGGAAGAGCACAGATTCCCAATTTGACTCGTAGATAGGAATGTGTTACCCGTGTCAAGGGTTTTGTAAAGATATCAGCAAGTTGGCAATGACTTGGGACATATTGGACACGTAATGACCCAGAAGATACCTTCTCTCGAACAAAATGAAAGTCTACTTCAATATGCTTTGTTCGAGCATGTAGGATAGGATTAGCAGTGAGTGAGATAGCTGATTTATTATCACGGTATAGAGTAATATGAGAAGGAAGGAAACAACCTATATCTCGCAAAACAAAGCTTATCCATGTGAGATCAGCAGTAGTTGATGTAAGAGCACGGTATTCAGCTTCTGTAGAGGATCTACTAACAGTAGGCTGTTTCTTTGCTGCCCAGGAGATAAGATTAGAACCAAGATATGTGCAAAACCCAGTTGTTGATCGTTTGGTTTCAGCACATCCTGCCCAATCAACATCCGAGAAGCCATAGAGATGCATAGTGCTTTGTAAGTGAATGAATAAGCCATATCTGATTGTACCTTTAACATATCTTAGTACCCTTTTTAATATATGGAGATCTGCAGCAGTAGGTGTCTGCATTTTATGGCATAGTAGATTTGTGGCATAGGCAATGTTTGGTCAAGTTAATGTAAGGTACTGACCACCAACTAGGCTTCTATATTCTGCAGGATTGGATATAGCTATAGAGTCATTGATCAATATAGTTGGTTTTAATGAAAGGGGAGTGGAAATTGGTTTAGACTCAAGCATATGGGCTCGGGTGAGAAGATCAAAGGCATATTTGGCTTGACAAAGAAACAAATGTGCTAGAGTACGCTAAACTTCAATGCCGAGAAAATAATGGAGTGAACCAAGATCCTTCATATGAAACTGAAGATGTAGAGCAGTAATAAGACTGGAGAGTATTTGAGTTGAGCTTCCAGTTAGAATGATATCATCAACATACAGCAGTAAGAGGATCGTTTCTGTACCAGTGTGTAGGATGAACAACGAGGGATCGGTTGAGCCACAAAAGAACCCATATTCTAGTAAGAAACTACTAAACTTGTCAAACCAAGCTCGAGGAGCTTGTCGAAGCCCATAGAGAGATTTTCTGAGGAGATAAACATGATGGGGTCTCTGTGATTCTTTAAAACCTGGTGGCTGTTCCATATGAACAGTTTCACTTAAATTGCCATGTAAGAATGCATTTTTAACATCTAACTGATGAATTGGCCATTGTTTCATTATTGCTATTGAGAGAATTATTCGAATTGTAGCATGCTTCACTACAGGGCTGAAGGTTTCTGTAAAATCAAGACCTTCTTCTTGATGGAAACCTTTGGCTACAAGCCGAGCTTTCAGTCTATCTAAACTCCCATCAGGTGCAAGTTTTGTTTTAAACACCCATTTGCAGCCAATTACATTCATTTTATCAGTTCTAGGAACTAACTCCCAAGTGTTGTTCTCATACAAAACATCCATTTCTTCTTGCATTGCTTGATGCCATCCTCTGTGTGCTAAAGCAGACTTTACTAACTTTGGTTCAACAGGAACCTGATATTCAACCATACATGCATATTTGGGATTTGCTTTAACAATCCCTGATTTTAATCTAGTTTGCATAGGATGAGTAGACAATGTACCTTAAGTAGTGCCTAATACAGAACTGATCTGTCCTTGGTCTGTATTAATATGAGATGTCGTGTTAGATTCTTGACTAATAGACACTTGTTCTTCATCATTTGGAGACATCTGAACTGTTTCAACATTACTAAAGGCATTATCAGGAGTGATTTGTAACTCAGCATCAGATATTATGTTCAGTTGTGGTATATCTCGTTGAATTGAGTATGCTTTGATCCCATTGTCTGTATTTACGGCATAATTTGGCTTGATTCGATTTGGCAAAGATTCAATCGATTCATTAACTTGTGACTGAATACGTTTCGTAGTTTTGGACATAGGAGATACCAATCCTCTTATACATTGTTTGTATAGATCTGACCCCTGCTGATACTCTGTAGTAGTTCTTCGAGTAAAGGGAAATACCTTTTCATCAAACACCACATGTCTACTTATATAGACACGTCCATTAGTAGGCAACAAACATTTGTAACCTTTATGTTTTTCACTGTACCCAAGAAACACACATGTGAGAGATCTTGGGTCAAACTTATGCTTCATATGAGGTCTCAAACATGGATAGCAAGCTGATCCAAAAACTCGTAGATGAGCATAACTTGGTTTCTGTTTATAAAGCCTATAATGAGGTGATTTCATATGTAGTTTTGATGAGGGAAGCAAATTGATTACATATATTGCTGTCATGAAGGCATCTACCCAGTACTTTAATGGTACTTTTGCATGATACAGCATTGCTAAGCCCAACTCAACTACATGTCAATGCTTTCTCTCTGAAATACCATTTTGCTCTGGTGTATAAGGACAAGAAATGTTATGTTTAATGCCATATTGTTGCAGATGATTCTGAAATTCAATGCTAGTGAATTCTCCTCCTCCATCACTTTGAAAAACTTTGATCTTGTGATCAAGCTGATTTTCTACTAGTCTTTGAAACATAACAAACACATCATATACTTCTGACTTCTTTCTCATTGGATATATCCAACTAAATCGAGAAAAATCATCAACAAAGATGACATAGTAATGAAACTTCTGAACTGATGGGACGGGTGATGGTCCCCATACATCACAATGTATCTTTTCTAGAGGAACATTAGAGATATGGTCTGAGATAGGAAAAGGCGAGCTAAACTCTTAGCTATTTGACAAATTTGCTACACATATTTTGAGTTTTCGAACTACATTGTATTAGATGTTGAGTTTGCGGAACTTTCACTTTTTTTTAACCGGTATGAGCAAGTCTTTGATACCAAACATCTTCTCCAACTTCATGTTGAGTCTGAGTGAAGTATGCTTCTGTGGCTCTAGATTCCACTCGATACAGCCCCTTGATTTTCCTTCATAGCTTCACTGTTGTATGATTGTAATTGTCCTTCATATACACCCCATATTTGTCAAATATATGTTAGGGAAATCCCTTATGATGTTTTGAAGATGACAAAATAAATCAAAGGCTACTAACATGTTTGATGGTTGAGTAATAAACCATGCAGATAATAGAACATGTAAAAGATATTATCAAAGTCAGAAGACGACCAGAAGACTGAACGTAACATATGATTGAAGATTTCCAGACTTACGTGTCAAAGTCTCAAGACCTGTCGAACTCAAGACTCGGTTGTAAAGTCTTCGGACCAGTTGTAAAGTCTACAGACTCATATTGTAAAGTCTACGAGACTCATATTGTAAAGTCTACGAGACTCGGACTTTACATCCGTTCGATGAATCGTAACTCAAGCCCAATCATACAACGGCTAGTGATCTGGTTTGGATTCCACATCAAGATTGATTTGATTGATTCAATCTAATTGATTGACGATTGGATCTTGAAGACAAGAACTTTCTATACGAAGAAGCTTTACTTATGAAAACCAAGATTTCGTTTGTATGGGTGATCGGAATCAATTTGGGATTCTACCTTTGTCGCTCAACGGCTACTAAATCTTCTAGATACAGAGCTGTCCAATGGGTATATTGGAAGAAGATTCTCCGGGATGCTATCCAATGGGTAGTTTGGAAGTGGAGGAGTATTTAAGGAGATCATGGACCGATAAGCAAGTAAGAGACGGAGCGTAGAATTTATAATTCCAAAGTCTGAGCGATCTTTGTTCATATACTTGTCTCTTGAGAGCTTAAACGTTTGTAATCGTGAGAGAAATACCAAAAAAGTGACTTAGTGAGATAGTGTGATCTACTACTAAATGTTTGCTCTCGAAGTTGTAATCTCTTGTTGATTGCATAGTGGAATCCAGCCAAGAAGGCTGTTATCGTGGGAGAGTGGACGTAGGCTTGGATTAAGCCGAACCACTATAAATCTTGTGTTCTTATTCTCTTCCCTAACTCATTTATTTTGTTCATACTAGCACTCTCAATATAAAGGAACAAGGATAGTCATCTGTTAATTTTGATACAGAAAGGAGATTCTTTTTGATTTCAGGAACAATCAAAACATCTTTTAGTGGTAATATGCTAGTTGTTGTGTTTAATGTTCCATTCCCAATACATGAGATTGATAAATAGGAGTCATCTCCTATCATAACTGTATCATTACCTCTATACGCAGCATAGTTTCGAATCTTACCAGTATCTGCAGTAATATGAGATGTGGCCCCTGTGTCTGGATACCATTTTGAATTACATTGTTCTTCAATATGCATGGTTGCTAATGCAGTTGGTATTTTATCTGCTTGATATGAATTATCAAAGCGATACCAGCATCTAAGAGCTGTATGACCTGGTCTTTTACAGATCTGACATTCCAGAGGACCATTACTCATTAGCTTTATTTCCATATGCGCTTATCACCATTTAAGCCTTGTGGTGGATAAGATCTAACACCTTGATATCTCTGAGTAGAATTTGTGTATGGTATAAATCCCTGTCCATAGTTAGACCAGTTATTCTTGCTGATCTGGTCTTGTTTTGTTAGATTCAGATTATTCATTCTACCTTGTTGATTTCTTCCTATTCTAGTGGTATTATTTCCTCGATCTCTTCTATTGATGAACTATCCTCTGCTAGAATTGTATCTTCCTTGAATGCTTTCTCCTTGGCTTCTGGAATTAAATCTCTGCAAACCTATTTCAGTTTTTGTCCATAATATGCTAGGTTTGTATTGTATTGATTCACAGGATATGTTTGCAATCTGGTTTCAAATCTTTCAAGCTGAGAGATAACTTCATCATATTCTGATTGGGGTTTGAGGCAATACATAGTTGTTCTAAAGGTTTCATATTCAGGACCTAACCCTTCAAGTATACCAAACATCCTAGTTATATCATCAACAGGCTTTCCAATAGCATTCAATTGATCACAGATAGTCTTAAATTCTCGAAGATATTCACTCAAAGGTCTATCTCTTTTTCTACAAGCCTGTAATTTCCCTCTTAACTCAAATTCTTTTGCTACAGATTTCTGAGTAAAGCAATCGATAAGTGCCTGCCATACCTCAAATGCAGTTTCTAACCCAATTATCAAACTCAAGATATTCTCTGATACTGCACCGCTTATCCATGATGAGATTAACTGATCCGTTTTTATCCAATCCAGGTGATCAGGATTCAGCTCTTCCCCAACCTCAATTTGTATCATTTGTGCAGGAGGTAATGTTTCACCATTAATGAAGCCAATTAGATCTTGACTTTTCAGAAACCTGCTAAATTGTGCTTGCCATAATAAAAAATTCTCTTCATTCAACTTGATTGTAACAAAGTTTGCTATGTTCACATGAATAGGAAAAGAATACTTCTGCAATCTGGTTGCCATTATATCTTTAGAAAACTTTGAAGATTCGAAGAAACGCTCAAGTAATATTTCAAAGATCTTATCAAGAATCAACAAGTTCTTCGTATTGTCTTGCTCATACAATCTTCATACAGACTTTCAGTAATACAAGCATTAGATCTACAACTTCCAGGAATAAGCTCTGATACCATGAGAAGAAGCAGAATCTAGAATATAACTTGTATGTGAGAAAACTTCGGTAATCTATAATTGTTGAATCAATCAACTGCAAACTTCATCATACATCTGTTCATTCTTCTTCTTGTTCTATCTTATAGAACTCTAAGATATGAAGAAGATCAAAGGAAAAACTAAAGAAAGATCTCTATCGAAGACTTAGAGAAAAGGCTCAGATCAAGGAGATTCAAGTTCTATGGAAAACGATCAATTCACTCTTCTTTTCTGTACATTTTCCTCAGCCCCTTTTTATATGAAGGCTTTAATTTCTCGAACTACCTTTACAACAGATTTAACAACTTTTATTAACAGAATGATTAATCTTAGCCACACGTGTAGCTTCTTTAGTAGCTTGATCAGCTTCTGTTCCTGGTTTTAATCTGTTGTATAACCAGATTCTTCACAAGGATTGCCATCTCAGCTTGGATCGAGGATTGCCAGCTCAGTCTTAAGTTTACTCCGAGCTTGCTCTGTTTTCGTCAGCTTAGCTCTTCTGCTTCTATCTTGCTCTGCTTTTATCAGGTCAGCTTCTCTTCCTTCATCAGCTTCTCTTCCTTCATCAGCTTCTCTGTTCTGGCTTTGTTTCTTAACATTAACCATCCCAAAATAAAAAGACAAACTGAAGTCCCTTGGGACAAGGCCGTAATTCGGTGCTGAATGGGGAAGCGAAAGGCGAGAAAACCGAAAGATTTTGAGGAACCGATATCACATAAAACAGAAGTTACTGTAGTTTATGTTACACCGCCATAATTCCGATCTATTATACCGCCATAGACAAGGACTGAGACTCACAACTCAAGCCAACTCAGGACATGTGAAAGCCACACAGCTGGCAACACACGCAGACACTCACTCTCTGTGCATGTATACACAAGTCGCCACGCCAACCGTAGATTCACCATCTCTCAACCAGAGATCTCGATGGCCTTGACCTCCGGCTTCTTCTCCTCCACCTTGGGAACAGTGACGGTGAGCACCCCGTTCTCCATCGACGCCTTCACCTGATCCATCCTCGCGTTCTCGGGCAACCTGAACTTCCTCATGAATTTCCCGCTGCTCCTCTCCACCCGGTGCCACGTGTCGTTCTTGTCCTCCTTCTCCACGTTCCTCTCGCCGCTTATCTGGAGAACCCGATCGTCCTCGATCTCCACCTTGACCTCCTCCTTCTTGAGCCCGGGGAGATCCGCCTTGAACACGTGGGCTTCCGGGGTCTCCTTCCAGTCGATCCTCGTGTTCACGAAAGCAGTGTTCTCCCGGAACGCCTGGGGAAATCAGAGGCGGAGAGGGAGGAGGAAGGGAAAGGGAAGTCCTTGAAGGGTTCCCAGAGGTCGAGGGAGAAAGGGTCGAAGACGTTGCTGCGGCGGCCGCCGAACCAGCTTGGGATGAGCGACATGGCTGTGGGATTACCGGCGAATATATGAGATTGAGCCGACGAAACGTTTGACAGAATGCTCGGACTAAGACAGGAATTGCTATTGTCAGACGATATAGTTTGGAAGTGGTGACATCGGGTGTTAAATAGGAAACGGAGGAGCATTCTCGTACCTCCGCGGTGTTTCGGACGAACGTTCCAGTGATTTGGCGAATCCGGTCGGTCCATCTGGAAACCTCGGACTGGGCCCCGTCACGATCTTTTCAGTAAGGGAAAGAAAAAACTCGAACTCGTCCCACGAGACGATAAAACGAATTCTGAATTTCTATTTTGTTATCGCCCTTAATTTCCTCTACTATTGATTAAATAAAATTTCGTCCAGCCAATAAATTTAATTGTCAAATCATGATTACAGCTGGCGTTTATTTTCCGCTAATCAAAAGATACGGTTCGAGGAGCTTCTCCCAAAGCAAAAATATAGCCATTCTGCTAATACGGAGATACTGGGCCAATGACCTCATAGCAATGGGGTTTTTAGGGTTCATTTGGAAGATTCTCGAGAGAGTGTCTTTAAGACGCAAAGCCCATTATTTGCTTTGAGTAGATAAGGTTTGGTTGGGGCACTTTTCAAAGTAGCTTTGAAGGTAAAAAAAAAAAACGAAAAACCATGGGGTATGGCCACTGGAGAATGGAAATATATTATCTTGGAAGCAGGCCTGGAAAAGCGAATGGTTTGGCAGCCTCGAAGAGGTCGAGCAAGTGATGTCTAGATCATGGAACCTCTTGCAGCTCAGGGAACAATCTCGTCCCAGAAGCTTTTGGAGGATCTTTTGAAATGTTGAATCAAACGCGCACATTTAATTCCTGTTGTGAGATGTCATTCTTTATATTATGATAGTTCCAACGATTTTTTCCCTCTCCCAGATATTCTTTTACTCATGAAAAGAGTTTGATAGATATTAAACTTTACCCGAATCTCATTTTTCCCATTGCACTATTCACAATTTCATTCTTATCGATCATGTCAATTGATTATCATTACTTCTTCCCATTTACTTCTTCACATCCCTTATATGTGGAGAAGATGTTTTATGTGATGGTCGTGTCATTATTGGTTACATAACCTTGTTGTGAGATGTCATTATTTATATCATGGTAGTTCCAACAATTTTTTTGTCTCCCAAATACTCTTTTACTCACGGAAAGAGTTTGATAATGACTGTTATTGATATTAAACTTTACCCGAACCTCATTTTTCCCATTTCACTATCCACAATTTCATTCTTATCGATCATTTCAATTGATTATCATTACTTCTTCCCATCCCTTACATGTGGAGAAGATGTTCTATGTGACGGTTGTGTTATTATTGGTTACATAACGTGGTAATAATGTTGGAGGTTTGTTTGTCAAAACAAACTAACTGAGTGTTTTTGCTTATCCCACATAGGAAAAATGGGAGGTAGTGGGCCTATTTAAAAATGTGGGATTTTTTGTAGTTAAAGGAATGATGGAGTGAAGCTAAACCCCACCATACCCACGTGCGGGTGTACGATTTTGGCGCACTTAGCACGCCTAGTTTAATTAACACTAATCCATTTGTTATTTATTTATTTATTATTATTATTATTATTATTATTATTATTATTATTATTATTATTATTATTATTATTATTATTATTATTATTATTATTTATTATTATTATTATTATTATTAAATTCAAAGGTTATCTTTTATTTTGAGAATTTCGGAAATAAAATATATATAATGAAAATTCAAAATTATATTTTAAAAAAATATTCCGAATTTATTTGTATTTTTTCAATACAACCTTTGGAAAATTACTTATTCGGTTTGCAACTTTTCCCAAAAAGTTGCAATTGTTTGGTTTTCGACTTCTTCAAGAGTCGCATTTGTTTATCCGAACAATTTTTCTAAATGACGTGTTTGTTCATTTTTTGGCAATTTTCACGAAGAGTTGGACTTTTTATATATAAATACTCATTATTTTTTGGAAAAAAGAGAGTGATCATTTTTCATCTTTTTTCTCGAGCTTTCTGTTTGAAAAACTATGGCCATTCTTTCAATTGTTTCCTAGAGATTTTGGATAAATACTTGAATTCATTTGTATTAATCCGATACTTTATTGTATTCAGAGGATTTTTGCCGGTGATCATTAGCGACGTTGTGAAGGCAAATAAATCCTGAAAGTGATATCACTAACCCAACTTAGTATGATTATCCGTCTTCACTATTATATTTCGATTCAATCTATATTTTACCAATAAATAACACGTAGTAAAACAAGTCAATGGAGCTTTATATTTCTTTAATAACAAGTAGCAATTGTTTGGTTTTCGACTTCTTCTGAAGAGTCGCATTTGTTTATCCGAATAATTTTTCTAAATGACGTGTTTGTTCATTTTTTGGCAATTTTCACAAAGAGTTGCAAGACTATTTTATATATAAATACTTTCGTTATTTTTTGAAAAAAAGAGAGTGATCATTTTTCATCTTTTTTTAGCTTTCTGTTTGAAAAACTATGGCCATTATTTCAATTGTTTCCTAAAGAGATTTTGGATAAATATTAGAATTGCTTCTAGTATTTTCATGCGAGACTTTGTTGTATTCTTGAGGATTTTTGCCGGTGACATCATTAGTATTAAATAAATCCTTAAAAAAAGTGATATCACGCCTCAAAGTCCGACTTGAGTACTCTAAATATCCGTCTTCATTGTTCTACCCAATTCGAAGCCATATTTTACCAATAAATAACACGTAATAAAACAAGTCAATGGAGCTTTATGTTTCTTTGATACACTTGAGTTGTCTCGAGAAATAGCTAGGTATCTGAATGATGCAGACTTTGAAGCTCTTGTGCTTCTAAGTCATGCTTTCTCTAAATTTCTTGGATAGACAAGCTCTATCAGCTCGCCGAAGGTTGTGCGTGTCGGCTACAATACATATGTGTACGTGACTCTGCTCCAAGACGATTTTTCTGTTAGGTTAATATGGTTGTAGGATTCCCAAAAAATTCTTTGATTTGAATTTTTTAAGAAGGTTACAAGCACTCTCATGTTAAAACTGAGTTATAATCACTTCATTTCGGATCAATAACGAGCTTATGGTGACGTTGGTAGCAGTGGATTTCATTGCCATCAGATAGGAGGAGTCGCCTCCAGTGGAATAGTGAAAATCTGCAAAGAGATAAGACCAAGTTTTGGGATGGAACTCAAATTAACCAGAAGTCCTCGGTGAAAGAAGCTAGCTGCCAGAGGAGGAACTATCTCTGCTGGCTTTAACATAAGAATGAGCAAATCCAGATATGAAAGGTAACAAAATTTCAGGTATTCTCATGTAGTTTTGTTTCCTCCACATCTCTCATAGTACACAAGCCGCTCTCCTGTAATCCCATCACCTTTCAATGATGTAATCCATTTGTATGCCCCTTTCAATTTTACCATCCAGGCAAGAAACACAAAAAAACTAGAGAAGTCTCCTTTGTTTTTCTTAGCATGCCATTGATGCAGTACCGAATATAAGACTTTTCTCATGCTCAAATGATCCAGGACCCAGGCTCCGGTTGTGGTCAGATGAGAGCAATGGAAGAACGAGGACAGAGTTGCAATCGTACATAGGTGTAAGTCCCGATTTTCCTTTCAAGGGCACATAACCCCGATGCTCAATTGGCATCAGTCCTGCATTCCAAGTGCTTCCCCTTTGGGATAGCTCACACTCAATTCGATCATCCCAGTCCGTCCAGTTTCCCCCATTATATCTTGCTGTCTATTTCCCTACTGATTACCAAGGGATGACCTCTCCTCTGAGTTCCCTTAGATCTTGCAGCAAGAATCAACACCAACTGTGAAGCACCTCTCCACTAAGTATTGTTAGATATGATGGCAAAGGAAGAAGCAACAATAAAATCTCTTGCATGATTCGTGATTCGTCGATGTACTTTGCAGAAGCCACAGCTCATCATATGAAACGTCCTAGCATCGTTTTGCATACTAGTAGTATCAGCACTCTGCTGGTTTTCTCTGAATTCCCTCAGCTACAAAAGAGAGATCATTTCCCCTTGAAAAGGCATCTTCAATCCTCAGATATTAATATACAGAATAAACTCTGAGATAAAAATATAGGCAATAAATTCGTCATTACCTCTGTGATGTACACATAAAAAAACACCTCAATGATATAGGTTGATAGTGATTTCACTGGAAATCAAATGGTGCAGTCACACGATATCAATTGGATGTTAGCAATGTGCTTGTTTTAGTCGTACTATGCTAAACTGGAAAGGCTCCTGATTTGATAATGTTTGTTATCGCAAAGCACTGCGAGGGTTCTTCAAGATTTGAAGAGATTGTTTAGCCAAGCTAAAGAGAGAGTCAACTAATCAACGTGACTCCAATATGAATTGCACTCAACAGTTCGCATCATTAGTCCAGGTAGACGCGTTTTGAGTTTCGCCAGTAATTTTCTTCTTCTTCTACCCATTAGCAGTACTTTAACGGAAATTTTGTGTTTTCGTAAAATGCTCTTGCTGCAAAGAAAAAGTAAGCATGCTAGGTCTTTAGGTTGACTCAGATTCCAGAAGGAGAATCACTCTGATAGCCGTCGCCCTAACTGTCTAAACGAGTCATCAACTCTTCCTTTAGTCAGAGGAGGCATGTAATTGAAGTCAGCGATACCCCACATGCTGAAACTGCATATAAGATCAAATTCTCGCGTACATGTCCAGCAATCCGACTAGGAAGGAAGAAAATAGTCGACAGTATCTCTTTTGACTTGCTAGAATATTCAAATCTTGGACTAATTTATATGTTTTCTATCAGACTATGATGTTGTACAACTGATACATGCTAAGCTGCAACAGATTGATACTGTTCCAGGCACGTATCCCACAAGACGCAAGGACTTGTCTCTTTTACCGGGCAATTTAGAACCCATGGTGAAGTTAGCAGCTATGGTGACCAATATTTAAGGCATCTTCAGGCATCTTTTGGAACACAGTCGACTGCCTTGAGAAACAGTTATAGGACCAACTCCAGAAACAATCACGAGCGCCGTTTTTCTCACGAAGCTCGCTGCGCAAAGTTGCTTCGGCTTCACCAACCAGCATATTGGAGGAAGAAACCGGTTGCCTCTTGTGGCTTGATAAGCAAGCAAATAATTCAGTTACACGCGAGCTTAGGAATTGTGGGGGAGAACTCGGGAACACAATTCACCACAAATTAAACCTAATCCAAGATCAATTTTTCCTTCGAAACTAAATCAACTAAAATTCTCTTAACCCTCAGCAACAACTAACAATGTATATCACAATATGCAAATATAATGCCAAAATGATAAGTAGACAAAGCAAATAACGACACCGAGGATTTAATGTAAAAAATCCTATGCGGGAAAAACCACGAACTACCCAAAAACATCCACTAATCACCAAGAATAGTAAGATATACAAAGTATTCTTCTCTAGTCACACACTATAGGCTCAACATCAACATTACAATCATCTTTTCCTCATAGGTAAATAAATAAGTTTGAAGCAAAAAAACCTTAACCGCAACTGAAGAATTTAGAGATAATTCTCGATGAACAAAAACTATCAACTTATAACCCTCGGTCTCACGAATAAAATACTAAAATTTGAGCCAATTCTGTTAATATTTGACTTTCAAATCGGAGCCGTAAAGTTGCAACCCTCTTCCTTTCTTCTCTTATCCCTTCTTTTTGCAGTTTTTTTTTTTTCTCTCCTCTTCACTTTTTGGATGCACACCCACGCATGACCATTCCACTTCTTTTGTTCTTTTATTTTCTTTTTTTTTATTTAATGCTAGTTGGCCCCACATGAAGGTGGACCAGCCAACAAGAATCTTGGCTTCAAAATGGCTCAGGTAGAGTTTGCAGAAACGGCTGGGGGCTGGCGAACAGCAACGTTCTTGTGGATGGTCCGACCTGGCATAGTCAAAGGCTTAGGGTGGATTCGAGCTGTTACCGGATGGGTTCAAAGAGACAATAAGAGAAACTGGCCGTGTAGTAAGATAGGCTCGGCAGGAGGAAGTTTTTGCACACCATGCCAGGGGAGGCTTTTGGACCTATGGCATATGAAATCTAAGAAGCAACGATACTTTTCGAGAGCCTTTGTATGGTATTCAACACGCTCCAACATGCGATTAGTGAGTGTTGAAATATCCAACACATGATCAACTCTCCCCGACACGTTTTGACATGCAAATCTGAAATTTCAACACATAATTCTAATATACACGGATCAATTTTAAAATTTTTCAATACTTAAGAAATCAAATTGTAAATATATTATTCATCCATGAGTAGCGCAATTAGTTGAGATCTCTCCTCCAGTAAAAGAGGTTAAAGGTTCAAAACCCTACGTTGAGTGAGTTGCTGGACTAATTTCTCCCGAAGTATAGTCATTATTAAGCCTCCACCACGAGGCCCATGAGATCTCAAATCAGCGTAAGCCGACAAGGGCAAGTTTTGGCGGATCCTTGATCACCCAAAAAAAAAATTGTAAATATATTACTTAAAATAAAAAAAAAAAAAAAAAGTAGGCTAGCATGGCCATGGTTTCGTTTTTAACTTCATCCATTCCATGCGCTTGATAGGTGAATCCAGTGCTGAGAAGATCTTTTTATCATGTCTACAGAACCAGAGATTCTCGAAGCACCCATTTCTCTTGCTCCTTCTTCTTCCTCTTCGTCCGCTCTTTCAGAATTTCGTGTTTCAAATGCTTCTAAGATAGACTATCTCTATGAAGTCTCTCTTAGCGATGAAACCAAGATCTCAGAAACCCAGCTTCCTCTTATGAACCCCTATTCTGCTTTTGCTAAACCCACCTCATCATTCTCACCTATCCGCTCCATTCGCCAACTCATACACCAAAGCCCAAAGCAAGTAAAAGAGTACGTCCAGTCCTCCAAGTTTGACCAGCATCCCATTCCTGCTACTGAGAAAGAGTATTTTGTTACTCTTCAGATCCCTCCAGAATTTCCCAAACAATGGGTACAACAGGGATATTCTCATGTCCATTATGGAGCTGTCCGACTTGCTCTTACCTTCCATGGTCGTAAAGGCTTGCCCGTGGTGGCAAGAATTGCTTTACTTAATACCAGGTTTTTACAATACCAGCATGCTTGCATTGATGCTGATTCAAACCACTCCGAATCTTGGAACAGTCTTTGTGACTTTGTATCCAAATTTCAACATCGCTCTATCGGACCCCCCACTACTTTCTTTCCCGAAAGTTCAAGTTCAAATCACTCGGAGCCCCCAAACCGCTGAATCAGTAGCTGCAACCTTACATTACGAGATGGTTTATCGAGTGCGTAATCATGCTCTCGACCTCAATTTCAACAATGGGAATGAAGATGCGTTGTTCATCTCCATGCGGAATGACCAGGGCGTCCTGCATCCATGTTCCCCGACAGATTCCAAAGGATACGTTGGCCAAGCTCCTTCCGAAACTTGGATTACCAACTATGAAAAGCTACACCAAAGATAACAAGCCGTTCCGGTCTACGGACTCGAGTTCGTAAGGAAAAAAGATGGAACTGTTTCCATCAAATTTGGCAAAGAAAAAGAAGAAGGTCCTTCTATCTTCCAAACTCTCTTCATGATTGAACCCTGTTCTCTGAACCAGACCCAAAAAAGCATGTCCGACACTTCGATGGTGATGGACATCCTGTTCATTACTATAAAGATAAGCATGGTCATTGTTTTTGGGATCCTTTCTGCCAATGTTCCTACTGTATAAATTCTCCCGACGAGGTAGACCCACATGCAAGATCTCCACCTCGAAAGAAAAAGTCCAAGGATAAGTTGTACCAAAGGTACTTAGACGGAGATTCCTCCGTAGATACTCTTGGTGAATGTGATAAATACCAGTTCACGGTTTCTTATGCACCACCGCCACCACCAGAGTCCAGTACCATAGCTCAAGTCTCACCAGATCCACCAAAATCACCTCCACCTTCTCCTCCCCAGAAAAAACAAGCTCTCTCCCCATTTTATAAGCCAATCCTCAAATGGGCTAAAAACACTCTTACCCCCTCGAAGTCCCGCGAAACACCACTCATTTCTCCCATTGCCATGTTCCAAGATACTGACTTTCCTCCTCTTGTCAAGGAAAGTTCTAAACTCTCGTTCCCTGCTACAGAAGAGTTTATTGATCCACATGGCAAGTACCGCCATGTTCCCAAAATACCTACCCCCACTGATGTGGACGAACATGGAAGACAGAAAAAAACCCCTGCTGCTGAAGCCGTTCTAAACTGGCAATCAGAGACTTTGTTGGCACAAAACAATGCCTTTAAGGCTATTGATTCCAAAATCGGAAATGTGCAATAAGATCTCTGAAGATATGATGAAAGTACCAAGAAGATACTCTCGAATTCCAAAAAAGGCTTCATGCCTTAGAATCGGGACAACGGCTTGGGTACCACTATCTTGAAAGTCCAAAACCGTAGAAATAGACAAACTCAAGAAGCAAATTCAACTTCTTGAAGAAGGAAGGTTTAGACCTTTCGATCCATTGGCACCTCCCGTTCAAACCGGGTATGTATCCCCAACACCTCAAGTATCTGTTTTGCCAATATCCCGAAAGATCCTTCTAGAAGAGAAACAGATTTGCGAAGTCGTCTCAAAGCCTTGAAGAAGGAAAAGGGGAAAGAAAAGACTCCACCTATAGAATCAAGCTCAATTGTTATAAGAGAAAGGCCGACCGGATGATGTTATCAAATCCATTAGAATCCTTTTTGAAGGATTTGTGTAAGCAAGAATCTGATCCAAATACCCAACAAACTGAGCCGATCCTGTTATTCCGAAAAAGCAGATTTTGCTGTTTGAACAAACTTCCTCTACTACATCGACTCAACATCCCTTTCCTCTTTCTCATCGGATCACACAATTGATTCTCCCCTATTGTTCCGCCAACTTCACAAATATTTATGGTGACACTCCTCCAGATCATGACTATGAAATGGAGACAGAGTCAAACTATTCGATCCGACCTTGGACACAAGTAATCCCACCGAAACAATTCAACCAAACATGTATCCATGGCATCCAAACAATTCTTCTCCATAGATGATATTCCCTATTCAAAATGGCCACACTGAGACTTGAAGAATTTCATACTTGGTTGAGTACACACCATCACCAACCATGATATGAATGATGTCCTTTACAATTTTGTTACAAGGTTCACAGGAAGTCTTAAATTTTGGTGGCAATCACTCACAGAACAGGACCAGCTTACGTTCCTGTTATCTCCAAGCTTCTATCATGCTCTTAATTTTCTATACCATGTTTTTGTGGGAACACCTGGAGATCTCAAAGAACTCAAAAGAAGAGAATTCTTCCCAGCTAGATACCTGTCCTACATCGCTTGGGAGAAGCCCGCTGGCCTGCTTTATATTGGTGGAGGCCCCCCTCACCTCTCAAGACGTCTTTTGAGGCTGAGAACCCAAATTGGTATCAGAGCCAGGTCAAGGTGGATCCGGCCAGGGTGTAAGGGTCAGCCAGATACCTGTCCCACATCGCTTGAGAGAAGCCCGCTGGCCTGCTTTATATTGGTGGAGGCCCCCCTCACCTCTCAAGACGTCAAACAAATTGCCAACCCTAGGTGGTAGAGGGGGTCAACCCTTAGCTGAGGCCATAGTGACGTTCACCCAAATCTAGGCAATGCCACGCCCTTGCTTGGGCCTAGCGAGGGTCATCAGCCCTCGCTCAAGGCCAGCGAGATAATGCAAGGCCGCCCCCCACCCCCTTGATTGCCACAAGCTGCACCTCGCCACCGTCGTTGGCCCCCTCAATAGTGGCAGCCGCTTGCCCAACCAAGCAACCGACCCTAGCTTTTTTTTTCCAATTTTTTTAGAATTATTTTAGCTCTTTTAAAAGTTTTATTTACTATTATTAAAGAAAAACTTAATAAAAAATACCACATAGGATAAATTAATTAATTTTAAAATACTACTTCAAAATTTCTTATCAAATAAATTGATGATATTAACGAAAAGACTTGATTGAATCAACTTAATAAATTTTAAGACTCAATTATACTTTCACGATAAATTTTGAAACTTATAATACATATATTCCTAAGTTTAATACTGAAATGTAGATTACCTCTTTTCCTTCTAAATTTTACAAATTATTGTAATGAAATATAATTGAATTTATCAAATTAAAATAATAAATAATATTAACAACTATTAAATTAATATTTTGAATATAAAATAATGATATTTTTTTATTATTTATTTGTTCACTTGTGTATTTATATATAAATATATTTTTTATTATTTATTTATTTACTTGTGTAATTATATATAAAAATATATTTAATATATAATATGTCAAGACTGTCGGAAAATGACCCGTCGGATACCACATAGGATGGAAGTCGACCTAGGAGAGCATTTCCGGAGTACCGATGAAATGCCAACTGCACTTCAGGGACCACAATGTGAACGCGGAGGTGCTCATGCTATGTTTGGAGGGTGGGATTGGAGGGTGATCTAAACCAGAGAGATGGAGCAAGCAGCGAGGAAGACTGAGGGTTGATGGGGGAGGAAGGGAAAGAGATGAGGCTAAGAACCACAGCTTTCAAAGACAGAAGTCGCGCAGAGCATCAAGAAAGGTGCTTGTTCACACACTACAATAGAAGAACTAGAGAATTCGATCTCTGATCTGATGATGATCATGCAGAAATTGAAAAGGCTTGTTGGGATAACTGCTCTTGTTATCTGACACCCTGCAGCTCGCGCCGGGCTCATGAGTACAATGTTTTGTGGGTACCCCAAACCCAATTAAAAAAATGACCACAACGAGTACAGCACTTGCACATCCGAGGAATCCTTCCAACAAATTGAATTAATCGTCGCAAAAAGAACAAACCAATTGAACTCCCTTGGAACAAAGCAGTAGGCAAATTCTGCGCAATAGGAAAATGGAAAGGTGAAAAAACCGAAAGAATTTGAGGAACCGATGTCACAAAAAGTAGGAAGTTACTATATATTACATCATATCTCGGATCTCACTACCAGTAGAGAGTCACTATAGTTATTTTACATTGCCATATCAGACATCGCCATAGACCGCTACTCCCAACTCAGGACACGCAAAAGCCACACAGCAGACGGCACACACAGGCACTCTATATGCATATGTATACACAGCACAGGTCGCAGCGCCGACCGTAGATTCACCACTTCTCAACCGGAGATCTCGATGGCCTTGACCTCGGGCTTCTTCTCCTCCACCTTGGGAACAGTGACAGTCAGCACCCCGTTCTCCATCGAGGCCTTCACCTGATCCATCCTCGCGTTCTCCGGCAGCCTGAACCTCCTCATGAACTTGCCGCTGCTCCTCTCCATCCGGTGCCAGGTGTCGTTCTTGTCCTCCTTCTCCATGTTCCGCTCGCCGCTGATCTGGAGCACCCGATCCTCCTCGATCTCCACCTTGACCTCCTCCTTCTTGAGCCCGGGGAGATCCGCCCGGAACACGTGCGCCTCCGGGGTCTCCTTCCAGTCGATCCTCGTGTTCACGAAGGCGGCGTTCTCGCGGAACGTCTGGGGGAAGTTAGCGGTGGTGAGGGAGGAGGAAGGGAAGGGAAAGTCCCTGAAGGGGTCCCAGACGTCGAGGGAGAACGGGTCGAAGACGTTGCTGCGGCGGCCGCCGAACCAGCTCGGGATGAGCGACATGGCTGTCGGGGACGATCACCGGCGAACGCGCGAGACTGAAGCCGAGAAAGTTCTGGAGAGAATGCTTGCACTACTCTAGAACTGCTATCGTCAGACGATGTGGATTGGGAAAGGAGAAGTCGAGGGTTAAATAGGAAAGACAGGAGCATTCTCGCACCTTCGCGGTCTTTCCTGTCTCGACCGTAAATAGCGAACCCGGTCGGATCGATCTGGAAACTGCGGACCGGGCCTCGTCCAGGAATTCGTCGGTCAATTGAAATGGGCCGGACCACGATTGGTCATGTCCGCCGCATCGTCGACAGAACGAATCCTCTTTCACCATGGTCCTTGTTTTCCCCCATTTTTTTATTAATAAGAATTCATCCAATCGGTTTTTTCCGAATTAATTGATTCTACGATAAATCTCGGCTCATGTTTATCGTCCGACCAATTCAATTAGGCGATTAAAGGAATTTTTCCAAAAGAAAAAGATAATCATTCTGCTAACAGGAGTAATGCTAGTGGGCCAATGACAGTATAGTAATGGGCTTTTTAATCCCTGTTGTGAGAGGCCATTTTCTACTAAATCGTGATGCTAATTTCCTGTTCGAATTATCCTTTTATTAATCTGAAACAGCTGCTAGCGATTATTTTTCTTAGATTTTAACCAAACCTCAGTTTTCCCATTGCACCATCGTGGCAACTCATTTTCATTGATAATTTCTATTGGTTATCGTTACTTCTTTCCATGCCATGCATATGGGAGGGGTGGTTTTGGTGTCAATCACGCCATTATCTATCAACTTTGGTGACGGTAGCACGTGATATAACAAGTCCATCCAAAGTAAAAAAATATTAGATTCATAACACATAAATAATAATGATTGGGCAATTTTACCACACTATCACAATCTCGTACTATGATTGTTACATAAGATGATTTCTCCTGTGTTCTATTATCACTTTCTCACGTTTCTTTCCTCACTTTCACACGCTCATTGCGCAACTATCCTCCTAAATCCCTAATCATGTGAGTGGACAAAATATGAATGCACAAGCAATCAAGAGGAAAAATCACCAAATTAAAGGTGTTCTAAACATTTTATCCTCTCAAGATATGAACGACTTGTCTCACACGATTAATACATGAAAAATGAGCATTAGTCAAGTCATATATTTGAAATTGAATACAATATATATTATTTAAAAAATTATACAAAGCACGAAAAAATTTAAGGATGATAACACAAATTATCCTTAAACTTTGATCCAATGTGTAATGTGGTATTGGACTAAATTATACATATACAAAAAATTTATGAACCATATTAAATAAATTGAAACTTCGAGAATTACATTACATATTGAGCTAAAGTTGATTGATCATATTGAATAAATTAAAAACTTATAAACCGCACCGCACATTGGGCTACAGCTCAATGATTGTTTATGTTATTTTCCTAATATTAAAGTGTTCTTTTTTGTCCTTTCAGTAAATAGAAATTATGAATTTTTTTATGTCCATTGAATAGTTACGATACTTTCGACCCAAAAAAAATAAAACAGTCTCAGTACTTTATTCTGGCCGGAAAGTTGTTTTTTTTTTTTTTTTTTTTTTTTTTCAGATTTAGCCGTAAAAGACAAATTGATATGTCCCTGTTTTCCTCTCTCTCTCTCTCTCTCTCTCTCTCTCTCGATTTTCCTAAATATATTGGTCATCACAATGACATGACATAAGTGGATGCCGTCGGAAAAATGATAATCAAGGCGAATCACGTAAAACGAAGAAAATACACGCCGAGACATTCTCCTCGAAAGAGTTTGCTTTTTTAAGTAATTAAATTAAAAAGGATTAACTTTGAATGTGTTCATTATCTGTGTTAGATAAGATCATTACTTTAAAATTGAGAATTATAAAATATGCTTAACAATATGCCTAGAGACAATTATCGAAAAGGTCATGTTTTGTATATGTACACGTGACAAAAAATAAATTACTTTAATGAGCAAATTCCGACTTCATGATATATGCTTTATTAATTTTGCAAATGAATTAAAGTGCAAGTCAAAACGCCATTGGATTGAATGGAGGATGAGTACTAATTAGAATAAAAGATTGCTGGTAATGAATATGTTCTTATTTATAAAAATCACATACTTGTACTAAAATTGCCATCGCTATCAATTCAAAAGATCTTAGCTTATGAGACTAATGACGACAACGGTGACACATTGATGTGACACTTTTTATCATTAGAAATTCTAAAGCATGATAACTTATTTTAAAGTAAAAGAAATTATTTTCATTAAGAAAAATGGCTAAACAATCTTCTTTCCCATCCATGGATATATAATTTGAAGAGACACTAAACTTATATCATGATCCGATGAGGGCAAGAAATAATTATTACGGTAAGAGAGTTTAAATAAGATGCAACTCCTAATAGGTTTTTAGAATGGTTAAAAGGATACAAATAAATCAAGTCACGTGTTGAATAGAGAGAGTAATGCCGGCAATACTAATAAGTATGTTAATTTCTTGAGTAGGGGAATTTTATGACATTTGAAGTCTCGCGTTAGAAGGAAAAAGTCATTTTAAGTGATTCATAAGCCGATATCCACCTTTAAAATAATCATCACTTTTTGCAACCGCTCGAATCGAATTACTCTTTTTGAAGTTTGGCCCACGTGGAACAAGCCGAATCGTGATGTTAGGTCTCTTGCCGGCACAAAGATGCCGATAGTGATCATTCGAGGGCAGATCATGGATGATGATCCGATGGTCTCAATTATTGTACTCCTTTGCATAATTGACCCTATCATGAATCGTGCACCAATAATATCTTTACACAAGAGTTATATCTTGCTGTTCACATTCTGTACATGTCCGAATCAACAAAGACAAATGAGGACGACGATACCTCTTTATTATCCTTTTTTTTTCTCTCGGGTACCTCCAAAAGAGAAGGATCATTTTTTCTTCTGTCATCTCGTCTTTTTCTTTATCTTTTGGAATCAAAAGCAAATGCTTTTGCCTCCTAACTACAGGTTTTTTCTTTCTCCAATTGCGAACGTGCCACGCTCCTGCAGATTCAACTTTTTTTTTTTTTGCTATACTTCTACTCTAATTTTGCTTTGAATGACGCGACAATAGTATTCATTTCAACATTTTATCGAAAAGGCACCATGTCTTAAAGAGTGCTCGTTGACCGTTAGCTTGAGAATCAGCTCCGATCATGGTAGCTTAGCGACGAAAACTATAATCATCAAGCCCGATCTAGGTAGATCGAGCTCTCAAAATGACTATTCTAAATAACTGTATAAAATAAAGATGATTTGAAAGAGATTTTAACCTATAATAATATTGCAAGACTTGACCTATCTGATATGGATCTTGGTTCCTCCTCATTCAAAGCATTGCAGGCAATACTCCCTCTATTCAGCATGTTACTTGGTCTTTTCTTGCCCCTCGCCATTCTAGAAGTATGTTAGAAATCACATATTGTTCGAGCCATCTCGCTCTCTAGTAATCACCTTCCACCCACTTCATATCAGATGTGAGTCTAATCTTTCCACAATCCATGCATTTTCTAGGGGTGGTCGGTGATCTTGCCCTAATGCAATTTGTAACCACCTAGTCCATTCTATGTGGTCAAGCCCCTAAAATAAATTTTCCTAAACGATCACGTGAGATGGTGACGAGACACGGATCTTACTTGTGGATAGCATCATAAGGCTTCATCCATTCAATGTGGGATTTAAAGTTTCACAAAAACAGCTATTGTTGCAAAGTTTGAAGTCAGTAGTACACTCTTGAGACGATAGCACACACCAACAGGCTACCGTAAAGTGCTTGTCTTTTCCCGAAATCTCAACTTTTGAAAATTCTCTAAATCAAGGTTTCAGAGCACTAATTATGGCTCAGATAGACATTTAATAACTGTTGTGGTACTCCTATGCTAACCTCTAACTCCTAAAGGAGGGAGAAAATAGTGGGTACGTCTTATGCTCTAGCGTGTCAAACAAGAAGGCGCTCAGAGGACGACACGTGTCCTCGTGTCAGGCGCCATTTTGAAAAAATTTCGGACGGGAGACTGGGGTAGTTGTGATTGAACCTTCCCTTTGTGTCCGCGACAACTCAATATTGCAGCAATGGTGATGATTCAAGCGTGATGGAGGTGGCGGCTTAGACGCGGTGGCGATGCAATTTCAGGAGGGTGTATAGAGAGAGGGCAGAGGAGGATGAGGATGTGGGCTGCGTGAGAGAGAGGGAAGAGAGAGAAAGGAGAGAGGTTTTTCTTATTCCAAAAAATCAAAAGATGTGTATTGGAAATCTTAAGACTCGTCATAAATATAAAATTGCTTCTAAAAGCTTATATTAATCCACTTCCAAAATTTGTCAAATTAATGCAATCGAGTTCTTCAAGTAACTCAATTTAACTTGGTTAACGGAAAATGCTAGTATAGTCTACCAGATCCAGGTGGAGAGCAAAGGTCTTGAGCAATCTTTTAATGTTTCCTCTCTCCTATATGGTAATAACATGACTAAAACATGAAATATAAGACTATAAAGATGTCGTTTTGGTGGGCTCCCAATGGTGGTGGGGTGATGGTAGCAACAAGGCTTGCAGCCCTCAATCGCCTAGCATCTAACCCCCATTTTTTAATTTTGCTTATTTTTTAATTTGATATAAATCAGATTTGTACCAAAAAAGAAAATAATAAAAAAGAACCATTGTTGGCATTTTTTCTTAGCTAAGTTGAAACGGAATTAATGAAATGACTTGATTACATCAATTTAACAAGTTTTAGGACTTAATTATATTTTTTGCAAATTTTAAATCTCAAGTGCACTTTTGTGACAAGTTTTGAGATATTAAGTGTATTTATTCCAAAATTGAACTGGGGTTACCTAGATGTAAAATTTCTTTAGAAATTCCACCAATTAGAGGTCATGATTGAGTGGGTCGAAATAGGCTAGGCCAGAAGATTGGGCCTAAACTAGACTACAAATCTTTAAACTCTAGACCCCCTCGACCCCCGTCAGGTCATTATCCAAACTTGTACAAAAAATCTTTGAGCCTTAATGACTGGATTCGGACATAGACAAGCCTATGGGCAGTGAGATCAATGATCAGGTTTACCACCAATTAGAGATGATAAGAGAAATTTTTCTCAAATTAGAAATGGAGGAAAATACAACCTTTCTATTTGCCAAAAGACCTTATTTGTGATCTCAATGAGAGGTTTCCTGATGGACCAAGTGAAAAGTGCACCCAATGTATTGATAAACCCTCGCGAACTCCACCTAATGACAAATTCTGGTGCACCTAATTTGTTCTTTTTAATTTTCAGGACTTGCACAGTACACTATTAGAGTTGCTTTTTTATTTTGTTATTGTTTGTTTTGAAGGCTGAAAACAATCTACTTAGTAAGTTTCAGATATTTATTCTTCGATAATGGAAATGAAAAAGATATTTTTTAATTCGAAAATATGTCGATGTTTTTTTTATATTTTTGAAAAGCGTCAAATGTTTTTCTCGAACTAACACCCGAATTATAAGGGCCGCTAAATTTGCAAAACAATAATAGCATGCAGCCCTCCCAAATGTTAGGGAAGGTGTATTTACCCGCGTTTAAAAATGAAAGGGAGAAAGTACCAAGGAAAAAAAGAACTATCTGAATTAAAAACACTTTTTTGCCACCGACCAAGTTAAGGGGGAAAAAGGTAAATAATAATTAACTTATACAAATAAAATACCAATATCATGTGACGAGGTCAACTTTTTATGTGAATCTGTGGATGAATCATTCATTAGCAAATAATAAAACTCGGGTGCTACTTTGATCCGCCGTGTAATGATGACATGCTCGTGCTCGAGCCCCCTTTCCCCCCATTGCCCTCCCCTTTTTGAGGCTTTTCAAACACTGAAAGTGAAGATCGGTAGCTTTTTTATGTCATGATGTACTCGTGGGCGCGTTTCAAAAGCTTGCATCTTTTTATATTTCCTTTTTAATCTTTTTCATAGGATTCATGGCATTCCCTCAAAGAGTCTTCAGACATTTATTCTGTGGGGGAAGCTCTTGGGTTATTTTATGAGGCTATTATGACACTTTGGACTAGATTACACGATGTTTGGTAGAGATGATTGCTGGAAATGATTGTAGACAACGATTTCTTATATGAATAGTTGGCAAGGGAAAGAAGGGGTTAGAAGAGATCGGCAAGGATCTATGTAAGTATGTCGTATTTGAATTCCTTTTCATGTTACATGCGATATCCGACCTTTTTATATCGATTATCTCCACGATTGCACGCAAACCGTCATATCCATATTCATCAGCTTAAACTCCATCCATGTTTAGTATGGCCTTGAGCAAGGGATGTTGTGATTTGAACGTGTGATCTTGCCTTCCTATTTTCAATTCAATTTAGGTCGCCACTTTCGAAACACATTTTGCATGCTTCTACTTTTCACTAGTCTAAAAGAGGAAATTAACACCTTATAGGCCTAGCAAAGGGCTATTAATCCAAAAGAAAATGGGTGTGCTCTTTTCAGAACTCACTTTAGACTCTTTTATCTGCTTTAATTTCATATAATTTGTGCCCATGGAATCCGATGTCCATTAGTGAAATTTTCATAAGCTAGATCATATGATTAGGCTTTCCCTATTTCATCAAGTCAATAATTGGACTAAAGACCCTGCCAAAAAGCAAATAGTTGACCGTGCATTCGCAAATTATTGAGCCTACCGCAACACAACATTCACAAAAGAGACAAGTTGGCACACTAAAAACTGCCTACCATCCGAATAAACTTTAACCTTTTTTGCTTAATATAAATTCATTTCGCATTTTGATTTTTCAACCTCAAACATCTAATAAATTTATAATATGATATGAATTTTGTACACATGGATTTTAATATATATTTTTATATATTATAAAAAAAAATTGATCCTACAAATAATGATTCCAAATTATTCAATTGACCCGTCGAAGAAGCATGTCTTGCTCATGCTATTTTTTTTTTTTTGTGACCCAGGAGACCCGCACACCATATCAACACTGATAGCTTGAAAAGCCCGAGGTAAGGGAGGGTAAACCCTAGAGGCAACGCGTACTAGCTACCATACACATGCCACCGGATAAGTCACCCTGCGACGCCCGGGAATCGAACTCCTCCCCTTGCATTAGGGGGAGAAGCTCACCGCCAACAGCGCCACCCAAGTGGGTGGTTTGCTCATCCTATTTGTCATGAACAGACTCAATAAAAAAATCATCTACTCATTTCATGGAACTAACTCACAATTTTAAAAGATCATGTCATTTTTTAAAGTAAGTACACAAAAAAAATTCGTTCACGATAATATTTAAATTTTTATATTGATATCTATAATAACCATAATATATGTTTTATTAATTAATCATGCGATGCTTCATGTTTCGCGGAAAAAGAGAGAGGCAGACAACTAAAAAAGACAAAAGGATCACCTGATAACGCTGGGCTACATAATTACATTATTCTTTTATCTCACAAACTCAGCAGCTCAACTCCCCCATCATCACCACACGGACCAAATTGGGCAAGAAAGTCACATGAAATCTCCTCCCTCAAGTGGGGCCCCCATCCCACCAGCGTCACGACCACCACCACCTCAGCCCTCATCAAATCAAAAGAACCTTGGACCCCACCACCGCATTATTAAAATTACTGAGAAAACCTTTTCACGTCAAAGTCTTTCTTGATAACACCCCGCCCCATCCCATCCCATAAAAAGAACGCTGCAAATTAGGTTGGCTACGTGGGCCCCCCGAAACATACTCCCCCGCGCCTCCATGATGTGACGTTCTGATATGATATTAATTCTGATCTTTTTCCTTCTTTTTTAACTTTTCGATTGGATCTTGAATATTCCTAAAATACCCTTGGGTTTAATTAAATAAAGGTTTGCACCCATTGAATCTAAAAAAATCTTATCTTTTATCACAAGGAACCTTTAAAGCATGTCTACAGAGATATATTTACCTAAAATTTTCCTTACATTGATGCGTTACCCAACATTAACATTTTGTTATGTGATTTTTCAGCTAAAATAACGTCATTATCATGTGAGTACTGGATGAATACTATTTGTTTTCTGATGTTTATATAGACATACTTTTAATAATTTTTATTGACAAAACTTTGATAGAAGGTAATATGCGTTACGTAAGTGTAAGTTTGGAACTTTTAGTGTTATAGAAAAAGTTTAAGCTAAATGTATCATGGTGGATATAATTTAGAGTTTTTTTTTATATATTTTTTGCCCTTTAAATAAACTCAACTTATGCACTCCTTGTTTATGGAAAAATCTTATGTGTGAATACAAACTTGTGCGTGACAAGCTAATTGCTGTTTTTTAAATTTTTATTTAAATACAAAAAAAGTATGGTAGTGATTTATTTATTCATGTACCCGTCATCGATTTCACAAAATTCCTTTGTGTACGAAACAAGCTATGCCGGCACAAAAGAATAAAAACAAATCATGATATAAGTTTATTTTTTGAGAATGCTATACACGAGTATTGCATATAATGCCAACTTACAAATTTGGTGTCTATCCTCACGTCGCCACCTCCATAAGTTAGTGGAGCAGTCGATAGGCGATATCAACTTTTCACCATTTCGTGGCAATACACTAATGCGAAAAAAATCGTTTTAGAGTTTGGAAAAAGAAAAAGAAAATCGAGCGAGCTAAAAATGACTACTCATGTCGGGAGAAAATAGGACAAAATATCAGGCATTCTCACCTCACCAGAAAGGAAGGAAAATAATTATTATCGACCTCTATTGAGTTGCCATCCATTTCACTCATTTTATTTTGCTAATCATCATTGTTTTTTTTTGGGTTCACGCGTGCGTTTGCCTCTGATTCTTCCTAAAGAAGAAATTGTCACGGGCGCTAAAATATTTTCGTAGCGAGCGATTCACGACTGAAAAATAGGGCGAAACAAAACAAAACTTTTTTTTTCTTTTTTTTCCCCTTTTTTTGGGGGTCGAATAAGAACAAAACAAAGGTACAGAGGGTTCAGTCTCGGCTGAAAGAGCTCCGCCACACGAGCACACGGGAGCTCTCTCTCTCTCTTTCTCGCACAATCGCGCCCGAAAAGGCAGTGCGCCTGTGTGAACTTTTTCTAGGTCATTTTTGACATTCCATCGGGATCCTGCTTTGGAGTTTGGGAGGGCAGAAAAGGCGAGGCGATTCCGAGGACTGCTGCTGCTGCTGCTGCTGCTTGCTGCTGCCCCCCTGTTCTGAACGCCCCATCCCCCTCTCTCTCTCTCTCTTTCGCTTCTGGTTGTCTGCGAGCTTAGCAGTTGGCGCGGTTGTTCGGCCACCGACACGCCCCGCTCCGTCTCCGGGACGGCGTGGCCGTCGCTAACGGCGGCATTCGGCACCGGGAGCTCCGAATCTCTGACGGGCAGGTGCTGCTTCGCTTTCTCGAGCAAGGAATGTCGAGTTTAGCTTCCATTCGTTTCCTGGGACACGGTACTTTCTCTCTTTTCTTCCTCTTCTTACCGTGGAATGCATTTTCAGTCATCCGCAAATGCCTCTTTGTCTCGTGATCTTTGGAGCTGTGTGCGGTCCTGTCAGTGCATACTACTTGCCCTTTTTTTTTTTTTCCTTCCTTCCTTCCTTCCTTTCTTTCTTTCCCTTTTTCTTGAATTTCCGATAAAACCACACTCTGCTTCGGGACTCGAGATTGAGAATTTCTGCAGGGCACTTCGTTGTTTCGCCTTATCTGCTTTCTCTAGCTTCTCTTGTTCTTTTCACAATGACTTCGAATTTCGAAATGGGTCATTTTTGTTTTCGATGGGTGTGGATCTTGTCCTTTTTCTACCATCCTCCTCCGTGCTTCGATTGCGACGGCTCGTTTCCTCCTTATCTCAAGCTCTTCAAGTGTCGGTGTTCTTGGTCCACCCGATTTCTGCTCATGCTGTTCCAACTTGGCTCATTGGTTGCATTTTCTTGTATATGCTCTGTCGCTAATTGTCATCTTGCGCCTATCCCGTTCGTCTCCCCATACCGACGTCTGATTGAGACTTCCAGTCTCCATGTCCACGATTGCGAGGTCGGGTATAGTGTGTGCAAGTGATGATTTGATATATAAATGAAGCAGAGAGAAAGTCATGGTGATTCCTTGAGTTCTGGTGCTCGATGATGCCTTTATCTGTGATTATGGTTGTTTCGCGAATGTCGTCGAAAGTCGAGGTTTAGATATTTGCAGTCTCCGGGCGGTGTTCTGTTGTGTGACAAACCATTTAAG
This sequence comes from Eucalyptus polyanthemos subsp. polyanthemos, assembly GCA_017140185.1. Lineage (NCBI taxonomy): Eukaryota > Viridiplantae > Streptophyta > Magnoliopsida > Myrtales > Myrtaceae > Eucalyptus > Eucalyptus polyanthemos. Next base: position 30,042,501 of record CM029466.1, on the reverse strand, counting down.
GTACGGAGTGTCTAACGTCGTGGATTTTGTTTGAAGAACAAGCGCCACTTTAGGATTTGCAATCTGATTTTCAAATAATTAAGAAAGTCATAACAGACTGAGGAATTCGATCTCCAAAAGAGATGCCTATTTTCTGCAATTTATTCTGCGTACCCTCTGTCAAGCTGTCCAGTTTCTCCTAGTCAAAATCTGTTTATGAGTAGGCTGAAATCGATGAAGCAACTTTGGGTTGAGCGAAAATTGGCAAAGTCTCTATTTCCACCCCAATATATTGGGAAGTTTGGTCAAAGTTGGAGATAGAAAATTCGGTCAGTCTGGAGGAATTAACTAGCTATGCACCAGCGCATCTCCTTGTGGTTCCGAGGAAAAAGTTCCTGAACTATTCTTATTTGGAATTCATTGCATGCTTGTACTTGCATCTACTTTGTTTGTGGAATGGCTGCTCCGTTGCCTTAATAATGTCTGGATATGCCCCTTATCTCTCCCTCGAACACTTGTTTGTTATCTTGTCAGATATCTTCTTTGCCACTTTCAGTTGTTTGTTTCATGCATGGAATGCCATATCTTTTACGAAACAATAAACTTGCATAGCCATGCGCCTTGTCTCACATAATATGCTAGATGCTGATCTGTTCTATTACTGTTATCATTTATCAGATTGTAGACTCCCAGTTTACTGAGTTTAATCTACCTATGGTTTGCAGTTAATGTCACCAGAGACATTTGTGAGTTAAGTTGTTCTGGGCATTGAGGTTTAAATGATTGAAAAATACAGTGGTGGCTTGGTGAAAGGGATAGGTAGCATGCGACTGAGGCGCTAAAATATCATGCCGTCTTAGATAAGTAAATCCTTAAAAGTATGGAATGCTTAGAGCTCAACAAGAGTTTAGGAGTTGAGAAAGCACCCAAGAAAGAAAATGGGAAGACTCATGCTTATCGCGGTATGAACCTGCACCAAAGGTTCCAAGTAGATGCTAATTTGTCATATGCTGATTTCGATCATGAAATCACGAATGCTGTAGAAGATGAACCAACTTATCCTTTGGAGGATAAACAGAATGCCAGAACCGGAAGAAATACAACCGAGGATGATGAGCTGGTTAAGTACATGTCGAAGTTGCCAGCTTTTCTTGAGAGGGGGAAAAATGTCCCGGAGAAAGCTTTTAGTGTTGGAGTTCTTGACTGGCGACGTCTTGAAAAATGGCAGCATAGCCACAAACAGACTACGCCCAGAAATGGCAGGTATTCCACCTCTAGTAGCAGCACCTCCTCTTTGTTCTCAGTGGAGGGATCATCCAGCCATTCCAGCAGAGGTCGTAGTTGCTCCCCTATACACCAGAGAATACCCCACTCCACACTTCAATCTCAGCTGCTATCTTCTCCCAAAGATATGGATGTGCAATCTGGGAGGCCTTCAAGAGAGAATCTCAGTAAGTGTAAAGATCTGAAAGATGTCCAGGAGAACGAGTGCCAGCAGGTGCAGCATGAAGTCAACAGAACAGTTCAGATCCATTTAGGGGAAAAGATGAAGGATAAAAAGGGCAGGCTGGAGCCTGAGCCCATTCAGAAAGCTGAAACTCTGCCATGCTTCAAAAGCGCTGAGGTGGGATCTTGTTCCACTGAGAAGGCAGAAGTTAAAGAATGTGATTTTGTGAAGAGATTTGAGAAGACCCAAGAGTCGAACTCTGGTGTCTTTGAGCCAGAATTAACAGAAAGACCCAATAGAGTGGTTCTCCTTGTGCCCAAAGATGTGCCAAATCGTGCTAATTCTGAAGTATCCAAGCCTGTGAAGTCAAGAACACACTCCGACAAGAAATTATCAGAGGTAAGTAGAAGAGGTATTCTGGAAAGATCCAGGGAAACTCATCATGCAAGACTCCGTTCGGACGTGCAACATTCTTGCACTTGTGCCTCACCTCTTGAATTTGACTGTAACACCCAATTACGAATGAAAAGGCCTAGCTCCATGGATGCAGGCAGTTCAAAGTTTCCGCCGGATGTGTCTCATCAGACTGAACAGTCAGCTGGAGTTTCTTGTACATCTAGAGTAGGAAATTCAGAGAAGAAAATTCCAAGTATCATGCCTATGCTTCCAGATGCATTGAGGGGATCAGAACCAAAAGTAGGCAATGTGACAACTGAGAAGGTAAGAAGCACTTCACCTTTTCGTCGATTGAGCATTGGTATGGGCAAAATAGTGAAAAATTCCGGGTCAAAAGAGGGTTTGACCTCAAGGAAATTGGATGCCAAACATGCTTCTGCCAAATCCATACCAGAAAATGCTGAATTCTCTGCTTGCTCAGACAATTCACACACTGACAGGTCTAATTCTGCTGGAAGATCCAGGTCCAGCCCTTTGAGAAGGTTGCTGGACCCAATACTGAAACCAAAGTCGTCAATTATCCATCACTGCAGTGATCCATTGCAGGAACATTCAGTTTCTAAGGATAAATTCACATCATTAAATGGTCAATCAGATTCTCTGACTGGACAACCAGCAAAATTGAAGTTGGATTTGTCTAGTTGCAAAACAATTGATGTCCGTAACTCCCATTCAAACAAGAGGCAAGGATCATTGCCAGTGCAAGCTCTTCTCCGGGTTGCATATAAAAATGGCCTTCCTTTACTCTCATTTGCTGTCAACAATGACAGTGATATTCTTGCAGCCACAATGAAGGAATGCAGTTCCCTGCAAGCTGATAAATCCAGCTGGATGTATACGTTTTTCACAATTCGTGAAGCCAGAAAAAAGAGTGGGACTTGGATTAGTCAAGGAAATAAGGGCAAAGGTCAGGGTTACATTCCTAATGTCGTTGCTCAGATGAAGGTTTCTGGGTTCTGCTTCTTAAAGTCAAGATCAGGCATTTCTACAGATCGGTATGGATCTCTGGAGTATGTATTGCTTGCTGTGGACACTAGACAGCAAGATCAACAAACAACGGAATTCCAACCGAAGGATGAGCTTGCAGCTATTGTTGCACAGATCCCATGGCCTATGAAAAAAGGTTCAGCCCACGATGGGCCTGAAAATAATACCCGTGATGGCTTGTCAGAGCTCGAATCAATGGTTTCCTTCAAGAATCGGCTATCTAACTCTACTAACGGAGAAAATCCAGACGATCAGAATCCCCTCATGAATGAAGTGCCTATGGGCGCAACGGTGATACTTCCAAGCGGTGTCCATAGTCTACCAAGTAATGGAGGACCTTCATCACTCATTGAAAGGTGGAAGTCAGGTGGCTCTTGTGATTGTGGAGGTTGGGACATGGGTTGTGAACTTAAGATATTGGGCACTCATGGTCATCTTTGCAAGAACTCGAGTTCATCAAACTCATCTGACCAATTTGCCCTTTTCTCTCAGTCTCAGGTACTCTTTCTGTATAGGCGTTTGCTGATCATATTCATCCGTCTTGCTTGTAAAATCAAATTATTGACTTTGCTTCATGATCAATCCTTATTTGCAGGTGGATACACAGGAAAACCAGCCTGCCTTTATTTTGGCTCCGTTCAAGGATAACATATTCTCAGTCGAGTTTAGTTCGTCTCTCTCGGTGTTACAAGCTTTCTCCATATGCATTGCGGTCTTAGACAGTAGAAAACTGATCGAGCGCTCAGAAATGCATAATGCAGCCGAAGAAAAGCCGCTTGGCAAAACTATGTCGACCTGGGAGGACGGCACTCGGCCTCCTAATCACATCGTACGAGACGCTTCCGCAAAGTATGTCACTTATCCTCCTCTTTCTCCTGCCGGGAGAGTTTAGCGCGATCCTCGGAGACGATGTCGCAGCTACAGAATATACGGGAGTATAGTTGGCCTTCTAAGCCTGGTCGGGACTTCTTTATATAGGCAAAAACCTTAAGCAAAGATAAATCCTGGAGATGTTTGTTTCAGGGACAATAACAGGGACCTTCTTCGAAGAATTCTTCTCTCGCCTTGTTCTAGCAATAGTATCGATGTCATCTGTAGTCATAGAACTGTTCCTATTTTACTTCACTCCATAACGTAAGTGTGCATATTTCCTAGTGAATCTCTTCGCTACATCGGCATACTTTGGGGGTCTGTCCGCTGGTCTCTACGGTTGAAAGATGATATGAAAATGTGCGGTGTCTCGACAGTCAGGATGGCGGGTGCTTTCGAATCTCACATCGATTGTATGTTTGACAAATAATTCTCGTGAATAAGTATGTGGTAAACTGAAATAGCTTACCCTTGACGAAGACACTTAAATTTTTTTTTGTTGCCTTCCTAATTGGGGGTGAGCATTTTATTCAAGGTAGATTTTGGAATCGAACCGGATCAATCCTATTTGATCAATTTTGGTCCGGTTCAAGGTCCCGACAGGGTTGGTTTAGGTTTCAGATTTTAAAATCCGGAACCTGACTTTTAAGCGGCTGGACCCTAATTCTTAATTCTCCCGAAAGTCAGCTGATCTCAACATCCGTTCCCACTTCGAATATATTAAGGTTTGGATTAACAAAAACTAATGTGCGGTGCACAGCTCTCGCGGTCTCGCTCGTGGCGGGCGGCCCACCAAACACATCAGAACCCAAAAAAATGCGAGCGATCCGACCCCACGCGAGGGGCCCACTCGGAACTTTCGAGGGGGCTTACGATTCCCCGAGGAAGATGCGCGAAACAACCCGGCCGAAACAGACGGCATCCAATCTCGCGGCTGATAAACGGCGACGTCAAGTGCCGATCGGGGGGGTCGCGAAGCATCGGATGATCGCCCCTCGCGCGTCGTCGTCGTCGTCGTCTTGAGAAGTCAAGCCGCATCGTGAAAATGATAATAACTGCTCCCTCTTTCTCTCTCTTCCTCTCGCTTTCTTCTCCCCGTCGCGTCATCTTCGTCCGGCGACGTTTTCAGCTCTTTTCAAAAGCAGCTTTCCGCGCAACCGAAAGCAGAAAAAAAAAATATCGCTCTCTAGAATCTCCTCCGCCCTTCCGGTCAAACCCCCTGCCGCCCCCCCACACTTCCCTCTCGGCCGGCGCTTCCCTTCGATCGCGAATCCGGGGTTTTTGATCGGAAACTGAAGGCGTCCGGGCGGCTCCGACTCGATCCTCGATCGCGATCCGCCGGTCTGCGATGTCCCGGCGGTTTCCGAGAGCGCTCGGGGATCTCGACGACGGATCGAGGTTTTGACGATGATCGATGTCGAGCTCTAGCCTCGCCGCCGCTGAAGAATGCCGCTCTATGTGCGCCGCGGGGCTTCTAAGGTACCTGCCTGGCTTCTCGATTTTCGGTTCCCGTAGGATACGCTTTTCCCTTAGGTCTGCTCCGTGGTTTTGAGCGTTCTTCGTTTTCTCGGCGTGAAGTTGTGGAGGAAGATTTGCGCGGAGGTGACGGTAGAGATTCCGCTGCTTGCCGAGAGCTGGACGTACCTTCTTGGTGGAGTTGTTTTCCAGGTTTTGCCTCCTGTCCTTTGTCCTGAGAGAGTCGTGGTTATGTCTTGTTCGAAAATCAACGTCGACTTAAGTGCGACATACTGATAAATGAGGTTCGAATAAATGATGGTTTGATGGTTTTGCTTTTGCTCCTTCCTTTGATTATTCGACTGCTGCTTTGCGGGTGTTTTGTGCTGCTATGCTTATTTACTAAATTAAAGCTTGATAGGTCTGTGCTTACAGGTTCAAACAGTTATTTGGTTTTAGGTGATCAGGAAAATGAAAAGTTTTTGGTAATTCGTTGTGATGCACCCGATTGTATATATCAATATCAGCCAAATTTGTTCGTTCGTGTCTTAAGATATGAGTCACCGGCATCCACTGTCGATATCTCTGTTCTCCAGTCCACTGTATTTTGGTGATTTGTCGGTTCTGGTATGCTTGGAAAGTGATGGACTAAAATGAAGCGTAAGGGGTATGACTCTTTAATAGCTGCTTTGGTAATATTTCTACGTCCTCTGCTATTCATTTGGGAAACTATATTTCTTTGATTGTTTCACGAAAGTATTTTTATGTATGGAATAAGAGAGTGTCTTAAGTGACTGTATGCACTTGTATCTTTTTCTTTAAAAAATGGTTTTTTGGGAATCGCATGAATGATGCTGGATTGTTGTGCCATGATTGACAGTACATTCATGGATTGGCTGCCAGAGGGGTCCACTACTTGCATCGTCCAGGCCCAATACTCCAGGACATTGGTTTTCTTCTTATTCCTGTAAGCATACTTTTTCCATTCGGATCTAGACTGCAGTCTTTGGAAAAAGTTGATTTGTTCTGATTGTTTCTCATTTCATGATATTGTAGGAACTTGGTCGAGAAAAAGGTTCTATCAGTGAGGCTTTGTTTGCCTCCGTCTTCTGTTCGTTTGCTTTGGTGAGATTTTAAAGTTTTTTAAGCTTGGAGAAATCATATCTCCTGATTGCAGTTCTATCATTCCATATCATCTAGAAGTTAGAAATAAGTTCCCCTCTCTTTTGGTGATCAGAAAACTATCGTAATCCTACTTTAGATATACTTTCACAAGTGCATACTATGATTTGACACGGTGATCCTGTTATAGGTGGCATCTGCGTGGCTTTTCAATTAACCCAAGAAGTTATTGTGCAGCTGGGCTTTTACAAACTTAATTTAGACGGATGTTCATTTTTCCTTGAATCAAATGTAGATCTGTGCAAAGTAATCAATGAGCTCCTGAGAATTCTTTTAAAAAAATTTTCATTGGTTGACAAATAAATCTGAAATTGCAACTTAAGATTTTCCTGTATCTACCTTCACTTATATTCTTGAGGATGTGTTTTAATATCACTTTAATTTTCTGGTACTAATTCTACATTTATTGCAGAATTTCTTTTTCATAATTTAAGTTAGATAATGTCCCAAAGGCTGGTTTTTATTTGTATGAGGAAATGGAAGGCATCATGTATAGGTAAACTCCACTGGCTGTAGTGATGGGCGAAAGAATAAGACACTCTGAGGTCACACATGGCAGCATAAGTTCCTCTATTGTCTAAGGCTTTGGTAGAAAACTTATATGTTTCCCTTACTCAACCATCATGGTCATATACCATTATTTGTTACATGACATTATTATAAAACTTCACTATTGTTGTGACTATTTTCTGTTATATGACATGATTATACTCAACTGTTGTTGTTGTTACTTATTTTCCAAGCATTAAGTGCGACAACTTATGTCATTTCTATTTCATGTTAATAATCCTTTTTTCTCTAGCAGTTTCTTTACCCTAGTTTTTGACTAACAGAAACCTTATTCTGTTGCAGTGGACTTTTCACCCATTCATATTCCAGAACAAAAAAATTTATACAGTCCTGATATGGTGCAGGGTTCTTGCTTATTTAGTTGTAAGTGAACTCTATGTTTCTGAAACTTATGTAGCTTCATTTTGTTTTAATAGTTATGCAAGTTTGTGAATGAATCCCCAGGCTTCAGGGTTTCTATTGCAACTTTTGATACTGATTCTTCTGGGGAACAGTGACTTAATGGAAAATTGCTGTTTATTCCAATTGTCAGTGAACCTTTCCATGCATAGCCAACTTTTTTCTTTCCAGCATATAAAAAGACAAAAGAAAAAGTTGATCACGTAATCTATGGGGATATATTTTGGTCAAAAAAAAGTTATGGCAATATCTGATCTGAAATTGCACAACTACATTCAATTTTTCTTTTTCTTTTTTATATTGATGAGTTGATTCACCACTTTTAAGTCTTCCTTGCTTTCATACATTTTTTTCCTACTGATACCCTCATGCTTAGCAAGTGCACCTCATTCAAGGGGACTTGCTTCTGCTTGTTTGAGTGCTGATGTCTGTCGGGTTGATTAGGAATATGTTTGGAAAAGCATTAGCTGCTTCTTTCATCTTCCAAAGTGCAATTTTAAGTGACTTGGACATGAAGAATGGACTTTCTAGTGAAGTTACTCTTAGGTAGGTTCTACTCATTAATTATTTCCTTGTCATCATTCGCATTGTAATAAATTTCTTGGGATGCTGTAAAATGGCAATTAGTGAAAGAGGGATAGTTTAGACTTTAGTGTGTCCCACGCTTCCTCCTTGATGGTTTGTGCCTATATTCAGCCATCCTGATAATATACCTTAGAATGGCATAGTGGCAAGTGCCCCATCACCATGTCATTGTGTAAATCCACTCATCCCCTGCTTATGACCTATGAATAGAATGATCCAATCGGGTTCATAGTAGACAGTTGCCTATGATACCTCAGTTGCATGTTGAGTTGCTCTCTTATTTGTATATATTTTAACTTGCATCCTTGCATCGCTGATGGTATGATTCAAGGATAATATAGTATCCTTCTATATCTGCTTAACAATTTCTTTAGGTTCACCTTGATTTTCTAGGCTTCTCAAGTTCTCCGGATTGTTACATTCTATTCAACTCAGTTACCTGGTCCAAACTACCATTGCCGTGAGGTAGGATTCAGTAATATTCTCTGATCTTTCTATTTGATACTTGGAATTGCTACTACTGGTTCTTAGCAATTTCTTTCCTCGTGATTGCAATAAAATGGATTCGTTTCTTCAGGGTTCAGAACTTGCCACGTTACCACCTCCAAAAAGTGTGCTTGAAGTGGTCTTTATAAACTGTGAGTGTTAAAAAGTAATATACAAATATACTTCCTCACATTGACATTATATGCTTTGATGCTGATGTGATTCTTTTTTGCCTGCAGTTCCACGAGGGATTCTCTATGGTTGCGGTGACTTGATTTTTTCATCACACATGATCTTTATATTAGTGTTTGTCAACACATATCAGAAGCATGGCACAAAGAGGTAGTCCATTGCAAAATGCATGTGATTTCCCAAGCAAAATAGTCCTTTTCCCTGGCCACTAATTGCTGTAATTGGAAAAAGACTAGTCATCAGGCTTAACGGGTGGTCTTATTTTCATGACTGCTCCTTTCTTTGTTGTTGATGTGCTTATGTTTGCTTGTAGGTTTATCAAGCAATTTGCTTGGTTACTTGCAGTGGTTCAGAGCCTGCTAATTATAGCATCTCGCAAGCATTATACGGTGGACATTGTTGTTGCATGGTAATAACAATTCTATGTGGATTTTTTTTGGGAAACTAGCCGAAATATGGACTGAGAGTTGTCTATTTGCAATGCAGGTATACTGTGAATCTGGTTGTGTTTTGTATTGACAGGAAATTGCCAGGTAGGTTATTGATTGTACATGCAATTTTCACTGTAAGCATGAATCTATCACTGATCGGTGATTCTTATTCATGGAGTTGATGAATATGGATCACATGCTAGTATTTCTGAAACTTGCATAACAAACGTGGCTACCTTTTATGGAATGCTCTAGTAATCTGTTGTGGTTTCTTTGTCACAGAAATGCCCGATAGATCAATGGCAGCTACATATTCACCATCCCTACCATTGAGTGCTAAAGACAAGGAAAGCAAGGGCAGGGGAGAGCAATACAATCTCTTAAACGGGGTTACCATGAGCTCTGCAGTCTGAGCATGGATGCCTACAGAATTGCCACATACTCAGCTTCCTTTGCTTCATAAGATAAGATTTTTCTGATGCTTGTAGAGGTGTAATATACCTAATACTTCTGGTACTGAAGATGGGAAAGGCTGAAAGATAGTATATCAATAATAACACGGGCTGAAGATAGCTGTGATGCCGATCCTCATTATTTCCCTTCAGTGTAACTCCAAAAACCAGAGAGTATGCTCTTCGTAAATCAGTTATTGACGGTGGGAAATTCATTTGGAATGGTGCTTTAAAGATTATAGAATGAGTCTCTCCGTATGGTGGATCTATCGCTGTTCTTCAATAATGCCATATAATGGCTTTGTCTATTTTCCCTCGAGCAAGTATTTTGTGCAATGATCATAACACTTGATGTTGTTTGTTAATGTTATGACATTAACACCATACATGTAATAGTACTCAAAACTAATACCTCGTCCCATCATGGAGCTTTACATTCCAAGCTCCAAACTTTAACTATTGAGGCCTTGTGATCTGCATTTATGTGTTAAATTTGAATATATCATCGTAAAACTTTATTATATTTGCTCAACATGCTAAGAGCTTGATCTATTTTGAATCTGTGCCGGTTCATGTCACCTATAAATATATCAAATATCTATGTTCGTGATCGTGTTGGATTGTGTTGAGCATAGATAATACTACATTTCAGGTGTTGACGATGCCACACCTAACATGACGCAAAAATCCATCAGAAGGCAATAAACTCAGGGACCCTAGCTTCCATCCATCAATTCGTCTTGTTCCTTTTACGTTTGGTGAAGAAAAACACAGTTATTCACTACGGTTATACATTGGTCAACTCTATTGATTTTCATGAAGTTCTCCATAGTTTCGCGATGGTTTTTACCTTATGGTAATTCTCTCAATTTTGCCGGGACAGACTGAACCATCAGGTTCTTCTCTTACTAGGAATCATTGTATTTCGGCAGTTCCACTTGCATACAATGAGGGTAATCAGTGCGCTGCTGACCGTTGAAGTGAATCTCGTCTCATGAGTGAAGATCCAATCAGGCATGTCACGCGATTAGATTCGTTGACAGACAGGCCTTCGGCATGAGTGCTGTTCATGTTCATCTCCTACCCAAAAAACGTTCACAGAATTCGTTGCAGGACTCCCTAATGAAGTAGGTAAGTCCGTTTTTGTCAAAACAGCATTCATGTTCAGCACATCACGCATCGGAGCTCTCATAGACCGCCATCCAGATATTGGTAGGGGCACTGAGGTTCACGCCGGAACCAGATCCTGAATATTTTTATATAGGCAGATACCATGTCAGATATCTTACGTTCTAGCAGACAAATATGGTGCAGCTCATAAAGTGCGAACAGTATGAGTAACTATCTATAGCTTCCACACTGTTCTCTACCTCGAACACTATCTTTAAGAACCTCAGGTGCTATGGCTTAGTAATCCCCTTCTTCAAACGAGGAGACTTCAAGAAAGATGATCTAACGTTTTGGATCTCAAGACTTCACGACAGGAAGTTATTCCTCTGCAAATCACCATGCCGTTGTATAGCCCCACCTATGGAGCGAAAAAACCTCACATATGTTACCAGCGGCGATGGCAGCACCAACTCACATGTGCACTGGCCATAACTCTCCTTAGTAGGCAGTCAAATTATTATCTAAATGGAATGTTTTCATCTGCATTTGTTAACACCCACCTACTTCTCCAATTCATGGCCCACACCAAATGGGATGTGTGAAAAATCATCACATAATTGGTGAAAGTTCTTGGCAGGATTAGAGGTGCTAATCTCAACTATCGTCACCAAGAACTCATCAAATACACTAAAGTTCGAAGCCCAAAGACTCCTCCAAGCTTCATTTCAGTGAAATCTAAACAAACACATGTCAAGCAGCTTGAGCTTCAGCTTGTGGAGTTTCCGTTGGCTTTGTCGAACTTGGTAGGCTACTAGATGCACTTCCCAGATTAGGAATATACCTCCAACAGCGCTTGTGAACGCCACCTATTTTCTTCGGAGCATCGGCAGGTGGCAACCCTGAGTGAAGCAACGAGAATGTTAAGTAAACCCCAAACCAAATCAGACAAAAAAAGTTTTAAGACAAGGAGGAATTGCGAGAGAAGCTTTCAGCAGTTATTGTTGCCTCGACAAGTACACTAAACGAGAGAAGCGAATTTCTAGCAAGTTTCCAGTACATAGAGATCACATACGGGAAGATTCTTCAGGGATCAACCAACCCTAACAGAACACATGCATATAACAACAGCAAAAAATGCAAACTCCATTCAAGGAGCAACCTCAATAGTGGAAACCCTGCATCTTTCTTTCCTCTCCCAGAACCTCCCCCTCCTTACATGGGGGATGAATTAATTACTTACACAATGCCCACATTCTATGTCTCCGAATTCTCAATCATGTGGTTACTTGATAAACTCAATGAAGTCGATAAGATTACACAAAAGAACTCCACAATATAGCATAATCTTGCTGACATCTTTTCAAGTGCCATTGGAAATTGCTAATGATTTGCATTAGCTCATCACTTCGGAAGTCAAAGAAGCTCTCCTTGAACAAGGAATGGTCTTAGACAGGTTTTTTCCTTAAAAACTAGGCCAATGAAGCTATTAGGAGATTTCAAAGGTTTCCTATTAAAATACAGCAAAGCAGCTCCTAGGTGGAAATGTCAAACTATGATGGGCATCATAGCAATTCTGTCTAAGGCACCACTGATAGATATTTTCTTTGGTCGATAGAGTAAATTGGATTCCCCCAGCCTCGTGATTTATGATAAAACCTGTCACTGACAAGCCATAGAAACTAATAGAAGCTGTGGAAAAATGTCACCTCTGCAGATGCTTAAACAATCACAGAGAGGAACATGAAAGCAAACAAAGAAAATGCGCACAAAAAAGGGTTCAAGGCTGCTCGGAATTTCGAACTAACAGGCCTGCGCTGCACTTCAGTTATTCCACATTGCATTTTCTGCTCAAGTCAAATCACTCCTTCCCATATAGCTTCTAAAGTATTCAATCATCATCCACCCAATGAAGTATAAATCGCAAATCGCAGGGATGTAATTCAGAACTGACCTTCTTTGTGAACGACGCCCCATGCCTTGCCATGCCTCCCATCCTGCCCAAAACACATCACATAAACCCTAAACCCTCAGAACCCGGAACCATCAAAACCCGACCCGATAAAGACGAATCAATCACCAACGCAGCAATATATTCTAAAATTCTAATCCCCCCAGCAGATCGAAGAGCCCCACCTTGTAGAGATTGATCTTGGTGATCTGGTAGGAGACGCCGGCCCAGTGAGTCTTGGCCATGTGGTACCCGATGCCCCAGTTGGGAAGGAACTGAGCCACCTCGAACAGGTTCTTCTTCTTCTTCCGCTTCGGCTTCTTCGAAGAAGCGGGAGGAGCAGCGCCGCCCGCCGGAGAAGGCGGCGGCGGCGGCGAAGCGGCGGCGCTGAAGTTCCTGAGGAAGCCGAACGATTGCCGCAGCAGGTCTAGGGTTCGGTGGGTCGGGTTCTTGCCGACGAGAGCGGCCGCCATTGTTCTTCCCCCCTTTCCTTGAATCGCGAGAGCTGCCGTCACTTGTCGCGGCGGCTGCTTTGGGACATCAGAGCTCTTACGTTCTTGATCCTCCGGCGGTTTTCTGAGCGTCCAAGGTTAGGGAAAGCCCAAGGCACGAGGGAGTGCTCATAGGAATTATTTTTATACCTTAAGAAAAGGAAAAATGAAATGGTAAATTTTTACAGGGAAAAAAAGTGTAATATTTCTGCCCCTTTTTTTTTTTCTCTCTTTGGGAGGAAATAGAATATGACCGTTGAGAATTCCAACACTTCTCGCGAAAGTCCATTGTTAATTTTAAAATCTTTTGCGTAAGTGCAATAAATTCATTTGTTCGAAACTGTACTTTCAGATGCTTTTATTAATTTGGTATAATTTAAGTAACAGAAAAATCTGAAGTGATGATTTTTATTTACTTCGGAAGATAATAGACTAAGTAAGTAAAGATCAATTAAAACAGATAAATGTATTTCGTCACAATCTTAACTTCATCTTTATGGAAGTCTTAATTATAATTCTACAGGATTAAGTTCCTTTTTAGGCATTGCCCACAATTAAGGTGGAAGTCAAGTTTAGTCAACCTCTTAAATCCAATTAAAGATAGATTATCATTATCACCATACGACACGATAGGATAGATGATGCATTGTTTAAAAAATAAAGAAAATAACTTGCGAACTATGTTGAGTTGTTTATATTTCGATACGTTATGATATATTAATATACATCTTTATATACACATAACAAATTATCATTTTTGTGATTATTTTAATCAAATTAATTTGTTTTAAATCCATAACTAAATAAATAAAGAACCTAGAATGAATTTACACTAAATATATCAATTCACTATTTGTTAATATTATTTATTATTTCAATTTAATAAATTCAGCCTCATTCCAATAATCAATCCAACTTGGAGGAAAAAAAACAAGTAATCCACATTTTGGACTTGTGCATTAGAACGTGTTAGAAGAGAAGAGAAAAAATAAATATTGGTAGTGAATTGTGTGTCAGGAGAAGGTGAGAGCCGAAGAGAATAGAAGATTAAATTTTTCTTCTTTTCCTCTTTATTATTTTTATTATTTTTCATTTTTTTACATATTGACATTTTAATTCCTAATTTATTGAAAATTTTTAAAATTATTAAAAATTTCAAACTTGCATATTGAAATTTCAGATTCACATATCAAAGAGTATTTGGAGAGTTGATTAGGTGTTAAATTTCCCGAAATCTATTGATCAAATAGTAGAAAGTGTCGAACACGTGTTGAAGTGTTCAACATAATAAGAAGGCTCTCGAAATGTATCGGTGCTTCATAGATCGTCATCAGACATTATTATATGATAAGAAAAATTCCTAGCACAACTATAACTAGTGTAACATGATTGTGCAAGAAAACACGAATAACTAAAATCCAACTCATCGAACATCCTGAATCTATTAAAGTTTACACATCGACACACACATCTCATCTTAGAATTCAATAAAAAAATCAAGTCAACAAAATATCTATTATATTATCAATTTCATGGTGACATGGTAAATATTAAATTAGACTATTAAAGTTTACACATCGACACACATCTCATCTTAGAATTCAATAAAAAAATCAAGTCAACAAAATATCTATTATATTATCAATTTCATGGTGACATGGTAAATATTAAATTAGACAAAATTTTGGGATTACCTCAAAAAATGTATAAACCAAACTTATAAGGGAGAATGACAAAATAATCATAATTTTCATACGGTACTCAATTAAGCGTAAAAATAAAAATTCACTCACTCAAGTGTGATATTGGAATAAAATTGATCATTTGACTGCTAACTCTAATAAATCATCCTACGTTGATTCTTTGAATTCATTTTCAAATTTTTTTAATTTTATTTTGCTTTTTTGTCTCTTTTTTTTTATGGCATGTAGGGTCATCGGCGATTCTCATCAGCCGCAAAAGCCTCCCCCAATTTGGGTGTGGCCGCAAAGGCCTTGAGCAAGGGCGTTGTGACCTTGCTGGCCTTGCTCGGGCCACCAAAAAAAGGAAATACAAAATTCAAAAAATCTAAAATATTTTTTAAAAAAATTGTCCACATTAGTGCTGGCAAAGTCATGTAATATGATTGGCGTCCATGTTAAATTTTCCAACGAGACAAATTGTTAATGGCACTCAAATAATCGATTTTTCAAAATTATGACCATCAAGCAACCGAAAAATAAGTTATGGGACACCCTTATTGTTATTACCCCAACTTGTAAAAGCACAAATGGACTCACAAAATTTATTGATTGCAGCTGGTAATTATACGTATAGAAACATAATCCAATTACAGAACTGTTGGGCATTTTCATGTAATTATACGTACTTAAATACGTACAAGTTGATATACGTGGATATGTCCAGTGGTAATCTACGATCCATGCGCAATCTCACGATTCTCTTGAAAAATTGGTGATTTCAGATTGCGAGTCTTCCGGCTATGACAACGGAGTGCGAATGGCACCCCATGCTCCACAACACGTTTGGTCGTACAACAGAAACCCATCCAAGGTGAAAATAGATCATTTAGAAAATATAATCCTAAAAATAATCACTTATATCATTTAAAATAATAAATAATAACGGAAATCGTAAATTGATACATCTATAACAAAATGAGCATAAATCTCCAAATTATTAGTATACAAATCAATCGTCACGTGTCATCAAACTTAGTAATTTGATAATAAAATTTAACAGAAACTAATTGAGGTAAATTTAACATAGTTATATCGGTGTTGAGTCTTTTGTAATAAGAAATCATACTTCTATTAACCTTGTCTAAGTTGAGCAACCAAAAAAATATAACATGACGGTTACTTTGGAAGATAATGAAAACAAGTTAGTTGAGTGATTATCAAAAACGATAGATGTATTCCATCTTAATCTTAACTTTATTTTTATGGAAGTCTTAGTTATAATTCTACGCAATTGTGTTCCTATTTTTGTATTGCATTAAGGTGAGCTATTGTCTAAGTTTAGTCAACCTCTCAAAATTCAATCAAAGATACTTCTATTAACCATGTCTAATTAAGATATAACGTGATGGTTACTTTGGAAGATGATGGAAACAACTTAGTCGAGCGATTATTAAAAACGATAAATGTATTTTGTCCCAATCTCAACTTTATTTCTACGGAAGTCTTAGTTATAATTCTACGCAATAGTGCTCCTATTTTGGTATTGCCCACAATTAAGGTGAGTTGTCGTCCAAGTTTAGTCAACCTCTTAGAGTCCAATGAAAGATACTTCTATTAACCGTGTCTAATTAAAGTATCAGAAAAATCCGACATGACAATTTTTAAATACTTTGGAAAATAATAGACTAAGTTAGGTGAGTTCGTTTGTTAAAAAAGACAAATGTATTTCATCACCATCTTAACTTTATTTTTATGGAAGTCTTAGTTATAATTCTACAAAATTATGTCCTTTTCTTGGGCATCGCCCAAAATTAAGGTGAGTTACCGTCTATGTTCAGTCAACCTCTGAACTCCAATTAAAGATTAGCCACCCTCATTAGCTAAGACACTTGAATTCGATAAGAAAGACTTTCGGGCCAATTAGAGCCAGCGTGACACGGCTGTCCATGAAAACACGAATAATTAGAATTGAACTTGTCAAAATTGCGCGACCCTATTAAAAGTCTACACATCACTGAGCCCATGCCGGCTTATATTTCAATACACGAATCGACTAAACAAAATAATTATTATGTTTTAAAATTCACGTTGACATGCCAAATATTAGAACTAGACAAACGTTTGGGGAATACAGAGGAACACGTATAAGCCAATCTCGTAATTTCACGGATGGACTCACAAGAGTTTCATGATTGAACTTTAATCCCGTTTGTAATTATACGTATAGAGATATGGTCCGATTACAGAACTTTTGGCCCTTTCCATGTAATTATGCGTACTTAAATACGTACAAATTGGTATACGCGGGAGTGTCCAGTTTGTAATCTACGGTACATGCGCAATCATGGGACTCTGGAAAAATTGGTGATCTCGGATGGCGTGTCTCCGTGGCTAATGACAACGGAGTGGGAATGGCATTTCTTTTGTCCACCGCGTGATCGCGGCGGGAAGAAAAAGAAACCCACCCAACGCATCAATTTCGTAATCGAGTGCCTTTGTTTCACAAAACATTATTTTTTTAAAAATAATTATTTATAACACTTAAAATCATTATTTGATGGATTCCATCATCAACAATAAATTATATCTAAATATCTTCGTGGATGGCCAATCTATTTGACCTTCCTATAGGAAGAGTCATGAATGCACACATATCACATGTTGCATGTGTTAGCTCTACCGATAGGGCATCTTATAATTCCAAAGTCCATGCCGATTACATGAGGAGTCATCGATATAATGCTCGTTTCCACAATTACTACAATCGTGAAAGAAGTTACATCACGATGATTACAAAATGGCAATTATAAGTGAAAAACTTCATCGTGATATTATTACTTGGATTCCTGATGGTACACAACACTCGTGTGTGATATGGAGTGTATCATTGGGTCAATGATGTTATGCATATCCGTTTATGTGATAAAGGAGACAAAACAAGAAATATGCGGTACAACTAAATATGCATGATTTTGATATCTCTCTAAATGAATATAATTATGTCCAAAGTTGCAAAGTTTAACCAAAAAAAAAAAATAATAAAGAGACAAAACCAACATGGAATAGAGAAGAAACAAAGGATTCGAGAAATCAATAAAAAGCGTATCACTTTTCCATACAGACTTATACTTATAAGTCTCTATTTATTATACAACGTATCTGCGTAATAAAGAAAAGAAAAAAAAAAAGCGCATACAAGAGACACATTCATAATTGCACATGATTTAATTCTCAATTAAATCGATTCACTCGATTGCGTCAAGAAAAAGAACGGTATCTCCAACAAAAGCCCCGCCGGCGCTATAGACGGGGGGGCGGAGGATAGGATAGCGACGGAAGAGCGTTCCCTCCCGCTCCAACAAAATGTCGCGGTCGCGGCTTGCGTGCACCCGCCGGTCAACCGCGCTCCGATACTCAAAATTCCACATCGAGAAAAATCAAAAGAAGGAAAATATTTAAATCAAAAAATAAAAAATCAAGAGGGGAAAAGGAAAAAACGGAAAGGTCCGGAGCTACGATCACCAACCGGCATTTGCCTTCGCTTCTCAGCTTCGCCCTCCCTCCCTCCGACTCCATCCACCACTCCCACGCACTCTCTCTCTCTCTCTCATTCTCTCTGTGTAAATTCTTCTTCGTCTTCTCCGAGGATCCACTGAACCAGCCGGGAGCATCGCCTTCTGCGCCGTCCGCCGCCGGCCGTTCGGAAGGTACGAGTTCCGTTCCCTGCGCATCGCAGCCTCGCTTTTCCGACGACCGTGCCGGTGGTTTCCCCCATCCGCCATCGCCCTCGCGCTTCCTCGCGCGACAGTTCCGCTGACCGGTCGCTTTAGCTGTGAGCTCCGGTGACCCGGCGGTGTAGGCGAGGTCGATCGTTAGTCGATTGTTGCTTATTTTAGCTAGCTACTGAGTTATGTTGCCGAAAAGGTGCGGTCGACGTCCCTACGCCTATCATGTGTAGGCGTAGGCGTTGATTTGAGAATACGGTGAATGGTTGGTGATCGTCGTTTGTTGCTCTCGTTTGGTACCGTCGCATAGGATAACTCGTGTGGCTAGTGCTTTGTTTTCGCTCGCCCTAATCTGCTGAGTGTTCTGTATCTGTTTTGCTGAAGTTTTTGCTTGGAAGAGTAGCTGGATTATGTCCTCTTTGCGATTTTTTTTTTTTTTTTCACACAGAGATGATGAATTGCGGTTTTTCTTCCGATTCCTTTATAGGAAATGAGAGCGAATTGAATAGCCGAAACGTTTTATCCGCTGGAGCTGCGATGGGATTCCCTTGTCGTTTTGATCTCCCCATCCGGAGACCACAGATGGCTGCTTGGCTGTGGATTTCTCTGTTGCTTCTGCAGGGGTGCGTAGGAGTGCGCTCCGATTCCAATTATTTGATTGGTCTCGGGAGCTACGACATCACTGGCCCTGCTGCTGATGTCAACATGATGGGTTATGCAAATACGGAACAGGTCACGGCGGGAGTTCACTTCAGGCTCCGAGCGAGGGCGTTCATCGTGGCGGAACCAAAAGGGAAGCGTGTCGCATTTGTGAATCTTGATGCTTGCATGGCATCTCAGCTGGTGACAATCAAAGTGCTCGAGAGATTGAAGGCAAGGTAGCGCTCGCGTTATGCCAACTTTTGTTGTGATTTTACTTCTGTTGGTACAGTCTTGATTAAATCGCGACACTAATGTTGTGAAGATAAAAACATTCCTTAATATATGCAAAAAGGGGTTATCTAATGAGGGTTTTCCAAACGGATGTTGTCATGTTGGCAGGTATGGTGACCTGTATACTGAAAGTAATGTAGCTATCAGTGGAATCCATACGCATGCTGGTCCTGGTGGCTTCCTCCAATATGTTGTATATATTGTCACATCTCTTGGCTTTGTGCGCCAGTCATTTGATGTCATTGTTGATGGTATCGAAAAGAGCATCATAGAAGCTCATGAAAATCTCAGGCCAGGATCAGTTTTCGTGAATAAAGGTAATAGACACAATCTCAACATCTTATTCGTTATGTTTCTTCCTAAGCCTGAGGTTCGCAGTCTGCGTCAACTCAAACACTTTTTGAGAATTTGTTGTGGTTTTGTACCATATGGGCAAGAATAGTGTGTTCTTGGTCCTGCTCTTAGATTTCTTCAGTTGGAACATGTTGTCTTTGTGCTTGCGGCCCTGCCCCTAAAGATCTGTTAATTTTCCTGCTGGATCATGTCATGTGCGTATGTAACTAGGAATGATGATTCTGTTTCTCTGGCTGTGAGGTTTATCATGTTAATGAAACCAAAACTTAAACTATAAATCTTCAATCTTTTCAGTTTTGTATAACCACTTTTGAATGAAGGGCCTGCCTTATAAGTTATACCTGGACATGGTAATCTCTACTTCATGAAGCAACCTACTAAGCGAAACGTGCCTCTTCTTGGAAATTGCCAATTTGCCATCATCCAGATATCCAATTTCTTCTATCAGGTCTTCATCTTTACTTCTAATCTTACCAAGTTTTTGCCAATGGCTAAACAGGGGAACTTTTGGATGCGGGAGTAAATCGCAGTCCCAGTGGTTACCTCAATAACCCCGCGGCGGAACGCAGCAAATATAAGTATGACGTTGACAAAGAAATGACACTTTTGAAGTTTGTGGATAGCGAGTGGGGGCCAGTGGGTAGCTTCAATTGGTTTGCTACGCATGGAACTTCTATGAGTCGTACAAACTCGCTGATTAGTGGGGATAACAAAGGCGCAGCTGCTCGTTTTATGGAAGATTGGTTTAACAAGAATGGTGTCGAAATGTCATATCCCGATGATCTTGAAGACGGTGGAAATTCACGAAGAGTCTCAAACATTGTACCTGAAGTTCATAATAATCGTAAGCAATTTGTTCCCCACTGCTTTGTATGATATAGCTGAACTGTTTATTCATTGTTGTCAATTCATTGTTGCTTTGCAAAGGTATCCAATAGTTTTCTACTGGAGGTAGAATAATATAAACAGGATTGTCGGTAATAATCTATTTTATCTTAGCCATTCAAGTAACTATTCCAAACATAAGAGTTTTTCTTGATACATTACCGTCTTCAGATAGTATCGAACTCTGAGGATGGCTTGTTACTATCATTATGCTGATTAATTCTGGGTTGTCTGATTCACTACTTTTTATGGTATCAATTGATGAATTGGACGATAGAGCTGAGTCATTTAATTCTGATGCAGATCATGAATTATTGGAGCTTGCTGCATCTTTCCAGTCTTCCCCTGGTAAACCAGCGACTAGATTCTGAGTGTTGCTAGACGTGTCAGGAGTTCTCTAAGGCAGACTGAGAAACCTGGATTTGTAGCTGCTTTTTGTCAAACAAACTGTGGCGATGTTAGCCCGAATGTGCTTGGAGCATTCTGCACAGACACTGGCCTACCTTGTGACTTTAATCACAGTACCTGCGGTGGGAAGAACGAGTTGTGCTATGGCCGTGGACCAGGGTATTAATAACAATTTCCTGTATCTGGTATAAAGTATAAAAACCAGCAACCATTTGAACATTAACTGTAAGAACCTTTTCCTTAATGTGGCAGTTACCCAGATGAATTTGAAAGCACACGTATAATTGGGGAGAGGCAATTTGAAAAAGCTTTGGATCTTTTCAACAAAGCATCTGAACAGTTGCGGGGGAAGGTTGATTCCCGTCACGTATATTTGGATTTTTCCAACCTTGAGGTGACAATACCTAAACAGGGAGGAGGTTCAGAAGTGGTAAAAACATGTCCTGCTTCAATGGGATTTGCATTTGCCGCCGGAACAACAGATGGACCTGGAGCTTTTGATTTTAAGCAAGGGGATGACCAGGTAATGACTATTGGCAATTCTCTAACCCCTAAACTGGTATTCCCTACACATGTACAGTGTATATGCTTTCGAGTTGATTGTCTATTCCATGATCTATGTCAGGGAAATCCTTTTTGGAAGCTGGTCCGCAACTTGCTTAAAACTCCGAACCAGACACAAGTTGATTGTCAGTATCCAAAGCCCATCTTGCTCGATACTGGTGAAATGAAGCAGCCATATGATTGGGCAGTAAGTTGCTACATCCTAATTTTGGTTGCTTGCAGTATACCATGTATCATGAACTTTTCAATTATACCTTTCTTATATCAGCAGAAATATTAGGCAACCATTTGTCATGAATCTGAAGTTGTCAGTACATAGACATGATGCATATTGCAACGTAATTTTTTAAAATGTGCCTCCAAAGTCCTTGTTAAGCAGCGACATAAGGCAATTTTGTAATTTTTAATGCATTGATTTTCCTTGTGATATGCATAAATACTACTTTGAAAGTAAATATTTCCTCATTTAGCATGTTTAACAAAGCCTTAATATTGACTCTAGCGTACAATCTGGACCTTGCGTAAAAAATGGTGTTCTTAGGCATTACCACATTAAGGAAATAATTGAGAAACAATCTACAGGAAAAATAAACATAAGAGGTAGTGCTTAGATTTGCCCTCATGACTTACATTTTGATATAATGTTAGATAATCATTTTTCTCAAAAACTTAGGTTGTCAGGTGTTAGAATTTTCCACAAATAAATTAAATTAATAGTGGAAGAAGAGTACATGCATATAAGCCCAAGATAAATCTCATAAGCAAACGATATGGAATAAATTTAACACCACCTCTCGTGTGCAAATCTGATTGAAACCATATGGTCCTAGGACAAACAAGAGCCACATACAAAATAATTTTAAAGACCACATGCAAGATAAACTTAACTGAGGCATGACAGATTGAAACCTGACCCCAATACCATCTGAAATGATGCCCATTCCACATGGATGAAGCCCTTGGATGGTACTCATGTGGTGATCATTTGGAGATGAGCTTTTCTTTATGGATTATTTTGTGTGCTCTCTCTCCATCTAATGATCTGGGGTCTTATAGACTCTCAGCACTTACCCGTCACCTGGCAATACTTCCTCCATACAACGTTTGATTTTGTTCTTTAAAATACCCTTCATCTTCGTGGAAGATTGTCAGTAACTGCATCTTGTCTGAATCTTTTTGCCTCATTGATCACTCCTTGCCCTTGTCAGATTGGCTAGGGACCTAGTCCATCCCAAATGAGATGAGATCTGGTAAAAGTGAAGTGAGATCTGTTAAGCTGTCTACATGTGGGTACTGCCTAGCTGGTTGTTTCTGACACTTGCGCTATTGTCGGATGGGCATTTTACACAAAATCGCCTCTCTCTTTTCTAGTTGGAATGTCAAGGAGATGGGGAATTTTCAGCTATACATCATTTTTGTGAATGGAAAGAGATCTTGGTTTTCAAATTTCTGCCCCATCCATTTATATCAGATGAATATAAATGCCTGGAGAACTTGGGCATAGCTTCAATTGTTTCACACTGCAATAATGATTTTATTGCCTTCATGGTTTTTGCAGCCTTCAATTCTTCCAATTCAAATGTTCAGGATAGGACAGCTAGTCATTCTCAGCGTACCTGGAGGTATTCTTCTCCCTTCTTTATTCCTATGAAAGTATGACATTTTGACGTGGATTAAGGTTGCTTTTGTAATTGAGTTATTGTCAAATGCATTTAAATTGTAGCCCAAGTATTCCTGGACGTAATGGTAGAGTTTCTTGAAAAACAGGTTAATTTGGATCCATCAGTCTTGTCCACTCTGGACAAATTTTGTAAAAATAGAAGTGATTTATTTCCTGTACTTATTTACTGATTTCACTATCATCATGAAATATCTTTTAGAAATGTCTTTTTTTAGTGTTCACCAAAATAATAAGCCAATTAATGCATTTTATGTTGGAGATAAGTCTATAATTCAATTTTAACTTAATGGAAGCCAGCCATAATATGGCACAAGTTACCAAGCTCATGCCCAGTCAAGAGTCAATTTTCTTTTATTCTTTTTTTGTTGAAGTACCACTTCTAGTTGGAGTACCCAACTAATGCTTTCGAGAGTCATCTTGAGTGACCACAACCCATTTTCAATCAATCTATATCAGCTTACAAATTAAATGGAAGACAGACGTGAACTTAGTCAAAAGTGTATAAGGTCATATTTAATATTTTCTCTTCAGGTAGTGTATTAAAACCGTGAGATCTGAAAAAATTTTGGGCCGCCACTATTGGCTATCATCTGAACCCGCTTCCTTGCATCATGGTATCTTGGTATTTTTTGTATCTTATCAAATCATTTCGGCCTATGGCAACTCTCTTGTAGAGTTCACAACTATGGCTGGGAGGCGTCTCCGTGAAGCCGTAAGGACGGTGCTTACAAGTGGAGGTGAAGGACATTTCAAAGGCAATGTCCATGTTGTTATAGCAGGGTTGACCAATACCTACTCTCAGTATGTGACTACTTTTGATGAGTATCAGGTCCAGCGATATGAGGTATTATTTCCATTCCACAATGAAAATTATACTTGCATTCTTTGAAGAGAATGGAACATCATGCAGACATGATTTTGTTATAGCAAAATAAACAAAGTTCAGGGAAGGCAAATTTTATAACGAGAAAGATAATTTGAGTTTGCGAAAGGTATGCTCATTGACTGACTAAATTGCTGAACTGAAAGATTTTATTGGGGGGATGAAATTCCTTGCTCGGTGGCTACCAAAAAAGGCATGATTTCCACATCCGGAGGTTGTTTTCCTAAGTTTATACAAGTGACTGGTAATATTAAAGAAGCCTACAAAGTAACTGAGTTGTTTCAGCTTACAAAATGCTCAATGGTGCTTTCAGGGTGCCTCCACACTGTATGGTCCCCACACTCTCAGTGCATATATCCAAGAGTTCAAGAAACTTGCAAGCGCAATGTTAAGTGGCCAACCTGTTCAACCTGGTCCACAGCCCCCGGATCTTCTAGCTAAACAGATAAGCTTACTCACACCAGTTGTGATGGATGCAACACCAGCTGGAACGAACTTTGGGGATGTCAAAACCGATGTGCGCACGAACTCTACTTTCAAGAGAGGTGACAAGGTGTCGGTGGTCTTCTGGTCAGCTTGCCCAAGGAATGACCTGATGACTGAAGGTACATTTGCCCTTGTGGAGGCGCTCCAAGGAAAAGATACTTGGGTTCCAGCTTACGATGATGACGATTTCTGCCTTCGGTTCATATGGTCTAGACCTTCAAAACTGAGCACTCGAAGCATGGCCACTGTAGAATGGAGGATACCTGAATCAGCTACTCCAGGTGTGTATAGGATTCGACATTTTGGTGCCTCAAAGGGTCTTATGGGATCAATACGCCACTTTGCTGGATCCTCTAGTGCTTTTGTTGTATCTTAAAGTGGGGGAAAAAGAGGAAAAACCACGAACATGAACATATACACAGGCAACCGAGTGTGGGTATGTTGTTGTACTTAATATGCTCTATCGAGGTATAGCGAAGGCATCTTATCATATGGTTTAAATGGGACTATTGGTGGCGTGAAGCTTGTCTTGCGCATCTCAGAGGGCCTTTCGAGTTGTCTTAATCGGAGGCTTTGAGCACTAATCTGGTTTCTATAGATGAATATGCTTAGTCATGTGCCTGTATGTCGGCCTGATTTACTTCCCTGTTAGCATGGTAGTTGTACATCAAGTTTCTTTATCGATGGCATCGAGTTCTCTACCAAGGAACATTCAGCACAGAAATGAAGCTATCATAGAACCAATGCCTGACGATTGAATGTGTATCCAGCGTGCTGTGAAGGGAAGTATACCGAGTGTTAAACATAGAAAGAAAAGGGCAAGCACAAAAAACACATTCCTTCTCGCAAGGTCCCCCCAAGAACGGAGGGAAAAGAATCATGTAAACATGCCCTTTTTAGCCAGTGAACCGAAACGTAGGAAAAGCTTTCTTTCCAGACAGACGAACTAATGGCACTTATCCTCAAAACCCAATTTCCAAAACATCGAATCATGTAAGGTGCTTTAGTGTTGTACACATCTTGAGAAGACACTTCAGGAACTCACGATACGACCGGCCAGAGTCTCTTCATAGGCATCCTATAAAATTGGAATAACCAAGAATAAGCAAAAAGAAGGCGAAAGATTATAATATTTTACAATACATGCTCATTGTGACATTCTCTTGAATTCTCAAGACTTCTGTTGCTCCACTCCGCAGGGGCAGAGAACTTGTCAATATCTCGGTCGTGCTATCAGAAGATTCTCAAGACTTCTGTTGCTCCACTCCGCAGGGGCAGAGAACTCGTCAATATCTCGGTCGTGCTATCAGAAGCTCTGGAAAGTCAGAATAGGGGAACTTTTATTTTGTTCTTACTAAACGACTGTGATTGAATCAAGAGAGCTCCAGTTGCATCAGAGGAATTACAAAAATAAGAAAGGGGTAAGAATTATTGAAGCATCACTTATTCAATTAATGTATACAAGAACCATTGAAGCGTCACTTATTTAATTAATGTATATAATGACCAACCACAGAAAGTTCAGTGACGATGTTGATCGTGACCTCCACGCGGAGCTTCCTGAAAAAAAAATTCTCCCCATCGAGATGGGGAACAATAATACAGTATTACTTTGTTTGGGCCTAGTAGACGGATCCAATTTTCCGGACTCTCTCGGGCCTTTGACTGAACCGACCCGACCCGAACCGACCCGACCCATTTCCTGAGCAAAGCGAGGAAGAAATGAGAAACAGAGGTGGTCGCTCCTGAAGGTCGACTCCCTCTGCTCGATCGTGCCTCCGGAGAGCATCGATCCGCCGCGAGCGAGCGAGAGAGAGAGAAAGCTCAGGAACGATGTCGGTGCAGGAGTATCTGGACAAGCACGTGCTCTCGCGCAAAATCGAAGACGCCGTCAATGCCGCGGTTAGGGCCAAGACTCCCGATCCCGTCCTCTTCATCGTAAGACCTCTTCCTCAATCGTCTCCTTCTCCTCCTTCCTTTGAAGATCTTTTCCCGCTCGTTTTCTGAGAAAAAAAATGCCGGGGGAAAAAAAGCGCTCCGCCGACTTCGATTTCGAGAGCCGCGCGTCCTTCGAGCTAGAGCTAGCCGAACGGCCTCGCGCCGCCGCGAGAGGTGGTCCCTCGGCTGATGCGCCGCCGTCGTTGCTCAACCGGATGATTTCGTTTCGCAGTCGAATCACATGAGGAAGGCGGTCCCGTCGGTCATAACGAAGATCAAGGCCAGGCAGATACTGGACAGCAGGGGCGTTCCTACTGTCGAGGTCGACTTGTACACCCACAAAGGGATGTTCCGCGCCTCGGCTCCGAGCGGCGACCAGACCGGAATGTGAGGTTTCTCGGTCTTTCTTCGTTTTCTTCGTCTCGCGTTATATGCTGGCGGATTGGTGTGTGTGAATTTGAAGTAGCGGTAGAATTGCTGGTACTTTCACAAGTTGGCTCATGTAGTCGATATGAAGTACCGACGCCACCTGAGGCGTGATGGCTTGTCTGGCGATGGCTGCAGGTACGAGGCTGTGGAATTGCGGGACGGGGACAAGGGAGTGTATCTTGGAAATAGCGTACAGAGAGCTGTTAGGAATATCAACGAGAAAATCTCCGAAGCGCTGATAGGGATGGATCCTATTCTTCAGGCTCAGATTGATCAGGCCATGATAGACCTGGACAAAACGGAGAAGAAGGTACCTGTTTTTTGATAAAGGGATTGATTGTTTGCTTGGAGTTGCCTGAAGGAGAACACGTTTTGCGAACAAATTGTCTAGGATATTTATGATGCTGGAGTTCTGTACATGGTTCGCCAGCCTTCGCGTTGGTGTGTAAGAAATTTGTCTTTTAAGAACCTTGTCGTATGTCAGTAAGACATTGAACTTGTCCAATTCTTCCATTATGAATAGTCGTGCATAGTTGATTTGTATGATGAGTTCTAAGACAGCACCTGTTTGGACCAACGTAAATGCTAGCTGGTTATGTTACTCCTTAAAAGTGATTTGGGCACATACTTTGGAAAATGTATGATTTGTAAGTAACCTTTCTACTGTCACAGACAGCCAAACAGTGTCTTAATTATATAATACAAGACTATCCATCCTAATTTTGCCCTTGGTGGACTATAATGGTTCTTTGGAGTTGTTGCCTTATGGTTCATGTGAAAAATTGGGGATGCTCTTCACATCCTTGAATACAACATGGTCTGAGAGAAATCATCTTGTAGGGTGAGCTGGGAGCTAATGCAATATTGGCTGTGTCAATTGCTGCTTGCAAAGCTGGTGCTGCTGAAAAGGAGGCATGTGTATTTTCATATTGAATTTAAGAAGGTTTTTATCCATTTCTATCGGCTTAAAAATCTTCATTCTACTTCCCTTCTGTGCAGGTTCCCCTTTATAAGCACATTGCTGATCTTGCTTGTAAGCCCGACCTGACTCTTCCAGTACCTTCCTTCACTGTTATAAGTGGTGGAAAACACGCTGGAAACAACCTTGCCATTCAGGTATGCTCTGTCTTTCTCCTTGGCGTGTCTGTGTTTCTGTGGCTATAATGTATATCAGCTTGTTTGTGTGCCCGTGGATGGTTTAGCTTTTTATGTACCTATGAATAATCTGTTGAATTTACTCATTGTTGGCTGTAAATGTTGACAGGAAATCATGATCCTACCAATTGGAGCCTCCACATTTGAGGAGGCTTTACAAATGGGTTCTGAAACCTATCATCACTTAAAGGTGTACTTTGAATTTGATCATTCAGTTTCTGCATTGTACTTAAACATCTATGACTCATTAATTTTATTTTATTTTTTTCCATCTAAGCACATAAAGATTATACCGTTTCTGAACTTTATCTGATGATGTTCTAAACACTTCCTTCTATCATTCTCAAAAATTGATCATTAGCTATTCTACTGTGGTTTATTCTGTATGTCCATCCTGTTTTACTATCTTGTGTCTAGTTAGCCTTCTTGATCCATGGAAACACTATTTTATACTAATGTCCATGTGTGTGTATAGACTGTCACTGATGTTAATGTTTTGTTAACAAAAAGGGCAGGCTGTTATTATGGAGAAACATGGTGCACAGGGATGCAATGTGGGTGAAGATGGTGGCTTTGCTCCGAATGTGTCCAGGTTGCATACTTATCTTTGTCACACATTTTACATGCAAAAATAGATGAGCAAAACTACATGAATGATAGAGGATCAATATTGTTCAAGCTGTGTCTAGTTGTTGCTCATTTCTTATTTGAAGAACGATTTTAACAATGATACAGCAGCATATTCAATAGGTAGGGGTTCCATCCGACCAACATCAAGCCAAAAAAGAATAGATAAAAAATTTCATTTTGATTTACTGATTGACATCTTATGGTACTTGGCAGCCTTAGAGAAGCCCTGGATCTGGTTAAAGAGGCTATCGGCAGAACGGGCTATAACGAGAGAATAAAGATAGCAATTGATGTCGCTGCTACTAATTTTTGCATAGGTAACAATTTCAATGTTTTGAATTACTTTTGTCGAAGTGTGGCATCAAATTTCGAAAGGCAATGTGCTGTGTGATTTTTTGGAGCTGTGTTTGGAATTCTTGCATGATGTCTTAATGATGGTTCCCACGGAATCTGTGCCAGCACATTTAATTGGAGTACTCTGTTATCATATAATGCGATATATAAAACGTGTCATGTCCAAGAAAGCTAGGAAAAATTTGACAATGTCTCTTTTGTGTGTTATGCAGCTTATGCTCTGTAGGAATTTCCTGTTACAAAACTGATATCTCTACTTACTTTATACAGGCACAAAATATGATCTGGACTTCAAGTTTCCAAATAAGTCAGGGCAGAATTTCAAATCTGGGGAGGATATGATAGATATGTATAAGGAGCTCTGTTCTGGTACGTAGTCTAGTTCAAATTTACCTATTTGATTTCATGAGCCTCTGACATGCATAAAACATGATGAGTTCCACTCTTTTTTTCTTTTTTTTTCTCCCAATCTTAGACTATCCGATTGTATCAATCGAAGATCCATTTGACAAGGAGGACTGGGAACATGTCAAGTATTTCTCTAGCCTTGGAGTTTGCCAGGTACACCTCTGTTTTCATCTCTTCATCCTATGGGTAGTCTATCCATGACCGGTTTTTGCCATGGAAGAAAAATTCTGCAGTCTTATGCTTTTTCCTTTTTGTCGCTGTAATGCATAGTACACTTTAGATGCTACTGTTCTCTTGCCCTTCCCAAACCAATTCCTTAATACCTAGAGCAAAGACAGCAAAAGAGCAGCTACCAGATTGGTTAAATTAGATCCTTTGTAAATGATGATTAACTATGGAGTGCTCTCTGATTGCCTTTTTCCTTAGCAGAGCTTTTTGATCTAGCAATAATCATGGTAGATATTAACTCTTCATTGCATTAGTTAATCTAATTTGAAGTTTCTATTCCTCAATTCTTTTTGTGGTGATTGTAAAATGAATGATATCTCACACTTATTTCTCAGGTTGTTGGGGATGACTTGCTAATGTCAAATCCCAAACGTGTTGAGAGAGCAATCAACGAGTCCGCTTGTAATGCTTTTCTTCTCAAGGTATCAGACTCTCGCTTTAGTTAACTGCCTTATTTGGCATTGAGATTCGCATGAAACCTTTATATATCACAGTTTACCTTAAAGAGAGAGCAGCAGAAAAGGTAATAGGGCCTGCTTGTAAAGCGAAAGAAGCTATTGTTCAGTGATAGCAAATGTCCCCATCACAAGTACCCCAATTTTTTCTTCTGTATGAATTTTTTGGGTAAGACTCACCACATGTACGAAATGCCCAATAGGTAAACCAGATTGGAACGGTGACGGAGGCCATTGAGGTGGTCAAGCTAGCAAAGGATGCTCATTGGGGAATTGTAACATCACATAGATGTGGTGAAACTGAAGATACTTTCATAGCCGACCTATCTGTGGGACTAGGTACTGGTCACATCAAAGCAGGTGCTCCTTGTCGAGGAGAACGACTGGCAAAGTACAACCAGGTCTGCCTTCTTACTGACAAATATAATCTTAACTGTCATGATTGATAATATCCTGATCTGAATCAACTATGACCGTATGAAACCTTAAGAATGGTCCAAATTTCAAGGAGGATCTTAATAGGTCTCCAACCCTAATTGATAGCATCATAAGTCTGACATGATCCTACCAATAGTACCAATTCAAATTTCATGTGAATATATTCTGAACTTTGCATATGTAGAAAATGACAATAAGCTTCATGTACACCACTGTTTTTTGTAAAGATATATGCCTCCAAAATGATACTTCGATGAAGTTGTGATCTTAAGAAATATTATAGTCTATATCAACTAGTTATTTATGTCTTACATATTCTTTCAGAATTTTGAGTATCTTATGATCTCGATATGGTCTTATGATGTGATCACTCAGATGTCCCATCCATCCTAAGTCAGCTCTTGATTTTAACAACCTTGCCAACCATCAGTTCTTAAACATTTACACCTGGGAAGGAGGTAGCGGGATTTGTGAAGCAAAGTCTTTAAACATGTAGCCTCATATTGTGTTATTAAAACTATAAAAGATAGGCTCTCTTGAACTGTTAAGAGGGAGCTCCTAAGAACATCTTTGAACTCCTCTTATTGCAGTTCATATCCTACTTGAATAGATTCTATTAAGGATTTTACAGGGCATTTTAGAAGTTGAGATCCTTTCTCATTTCTTGATAATTTCAATATAAGCACCATTGAAGTACTCGCGGCCATCGATAATTACCTTGTTTGGATAATGAATGTAAAATAGAGCTGAATGCGGTCATATGGGTATTGGCAATTTTGACAAGATTTTACTCAATTTAACACTTTTATGAAAGCTGATATTGGAAAGTTTGAAAGTGATGTTCAAAATTCAACAATTTTTATTTTGTTTGGCAAAAATATGATTTTCTATGACATGACTAGACACTAATTTACGACCTAAATTTGACACATGAACACGAATTGCCGGCCCCTAGATTCCAAAGATCTTAGCTGTTGATTCAGCCTCTAGATAAGTATCAGTCTTTAGAGAGCATTCCTGACAATTTAACATCAAAAGGGTCCCAAAGACTACAAAATGTAAAAAGGTTTAACCATTGTGTGAAATTTCTCTGTTAGACTGCATGAGAAGGAAAGCTATGTATGACTAAACTCTGAAATGTTTCTTGCAGTTGCTTCGCATTGAGGAAGAGCTTGGTGATCAAGCTGGTTATGTCGGTGAAGATTGGAAGCTGTCATAGCGGTTGATGTTTCTAATGGGGAGTTAAGACCATCTAATTACGGTCAGGTACTGAGCGGGACTGGATACTGTTTTCCCTTATTTGGTTCAACCCCTTGAGAAAAATCATTATGATTGGAAGATCAACTTTTTTGATTGAGTATGCCTTGTGAGAGATGTGTATTATTCTTTGTGATGCTTTTCGTTTGATCATCAGAGATCATTGTTTTCAGATGAAGGAAATAGATGTAATTGAGTAGGCAGAATTCGGGCATAATGGAAGGAACATGGGTTGAGCTTGTTTAAAAAAGGCTATTGCCATCATTCTTTCAATCAATCGGCTCCCCTGTCTTGGTTATTGCACTGACATACCGAGGACATGTAACGGCTGTATTACTGAAGGTTTACTTTGTAAGGCATTCCATATCCTATCGTACTCTTTGTTGGGTGTAAAAGTATTGGCGTTGCCCCTGGAAGGTGCTGCAAATTCCAGGCAAAGATGATTATATTGGTTCTACAATCTCTCTTGCCAACCGGTCATGAAATCATAAACGATGACTTTAGGGTAAGTTGTAAGAGATGCCACTCTTTGAAGAGGTGATCATATGTAATACATTGAAGCAATTGCCACAGTGAACGATGGTGCGGGTACTAAATGTAAGGTGCGGACGTTTGCAATCCTCATATCCAGGATCGAACTGTCCTGCCATTTGTATGTTGGTTCTATTCTGTTGGCTTGGGCACAAAGAGCTTGCAAATAGCCCCATTTATGGTAAACTACTGGTCCTAAAACTTTCATGGAACGTGGTAATTGGATATCACGGACCTAGCTTAAGCTAGAGGTGTGCAACCAGAACTGGTATACCCGGTTCCCAAACCGACCTACTCAGAAAACAGGGTTGGGAATCGGTTCCCGTTGAAACTAGTCCAAGAACTAATTCTCAAAATTTGGAATTGATTTAAATCAGTCCGGGAATAGGTTTCAAGCAATTATCCATCTAGAAACCGGTTTTTAGACCGGTTTTGGAACTGGTTTTGTAAGTAGAGGTCCAAAATCTTTTTTTTGTCCTCTCGATTTCTATTTTTATTCCCATAATCACATAGCACTTTTTCTCTTAGGCTTTGCATGATAATGCTTCTTGGCTAGGGAAGAGTTTTTTTTTTTTTTTTTTTTTTTTTTTCAAAATAGATCTTTTCTATTTTTATTCCAAGGAACAATTTCTAAGTAAAAGAATTTGTTTGATAATTATACAAAATTTTTACTTTGGAATAGAAAAAGAATAAAAATGTATTTAATAATACAACTAGTTTTTTTTTTGTATTTATTCGGTTTTTTATTTTTATTCATGGATTGCCGATTGCCAATCGTCGGCCGACGCCGCCGCATAGCCCATTGGCTACCGACGGGTGGCGGCGGCGGCGGCCGGCAACCGGTAGCTAGTGTCGGCAATAGCCGGTAGTCAGTTGTGACTGAGCAGTTGGAGGTGGTCGTGGCAAGAGAAATGAATAAAACAAAAATAAAAAAAAAAATTGCTTATTTCTAGAAATTATTTTTGGAAACAAGAAGC
Source organism: Eucalyptus polyanthemos subsp. polyanthemos (assembly GCA_017140185.1). Classification (NCBI taxonomy): domain Eukaryota; kingdom Viridiplantae; phylum Streptophyta; class Magnoliopsida; order Myrtales; family Myrtaceae; genus Eucalyptus; species Eucalyptus polyanthemos. Next base: position 30,009,060 of record CM029466.1, on the reverse strand, counting down.
AAATTTTTTTTTTTTTAATGACCCAAGGAACCCGCTCACCGTATCAACACGGACAGCCCGACAGGTCCGGGGTAACGGGGGGTAAACCCTAGGGCGATGGTAGCGAAGGACCTACCACCCTAACGTCGCACTTAAGATCCCATGCGATTAGCGGGATTCGAACTCCTCTCCTCTGGTAAAGGATCATGGGAGCACTTATCAATTGGGTCATCGCAGCGGTGGTAAAAAAATAACTATTTTTGTTTTCATTTCTGTTCTAAATTTATTCCCAAATTAACTTTCTATTCCGAGGAATAGAAAAACAACTTGATGTTACCAAGCGGGTTTCTGTTTTTTTTTTGTTTTGAGAAACAAAAGAATAGAAATTCTAAGGAAGAGAAACATTGTTATGCGCTGCCTTAGCTTTCTCAAACATGCACAACACTTTTCTTTTGTTATTCCTCTTCCTCACTTACTTCCCTCCCTCACCGACTCCCTCTTGCACCATCTAATGGATGGACGGTGCACCAAATTCTTATATGCCATATAAATTGGCTTGCCTAATTTCTCTTTTGGATGAGGGGTTATGATTGCATAAATGAGTAGTTCCATATAATAGTTGTGAGAATAAAATTAATATTATATCCATGTTTGTTGTTAATTATTTGTCTTATAATTTTATTTATTATAATTAGCCTTATGGATCCTTAATTTTTCGTTTAGTCAAAAAATTTATGTATTTATTTATTACAAGTGCTTAATATTTCAATATAAATTTGAGGATTATATTATTTTCTCGCGTATTAATATAAAATTCGAAATTGTATAAGATATTAGAAAATTGCAAAACAGATTCTAGCGGAAACGATTAACCCTAGAACTAGATTGAAAAAATGGGATGGGTTGGGTACAGGGTTAAATACAAATAGAGTCGAGTATAGAGTCTAGAAAAGGGGGAACCAATTATAACAAGGTTAGGTACAGGATCTAAGTTTAAACCCTATCCACCCGATCACCACTAGCTTAAGCTGTCCGGATTGTCTTTGTTTTGCTGTTCATGTGGCTACGATGTCATGGGCGTAAGAGGAACCACAAAATACTATTATGAACGAGCACGTATTGCATTGTCTTCTGATTACAAGAAACCTCGTCTCACTCAAGACAAGAATAAAAACCGTAAGGAGTTGATTGAAGCAAATTTCGAGCGTATGGATACATTACGGCAGCCCTAATGTATAGGGAGCTCTACGTGAAAATAGTCAGGATCCAAAGTTAAACACGATAACAAAATTCCAGATTTGCTCTTAAGCGGTCGCTAGGCAAAAAAGGTGTGCGTTTCAGCTTCTCTCCTCTCATCCTCATAAAAACTACTGCACTTTCCTCGTATTACTCAAATTTTCATTCCCATCACTTTTGTTTTCCAGATTTAGCTGGTTCAGAAACAAGACGAGTTCCACTGGCATCTGATCCAGTATCAAGGGCAGTTTGAGGTCAACCAAGATCAATTCCCAGGACGGCAACGGAAATTGCCCAGCCCTTCCCTTGACTCTACGGTTTCATCAATTTAATGAAACGGTCTAGGGGAGACTATATTATGCCCAGAACAACTTCAACAGTTTTATGACCCTAGTTGTGCTGCATACATAGCAATCAATGAATCGAGAACATATTCAATGACAAGAATATTACTCAATGTACACATTAATTTAAAGAGAGATGAACATGCCCTAATTGTTTGATATCCATTTGGTACCGATCAAATCGCTCTGTAAACTAACACTAACTTTGTGATCGCATGACTCCCTTGATAAAAATAAAAGTGGATAGTCAAGATTAAAAATAAATGACAATCCTACAGACATTGCTCCATCTGCATACCGTGTAAAGCTCCATTCATTAGATAGTTGATGGTGAAGATGACCCCAAAATTTTTTCTATGAGAATACTGATGCATATGGAATATCAAAGCATCATTGCATAAACTCAGTGTAATGCTACCAGAATTGTGTTAAGTCGATTAATCATCATTTGATCCCACCAAAAAACCCAATTGCAATACAGTTTCCACAAGTTGATTTTATCCACAACCTCAAGTCACGAAACCAGGACTACAACCTCATGAACTTCCTCTCAGTAGCACAGATGATGTGATGTAAGCATCATCTTCAACATTTCCCAAAATTGGACGGTTCTATTGTACCCATGATTCTCTTTTTAAAAAAAAAAAAGCCACAAAGATCGTAAAAGTTGCAAGTAATTGAAACTTCATGCCACAAGTTGCAAGAAAGACCTAAAATCCATTAGGGTTCCCTGAAGTCAGAAGCACGAGAAAACCATACACTGGTGAAGACACAACAGTGATTCAAAGCTACAAACATTTTCCAACCTGGGCAAGAACCTGTATAGAGTAGAAAAAATTTCCTGAGACAGGAACATGAATTACTGCAGTCTGCAAAACAGGTTTAACTAATTCAGGACACCAGCAACTTATGGCTTTGTCTCATCCTCATCCTCTTCTATCTTAGGAGCCAGGTAAAACCTGATATAACCCATCTCGGCAATCTTGTACTCGACAACAACAGGAAGATCTGAAGACAAACTGATAGTCACAGTGTTGGATAAAGGGGATGCCTTCGTGAAGGAGTTCAGGTACCTCAGTGCAAAAGTCAAAGTCACTGGCTCATTCATTTCAACAACTGTAGCTTCCTCTGGCTGCAATCGTTCACCCAAAACAATTAACAAATAGACTAAATCAGAACCAGTGTACTCTTGAGAAAGAGCGGCCTCAAATTGTGAAAGGCATGCAAATGTTTCCCAGAATCATTATATGAATAATGTAATGGACCATTAGAAAACAGGACACACCTTGTCAACAGTTGTATTTTGCCTGCAAACAATATTTGCAGTTCCTATATCACCTCTAGTAGAGAATTTCACACCCTCCTTTGTCACGGATATAACAACTGCAGGAATGAATCAAGAAAAATTTCCAATCTTATAAACATGCCAAAAAATTTCAGATAACTCAGTTTCAGAACCCATTGAGTAGAGAATGGAAAAAAATACCAGTATCACCAATGCTGCTGAGATCTTTACAAATCCTAGCAAACTCAGATGATGGCATTCTAACAATTGCATGGTACTCTGCCTCCGGTATTCCAAGGTGCTCACTGTCAATGTCCATCAATTTCATCTCGAAATCAGCAATTTTATCCTGTGCTGTAACATGCACTAAATTGTGAACACAAGATCCAAGAGAAAAACAAAAGAGATGAACAAACTAATAGACTCCTCCCTCACCCCATTAGGACCCTCTGATAACTAGCACAAGCAAATACAAACAATACGCATATAGGGTTAATCCGCTGATAAATAAAGGTTTGCAGCAGCAGTTTCAACTAATCTATTGAAAGGGCTATTACAGAATATCCAATGATCATACCTCCTTTTCATTGCCTGATGATTTACAAAAGGCATGAAAAGGAGGACATCTTTGGTCAAGGCATTTGCCTTTCTTCTCTTTTATACCTCCTTAGGAATGAAGTGGAATACATAAGGACAGTGATTGAAATTATTTCATAAGTGAATGGACACCAGACGGGGGCTTCTATCGCTTATCCACTGTCAACTACTTCTTTGACTAATACAAGGACCAGTATCAGATCAGACACATAACCTTCCACAAACTTCAAGTGCCGCATCAAGCCAACATAAAGCTCAAACGATTTAACAATTCACTGACACCGCCGTTTTCCGTTAGAAACCCCACCAACAACCTATACTTCGCGCTGACCCTACTTAACCACGCCGTCGTCACGAACGATCAGCACAACGAACGTCTCAAAGACCAGAATCAACCGACGAAACAAGCCAAATCAACAGATCCAGAGTTCACTCAGCAAAAGAAACAAACAGATTACAGGCATCACGCCGAAGCATCGTCGTCGAAACTAAAACACAGCACCAAAAATCGCCCCCATCCATCCACTTCGCTAAACGAAAACCGAAAACAGAGAGAGGCGGAACGTACTCGGGCTCTCGAACATGAAGGTGACCGTGTCGCTCCCGTCGTCGGCCTTGATGGTGATGATGTCGTCGTTCCCGGCGCACTTGAGCATCTTCGACATGTTGTTGAGGTTCATCCCCATGGAGATGTTGCGGTCGCACCGGTAGTGCTCGAACCCCTCCGACCGGAGGAGGAGGGCCACCAGGGCCACGTGGCTCGAGTCCATGGCCTGGAGGGAGAACCCGGTCGCGGAGCAGTCGAAGTTGGCGTCGTTCACGAGGTCCTTGAGCGACTCCATGACCTTCTTCAGGAGCGAGCCCTGCACTAGCCGGAGCTCCAGCATCGTTCCCGGTGCGGCGACGGACGGCGCTAGGGTTTCGGCGGGAAAGTGACGAGAAAGTGAGGGAAAATTTGAGAGGGAGTTTCTCTCTCTCTCTCTCTCTTTTTTCCGGTTCTTCGGTTCCGGTTCCGCGGCCCAGAACCGACGGAACCGAGATTTATTGACATTTTTAAAAAAAAGTTCTTTTAAAAAATTAATTTGCAAAGGGCGCGAGGTTTTCTTTGTTGGCGGGACTAAGGCCTAAAGCGTTCCCGCCACGATTTCGACGAGGGCTATGTTAGCCTGCGGGCATCTGCAGATAGGGATTCCTTGCGCCTGCACTTTTTTTTTATCTGGGCCTTGGGCCTTAGATGATTGAAAGTGTTGTGGGCTTCGACTTTGAGGCCCGGCACGTAGGGCGTAGGTTCATTTCCAAAATGTCCCCTTGACCGCGCTAGGAATTTCGGAGCGACCCTTCTGTCAAATCAGATTTTATCTCGATTTAAGCACGAAGAAAAAAAAAACTCCCTATGCTTGCTGGGAGGGTATCGAATATCGATTGGTCGCATCGCAGGATCGTTATGTAATAGTCATTGTCATTGCTTGTGATTATTTGGTGCCAAAAGGGGAAATTTTTTTAATATTAAAACCACCACCTACAAAATTCAACACAAAACTGCTCTTTGATCGGAAATTACGATAGTTTGTACATCATCATGAATCAGGCACCATTTCTTCAAAACAATAGAAGGGGCTAATAGACTGCACCAGAAAACTCATTTTAAGTGTTTCAATTTGAGAGCGTTGTGGCCTGGCCATGATTCTTTAAGTCTCATAGTAGGGATATTATCAAACGGTGCTCCAGTGCAAAGAGTGGATGCTTTGCTGAATCCACCCACGACATGAAAGGTCAAAATACTTAAGTCCACAAGGTCAATACATGCTCATGTGAAAAAATCCGCACGACAAAACTCCGATTACTCACTTGCCTCAAATCGGCTTGGTGCTACATTGAGCGAATTAGGAGTGAGCATCAAATCCAATTCAACCTGGGAACTGAAGTTACTGAACCACCAATTCCCAGTTGAACAAGCTTTAATGGAACAAATAGTTTTGCATCCAATGAGAATAGAACCTTGATCTTTAACACGAAGAAGCAACATAGTCACTTGACTAATATTACATGGTAGTGAAATGATACAACTTTTATACTTAATTATGAGAAATGAAATTTAAAAAAAAAAAAAATGGTTCGATTCACAGTTCCAAACAAAAATATTTGGAACAGGAGTCACAAGGTCCGCCAGAAACCGACGAACGGATGGCCCCTAGATTTTGAAGTGACTCCCGGCGGGACGGAGTCAATGATTTGATTTGGCCTTGCATCTCCCAGGCCCGCGGTAATGCTCGGTCGAAACCACTCCCGTTACCGATCATTTTCGAACAGCTTCGGTTGCCCGTAATAAATGGCGGATCAGCCATCCAGCTCGGCGAATTGGTCTGGAGCATTAAGGGTGCGTTTGGTTCGACATTTGGGCGCCCCTCGGCGCAAAGCCCATTGAAGAAAATTTGAGGTGTTTGGCAATTATTTCCAAAGGGCTTTTGGGTGAAAGCCAACCATTGAGAATGCTGAAGAATCATTTAATGAAAGTTAGTAAGTTACCTATTTTACCCTCAAAACTTTTTTAAAAAACCAATTTTGTCCATTTTTAAAACTAAAACCCTAGCGTTCTCTCCACACCCTCCCCCACGCTCTGCACCCTTCCCCATCGCTCTCTCCCTCGTGACGACTGCGAGCTCGACTGCCGTCCTCCGATCCGCCGCCGCCGATGACGACGACCGCCGCGATCGATCGACCGAGAGGCCGGTGAGTGGCGCGCGAGGCTGGCGGATCCCCGATCGGGAATGTCTTGGGTGGGATGGAACCAGACGTCCGAGAGCTTCCACCTCGCGCTCGCCTACGGCGCCGGGGAGGATCCAGGCCACGCCGGCGTCGAGGATCTGACGCGCGCGTCGGTCTCGTCGACGGCGTCGTCGGGATCGGGGTAGGGGTCGTCGCTGGGGTCGATGTCGCCGGGGGATCAGGAGGCGGGGCCCGGGAGGATCGAGCTCGACTGGACGGCGGGTGACGACGAGGATCAGGTGGCGCTGAGGTTGCAATCGCAGCTGTGGTCACGATGCCGGTGCCACTGGATACCGTGGCCGTGGAGTCGAGCTGCCGAGGAGAGGATGAGAATGTGGGTGTCGACATGAGGGTGGTCAAGAGGAGGGAGCCGCTGAAGGCCGTGAAGATGAGTAAGACGAGCGGGTCCGCGCAGCAGAGCGATGGAATGGGAGTTTTGACTCGGCTGCTGCGGTGGAACTTCGTGAATTCGGCGACTGGCGGCGTCGGCGAGGGTAGTCTGGTGTGCGGAGAGCATTGGAGGACCGTGACCGTGGTCTGCCTCTTTGGTTGTGGTTTGTCAGTGAGTGCTTATGCATGATTTTATTAAGATCTCTGATGATGTTCGTGGGTAAGAGTTTATGATTTGGAAGGCATTAGATTGGGTATGGGATGCTGTATGATTTTGTCGGGAAGGGCCTATGGTTTGTCAAGTTTGTAGCTCACGGAAAAACCAGTCTTCTCCTGGGACGCTCGAATGGCAAATCCACAGGAAGTAGAGCTTTTGGGGCTCTGGGTCAGCCCCTTCGTGCGGAGGGTAGAGTGAGTATTGAAGCTCAAGGGCATAGCCTACAACTGCATCGAGGAAAACATCCTCAACAAGAGCGCTCTACTTCTGCGGCTCAACCCGGTTCACCAGAAAGTCCCTGACCTCGGCCATGGAGGCAGAGTAGTTTGCAAGTCCAGGAGGAATGAAGCCTTGTGTCAATTATTGCACCTGCTCCTTGCTCAGTGCAGAGAATAGCTTTGCTTGCGCTTATTTTCCTTATGAGTTGAGCTTTGGATTTGTATTTAAGATTCCAGAGTTAAGTATGGATCATAATAATGTGGTTTAGTGCGGTTTGAGTTACTCTACTCCTGTGTATGATTTCACTCTGTCTTAGATTGTTCGTTGCGCAAATTGACAGTTGAGGCTTCCATTGCAGACGAGTAAGATTGCAAATTAATTCCATCACTTTGGTCGCACGTCTGGATTTAGCATGCTAAGCAAAAGAACAGGCCGAAAGGATCCACGATAATCATGGCAAATCCAATTTCCAAAGGTTTTCGCTAGAGTTACTTAGGGAAAATCCTTGGGTCTTGTTCTGGCATTGAGGATCAAAACATTAACTCATTTAGCCAACTGTTCATTCAACTGGGGTTTCTCGAAAGCATCCGATGCAAAATGTAGTGATGCTCATAGTTTAGATGTAAATCAATATCTTCAACCTTCTTTGTTTTTACTTGAGCCCGCCTCTAGATCTTGCATAATAAGTTTATACCTCAATGATACGAAGCAATTCTATGGTTTTAAGGATAATGAGCTTTTTTCTTTAAATCATATGTTATTATATTTTTATTGTAATGAAAATATTCTTCTTGTAATTTAGAAAGAGAGTATGTAATTTTTTTCCATTTGATATTTTTTAGCAAAAAAAAGAAATTTTAATATAAATAAAATTGTTTAAACAATATCTTTAACATGATTGTCAAATATAAATTTAAAAAGTCATAAACATTATTTTTTAAATTTTAAACAAATAAAAATTAAAATATTTAGATAAATCATCAAAAGGGCTTTGCAAATGTATTTTCTACCAAACAAAGATTTGTCTCAAAGTTCTTTTCAAAGCGAATTTACTGCAAACATCTTTGCAGATTTCACTCAAAGGCGCTTGCGCTAAACTCAGCTTTGTATTTCCCAATGAAACTTTCCAAATGTTGAACCAAACGCACCCTAAGTCCCACAGCGAAATGTCGTACGACACATGCGTCGACCACGACCAGCACGTGATTTAACCGCGGAAGAGCCCCACCGCCACCTATCGATATTTATCCAAAACCAGATGCAGGCATCTAGATATTTTGTAGAAAAGTTCTACCTCCGGTGGTCCCAACGTACGCGACTAAGCATCCTGGACCTGGAACGGCAAAGCAGAAATATCTGCATTCCTAATATCTGCTCCATAAACGGTCCGCCTATAAATTCCCCCCAGATCAGGCTATTCTCTTGAACTTACACACACACACAGAATTCGGGCAAAGCGGGGAAAGAGAAATGGAGTGCTGCGGGAGGCCTAACAGGAGCGACGTTCACTTGTCCAAGGAGGAAGAGGCCATGATCGAGGAGAAAACCAAGGAGTACTTCGACGGTGTTGCTCCCAAGCGGCATACGAAGCCCCAGCGTAGCGAGTACTCCTCCAATTATGTCGACGTCCTGTCCACCGATGGCGATATCCCGGAATTCGTGCAGTTCCAGCGCCTCGAGAATGATCCTCAGGTTTCGGCTCCTCCTCCCTCTGCCTTCATTTGTGTCAGACTTATTACTGTGGAACATACAAAGTAGACTTGTATTGTGTTCGAATGATCATATCGCCCTTTGGCTTCGTAAGCAACCACGACTTGCGGTGAAAGCATAGGGAAACAAGGCAGTCGGGAAATTACAGCATCATAGTACAAGGGTCATTTGAGATACATTTTCTCTCTTGTTCTTTTCTTATTTCAGGTAGCAAAACATAATTCTTTCATCTTACTGTACTTAAGCAGCAAAATGGTTCCAATCGGTCCACTTGGATTGCCTTTTCGAACTGCATCAAGTGTTGGGATCTAACCGAAAAGTACCAACAAAGAAAGAATGCTTCAAAGGAAGGGAAATAGTTATGCGCAAGCCAAAAACCACAGTCACGTGCTTCATTGTCTGCTCAAATTAACGGCAATAAAGCGAAAGATTAGGCTGTTACATTTGTGCTATCTTCTAGTAGATATGGAGAATAAGGACATGAGAGCACATCCAACAAATTTGCACCATTACTTTTAATAACTGTGCCTTGGGTTTGATCTCCTTCAACAAATAAACGCAATTTGCCTCTCTTCCAAAAACAGAAACTTGTCTACAGTGCATGCGAAGCGAAGGAGGACTTCATGGAGACTGAATATTACAAGGATCTCAACTGCGTTGACAAGCAACACCACAGGGTATGAACATTTGTCAAACCACATATCAAATTAAGCTCTGCAATATTTTAATTTATGCCCTTATATTTACCTTGTCAAAATGATATTTCAGTAAGCCTACAAATATCTTTTAATGGTTTTTTTACAAATTAATAGATTGGCAAATATCTTTTAATGGTTCTCTAGGGTATTAGTTGAGAAGTAGACTGGTAGTGCGAGATGATCAGTGAGTACCTTCTAACTATCTGAGCACATGCCAGACTGGGACAGGCTTTATAACGGTGGAGAACACCAAAGGCGAGGGCTTCAATCTTGACTCAGAAACCTCCACCATACATCATGCCTCTTGCAAGGGGAACCCAGCAACAAATGAGTGGATTCCAGCTGCTTCTGACAGTGTAGGCGAGCATATCTGCATGAAATTCGATAAATACCAACAGTAGCTTTTGACATTATTTCTGACTCAGATCATGCCTTTTGTTTCAGGTGACATTTCACTCCGATAAACCAAAAAGAAGTGATAATTGAGAAGAGAGCAATGATGTTGTTATGACTTCAAACAAGCCCAGTGCTTTAAGCGGTTATTTCAACTTGCTTATGAGCTTTTACTATTCTGAAAATGTACTACGAATTATGTTATTTGAGGTGTTTCAGTGTTTAAATGTAAGTTTCTGAGTGTTATGCATCATTTAAAAAGTGAAATGAAGAGTTAATCTTGTTGCTTATTACTCAGAGTATGGAGGACCAGATAATTAGTAGAAAAATACTACAAATGGAATGTGACATTGGCTCTTCCCATAGCACTTCAAGTGAATCCACAAATTGTGATTCCAGTATATCATTTCTGGTGTATTGGAGAACGATACCAGGTCTTATATTGATATCAAACTGATGGAGCCAAGTGGAGCACCATATATCTCTGCTTGCCAACTTCCAGACTCCTGACACCTGAGGGCTCGAGAGAGAGCTCTCAAAGCCAGCATACAGAAGGAAATTGGTCATTATGGCACAATGAACAACCATATTTCAATTTTATATATCCTGACAATCCGTTACTTTCAACTCTTTACAGAAAAAAAGTGATTTTAATGCAGAAACTGCAATCCACTAACAAGAGCAGATTAGAGTCGTAGACCATAAAAAAAGACCATTAAGACAGACATTTTAACTCTCCTGTTGTCTACTACCATCCGAGAAAAAGTCTTGTTTACCAACTTTAATTCACCAAATTTCTGCAGCATCAAATGGTAACTGCACAAGAATTTGCCTACCTCAACAATAGAACAGTTCGTTTTTTTTTTTTTTACTATCCACATGGAACCTAACATTGTTTATGAAATTCCTATATGTGAATGATAGACCTTTACATCAAAATATATACCAATTAACGAATGGCATAGCCCTATTGGACACATATGGACATGGTCGGATTTTCTTTCCAACCTGGAAAATCCATTCTCCAAGTTACACAGACCTGAAACAAGTTTCTGCATTATGGTATATGAAAGTTTGAGTCAAAGGTATTGATTGACCCCTCCACACACAAGAAAATTTTCTGCAGGGCACATATGTGTCAAGACGTATCAATGAACTTTTTACCAATAATAGGCAAATCAGGGCCAAATAAGGTAATTATGCAAACTATGCTGCATGAAACCACCCCCCCCCCCCCCTTCAAATATATATATATATATAAAAAATCAGTTTCGAAGAGTTAAAACACTGCAGTGGCTAATTTTTCAATGTTTTACTCCCTGTTACTGGATACACTCAATCTTCCAGAGAGAAATTAACTGATGTATTTGCCAATAATGACCTCCCACAGTGCGTGGCATTGGAGGGAAAGGGAAAGAGTGCTTGAAAGGAGCCATGAATGTTAGTGCCCCAACCAAAAAATCTAACCCCATGCTCCTGCCAAATTGAAGATTAATCATCTTCATGCAAAGAACATCCCAAAAATGAAAATAGACAAACGATTGCTGTGAAACAAGTAGTAATAAATGCTGATGCATTTAGAAAATGTTGAGTTAATATATGATACTATAATATTTATTATTATGAGAAATGAGAATATATGTTAAAGTAAATTCTTCGTCAAAAGGAAGCTCCAGCATACCATGTTTCTGTGTACCACATTCAGAAACTCTGTAAACGGAGGATCTTTTTCTCATGTTAACAACCAGAATGCTGAAACGAGCGTTTCTTCTAGCACTTGAAACGGATATTATTCTTCAGCTTCCAGTGCTTCCAAAGGTATATTCTTTATAAGCTGCAAAAAAGTGTTGTAGTTGGAAAGAATGCTCTGGGCACATGCATAAAAACTTCTCTTTCTGGATCAAATAATATCCCTCTCAAATACCATCTCTCTTATCTTTATTTTGATATAGTCTTTTCAATCATTTATATTCAGCAACTAGTTTAAATTAAATGGCAGCAAAAGACTACAAGCTATAATTCCCAATCAGTGGCAAGGGAATGACCAAACAAGAAAACCACTTTCAGATGGAAACTGGGTGTCAACAGTTCACTGCACCAATTAGACAAGTCAAACCTGACGTTACAGAAGATCTTCCTTTTTTCCAGAAAATATTTTTTTCAAACAATGGAATTGTAACGTAGCTCTTGTGTAACTGCTATCCAAGCACAAGCAAAATTTTGAGGAAGTTATAATTGACAACTTGGTGAGAAAACAAGTACAGCATGTGTTAAACTTATTTACATTAACAAGGTAGGCTTTCAAACCAGAAGCAAGCTTCACGGCATGCAAGCTAGCAAGAGTGTCCCATCACTTTCGTATGGTAGATAGAAGCAATCTTGACTCCAGAAAGAGGAAACAGCAAAAAACCAAAACATGGAGACCAGAAATTTTGAATAATCGCATTCTATGTGGAGATTCCTTTTCCACAAGCATATTACCACAAAGTTATCCATCAACTGAACAACAAAGATATTATGAGCATCTTTAATAGCACTAAACACTACAACACCTAGAATGGCCAAGAAATAAAGAAGTTCCTGGTTCAAATCTAGGTCCATTTCCTCCTCAATATCAGCTCTCCTGACTCAAAAACATGAAGGTTCTGGATTGCTACTCCCCACTAACAATTAAGCAGGATACTATCGACCCTTACCCTTCATGGAGTTTCATAGATGTGGACAAAAGCAGACCTGTTAACAGATGGCTAGAAAAATTGCTATTAAGAAAATAAAAGACAAGACGATTTGATTGGCTAGAACATTTAGCAATCTTCAGAGTTTTGTCTACTAATTGAACATCGACCAGCTTTATGAAAAGAGAGAGAAATGCCACTGGCATGTCAACAATGGCCCAGACTGAATTGCAAGAAACTATAAATACAGAGAGCCACCTCCCTCCATAAAAAAATTAGATGAATTCAACTATGAAGTGTTCTTAGGAGAAACCCCACTTCTAATTAAGGTATTTGAATAAGACAAAAGCATACAAATGTCCTCTTAAATGAAATTAGAATCTTGAATCACAGTCTATGAGACAGTTGCTGAGCTCTTCTCCACTTTTCCCTTTCAAGCTTCGGCAAAGCTTGCTCCGATCGAGAGTGATTGAATAAGCTACATAGTTCATATTTCAGAATTAAAGGCATAAGTTCAGGTGGGCAGTAATAGAAGAAAATAGATTAGGATTCCTGCATTTTTCCTAAACTGATGTTATTTTACTTGCTTTTCTTCCTTCATTGGTTTAGCCAAGAAACTACAAAAATTTTCAAAGTTAGTTGTCATATGACGTTTCTAAACCAATGATTTTTTGTACTTCTGCCCAATATTTGCTTTAAAGAAATGTGCCACAAACCACGAAAATAGCAAAGAGTAACGCAAGTAATTGTCTTGATATGGTGCCAGGAACAGAAGACCAGACGATTTATCCTCATTATGGTTTGAGGCCCCCAAAACGCAAAAACCTGAGCGAAAGGAGGAAGGAAAAACTTATGCTGCATTAAGTCGAGAAGAAATAGCAGTGGCAAGTTCTGTAACTTCAGACATGCTAGCCAACCAGAATAGGGAAGCAACTCTTTTAAGAGTCATCTGCTTCAATCACAATATTCCTGGTTGGAGAGAAAGAAAGCACAAAATGAAAGTTCTAGCTTGGAGATAAAAGGGTCATTCCAACTTCCTGGAATCCCCATCACTGCCAACTTTTAAAGGAAGTGCAGAAGTAGTCAGAATTAGCATTTAATCCCACCAATGCCTCTCCTCCACTGTCATTTTTTTTTCCTTCTTAAGTGGCAGAAAGAAGTGAGGTTTAATTATATCCAATTACTGCCTTGCTTTACCTAATTTTTGTCATCACATCACAAATTAAATCAAATTAAAGGACAACCTCCAGAAAAGGCCACTGTGCATATAAGCAAAAAACAAAACATGTCTATATTATATAAGATAAACCAAGCACTGCTTGAGTAACTTCACAAACTTCAGATGGCAGCATAAGCAACTCTTTCAGCATATGAGGAAAATATTAACCAGCCATGAACTTGAATGTATGTCCTACTGGTTCCATCTTGATTCAAGGACTTACAATATCTGCAACCAGATTGCCGAAATCAAACCTAAAGCACACAATAATATGTTGCTGCAGATGCATGTTACTGCAAGAATTGGTAAGTTCCTATAAGAAAGGAGAAACTTGAAACTTGAGCATTAGCTTATATGTTAAACTGCCCTATGGATTTGTTATACTAGAATTAGTCAAAATATAACTGCTTTAGCATTTGTTACAAAAATGACTCATTTATCATGTGCATAAGATACGAATCCCCCAAGCTAAATAGATAGAGGAGGGTGACTGAGAAAGAGCATATTCATATCAGCAACAACTCATGCGAAATTTTTACTGCTACCAACATATTCCATTTAAGGAAACTAGTTACTAAAAAGGATATACATGTTAGAAAAACTACGTCACAATGAAGAGAAGAGAACAATGAAGGGGGAATCGACTAATGCACAACAGGAGGTTTATCTATAGACACATTGACTTGCATGCCTGTGCACACAAGTATACCAAGAGCAGTTGCTTCCAACTACAACTCTTTCCTTTGGCAGCCTGGAATAGAATGTACCTTTGGATGCATCCGAAGCTGAAGAACATTTTTTTGAGGCGCTAGAAGAAATATTTGCTTCACCATTTATATCATTAACATCAGAAGAATTTGCTTCAGCACTCATATCAGAAGGATTGTCTACAGTATTTTCTGAATGTAGTAAAAAGAACCCTGGCATGTTGGAGTTTCCTTCTGATGAAGCTTTTCTCTTTTTGCTGCTCTGCTCACAAGAAAAAAATACCTTCAGGACAATTTACCAAAAATCAATCAATGCCTTCTCCACAGCACTAATTAGTTCCCATTTAAAGCAGCTCGTGATGGTCACTACACATAGATTTGAGATTCCTAAGAAGTATGAGGTACTGGTGAAACAAAGCCAAATAATTATTAAAAGAGTTTGGCTCATTCTTTGAAGTAACCCCATTCTATATTTAAGATGTCACTGCAAGGAACTCAAATACTCCATAAGGAATGATGAAATTCACCAAAATCATGGTTTCTACAGAAAATACCGTGACCACGTCTACTCCAGCTATCTAAGTATGTGTCAGTGCAATGACCATCGGCACTTGATTAGTAACATGTAACGTGATCAAACTCGAATAATCCAATGGTCAGATTTAGTCATATTACTTTTCACCATAAATCAGATGCCCAGGCAGCAGTAATGCCAGAGGAATGCACAAGATCTCATGCAATTGGTGCTGGTATCTTCCTTCTCTGCCAAAAGAAGAAGACAGCCCCTATTCTATGCAAGCATCAGAAATTGTTAAAGGCTCTTGCAAAGAAGCTAAAAGACCCTTCTCACATAAAATAATGCTCTTCATATTTGTCTTGATCATTAATAGACTTCTAGAGTCCAATATAATAGGCTGAAATGTGCACATGTGCCATGTAAGGAAATAGGGTCTACTGGCAAAGTGGATTGTTGATACAGTAGAGCTTTTCAGAAAACTAAATTGGGAGAGAAGAATGGAGGTGCATTGCCAAACTGGAATCCCTTCCAGTTAATATAGCACAAGTATGGAAACAACAGTAAGACAACTCTGGAGGCACATCAACAGACTCTTTCTTAGGTCATGATGTTTGACTCTGAATATGTAGAATAACTTCTGCATGTGCACCTTTGAAAAGGTAGTAAACCAATGAACCTCCACATTTTATTTTTACCAGAAAGATAAACTCCACTAGACTGTGACACATCCACAATAATCCACATTTTGCACATCCTTTTTGATGTAATCAGTCATTCTCCGGTTCTAGCGTGGATGTCTCTCTCGACAACTAAAGAAAATGAGAGGCCACTAGATAGGAAAAGTATTGCTAATACCAGAACAATGACATTTGAGAAGTTATCTGGATGAGTCCCCTCCCAAAGTTTGCCTGTTCATATACAAATACTGCCTGTGAAGACAAACGACAGATAGTTACCTCTGCTAATCGTGAAAGTACTATGATTTTCTTATGATCTTCACTTTTCCGAGAACTTAAGATATGATTCTCCAATCCTAGAGGCATGAGATGTGGTCCCTGTCAACAGACAACCGGTTCAGGACCATCATAAGAGCTATGTTACAGGTGCAAGACGAAATGTCACTTTCAGCAAGCTAGTTCTATTGAGATTTTGAAGCCACTATTCCTAGTGTTAGAAACTCTACCCCCATTTAGTAAGTATTAAGTACATTAATGTGAGACACCTGCCAGTGATGAACCAAGGCAGAGTTGCCTCAAGAAACTGCTTCTTCTACCAAACCACTTTCAAAGGCCAGTATTCAAATTTCTATTTTCTAATCCCAGTGCTCGTGAGCTGAAGAACTTACTCCTTGTGGGAATAGATCATCAGTCACAACCACAGGATTCAAAGTTGAGGAAAAGGTCAACGGATTCTGTCGATAGGTCAAAGGCATGAGATTTTGGGGGAGATGATCAGCTTTCTGCAGGAAGATCATGGTAAGATGTTCATACAAAGGTCAAGAGTTGGTTGTGCTGATTATTGGCAAAAAGGGATCTGGTGATATTGCTTACCGTTGAAGGCCATTCTTTTGACCACATAAAACTGTCGCCAAAGACCAATCCTGCATGCACAAATGCACACCAAAGTTTCTTACTGGAATTGGATTATTTAAATCAGAAAATTCCAAAAGTTATACAAGCTTAATAAGATCACAGAACTACTACTTGTAATCCTAGCATTTTTAAAGTGAAAAATTAACAACAAGAAGTATGTTCTCGTAAGATTTAGGAATCATCCTTTTGACACTTATTGATACAAACCTTTCTTTCCTCCCCTTTTTTTCCCAGGGAAATAGATAACCCCATAAAGAATCCTCCACATATAATCTGAAGAATATAATTATGATAAAATTGGATAATCCGTGCACCTGAGATTATGTCAATTATATAAATAGATCTAAATTATCCAATATTGTTTTAGATTGGCCATCTATTGAGTCATGCAGAATTGAGCAGGTGATTACTGAACAATTTAACTGTCACCACCAACTTTGAGAGGATTATGCAATATCCATTGCTTGATTCTACTAAAAACCCCATGACAGAAAGATGTTCAAGAAGAATACTGGTATCAGTATCAATTGCTGAGTCCCTTATCATTTCCTCATTCATCATAGGCTGTCTGGTCAGAGAAGCAGTTGTCTCCTGGGGAAAGGTCATCATCTGCAGACATTTTCACAAGACAATCGATGGTGCAAATAAGAAAATATCTTGAGGGATACAAATTATCTGACCAAGCTAAGAAACAGGATGAAGGATTACCATTGTGGGAGAACTTCCCGAGAAACTCCCGTTATTTGGCTGGCTTGCCATGAACGCCTCATAGAATATCAACCACCATTCGTACAGAAGACCCTCCGGGACATCTATTCCTGGGAATATACGATACCAATCCACTCATGATCTCCATCAATGAAGCAGTAAATAATGGATTCGGTGGCAAACGGGAAACTAAGATCGAGATATCCACACACACTTAGCAACAAATTCTAACGATGTTTCCAAGCTAGAGGTTACTGTTTTGTATAGCTTTGCTACGAACCAAGTTACCAAACACTATGCAATCATCAAGAGGAGCAACAACAAAAAAGCATGACTGATTACGACCATACAGAAGCAGAGGTCTTGCTATCTACAGGATCACATTACAATTCTAAAGCCTCTGTTAAAGTGTATTATGGCTAAGTCGACCCCCCGAGTTCCTTTTCTCCAACTACAATATAATCCAAACGGCTCATTTTGTCCAACAAGTCCCAACACGCGAAAAAGACTTCAGTCGAAGTGCGGGCCATAATACATAAAACGTTCAAAAGAAAAAATTGCCTCCAGGAGGGGCGGTCTCAAAAGTCAGAGCAGCCTCCCTTTTGAAAATCTCCAGCGTCTCGTGCATTTGCTTCTTGATCATATAATCGTAAATAAAGCGCTCGAGCCTACAAGAAAATAAATAAATAAATAAAAGGAATCCAAGTCAGATACTCGAGCAACACACGCTCGAATCACCGATGCATCGCGGCATGGGCCGAGACGATCGAACCACGACTCACATCGAGCGGCTGTCCCAGCCATTCATGGCGCTGGCGGACGAAGGATTCGAGACGGCCGAGCAGAACAGCGAGATGCGCAGAGGAGAGGACTCAAACAGGGAGAAGGGACAGAGGAGAAGAACGGCGAACCGACGCGAACCGGAGCGAGCAGGGGGGAGAGATCGGTGCGATGTGGAGAGGCTATGGAGCATCCTCATGCAGGGGAAGCGAGCGCTAGAGCAGCGAAGACGGAGTCAGTAAAACCAACGAACCGACCTGGACGTCGCGAAATCTGCGGGGGCGTTCGTCAGCAATGGAAGAATGACCGACAGGTGTAGGGACCGCGAGAGCGAAAGGAAACGGCTAAAACCGCGTCGCCTTCTCCTCCGCTTCGTCTCGTCGCGATGTGGAAGGGAGGCGTTTTGGTCAGGCCCAAGGCGCGCGGCTCGCTGACATTGCAGCAGCTGCGACGAGAGGACGACGGCGAGTGCAGAGACGACAGAAGAGAGAGAGCGCCGGAGGCTCGCTGGCGCGAAGAGGAGTCGCGAGCGACGGGCCGTCGCAGTAGAGCGAGTCACACGTGGAGAAACGGTACGCAGGTGGTAGGGTGAGATTTTCTGTGGCGCGAAGATTTGCGCTCTTTTCACAGGAGCCGTTGATGCAGTGGCATCGTAAGGGACCCGCAATTTTTAAACGGCTGGTGCTAGACAGGTGAGCACGGAGCGTGCGTGTATCCGGCACGCACAGTAATTACTCAAGGAATGAAGTGAGCGGAGATGGATAAAAACAGAAAAGAAATGAAACGGAAAATTAGAAAAGTATATGGACGTTATGAATTCCTTATGCGGTTTTGGAAAAATAGAGTGAGTAAAATAAATTGAAGCGGATGGAAAAGGAAAGAGTGAAATGAAATAAATCAGAAAATGAAAACCAAATGGACGTTCTAATCTTCTTTGGAAAATTTTTGCAAAAAGTCCTATATTTATTCTATGACGATTTGTTCAGCCTTAAACATTTTAATTGTGTCAATTTAATTTTAAATATTTTGATAATTTACCAATTAATAATAAAAACTTCAATTATATCAATTGAGTCATGAACATTTTAAAAATTATCAATAAATTACCAATATAGTCCTTCGGCTAAGTTTGGGCATAAATTGTTGATATGATAGTCTAGTTAGCATTGGTTGTTTTACATAGCGTGATTGATGTTAATATTAACAACTTTTAAAAACTTTATAAAGCTTTTTTGAAATTTTTATTTTTTTATTTTATTTATTTTTTCTTTTATTCGAAGGGCTGATGGGGCTAGCAACCATTGATCGAGGGCTGCCTGCCCTTAGATAAGGTCCATGAAGGCTTTGTTGGCTATGAGTAAGGGTCATAATGCCTTCACATGGGCGTGACCCTCGTTGTAGCGCTGGCCCTAGGACCAGAAAAGAAAAGAAAGGGAAAAATGAAAAGAAAAATAAATCGAAAACTTTTATAAAAATTTAACAAATAGTCATATGTCAACATCAATCATGCCACTAGAATGGTCAGCACTAATTGGACGGTTATGGCGATAATTTTTAGCCCGAATTAGCTAGAAATACTATATTAGTAATTCATTCAAAGGTTTGGTAACTATGCAAGAGGTTTATGATTAAATTAACATAATTAAATCATTTATGATTGAACTAGCAATTTGTCAAGGTGTTTATGATTAGATTGACATGATTACAATATTTATGACTGAATCAATTGTAGTATAATAGGTTTACAATTTTTTAGACAATTTTTCCAAATTCCTTCTTCTTGTTCTTTTAGCCATATTCAATTGGATATGAACGTGGAGGGAACTACATAAGTAAGGCTCATTTTTTCCATGAAAATGAATAATCTGAATAATATTTTCCTAAAAACGATTGCTTATATCACTTGAAATAATTAGTTAATGGAAACGAATTCTATTATAAAAAAAAATTATATCCACATTCATTCATTTTCGTAAGAGATACAAGTGGTCATTTTTTTTTTTAATAAAAAATACCTTTTAAATCATTCGTTTTCCGTGAAAAATAGAGCCTACGAAATTAAAATACATTTCATTTCATTTATATTTACATATAAGGTAGATACTAAACACTAACATCTGGTGCCAAAGAAATAGCTTTTGTTTAATCACTGCGCGTCCCTATCGTATTGGGTTTTAAATGATGACTGGCCGGTGTGACGGTGGTAGTTGACGGGTCATGGCGGTGGCCTACAATGACGGCTGAATAGTGCCGCCGATGATGGAGGCCTGATGAATGAGCTGTGTCGATTGACTTGGAAGTGTGTATATGCATGTTCTAATTCGTCGGTGTTTTAAGTTTTGATTGAAGTTTTTTCGTCCTCGGTTCGTTTGAAGGGGACCAAGGGGCTGAGTAGACAGGGGATGAAATAAAATAATAACAAAAAAAAACAGATTAAGAAAATAATGATAAAAAGAAATAGAAAGGGGACTTGAGTTGGGTTTTACTAAAAGTGGGTTCAATTCGATTCGGTGAAGATAAACTGGAGTTTGGTTATGAACGGATTGGACTCGAATAAAGAAGCCCATTTCGTATATCCGGTCCTTTGTTTCTTCCTAAGCCCAGGCCTGGGAGGCCCGAGTTCAACAGTCATTCGGACCGGGCCTATAAATTCGGACCCAAACCTACGGAGGTCCAAGAGAAGTCCACATTCGGACAGGGCCCAAAGGCCAGCCCGAGTCCCATTTTCCAAAAAATTTATATTAAAAAAATAAAAATAAAGAGAAGATTCAATTTTTTTTTTTTTAAAGTTAGAAATAGCTTAAAACCAGGTCTCGATAGTTTGCTTTTGTTTTGGTACTAAATGTAGCCTAGTTTTATCTATCTAATATATCTTTTAGTTTAGTAATTACATCTCATATAGCTCGAGTTTAGATTGGTTGATCTTTTAGGTAAGAAATTTGTCTCATTTACAAACTAGCTCAAGGGATTGTTGTTTTGAAGCATAATAATAAAGTCATGTTATATTTTTCTGACCCGCTTTTATTTGATTAATGTAGCGCATCTTTTAACTATATCTTTTATTATTGTTTTGATGAATTAGTTTTGGTTCTTTTATATTATTTTTGTGTTGCAATTTGCTTATTCTATTTAAATGGTGAAGCTATGTTTTAGGATCATAATAAATATTGAAAAACATTGCATAGGCACTTGGCAGAGAAAACTTTATAAGTTATAATTTGGTCAAAAAATTACATGGTGAATTAGTTAATAAGTCAATCAAGTTAAGGTACTAAAATGCATCTCTTCATCAATGCACTGCTCCAGGAGGGTCACAATAATTAAATTCAAATTTACCCATTAAATTGCACATATGTCATTTGTCAATTCACTTGAACTTTATAACTTAAGATTTAGCATTATTTATATCAAATATATATTGTAATTGTAAGCATATATATATGTATTGTTTAAAATATTGGATGATATGAGATGAAAATTAATTTTGAGCGAATACATGCTAAAGTACCATTTTAATATCTTTTATTTGGAGCAAACGCGTCAAGATACCAAGATATTTTTTCGTGAGGCTTTTAAATGGCATTATCCTTTTGAAGCCAAAGGAGAGAGAGAGGGGGAAAAAAAAAAAAAAAAAAGAAGAAGCTAAACTCGACGTGTCAAAGTTCGATCTTTATTTCACAATCATATATCCCCATTCCCTCCCTTTCCCCTCGCCATTGCAGCCTCTGCACTGCGCCGGGTTCTACTTCCGATCAAACCCTAATCCACAGAGCAATCAATCCGAAAATCTAGAGAGGCGGAACGCGAGCGAGAGAGAGAGAGACGAAGCAGCGCGAGTAAGCGCCGAGTCCTCGCTCGGACGACGGAACCCTAGACCATCTCCGGCTCCGATGGCGCACCGGCTGCTGAGGGACGCGGAGGCCGACGGATGGGAGCGCTCCGATTTCCCCATCATCTGCGAGTCCTGCCTCGGCGACAACCCTTACGTTCGCATGGTAACGATCTTTTCCTCCTCCTCCTTCTCTCCTCCAATCGCACTTCTCATTTGTTTGCTCCGCGTCTCTTGCTTTTGCGTTCGCCGCCTCTGGATCCGTTCTCTTGGTTTATTCCGTAGGTCGGCCCTAGTTTCTTGTTTATCTACCTGTTTTTCTTTTCCTTCCCGAACGAGGGTTTCTTGTTCGATGGATTGCGATTGTAGTTGTCAATTTGAGGTTTCGGCCCCTTTTGGGTTCTGGTTTTCTCGAGACGGCGTTGGCTTGGATCACTCATCACGAATACGTACGTCTCACGGCCTGTAGCATCTCTTTGCGAGCTCAAAATTGTCAGCCATTTTCTTGGCTTTATATTCTACCTCATTAACCGTCTGTCATCGGCGGCTCGTCCTCCAATTTCCCCTTTTTAAGGTTCCTTAGCTGCTGGGTCGACGTGTCTGTAATGCCCATGCTCTGATTTGTTTTCATCTGACCTATCTTTCTCTCTGTGCTGTTGGGCGTATGTACTTGAATGCAGACAAAGGCACAGTATGATAAGGAGTGCAAAATCTGCCAGCGTCCGTTTACGGTTTTTAGATGGAGACCAGGTCGCGATGCAAGATACAAGAAAACTGAGATTTGCCAGACTTGCTGTAAGTTGAAAAATGTCTGCCAAGTCTGCCTTTTGGATCTTGAATATGGGTTGCCGGTTCAGGTTCGAGATACTGCCTTATCCATCAGCTCACATGACGCCATTCCCAAGAGTGATGTTAATAGAGAGTACTTTGCAGAGGAGCATGATCGAAAGGTACTCTCTCTCCCCCTCTGCACTGATTCCAAATTTTTACTTGCTGGCACAGTTGCACGTTAGTTTTCACGCGCATCCATCTGCAATCAAATAATAATTAGGAGAATATTGGAAACAGCAAGGCTGTTAAGAGCAGTAGGTACAAATTTATCGCACTATGTGATGATTATTGCTGACATCCCTAGGTTTGTGAAAATATCCTGCTAAAGGGAGGTTCTTAGGCTAGATGTAGCTGACATAATATGGTGCTGATGAGAGATTTCGTGCTTGAACATGTCATATTTTATATAAAATGGGTTTGAGTTGCATTAGAGATGGCATGGTATACACGTGCTCTGACTGATACAGAGATATATTTGGATAAGAATTTTTTTCTGGTAATTGCAGTTGTTTATGATTGGCAAAGAACCTTGACTATCATGTCCATCTTTAATTAGTTAGAGCTTTGCTGAGTAGCTTCATAGGTTAAGTATGATCCTGGTGCCAGGGGTGAGAAGTTTCATTCCTAAATGGTATGTTTCATATTGTTCATTAATAGGATTGCACTACCCCATGGCTTGCATGGATAGCACTACATTCACAGGCTTCAACCCATACTGAAAGGGTCTTTGGATGATAATGTTTTGCTAGTGGGTGCACTTGTCTGTGATAAGTACAAAAATCTTAATATGATTCCGATCTTTAGTATGTAGGTTGTACTAATGTATTTTCACATATGTTTACTGTTCTTTTTTATCATTTGGGGTGGACCTTTGTGTTTTATGCTTAACCATGAAGTAATTTGATTTGGAGATTGATAGTAAGTCTTCCCAGCAGTTTAATATTATCATGAAACTTGTTACCATTTCTGTGCAGGCTAGGGCTGGATTAGATTATGAATCCTCATATGGAAAGGTTCGGGCTAATGATACTATTCTGAAACTTCAAAGAACAACGCCATATTACAAAAGAAACAGAGCACATGTTTGCAGCTTCTACATTAGAGGGGAGTGTACCAGAGGTGCTGAGTGTCCATATAGGCATGAAATGCCAGTAACTGGGGAGTTGTCTCAGCAAAATATAAAAGATCGTTACTATGGGTATGTCTCTTGCCTTGCATTGCATTTACTGTGCAAAACTTCCTTGGTTAGTCGCTTTCCATCCATATCCATGTTCTTCTTGCCCTTGGACGAACATTTTTCATGTTTTCCTGGTTTCTTGACCTCGAGCTGTATGGGTGCAAAATAGAAAGCCTCTTTGCAAGTTAAATATGTCACCAAAAGTATGTTCATGATTTGAGACTTTAATGATTTGTTTGGGAAGGGGGGAGAGGTGAGGAATGTGGGTAGGGGGTGAACAAAATTGGAATCATTTAAAAAGAAAAAATTGAGAAAAGAGGGGGAATTTTGAAAACTTTCACTCCCTCCCTCATTTTCACTTCTCACAAACATACGATATCCTTCATTGTTTGATATCGCTTTGATATTTTCTTCTTGTTTTTTGTCTTTTCATCTGCTTGGGTGTGTGGTATGTTGTTATCTCCCTTAGCAAAGCTACATAACTTAATGCCTTTTTCTGTCAAAATCTTATGCATTTTGGTTTTAAGGTTTGACCTAGCTTTTAGTCGAGAATTTATATGTTATTTCACCAAAGTTTTCTTCTATTTTTGCATCTTTGAAAGAGTTCATTGTATGAAAATTGGGTTAGTTCATCTCATGGTTTATGCTTAAATTGTTTTATCTTTTGCAATTAGTTCTATGCTCTTTTGAAACTGAAGTGAAGATTGTTCTGTCTTTTCTTCTTCTTTTTTGTGAGTCATTTTTTGAGAGGGTTTTAAAAACATAAATTGATGCTATTGTGTTGAGTTATGGTCCTCAAGAATCTTGTACTGCAATATTATGGGTATTTCTCTTTAATGTGTTAGTTTTACATGGCAATAAAGAGAGAGGAAGCAAGGGGGCTGTAGATACTGATTCCTAGCATAGTCCCATTAGATAGGTCTGCTAGAAGTGAGATATTGACAAGGTTTCAGTAGCTCCGGGTGAAGCTTGTCATCCCTTGCATTTTCGTTGTTAAACATGTCAGCTAGAATTGTCTGTTAAATTGAGTTTTTCATTTCCCTTGCAATTTGGTAAAAATGGGGGTAATGTTTGACATGACCATCTAGTTGATTATGTAGTCTACTCAAACTTCTTGATGAGCATAAGCGAAGGTTGATAAGAATAATGAAGGTATTTTGATAGTTGAACCTTAATAGGGAGCACCACAATTTGCTTGATATTGTCTTTATGTATACAACACCTATTACCCTTTCCTCTGTCAATGTCATCTCCATCTATTAGAATCTCTTTCCTAATTTCTTTCTTTTTTGGTTCACATGGTTAGCATATAAACTCATTAAAAACTGCATATATGTCAGAATTTGGTTGCTTAACTTAATGGATTTTTGCATAAATATGTCCAGAGTAAATGATCCAGTGGCTCTAAAGCTGCTCAACAAGGCTGGGGAGATGCCCTCATTGGAGCCCCCCGAGGATGAGAGCATCAGAACCCTGTATGTGGGTGGCCTTGATGCAAGGGTATCTGAGCAGGATTTGAAGGATAATTTCTATGCCCATGGCGAAATTGAGTCTATAAGGATGGTGCTACAACGAGCATGCGCTTTTGTGACATACACGACCAGGGAAGGTGCAGAAAAAGCTGCGGAGGAGCTTTCAAATAAACTGGTGATAAAGGGATTAAGGCTGAAGCTGATGTGGGGTAGACCTCAAGCCCCAAAACCAGAAACTGAAGGTTCGGAAGCTGCACGGCAGCAGGCAGCTGTTGCTCATAGTGGGCTGCTACCAAGGGCAGTTATATCTCAGCAACAGAGCCAAATGCAAGCGCCTGGCTCCCAGGACCAAGGCCCTGCAATGCAATACTACAACATGCTACCGCCACCTCAACCAGAGAGAACCTATTACCCTTCCATGGACCCCCAAAGGATGGGTGCAATTGTTCCTTCCCAGGAAGGGTCTTCCAGTGGGCCCTCAGGGTCGAGTGAGAGCAGGCCACCTTCGGAGCAGCAGCAACAGGGGCAGCATTATGCTTACCCCGCGATGGCCCCACCTCAAGGGCAATATTATTCCCATTATTACCCTCCTTATGGTTATATGATGCCCCCGCCTCCTTATCAGCAATACCAACCGCCGAACCAATCAACGGTGCCTCCTCCGCATCCCCCTCAGGCAACTCAGCAGTATCAGCAGCATCCTGTGCAATCTGGATCCGCACCCTCAGGTTCTGCACCTGTTCCACCACCTGCACCACCATCAGCTTCGGGATCTACACCTGGGGGCTCTGCTCCTCCAGTGCCTTCTTAGTAATTTATTGTTGATCTTCGGCTGGAATTGTATAACATGCTTTTCGTTTCTCCTTTGCTAAGGTATGGTTGACATTTGTTTTGGTTGTAAGGCCTTTTGCAATCTGGCCCTTAGAAGGCTAATAATTGTAGTTTGCCTAATTCTTGAGCTTTTCGATTATTAAGACCGGGTTATTTTGTGACTTCATGCTAGCTGAACTTTGAATGTGACATAGCACCACTCTGGTCATCGATTGCTTTATTAGTGCTCTTCATAGCTGGGTTAGTCAGCACAGTGATGGGAGGGAGAGTCTTGGGAAGGCGGAAGAGGCAGAAGCTGGATTTATTTTGCTCCCTCGAGGTTTCGTTTTGGCTCTGCAATGGGGAAAATTATTTCATGTGTCAGTCACGAAAATGCCTCTTCTGCCTTCCTATGACTCCGTCCCATCACTGAACCGACTAATCCAGCTTTGAAGAGCGAACGTTGCTGCTTGTGTACCAAATTTGTTTCGAGAAAATTTCTGATGCATCATCGGGGCTTTTGGTGGAAAAGAGAATGTTTTCCTGGTGGAGTAATTTTTGCGACCTTGTATGTGTAGTTGGCAGTAATCAACTCGATCAGATCGATGCTCAATTTCCTTCGTCTGATTCCTAACAAATGGCGATGGACTGTTTAATATAGGTGGAGAAACACTGTTGAATTGTCGCCATTTTAACACTTTCTATCTCTTGCTTCGAACTCCATCAGACGTTTCATTGTACTGATGGATAACCTGATGGAGTCCTAGAGACTTCGATATCTCTCGTGGATGGTCCTGATGCAACCTATCGTTTTCTGCGGTTCTCCACGATGTGGTCCAGGGGGGAGTTAACTGAAAATAGGGTGAGGGGTTAGGTACTGATCCATCTTCTCACCTTAACAGACCACGATGAGCTCCCACGGCATTTCAATTGTGGAGCATGATGCGCGCAATGAGGGAGGATGAAAGCGAGATGCCGAATAGGAAGCTCGGCGATCTCGTTCCTTTCCATTTTGGCCAGCATGTGGGCATCGATGGAGGAGGTGCCACCGCGGCGGATGAGAGGAGAAGAATGCTTGAGAAGTAATTATTATCCGGAGTCACATTCAATCGAATTGGCCCTAAAAATGGAATTTAGACATCCTTACGGGCAACTCGTAAATGGTTGTCTCGTCCACAAAAATCTTCTTTGGAGGGAAGGATGAGATTGCGATTGGAGACTAAGGGAAGTAGGATTGAGAAGGAGTGGTGGTGGTAAAGGAAGTTGGCAGATGTCGGAATGCTAGGAATAACTTTAGTAAAAAGGGAGAAATAAAATGTTTGAAAATATATTATCTTTTGAACATTATACGGATTTTTTAAAGCAAATATCGAATTACAAATTTATTCTTTCAATAATTGGAATTAAATATTTATTCAAAATTAAAAAAAAGAAAATCAGAAAACGATGGAGTCGGTTGTTGCACTCCAACGACAACCAATGAATTTCACCAAGCGTTAGTTTTCGTCGAGAAGTAGATAGCTATGTTTTTTTACCTTTTTATTGCTTTCTTTGACCAATTTTACGTTTTTTTTTTTTCCTTTAAAGTTTGATCGCATTACAACTACAATGATTAAGCAATGTATAAACGAAACCTTAATGGAAAAGCTAACTTTGCCTTATATACTATGCACGCACTACGGACGTGGAATTATTTCCATTTTTTGTATGAATTATCCTTTTTAAATTAGATTTATAGCTTTTTGTATGTAATTGAGTGTGAAAGTAAAGCAGCTTTAAAAAAAACAAATTGCTATTCAGCGGATGGAAAATTGAAGGAGGAAAAATATACAATTTAAAATGTAGAAGCAATGGAGCAAATGACTATTAATGTAATTGCAAAAGAACCGTTATAACTAGCATATATTTTTACCATAAAACTAATGAAAATATGTCATATATTTACTTTAAGACCATCGATATCTAGGTCGACGATAATCCATCTAAATTGGCAAGATGAACTCAAGTGGTATAAATGTGAAAATATTTATGATTAAATTGATTTAATTAAAAGATTTAAGACTCAATTGATACAATTGCAATATGTTTAAATTTTTTGATACTTTTTTTTATTGATTTTCTTTGCATCTACTATAGTCGTAAAATGAGATGTTTTGACTTTTCAAGACATTTACTAAAAATCTTGAGGCTAATACACTCTTGAGGTCAAAGTACTTTCACAATGATTTCCCCAAAGGTGCCTCAAAGGGCGCATTAGGTAATCATTTTGTTTTTAAAATAATTTTTTATTAAAAAATTCTCTTTTTATTCTATTCTATGAAAATAATTTATAACCATTTTAAAATTATTTAATAACTGTCCAACATTTTTATTCCCACGAATAGAATTGTGTTTGGTATTGTTCTAAATATTTATAATTTAAACCATTTTCTTTTAATTTTTTAATAATTTTATTGTTTTTTTTTATTCTTTTCTTTTCTTTCTCTTCTTTTTCAAGCTTTAGCCGGTCACTAACCTCGAGATGACTGGCGACTGGCTAGATGAGGATTGACAATCTTGCTGGAGAGTTGCCAGCCCTTGGCAAGGTTGCATCTAGTTGGCCAAGCCTCACCAGGCCATCGTGAGGTTGGCCTTGCCTTGGCCGGGCGACGCCGACCTTGCGGTGACTTGGTGAGGTTGAGTCCCACCAGCAGCCAAGTAAGGTCGAGGCAAGGCGAGGCTTGCTCAACTGGTCGCCGACAACTAGTGGTAGTGGACAATAGCGATAGAAGAAGAATAGAGAAAGAAAAAAAAAACAAGGTTTGAGAACTTCTGTTGAAGTGAAAACCTTTTAGTACTTTGGAAGTGATGCGCTTTGACCCTTCGGCCACTTTCCATGATTCCTTCTTCAATCTAGTTGGTAGGGCATTCCATGTTTTTTGTTATATTTATTCAACTCTGTTTGAGTGTATAAATGTATTCTTTAATATGTATGATATGGTTACAAAACTAAATTGTTCTACATGCATAGTGTGTTGTTCTTGATGTTTCATAAAAAATATATACTATACTTCAACAAAAGTACTTCTCAATTGGTGGCAATTTAGCAACTTCTCCAACCGACTGGATAGGTATCGGGTGGTATCCAGGAGGATGCATGATACTTCTTGAGTCATTAGTTAAGTTCAATATCACTGTCAAGGCTAAAACTTTTAGTTTTCAGATTGTATGGAGAGTATCCTGTAATTTTTTCATGATTTTTGGATGTGTTTAACTAGGTCAAATCTACTTAGATCCAAGCCTAGATCAATTTGTTCCGTATTGATCTATGATATTTTCATTTTTGTGCTGATTTTTGTGTTAAGTTCTGGAAGAATTTTTCTTCATGAAAGTTGCTTGTAATTGTGTAGAGAATATCTTGTAATTTTTTCATAATTCTTCGATGAGTTTAATTAGGTCAAAATCGCTTAGATCTGAATATAATACAGTATGTCCTACATTAGTCTGAATTCTGCTTTGATAAAATTGAGTCCACAAATGAGCTTGTTTGGTCTCAAATCCTTCATGAGAGTTGAAATACATGGTACATGTGTTCAATTGATATTGCTTTACGAAATCTTGACAATGGGAAGTGAGTCAATTGCATGAGTTAATGTTAAAATGTGCTGCAGCAATACATAGTCTAAACATGCATCTCTATTTTGTCATTTTTGTTGCGATTCATGTGATCACATTGATACTTCAAACTCTTAACAAGAAACGTTCATTATTGCATGTATTGTATATAGGATTTTTCGTAGGATTTTTGCACGTCTTGAGATGGCTGAAATCAGCACGTTCCATGAAGTTAATGCTGAAATAAAATATTGCCATATATGCATCTTACCATACTTGTTTGAGACATTTAGAGACTAAATTTTGCGATAATGTCTTCCTGACACTTAAACTACATGTTACAAGATTTGAGTACATGTTCACGTTATCACATTTGAGTGTCATTTTGCATGATAAATTTGTGTTGCAAGAGCGTATGTTCATCAAGGAACTCTCAAACATTTCATCATGAATCTTGAGTCATCTTGTATTGTCATCGAATCGTATGACATCTTCTCATGCTGACTTAAGATTAGATGATCACCCCAATTATTTGTTGCATCCAATTCTAAGTCGGATGTGATCCTTTTTTGCCATTTGTGCATTACTTGAATGGTTTTGAGATTTTATTAATGCATGTTTGTGATCGGTTTTTAGTTACTAACATGCGCATCTTTAGAGATCTTGATCTTAGAGCATTTAATTGACCTAGTTTGGACTCAAGCATTTCTAGGAAGTCATAAGGCACACTTAGAGGTTTCTAATGCCATTGATTTCACGCAAATCACTCATCGCTTGGATCATTTTCCATTTTTTCAAAACTAGATTAGAGTCAGGACGTGGGATCAAATTCAAACCCCTGTTCTAAACCCAATTTGGACTGACCTTTGATATTTTTGTTCTATTTTTTCTATTAGGATTGTGCACTTGACATCTAATGAAACTTGTTTGTCAACATATTGGCTATGGTGTGTGAAAATTTGGTGATTTTTAAATTTGTTTTTATAAGACAAATCCTTGTGATATTGGTTGAGTATCTTGCTGTTTTGATAATTTTCTGACATGCTATTGCTCATTGTCTGATTTTGTAAAATCATGTGTGTCTCGTTTAGGAAGCTTCATTCACGAAAGTTGTTCATTATCATGTTGTACATATTAGGGAATTTTTTCATAGCTAGATTGTCAACGGGTATTACTCAATTTTATTGTCTTTACATGCTTGTTATGAAATTTCCTGATATGAACATGATTGTGATTATTTAGTTATACATTTTAGGTTAGTTTGTGCATGAAATTAGGCCATGCCATCTTCATGGAAGCTATTCTCGATGCTTTAATTTTTATTGTTAAACAATTGGCCTTTTTAAATTACATATTTCAAAAATACTTTGGTACATGTGATGTTTCCCAAAAATAATTTTTAAGAAATTATTTTCCAAAGCTCGATTTGGCTTAAGGAAAAGTCGTGGTTTAGACCATATTCGAAATGCTTGCGACACTTGTAAGTGCATTTATGTTAGCCCTGAGCTAGCTTTGGCAATTGAATGCCTTTCATAACTGAGGCATCATTTTGTCTCAAAATTTTTCATGGATGATTTCCAAGTATGTTTTTGAAATATCACATGTACCCTCCATGCATACAAGCACATGATTCATTTAGAAGTGCTTGTGTTTGCGATTGACACATGCTTTTGGTAATAAATGACTCGCCGACGGCTCACTCATCTATTTGATTGGTTGAGAAACAAGGTCCAAAAGATTTGCATGCATGTTTAAATTTCTATAATGCATGTGACTTTTAGATGAATGATAGGGTTGATGCATGATATTGAAGGAAAACCTGTAATCACATAGATCATTTGGTTATGAGACTTATAAGTGTTATTGGCCATGCGAGAACACAACTAGTCAATAATGGTTATAAGTCATAAAAATGAATTAGGTAGGTGTCTTGGTGGAGCCCACGCATGAAAGACAAAAACCGACCCCGAGGGCCAAAAATTTGATTTTCACATTGAACTTTCTTTAGATGATAGATCTTGACTTAATATCTTGTTTTTGATTGTTTTGATGTGCATGTTTGTTTCTTTCCATTGTACGTACCTAGTTATAGGTTTCTAGATTAGGTTTAGATTAGGCTCCCAAATATGGAGAAAGCATGAAGATGGTGGAGGTCGATATCTATTCCGACCATTATCATATACTATTCATTTCTCCGACATATGTCTCGGGTTCTCTTTATTATCAATGAGTTGCGGGTTCTCTCTTTCTCTTATTTTATTCAATTATATTTCTCCTTTATATTTTTTGGATTGCATGATAGATTTACAGTTTTTCTTGATTGTTTACTTATTGCTTCATAACTTTTAATTCAATTGGGTGTTTTCTTTAGAAATAGATTAGCATAAAAATGACCAACCACGCATGATCGCTTAGTTCAGGACTAACGAACTTGAAAATGTAAGAAGAAGCGTATAGACATGTTAAGAAAATACAACATATTGTTTAGGTATCAAAATTGCACTAATAGAAATATTAGTGTAATCCAAGTCCCTGAACCTAGATATTTGGTTGCGTAGGAATCGAAGGAACACTCCCGACCCTCGATTGGATTTTCTAGCTGACCCCCAAAATGAGGCTAGTCGGGACTCCTATTTCATTTTTAAGTTATCATAAACAACTAGATTGTATAAATAAACTCGTCGTGCGGGTACGAGTTTCGATGAAACTTACCATAGTTTAGCATACTCGTTATGAGAGTATCCCAAAGGGTGATGCTATTCTTATGGGCGAAGCATACTGTCGAGAGGGCTACCATGGTAAAGGTATTCTTAAATCCAATATCCATACCCGACCTCTTCTTTGGAGGTGTCGCCTGTGTGGGTATGGATTATGAAACTCCGCTGTCATGCGGAGTACGAGCTTGGGAGAACTCGCAATCTCATGAAGGGATCTCATGGAAGGCTTGATTTGAAAGGTGAAGTGATGACGTCTTTTGGAGTACAAGCCGTGAGAGAACTCTTGTGATCAAGTACCCCTAAATCTGACCTTCCTTCCGCTTCCTTTTCCTCGTGATGATGGGTGATTGAGGGTGGCGAGATTGGGTCGCAACGGGCTTGGCGACTCCACTAGGGAAGGCATGTGATTTACTAATTGAATAGCGGGTTATTGACTTTATTTATAAGTGAGATATCAATTTAAGTGACATCTCGAGTATTTTAACATATTATAAAATTTTCATTCAATGCAAAAGAAAAAAAGACAAAACAAAACAAAACAAAACAAGATGATGCTTTTGAATAAGGTGATGCATTCTTGCAAAGTACACTTTTTTTTCCAAATAATAAAACAAAATCTGAATTCTTTACTTATATATTTTCTTTGAGATGTTTACTTATAAGATTATTTACAATTCAATTTCTAGATTACAAAGATGATTACATGTGCTTTTTTTTTGGTGACCCAGGGAACCCCCACACGGCCGGCAGCCGGAGAGTAAACCCTGGGGGTAACGTGGGGAAACCACCACCCCACGCACCGGGCAAGGCGCACAAATGACCCAACTACCCCCTGCAACTTGCGTTGCAGGGGCTTCGAACCCAGGCCTCCATGGAGGAATGCACTGGGATCTACCATCGGTGCCACCACGGCGGGTGGTATGATTACATGTGTTTTTATTTTGGGAAATTTATTCAAAAGGTTCACGGCCAATTCAGTCTTAAACTTTTCAATTTATACTAATTTAGTCCTAAACCTTTTAATGATTTGCCAATTTGATCTTAAACATTTCAATTGTGTCGATTTAATCCTAAACCTATTGAAAATTTGTCAATTTAGCCGAAATGATTACGTTGACAAATCATTGAAATGTCGAGGACCAAGCGTCTTTTAGGGTGTAAGGGCACTTCACTCTAACATTCAAGGTAGCAGAATGAAAGTTCAATATCAGACCTTGGAGATTATTCTTCATAATCTTCAAGGTCCTAATTTCCAATCTTTTAGGACAGATTCGAAAAAATGAAATGACAACGCATGTGACTTGGTGGGTCATCGCCAACCTCGAACCGGACAACAAAGAATCGATGAATGGTATGATCCATATGCCTCATGTGACTTTGCTAATCGCAGGTACCCACAAACTGCTCACCGCCGCAGCATCATCCAATAACCGCAGACTTCTATACAGCAGGGTCGCCTCATTGCTAATTTGGAGAAAATCTCGCTAGACATGGGTGCCTCGAATCAAACCACTGGATTCTCGAAATGGTTCATCTAAGTCTAAAGATGAGTCTGATTGATATTAGCTATTGATTCTAATTCCAGATGAAAGCCTTGAGATGTCATTAGCTCATCACCCAATTTTGACTGGACTTCATCAATCGATGGATAGATTCAATGTTGAAACCCATTCAAAAGCAGTTTCAAGTGATGAGTTCCCGTAATCTTCTCCACCGGCCACCAAACCATCAGGTAGATCAAGAGACCTATTAACCAAAGCATACGATCATCACAGTTGCAACGATTCTCAAGTCATTACCAAGTGAAAAATCACATAAAATAGCTGATTGAGCAAGTTGCTCAAGACGAGAAGTTTCACCCCGTTTGAACTCAGTCGATGATTGGTGAACTAGCGCCTCTTTCGCACCTCTTTGGATGATTAAGAGAATGCCCACCGGCCCCTCCCCCGAAAAACTCGAACCCCTGATCGACCATGTCCCTCGATGTGCACACGAACTAGATTCTTTTTTGTTGTTGCCTCGACAATATTAGGTAGCAGTTTTGCAGAGTCCTCGGATCGAGAATAGAAATTCCTGCGACATGTAGATGAAGAGATCTTCCTCTGATGAGCTAACACCAGATGAAACATCCTAGTTTCTTTCAATCGCCCTCCGGTTTTTTCCTTTCCTCAGATCCTGCCAACGAGAAGATCTTCGTCAGTACCCCCAAGAAAAATCCATTTCAGGCAGCAGCATGAGCAATTGCCAGTAGAGGTCACTAAAATAAAAAAAGAAATAAGAGAAACGTTTCCAAAACACTTCTGTACGGATTTTGTTCTTGAAAATAAAAAAAAAAAAACATAAAAAATTTGTTTCTTTTTAAAAGAAACACTTCTTGGAAGGCACAAAAGAACAAAAACGAAAAGAACAAAAAAAACAAAACCGGAACAAAGGAACAACACCGGCTGAAGCTCTTCCCCTTCGTGCGTGCTCGTGGCTCTCGGTTGAAGCTTCGTTCTCGTGCTCTCCCTTTTCCGGCCTCTCTCCCATCTCTCCGGCGGCTCCCACTCGGCTGACTCTCCGGCGACTCCTCACTCCGGCAACTCCAGGTTCGTTTCTGGTGCTCCTCCTTCTCCGGTCAGCGTTGCTCCCCCTTCGACGCGACAGATCTGGGACGGCTCGCTCAAGCCTCGAGCGACCGTTGCTTGCCCAGATCTGCCGCGCCGAAGGGGGAGCAACGCTCGCTCGAGAGCGAGCTCGAGCTGCAGCTCGATCCGCAGCATCTCGGCGTGAACGACAGAAGGAGATGCTTTCAGAATTTAGTTTAGTCCCTTTAGCTGAATTGATTCTTAATTTCCAAGAACTCGTGATTGATTCTGTAGAGAAACTATTGTCGCTTGTTAGTTGTGACCTCCACGTATTGGGAAATGGTTTGATGCCGTGTCTGATTATGCTGTGATTTGCGGGAAGGATTGGTGAAGAGGCTATGCTAGATTCATGGAATATTTCGTTCCTGCAATCTTGTGTAATTGATGGAAACAGCTTTTACAGTTATATTTTAATGAGTTCTGGTCATTTTCCCGTTAAAACTGGACATGCTTTGGTTCCTCTGAGAATAAAAAGAGAGATTTTGGACCTTTTTTTGCTGTAAAAAAAAAACTTGTGATCTTCAGTATATCAGAAATATCACAACTTTGTTTCGCTCATTGTACTAGACCAAGGAAGTACTCGGCTTGCTTGAAATTACTTGGGAAACGGGAATTTCGAGTCCTTTCTTAATCCTCTCTTGAGGATGCATGACTTGAATTCTTCCACAAGATATAGTGGCAATTGTCATCTGTCGAGTAAACTCTCCAGAAGTAGCTGCTTCATTCAGCCACTTGAACTTCCAATAATCCGATTCTCGTCTGGTGATCCTTTCTTATAGGAGCCCTGGATCGCTCCTCCATACTTTAACCGTGCATCCTATTTGTTGTATTCCAAATGATTGAATTCAAGTGAAAGGTGGTGAATCAGGTTGTTTACTGCGACAATAGACTCTACTCTTCATGCGTTCCTTTAGGGGTGGTGTTCTTCTCTTGTAGATGGATGAAGTTTGATTAACTGTTTTCAGCTTCGAAATTAAAGACAGAAATGTTCAAGACCCTTAACTCATGCGACTTTTATTGATTTAGCATTTTGTATGAGCATACTGTTTACTCATGCCACTTAATTTCTATGGTAGGGGACAAGAATGGAAGAGGGATCACCCAAGAAACCAAGTCATTTTTATCAATGTTCATGAACTTTGATTGACATAACGGGCCTGAAGTTACTGTATTCTCCAAACCAGGGTACTTCCTTCGGTGGACGGAGAGAAAGCCTTTCATCTGCAGTAACTATACAGTTCTAACCATTGCGCTTGGGGCCATGACACAGCAGTAAGGATCTAAGGACCTCTGTAGGCGTGTCCATTGCCGGTCGAAAACTAAAAACGCAGAAATATAATGTCAATGTAGTTATTAATGCATTTATGTTTCGTTGAATAGGTACCAGTTGTTGCTCTCCTTCCCTTGCTTGTGTGAGGTTGTTTGCGTACTTAGCTGAGGTTCATTAACAGATCATAGTGATCAACAAAAGCGATGAAGTCTAGTTTTCCCAGATGAGCAAACAGCCCAGTGAAAAAATTTCTCAGCATATTCAAACTGCTTACGCATATATAAGGCCGTATGGCCAACGGAAAGAGGAAAGCCATAGTGAGATGGCTGCTAGTGTGACTATGGAAGATTGCACATTGTGATCTACTATCAATTTGTAGCAAATCAGATGCGGGTAAATATATCAGCATCTGTGAATGGAGATGATGGATCAGATGTGAACATAAGAACAGATAAGCAAGCGAAAACAAACGGTGCAATCAAAATGAAACCCTTCCAGGTTGCTTAAACAAGCACTTCAAGGGCAAGGTCTCCGGATCGGGTGACAAGGAATTCTTTCTGCTATCCGTCAAGCATCAAGGTTGCTTTGCACTTGGCTCTCTCTACTACATGAGAATGAAACCCCATCTAACAGGGCATGTCTAGTGGCTCATAGGTAACAAAAGCTCGAGCATGATCTGAACTTCATCCTAAATATATGAAGCTCACAAAATGAAGAGCACAATTTCACTAGAATTCAGGCACATATAAGAAAACAGATTGATTAAGATGATCATAACTTTCTTCCATCAAGAGATAAACTATGCTATGAACTATTGATTGTCGCTTGACGGGGCAACGCACCTCTATGATGCAAAAGTCTGCAACGGGTACAAAGCCAAACTCGGGCCATGCAAGAAACACAAGGTTCAAAAAGCTACAATTACAGCACCTGGTAGCATCTTAGCTAAGCTTGGAAATGCAAATCTAACTAGAAAACAAATGCTTGAGAATGAAGACAGGATATAAGACATTAAACCACGTAATCCTCTTCACAGGGAGAGCAAGGTTTTACAACAGAGGTACAGGCAGAGAGGATTAGTAGTACCTCTTGCCATTACTATCATCGGATTCATCACTCCTCATCATTACAATCACACGGCTAGAATAAGATTTAGGAATGTAAGAAAACTCTGTTAGCAAACACTAAAAAGTTTTGCTGCCATGACTGGCTGATAGAACAGTAGTGATTCATTTTAGTTCTTAGGACCAATATCTATGAGAGCACAGATCTCCTCCTCTCCCATTGCGTTCATGACTGACACCACAAGGTCCTTTCCTTCAGCGAACCCATCTTTAATCTGTGAAAGGAGAAAGTGTGAGAAGTTAGATAAACTAAAAATAAAATCAAGTTTAAACTTTATTAAAGAAAATGTTTTTTTTTTAAATTTAAAACAGAAATTTTTTTGTCGTTTACCAAACGTGTTTTTGTTCTTTTTTATTCTAGGAACAGAAATTGACTGCGTTACCAAACGTGTTTATGTTTTTTTTTTATTCCAAGAACAATTTTTTTTTTACACTTACCAAACGCGTTCTTTTGTTCAAAAATTGTTCCTCGGAACAGAAACACTTTTTTTTATTTATGTTCCCAGGAATAAAAAAAGAACAAAATTGTTTCCATGCGCGCCCTAAAATATTTCCACTTTCTATAGTTCGTTGATTAAAAAAAAAGAAAAAAAAAAGAGAGAACCATCCACCGACATGATTTATTTAGTTTAATTAGGAATCAACGCAATTTGATCCTGCTAATGCTTCAACTCTGTCAGTACTCCCAAGAAATCCGTATCTGGCAGCAGCATGAGCAATTTTTATCTTTAATTTTTTGGGTTCGAATACGAATTTATTAAATACAAAGTGTTCAAACATAAGTGCTCACAAAGGGCCAGAGGGGTAGAGGTGGGGACAAGCTAACCAATAACAGGGAAGACAATTTAATCATTGGGCCTTGCGATGGGCTAGCTTTGAGTGTTCGAATGAGCCCATGGAACCTCGAGTATAAAAACAAGTACTTCCCACAGGACCCACCGCTTCCGACAGTCTCATAGCACTTCTTCTGGTCGTGCGGATAGAGAGAGAGAGCGCGCTTCAATGGGGACTAGGGTTTTCACGTTGACGGCGGAGGCCGCTCTTATGGACTTGGCGAATCCATCAAGGGTTATTATCAACGACGAGTCGGGCGTTTGTTCTTCGACGGACAACCCGTCAACAATCACTTTCAAGGTTCGGTCTCTCGGTGCAATCCAGTGTCTGAGGTAATTCTTCGCTCTCCGACCGATGCTTAGTCTTTTTTGTCCGTTCCATCTCTGAAAATTACTGAGTATTATGTGGGCCTCTTCCGCTAAGGTCATTGGATTCGGAATTTGTTGTCGAAATGCAAAATTATACCTGACCTTCCAAATTGACGAGGGAAGGAGGGTCTATTGAGTGGGCACTGTAAGCTTTTAACCGATCCTCGATTCTTGCTAATTTGATAGTCGAGGCTAGGGTTAGCAATTGAGGAACTGCTTGTTAGTCAATTAGCTTTCTCCTATATTTGATAATTTTTTTCACATTGTAGCTAATGGCTTTGGGTATTATGGGTATGGATCTATAAGTAATTAAAATAAGTAAGAAAACACATTCATATATTACAAAACCTCAGAAGGAAAATAAAAATGGCAAGAAAATGCATTTACAGTTCTAAACCTTATATACAAAGTTCAATCTACTCCTCGTGAACCTTTCAATTGAATTGCAGTAATACTATATCCTTACGGAAAAAAGCCAATTCCCACTCTGATGCACACGTAGTAACGCGTGCCAAAGCACCACTAGTAATTGGTAACTTTACCGACGTGTAACGCATACAAAATTTTCCATTTGCGGAGTTTTATGTCTGTGCGTGAGTATGTAAATAAGTCAATACACTTACAAAAAGCAAGAACGATATTACTCGTGAATTTTCATTTATGGAAGTCGCTTTTGCCATCTTGCTAGCGCTCAGACAGGACAGAGATTGACTCTTTACCATTTTCTCTCTTTCTTTTGTGTGGCCTTGGGAACAGGAATCAGGATGCTGCTCCTCTAGTGGCTGTCTTATGTATTGGGGTAGGCCGTGATCTCAGGAGGATGATCTTGGTCATTCACATCTGGGCCTTCCCCATTTATTCTTCACATCTGGGCCAAGCGAAATCCTTGTGGAGCTACCGTGCTGGATAATGAGGTTAGAACAGCGAAAACCCTAGATATAAAATGCAAACACGAGGCTGACCATCTCTTTCCACCACCTCCGCCTCCATCTCTCTCTCACGTTTGTCCGGCGATCTGCTCAGCATACTCGACAACTCGGAGGGCGTCACAAGCCTTGATCCGGCAATCCGAGGCCTTGATTGCCTCAACATAATATGGCTGAGGTTTTGGTTTCATTGATTGAATCACCTTTGAAGAAATTGCGGCGTCTCGATTTACCTTGCTTTGATCGGTTAGGG
This sequence comes from Eucalyptus polyanthemos subsp. polyanthemos, assembly GCA_017140185.1. NCBI lineage: Eukaryota > Viridiplantae > Streptophyta > Magnoliopsida > Myrtales > Myrtaceae > Eucalyptus > Eucalyptus polyanthemos. The sequence continues at coordinate 29,969,196 of CM029466.1, read as the reverse complement.
TGCCAGTGCCCGTTGAGCTTAGAGTACCAATGCTCGTTGAGCTCAGGGTGCCAGAGCTTGTTGAGCCGGTTGAGCTCGTTAAGGGTCATAGAGATCAGAAATGTGCCGACTTGGTTGAGCCGGTTGAGCCGGTCATATACCATAGAGTTCTCAGATGTAAGGTGTGGAGAGTTCTCGTGGTCGCCAGAGCCTGGTGACCTCCGGTCTGTTAACAATGGGAGGAGCAATGACAGCGTAAGTCCTGACAGAGAGGAGGACAATATGTCTCTTCCGTTCCTGATGGTGGTGGCATTGAAGAGCCAGAGCGTAGGGCTGGTGAAACCCCCGGACCAAGTACAGTAATCTCTCATGGGACCGATGGCCTTGAGAGCTTTGTTCAATCTGCTATGGTGGCATTCCTATGGTAATTTAAAATTTTTATGTTTTGACGTGCACACAAAAGGGATATATTTTGATGGTTGGCGCACTCCTAAGCACTGAGCTTGCTTGCTACTTATGTAGAGATTGGTATCAGGTGGTATCCAGGAGGATGCACGATACTTCTTGAGTCATTGGTTAAGTTCAGTATCACTATCGAAGCTAAAACTTTTAGTTTTCTTGATATTTTCAATTACGTAGTAATAAAAACATAGACTTCTTTCTTTCCATTTTGCTAAAATCAGTATACATTATTTCTTCTTCATTTTTTTTTTTTTTGGTTTTTGACTGCTACAGAATCCTTATGCCCTCAAATCCGTGTCAGATTTTGTATCGTTTTTCATTCCGCTAAGAACCTGTACTGGTTTTGTTTCTCCGGTGTAATTTATGTTCTATATTTCGAATAGGATGTGGTCTAGTATTTACTCAAGTGCCCTTTCACCTGGCCCAGACCAGGTACATTGATGATTTAAGTCATAATGTCTAATTTGTTTTATGATACAGGCAGGTTGTTGACAATTTGGGTAACTGGGAAAGAATGTTTGAGAAATTCAATCTTGAAAATGTTCTGAGGAATACTCCATCATACTCCGATCGACTAAACCAAATTACAAACAACGTGTGCTCCGATTTTCCACGACTTTTGCACTGCTAGAGAGAAATTCCAGCTTGAGGTGGGAGTCCTGTTATCTTTAATTTGCATCATTGCTATTTTCATTTTGCTGTCTGATATATTGTGTAACTATTGTTAGTGGATTAATTGTCATTTTCCTGCATGACTCAAATCTCACTAGTATTAGAGTTGGTCTGAAAGCCATTGAACTTAGCTTGAATATCTGTGGTGCTGCTGAGACTCTACCTAACGAACAAAAAATGTGATTCTGATATTCCAATGGAGGATGATCCTTGGAGGATGACAGGGGTAAACCCGCCTAGGAACATATAAATATCATAACTCCTAGCACAATTCTTGTTTTGTATACACCGAATAGCATTTCGTAATGAAGAAGATAATGAGGTTTTCGCATGTGATGCGCTAGCTATGAACCTTGGAGAATGTTATCCTCGGTGTCCAATCTAGTCTAGCTAATGCAATTTTAATTATTATAGGGATTGCCCCAATGTCATATTTGCGATTTTTCTGAATTCGGGGAGTCGGTACTTCTCGGCATTGTTCGCTTAATTGATTTCTATGAGCATTTTGAAGGGTCGATTAATAATTGCTTTTAATTACCAACAGCTCGGAGGAAAGGGAAAGGACGGTGTATTGCGTTCCTCCTTGTTGGAGTGCGGAGTGCGGAGAAGAGTGTGGATTTTTGGTTGGACCTCAGTGACAACCCATTATCGAAAGCTAAGGCGCCCAAGCCACCAGATGAACTGAAAGATTTGATTTCGAAGTTGGAGAGCAAGTGGCGACTGCATTTTGGTAAGAAGTGGATCGACAGCATGGATGAGGAGTGGTTCGAAAAAATAGATCCTAAATATAGGCCTCCCAAGTCTGATTATGAATGTCAGAGGTTTATTGCACTTCATGCGAAATTGGCGGCACCATATGGACGAATTTCAGGTACTGTTTCTATGGAATTGTCGGCGGAATGCATGCAAGTCTTTCTTATCTCGGATTGTATGAACTCGTGACTCAGCTCTTCTCTCGTTCCCGCAAGAATCCCATGGATTGCGCAGCATGGAATCCTTCTACAATTACTTGGATGCACTATTCCCGTATCTTTTGATGGTGTCGTATGGAGCGCCGGTTCTGCAGAGAAGAGCCCTGGTTCAAGAAGTACCGTCCAAGTGAAACCTTTTGACCCTTTGGCCACTTTCCATGATTCCTTCTTCAATTCAGTCGGTTGTGCATTCTACCGTGCTTTTTGTCATATCTATTCGACGCCGTTTGAGTGTATAAATGTATTGTTTTAGATGTATGTATAATATGGTTGTGATACTGAATTGTTTTAAATGTATAGTATGTTGTTCTTGATGTTGCATAAAAAAAAAAGAAAAATTAAACTTCAATGCAGTGCAATTTTTTTATGAATCGCAATTCATGAATATAATTTTGTGGTGTTTTATTTCAAAAATGTAACTTTTAGACCTCAAAACTAAAAAGGCCCCGGTGGTCAGCCCCAGTAGCGGCTTTTTCAGCTAGAGTACTTTTCAATTCGTGACAGTTCAGCAACTTCTTCGCGTATCGAAGTTAATTTTTTAGGTGGAAATCTCAATATCTAATGATACATGTTTAGGCTCAGTGAATCTCGACTGAGCAAGTAACTTTCTTTGTTATGAAATAAATGTTAAATCTACTAGCTAGCAAGTAGTTTAGCCAAGTTTAATTCTAATGGGATCGATGCCCAACGCATATTGATTTAGTACATTACACCTCATGCCGACCGCCCATAACGAAGCTTCACAATGATTTTCTAATTGAAAAGCAGGTTATGGGCTATATTTATATGTAAGTTATCAATTTAAGTGATGTCTCGAGTATTTTAACATATTATAAAATTTTCATTCAATGCAAATAATAAAAAACCAGACAATGCTTTTGAATAAGGTGACGTGTTCTTGCAAAGTACACTCTTTTTTTTTTATTTCAAATAATAATTTGAAATACGAATTCTATACTTATAAATTTTTTCTGAGACGTTTCTTCAAAGATAATTTCCAATTCGATTTTTAGATTATAGCTAAATTTAATTTGTTAAGATGATTACATGTGTTTTTATTATGGGATATTGTTCAAAATGTTCAAAAACTGTTATGTGGTGGTCAATTTAGTTATAAACTTTGTAATTTATGTCAATTTAGTCTTAAATCTTTTGACTATTTGCTAGTTTGATCACAAACCTTTTAATTATATAGAAACTTTGCAATTTGTACCAATTTAATCATAAATCTTTTGATAATTTGTCACTTTGGTCATAAACTTTTCAATCGTATTGATTTAGTCATAAACCTATAATTTGGATATTTAGCTTAAATGATTACATTGACAAATTGTTGAAATTTGAGGACTACATGTTCTTCAGGTGTAGGGCACTTCGTTGTAGCATTGAGGGTAGCGGAATGAATGTTATATATTAGACCTTGGAGATTATTCTTCGTAATCAATCTCGTGTCTATTGGGATCTCAGGGTCATTCTTATTGCTTTGGACCATATGCAGAGAGAGCGAGAGTCTTAATTTCCGATATTTCAAGACAGATTCGAAAATATGAAATGTTGACGCATGTAGCCTAATCCCCGACCTCAATCTGAACAACAAAGAATCGGTGAATGGAATTATCCGTAGGTCTCGAGTGACTTTGCTAATTGCAGGTACTCGCAAACTGCTTGCCGCAGCAGCATCATTCAAATAACCATAGACTTCTATACAGTATGGTCGCCTCATTGCTGATTTGGAGAAAATCTCGCCAAACACGGGTGCTTCGGATCAAACCGTTGGATTCTCGAACGGTTCTTCTACGAAGAAAGTTGAGTCTGATTGATGTTGGCTGCTGATTCTAATTCCATCAGCGGATAGATCCAAGTTGAAACTGATTCAAAAGCAGTATTGAAGTGATGAGTTCCCGCTTTTTTCTCCACCAGCCATCAAACCCTTAATGCAGATCAAGAGACCTATTAATCAAAGCATATAAACATTGCAATTGCAATGATTCCTGAGTCATTACCATGTCAAAAATTACATCACATAGCTAATCGAGCGAGTTGCTCGAGGTGTGAGGTTTCCCCCCGTTTGAACCCGGATGATAATTGGCATAAGCTAGCGCCTCTTTTGCATCTGTGCCTTCTTGATGACGCACACGAACCCTGACCAGCCATGTTCCTTGATGGGCTCATGCACCGGAACGGTTTTTGTCCCCTCTGAAAACCCAGACGGGGGACCGATGCAACCTTGAAATCGACACCGTTAGGTAGCCGTTCTGCAGAGTCTCGGATCGAGAAGACATGTAGACGAAGAGATCATCCTTGGTCGATGGCAATGAACTGACACCGCATCACATTCCTAGTTTCTTTCAATCACCCTCTGGTTTTTTCACTTTTCCTCAAATCCTGCTAATGGGAAGATCTTCGTCAGTTACGCCCCCCAAAAAAAAATCCATTTCTGGCAGCAGCATGAGCTATTGAATATGATCCTCTTGCTCCGTTTCTCAGCTTCAAGTGGCCACAAGTAAAGACGACCAGATCTCGGCAAAGCACAAACCAGCATAACAAGTCCGCTAGAAATCGTAAAAACCACAAATCAAAGTGACACTGCGAAATTGCAAACAAAGATTGCCTATGTCGAGAGTGACGTGAGAAGTCACCTCTGAGTTTTGTTTAAAAAGGGGCAAAAATGAAATTATGTTTGATAAATGAAGGTTGGACGGGAAATTTTGGCTTTTCATATTATAAAGACAGAATATTCCAAAAATGCTACTTCTTAAGACACCTCCAAACCTCCATTGAGCTTAAAGTCCTTTTGTTGCACTTCCCCAAAACACTTTAAAAAAATTTGCTAGATGATATTTGTCTTGGACTAAAGGACATTAGAGCCCCATAGAGCTATTAACAAACACACCCTAAATCCAGGAGAATTACCAAAAAAGTCCTCCTAAACCTCTTACGACTTTGCCAATTCGATCATAAACTTTTTTTTTAGCTAATTTAGTCTTAAACCTTTTACAATTGTGTCAATTCAGTTCATCTGGCCAAAATTGGCCGGCCAACGCTGACGTGGACGCCGACCGGATAGGTGGTTGGCGAACATTGATGTGGCAATTTTTAATTTTTTTTAATTGAATTTTGATTTTTTTTAAATTTTGAATTTTTTTTTCTCCACTTTCTTCTTCCTCTGGCTAGCCAGCACCGGCGCCGGCCAAAGGCGAGGCCTGACAAGGTCAGCCTTGCCGACCACTAGCGAAGGCAAGCCTCGCCCAGCGACGGTGAAGCCACCGTCGCCACATATGGCGAGGCTCAACCTCGCCTAGCCATGGTGAAGTCGAACCTCGCCGTCCCTAGGCGAGGAGCCTCGTCGGCCACTGGCGAGGTTGACCCTCACCTTGGCTGGGCGAGGGCTTCTTGTCCTCCTCCTGACCTCTGCTGCCGCCACTTGTCGTAGACATTCTCTCTCTACTCTCTCTCTCCCTCGCGAGCACGACCACTCTCTTTCTCTATCTCTCTCTACTTGTAGGTGATTAGGGTTTTCTCTTTGATTCAATCGAATCCGGTAGCCTGATGCGCGTGCCTTTATATGCAAGCAGACAGAGTGGAGGAGACAGAGGGGAACGCCTCGCCCAGCTAAGGCGAGGGTCGACCTTGCCGGCCCTCGCCTCTGGCAGGTGCTGGTCGGCCAGAGGAAGAAGAAAGTGGGGAAAAAAAAAAAAAAAAAAGATTTTTTTTTAAAAATTCGAAAAAAATCAAATTAAAAATTTAAAAAATTGTCACATTAGCGTTTGCCGACCAGCTATCCTCGATCGGTGTCCACATCAACGTTGGCGAGCCAATTTAGCTGGATGGACTGAATTGGCACAATTGTAAAAGGTTTAGGACTATATTGGCAAAAAAAAAAAAATGTTTAGGACTAAATTGGCACAATTGTAATAAATGTAGGACTTTTTTGGTAATTCTCCCCCCTAAATCCTGATTTTTCAAGAAGGATTTGGAAAATATGGGAATGTCGATGCATGTAAAGACTTCAGGGAGCTCAAATCGCTTCTTGGGTCTCTCCTCTTGTGTTGTGTTTCGAGGAATATGACATGGTGCATCACCACCGTCCTCAAACTGAACAACAAAGAATTAGTGAATAGAATGATCCATAGGCCTCAAGTGACTCTGCTAATGGTAGGTACTGGCAAACTACTCGCCGCAGTGGTATCATCCAAATAACCACAAATTTCCACACAACACAACCACCTCATTGTTGATTTGGAGAAAATCTAGTCAAACATGGGTGCTTTGGATCAAAAGATTGGCCTGATTGATATTAGCTGTTGATTCTAATTCCAAATGAAAGAGATTGTCTTTACGTCATCTCCCAATTTGAGAAGACTTCATCAATTAGTGGATAGATCCAAGGTGAAACCGATTCAAAAGTAGTTTCAAGTGATATGGTTCCCATAATCTTCTCCACCAGCCATCAAGTATTTTTGCAGATCAAGAGACCTTTTAATCAAAACATAAGCTCTTCACAATTGCAATGATTCCCAAGTCATTAGGTGAAAAACCACATCGCACAACTGATTAAGCGAGTTGCTTGATGCGAGAGGTTTCGCCCAGTTCGAACTTGGTGATGATTGGCAAAGCACTTCCTTTGCACCTTTGCCCGATTAAGATATTGGCCCCCGTAAAAGGCACGAACTTGACCATGTTTCTCGGTGCGGTGACGGACCAAATCGTTTTTGTCACCTCCAAAAACCCAGACGAGGGACCAGCGTACCTTAAGTTTGATAACATTAGATAGAGGTTTCACAGAGTTCCAAATCTAAAATAAGAATTCCCAAGTAGATGAAGAGATCATCGTCTGCTTTTTATTTTCCTCGAATCCTGCTAATGCTTCATCTTTGTCAGTACACCCAAGAAATCCATTTCTGGCAGCAGCATGAGCAATACTTTTTTTTTTTGTTGGGGGGGGGTGGTTCGGAATAAAAAGTGTTGCAACGTGAGTGCTCGCTAAGGGAGCATCCAAACAAAGTATCCCAGGGGGACAAGCTAATCAATCACAGGGCAGATAATTTAATCTTTGGGCCTTGCAATGGGCTAACTTTAAGTGTTCGAATGAGCCCACGGAACCTCAAATATTAAAGATTATCCTTCCCACGGATACCCACCACTTCTGACAGTGGCGGCACTTTTTCTGGTCGCGAAAAAGGAAGGGGGTAATTTGTCAAAAAAAAAAAAAAGGAAGGGGGTAGGGGTAGGGGAGGGGGTAGGGTTTCCACGTTGACGGCGGAGGCTGCTCTTATGGATCTGGCGAATCCATCAAGGGTTATTGTCCCCGGCGAGTCGCGAATCACTCCGGCTATAGCTCCGGCGTTTGTTCCATGGACGAACGACCCATCAATATTCAATTTTAGGGTTAGGTCTCTCGGTGGAATCCAGTGTCGAGGTAATCATTTGTTCTCCGCCCGAATCTTCCTCTTTTTCTTTTTTTATTTCATCGCTGAAATTTACTGATTATCATGCCGGCCACTTCCGCTGAGGTAGTTGGGGTCGGGATTTGTTGTCGAAATACAAAATTATTCCTCTCCTTCCAAATTGACCAGAGAACGGAAGCCACCATGTCGTCCCGTAAAGTTTTTTGTTTGTGCATGAGTATATAAATAAGTCATTCCTCTTACGAAAAGCAAGAACCATATTACCCATGACTTTTCCATTTATGGAAGTCACTTTTGCAATCTTGCTAGAGCTCAGACACCACTTGCTAGATCGACTCTTTACCACTCTCTCTCTTTCTTTTGCGTTGCCTTTGGGACAGGAATCAGGATGCTACTGCTCTGTTGGCTGCCTTATGTATTGCGGTGGGCCGTGATCTCGGGAGGATGATCTTGGTCGTTCGCATCTGGGCCTCCATTCATTCTTCACATCTGGCCCAACAAAATCCTTGAGGGTGGTGACCCGGAACCCGGACCGGAAAACCTTATATTTAAAGAAAAAAAAAAGAAACGAAAACCAATAGGGCGAATAGAGCCTGACCTTCTCTACCTCCGCCTCCATCTCTTTCTTGCGTTCGTTCGGCGATCTGGTCAGCATACTCGACGACTCGAAGGGCGTCACAGGCCGAGATCCGGCGATCCAATGCCTCGATTCCGTCGACATAACATGGCTGAGGGATTAGTTTCATCGCCTGCATTTGGCCGTGAGATGGTAGAGCTCCGGCCGTTAGTGATCCGAGAGCTCCCAGATGTGAGATCGTTAAAGCTCGAGGTTTTGTCAATGCTCTCGAGTTGGTTAATGTTCCTACGAATCCTGCGGTCTCATTAGGTTGTTACAGCTCCGGAGGTCATACCTGAGCTCGTCAGAGCTCCCAGATCTCCCGTCTTTGTCCTCCTTTAGGAAAGATCGGTCGCTGAGGTCGTTGATGGTAATGCTCCTGGTTCGTTTATAGCTCAGGACCTCTAAAAGGTCGCTGAGGTCGTTGAGGTCGGTAGCGGTCGTCGGTGGGTTGGCGGCGATCCTGATTTCGTTCTTGATCTGGTTAGAGTTCCTAAATCTCCGGTCTTTGTTGCGCTCCTTTCATGAAGACTGGGTTAACATCGTTTATAGCTTAGGAGCTATAAAAGGTCGGTGAGGTCGTTGAGGTCGTTGAGGTCGGTAGCGGTCGTTGGTGGGTTGGTGGCGATCCTGATTTGGTTCCTGACCTGGTTAGAGTTCCCACATCTCCGGTTTTTGTTGCGCTGAAAGACTGGGTTAACAACGGGAGGAGCAATGACGGCGTAAGTCCTGACGGAGGAGGAGGACCGTCACGTCTCTTCAGAAAATAATGAGGGCAGGCTTGACGATGAGAGTGGGAGCAATGTCGTGAGTCTGAGGCTCATTTTCGTTCTTGATGGTGGTGGCATTGAGGAGCCAAGGGCTGGTGAAACCCCCGGGCCAAATAATCTCTCGTGGGACCGATGGCCTTGAGAGAGATGCGTTCAATCTGCCATTCCTGAGGGAATTTAAATTTTTTATGTTTTGACACGAAAGGGATAGATTTTGCTTATTGGGCACTCCTAATCACTGAGATTGCTCTCTACCTATGTAGAGATCCGTATCAGGTGGTATCCAGAGGATGCACGATCCTTCAATATCACTATCGAGGCTAAAACTTTTAGTTTTCTTCTTCAACATGCTACCGCTCTGGTGGCTGCCTTATATATTGGGCTGGGCCATGATCTCAGGAGGATGATCTTGGTCGTTCGCATCTGGGCCTCCCATTTTTTATTCTTCACATCTGGGCCAAGCGAAATTCTTGGGGAGCAAGTGTGCTACCGTGAGGTTAAACCTTGATAAAAATGGAAAACGAAGAGGGCGAAAAGGACATCCCTAGATTCCCGCCTCCCGCTGCTTCGCTCTCTCGCGTTCTTCCGCCGACCCAAGGCCTCGATTCCGTCGACATAATATGGCTGAGCAAATCCCATCGCCGGAATCGTCTTCTATCGATGTCTCTGGGCGCCAGAGCCCTACTGGAGATTATATCCGCTTTGGCCAGTTTTTGGTAGAGATCTATTCTGGTCCTTCTGGTCCTTCAAGGCTCGTATCTGTGTCTGTAGACAGTGTTAACGATGTGAGGCCCAATTTCCCTCCTGATGGCGGTGGCACCGAAGAGCTAGGGCGTAGGGTTGGTGAAACCCCTGTGCCAGGTGCAGAAACCTTTCATGGGACCGATGGCTTTGAGAGATTCGTTCAATCTGCTGTGGTGGAACACCTGAGGTAATTTAAAATTTTTATGTTTCGACCTAGGATTTATCTTGCTTATTGGGGCACTCCTGCTTATTTTTCATTCCGCTAAGAACCTGTAATAGTTTCGTTTCTCCAGTTTATTTATTTTTTTCTCAAGTGTACTCTTTTCTCAATTTCGAATAAGATATGGCCTAGTATTTACTTATGTGTCTTTTAAGTGGCCCAGCTTGGTTCCACACTATTTGGTTCTAGGTAATGTCTACTTTGATTTATGATACAGGCAAATTGCTGGCGAGTTGCCTTATTATAGCCGGGAAAGAATCGTTGCGAAACTCGATGTTGAAAATGCCCTGAGGAGAGCATTTTCTGATAAACTAAGCCCAATAGCAAGAAACGTGACCTCCAATTTACTAAAACAGCTGCCGGCGACAAGTTCCAACTTGAGGTGGGAGTCCTGTTATCTTTAACTTGCATCATTACTATTTTCATTTCGTGTCTAATATAGTGTGTAACCATTGTTAGTGGATTAATTTTCATTTTCCTGCATCACTCAAATCTCACGAGTCTTAGAGTTGGCCCCAAAGCCATTGAACTTGGCTTGAATATCTGTGCTGCTGCTGAGACTCTACCTAATGAACAACAAAATGTGTAGATCTTTTGGCAATTGACAATAGAAGCCGGGGAAAAAGGATGATCATGTGATAGCCTAAATGCAACAATTGTGATATTCCAATGGAGGACGATCTTGGAGGATTACAGGGTAAACCCGCCTAGAAACATATAAATAGCTCAATTCTTGCTATGTATCCACCAAATAGGATCCCATAATGAAGAAGATAATGAGGTTTTTGCATGTGATGCGCTAGCTATGAGAATATAATCCTCGAGCTGATGCAATTTCAATTATTATAGAGATTGCCCTGATGTCATATTTGTGATACTTGTGAATTTGGGGAGTCGGTTCTTCTTGGCATTGTTCGCTTAATTGATCTCTATGAGCATTATGGAGGGTTAGTTAATAATTGCTTTTAATTACCAACAGCTCAGAGGATATGATGGTGTTTTTCATTCCTCTTTGTTGGGGTTCAATGAAGAAAGGTAATTTTTTGTCGAGCTTTAGTAACATGCTAGAAGATGTGGGGCCCAATCCACCAGATGCACGGATTTCGAAGTTGCGGAGCCAGAGGCCACTGCTTTTTGATGGGAAGTGGATCGACAAAATAGATGGGGAGTGGATCAATGCAATACGTACTGACCATAGGCCTCATGAGTCCAATTATAAATCTGTCAAAGGTTTATTCCGCTTCGTGCGAAATCGGTGGACCCATGTGGATGAATTTCAGGTACTCTTGTGATGATTTCTGCGGCAGAATGCATGCAAGGCTTCTGTATATCTCAGATTTTATAAACTCATGACTCAAACTCATGACTCAGCTCTTCTTGTTCCCACAGAAAACCCACGAATTGGAGAGTGCGGAATCCTTCTGCAATTACTTAGATGATCTATTCCCGAGTCTCTTGAGGGTGTCGTACGGAGTGGCGCACCAGTTCTGCAGAGAAGAGACCTGGTTCAAGGAGTTCCGTGGAAGTGAAACCTTTGCAGAGTACTCTGGAAGTGATGCGCTTTGACCCTTCAGCCAGCCACTTTCCAGCCACTTTCCATGATTCCTTCTTCAATCCAGTCGGTTGGGCATTCCACCGCATTTTTGGTTAGTGGTGTGTAAAAGAATCGAAACCGGTGGTTTCCTTGGGGTTGGTCCAATTCCCGGTTGTAGACGTGAAACATACCGCCTATCCAACCGGACCAAACCGCTGTGTGTGTGTGAAGAATTTTTGTATATCTCGGATTGTCTGAACTCGTGACCCTGCTTGTCTCGTTCCCGCTGAATTCCCACGGATTGCACGACATGGGATCCTTATACAATTACTTGGATAGACTATTCCCAGGTCTCTTGAGAGTGTCGTACGGAGCGGCGTACAAGTTCTGCAGAGAAGAGGACTGGTTCAAGGTGTTTTAGTGAGAAAATATTGGGTAGACTCTTTCCGACCGACCGGCGTGTGACCTCTCCTTCTCTCTCTGCCCTCCCTCTTCCCGACTGGTGAACCACCGCGAGCAACTGAAGAACTACCGGCGAGAGGACTGCGAGCAACCGACCGGCGTGCGACCTCCCTATCTCTCTCTCTACCCTCCCTCTTTCCGACCGGCGAACTGCAAGCAACTGACCGGCGTGTGACATTTCTGATTCTGTTTGGATGCCTTCTAATTTACTATATGAGTCATTCGGAAGGATTTCTATGAGTAAGAGTGCAACCATTTGTCGCCCTCTTTTCCTTGTTCTTATTGTGTTCTCTCTATCTATGCTATGGAGTATGGTTTTTACATATTTGATCGCTTGGCAGTTTCATACCTGAAGACACAGCATTAGACAGAGAGCAGACAGGATGGAAGTACATCCATTCTGATGTCTTCCGGTATCCAAAGAACAGGTCTTTGTTTGCTGCAGCCCTTGGTTCTGGTGCTCAGCTGTGCATTCTGTAAGTTTCTTAACCAATCAATGCATCTGAGATCATCTTACTCAACAGGCCAATCGGCAGTCCTCTAACTTCTTGTGTTATAAACTTCTGATTATTTACAATCTTTTCTCTCAGAGCCACATTTACTTTACTACTTGGGCTTCGGGGTGTATTTTATCCATTCAACCGAGGAAATTTGTTCATAGCATTGATAGTCCTGTACACCATGACTTCTGGCTTTGCTGGATATTTAGCTGTCTTATTCTACTGCCAGATTGAGGGAAAAAATTGGGTATGTTCTAACAGGCTAAATTTTAAGCATCTCCATTTGAACACTTTCATATTCATCATGAAACTTGAGCTAATCTTCTGAGTTTTACAACAGGCAAAAATTTGCTGCTGAGAGGGTCTTTATTTTCTGTGTTGTTTCTTATATTCTGCTTCCTTAATACTGTCGCAGCGTGTTACCAAGCAAACGCAGCACTTCCTCTAGGAACAATCTTGATATTACTGTTGATTTGGATATCGCTTGCACTGCCATTGCTTGTTCTCGGGTGAATAGCTGGGAAAAAGAGCCACAGTGAGTTTCAAGGTACTTGTGAGACCTCAAAGTGCCCCAGAGAGGTCCCGTCACTCCGATGGTACAGGGGCACACTTCCACAGATGGTCCTGCCAGGTTTCTTGCCTTTTTCTACAATCTACATGGAGCTGCATTACATGTTAATGAGCATGTGGGTAATAGAGTCTATACCCTTATAGCATGATATTTGTCATCTTCATTATTCTGCTCATCACAACTTCATTAATCACCGTGGCTCTGATGCACTTTCAGCTAGCTGCCGAAGATCATCGATGGTGGTGGAGGTACATCTCTCTCTTTCTCTCTCTCTAATGCCACTTTTTAAAACTTTTTGCTAGAAGTGATATCTCCTTTTTTTCCATTTATTTTCCTTCCCCCCCCCCCCAAAAAAAAAAATAAAAATAAAAGAACAATGGATGATTTATGAGTTGGATCAAACCCAACTACCTATATCACAGGTGCAACACCAAATCTTCTGGTTTTATGATGACCGAAACAAAAGAAAAGTTGGTTCATATATGTTAAAACACAATAGTCTTATGTGAGAAAGCAGTCACCACAAATATAAAAATTTTGACAATAAAAGACATTCTTGCATTCCTGCTACTTCTCTAATTGGAATAGAGGATCTATAACTTTGACATCTGTGAAATTAGGACATGTGAATATAGGAATTAAGGAGTGTTCAAAAGGCTATGCCTGTGCACTTCACATGAATCGAAAGGCTGCTGTTATTACAAATGTTTAACTGAAATTGAATATGTGTGCTCATTGGAACTGCACTTTTCTGATTAACTGGTTTAGAGGAAAGAAATTAGGAATAATTTGGCTTGCTTGCATTTAAGCATTTTTCCCATATGTAGTAAACTGTTTAACAGACCATTTATATTCTCTTTAGGTACTTCATTTGTCTGTAATGATCAAATATGACTTATGGGGGCCATGCCACCCAAACGAATACTTTGGCAGTGGTCTTTTGTGAGTGGGCTGCTACTTATGTATCCATGTGAGATCTGAATGTTACAAATTTCCCCACTTATAGCATGTCAGTATCAAACTATAGAGACGAGACCCACATTAAGCAGGTAGGATATATCATATTTTCCACGCTGCCAGTTGGTGCATTGCTCTGATTCCTTCAATACCAAGTCAGCCCTATCCACGCAAACCAAGACTGTGTAAAAGCATTAAAGTGGATGGATAAAAAGAGTAATTCACTTGTGACATTTTTTTGCATTTATTTATTTTTATTTGCTCGAGCAATATAACCTTCAAGGGGTCAAGAATAGGTCTTATATCATGTATCAAATTCTTCAAGTTGGAAATCTCAAGTTTTCATGGAAACTGCAAGGTTGTGGATGCGCAGGCAATAGTAATTGAAACATCTTTGAAGCGACTATTATAGCTGGCAATACATTGTTAGTTAACATTGAACTAACAATATCACCAAGCATATCATCCATCTTCATTAAATTCTACTCGAGTGGGCTTATCAATACGTCTTGATGGTGCCAGCTCCTAGCACACCTAGGGCGCGTTTGTTTGCGTTTCTGTTTAAAAATTGTTAAAACAAAAATAGAAAAAAGTGTTTGTTCGGAACAATTTCGAACAAAAAAACGCGTTTGTAGCAACCGTATAAAATTTCTGTTTCTGGAATAGAAAAAGAACAAAACACGTTTGGTAACGTAAAAAATTTCTTTTTCGGAATAGAAAAAGAAAAACACGTTTGGTAATGTACAAAATTTCCGTTCCAATTTTTTTTTTTTCAATTGTTTTTTTTTAATAAAGTGTAAACTTGGTATTGAATTATCATTCTCATGAAATGTTCATCAATTTAATTTTGTTCATATTCAAGTGAAAACAAACATTCTAAACTTGATCATATTTGCTTACTTGGAAGAAATTTTTTTAAGTTTGTACCAAAATTTTCCCATTTGTTTTTTTTTTATTTAATAAAGTGTAAACTTGGTTTTGAATTCTCATTATCATAAAATGCTCATCAATTTAATTTTGTTCATGGTGAGTAAAGTCAAACATTTTGAACATAGTTATAAGTGCATACTTTGAAGAAAATTTTATAAATAAATTTTGTACCAAATTTTTCTCACGTGCCTTTTTTTTCAATAAAGTGTAAACTTAATATTGCATTATTACTCTAATGAAATGCTCATCAATTTAATTTTGTTCATGATGGGTGAAGACAAACATTCTGAACATAGTCATATGCATACTTGGAACAAAATTTCGTAAGTAAATTTGTACAATAAGAGCTAGCTAAAAGAAGAATATCTTATAGATCTCTACATAGACCCTTTCATACATAACATCACAATAATGAAGTAATATAGTTCATTGTTCAACTTCATCACATTGAATTTGATAAGTGAGTACTTAAAAACAAAATTACAAAAGTCGGAAACACAAAATAATGAAATCTCGGGCATATTATGATCTCTCGCCATTTTATTTGCAATCCTTGTCCTAAGGATGTTTATTCCAAGTGCATCATATGTATCATCTGCAACCTCAGGACAAAGAGGCAAAGATAGTTCTCAATTTCTGCAGGCATGTCATAGTTGATCACATGTTGAATGCCAGGAAAGTCCAACCCCTTTGAAGCAACATCTGTGGCAACCAAGACATCTTTCATGCCTGCCTTAAACGATGAAATAGCATATTCTCTCTCTTCTTGGTCTTTGCCACCATGAATAGCCACTGCTTCAACTCCTTTCAAAAGTAGATACTCATGAATGTCATCCACATCGGCCTTGTTGTCACAGAATATAAGGATAGGGGGTGGAGTTTTACGAAGGCACTCAAGAAGGTAAACAATTTTTGCCTCCTTTGACATACTCGACCTCCTAAATGACATCAAGATTTGCGGCACTGCTCTTCCCACATTGACCGTGACGAGGCTTCACCGAGCACTTCTTGCAAAATTCTGAATTTTAGTAGGCATAGTGGCGAGAAAAGAGGAGCGTTTGACATTGAGCTTTGAAGTGGTCGAACACCTCCCTTATATCATCTTCAAATCCCAAGTCCACCAATCTGTCAGCCTCATCTAAAGTAAGGTACCTGCGAGAAAGCAACATATCGATAATTGTCCCCGCAAATAACAAGTCCGAATATTTAAGACAATGAAGTACATTAACAGAAAATCAAGATTGAGGCTAATTTAGGAAAGAGTGCAAGATGAAGAATCTTGGTTCGCCTTGTATCAGTTTCTTGATACCAAACAAAGCTGAAGTATTGACTGGCTTTATAATTTGAGAACACGAACTGAACCTAAGTGATTGGTCACTTTCAAAGTGTTGTGGAACAAGCAGGAGAACAATTAGGGGCAAAATATCCATTCGAAAAATCTCGATTTCTGCAGCTTCAAGAGTGATCCAATTGGTATAAAACATTAGTGTACTTCCATCATCTACTCAAATGTAAGCATAAACAAAAGGTGAGATTGAATGGAGATGGAGATGCATCAAGCAATCGAAATTTAAGGTATATTTGCTTGGACTTACTAAAGCAAAAAACAACTTTGTTAATTTCTCACCAATATCTAAAATATTATCTAACTTAAAAATATTATGAAAGAATTACATGTGTCAAGACTAATACATTGTGAAAGTTTTAGATGCTTAATATTTAAGGAAAAAAATGTCAAAGTATGGACACGGCGACATTTGAAAAACCGAGAAGCAAAAAGTTTCACTCCAACAGACTACAAATTTTGACCAAAAAAAAAAAAAAAATACAGACTACAAATTGACCAACTCAAAGTAGGGAGATCTCATAAGATTAAAGAAATCCGAAGAAGGATCCCTTCAAAACTAAAACACTATTGCTCAAAAAGGACCTTATTGATTCCATGGTGTCATTGCATTCCTTTTTCGATTCTGGGTCTCCGACGCATCATTTTACTTCGGTCTCTTTAAACAGGAAATATACCAATTACATAAACTTGATAATTTAAGTAATACAAACCCGACGATCCTCCACCGGAGCCAATCATGCAACGATTACGCGGTGAAGAACATTTAGTTCCTTCAAAAACAAAGTCATCCTAGTAGAAGGCAAGCCCGGAGGGTTGTATTTTTGTGGTCATAGGGCATAAACAAAGCCTACACAATCAAGAAAAAGATTATAATAGACCTTCACAGCCAAGAACAACATCACAATGTGCATATAATTTCCACGTAAAAAACAATGTAAAATGTTGTTACCCTACATTTTTTACTTTCCCCGAGTAAGAATATCACACGATTCCCCACCATGGATCTAATGATCGAACAATAAAAATTATTGCCAAATTTTCAGCTGAAAGTAAAGTATCTTCAAATGGGGTACTCGGGAAAAGGCTTCGTAATTTTCCTTCACAAAGTGGGGTTAAGAACAAAATCCAGTTAGGAGATCATTGGGGAAGGAATTTGCAAATGAATTGTCCATCGGTACCTTAAATGCCAACATTACTAGTAAAAACACCATCGGACCGGCAAACTAAGACATCTTAGATCGAAAAAAAATTCTAAAAGTGGCTATAACTAAGCACATCACTTACAAATAATCAATGAATGCGGTTCTTGCACGAATTGTATCGCCACTTTAAATACATTGCCACAATTTAATATTGCAACTACTGCGGTTAACGATACACAAATCCCAAACAATAAAGGCAAAGCCATTAACTATTTAGATAAGCAAAAGTGAGAAAACAAAAGCATTAGCAGGAAATGGATAACACTTACTTCCATTCCCGAATGCACATTCACCCGATGCGAGGATTGAATGAAGTTGCAAGTTTCCGCATAATTTGAGATTCGGCTCACTAAAAGGACCAGTTCTGGATTTTCTTCATATGGATCATAATCCTAAAATCAAAGAAACTTTGAGAATCGAAGAACATTTCACAAGAGAACAAAGGTTGAACGTGCATTGAAGTTCATATTAAGTGCTAGAATGTCCTGCGGTGAAAATTTACTAAATGTAATCTCAATGATAAGAAACAGCTAGGATAAACAACACGAAAAGGAAAGATATGAAGTTGAGCCATTCCATTGCAGCATATAAATTACATAACCAGACGATGGTATAAGACAAACCTTCTCCTTTTTGCCCCAATCTACACTCCAATTTCTGTTCAGTCAACTCCTCTCCCCGTTAAAAAATTGAAACGGATGTAAATTCTTTTTCTTAGAAAAATATGAGTCGAAGACATCGAATTATACAATACCATTTCTCCTTTCACAAAGATCTCCCGCTTCAACAAGTCTACGGCCATTTACGTTCTCCATTGGGACTACCTAGTATGAAATGGAACTTCAAGAATATAAGTTTCACTGCGATTTCTCAAAACAAGAATATGTTCTGCGAAAATTTAGGAAAGAGTGCAAGATGAAGAATCTTGGTTCGGTGAAATCCCATATCCTCGGACAAAGAGGCAAAGATAAGAACTCAAAAAGCAATCTCAATCAATGTCCCATGCCTCTATTTAACCTTTGAGCTAGCATTGACCATTGGAATCCAAATGGTGCACATAGAACTCAAGCAAAAACATAGAGCACCGAGAACGCAAATATGCTCGACTTAAGCACTATTGAGTTTTTTCAATGCAGATTTATTGAAGATTCGATGTAGTTGCTTCAAAGTAGGGATAACATTTAGTATTTGGCGGTACGTCTGCTGTCCACTAATAACTTCCTACCAATAGCAAACCAATCAACTTGCCAATGCATGATCATACGCCAACGATTCTGAGATGGAATTACTCGAGACAGCCGAGATGTTGTGGAAAGCGTGTACAAGTTCAAAATGTATAAAAGGATGAATTAAAGGATTTTACCCAAATTACAAGGTTCATCTTTTTCTTTGCTAGCATATCCTTCAATCTACCAGGAGTAGCAACAACAATGTGCACTCCCTTCCTCACAACCTCCACCTGCGACCACATATCCACTCCGCCAATACATAGCGAGCCCTCAACACTTTGGATATCCGGCCTCTCCCAATGGAACCAAAAACTGCTCCACAACTTCATATGTTTGTCTCGTGAGCTCTCTTGAAGGGCGTAGACAACCAATCCGAACGGTCCTTCATCGTGAGCAATGGGCATCATCATCTCCTCCGAAGAGCAATCATGATCATCGGCAACACGAAAACCAAATTCTTCCCCGACCCCGTGAATGCAATCCCTATCATATCTCGACGTAATCGTCCTCCCCCTCCATGACCGTGGAACCTCCCGCGGCCGCGGACATGCTTAAAAGTACCGTCGAATTTCTCCACGCGAAGTGTGTGAAACCCTAATCGATGTTATTCGGGCGCGATGTCCGGAGCTATAGAACCGGTTGAGCACTTGCCCCTTGAAGAATCAAACGGATCGAGGAGATAGTACCGGAGTGATGGGCGGAGCGCGGCGAATTGCTTCGATGGCCGAGCGGGGAGAGCGGAACGGCGGCGGTGGCGGCGAGAGAACCGGCGAAGGCGGCCACGCTCCGCTAGAGCAAGTGGGGAGAGAATGAGAAAGGGAGATTGGATACGGAGACCGGAGATTCGTACCGCAAGCGGAGCGGGCTCACGCAAGCAAACGCTCGAGCGAGCTGCTCATCCGGGCGAGCGTGCTGGTCCGGATCTCGGGCAGCGTCGCTCGTCCGGATCTCGAGCCTCGCCCGGATCTGCGAGACTCGCTCGAGCAAGCGGCTCGCAAATCTGGGCAAGCGTTGGCTCGAGCGAGCCCTCACACTCGAGCTCCGACCAGCCATCGCCTAGATCTGCGAGGGTGGCTCTCGCCGAAGTGAAGACAATCGGTGAAGGAGGAGCAGTGACCACGTTTACCTGGTGAAGGAGCGGCGGGGCCAGTTGAGACGAGAGGCCGCCGTCGGCGCCGGAGAAGACGATGGAATTCTCTCTCGCGGGGAGGAGACGCTCGTCGCGGGAGACGCTCGTCGCGCAGTCGCGGGAGGAGAAGCTTGTTGCAGCTCGCCGGAGGAGAAGCTCGTCGCTCGTCGCTCGTCGCGAGGAGAAGCTCGTCGCGGGGGGAGAGAAGAGGCGCTGTTCGAGCACTATCCAAGAAATAAAAAAGGAACACAATTTTATTCCTTTTTTGTTTCTCGATTTGTGTTCCGGAAACAAGAAACACAAAATTTGTGTTTCTTGTTTGTTTTTTTGTTCCTGGAACAAAAGAACAAAAAAATGCAAAACGCACCCAAACGCGTTTGTTCCTTTTTTTGTCCCAGGAACAAAAAAACAGAAAAACTGTTTAAAAACAAAAAAAAGAAATACAAACAAACGGGGCCCTAATACCAATTTTGAGCAGTAGGATTTACACTATCTGTTTAATTTCAATCCTATCATATTAAGACTGGAACGTGATGCACTTAACAAATGTTTGAGTTTGAATTGTGATTGCAATTCTTTAACCAGGTTATCCTAGTCTCCTAGTCATAAATTTTGAGTGCTTGTAGTATCATCAAGGACCCTCATTAAGTCTTGAGTCCCATTGACGTTCATCATGGATGACCACTGAAACCCTTAAAGATGTTATATTATCATGGTGCTTGAAAGCTGGCCGGAAAACAGTTGATGCAACGCATAGTGGAATGATTGCTCTGATTGTCATAGCTGTGCTATTTATTGTTGTTTGCAAAATGCAGCTAATAATTATAATGTGCGTATTATCTGAATGAGATCCTGTTTTTTGACATTGTCAGCCCCCCAGGATTAGCCTTTTCCCTTTAATTGAAGTGTCTGCATTCGTTTATATGGACTGAATTGATTGTTTTGCTCCCTTCAGGTCCTTTCTGTGTGGTGGATCAGTTGGTCTGTATGTCTATGGTTTCTGCTTCTACTGCTGCTGTTGGAGATCGCACTTCTCTGGCTTCTTACAACTCTCTTTCTTCTTCGGGTATATGGCTTGGATCTGTTATTGCATCTTCCTCATGTGTGGGTCTGTGGGGTTTTACGCATCTCTGCTATACGGTCGGCACATATACAGCTCTATCAAGAGCGACTAAGAGTGTTTTTGCTCCAACAACGCTATAAAGTTCCATCATGTTCCTTCCTATGGATGAAACATAGTGATGCACCGTCTACTATGTCTGGTTAGGACATGCCATCTTCATCTTCTGTTTTAGTCCCTTCTGATATGTATAGATGATGCCCGGGTTTCCCAATGACAGAACCAATGGTGTTAATTAAAAATGTGCATTATAATGCATCTGTCTTCGCATCGATACAAGTGTATACGCTGGCAACTAGCGACGATGCATGCACACAATTGCTTACCCTTCCGCTTCGGGAGGCTCAGTTATCTTCAGGGCTGTTTTATCATCTAGCGATGTATGTTATAGTACTGAGACAAGTTCTCTTAGGTTGTTCTCCAGGTTAAAGCTATGTATACATCCATGAGACAGTGCATCTTATGGCATGGATTATGTCATGTTTTCATACCTCGGAATCCTGTTGGATATATGTAATACCGCTAAAGTCGGAGATCGCTCGTCCTCCAAAGCTTATACAAACACCGTTTTTCTCATCTGACGTTTACTTTTTGTCCAAGTGAACAACACTGAATAGTAGTCTGACTGAAGGATGAGGAAAAATACTTTTTTTCTCACAACTTTTAAATAAAGGCTTAGTCATCGGATTGGACCTTCATCGAAGGGTTTCTGGATGCCTATATAGAACAGATGAGAAGTTAGAGTGTGTGGCTTTTTCCTTTCAATAACTACATGGAAAGTTCTGCAGCTGTCTTCTCCCATTCTTGCATGTGCTACCATCCATCTGCTGTTTCTCATTTAAACATTATGTATAAGGAAAACCAAAGTATGCAGAGACATGGTTTTCTACCACGTACTAGCTTTCTTTCTAGATAGAGATGCCACTATTTCTAGACAATTGTGATAAAAAATTATCTCATTCTGCTATCTTTCTCTATGGACGTTGTGTTTTAGATAACTCCTTTGCCAGTGTGGCATGGACAAGGTTGTCGTTTTCTTGGTTTTCGGTTTGGTGAAGTCTGCTACATCAGGTAACAATGCTTAGTGCTTTCCAGATCCATTTCTAAGATCTTATGCAGCGATGTTAGTGAAATACCAGGAGAAACATATCCTCTTCTTAGGGACTGTGATATCTTGATAATGGCGTGTCTTTTCCTCCCACTGTAGTGAACATGTTTCTTGATACAGACATGTATCAGACATTGATCGTTCATGAGCAGGTGATGTCTAACATTCTAGTGTATGAATATGAAACTGATGGTCTTATTGGTTGTTCAGGTCGCATTAAGGCTTGATCACCCTTCTTTAACACATTTTGGCCTCCCTAGGGTAAAACCTTCAATACCTCAAATTTGTTAGAAAGGAAGCCAATCAACTCTTTGATAACTCACATTGTATGTCTCTCAATCAGGCTTTGGAAGAGGTCCGGAAAATCCAACCAAAGCGGACACTTTTCTCTGGTATGTTGAAGCCCCATTTTGTATAAGTAATATTGTAGGAGGAAGGATCATCTAATAAAGTTTTCTGCCCTTATTAAGGTTGCAGAAATTTAGTTTCAGATTTTAGGCCCCAAGAGTTTCATATATTTCATATTTGTAGTCTTGGCATATATCTTCTTTTAAATTATTCTTTGTTCTTTTGTTATGATATCTTGTTTTGGAATCTCCTTCTCAAAACTCTTTCTCCTGGTTTGGAAAATTGGTGAAAGGTATGATGCATCTAACTCCTCACGAAGCAGTGAATAAAGATCTTAAAAAGCTCTTGGAGATGGAGGGCATTGACGTACAACTAAGCTATGATGGACTCCGCATCCCTATGATGCTCTAGCCATCAAGTTTGACGCAAGTCTTGTTCTTTGATCAGATGAAACTGTGATGAATAAACACCTCAGTGTCGAGTACCTGCTATTGAAGTATACAATAGATATGTGGTGATGCAATTTTAGGAGCTATTTGTGAAAAGTAAATTAGTTATTGACAAAGGCATGGTAATATAACTATATAATCTTAGTCCATCATAGGGGTTTTTAGAAGATAAGGGTGCATCTATTGATCATGTGTGTTAATACTCTTAAGGACTATGTTTCCATGTGCATGGGTCGACATGTGTTTGTGCATAGATAAACATCCAAGATCATTTTGTTTTGACACATGAATATACAATGGGAATTTGGTATATGCTATATTCAGATATTAATTAGGAGTACCTTTTTCTTTTGCATGGCAGGTCTATAAACCAACTCTTGATCGGTTTGCAAATGCAAGTGGCTTGGTCAGAAACTCTCCTACAGAAGCATCTAAAGGTTTGGAAATTTCCTTTCAATCTTGCTATGACTTTATTGTACTGTTTACTCATTTCCTCTGTACTTGGTGTATAGAACTTTGTTGTTGCTTTCACTTCAATTTGATCTAAGGACCACCGGTGACAATCCTCCCCCCCAAAAAAAAAAAACATCTCTAATGGTTTTTTGCACTCCACTCACAGTCTCCTAAATAAGTGAAGCCTTCAATTTAGCGGCTTCCCCCTTTCCCTCATCCTATTCTTTCATGATGAAGTCTGAAACCATTGGCTAATGTATTTTCAACCTGTAGATATTGAACCTCAAGCAGAAAATGTCCTATTTGGAGATCTTGGTGCAATCGCAGGTAACTCATTCATTTCTATATTTGTTTGATTTTTCATGTCTCTATTGACATGTTGTTTGGTTTAACCTCAGTGCTTCCATCTGTTGCATCCATAATTCTTTCATCCACTGTTTCTCCCGGATTCATGACTCAGCTGGAGCGGCGATTGCAAAGTATGTCATTTGTCATGCAATGGATTGATTTAAAAGATGAACGCCCATCGAAATAACAAGAATAAATTTAAATGTCAAAATGATGGCACACTGAATAAAGGAAGTTCTGCGGACACTCATAGCTAAACAAGGTTCACTTTGGTTGTTGAAAACAGAAAACTAAAAGTTTTATTGGATAAACTAAAGTGTTTATTTGCCGGCATTCTTATTCTAAATTTCATGTTGCATGTGTTGTATTGCAGGTGAAGGAAAAGATCTGAAATTGGTGGACGCCCCTGTTTCTGGTTGTGTTAAAAGAGCTGCTGAGGGAAGTCGATGACTTTTCATAGATGTGGACAGGCTTTAAAGAGTTACGGACTTATTGATGTGCAACAAGATGAATCTTATGGTGATATATCGTTGAAGTTGACTCCTACATTTTCAAAGGCACAAATTTGATGTTAGATGGTTGCGTGCTCACTATTATCTTGCTGTACATAGACACAGGGTCATTATGAGTAATGAAGGTGACTCCTCTCAGCAATGATGTTGCACTGTCCACTAAGTTCTCTTCCCCCCTCCATGTTCAAAGGCTAGAGAATTTTGTAAAAGCATCAGGCAGCCGTTTTCTTTATCTATGTGGCGCTTTAAAACAAGATGTTTAGCTTTGGTTTATCTGTGGCTCATGTATAGAAATGGTGTATACAATATTTTCTGCTTCGGATGCATGTGAATAGGCAATTGTTCTTCCATGATAGGAGGAGCCTGTAATTTGCGGCCAAATACCGACTTTGTGATTGTTTTGGGTGTTAGGATCATCCGTTAGGACGAGGTCGAAACCACTATAAATCAATATGGAACAAGCTAGGCGGTCTTCGGGTGCAAAAGCTCATTCCGAATTGCGCGAACCTTTGGCTGAGTCATCATCAACTTCCACGTTGGATGTTAGAAAAGAGAAACTTATTCAAGAGAATTTAAAAGAGAGAAAGGCTGCTCTCGGAGATGGCCAAGAAATCTCACAAGATGAACTTTCGTCAAGTTAGCATCAATTTCCAAATCCTCACATCTGAATTCTCTCATTCAAATTGTTGAAACTTCTTTGGTAATGGTCCCTCAAGTGGTGCTCGAACTCAACTACCCCTGAACTGAAAAATAGTAAAGCTCAAATAACATACGAAAACATCAATCTTGTTCTTTGGTGTGCAGTTCATTTGCCCCATAGGCTAGTTTTTGCATAACCCAAAATATACAATGTTAAGGATCCTCAATCAAATGTTTATAATTTGAATTTAAGAACATTTATAATTTCAAGCAAGAATTTGGTCAAATTTCCAAAGCTCAAATAACATGCGAAAACATCAATCTTATTCTTTGGTGTGCCGTTCATTTGCCCCATAGGCTAGTTTTTGCGGAACCCATAATATACAATGTTAAGGATCCTCAATCAAATGTTTATAATTTGAATTTAAGAATTCTCAATCAAACATTTATAATTTCAAGCAAGAATTTGGTCAAAATTTCCAAAAGTAGTGGCATGGGAATATGCAATGGCAAAACAAATTTAATGATATGTCAACATAAAGATCCACTTTATTTATCCTACAAACAAATTTGTTGGAGTTCAATGTAGAGAGTGGACTTCTTTTGTTGCGTCAGCGATAGACTATTATTGAAAGCTAAGGATTCCAATCAACAAGATGAACTGAAAGAATTGCTTTCGAAAGAAATGGAGAGCCAGGAGCCACTGGTTTTTTTATGGGAAGTGGATCAACAAAATAGATCTTCTATTTATGCCTTACAGGCCTGTAAGACCGCCGTACAATTATATATCTGTCGGAGGGTTATTGCGCTTCATTCGAAATCAGTGGACCCACCACTTGGAACTTTCGGAAGAATCAAAGGTAATCTTTCTATGAAATTGTGATGATTTTTGTAGCGGAATACATGTAAGGCTTATTTGGTAACTTTGTATATCTCGGCTTGTAAGAACTTGTAACTGCTATTGCTTTTCTGGTTCCAGCTGAAATTCACTCCAGTGGCGAGAAACGCTTCTACGACTACTTTGATGCACAATTCCCGAATCTCTTGATGAAGACATACGGAGCGGTGTACCGGTTGTGCAGAGAAGAGAAGTTCCAAATTGAGGAAGAGAAAAGATAAATAAGAAATTTGAATTGGCTTGATTCTAAATTATTTTCTAAATAAAGAATTGACTTTTTTTTTTACTCATTAATTCTATTCTAAATCTATTTTTGATAACAAAAGAACATAATCAAACATTATTTTGCAAGTTGTCAAACATGTCCTTAGATAAGTAGCCTTTCAAATTTTTTAAAGATCTTATTTTATCTGGACAAAATTATCCATACAAACAATTTTACTCTTTTCTTCTAGTACTTTTTTTTTTCCAACCCTAGACCATATGAGATAAGTTGATAATTAGGGGTGAGCAGCGGTCTAGGGTCGACCCTGGACCGACCCTGGACCGGCCCAACCGCTGGTCGTCTGGGTCCGGTTCCCAAGGGGGCTTTCGGTCCTTGTCTCGAAATTCTAGGACCAACATCATGCGGCTTGGTCCTCTCCTAGAGTTTTGGGTCGGTCCAACCCCTTGGACCAACCTCAGATAAGATATTATATTATATTATTTATAATTATTTTATACGTTCAAACCTAAGTAAAATGCTTGTTATATTATATTATATTGAGATGTCCTATCAATAGCACTAATAGTAATTTCAATTTAAAACTTTTGTTGAGTATTAATTATGTGTCGTTTGTTTTGTTTTCAGGTGTTTAGAAGTTCAAGTGAATTAACAAGATGTGAAATTATATATTCATGGTTTATATTAAGTATTTTGAACTTTTTATGGTTTAATTGTATTTTATTAATGAATTTTAGCTGCACTTTGCTTTTCAATTTGTGTCAAATGGTAGAAGTTTTTGAAGAATATAGTAGTCGTAGTTGCTACGGTGATTTGTTAGTCAAGTGGTGTGAAGCTTATTTATTGGTTAAGTGGACTCTACATGATCAAATACAGGAAAATACTTTTGCATATGATGTTATGAATATTAAAGATAGATGATTACAAGAAATTTCCATTTTGTTCCATATCTCGATGAGCGGTTAGCGACAAAAAATTTCTATTATTGTGTCATCTTAAATTTGCTAAATATGTATTGGTATTTATAGTTTAATTACAAAATGTCGCATTGTCGATGGATGTGTAATTTGAATTTGTAGGTTTACTTTTTTAGGAAGTATAAAAAATAAGACGAAAAAAATTATCGATCGGTCCGGGTTGACCACAGGCCGGACCAACCCATTGGGTCGGTCCGGTCCTGTCCCAAGCTCAAATAGAGTCGGTCTGGTCACTAAAAATTGAGGACCACAATCAGACGGCTGTCAGTCGTCACAGGGTTAGGGGTGGCACGACCAACCCTGCATCTTCGCCACCCCTATTGATAATGGCTTCAGCCATAAAAATAAAAAGATATAAAATAACAATAACAACAACGTTTTTTTATTATTTTTTCTACTACTATTGTTATCATCATCACTGTTCTCATTCTTCTTCTCATTATTGTACGGTGGAAAAGGGATAGTAGAGTACACGACGGACCACGGCTACGAGGAAAAAAGGCGAAAAAAAAAAAAAAAAAGAAAAAAAGAAAGAAAGAAATAAAGAAATAAAAAAAGAAGAAGAAGAAGATTGAAATGGATTTAAAAGGGGATTTCGCGTCCGCAACTCTAGAAGCTTCCCGACCCTCCCGCCTATAAAAACCGCTCGCGTCGTTTCGGCCATCGTACTTCGTATTCGCCATATCTGCATTAGCAATCTTCCTGCAGAGAGATTGGCTAGAGTTCGAATCGAGCGGGGAGAAACTGCCGGCCGATCGATCGTGCTTTCTGCGCGAGCTTCGATTCGATTCTCCGGGTTGCCATCATCGCTGAAACGGTGAGCCTCTCGATTTCGCGTCTGTCCCATGCATGTTGTCCATCGCGGAGCGGGATGGATTGGTTTTCGATGAGTTCGAGGTTTAGTTTTTGGATTCTGGGCAATCCGCGACGGCGTAATCGGGAGTTTCTTTCTGGCCAGCTTTGTCGGTTTTTTTTTGCCTCGGGTTATGTAATTTAGTGTGCGCACTTTGGTGAACGATTTCTTTTAAAAATGGTTCTTTTTTAATTTCTACTCCCTCGAATAATTTTTGATAATCATACAAAATTTTTATTTTCGAAATAGAAAAAAAAATGCCTTTACTAGAATTCGTAAATTTTTGTATTTATTCGTTTTTTTTCCTTGGTCACGGATTGCCAAACTCCGACCGCCTACTGCCGCTCGCCGCCGGCCGGCTGCGGGCGGCGGCTGGTTGGCTGTGGGCAGCGGGCGGTCGTGCAGTGGCGGTTGGCGGTCGGCCGGCCGGCGGCGGGGTCGGTGGTTGGGTGGCGGTGACAACGGTCGGCGGCGGGCAGTCGGATTATAGGTTCATTAGAGGGCATGAGAGGCTGCCTGCCCTTGTGAAATTCAAAAGGAAAGAAAGAGCGAAGGGAAGGGTCTTTGTAGCTTGCTTGTTTCTCGTGTGGAATTATTCATGTCCGATGGAAGGTTTAGGTGCTTGATGTCCAGAAGGGTGGTTTTTCAGCTTTGTTTTGGATTTTACTTTGTTGAACAGGCTTATGAAATCTTATCTGTCATGTGATCAATTAGTTGCGGACTATGGTCTAGAGAATAAACATCGATTGTTCAGAAATCATTGTTGTAAGGGATTTGAGATAAATTGCTGTACTGGTTGTCTGCTCCGATCTTCTCAAGCTTTTCTTCATCTCATCTGGAGGGTGTAATGAAATATTTACACTTATAACATGGTTGATGGCATTGTGGATACGAAATTTACCATGCGGGTCTTTTTTTTTATCTCTTACCAGATGTCTTACTCCAGAAGGTACGACTATTCTTGTTCTCCTTCACCTCGCCGGAGGTATGGTAGGTCAATCTCTAGGTCGAGGTCGGTTTCTAGGAGCAGATCAAGGTAAAGTGTAATGATAATCTTTCCTTTCTGATACCATTTGGTGTGTTGTTTTTTGAATGCTGATGTAATCCTCCCATTTTGGATATCAGGAGCGCTTCAAGGGATGTTGAGAACCCTGGCAACAATTTGTATGTTACGGGACTGTCCCCTCGGATTACAAAGAGGGAACTGGAAAAGCATTTTGCAAGCGAGGGAAAGGTGGACTTAAGTTCAATCTTGATCTGTGTCTCGTATTAATATTGTTTAGGAGCTTCTGCAAACCTCTCTTACTGTTAGTTCGTTGATGTGTAGGTGGTGGATGTGCATCTCGTGGTTGACCCGTGGACTAGGGAATCTCGTGGTTTTGGGTTTGTAACCATGTCAACTATTGAGGAGGCTGAGCGGTGCATCAAGTATTTAGATAGATCTGTGCTTGAAGGCCGCGTAATCACTGTTGAAAGGGTATGTGTTTAGCAATTGTTTTCCTTTGAAAGTTATCCTTTTCTTTTTCCTGATGGAGGTCTTGTTGCTTAAGATTGTGCATATATTACATTGCTATATGTTTATTTGAAAGTTGTTTCTTTCCACTTGAAGTTTTTGTGGCAGCAGGTTAGCTGTGTGTAGCAGCTCTTCATCAAATTCCAAAAACAACTAAACAAACAAATCAAACACACGAAGTATCAGATCACTGGGGTTGTATGCCCTGCATATCTCTTTTCTTTCTGCCTATTGAATTTAGATATCTTGCTTGTGTCATTTACTTATTGCTAAATCAGGAACGCATGACACTGTATACTTACTTTTTTGCCTTTATTTCCTTGTTTGTTCAGGTAACTGACGATTTATATTTGTGATGACAGGCTAGGAGAAGGAGGGGAAGAACTCCTACTCCAGGAAGGTATCTGGGGTTGAAGACTATTCGAGGTTGGATGGCTTGCATTGTTATTTGATTTGGACTGTTTGCTGTTGATTGCCCACTAACCAATGCTCCTAATTTTTTATTAGCACGCCGGCGCTCTCCTAGTTATTCTCCCCGTCGGACTCCAAGCCATTCTCCTTATAGTAGGAGCAGGTCTCCTTGTTATTCATCTGACCGCAGCAGGAGTAGGTCCTACTCCCCTTACCACAGGAGGCGCAGATCCTACTCTCCTTACTATGGCCGGCGAAGGGCTCATTCTCCTTATTCTAGTCGACGAAGATCATACTGTAGATCCCGTTCCCCTTACAGCAGGTCGCCAGTGTATTGGCGTGATCGGTCCTACTCTCCATATGATTCAAGGGACTACTCTCCAGATGATCGCTATCACAGAAGGAGCTGCTATCGATCTATTTCTAGAAGCCTCTCACCGGGAAGAGGGAGATACTCTAGGAGCAGCTATTCCCCGAGGCCGAGGAGGAGGAGATACTCCCCTAGCGAATCTCCAGAACCTAGGAGAAGGTCAAGGAAGAGTTACTCTCGTAGTGTCTCAAGAAGCCCAAGGAGGAGTTCTAAGCGGTGCTACTCATCCAGGCGCGGGCATTCGAGGGATAGCTATTCTTCTAGGAGTGTGTCTCCAAGCCATAGTGTTAGTGCAAGTTCCAGAGCGGTTACAAGGTCTAACACGCCAAGGTCATCGTCATCTTCAGCTTAAGTAATGTTCCTGTGGACGGGGATATGTGGTTTGCTTGTAAGTCGTTTGGTTTGTCCATTCTGGGATTAGTCCTCGGCATTTCGAACTGGGAGTTCAGGATTTTGTGTAGCCCTCCTCTCGGAGAGGCAAACTCTTCTTTGGTTACTGCGTGCGGTTTCTCAAGTAGTTAGAATTATCTAATATGCGCCGGACTGCGACTTTACTGTAACATGGTCATATGTTTTTAAAACTTGTTACGATTATATGGATCCGATTCTCAATTCATGTGGGGAAGGCCATATTTATGGTTAGTCTGAATTTTTCGTTCTAGGACAGTGACCACATGACCATGCGTGTCGGCATGGTACGACATCCATCCTGTCCTGGCAGTGATTCTAGAGGGTCAAGTGGGTCTCGTCAGAACCGGATGCATGAAACAAAGAACCTTGTCGCATTAGCAATTTGATGTTTAAAACATCATGATCTTTCCAAATCTCATAGGATCGGGTGAATTTTCCTTTACCGAAGGAAAGGAAATTCGATCTTCAAAGTCCTCGGATCCATACCCAGTTTGAGAAGGCTCTTTGCTAGTGCATTGATTTGCGAAATCATTTCGTGTCAACTACTGAGCACATCAACGGCCATGTAAAACTTTTTTTTTTTTTTTTTTGGTAAAACGGCCATGTAAGACTTTATCATGCATATAACCAAAGAATAACATACAAGATATAATCGAAAAGGAGATTCAGAG
This sequence comes from Eucalyptus polyanthemos subsp. polyanthemos, assembly GCA_017140185.1. Lineage (NCBI taxonomy): Eukaryota > Viridiplantae > Streptophyta > Magnoliopsida > Myrtales > Myrtaceae > Eucalyptus > Eucalyptus polyanthemos. Next base: position 29,938,188 of record CM029466.1, on the reverse strand, counting down.
TATCCTCCCTCCCGAGGATTATTTTCATGGTTTTGGTTTCCCTTTCTTGAAAACTTAGGCTTTTGAAGTCTCAGGTGCCGCCCGATTCCAACGGCCTTCCTCGCACTCAAGCATCTTTTAGATAAAGCCTCAGGACGAAACCAGGAGTAGCAGCTGCCATCCTTGCCGTGTTCGGGATTTACTCTTTTCTTCACATCCGGAATCCAGAAATCGCTAGTCCTCTGAGACGAATCGAAAAGAAGTTTGAACAAATCATGCGAAGGGAGTGGCCAATGGTCACTCTGCTTTACGAGTTCTGTGAAATGAAGCTTTACTCATCCATCGGTATAAAAGAAGGGAAGTATAACACATTTGAGCAAAAGAATGTGTATGGAAGCTCGGTTATGCAGACACAAATTTATAGCTTTCACCCTCTTCAATGCCAAATGACGTCTGGCGATGATTTTTCGCATCCCTAACAGGATAATCTGCAGAATGAGGGATAGGAGAAGGCAAAGAGGAGGAAGTTGTTTCCCTGAATTCTTTTCGAACTTCCCATAGCACCTCGGCGCACTTCCGCATGGATGGCCTCAACTCTCTCTTGGGAGCAATGCAATGTCGAGCCAGTTTAAGGACGTTCTCCAGAGCCGAGACGGATGCTGGACTTCTCCGCAGTCGCTGGTCCATGACAAGAACTGCTTCTCCCTCTTTTAGTTTCTGAATTGCCTGCATATATGTACACCAGATGCGACCAGATCAGGCATACAAGCTTCTCTTTCAACTGAATAAAACTGCTCTTTTTTTTCCATTGGATGTTCATCTCCTATATTGATAAGTCATAGATTCTTGGTCCTCCTCATATCATTAGATCGTCTTTCCAACAGAAGTTCGAATGACCAGAGCGATGCTCTCCCAAAGTCTGCTCACATGTCATGGTCCCTCGACTTCCTTTAAAGGGGATTGTTGAGTTTTCACTTCATTGATGAAGAATACGAAACAATGCATCTCTACTTGTGTCTCATGAAGGTGTGAAAGTGAAAATATATTCTCCTGCTTACTAAACTCGTAAGTCATAAGTGGCTTAGTTGCCTTGATTTCATTCGTGTTAAAACATAGGAACTGGTTATGGTTTTTGTACAGTGTATGGATTATTATACCATGATGCAAACTTCTCAAGAAGGCTAGATCCTTCTGTGTCTTCTGAAATAAATTTGAGCTTTTAGTGCTTACTTGACATATTCCAGATGCCTACGGATCTGTTTATCCAGGATGCAATTATGCTAAAGTGCTGACGGACATTTGGGCAGATTTCTACTGGTCACAATTTTGAGGTTCCTACGATCTGCCTTTCTGTCCAAGGTTCCTGCCATAGAATTATTTGTTTACGGGCAATCCGATGACCTGGGTTAAATTTTCTAATCCTACATTAATAGACTCTAGTATTCTCTTGTCTACCTAAAAGTTAGAAATAAAACAAAACAAAATATTTTCATCCCTCGCCTCCCTCTCTTTCAAGAATCAAGACAATAAAAGTTCTTTTCTTAGATTCAGAATGCATACCCATTTTATGGTTACTCTCTCCTTGGGTGGTCTCTTCGTTTCAATTGGGTGTCTTCCTGTCATCATTTCCATAAGCAATACACCGAATGAATACACATCACTCTTTTCAGTAAGCTGGTATGTCCTCAGGTACTCTGGATCCAAGTAGCCTGTTGATCCCTTGACTTGAGTGGAGATGTGTGTTGCATTAGGGTCTTCAGAAGCCAATCGCGCAAATCCAAAGTCCGTCACTTTGGCCCTTAGTTTCTCTGTGATCAGTATATTTGATGCTTTAATATCTCTGTGTATAATTGGAGGATCTGCAACAAAATTGCTCGTGTTAAGACACATCACTTTTCAATAAAGGCAGCACAGGAAATTATGATCCAGTAAGATTCTCCTATTTGCAGTTGAGAAGTATCTGCATCAAAGCTGAAAGGATCAATTTTTTTTTCTCGACCAGCTCTCTCTGCTAATATATGAGAACACAAAAGGGCACATCCATCACATTTGAGATGCATTAAGGCCTACTCAATTTGAAAGCTAAGCTGTTTGGTATTAATCCCATTAACCGATAGGATCAGTGCACGTACCAGAGTATGTGTGAAGATAGGCAACTGCATGAGCAATGTCAATTGCAATATCCAGACGCTCAGTCATTTCGAGTCCATTTCCCCCTGTGCATGATATGAAAAATGACCTGGTGAACTACCCAAAATAATAAGATCAAATCCTGCTCATGGAACAGTATCATGCTAGAAAATCCATGTCTAATGAACAACTGAAACTAATTCATGATTATAACCCGCCAATGTCTAACATGTGTTTTGTGAATAAGAATAGATTATCTCGTGTTGAAGATGTCGACCCAATAAATACTAGCACTAACAGCAAGCAAATAAAATAAACAATACTGAGAAAGGCCAATTTTATGGCTTGTGTGATCATATGAAATCTGAAGCAAAGAGCTGGTTAGAGTTGAGTCTCTCTCTATCACCTTCTATTTCATCTCCGTCGGGATCGAGTTACAAAAAAGTTTATTATTCTGGTTCAGAAGATAAAAAGGACATAAGAGGTAAGTTATCGATAACATTGTCAAACACGTCAATGTATTCACTCACCTATATCGACTTAAAGCTCACCAATTACATGTTCTTTTCAATGCATACCTAATAGCAAGCTTCAGGAATGAAAGATGCAGCTAGCTTACCATCAAGGTGCTCCCGCAGCGTTCCACCGCCAATGTACTCTTCCACAATGATCTTCTCATCTCCATGTTCCAAAAATCCGTACAACCTTACCAAATTAAGATGCTCTATCTTCGACATGGTAAGGACTTCGTTCTTGAACTCAGATGATGCGCGCAGATTGAGTATGGTCTGTCAAAGACCATTCGAACCGAGTAAGCAAAATCCACCGCAGAAGGTCAAGGTCCTATAATCTCTTCCTACAACTGCTGTTACATGACTGAAATCAATCCGAACACTTTCTCCCTATTTCTCCCCTCTTAGACACCAATTCCAGAGGCACTGCAAGTAAATTCGAGCCATGTCTTTTTCATGATGACTTATCATGAAGCTTACCTTCTTGGCGCGCTTAATGGCGACCAGCGATCCGTCCCTGAGTTTGCCCTTGTAGACCGTCCCGAACCCGCCTTCCCCGAGCAAGTTCGACGCCGAGAAGTTCCCCGTGGCCTTGGCGATCTCCTCCATCGTGAAACATGGCGGCGCGACGAGCCCGCCGCTCGGAGCAATCGAGGAGCCAGAAGAGGAGGCGTACGAGAAAGACGACCTCGCCGCCTTCGACGAGCCCGTCCTAGCGGTACCTGTAGAAGCTGCAGAACGTCGTCAATCCTTCCTTTCGGGGGCGGACACGATCCGGCCAATCAGCCGAGGAGTAGAGAGTGGAAAGCGGACTTACAGGAGGCGGCGCTGACCTGCCCGCCGTCCCCGGGACCGCCGGGGACGGCGGGCGGCGAGGAGGCCGTCCGCTTGCGGCGGAGGCGGAGGAGGGCGGCGAGAGCTCCGGAGGTTCTCCTGGCGGCGGCTTTGAAGAAGTCCGCGAAGGAGCGGCGCCGGCGGTCACGGTCGCCGCCGCTGCTCATGGCTGTCGTTCGGCTTTCAGCAGGATCGACTCGAGCCTTCGTCTTCGTCTCCTTCGCTCTTCATGTCCGGACGGACGCGGAGATTCACGTGTGAAATGACGTTGTTGTCCTGCGGGAGGACGACGACGACGACGACCGATTCAAGCGACGGGTCGAGCTCGAATGACGGCTACTGGGTTTGAACGAGACAAAGTTTTACCTGACCGGTTTTCCATTTTTATCTTGGTAACGAACCGAGTCAACGGACTGACTCGGGGATGCAGGCTCCAGTCCAGGAGATCGGATTGCATCCCCGGTGAGCGACAAAGATTTGACTTGGGGATTCTTCTGCGGACACGGTTTCAGCCGGACCAGACCGGATCGGAGCGCCGCCGTGACGAAAGGGTCTCAAATTGGCCAAATTCCAAAAATGGAAGAATCCGAACTACAAATGATTACATCGCTTCTCCAATAATCTCAAAAGAAAATCAATTCTGCCAGCACTGTGTTTGAGATTTGTTTGTAAAAACAAATTAAGTACATTTTCCTTGTCTCACTAAGAAAAATGGGAGAAAGTGGGCTAATTAATAATTGTGAGATTTCATTTATGTAATTAAAGCAATGATTGGGTGAGGCTAGACCCCATCATATCCGCGTCGATGCAAAAATAATTGCGCGATTTTGATGTATCCGTGATTTGCGGTTTAATTAGCACTAACCCATTTCATTATTTTATTTTTTATTTTTATGTTATTCATTTTTAATCAATTCAAAGGTTGCCTTTTGTTTTTGAGAATTTTCGGAAATTAAAATATATAAATGAAAATTTGAAAATTTATTTAATATATATATATATTATTCCGAATTTTTGTTTGTATTTTTTTTAGACAATCTTTGAAAAATATACTTATTCAATTTGCAACTTTTCTCGAAGGGTTGTAATTGTTTGTTTTTCAACTTCTTATGAATGGACGCATTTGTTCAATTAGGCAATTTCCAAAAGGACACGTTTGTTCATTTTTAAAAATTTTCTCAAAGAGTTGTCTGTGTTTTAAGAGTGTTATATAAATATACAATGTCAGTTTTCAAAAAAACTAGTGATCATTTTTCATCCTTTCGAGCGTTCTTTCTAAAAAAAAAAATATGGCTATTCTTTTAATTGTTTTTAAAGAGATCTGTCTATCTAGTATTTCTCATTTGAGACTTTGTTATATTCTATAGGATTTTTGTTAGTAACCATTAGCAACGTTGTGGGGCAAATAAATTCTTAAAGAAAGTGATATCACACCTCAAAGTTCGACTTGAGTATTCTAAAGATCCGTCTTCATTGTTCTACTCAATTCGAAGCCATATTTTACTAATACAATGAGCATGATTAAAAAAAGATGGAAGAAGTGAAGTGAAAGTCATAATGAAACTTGTCATGAAAGCCATAATGAAATTTGTCATGGAAGTAAAATTGAGTTTTAGAACTTTAAAAAATGATCAAATCCTAAAATTCAAAACTTGTCACAACAGTGCAATTGAATTCTAAAATTTTCAAAGAATGCAATTAATACCAATTTAACAAGTTTTACGATATGATTGTACTTTCTTGATAAGTCTATAACTTCCGTTGCACTCAATTACTCAATTGACTTGAGCCAAGACCTAGGAGAGCTAGTTGACTAAATTTCTCTAAAACGTCTAGTTCCCAATTCCTTTCGAGTGAGACTTATGCGCGTTGCCTCCATTTGAAAAAAAATCAATTTTCTTAGATAAATAATTTAAACTGCCATCGTTTCTTATAAAAATGTGAAAATTCTCACTTTCTTTGATTATTTGAAAGATGAGGTAATTTTCATCATACGCAGAATTTTTTTAAAATTTTATATTTAGGGCAGATTTGGCCATTTCGAAATGAATCGTGCGGTAAGGAAGGAAGATATTGCCGTTCCATAAAAGCCCCAGTCACTTCAGATGCAGCTGTGATGCACACCGGTCCTTCAATCTCCAGACACTTCTAATATCATTCGCCCCTTCCTAGTGGCGCCGGTAGCCTTTCGCTGTCTTCCATAATTTACTGGGTCCTTCTCTCTTCGACCAGTGCTTTTCTCACCTCGCCACGCTCCCTTGACATTTGTGCTCTCCTCCGTTTCGGTCTTCCTTCATTCCTGTTCGTTCTAGAAAGTATACTAAACCCCCGTAGAGCTTCCGTCCATGATCGTTGGTGTCCCCACTATAGATTCCACGGTTGCGTGCTGGGACGAACTGACCATGGACGTGCGAGGGCCTCGTGCGTTGTTATCAGTATATATGTAGAACCCTTGAGAATTTAATCGTAAGGAATGGAATGGAATTAGCGCGTTCCCATTTTGACCGAACCCGAATTCAGTGCTCGATGTGGGGGACTAACCTCTCCCTGGGATTTCATCCTCAGAAGTACAAAACGCGGCAGGACCTACTTCCCACGCACGGCAGTGATGGATGCGACAAGACGTGCTCTACCCAGCCAATGGACCCTCAACTGATGGAAAATTTCGGCAACTTGCTGGTTCCCATCTTTTGCGATGGTCTTGATTCTAGGAAAAGTACAAATATTTATCTCATCATGTCGATGAGATAAGAAATTGTGGGAAAACAAAATCTGTGGCGTAGAGTAGAGTGTATCAAATTTTCTCCACTCCTATCCATTGTCATAGCAGGCCAACCTAATTGACGGTTGTTATCACTCATAAATGATAAATTGTTATCCAACGGTTACTGCAGACCCAAAAGAGGACAATGGCCATCGAGCAGTTTGAACCAAGCTAAGAACAAACCATATTCATCTGTGTTATTCATCTGTGTGCTTGAGATGGTATAATACATTGAAAGGAGAATGACAGTAATGCCTACCTTTAGTGGACAACTGCTTAACCATCTCAAAGAACTAAGATATCTGCTTCAAGGGAACCCCTAAATCAAACTGATCTCACACACATCAACCCGAGAAATCAAAACAGTTAGAAAGATGCCTATACTTTATATTTCTTTAATGCCAGATTCTTTACATGGATTTACCAGAGGGGACAAAAATCTTCACGTGGGATGAAGATGTTGGTACTTGATACCCTCTTGATATGAATGATTGAAGGTTTCACTGACAGGCGTTATCTACCATTCTTCCACGATGAAGATGTGCAGAATTGACCTCTGCTGCCTGGGGTTGTGTATCCAGCCGATGCAAAGGCACTTCTCATGAAACTGTTGACCCAGAATGCGGTGACAGATCTGTTAAAAAAAACTGTGAGATGATAGAACTGCTCTCTTAGGAAAGAACGATAGCAATCCTAGCACATTCCACAGACTAGAATGTTTAGGTAATTTATTGAAGTTGCCAAAGAAATAAGCTATCCTTATATGTGTTCATTTTCTGGTACTTTTATCTGAAAATAGTAGAGTGACCTAAGCACAAAATTAGTAGGAAAGAATGGGCAAAGATACAAAGAGGAATAGGTGATACTGACCTGTTTCATCAAAATTTATCCTCTCTCCAGTAGAAAAGATATCCCAAAAAATGGCAGCAAAAATATAAAGTATTGATGTAAGCAACAGAAATCCTCTGAACGAACCAACTAATTCAACAAAGAAACCAGCTCCAACTGTTCCCACAATAGCTGCCAATGTTCCTGCTGTATTTGACAATCCTAGAAGCACAGATAGGTATTTCTTTCAGAAGATATCATAAGTCCTAGAGGTGATTAGTGCAACTAAAGAGACTGCAGCAGAGCACATATCAAAGAATGAAATTCACAGACCTGGAGTATGTACAGATTGCAGTACAGCAATTAAAAAAGAAAAAGAAGATGAAAACCTTGCTAATGCATTATTTACAAATTATGCATGAAACGCCTCCTCCCTCATCAATAGAAGCCTTAAAGCAGTGAAAGAAGTGCATGCACTATTAAATATTAAAAAGCATGAGTTTTTCCTTCAAGAGGAGAGTGATAGAATGAGCCTTGAATACTTTCACTTTTGTAAATCCAAGTCATGAGAGCCCCTGATGACTGGGTAATTACTAATTACTGAAGAAGATGAATGGAAGCAATTTGAGTCAATATTCCAAACATACCATGTAGAACGCCTGAATACTTTGGAGAGATCTCCTGTTGATAGCAAGTGAAAATACACAGTTACATACAAGAAAGAAAGATTATAGGTGATGACTGTAGATTTTGCTTGGAAAGCAACCTGTAAGTTCACGAGAAAGCCAGAGTGACTGAAAGACTTCAGCCCGATTGCTAAGGTAAGCCAGGCAGATGCAATAGATGGTTGCTTGGCTGTAGTTAAGCCAATAAGAGCAATCCCAGGACCAATGAATCCAATTGACTGTAAAACGAATATACAGAAGATTATTAGTGGATAATAGTGTTTGTAAGAATGAAAGGAAGGATTGGACAGAAAAACCATGTGTCCAGTATTACATAATTGTACACAATCAATATACACATCTACTATGATACTATTGCCAATTCCTAATGGTGTTTAACAACGAAGCATAAATTCATCAGCAAAGATATATCGTTGATGTGCAATGCCTAACAAATCTGATGACTTTCGTTAAAAAGAACCTTTAAAAGGGGAAAAAAAAAAAAAAGCCCACAAATATCATTGATAGTTTGCTTCAATATCCACCAAACAAGTCCAAAGCCAAAACCACAGCCACCATAAAATTCCCAAGTTGATGAATAAGAGACATTTATGCAGTGAGAGCAAGTAAAGCAGTTTCCAGAATTGTCAGATGTTAATTATGACAGCAAAGGAACATTGGCCAAGTCAAGAGGAAATGCACAGGAAAAAATAAGTTCACAGGAAAACCCACCTGCATAAGCTTGCGAGTCAAAGAGATGCTTGTGCCTCCTTGTATCAACAAGTCTGACCACATACCACCTAAGTACCCAACAAATGCCATCACACTCCATGGAACAGCACTGTACCATGCTGCTTGTCTAAGGTCAACGTGATAGACCTGTCACAGGAACATATTCAATTGAAAGTAACTAGATGCACCAGCATACAATTGATCTACAGCTAAAAGCAAAATGGTCCCATACCGAGTAAAAGTAGATTGGCATCCATGAGAGAATGACAAAGAAACCCTACAGCAACAATAGGAGGAAAGCACTCGCAATTAGCATAAAGAATTCACTGTATCGATATGAGGATATCTTCTTTTATTTTCCATTTTGCGCCCCCCAAAAAAGGGATATACTGGTGATATTATCCGCATGACATTAGTGGTGATGCTCTATGTAGAGTCAAGACGTGCATTACCCAGCTGTGCATGGCATTAGCAACAATTAGGCACCATGTAGGCATCTTGGATAGCAGGCGCTTAAAAGGAGGGATCATGCTACTTCTCTTGCTTTTTAGTATCTGGATCTGAGGGTTCATGCCTCCCACTCCTTATGTAATTTAGCTCATATTTTGATATCTGAGGATGCTGGTCAGGAGTGCTTGTTATTGCAGACAACCATACCAAAACCCAGAGAAACCCAGACAATCCAAAAATAAAGAAAGGCCCATATATTCCACCTTGTGACATAAGAATTGGAGAAAGGGTGAGTCCTATGGCATTTCCTAGTGTAAAGCCACCCATTGCAATACTGACGGCTCTGGCTCGTTCTGCTGCTGGAAACCATCTAAGATATCCAAACATCACTTCATTGTCACAACATATTCAAGCAACAATAAAAAGCACGAGTAACAAATAAGAGATTACTTTCTACTAAGATAGAAGATGAACAGATTCGTATTTTATTACCTTGCTACCATTTTGTTCATGCAAGGAAGAGCCACACCTTCTGCTATGCCAAGTAAAACACGCATTGCGAGGAGAGCGAATAAAGAAGCTTCAGCAGCCCAAGGGGTAAGAAATGTTGCTAGGGACCACAAAGCCACACCCCATGCCATGACAATTTTACCCCCATAGTAATCCACAAGAGCTCCTCCAGCTATTGGTGATATCAAGTATCCCCAAAGGAAAGACGACTGGGGCGAGCATTGACACAGGAATCAATTTTAACTTAAGAATCAAGAATGTATCAAATGTCAAACAGATAAAAAGAAAAGAAAGACCTGTTGTAATCGGTTGTGGGTAAACACATTGATAAGTCACATTGGTACTTAACAAACAGTCCACTTTTCTACCATTAATAACTCATGGTTGAGAATTCACTTATACTGCCAGACGCAGAAAAATGAACTCAACAGAAAGGTTTCCAATTCCTGCTGAAAGCAGAAAAAAGATTTGATATTTATTTTAATCCAAATGAATAAACCAAAACCCTTTGCTCATCCAAGCAATTACCACCCCTTTTCCTCCAAAATTCAATACAACACCTTGTTTTAGATCAATGCTTTGCAACCGCAGGCGCAATCTTCTTCTTTTAGGTGGAACAAGGAACTAATAGGCTCACAGCTAAACGCAGATACTGAGCCAAGTAGCATTCAGTCAACGAAGTGAAGTGTCTGATGCATTCGATTCGGATCGCGACAAAACAACTGAAGCAAGCATCGTCCAAAGCAGCATTAACAAAGAGAAGCGGAAACCCAACCTGAACGATGCCGGCGAACGATCGGCTCCAACCGTGCGAAAGCGACAAAGGCACGATAACCACGGACATCACCACCCGGTCCGCATTACAGAGCGCCAACGACAAGGCAAGCATAGCGACCACCTTGACCCTCTCCGAAGTGATGAACTCGACAAAACCCGGAGCTTCCGCTGTTTCCCCGTCGGATAACGGACCGGACGGAGAGCCGCTCGGAGAAACCCTAACCCCCCGAGCCGCGAACTCCGGTGTCGGCTCCACCGGCCCGCGCCCGCGCGCCCGCGCCGGGCTCTCGGGGAATCCGGCGACGGCACGGGCCAGAAGCATTTCCGCCTCGAGGTGGCGCCGGCGCGCGACGAGACCCTGAACGCGGCTGATCCGACGGAGATGGCGGGCCTCCGGAAGTAGCTCGGAGGAGGAGGAGGAGGAGGAGGAGGGGAGGATGGGGAGCGGCGGCCGCCGGAGAGGAGAGAGGAGGGAATCCATCCCGAGAGAAGCGACGGCGACGGCGAAGGAGGGAGCTTAGATGAAGTCCATGGCGGCGAACCGAACCGATGGATTTTCAGTGCGCGTGCTTGTTGTGGCGTTGGGTTCTTTTTCAACGTCGTCTTCTTCTTCCTGTAGCGAATTTTGCCGGGGAGAGATTGTTTCGCCGCTTCACTGTACAGAGAAACTCCCAAAATCTCCGAAGGGATTTATGTCGCAGCTCCTCCTTTTTTAATATTTTAGGATTTGGCTATGATGAGGTGGAAATGTCTATCCTCTATTAAACATTAATATATTTTATTTAATAACTTTGGTTACTTATGGTTTATATGTTAGTGAAATTTATTGTGTTAATATCTGTTAACTAATGAAATAAGATGACCACATCTAAATAAGTCGATATCTATTTCGACTATTAGTTTGAGTTTGTGATTTTGCTAATTAGAAGTTAGAATATTGTTTGAATATTTTATATGTTAGCTGGAAGAAATAAAATATATGTGTGTATATATGTAATGTAAATAGATAAGCTGATTTATAGGACAAATGCGTAGTAACATGATTGATTAAATTATATTACGCTTTCGTCCTTGTAGATGATACATGGACTAAATGTTAGGGTTTTATTACAAATATCAAGGAACCAACGATTAAACTAATTAAAATCTAAATATTGGGTGTACTGGTTTATTACTTTATCAATAATTTTATTTCTACTGGAGAATTCTTTAACTAAAACCATCGCCAACTTGTTACATGGATATTAACATACCTTATCATGCACGTGCTAAGGCTTGTCAATTAGTGAGAAAAGAAGTTTGTGATTTAATGATATATTAGGTCTGAATGGAAGTATTTATCATAAAGTAAAGTTGTCTAATTATGAAAAGAAATCTGCAATTTGATAAGAATGGACACCGGATAGCAACCATTCCTTTATGCGCAATATAAGTGTTTGAAATCAAAAGCGAATGATTTTTTTAAATTTCTCGTAAAAAATTCGCAAGATCGTCATCGCCTGGATAGCTTTCACAAAATGAATTTTAGTGTGTCCTTTTTTTTTTTTTTTTTTTTTTTTTTAATCGATGTTCTTGCCACCTAATTCTACTTTACGGAAAAAGTGGTGGCGGCCTGATGGGCTCTCCGAAAGTTGGGTCACATCACTGTCGGACCAAGTTCGCCTTCCTCAGTCGGATAGTCGATCATTTTCGCCCGTATAATGGTGTCAAAACCAACCGGTGCATCTTTCAGGAGGGAACCTTTCTGCATAGATAGGATTCCAGATTTCTCACAGAAATTAATTTCGGACTGCTCGATATGAGCAGTTAAAAAGTAGCATGCGATACTTTTAGGACATGGCCTAATTGAATCAAAGGCACGACATGAGATCCCTGCATCGATTCAAACAAAGAATTCCTAGAAGAAGATGATGCACAGGTTTCGCACGACAGTCTAGACAAGGAGAATGTTGATGAGGCAATGAGAACAGACAAGCATCGATTGACAAAAGCTGAGTATACAAGGGGCGCGTTTGATAACGTTTCTGTTAAAAAATTGTTCCAGATAACAGAAATAAAAAAAGTGTTTATGTTCCAGATAACAATTTTTTACTAAAAATGCGTTTGGTAAACTTATTTTAATAAAAAATAATAAAAACATGTTTGGTAAATTTATATTCTTTTTTTTTTCTTTTAATTTTTTAATATTTTTATTTTATTTTATTTTATTTTATTTTTATTTTTTTTTCTTTTCCGCCGGTCGCCAACCTCCGGCGATCGGCCTATGGGGCGGCATCCTCGCCATGGCTGGGCGAGGCTCAAGCTCGCCCAGCCATGGTGAGGCTTGGCCTCACTAGCACGGACGAGGCTCGGCCTTGCCGGGGGCCGGCGACATAGTCGAGGGTCTCGACGAGGCTCGAGCTCACCCAGCCATGGCGAGGCTCGGCCTCACTAGCACGGGTGAGGCTCGGCCTTGCCCTCGATGGCATCACTGGCCCTTGACGGTTGGTCGTTGGCCATGGTCAAGGCCGGCAATCGGCCAAAGAAAAAAGAAGAAAAGAGAAGAAATAATTTTTTTTTTGTCTCTTATTTATGTTTCAGATGTGTTTCTGGGAACAAAAAAATAATTTTAGAACAAAAACGCAAACAAACACGTTTCTGTTCATTTTTTGTTTTGGGAACAAAAAAACAAAAAAAGTGTTCAGAAACTAGAAAAAAAGAATAAAAACATGCAGGCCCAAAGATGACCAATCCAAAGCTTTCTAAATATACAACTTACAGCATATACATGATGCCCCCATCTGAGCCATTTTTCACATCCTGAAACCCAGAGAAAGGTTGATGTATCTTTGAGACCAGTGTTCTGTCGCCACCGGCACGCTAGACCGCATTCTCAGGTTCAACTCTAAAAAAGTGATCACATTTTGCTAGCATGCACATTGAACAACGAGTGACGACCTTCAGCAATTATCTCCCCTGTTGCTTTGTTCCTCACAAGTACAATGGTTGCAGAAAAGCCCCCTTTCCGTCCTAAAACCTTCGAAGTGATCTCTAGCTCATCCTGCAATTCAAGTTGGAAATTCATCACTGTCCACCAAGTATGAAATCATATTCAAAAGGTGATACTGTAACAACCAATACAAACCTAGTGTCCGAAAGTTGCGGAGACCTAGTAATGCAGCTGTATTAGGCTATACTTACTCGAGATTTTGGTTTATTACTTCATCTTTATGCCAAATAAGAGCTCTAGTAGTGAGGATGGAGCGAGATGTTCCCTTTGAAAAGGTCACGCATGCTGGTTAATCGTTCCGAAACTCAATAACTTGGCTGGCAAGTTACAGCTACCGAAACACATTTCAACAATGTAGGACTCTCTGATAGCAAAATATGAAAGACAAGAAAAGAAAAGATCATTGACAACGTCATCCTCGACGATGTTTATGAAACCACCTCGTGCTGCAAAAAATCTCCTCCTTACAACAGCTGTGATCTTTAACTATCAGGCCGTTCATAAAAGACGTGACTTTAGGAAAAGGCCTCAATAACAGCTTGAGGCGATCAGACCCGACCTAAAACAGAGAAGCCTGAACTATATAGGGTCAGAGTGGAAAAGAACCATGCACAAATGATTAGCTAAGTCGAGCAATTGAAAAGCCCCAAAAATCAATCTAAGTAGAATATGCAACAAGAAGGCACTTTTGTGTTCCATTCAGACACGTCGGGCCCCAAAGAACCCATCGGATATGCAAACAAGACACGACCGCGCATTACATTCGCGTCCAGAGAACAAGGAGGTGCGTCGTATATACGTTCAGAGCATCCACTGCGCCTCAAGAGGATAGAGTCAAAAGGCTTGCTTACATCGACCTTGGCCGCCGAGAGGTAGGAGATGGACATGTTGACCGAGACACTGATCGGGATACCCTCGACGTGCACCACCGCGTATCCCATTTCATCGACCATGTTGGCGATCGCACCCTGAGCCAAGTTCCCATTCCTATCCTGTCCCAAATTCATTTCAAAACATGAATTGCAACTAAAAATCAATCTGTACTATCGCAAAGACTTAGACAGATTCCAAAGCATCATTCTGGTAGCTACTGTCTCGCATTAACAGCAGCAGCAGCAGCAGTACCTATCCATCTACCGCGATCAGCATTATGAATTAACGTGGATCCACATTTTTTCCAGCAAAATTCGAGCTCGTCCTCTCGAGTTCATCACCGAAACTGATAATCGTCACCGAAAGGCAACGCGCGATTCGGGGTGAAGCGGGACGACGCGTCGTTTTCGGAGAATCGGGAAAGGAGAGGGCGAGGGTTTCGAGGGACTCACGGCGAGGCGAGGAGGGACCTTGAAGGAGCAGACGACGAGCCCCGGTTCGACTCGGTCGACCCGGAGGCCCCTCAGGGAGAAGTTCTCGTAGAAGCTGGGGTTGTCGCCGGCGCGGCGAGGAGGGACGGCGAGGCGCGACACCGCCTCCGACGCGTCGTCGGGAACGCTGAGGAATTGCTGCGCCTTCTCCATCGATGGCGGTGGGCTCGGCCGTTGGGGAAGAAACTAGAGTTAAAGCTTGGATGGGGAATGCGAGCATGGGCTCGGTGGGCCCTAGCCCGAGAAACGTTGCGGATTCGAAATTGGGCCATGAGAAGCCGGACTCGCGTTAGCCCAATAGGGCTGAAAGTTTTTTTTTTTTGGGTCAGTAAATAGGGCTGAAAGTTATTTATCGTTAATTTTTATGGGATAAGTGCGTTTGAAATCCTAAAACTTGTCACGAAAGTACAATTGAGTTCTTAAACTTAAAAAAAAAACAATTAAGTCCTAAAATTTATCACGGAAGTTTAATTGAGTTCTAAAACTTTTAAAAGGTCCGATTAAATCCTAAAACTTGTCATGAAAATACAATTGAGTTATAAAATTTTAAAAAAGTGCAATCAGTGGAAAGACTTAGATTGGATTAAATTGACGATTTTTAAGATTTGATTGCACTTTTTAAAAATTTTATGACTCAATTGCATTTTGACAAGTTTTTTGACGTAATTACACTTTTTGAAAATTTAAGGATCAATTGTACTTTTATGATAAGTTTTAAGATTTATAATGCATCTATCCCTTAATTTATTAATAGTAATATGTACTTTAGTTAATTTCATTTTATCTTATTTTCTATATATATTTTCCAATTATTCATGGAAATTGAGGGTAAATAAGATATTTCCTTCGTAAAGGCAGGATGAAAATATAATTTCTCCTCTTAAAAATCACGTGCATTACAATGCTGAAGGAAAAAAAAATCGAAGAATTAATGCTTGCGACAAGATGAAAGTTCAAGGCTTGTCGTGTAGTGTTGAAAGCTAGGGGCCATAGATGGGAAAAATGATTGAAGGGCGTTTTGTGTAATTTCGTTACCTATTTTTTAGGTTGGGATGAGTCAAGCTTCCTCATTAAATGTCTTCGCTCAAAAAGTTTGTACTCTCGTGCCTTGAGCAATGTCCAACAACTTTGTGGATCGCCAAGCCCGTGATTAGATTTAATCATAAATGAGAAAACGTGTACCACCAATTAGGTTCTCAAATTGTGAACGTAATTGAGCCAAGTCGAGTAAATATACTATCAAGGTTGATATTGACTCACATACTTGATGCTTGAAACTTGACTCAAGCTCAATTGTGTGTTAAATTTTCTACTCAAGGTTAATTTTCAGTTAGAAAATTTAGATAACCTAGCTTGACTCAACTCGATCATAGATACTTGAAATTATGTCAAATTTAAGCTCATAAAACTTGAGGGCGAGCTCCGATTTTATTTGTAAATAAAAAAAATGGTTTGGTGGTTAGGTTTCATTAAATTCGAAATTTATCGAGCTGAGTATTGACAAGCCCAAGCTTGCCTTAGCGAGATGCTCGAATAACTCGAATTCCACCTCGAAATTCAGGCGAGTCGATCTCGATTGGTCATCCAGTCGAACATAGGAGTCATCCAGCCAGCCTAACCGATGAGACTTGGCAAACAAAAGAAGAAAAGGTCAAAAACAAACGGGGCGGTGAAGGAGTAGTTCACCGGTTATGAACAGCATTTAATGAAGGTTCCAACAACAACGATGTTTCGTCAAGTTGCACGGTTCCGAGGCCAGAGATGGCTTTGGTCTTTAGCGGAGTTGACTTAAAAATAAAAAGAAAGAAAACAATATCGGGACGCGGCAAAATTAAGAAATGATTTCACGAACGGGTTGTCCCCATGGGCTCCTGTCTCGTGCCATCGTAACCCGCGAAAAGTTACCGAATATCGATACGGCCCTTTGCACGAGCTTTCAAGGCTCGGGCCACATCGGTTGGCACCGCCTCTTTTCTCTTTTTTTTTGGTACAGTCGAACGTTGCCGAGGGGCAAAAGAAATAAAACATATTTTTTTACATGTTAAGCAAATAGAAATATTAAAGATTTTATTGTGGACGACGTATATATGAGAAATGAGAACCTTTCTCTCGATAAACATTTCCTTCCTAAGTATGGTTAAAGAGTATCTTGGAAGTATTAATAATACCATTTTTTTTTCATTCTGTATACATAAGACAACCATATATATTCACCATATAGTTGAAAATCCATTTACAATGAGATTGCTCAATCTTTTTTTTTTGATATTACAAATGTAATTTATATTTCCTAGTTTTTTTTTGTCATCAAATTTAGAAAAAAACGTTAGAAAGCAGGAACTTAATTTGAAATTGATGCAAAAGACATCTCAATTCTGTGTTATGGATAACACTCGAGAGAAGGAAATTAATTGTGACCCCAAATCTTAAGTTTCAAAATGCATTTATATTGGTGCAAAAAAAAAAAATGTAAAATAACTAGAAAATGACTAGTCAAAGAAATGTTTTGCGTTAAGAGATTTATTAATTGTTAGAATCTATATGGGTTCACTGTAATAGACTTGTCAATTTCAAATCTTTAAATTATAGGTAGATTTTGGTAATCATAACTCAAATTGAATATTTAGTGCAAGTATGAGATCGTTATTATGATAATAAAATTATTGAGTATTGAATCTTTACAATACTAAAACTCAACCTCGAAAAATCATAAGTCACAGTCAAATCTTCAATATCAAACCTCACAAGTCACAATCGAATTTTAAACATAAAACCAATATTAAAGGGACTAAGAATCAGAGACCTCATTTTATAACAGTTGCCATAAAAAAAGAAAAAAAAAAAGAGAGACCAAACAACAAAATCCGAGACCAAAAATATACAAGCTTGTCCATTAAATGTTGATTAATCTAGCTACTCTAGAAACTGTCCATTCCTCATCAAAAGCAAAGTAAAAAGAAAGTCAACTATTCTTTTGATTTTGCAATTCGGTTCATTTCGAGGGGAAAAAAGCAGGAACAAAAAGAGGATAAATTGGGTTTTGAATGCAGAAAAGATCAATTTTTCGTCGGACGTATTTTTCCACCGTAGAGCAACCCGACCACAAAATACATACGGATACGGTCATATATACCTTCCGAAACGGAGACATAAATACCCGGAGAAAGGGTTTATACGGGGGTTTTCGCCTCGCTTCATGTTCACCTAACCCGAAAATCTCCCAACCGAAACTGCACCGATCTTCTTCACTCGCCGAGTCGCTAAACTCAGTCGCTCAGTCGCTCACCCACTCACCGTTTTCCTTCCCCTGATATGCACCGGCCGCGTCCTCCGCCGTCGATCCGCCAATGACCCACCAAGCCCGGGCCCAGGGCCACCGCGTCCCCTCCACCTGCCCCCGCCACCCCACCGCCACCCCCGTCACCGGCTGCTGCGCCTCCTGCCTCCGGGAGAGCCTCGCCAGCATCGGCCCCTCCACCCACCCCTCCGCCGCTGCAAGTCCCACTCCTCCGCCCGGCGCGACGGGCCCTCCGACGGCGGCGGCGGCGCCGCCTCCGTCGAGCCCCGCCGCAAGTCCTGCGACGTCCGGGGCCGGAGCACCCTCTCCGATCTGTTCACCCTCGACGACGGAGGGAAATGCCAGAAAGGCGAGGCCTTGTTCGGGCTGAGGGAGGAGGATGAGAATGAGCAGGAGGGGGAGGAGGAGGCGGAGGGTGAGGAGGGTGAGGAGGGGGAGGAGGAAATTAGGGTTTGCGCGAGAAGCGTACGGGCGGATGAGAATGTCGTCAATAATGGGAGTGTCGACGAGGGTTTTGACGACGAGGCGGAGTTCAAGACCATGAAGGAGTTTATAGATCTTGAGTGGGAGAGCAAGAAGCAGACGAGGAAGAACATCAGGGGTTTGTTGGAGGCAGCTTCTGTGTTTCGCCGGAGATTGGGGAAATGGCGCCGGAGGGAGAAGATGAAGGAGCAAGGCGGTGGTAACGGCGACGATCTGGGGGTTGCAGCGGATGCGACAGGGAAGAAGATCGGTCTGAGGAAGTTGAGGGAAGCGCAATCTGAGGTCGGAGAGTATGGATTAGGAAGGAGGTCGTGCGATACGGATCCGAGGTTCTCGGTCGATGCGGGTAGGGTCTCGGTCGATGAAGTGCGGTGCTCCTTGGACGAGCCGAGGGCATCTTGGGATGGGTATCTGGTCGGGAGGAGTTACCAGTACCCGCGGCTCAATCCGATGGTGTCCTTTCTCGAGGACGTGAAGGTGATCGACATCGGTTTCAAGAACAGGCTTTTGGTTGAAGACCAGTCGAATGTGGTGAATGGGCAGGGTGGGAGGAGCCCAGGTGGGTCTGTTCAGACTAGGGATTACTACAAGGAGCCATTTTGTGGGCAGAGGCGGAGGAAAAGTTTCGAGCGGCTGAATTCAGCTAGGAAGGGAAGTTTGGTGGATGTCGATGATGTGAAGATGGTATCGAATATGAAGATCTCTCCTGCCTCCACTGAGTTATTCTACGGGGCGAAATTGCTCCTTGCAGAGGAAGAATTGAGGGGTTCGAGCTCAAAGTCCAGCAATGATGACAGGACCGAGAGTACCGAATCTGCATCGAAGGATGATGGTTCTGTTGCTGGCGGGGTTGATGAGAAACGGTTCAAGAAGTTGCCCGGTTGGCGAAAAGCATGGAATGTTTGGGGTTTGATTCAGAGGAGGAGCGAGAGCAAATGCGCCATTGAGGAACGTCACGCTGCTGAAAATATGGAAGAACAGCTGCCGCGAGTCTCCAATGGAGAAGCAAACGGTGCTGTAAGTCACAGGCTCAACCGCAGTTACAGTCGGAACTCCTCCAAGATGGATGGGCCTGGATCTTTGAACGGCACAGGAGGTGTTCAGAGTGAAGGGATCGGCTTGAGGATTAGGGAGGGGTCTCTGCTAACGAGGAATCGGAGTGTGAAATACTCCCCCAACAATCTCGACAACGGTCTGCTAAGATTTTACTTGACTCCAACAAGGAGCTATGGAAGTAAATCTGTCAAGAGTAGGCTGCGGAAAGCCCACACTTTGACGAAGGGTGTTGTGTAATGTGCTGTATCTGCTTTCGAAAAAGAATTTTATGCTGTAAACTGTAAAGACATGCAATATCTGTGTATCTCTTTCTTCTTCCTGGTTAGTTATAAGAACAGTGTATGTCATCAGTTTCCTTCCTCAAACAGCAATGATGCAAATGCCAACCCTTTGGCGACCCCTTTCTTTTCTGTGATTTTGATATAATTTTCACGGATAAGCGGATTTACTTAGGCTGAGCTACATGTGGAAGGAAGCAAGAAACGTTCTTTCTAGTGAAGCAATGTTTTTGTTGACATCTGGACCGTGTGATTGCATTCTAAATTTTGTTACTGTGGAATTTGTGGGCTCGCTATCCCTCTCTGTGATGCATTTATCAGAAGTGATGACTCAGAAAATTATGGAGAGGTAGTAGGAAACATTTTCCTTCTTAACTGGTTTCCAACTTACCCGAGGAGGCTCGGATGATGGTCACTAACTACAGTCATAAGTTCTTAGAGATATCGTTATCGTCCTTTATAGTTTTCCTTTTGCTGTGAGGAAACATCTCTACTGTCATTAGTCAACAACGTTCAT
This sequence comes from Eucalyptus polyanthemos subsp. polyanthemos, assembly GCA_017140185.1. NCBI lineage: Eukaryota > Viridiplantae > Streptophyta > Magnoliopsida > Myrtales > Myrtaceae > Eucalyptus > Eucalyptus polyanthemos. Next base: position 29,918,022 of record CM029466.1, on the reverse strand, counting down.
GCTATGCTGCTATATAGTCAGCACAACACGGTGAATCTAATGAACAACATGCATTGGGTTTCAATGCTTTTGTGAGAGATTCACACATGCCGAAACCATGACAGTAGAAACTAGAATACATGTCCATGTTGTAAATGTGAATTTTAGACAGATTTCTCAGAGGAAAAGCCTTCGAGCGGCGCATACTTATCGAGGATTTTAGCCCATTTGCTTGGTTCTCTGAGGATAGCAAGCATGAGAAATCCAGGGCAAGAATGGAAGAAAGCTTCTCGTGATAAGTAGACATTTCCTCAGCCTAATCAGAACCTACACAAGTCAAAGGAGTCGACGCATGAGCTTCATCATTGAACAGAAAGAATATGTTTTAAAGACTTCAAATAGTCATGGACATCTTAATAGAATTGAGCCCGAAGTTCCTGGACTTTTCCCGCATCTTGTGCATTGAAAGCTTTTGATGTATTCCAGCTAGGTGCTGGTATAAGTTAAATATATGAAGTGCTCTGCTCTAATGTTCCAAGATGATTCCACCAGCCGGGGCAATACGAACAGTTTGAACGTCCCACATAGGAAAAGAGGCAAGGACATGGCAACTAAGCCATTCACAAAACAACAGGTCATCTCCTAGTAAAAATCACGCAGCCATGTGGTAAGCACAAAGCGAACTATTCTTTCGCCTTTTACTAAAGAATACCGTGTGCTTGCCACAATCAATGGCATACGCTTATTTTTGGAGTTTTTGGAGGGGTTTCCTCAACTGAGGAAGCTCCTAAAATGTTTGAGTCTAAGAACTGTACCTTCGAGGTAGGTGTTTTATAAAATCATGGAATTTGTACCTTAGCGTAAAAAGAAGTTTTAACACTCACATTTTCTGGAATGATGGATGACTCTGGAGTGGCAAGAGCATTAATCACAGAAGAGGCTTTGTTTGGAGTCATGTCTCCGTCAGAGTGTAGCAAAAACAACCGAAGCCAAGAATCAGAATCCTACGAAAGACGGTTTCTAAAAGCTCAAGCTTAAAAACGCAAGCGCATGCTTCTCTTCCCTCGTGGGTATAAGCCAACCTTGAGAATACAGAGAGGCTTTTGCCCCTCCGCGGATTAGTAGCAAAGGCATGTAGAAATAGCATAAGATGGCAGAAATGTCTCCAAGTCTTAAACCATTGTTCATGCGACCTCAATTTTATACCCTCTCGATTAACAGGGTATATGTGACTATCTTCAAGTTGTAAGGGCTTCAAAACCACAGAGAGCCCATTTATGGAGGCCTTCCTTGCTGAGAAATAGTCACCTGCGGCAACGCTGGACTCGGAGGAAGATGAAACTGGAGCATGATTGAGGTTTTCAACAGAGAACACCGCGTCCGTGCACTCGCAATCCTCAGAACTTTCAGTCTCGAAAACTGGGCTGTTAGCTTTGAATCAACATTATTACTGTACCAGTTCGTGCTTCAAAAATGCGTAACCTATGGAGCACCTGTTTCTTGCAAATGCTGTCCTCGTTAAATATAAAACGGTTGAACTCCAATTCAGTTTAATTGGCTTTGCTTATTCATATATAGAGTGGTATTTACCATCTGTGGGGTTCTTTCACATGGGTACCAACGAAAGAGAGTGATAGGACCGTGGATTCTTGGTTGACACCAAGTTTCTAATTTTCAAGTTTTCGATTGTTCTCTACCTCGTAAATGGACTGGCGTTCAATCCCCATCAACTAACAACACCCGACACATAGATCAATTGCTTTCTCTGAGCCAAAGCCCAGCGACAGCAGAAACTTTCTTCATAATGGGATTCGAACTCTCAACCAAGATCAGTACGCCGCCATATTTGACTTATTTGACTCTGTTCCAATCGTCTATCATCTCAACTCTCCACCGGAGTTTTTCAGGAGTCTTCCAAGTCTGGTGTTGTTCTTTCTTTTTTTTGGCGAAGAGAAACAGTGTAAAGGAGTCCCACATCGGCGTGGTTAAGGAATCACGGAGAAGAGCTGGGGACAAAATAGGAGGCGAGGCGATTGATCAAAGCATACCTTTCTCGGCCTTTTGGCTAAGATCAAGTGTAGTATCTGTTCTTATCAGTTTAATATCTGATACGTGGGCCATCGGTCCACATGATATTAAATTAATTTTTTGAGGGGGAGAGGTCGCCACGGTAGCTTGCTACTGGGCCTCTCGCGCGTCGCTCGGGCGTTGCACTATAGTCCTTGCCTGGCGCACCCCACCCAAGCCCAGTTTAAATGATTTGCTCCTCCATTATTAGCCTACTTAATTTATACTTTGGTTGTGACACTTAACAGGCGGGGACGATGCTTTTGTGTTGCGGTAGACACGCTTTCAGGCGTGGTATCTGACTTCCTTTGCGTCGATGAATAACTGCTGGGTTGTAACTGTTGGAGCCCAGCAAACATCATTGAATAACTCTGTTGGAGCCCAGCAAACATCATTGCTGAAGCGAAGAATCCGAAAGGCTAGTGCGATCTGTCTGTGTTTCTCGGGTATATTTGTGCTAAGTGGTTCTGATTACAAACATTAAAGCCATGGAGAAAGTCCCACAAAATCATGCAAATGTAACCTAACCTGAACCGAGTTTTCCTTAAGATCCTAGATTGGCTTTTTTTTTTTTTTCAAAGAATCCAAAATATCGATGGTTTATAAAATTGCTTTAAGCAGTTGTGGTTTAAGATGGTAAAATAGACTTGACAATCATAAAATCGTGCAAAATTTTGATCTTTGTCAATCGACACAGTTAGTCCGAAACGTAGAAAGTTTGGACTGAATTACTAGGTATCACATGAAATAGAGATTTCAAAGAAAGAGTTCGGCATCAAATTTGCCCAATGCTATATAAGATGAAGTCTTGGGTTTCGTACACAATTGATTGAGGAATGAGTTCGGACCTTATATTAGGATGGGTTTTTCAATTGATAAAGCTACTTCAACTCATTTACCATCTCATACCACCAAGGAATCTAATCTCCCCTCTTGGTACGGGAAAGGCTCATAATACTATTCAAATAAAGGAGAAAAGGATATTAAAGTGCTACAAGTTTCATATAGTACTCACTTGATGCTATAACCTTTTAAATGCAATAATTTCTAAAAATTGATCATTTTCACGTGACATTAGTCTTTTACGTCATCAAAAAATCACATGTGGTATTATTTTAGAATAAATAATCTAAAGTGTTAACACCCAATATATGGATCGCATGATGTTGTTTGGCAACTTAAATTTGCCCAAAATTGATTAATTGGGTCCAACTTGCTCCATAAACCAAACCATGAAGCCAAAATCTTTTACCTGAAGTGAGAAATTATGTTCAATTTTTCTTCCAAAAAATCCTAGCCCCAAATTCCTATTTCAACTCGAATGGATTATTCAATAATGAGGCGCCCGTCTCACCGCATGATAAGGAAGGTGTTGATGAAATTGAACACGGGCTTCATCGGAACGTTTGACATCGACACTGGTTGTGTGGGGAGTGATGGGTGCCGAGGGAGGGATGGAGGGAGAGAGAGAGATGATAATGATGATGGGAGCGGCAATAGCGGTCCAAGCAGTAGGAGGGCAACTAAGGGCAGCTAGTGTGGTGTCCAAAGTGAATCATTGATTTTGGCATGACTGACAAGAGTAGTTAAGGTTTGGATTGACAACATGATTAGTCCTAAATTTTCTAATTGGAAGCAAGAAAAAGCTTGAAGGACATCGCTTTAAAATATTTTCATTGTCATATTTCTGGCAAGTCACAGTACATCTTGGAGGATTTTCAGGTCAAGGCAATCAAATGTAACTTAAGTGAACATTTTTAAAAGTTGACAATTAAGCAATTGTTAGAAAAACACCTCATTTTCTTTTCTTGAAACAAGTCTAGGTACATGTTTTTTCCCTTGTGGATCATAAGCCAATCTTTGGTCTATAGACATCAACTTAACCCCTTAATGGAAAGTGGCAAAGGCATGTAGAGATAATTTAAGACAACAAAACCGTCTTGAGATTCAATAGTTGAAAATAAGATCTCATCAAATCACTCGCATAGTCTCAAATCATTGACACTACGGATGGACACAAGGCTTGAGCAATCAATGTCCCACGGTGCCTCATTGCGAATGAGGCAGAATTTTCTCATGAAAAATGCTTCACAAGGCATTAGGTAGGGTGGGACGGGGCTGGTAGTAGTCCCGCCCCTTTTGTATAATTTGAGAAAATTATGTCCTGCTTACAAGTAATATATTAAAATTTTGATTATTATATCATATAACTTATTCTAATTTATCACCCATTTAATTTTTAAAAAAAGACATTAAAAAATATGTTATTTAGTTAATAATACAAACACACGATCACACATAAGTAGTGCTAAGTTTACAATTCATTAATAATAAGCTCAAAAGTAATGAACCTAAAAGAGCCTCTTCTTATACGAAGTCCCACATAGCACAAGAGGCAGGAACATGGCAACAAAGCCAGGTTAAAAATGGTGAAGTCAGGATGCGGGAAAATTACGCAGCCATGTGGTGAGCACAGAGCGAACTATTCTTTCGCCTTTTACTAAAGAATACCGTGTGCTCGCCATAATTAGTGGCATACGCCTATTTTTGGAGGGGCTTCTTCAATCGATGGAGCTCCTAAAATATTGAGTTGAAAAACTGTCCCTGCATAGCATGACAAGATGGTCTGTTCTTCTAGATCTAGAAACCGTGCCTTAGAAAGCGTCGAAAGCGGTTTAACGCTCGCATTCTGCAATCTACACTAGCATTTTCTGAAACGATAGATGACTCAGTCAGCCTTCAGTTTACAGAGATCAGGTTTAGCCCCCTTCATGTTAGTAGAAATGTCTCAGGTCTCGACCAGAGTTCAAGCGACCTTAATTTTATACCCTCTCGACCAACAGGGTATATGTGACTATCTCCGCGTTGTAAGGGCTTAAAACCACAGAAAGCGGATTTATGGATGCTTTCCTTGCTGAGAAGTAGTCAACACCTGTGGCAATATTGGACTCGGAGGAAGATGAAACAGGGGGATTGTAGAGGCTTTAAATAAAGAAAACCATGTCCGTGCACTCGCAATCTTCAGGAACTTTTAGGCTCGAAAACTGTGACTGTTAGCTTCAGATCAGCATTATTTACTAGGCCAGTTTTTGTTTCAAAATGCATAACCTAGGGAGCAATTTTTTCTTGCTACTGCAATCTTCATCGATATAAAATGATCGAACTCCGATTCAGTTCAATTGCCTTTGCTTATTCTAGTGTACTTTATTATCTCTTGGGCTCTTTTGCACAAGTAACAATGAAAGAGCAGTGATCGAGTCCTTGATTGGCAATCTAAGCTCCTAGGCATCATCGATGATGGCCTGCTTTTTGCTCTTCAATTGGTCCGCCTATATGCCGCATTTAATGGACATTTAATGAAGTTAGGAATTATAGGATCATGGATTCTTGCTTCACATCAAGCCTTGCGTTTCTAGTTTCTGAGTTTTGCCTCTGTTGTTTGCCTCATGTAAGTGGACGGATTGACGTTCAATTGCGACCAACTAACAAACAACATGGATCGATGGCTCTTCTAAGCCAAGTCAAGTGATTGCAAAAACTTTGTCATGGGATTCAAACTCTGAACCAAAATCAGTATGCTGCCATCTCCGAACCACTGAAATGTTCTTTGTCAATCCTCTCTTATCCAAATTCCACTGAAGGTTTTTGCGTGTCTTCCAAATCTGCCATAATTCGTCTCTTTCTTGCGAAGATAAATAGTGAAAAGCAGTCCCATATAGGGCCTTTGAAAAGAATGACAGAGCAGAGCAGGACAGAAATGTGAGGCTCAGGCCACTGAACAAAGCATACCTTTCTCGGCCTTTTGGCTAAGATCAAGTGTAGTATCTGTTCTTATCAGTTTAATATCTGATACGTGGGCCATCGGTCCACATGATATTAAATTAATTTTTTGAGGGGGAGAGGCCGCCACAGTAGCTTGCTTCTGGGCCTCTCGCGCGTCGCTCGGGCGTTGCACTATAGTCCTTGCCTGGCGCACCCCACCCCACCCAAGCCCAGTCAAAATGATTTGCTTCTCTATTATTAGTCTCTTAGCATTATCACTTTGGTTGTGACATACTTTAGGTTTGCTACTTAATACGTGAAGATGATGCTCTGTGTTGCAGAACTAGACCAGAGCTTTCAGGTGTGGTCAATGTCGCTCTCTGTGTTGGTGAATATTCGGTTGTAGCCGTAGGGAGCCAAGCGAACATCATTGCTGAAGCGAAGAATCAAAGAATCCGAAAGACTAGTGATCTGTTTGTGTTGCTCGGGTTTATTTGTGCCGAGTGGTTCTGTTCTTATTATACAATGAGCATTGGAGTAGTTTTATGATGGTGAACGTCCACAAATTCATGGCTCATTTTCAAACCCACCAACCACAAATATAACCTAACTTGACCCGACTGAATTTTCCCAAAGATCCCCATCGATGTCTTCACAGAATTGAGCCTTGAAGTTCCTGGACTTTTATCACATCTTGTGAATCCAAAGAATTGGATGCATAGCAGCTAGAAACGGCAATTTGGTGAGGAAAGATGTCCTCAATCATTTTCAGTGTCAGGGCCATATTTTGAGTACTCACCCGCATCACTTGTACTATCATCCTATAGACAAGTCGATTACAGACTCTTCATTTCTAGTGTTTGCTGGAGCTGGCATTTTATAAGACCGTCAAGTTCTGCACCTTGGGAATGCGTAAACGTTCTAATGTCAAAATGTCCAACAAAGTCCGACGTATTCAGAGAGAGTCAAGTGTGAATCAAGATCTCATACAGGGGAACAGGAGATGTCGGCCACATGTTTAATCTGTCAATGTGCAACAAGGAAAATTGCAGCAGAAGGCAGGGAAGGATCTTTACTCATTGATATTTCATGATCTCATGGAAATGGAAACTGCTTGAGGGAGATTCTAAGATGATTAGAGTACAACCAGGCCAGTGAACAAGGTAAAATCAGTTGCATATTCGAATGTCCCGTAAGGCCAATAATGCTGTGTCAGTGGTGCAGCGTGCATGCTTCTTTCCTTGTTCGTGATATGGCAGACGTTGTTTCACCTTCCAAATGATGCAAATCTAGTTTCAATTTGTGCTGGCTGAGTTATATCTAATACACCATGGATATGGACACTTCACAAAAACTTGTGAATGGACTGGAGCTGTCAAGTTTGCTTTCTGTTTCAGATATTTCCGCGTCCTGCAGGGTCTTTGGACTCTTTTTTTTTTTTTTAGATGGAGCGCAAGCCTTCAGCAGAAAATTAACAACCTAAATTATGGCCCGTGAGTAGTGGAGTATTTTTATTTGTTGAACATTAAAATTTTGAAGACTGCGCTGCAATGAGTGAACGAGCCCAAATTCAGCGTATAAACATCGGATTTGTCCCCATATTGGAGCAGCTGAGGCGCATCCAGATGATGTAAAGGACGGCGAAATTGTCTCACTGACATACAAAAGTCAGCTCTTTAACCAAGCTTCATGCGAATTTGATTCTATCCCACTGCATACCCACTATCGGGAGGGCTTCTCCAACACTCTTGTCTGGAATTTATCGGAGGAGGTTCTGGATAAAGAGCAACGAGTCGTCCTCCTCTTTCTTTCACAAAAATTCAGTTGATTTTCCTAGTTCTTTTAAGTTTCTCACGAGTCTCAATCGTTCAACCGGAAACTGAGTTTCCTTCTGCCGATCTAAAGGCTGTGCAAACTCCCCTGAAGGCCCACCGCTAGATTTGACAGTTTCATACTAGGGTCTGTAAGTTGGCATGTTTTCTGCATGTGCAAACCTCACTCGAGAGAGCAAATGGGGACTATCGTTTCGATTCCTGTACTCACTGTCAATATGATCCAGTCGATCCGCCACCATGGTTTCTGATCTTAGCTCCCATTCGAGAAACCAAAAAGGACCGGATAGGTGCTGATACAAGTTAAAATGGATGCAGTGCTCCACTCGAATATTTGAAGATGATTCCATCAGCGATAGCAGCACGAACAGTTTGAAGTCCCAAATGGAAAAAGAGGCAAGAAATGGCAGCAGGGCCAGTCACAAAAACAAGAGGTCGTCCACTGCATTGAGTCACGCAGCCATGTGGTGAGCACAGAGCGAACTATTCTTTCGCCTTTTACTAAAGAATACCGTGTGCTCGCCACAATTAGTGGCATACGCCTATTTTTGGAGGGGTTTCCTCAGCTTGAGGGAGCTCCTAAAATATTGAGTTCAAAATTGTCCATACATGTCATAACGAGTTAGGTGTTCTTCACAATCATTAAACCCTGCACTGTGTTTTTGACAGACTATAGGAAGCGGTGATACAAATTTTAACACTTGCAATCTGCAAATTTTGATTCACACGAATTGAGAATAATGCAGATTAGAGGAATATAAAATTTTGTATATTTCGATATATTATAATGAGGAATACAAGAGTCTGTTTATAGATTTAGATAGAGGAAATCAAAGAAAATTAAATTAGATATCCAATTAAAATTGATATTGAAATAGGTTGAAATATCCTTAATATCTCTAAGGGATACATAAATATCCTAGTCTTACTAACATCCCCTTCAAACCCAAGTTGAATTGAAACAAATCAACTTGATTTTGAATGCAAGCCTCAACAATGTCCAACTACTACGATGTAGTAGATGAGGTGGCAACTGGTAGCTGTTGATGATGAAACTTTCAGATCTAGTTGAGAGCGGTGAGTCCGGTGATGGTGTGGCTTTTTGAAACACGTGAAATGTCGAGAATCAGAGGTATCAGAGCCAAGCAGCATGCATCTTTTGCGTTCAACTTTGCTGTCGGGACAGTAACTTAAATGCAGCCGAAATGGCTAGCGTTGTTACAACAAATGGAATTAGCTCGGCTTTGTTGAGGGAAAAGTTACTATGCTAAGATGCGTTTTTGTGGCATTGAAAAGTATTTCCATGAAAAAGAAAAGCTCGACTTGACGACGTGTAAAGACATTGTAACACAACCATTGAGTGTAGAGGGGCTAGATGGATTTATTTTACTGGGTGCATCAGGTGTAAAGTGGAAAGAAATTTCTAGGTGCTTGAGGTGCACTAGACCGCCTCAGGAAAGGAGGCTCTGATACCAAGTTGAAAATAATGCGGAAGAGAGTAATAGAAAATTATGTATATTTCAATGTATTGTAATGAGGAATACAAGAGCCTATCTATAGGGCTTAAACAGAGATTATATGCACAATCAAAATAGATATTGAAATAAGATGAAATATCCTAAATATCTCTAAGAGATATCGAAATATCATAATATTGCCAACAACATGGTTTTGACATATTCAACCAACTTCGTTAATTGTTTGCCTTTGAGCTACGATCATGGAAAGGCCGAGGCAAATGCTGAGCGCCTGACGGTCGGCCCCCAGATGACTGGAGTGGCGAGAGCGTGAACCTCAGAAGAGACTTTGTTTGGATTCATACCTTAGTCAAAAAGTAGCAAAAATACTTGATGCCGATAATCAGAATCCTAGGAAATAGATGCGCCAACATGGAGGACCGTTTAGGAGTCCTATATTGAAAACAGAAGAGGCATGTTTGACAGGGAGCCACTCGAAAAAAAATCCTAACCGGGTCATTTGCATGAACGTGTGGCCGCGTGGTGAGGACGGAGCAGACTATTCTTTTCCTTTTTTTATTTTTTTCCGCCTTTTATGAGAGAGTACTGTTTCCGTGTGTTCACCGTAAGCGAGCTGCCTCCTTCAATGTTTGGAGGGGCTATATGGCGCGTATGATAACTATACTTTTTCATAAATTAATTTCTGACTAGAAATTGATTTTTCTATTTTCCAGAGAAGTTTCTGAGCAAAAATATGTGTTTAATAACCTTATAAAATTTCCGTTTGTAAGATAGAAATTCGTTCGATAATATCGCAAAAAGTGGTGGTGGGAGGCGTTCGGTGGACGACTGGTGGTGGGCAATTGTCGGTGGGCAATCGACAATTGGCGGCAAGAGGCAGAAGGGTGGGGCTTGGGTAAATGAACCCACGCTGTCCATGCTCGCGTATCGTGTCCGACACGTGTCGGAGCGTGTCGGACACCTCGACACGTGGACACGCGGTCAACGCGTGTCGGAAAATCCGACACGGGTTTACCGCGTGTCCGAAAGATTGATAGAGGGTGGAGGCGAGGAGCACGGGCGCCGGCGAGACGGCCACGAACGGACCAAAAAAAAAAGGAGCCGATGTTTTTAAAACAGAAATTTGTTCGATAATATCACAAAATTTCTCCCTCTCAAGTGGTGGCGGGAGGCATTCGGTGGATCGGCGACGAGAGGTGAGGAGAGGAGGGAAGGGGGTTGGTGGTGGGCAAAAGGAGGGCTAAACGGTCTGATGGCGTGAGGGGAGGAGAAGTGACAGCTTACCTGTCATTGTCAAGGGTGGGGTGGAAAAAAGTCTAAAAAATTGGGGCGAAGGAAAGAAGGGGTAGAGTTTGGGGATTGTTTTTTTAACGGAAAATTAAAAAAAAAATGAAAAATTGGCAATTTTGATGGATAGAAAATTATGAATTTATTTAAATAAATTAATTCTATGTTTCATCGATAACTTTTGTTAAAATTAAAAAAATGTTCCTCATTAACTATAAATATATCTTTTGAATTTTAAATGAATTGATTTGTTAATATTATTAGTGTAAATTTATTATAGGCGGAATTTGAATCAAATTAATTTAAAATAAAAATATTTATTTAATATACAACGTGTCGCGCGAATTCTCAAGTGAGCGATTGGCAATTGTCGTGTCGCGTGTCGGTGCTACAAGGTAGTGACTAGTATTGGCATTCGGTGTTTGGGGTGACAAGTGAGCATCCAATTGGGGGCCGACAGATCGGCGTTTGTGTTTGAGGGCATCCGAGAGATCGATGATGGGTGTCGGTGGGTGGGCAGTGGACGATGATGACAACGAATGATGAGAAGAGTTTTCATTTATCACTTTTGTTCTAGAAATAGAAAACTCATTTCTGCTCCGAATCTATTTTTGGAGTAGAAATCTATTCCAAAAATAAAAAAATAAAATTACGTTACTAAACGGTGGAGAACAAAAAAACAGAGATATGGAGAAATAAAAAGATTATCATCTATGCCCTAATCATAGGGAGCTGCCCTAGGAGACGAAAGCAAAAAAACTTGAATGCCTGCGTAAAATTTCAGATAGCTTCCTGCATCACAAAGATGCTTCGTATTTAGTACTAACAAAGCAATATGAATGCAACTTAATGCAACGCCAGCATCTTGTTAAAAATCAGTTTCTCTAGATATGGTTGACTGCGACGTTCATCACCGTCCTCCATCGAATTTAAGCTCTTTAAGAGTGGAGATGACATACGTATGGCTTCCACATTCTCTTTTTGTCTCTCGGGCGCGCACTAGGGCCTGATTAGCTTCAAATCGAATTTATTGCGGCACCCATTTCAGGCGTCAAGCATCCTTACGTCTTCATGGTTTAACGCCATACCGGCGCACGCCAAACCGTGGACTGTCTCACCCATATCTTTTTGCCCACTTCGAGTCCTCGTCACTTGTCCTTATGGAGAATACAAGGCACTAGGCAGCAAAGCAGGCAAGGCGGTCTTGATGGTTCTGCGCCTCGATCAGTAGAGTTCAGAAACTGGACCGCTCCGATGCCACCACTAGCTATTAAAAAATGTCAGTGCCATCCCATCCCGTGCTGCTTTCTATCGTTTTTCAAATGTCCGTTTGCTTCTTTCTTGCGAAGAGAAACACTAGGAGTCCCACCTCGGGCATGAGTACGGAATCACGAAGCAGATGGGGAACAAAAGAGGAGGCGAGGCGACTAAACAAAGCATACCTTTCTCGGCCTTTTGGCTAAGATCAAGTGTAGTATCTGTTCTTATCAGTTTAATATCTGATACGTGGGCCATTGGTCCACATGATATTAAATTAATTTTTTTAGGGGGAGAGGCCGCCACCGTAGCTTGCTACTGGGCCTCTCGAACGTCGCTTGGGCGTTGCACTACCGTCCTTGCCTGGCGCACCCCACCCAAGTCCAGTCTAATCTTATAAATTATTTGTGTGTAAGTCTGGCGCACCCCACCCAAGTCCAGTCCAAGTTGACATATCCTCAATTATTATTTAAGTACATAATATTATAATAATGTGTATTTTTGACGGAGATTGAAATAGAATGGAGAGGAAGAATGCAATTATGTATTTATGTATATTCATTTGTACAAGTTCACTACTCTATTTGTAATACAAGAGTAAAGTGCAACGAAAATATACATTGATTCTAATTCCTATTTTACCAAGTCAATTATTGATTAAATGAATCAATCATTGATATCTCCTAAGATATCAAATCATATTTCCAACACTTCTCCTCAAGCTGGTGACTTATATATATTGAGAATACATAGCTTGCTCAATAGGTATGCATGTTGTCTTTGGCACAATGGCTTGGTAAAGTTATATGTAGGTTGCTTTGCAATTCCTATTCCTTTCATTGTGATGATCCCTTCTCGAATCTTGTCTCTAGTGAAATGATAATCAACCTCTATATGTTTAGTCCTCTCATGAAAGATTGGATTTGTTGCTAACTTGAGTGCAGCATCATTGTCGCAAAATAATTCACTTGGTCCATCGATTTGCACTCCAAGATCCGCAAGCAATTCTTGTATCCAGATTATTTTGCAAAAGTCTTTGCCATAGCCTGATATTTTGATTTTGTTGATGATAGTGATATGGTTGACTACTTCTTTGTTTTCCATGAGAAAAGAGATTTTCCCAATTTGATACAAAACCCAGTGATAGACCTTCTCGTCATCGGACAAGTGGCATAATCCGTATTGCAATATGTCATCATTTTCATATCGCAATCTCAAGATAGAAAAATACCAAATCTTGGGCATTCCTTCAAGTATTTCACCACTTTCAAGGCTGCATTCATATAAGATTGCTTTGGCTTGTAAATTGGTTGAGTATTTGCACAGCATAGCATATATCTGGTCTTGTCATCATTAGATAAATCAATTTTCCAACAAGCTATTGATATTCTGATGGATCTTCAAGTAATGAATCCTCAATCGAAGAAGATGAGCTTGAATCATATTCATGTGTTGTTAGCTTTGCATTATGCTCAATTGGGATAACTGCCGGTTTGCATCCTAACAATCCTGCTTTCAGAGACTATTTCCAATGAACTTTCTTTGTTTTAGGGATATTCCTTTGTCATATCAAGCTATCTCAATGCTGAGAAAATACTTAGAGATCCCAAGTATTTGATATGAAAAGTAGAAGCATATAGCTTTTGAATTTTGTAATAGCCAATTGATTATTCCCCATGATAAGAATGTCATCAACATATATTAAGAGATAAATTGATGAAGTACCTTCAGTCAATGTGAATAGGGCATAATCATGTTTGGAATGCTGAAATCTTGCGTTGGTTAGTGCGGCATTGAACTTAGCATACCATTACTTAAAAGCTTGTTTGAGTCCATATAGGGATTTGTGAAGACGACACACACGAGACTCCCCCTGTTTGCGTAATCCTTGTGGAAGCTCTATGTAAATCTCTTCATCTAGATCTCCATGTAAGAAAGCATTATGGACATTCATTTGGTTCAACGGCCAATTGTGAAAAACAGCAATGGACAAGAAAGAGCAAACGGTGACTTCTTTGGCCACGAGAGAGTGTTTCATGATAATCAAAGCCTTCCCGTTGTGTGAATCCTTTTGCAACTAAACGAGCCTTGTATCGCTCAATGAATCCATCTACCTTAAATTTGATTTTATAAACCCATTTGCAACTAATAGGTTTTCGTCTTGCCGGTAATGGAATGATATCTCAAGTGTGATTTTCATTGAGGGCCTTCAGTTCAACTTCCATAGCATGCTACCATTTGGGGTCACACGCCACCTCATAGTACGAAGATGGTTCCTATTCTTTGGAAATTCGACTAATGCAAGACGTGTTTTGGTGATAGTCTACTAAACAAAACATAATAAGATACTAGGTACTGTGTACCTGACCAATTCAACGTAGGACATATAAAATCTTTTGTCAATGTAGGAGGTTGAGTATGACGTCCAGAACGTCGAGGCTGCTCAATTCCGGTCTCTTATGATACTATGGGAGATAACCACTAATGAATCATCGGCGAAGAAGTCACTGAGGAATTTAATGAGGAATCCTTCTCAGGTGAAGAAACCGGTGAGCCAATGTTTGATTTGAATCACTTGTTGTCACTGCATATGATGTTCTGGTGCACTAAGTACATATTGAGGTTGGATAGTTAAATCTTCTTATGACAAGAAAGGTCAATGATTTGATTTTGAGGTTAAGGACAACGATGTAGTTTCTTAAAATGGGAAAATATCCTCGTTGAAAATAACATCCCTGTTTACAAAGAAATGGCCTATAAAAATTATCATGACCCGAATCTCGAGCGCATGCACATCCCTTTGTGGTCAATAAAATTTTGCGACATTCTAGGAAATATCACCGACCCATTCATTTTATGGGCACAAGCGGAAACATAATAACAATCTTCAAACAACATAAAAGCGGGATAGTTTCGTAGGATAATATTTTCACAAAGCACACTTATAATACAACATCACATATATACTGAAAAGTCTAACACCACATGGATCTGTTTAAAAAGAAGAGCTTTTAGGGTATCTTCGCTCCGAGCTCCTCATCCATGGGACTAGGGTCCCTGGCGATCCCATTAGACTTCTTGATAACAAAAGGGTGAACTGTCACCCACTGTCCAAACTAAACGGAAGACTTGTTGACTTCTGACAAAGACTAAACAAAGACCTAACTTTCACTTCCTGCGAACCCTTGCACTTCTCTTGAAAATCCTTCTATTTAGGAACTTGAAAAATTTAGCCCACAACGAGGTGAGACAACGTCTCAGCGAGTCCATCCCTAAATTCCGATTAGGAGAAAAGTACACTCGCATGCAATCTACCATATCTCTGCCAAACTCACGTAACACCAGTGGTTGTCCTACATGCTATGTAGCACCGACACTTGATACGACATGAGTGTCCGACACGACATGACACGTCAACATGTCATTTCTAAAAATTAGAAAATTCTGACACGTTGCGACACGTTATAGATTAACTTAATATTTTTATTTTTAATTAATTTGATTCAAATTCATAAATAAATAATTAATTAAAAAAGAGCCTATAATAAATTTCTACTAATAATATTAACAAATCAATTCATTTGAAATTCGAAAGATATATTCATAATTAATGCGAAACGTTTTTTAATTTTAACAAAAGTTATCGATGGAACTAAAAATTAATAAGAAATTAGAATCAATTTATTTAAATAAATCTATGATTTTCTAAAATAACCAAAATTTATCATTACTCAAAATTTAATATTTTTATTTTTCGAAATCATTTTTTTGATCATTTATTTAATTATCCGGTTAAAAAAAAATCCCCAAAATCAACCCCTTCTTTCGTTTGTCCTTTTCCCTCCACTCCCACGTTTATTTTACTTTTTTTCCCTCCCCCCACTTGACAGTGACAGGTGAGTTGTCACTTCCCCCTCCCCCCTAATCCTCTGTCTCACGCCATCAGAACTCCTTTCTTATTTTTTTTGGATTTCTTTATAGAAAACCCTAGCGAGCTGCGAGCCTTTTCCTATCCTCCTTGCCGTGCCGCATGACCCCCTTCCCTCCTCTCCTCTTCCTCTCATCGCCAATCCATCGCAATAGTGACAGCCCTCACCTCTCTAGCCGTCTCTCGCCGTCGCGGTGGTCCGTTCGTGGCTTCATCTCGCCGGCGGGAGTTTGCCTTCTCTCTTCTTTCTCTCTGTTCGGCTCTTTCTCTAGCCGTCTCTCGCCGTCGCGGTGGTCCGTTCGTGGCTTGGTCTCGCCTGCGCTCGCGGCCTTTGCTCCGTCTCGCCGGCGCTCGCGACCTCTGCTCCCTCGCCCTCCCTCGCCTCCACCCTCCATCAGTCTTCCGGACACGCGTTGACACGCGTGTCGATAAAAGTTGATCGCGTGTCCGATCGTGTCCGAGCGTGTTGATGTGTCCGACACGTGTCGGACACGACACGAAAGCATGGACAACGTGTCTGTGCTTCATAGCCTGCATGTCAGTGTCGTTTAATTTGCATATAATTATATCGAAATCATACATTATTGGAACATCTCAACTTTTATACACATATAAGTATATATCATCACCAATTCATGAGCCCTGATTACCATCAAATTGTTATGATATGTCTCATATCGCATCACACAATTCTGTCTCCTAATCAGGCTCCTCAATTTCTATTATTCATGTGTTCCAATTCATTATGACCCATTGGCCACGAACTCAATAGTCAGCGGTCTTCCGACGCGTAGCCGGACATCGTCTCGCATCATCGAGTATGGCAATGTTTACATCTAGACGGCATTCTTTAAAGGAGCATCGGTCTAATCTCCATTGCAACCGGCATCGGTTGACTTAGGGGCATTCTCGAAAGAGCATCGTTTGACCCCAAAGGCTCATGATGGCATCTCATATCATTCATGCATTCATTCAATTTCGGCCCAGGATACCATGCATCGCACTCAAATACCTTAATTAAAATAATGATCCGGGCCTGTTTTCTTCATATTATGAATGTTTGGTAAAATAATCGTGTGTGGGAATACGGTTAGATTGAATCAAAAAATTGTATTATCTTTTTTAAAATCCCACATTTTCATTTAGTACTCAAAAACACTTTTAGTGTCCAAAACCTAATACTTGGTATTTTCCAATTGGAAACCAAAATATTGCCATTTTGATTTAAATATCCATAATTAGCAACCATCATTCAATTGCATAATTTAACAATCAATGGCATAAATGGAATATACTACTGCAATTAGCACGAAATTTCAGTCATTGGCTACCTCGGTATAATTTACGGAAAATACTAAATAAATAATTAAATTATAATTAAATTATTTAAATCATTTATTTATTCGATTGTTAATTACCAATTTTATCCGCCATTTATAATGGTTCACAAATTAAATTTACTAGTCCAAAACACAATTAAATTGGTTCATTACCTTACCTTTCTAGACTAAAGTGCTAATTTAACATTTAAATTCCTAGCTAAATAACCTAACTAACTTAACTAACCATCCTAATCATTTAATTCTAACTTAACTAACTTATCCAACTAACACTCACTTTAACTAAATTAGCTAACTAGTCTTTACCCTAGCTAAATAATCACTAAACTTAATTAAACCTAACTTAACAGCTAATAAATGTAATTAGCCCCTAATCAAGAATTAGGGAAAACTAACTCACCTAACTAGAAATCCAAGGCCACCGGTGTTGGCTGAGTGGCAGCAGCCAAGCCGTGACCTCTAGAGACACCGGAGTGGCTCCGGCCAGCTTGGAATAGGGCTGTGAAGCCCTTGGTTCACGGCTGGGAAGGGGTGCTCTCGGCTAGAGGAGGCCGAATAGCGATTGCGCTGTAACTGCGAAGGCATGGCTGCGACACGGCAATGCTGGCTCGCTAGCTGGTGGGCTGGTTCGAAGTTGTTGGTGCTCCAGCAGCTGGATGGCAGCACAAGTGAAGAGGGTTGGTCCTTCGGCGGTGAGGGTGAGCTGAAACGGAGGAAGGGTGAGCTAAGGTGTAGTGACAACACTAGTGGACGAAGTTGCAGAGCTTCCGACACAAGGAAGCTAGAGTGACACCGATCTGGATGGGTCGTGGGCTTGCTAGTGGGGGCGATTGATTAGCAAACAAGGGCAAAGTAGTGAGAAGCTAAACATGAAGGGTAGTTTGGATCATGGATGGTTGCTGCCCCATCTTTGGTGACACCAAAACATAACTTCCTCTATTTTTTAGTGGCTGTTTCGATCGGCCAAAGGGAAACCAAAGTAAGGGAGTCAAATTCTTAAAGAATAAAAAGATAAGGGGATTTTTAGTTGTGGAAAATAAAGGAAAAAAAAGAAAGAAAAAGAAGAAGAAAGGGAGAAGGAGAGATTTGGTTGACGACACAATAAGGGGAGGGGGAAGGCATGCATGGGTGAGGAGAGTGGAAGAGGAGAAAAGCAATCCATGGAGGGTCCCTTTCTCCATTTTCTTGGTCTCATGGTCCTTTTTTCCATGGAATTTTAAATCATTTCACTTTCAAGTGGCCCACCAATCCTAAGCAACCTTATCTTGCGCAAATGAAATTCAAATGTTGGTGAAATCCCTCTTGATGGGGACTCATTGAATTTTGTAGCCATTTCATTAAATTTTCCATTTTTCATTTTATCTATTTATAACCGTAGCTAACAAGGATTAATCCCACTTAAATCCTTATCATACCCATCTCAATTTATTCCATACCAAAGACTAAATTCACTTCAAAATATGGCTTTCTTCACCTTCCTTTAATTCGTTGGATTTTGCATTTTCCACCACAATTCTTATTGGTCCATAATTTTTGAAAAGATACAACAACATTCCTAGGATTAATCGTGACACATGAGATTTTCAATTTCTGAAATTAGAATAAATTTTGCAATTAAATTCAGTCAGACGTGATTTTAGCGCAACCTAAACTATTGGGTAATTTTTGAGAATTTTTGATGCAATTGACTTGTGGTCGATTATTTTCGAGCCACTATATACATCTTTGACTCATTGGTGACTCTTGGTTGTCGTGAAAGTCTCAAGATTTCATTTACGGACACAAGGAATCAAAACGACAGAAAAATCGATTTAGTGTCAGTTGACAAGAATTTTAGTAATTAGGTGGAATCACCCCTGTCCAATTACATACCTCAATCCAATCGACTTATTTCCGGTCTCTGATAGATTTTCATTGTGCCGCAATGATCTTTGGAGACTAACACGGTCGAGCAATCGATTTCTGATCGAATTCTCAAACATGTTGCATTAAAATCCCTTAATGACTTTCCCGAATAGTTTGGTTATCTCATGAGTGATCGGCTCAAAGAATAGCATTGTAGGCATGTCGATAAAAACCCGATTTATTAAATTGAAAACAAAAGTGGAAAATCAAACTGTTGCAGAAATCTCCGTGACGCGGTAGTCTTTTGTAGAGGAGGATATCCCATAATAATACACCAAATAGCATGAGAATCCATTTTACTTCGATGGCCCAGATTCGCCGCACAACACAAACATCCAAAAACTCGAAGATGATCAATTACTGGTTGCTTTCCATAAAGCAATTCAAATGAAGTTTGTCCATCGAGAATTCTAGTTGGCATGCAATTAATTAAATAAGCTGCCGTGATCACACAATCACCCTAAAAATTTTCAGTTGGCATTGGAAGCTTGATATTTTAGGGCTCGAGCTACCTCTAAGGGGTGGCAATGTTTGCGCTCAACAATCACATTTTGTTGGGGTGTATAATTATATGAACTCTCATGTAAAATTCCTCAAGAAGACAAGAAATAGTCACATTCCATAGAAAAGAACTCACGTCCATTATCAGTGCAAATCTTCTGGATAAGTTTGTCAAATTGGTTTTCAATGAGAAATAGAAAATTCGATAGTGTTGAAAAAGTCTGACTCTTGGATTGCATAAGAAAAACCTAAGTAACACGAGTATAATCATCAACAATGGTCAAGAGACCCATCATGATGTGGAGTCTAGTAGGATCCCTAAATATCCATATAAAGTAAGGAAAAAACATTAATGGACTAGAAAATTTGTCTAAGACTATTTTGCTAATGGACAGATTGGACATTTATGATAAGGGAATCATGCGGTATGACCCAAGCGTTGATGAAAACTAAGATTTTTATTACTAACAATGGCATTACAAAAAATGTTTTTATTGAATAATTCAAAGTCTTTTTGAGGATTGATAAAAGAATATAGCCCCTTTACAACACTACCCAAGCCCATTAGTCCACCAATCAAAAGGTTATGAAAGAAGCAATTATTGGGATTGAATATGGCACAACAAGAATTATCCTCACAAGCTTTTGAGATTGATAAGAGATTAAACTCGAAATCAGGAATGAATAAGACATTTTTGAGAATAACATCTAGACTAAAGTGGATAGGGTCAATTTTTGTAACATGAGTGGTATTTCCATTGGGTAGATGTACATATACTGAAGAATGTGGCATCTTTTGAACACTAGAAAATAACCGCTCATTATAAACTATGTGGTCACTGACACCTGAATCATTATCCATGCATCAACTGATATTGAATTTGTCTTGTATAGAGAAGTACCTGAGAAACTCGCAACCTTTCATTTATTGTCAACTGATTTAATGCATTTATTATATTATGATACTGATCTTGAGTAATTATTTGATTCACCCATTAGTCCTTCATGCCGAAACCTAGTAAGCAGCAATTTCTTTTTCATTTTTATCCTTATCACTTAGCTTTCCATGTAATTTCTAGTATGTGTTAATAGTATGATGATGACACTTACAATATTCACAATATTTATCCTTATTTTTTGAATTTTGCCCAGTTGTTTTTATGGATGACGTGGTATTTCATGAGCTTTCGGATACCCTATACTCGAGTGCTGTCGTGGCCAAATATAGGCTATTTGATTTAGCTAGGCTGGCGGTCAAATAGGGACCGTCCAATCTTCTCTGATGTTGACCGTTGGATTTAGGTGAGTGGCTTAGTGAATAGTTGTTCATCTCCTTTCATCCCAGCCATTTATTCTCAAACTAGGGTTTCCACCCACCCCAACAGCTGCAAATTGTTCGCCCCCTCCTTGCTTAAAGCCCTCAATTTCTCCAGCCATCCCGCGACTACCATGAGTTTCGTGTGTCGTCTCTTTAGGTTGGAAACTTGTTTGGAGGGTAGCAAGGGCAACTCCTTTGCCCGCTCTACCATGTATTAAGATAAGAGTAACTTGACATTGATATAAGTATGGAAGTGATAACTCATTTGTTGTATAAAGCCAGATAAATAGTTTGGTATGTTTGAGTTATTGTGTGATGATTCAATAAACATTTCTTGAAAGGTTATATGTGCTATTTTGATACATTTGACTTATGTGATTACTATTAAAAAATAATATGTTTTGTGTTGAGAAAACCAATTGTGATGTGAATGGGCAAAGAACTATGGGCAAAGAACTAAGTGTTGCACAATAATGAAACTTCGTGAGTCATTTTTGGGGCCTTGTAGTCAAGGGCTAAAGTACTATAGTATGATTTGAGTCATCTAAGAGCCACCTTTAGGGCCTTACACTATTGATATGCATAATAAAAGGTTAAATGCTACATGATAATGTAATTCCGTAAAAGCCACCTTTAGGGCCTTGTACATAGATACATGAAACAATGACTAAATGCTACACGATAACGTAAATTTGTAGGAGTCACATCTAGGGCCTTGAGTTAGATTTGAGTGTTGAATGTATTGTTGACATGAGATATGACAAGTTTGATTATTAAATCAAATAAATGATACATACTTTGATATTATAGATGAATGAAAAAGTATGCTATTTAATGTAGCTAGTTTGAAGTAATTTATAATGCATTTTATTCTTACAAGTTATTATATTTTGGTTTGGCATTAATGAGTCATGTTTTTAAGTTCTGAATGTCTTATGAGGTTTGATATGCTTATATGGTATGTACTAATTATCGAGCCATGATTGCTCATTCCACTCATCTTCATTTTCAAATCTTAGGGTTAGCGACAAGTAGAATAAGAGCACTATTGGGAATAACTATATATTGGGTATAGCTTAATGAGTTGTTTATATAGTTGTTGTAAGTTTGTTGAGTTTGCTGATTTTTGATTGTACATATTCCTTCTGGTAAATTATAAAAACTTAATATTTTAACCAACCTATTAATTTATCTGATATGTATATATGGTTGGAGTTATACATTTTGATATTAAGTAATTAATTATATTTTAGGCTGCCTTCTTCGTGTTGAAGAAGGCCGTGTCATCCCATTTTCTTGTAATTTTGGGTGTGAAAGCAATTGCCATAGTAGCCGCTGGAATGCCAAAACCCAATTGCCTACCCACGTTGTTTTAGCGAACTTTTTTTTTTCTGTGATCTTGATATAATTATGGTGGATTTACTAGGAGCCAACTACATCAGGAAGGAAGCAGGAAAAGTTCTGTCACGACTTGAACCTCGAGCACATGTACATCCCTCGGTGATCAATAAAATTTGCGACGTCCCAAGAAGTGTCACTGACCCATTTAGTTTATAGCACTCGTGGAAACGTAATAACAATCTCAAAACAACATAAAAGTGGAATAGAAATGTAGGATGATATTTTTACAAAACACACTTATAATACAACAACGTATATATACAGAAAAGTCTAACACCACATGGATCTATTTTAAAAAGAAGAATTCTAGGCTATCTACGCTCTGAGCTTCTCGTCCATGGGACCAGAATCCCTTCCGATCCCGTCAAACTTCTCGATAAAAAAAAAGGGTGAAATGTCACCCATTGTCCAAATTAGACAAAAGACCCGTCGACATCTGGTAGGGACTAAAGAAAAACCTAGACTTCACTTCTTGTGAACCCATGCACCTCGCTTGACAATCCTCCATCTAGGAACCTGAAAATGGTTATATAATAACCGATGAGACAATATCTCAACGAGTCCATTCCTTAAATCCCGATTAGGAGAAAAGTACACTCGTTTGCAATCTAACCATATCTCCTCAAAACTCATGTAACACCAATGTTTATTTTGCATGTCAGTATTGTTTAATTTGCATATAATTATATTGAAATCATGCATCATTGGAACATCTCGACATGTATACACATATAATTATACATCATCACCAATTCACGGGCCCCGATTACCAGACCAAATCGTTATGGTACGTCCCATACCGTATCACACAATTCCGTCTCTAATCAGGTCCCTTAATCTCAATCATTCTTGCGTTCCAATTGATTATGACCCATTAGTTACGGCCGACTCAATAGTCAACGGTCTTCCGGCTTAATTGGGCTTCGTCTTGCACCATCGAGCACGGCAATGTCTACATCTAGATGGCATTCCTCAAAGGAGCATCGGTCCAGCCTCCATTACAACTGGCATCCGTTAACTTGGGGCATTCCCGAATGAGCATCGTCCGGCCCTAAAGGCTCGTGATGGCATCTCATATCATTCATGCATTCATTCAATTTCGGCCTAGGACTCTGTGCAATGCACTCAAATGCCTAAATTAAAATAGTGATCCCGGCCTATTTTCTTCATATTAGAAATACATGGTAAAATAATCGTGTGTGGGGATACGGTCAGATCGAACTAGAAAATTTGTATCATCTCTTTTAAAATCCCATAGTTTAATATAGTACTTAAAAACACTTTCGATGTCCAAAACTTGACACTTGGTATTTTTCAATTAAATACCAAAATTCCACCATTTTAAATTAAATATTGACAATTAACAACCATCACTCAATTGCACAATTTAACAGTCAATGGCATAAATGGAACATAGTATTGCAATTACCACAAAATTCCAATCATCGACTATCCCTATAATTTTTGAAAAATATTAAATAATTAACTAAATTAAAATTAAATCATTTAAATTAATTATTTAACTAATTACCATTTATCAAATGTCACTACCAATCAAAATTGATCATAACTTTACCCAATTATTAAAATGTCTAACTAAATTAATGCCTTGCAACAATCTCCAAGGCTAACTATTTAATTAAATACTTAAATCCCTAAATAAATAGTCTAACTACCTTAACTAACTTATATATTACCTAGTTCTCTCACAATTAACTTATCTAACTATTGACACCTAATTTTTATTTCAAGCACATAAAAAAATCGATTTAAAAAAAAAGAGGCCCCGTGGGTTGGGTCGGGCCGAATCCAGGCCTTGGCCCAACCCGCCCCTCTTCCTCTTCTCTTCCCCCCCTCGCGTGGGCCTTCGGCCTAGCCCTTCTATTTTCCTTTTTCTTTTTCCCTCGCATGGCCCAACCCGCGTCTTTGTCATCTCCCTCAACCGTTGTTTGCATGAGGAACCTGCAAAGCCAAAGCAGGGTCGTGAAGGCGGCTGCAGGGGGGCAGGATCACGTGGGGGGTAGCGCAATCCGTAGGCGAGTAAAAAAGGCCGGGGTTGGTCAAGAAATCATGCACGCAAGCCAAGCAAAGAAAAGAAATAGAGAGTGGAAGGGGAGGAGGAGAACCAAAGGAGGAAGGAAACGGGGAATGGAAGAAAAAATGGAGAAAACAGAGTGGGAGGGAGAGCGAAAATGAGAGGAGGTGAGAAGTAAGAGCAACCTTGGAGCCATCGATTGCTGCTGTTGACCACCACCGGAGTTGCCGACCGTCTACAACTTTGCCGAAGTCCAGGAGGAAGAACAAAGAGCGAAGGGGAGAGAAAAAGGCAAGAACCAAAGATCTGGGGTAATGAAAAGGTGGGATAGTCGTGGGAGATTAGCCAAGGAGTAGGGCGCCCCTAGGACCCCTCACCACCACCGGAGAGCCATCCGTTCATCGCTGACCACCGTCATCCCCGCTGAAACCAAGTAGGCCTTTCATCGAACTTCTAGTGTGCGTTTCCGGAAATGAGTCGGCCGGAGCTCATCTCGACTAGTTCGGGCGAGCTCCGGCCGCCTTCTTGTCCTTGTTACCCCGCTTGCTGTTCTGCCATGTTGCCTTCGAAGTTTGGATAGGTGCTTGGGCTGCGGCCAAGACAAAGTTTGTTAGTTTTATTAATGTACACAACCTGTTTATGGAATTGTCCGAGTGAACTCCGCCCCCCAATTCCTCCGTGTAGGGCCCCCTAGGACTGCTGGTGGCCGGAGGGACGCCTCTGCGACCAGAGAGCTCAAGCCATGCCCCCCGTCTGCCCGAGACATCACCGCCGCAAGCGTTTGCTGTTCCGGCATCCTTGGTTGCGATTGAGCAGTCGTCACCAGGGATTGCAGGCCGAGTTGGGCCAGATCTGTGGTCTGGCCCACTCAACCTTTGTCCCTGACTTGGGCACGACCAAAGGCAATCGGGCCTAGCCCAGCTAGATCGGACCCGACTTCCACAAACCGGCGGGCCGAACCGGTTCGGTTAATTGGACCCGACCCGGTCCGGCCCCGAATTTTATTTTAGTTTACTTTATTATTTAAAAATATAAAATATAAATAAATTTTGAAAAATCCAAAAAAAAAAATATCAAAAATGAAAATAATTTTTTTCTTTTTTTCTTAATTTAAAAAAATAAAAATTTCAAAAATTAAAAAATAATGGGGTTTAATTAGGAATTGCTATGTATTATTTTTTTTTTAGTGTAATTAGACATTTATTTGCTCGTATTTTGATTATATCGTATGTTTAATTTGCATATTTATTATGTTTAATTTTACTGCAATTAGGGTCTTAGTAGCTATGGTTGTTACGTTAATGGTTGTGCACCCACATTATTACCTCACATGTTAGTGGATAGGTATAAAATCAATCCAAACTGCTTGCCAAAAAATTATTTTGATAGAATGAACAAGATTAGGTACTGAAAGGACACTAATTAATTGATTAGTGTAATTAAGTCATCGATCCTAGTTTCTCTAGTTGCATAGGAAGTGAGGTACACTCCCATGCTTCGCTTAGTTTCTAACCGACCCCAATAAGCTAGTGGCAACTCATTTTGTGCAAGAATTCCTAAAATATCCCAATGTCACGTGAGGTATGGGCTTGGAAGAGCTCGAGCCTAATCATGGGCCCTAGGTCCGTCATTTAGGCAATACCCGTAAACCTATTCTCTCCCTCAAGGGTAAGTCACGACACTAACTAGTCTTTACCCTAACCAAACTAATTGCTAATCTTAATTAAGCTTAATCTAACACTTAATAAATGTAATCAACTCCTAATCAACAATTAGGAAACTAACTCACTTAAATTAAAAGCCAATGACCCTTAGTGACGGCAAAGCAGCAATAGCAAGGTCTTGGCCTTTGGGGGTGCCGGAGTGGCTCCGGTCGAACCTGACATAGGACCGTGAGGCCCTTAGCTCACGGCTAAGAGGGGGTCCTCTTAGCCAAGTGGAGCCGAGTAGCGACCGCACAACCACCATGGAGGTGAGGCAGTGGCGCAGCAGTGTCATTTGCTCGCTAGTGGATTGGTTCAAAGCTACGAGGTCCCGACAGTTGGACGGCTGCATAGGCGGAGAGGTGGGGACTTACGGTGATGGTGGTGAGTCAAAAAGGAGGAGGGATGAGCAGTGGAGTGGTGGCAATAGCCGTGGACAAAACTATTGAGTTTCCATCGCAAAAATGCAGGGATTATGCTGGTTTTGGAGAGCTGTTGGCTTGTTGGTGGGGTGATTGTTTAGTAAACAAAGGCCAAGTCCAGGAGAAATAAAACATGAAAGGTAGCCTGGCTTAAGGGTGGTGCTGGACCAACACCGACGGCACCCAAAACAGAGCCTTGCTCTATTTTTGGTTGCTGTTTTGGTCGGTTCAGCATAAATAGGGGATGCTGAAATAGAGGAGACCGAATGGCTTAAAGAAGAAGAAGACAAAGAAATTTACGGCTAAGGAAAGGAAAGGAAAAGGAAAGAAAGAGAAAGGGAGAGGGAGAAGGAGAGAAGCAATCGCACGGCACAAGGAGGAGAGGATGCGCACAAATGGGGAAAGAGAAACGAGAAAAAAAAAAACAAACTATGGAGGGTCCTTCCATTCATTTTCCACAACCTTTAGGCTCTTTTCCATGGAATCTAAGCCCCGATCACTTTCAAGGGACCTACCATCCCCAAAGTGAGTCTATCCATCCTCAGATGCACCCCAAATTAGGTTGAATTTCCTTGTGCATGTGGACCTCCAAATTTGTAACCTTTACATTTCATTCTTTCTTTCTTTCACTTGGCCATTTAATAACCTTAAATAACAAAGATAAGTCATCAATTAAACTCTTATAATTCCTATCTCCATTGGTTCCACATTGAAGCCCAAAAATCCATTCAATTTATGGCCTTTCCCATATTCCTTTTTAATTGCTGCAATTTGAATTTTTCACCGACCATTCAAGTTCGTCAAAAGGTCTTGAGAAAATGCATTGACGTTCCTAGAATTAATTGTGACACGGTAGAATTCTCAATTTTTGAAATCGGATTAAATTTTGCGATTAATTTCAATTTGATGTGATTTTAACGTGACCTAAACTATCAAATAGTTTTTAGGAATTTTTTTGTGCAATTGACCAATGGTCAATTGTTTTCGAACCACAATGTACATCTTTGACTCATTGGCGACTTTCGTTTTCGTGAAAATCTAAAGGTTTCAATTACAGCCACAAAGTATCAAAATGATAGAAAAATTAGTTTAGTGCCGATCGACAAGAATTTTGCAATTAGGTGGAATCACCTCTGCCTAATTACATACCTCAATCGAATCGACCTATTTTGGTCCCTGATAGATTTTTGATTGTGCTGCAATGACCCTTGTAAACTAACACGATTGAGCAGTCAAATTCTCAAGCATGTTGGATTAAAATCCCTTAATGACTTCCCCAACTAGTCTAATTATTTTATGAGTGATTGGTTCAGAGAATAGCACTATAGACACGTCGATAAAAGCTTGATTTATTCAATAGAAAACAGAAATGGGAAATCAAATTGTCACAAGTTCTTTCAAGAGAAGCAAATTTTTTTATCAACATCTAATGCATATGAACTTGACTTAATGGACTGTGTAGTTGCATTGTAAATTTTCTTATTGTGGAATCATCAGGCACACTCTTCCTCTTTTGATTTATTTATTAGAAGAAAATAGCCGAATAAGAGCTTTCTCTACGATGACTCATAATACTTCTAAAGAGGTAGAATGAAACATTTTCCTTCATAACTGGTTTGGTCACTACTACTGTAGTCATAAGTTATGCTAGAGACTAAAGTTAGATATGTCATTATCATCCTTTCTAGTTTTCTTTTTTTGCTAGGAAACGTTCCTTTTGTCATTAGTTGACCACGTTCACACTATACTGCTATATATTTTGCACAATACCGCGAATCTAATGAGCAATGTGGATGAGACGGTTGACGGGGTTTGGATACTTTTGTGAGAGATATAGACATGCTGAAACCATAAAGTAGAAATTGGAATACATGTCCCTGTCATAAATTTGAACTTTAGACAGATTCTCAAAGAAAAAGCTTTAACACCCCCAGAAATTCAACACTTACGGTTTGAATCTCTTGCGACACAGTGGATATCGAGTCTGCTATGACTTTATGCTCATTGATTATTAGAATTATTGTTGTCTTCTTCAACTAGAGGTGGCTAACAACTTCGGCTCACCTAGATTGGAGCTAAGAATCTATTCATCAATTTCTCGCACAACTGAAGACTTGGAATTTGAAAGTGCAAATTCCCTCCTCTCTTCTCCAGCTCACTCAACTCTTCCTTCATAGACAAATAATTTTCCTTCTTGGCTTGAAAATCTCTGAAGAATGTGTTAGCCTACTTAGCAATCTAGGATTTCTTTGACCAACTTCAAATTAAGCAATTATTCAAGATAGGATTGCTTGTGAGCTAATCTACTGATAAATGTAACTCTTTCAGGTTCTCCGAAGACCGTAAGCATGAGAAATCCAGGGCAAGAATTGAAGAAAGCTTATTGCTATAAGTAGGCATTTCATCTGCCAAATTGAGACCTACATAAGTCAAAGGAGTTAGCTGGGGAGCTTCATCATGGTGCTGAGAAAGATGTTCCAAAGACTTCAAATAGTCATCAACATCTGCATAAATTGAGCCTTGAAGTTCCTGGACTTCTCCCTCATCTTGTGCATCGAAAGATTTGGATGCATAGCAGCTTGAAATGATACTTTGGTGAGGAAAGATGTCCTTGATAATTTTTAGTGTTTGAGCCATATTTTGAGTATTCACTCTTGTCACTAGTGCCATCATCCTATAGACAAGTCTATTACAAACTCTTAGGTTGCGCATGACAATGCTTCTTGATTGGGAAAGTTTTTTTTTTTTTTTTTTTAGAAATAGTTCTTTTCTATTTCTATTATGGGGAACAATTTATGAGTAAAAGAACCGTTTGGTAACTATACCAAATTTCTATTATCGAAATAGAAAAAGAATAGAAATGTGTTTGGTAACACAACAATTTATTTTTTGCATTTATTCATTTTTTATTCTTGCTCATGGATTGCCGATTGCTGCTGCCCATTGACGCCGCTGCACGACTGCCCGCGATCAACTATCATTGGTGACCGTCATCATAGAGCCCATTGGCCGCTGCCTCTTGCAGTTGGCCATTGGTGGTCGGCAGCGGCAACGGCGATGGCGATGGGCTCTGCGGCGATGGTTGCCAGTGATGGTCGGCCGTGGGTGGTCATGCAGCGGCGACGGTTGCTGGTGATGGTTGGCCATGGGCGGTCATGCAGCAGTGACGATGGCGATGGCCGGTGGGCGGCCGATGGTGGCGGTCGGCAATGACTCTAGGCAATTGGAGGTGGCCGCAGCAAGAGAAAGAAATAAAAGAAAAAAATTTGACTTATTTCTAGAAATTGTTCCCAGGAACAAAAAGTTACTTTTTTTTTGTTTCTCAAAACTATTTCCGAGAACAAAAAATTAGAGAAATTATTCCCGGGAACAAATGTTTTACC
This sequence comes from Eucalyptus polyanthemos subsp. polyanthemos, assembly GCA_017140185.1. Classification (NCBI taxonomy): domain Eukaryota; kingdom Viridiplantae; phylum Streptophyta; class Magnoliopsida; order Myrtales; family Myrtaceae; genus Eucalyptus; species Eucalyptus polyanthemos. The sequence continues at coordinate 29,888,424 of CM029466.1, read as the reverse complement.
AAATAGGTTATGTTCTTTTTTTGTTCCGGGGAACAAAAGAACAAAAATTGGGAAAAACAGAAATGTTAGCATGCGTTGCCTTAATTTCTAGTGTTGGTGGGAGTTGGCATTTTATAAGATCGTCAAGTTCTGCGCCTAGGGAACTGCGTAAACTTTCTAATGTCAAAACGTCCAACAAAGTCCAAGCTATTCAGCCGAGAGTCAAGTGTGAATCGAAATCTCATTGAGGGGAACAAGAGATTTCAGCCACAATTTTAATCTGTCAATGTGCAACAAGGAAAATTGAAACAGAAGGCACGGAAGGATCTTTACTCATTGATATTCATGATCTCATGGAAATGGAAACAGCTTGAGGAAGATTCTAAGATGATTCCACCCGCGACAGGTGCTGATAGAAAAAATGGATAAAATGCTCCACTCCAATATTCAAAGATGATTCCGCTAGTGGTAGCAGCATGAACGGTTCCAAGTCCCACATGGAAAAAGAGTCGAGAAATGGGAACAGGATCAGTCACAAAAACACGAGGTCGTTTCCCTGGTAAAATCACGCAGCCATGTGGTGAGCACAGAGCGAACTATTCTTTCGCCTTTTACTAAAGAATACCGTGTGCTCGCCACAATCATTGGCATACGCCAATTTTTGGAGGGTTCCTTAACTGAGGAGCTCTTAAAATAGAGGTAAAATTGACTTTGTAGCAATGCAGGTTCTGTCAATCGATTCCTAGGAACCCTCTCCTGAAACCGAACTGGCTGGGATGGGAATGTTTCGCTGTCTGTCGTGGAGCAGGAAGGACCTGTGCCGCCGGACTATTTCCATTCACTTTGAATTCCGAATTGAGGCCATTAGCATCAGATATTGAACTGGCTGTACTTAGCTATTCAAATGATTCCATCCCGACATACCAGCATGCTCACTAGTCATTCCAAGCTTTCAAATTATGAATTCAACCCCTTAAGTCAACTGCTCTGCTGTTGAATTAGTCCCAAGTCTTAATCATTGTTCAGGCGACCATGTCACGTTAGAACTGCAGCACTGCAATGCCGATCGCCAAATGATACCCTCTTGACTAACAGGTTTATATGTGACTATCTTGGAGCTTGTAAGAGCTTAAAACCCCAAAGAGCATATTTATGGAGTCTTTCCTCTCTGAAAAAGGTAGCCAACACCTGTAGCAATGTCGGGCTCAGAGGAAAAGAAATATGTGACTATCTTCATATGTCCTTTCGCCTTTCAACAGAGAACCATGACTGTGCACTTGTAATATTCAGGCTCAACAAATGGGTTGTTAGTTTCAAATCATCATTATCATTGGACCAGTTGAGGCTTCAAAATGCAGAATAAATGAACCAATTGTTTCATGCAACTGCTGTCCCAATAGAAAAGAATGAACAAACTCCAGTTCATTTTAATGGGCTTACTTATTCATATATAGAGTCTTGCTCTCGCATGGGTAACAACGAAAGAGCGAGAGTGATAGGACAGTGAATTCTTGCTTCGCATCAAGCCTTGCGTTTCTAGTTTTCGAGTTTTCACTTGCTCTCTGCCTCATCATAAGTAGATGGATTGGTGTTCAATCTCGACCAACTGACAAACAACACAGATCAATCGCTTTCTCCTTCCCTAAGCCAAGCCAAGTGACTGCAGAAACTTTCTTAGTTTCTTTATAAGGATGAGATTTGAACTTTCGACCAAAGTTGGTATATGCCGCCATATCCATTTCAATCCTCCCATCTCAACTCCACTGAAGGTTTACATGAGTCTTCTAAGTCTGCTATTGTTCTTATTTTTTCATGGGAAGAGAAACGGTGAAATGGAGTCCCACATCAGGCATGAGAAAGGAAACATGGACAAGAGCTGGGGACAAAATAGGAGGCCAGGCGACCAGATTAAGCATACCTTTCTCGGCCTTTTGGCTAAGATCAAGTGTAGTATCTGTTCTTATCAGTTTAATATCTGATACGTGGGCCATCGGTCCACATGATATTAAATTAATTTTTCGAGGGGGAGAGGCCGCCACAGTAGCTTGCTACTGGGCCTCTCGCGCGTCGCTCGGGTGTTGCACTATTGCCCTTGCCTGGCGCACCCCACCCAAGCCCAGTCGAAATGAATTTTCTTTCTCAAGCGTACCTCCACCATTATCATTTTGTTTACTTCGGTTGTTGCTGTAGGAACCCAATCAAACATCGTTGCTTGTCTGGTTTTCTCAGGTTTTTTAGTGCCAAGTGGTTCTGTTCCACAAATTCATGGCTCCTTTTCAAACCCACCCACCACAATATAAACCTAGCTGACCCGACCGATTTTTCCCAAAGATCCTCACCACAAATATAATCTAACCTGACCCAACCGAATTTTCCCAAAGATCCTCACCACAAATATAATCTAACCTGACCCAACCGAATTTTCCCAAAGATCCTCATCAACATCTTCACAGAATTGAGCCTTGAAGTTCCTGAACTTTTCTCACATCTTCCGCATTGAAAGAATTGGATGCATAGCAGCTAGAAACAATAGTTTGCTGAGGAAAGATGTCTTCAATCATTTTCAGTGTCAGAGCCATATTTTGAGTGTTCACTCGCATCACTTGTACCATCATCCTATAGATAAGTCAATTACAGGCTTTCATTTCTGGGGTTGGTTGTGTCACACCCCGATTCACAAGAAGAAGGGGCATAACACGGCCGTCCTTTTTCCAAAGGACGCAGCCTCAACGTAACCAAAATTTCAACCCAATATCAACTTATATACATCCACATATATATATATTTGACAAAAAGGGACAATTGGTTACAATATCAGAGTATATCTATAATCCACAAACATCAAAACATAAACCTTTTACAAAGACTAACTTATAAACTTATGAACTATGCATAAGCCATACCCAAAATTTCCACCAAAAAAGTCCTCCCCGAACGAACGCTCACGCCTATTTGTGACTCATTGAAGAACCTGAAAAACAAGTAGATGAGAGGAGTGAGCTACCAATGTTTCGATGAGTAACACATTTCTTCTAAGCGGATCGAGAAATCACTATGTACATTTTAAAACACAAACATAACTCACTTTATCATAATACTAAATTATAATTCAAATATCGAAAGCACTAATGGTTGAGTCCATTAGTCAATCTCGTAAAACATGCATCAATGGTCTATTCCATTGATTAATCTCATCAACTCACATCGATGGTACATTCCATCGACCAAACTCAAATCACATGTCAATGGTCTACTCCATTGACCAATTCATGCTCAAATGTCTAACCATGGTCACGCGTAACGCCCGTGACAAAACGACCAAGATTCCCCCCTTGGCAAGGTCTCCACATATTATTAGCTGGTGGCTCGGCCCACAATGATATTCTAGAATAGTATGCGCATACCCACACCCCTCAGGGTCCACAGCGACATTGAGCACCGATCACCAATTACAATATCCAGTAATCCAACATCAGAAAGAGAATCATACCACAACTCCAAATTTGATATATATAAATATCAAAGCATTTTCTACAACATTTCAAGATTCTTTCACAAAGACTTTCACAAATCCCTTTTTCACACCACCATTCAAATCAACGTCAAAATATAATTCCTTTCGAACAACAAAAATGTCAGTAATAGCTCGATCTTGTTTTATGCAACAAAACATGCTTTTTATCAACTCATAGAGTATTTAATCCACCATGTTTCTCAAAACATGAGTTTAAAATTTAAAGAAGAAATAGTGTCACTCACACTGGAAAAGCCAAAAAAATCAACTACGCGCTCACACGAACCGACGCATTCGGATTCCTAACAATTAACGGGAAAATATTAAAAAGCCAAGTAAAAAAAAATGATATTCTTATAATAACTCGTCCATACTAAACGACACCTACGCGCCCCAAAAGTTCACAATTTAGCATAAACCCATCATTTTTAGCTAGGCGCGGCCCATGCGCCAACTTCGTCACGCTATAACTTTCTCCACAAAATTCCGATTCAAGCCGTCTTATAGTCTTTAGAAAGCTCTCTTAACGTACAACAACAATCCCAACTCAGCCGCCCCAAAACAGTACCGAAAATAACAAAAAAAGAGACTCGAAGCCACTGTTCGCTACAGTACCAGATTGCGTCTCCAACTTAAAAATTCCGTTCCGAACAAACCGCAAGCTCAAATCACGATCCGAAAGATGCTATCGCTTCACAGCTACAGTACCAGATTGCGTCTCCAACTTAAAAATTCCGTTCCGAACAAACCGCAAGCTCAAATCACGATCCGAAAGATGCTATAGCTTCACAGCATCCCAAAGTACCATTTCTAAAAAATTTACAGCTTAACGACTCAAAAATTGGGCTTCGCCACACAAATACCCATGAAATCCGAATTTCGAACCCTAATTGCGGCAATTGCTTCAAGCAAGTGATTAAAGGCTTCAATTTCTTACCGGCCTTGCAAAACACACTTGAGTCGGCTTGATGAGGCGTCTGGGTCACGAGCGCGCCAAAATTTTTCCCTTTTTTCCTTTTTTTTTCTTTCTTTTTCCTTTCTCTTCTTTCTCTCTTCTCCCCTGTTTCTTTCGCTCCCTGTTCTGCTCGTGCTCCTCTTTCTCTATTTTTAAAGCCCAGCTGAAGGTTGCACATACCTCTCCAGCCTCCCTTTTTGACTTTTCAAACCTTTCTTTTCTTGTCTTTTATTTTCTTTTCTTGTTTTAAACCCCATATATTACAGGCTGGAACCGGCATTTTACAAGATTGTCAAGTTCTGCGCCTTGGGAGTTGCATAAAAGTTCCAATTTCCAAAAAGTGTCCAGCAAAGTCTGATGTATTCAGCAGAGTCAAGTGTGAATCGAAATCTCATCAAGGGGAGCAGCAGATTTCAGCCACATGTTTAATCTGTCAATGTGCAACAAGGAAAATTGCAACAGAAGGCAGGGAAGGATCTTTACTCATTGATATTCATGATCTCATGGAAATTGAAATTGCTTGAGGGAGATTCTAAGATGATTAGGGTATAACCAGGCCAGTTAGCAAGATAAAATCAGTTGCATGTCTGTAAATATTCAAATGTCCCGTAAGGCCAATAATGCAATGTCGGTGGTGCGGCGCACTTTCTTCTTTCCTTGCGGTAGTTCATGATACAGCAAATGTTGTTTCACCTTCCAATGATGCAAATCTTGTTTGAATATGTGCTGGCTGAGTTACATCTTTACACCATGGATATGAACACTTCACAAAAACTTGAGAATGGACTGGAGCTGTCAAGTTTGCTTTCTGTTTCAGATATTTCCACGTCCTGCAGCGTCTTTGGACAACTTTTGTCTGAAATTTATTGAAGGAGGACGTTCTGGAGAAGAGCAACAAGTCCTCTTCTTTCTTTCCCAACAATTCAGTTGATTTTCCTAGTTCTTTAAGTTTCTCACAAATCTCAACCGTTCAACTGGAAACTGAGTTTCCTTCTGCCGATCTAATGGCTGCACAAACTTGCCTGGCTGCCCACTGTTAGATTCGACAGTTTCATACTACACTCATCTCTTCTCTGAAAGTGGAAGACTTATCTCGGGTCTGTAAGACAGGTGTGTTTTCTGCATTATACAAAACTCATTTGAGACAGCAAATGGGGACTACCGTTTTGTTTCCTATACTCCCTGTCAATATGATCCAGTCAATTCACCACCAAGGTTTCTGATCTGAGCTCCCATTTGAGAAACCAAAGGACTCGATAGGTGCTGATTCAAGTTAAAAACGGATGAAATGCTCCCCTCCAATATTCTAAGATGATTCCACCAGCGGTAGCTGGATGAGCAGTTCTAAGTCCCACATGGGAAAAGAGGAAAGAACATGGCAACAGGACCAGTCGCAAAAATACGAGGTTGGCGCAGGGAAAGAGTTACGCAGTCATGTGGTGAGAACAGAGCGAACTATTCTTTCGCCTTTTACTAAAGAATACCGTGCGCTCGTCACAATCAGTGGCATACGCCAATTTTTGGAGGAGCTTCTTCAACTGGGGGAGCTCCTAAAAAAGAGTTAAGAAGCATGTGCAAGGCATAACAGGATGTGTAAGAACAATACTTAGGAAGTGGTGAAAGCGATTTCAACACTTGTATTCTGCAAATTTTGATTTATGTGGCTTTTACATGCATATTTAAGTAACCTTTTTGCCTTCAAGCTACGACCAGGGAAAGTGCTGAGCGCCGAAGATCGGCCAACGGATGACTCTGGAGTTGCAAGAACATAAACCGCAGAAGAGACTTTGGTTGGAGTTGTACCTTCGTCTAAAAGTGGCAAAGACACCTGATGCAGATAATCAGAATCCTAGAAAATAGATGCGCCACCATGGAGAACCGATGGAAGTCCTAAGTTGAAAGGAGAGGAGACACGTTTGACAAGGATCCACTTGAATAAATCCCAATCGAGTCATTTGCTAGAATCCTGCGGTCACGTGGTGAGCACGGAGCAGACTATTTTATTTTATTTTTTCACCTTTTATGAGAGAGTACCACTTCCGTGTGTGCACTGTAAGCGAGCGGCGTACTTCTATATTTGGAGGGGCTCTCTTAACCCCAGGGACCTCTCCTAGAAACGAAAACGAAACAGTCGGATGCCCGAGCAAAATTTCAGGCAGCTTCCTTCATCACAAAGATGCTTCACATTTAGTACTCAACGTGATGCAACTCCAGAATCTTGTTTAAAATCAGCTTCTCTAGACTTGGTTAAATGTGATGTCCATTGCCGTCCTCCATCCAATCTTTCAAGCTCTTAAAGTGGAGATAACACACAAATGTTCACCTCAACTAGTAATGCTTTCCGCCATCCATATCTCTCTCTGTATCAAGCGCGTGCTAGGGCCTGGTTAGCTTCATATCGACCTTATCCTGGCACACAGGCTAGGCTTCGAGCATCCTTACTTTTCCATACTGGCCCACGCAAGACAATGGACTGCCTCACCCAAATCTTTTTGCCCATTTTGAGTCCTCGTCACTTGTCCAATATGGAGAATACCAGGCACTAGGCAGTAAAGAAGGCAAGGCGGTCGTGATGGTTCTGTTCTTTGATCAGTAGAGTACAGAAACCGGACCGTTCCTATGCCACCACTATGCTATTAAAAAATATCAGTGCCATCCCGTGTACAGCTTTCTATCCTTTTTCAATGTTTGTTTGGTTTTTTCAGGGAAGAGAAACAGTGAAATGGACTCCCACATCGGGCACGAGAAAGGCATTGCAGACGCTAGCAGGGAACAAAATAAGAGGTAAAAGCAGTTTCCACACTCGCAAATTTGTATTTATATGGCTTAGACATATTCAAGTAACCTGGTTGATTATTTGCCTTTGAGCTGCTACGTCTCCGGAAAGGCTGTAGCAAAAGCCGAGCACCAAACGATTGGCCCACAGATGACTCTAGAGTTGCAGGAACATAAACCGCAGAAGAGACTTTGTTTGGAGTTATACCTTCGTCTAAAAGTAGCGAAAACACCTGATGCTTATAAACAGAATCCTTTGAAATAGATGCCCGAGCATGGAAGACTGTTGGAAGTCCTGAGTTGAAAGAAGAGATGCGTTTGACAGGGATCCGCTCGAGAAAATCCCAATTGGGTCATCTGCTAGAATCGTGCTGCCATGTGGTGAGCATGGACTATCCTTTTCTTCCACCTTTTATGAGAGAGTATCGCTACCCTGTGTTCACCCTAAGCGAGCGCTGAGCGGCGTCCTCCAATATTTGGAGGGGCTCTCTTAACCACAGGGAGCTCCCCTGAAGATGAAAGTGAAAAACTTGAATGCCTGAGCAAAATTTTAGATAGATTCCTATATCACAAAGATGCTTCGCATTTAATACTAAAAAAGCAGTATGAATGCAACGTAATGCAACTCCAGCATCTTGTTAAAAATCAGTTTCTCTAGATTTGGTTAAATGCGACATCCATCACCATCCTCCATCGAATATCCAAGCTCTAAGAGTGGATGTAACAGACGTATGTTCTCCTCAAGTACATCGGCAGTACCTTCTGGCTTCCACATCTCTTTTTGTCTCTCAGGCGCGCACTTAGGGCCTGATTAGCTTCAAATCGAATTTATTGCGGCACCCAGTTCAGGCGTCAAGCATCCTTCCTTCTTCATGGTTTAACGCCATACCGCGCACGCCAGACCGTGGACTGCCTCACCCATATCTTTTTGCCCACTTCGAGTCCTCGTCACTTGTCCTTATGGAGAATACCAGGCGCTAGGCAGCAAAGCAGGCAAGGCGGTCTTGATGGTTCTGTGCCTTGATCAGTAGAGTTCAGAAACTGGACCGCTCCGATGCCACCAATAGCTATTAAAAAATGTCAGTGCCATCCCGTGTGCAGCTTTCCATCCTTTTTCAAATGCCCGTTGGCTTCTTTCTTGCGAAGAGAAACACTGAAAAGGAGTCCCACATCAAGCATCAGCAAGGAATCACGGAGCAAAGCAGCGAACAAAATAGGAGGCGAGGGGATTGAGCAAAGCATACCTTTCTCGGCCTTTTGGCTAAGATCAAGTGTAGTATCTGTTCTTATCAGTTTAATATCTGATACGTGGGCCATCGGTCCACATGATATTAAATTAATTTCTTGAGGGGGAAAGGCCGTCACGGTAGCTTGCTACTGGGTCTCTCTCGCGTCGCTCGGGCGTTGCACTACAGCCCTTGCCTGGCGCAGCCCACCCAAGTCCAGTCTAATCTTTATTTACTCTATGCTGTCGGTAAATTAAAATTTTGGTCATGAAGTGAAGTATTTTGCCAGTAATTAGGCGTGTATAAATTTAATTAAACACGAAAATCTGAAGAGGTAGACGAAGATGGAGATATAGTGAGAGAAACGGGTGCTTCTAATATTTCTGGTTCTGTCATACACGATTATTCAACTATTTGTTGATTAATAACTGCAATTATTTAATAAGTATATAATTTTAAAAGCGTGTCTTTTTTGCAATATATGAATTTCGTTATGCCGATCTCAATATGAGTCGTTATGCCGACCGACAAAAATATGTTCCAATGAAGAATCGATGAAAATAATTTTTCTCACCAGGAGATGCAGTCCTGGGCCCCGCACCCCTCATGCTCATCCCTTTGGGGTGAAGTCCGCTTCTAAGTAAATGATTCAATAGAAATTTAATTGATGAGAAAAACCTAAAGGAGCCCACCATCCTAGTTTTTCTTATGAAATGTCCCACATAGAATGAAGGGCAAGAACGTGGGCAGCATGGAGGGTCACAAAACACGAGGTTGTCCCTGGAGAAGAGTCACGCAGCCATGTGGTGAGCACAGAGCGAACTATTCTTTCGCCTTTTACTAAAGAATACCGTGTGCTCGCCACGCTCAATGGCATACGCCTATTTTACGCCTATTTTTGAAGGGGTTTCCTCAGCTGAGGGAGCTCCTACAATTAAGAGTTCAAATAACCCAAGTGTTGCCCCTTATAAATATGATGTCACAGCGAGCGGCGCCTCTTGCTTAAGGTTCCGAATGAGGCTAGTTAGCATAAAAAATTGAACTAGCTGAATTTAGCTCTGCAAATGATTCTACCCTAAGATATCAGCACGCTTGTAATACATTCCAAAGTACTAGTGTTTTATGGATTCAGTTTCTATGGTGCACTGCTCCGCTGTTGAATTAGTCTCAAGTTTTAGTCATTGTTCGGGCGGCCTTCTTTGACCACATCGGAACCCCAACATTGTCACTGAGCTTAAAACCCCAAAGAAACTATATAAGGATTTTTCCCTTTTGGAGAGTAGCAAATACTTGAGGCAAAGTTGTGGCTTATAAGAAGAGAAATACGTAACTATCTCATAAATTTATCAAAATGGGTCATAAACTCATTATTTAACCTAATATATTATTTGAGTGTTAAATAAGTTATTTAGACGCAGCCTACCTCCACGAGTCTCTCTTGCCCTCACTCAATCTCACACTCGCTCACTTTGGACTCTTACTTTGGTCTTAGTATGAATATTCTTAGATTGGGTTAAATATAAAGTGTTCTAGTAATATAACTGGGTTGGATATGGGTCATTAGATTTGCATTGTGTATAAATTGGTTAAAACGGGTTAAATGGGTAAAACTATTTTTAACTCGACCACCCATTTGATAAGTCTGCTATGGCTACGCTTGGTAGCCAAGATAAAAGTCAAGATATGAATTAATATATTCCATTCAGTGTTTGGTTCATATAGTCAAATGTAATTAGGATATAGCCTGAATAAAAATATCTCAGGCGGGATAAAAATGTATAAAAGTCGGGATATGAATTAATATACTCCATTCGATGTTTGGTTCTTGTCCAAAATAGGACAAACACTCGATATAGTTGAATGTAATTGGGATATAGCTTGAATAAGAATATTTTATAAAGGATAATGTGGATAAGATTTCTTATATTAAAGATATAAAATTTATTCTTCTGAAATAACATAAATTTAAAATAATAATTAAATATAAATAATAATTGAATTCTAATAAAATATATAATATAAAATATAATAAATTTATTTTAAAGGTGAATGATCATGCTTTTTTTGTCTCTCTCTCACTAGATTTGGCATTTGCTGGCTAATTTGCTTAATTGATGTTGCTTTGTAGCCCGTTTACACTTTCTTTTTTTATCATAGTCAAACTTATGACTTTGGAATGCTTCAATGAGCTCCTTTGTTGTCTAAATTTAGATTGGAGAATAGTCATAACTTGATTAATAGAAATTATCTCTCTTTATGCATTTGTAGTTTTTCTAATAGTAAATCGCAAGATATTCTTACAATCACGATTCATATATTTTCATGTTTGTATAAATCGATATGTTGTTTATACCAAATAATAGACCAAATAAGATATGGAAATATTTGATTTTATTACTGTGATTTACTAAACAATTGATAATATATAGCAAAATTCATTAATTTTATATCAATCCTATCCAATCTTATTCTAGTTAAAAATTCAAATGATCAAACTGTAGCCTATCTCCATAAGTTTACTAAAGAACCGTCTTGCAATCCTTGTAACTCTCACTAAAAAAACTGGAGTATTAGCTTCAAACCAACGTTAAGTGGACTAAGATTAGGCTTTCAAAATGCATAACATAAGGAGCCACTAATTAACCAACGATTCAGTCCGATCAGCTGGGGAGCGATTAAATGAACCAACGGTTCAATCGGCTTACTTATTTTGTATATGGAGTGATATTTTATCATTTATTGGGCTCTCTCGCATGGATAACAATGATAGAGCAGGAGCATTAGGACCATGGATTCTTGGCTTCTTACTGCACATCAAGCCTTGCGTTTTTAGTTTCTGAGTTTTCCCTCTGTTCTCTGCCTCATCATGAGTAGATCGATTGCCTTTCTGTTAAAAATTTTTTTGGATGTGTATGCATGCGGAAGCATGATTTTGGTATTAGTTATAATTTTTTATTTGTAATATGTGCAAGTATATGATATAATTTGTGAAAAATAGATAAGGAACAAGATATGATATAAGACATGAGATATGGAAAAAAATAGTTTTATTAATTGAGCAAACTAATCTGATGGAAGTACAGTAAAGGTCTAAGACCTCTCATGGTGTAGAGGGTTTTCACTCACATATAAGGTGGAGGTATTACCTCTCACACACGATAGAGGATTTCCCTCGCACACTCTCAAATGATCAAGTACAAGCCTATTTATAGGTGTGAATCACCACCATATCTACTGACTTTGAGTACAATAAAATAATATAAAATTTCAGCTTGCGTTCCTTAACTTCTGCTTGTTGCGACTTCTTCCGCGACATCTAGTGGCTTCTCCATTAATTTTCATTTTTCTATTCTCTGCAGCTTTTGTTGACTTTTCTTTGCTTTTTTAGCTTGACTTCTTGCTGCCCACGTACTCTTGATCCTTCTTTCTTCATGGTTAAGCAGCCATTGTTGACTTATATGCAAGATTTCCATGCACGTAGACTTCTTTTATTTATTCTAGGATTTTCTTTGATGTTTGGCTTCTGCTTGCTCAGGTTGCTGTCCATGTAGTAACAGAAGCTTCTTCAACATTTGAGTCTTCAAGTTTATTCTCTATTAAGCTAATAACTTTTAGATTTTGTTGAAAATGGATCACCAATTTTCAACACTTTCTAAGCCACGTGACCGCAAAATCTTTCTTGTAAGGATTGGGTTCGAACTCCGAACCAAAATCAGTGTTGTCGCCATACAACAAAACCCACGAGATCGTTTTGTTTCGATCCCCTCTCATCTCGAACTCCACTGGAGGTTTTAGTGAAAGAGGGAAACAGAGTTCCACATAGGGAATTCGAAATGAACCACGGGCCAGAGCAGTGGACAAAAGAGGAGGCTAGACAACAGAGCAAAGCATACCTTTCTCGGCCTTTTGGCTAAAATCAAGTGTAGTATCTGTTCTTATTAGTTTAATATCCGATACATGGGCCATCAGTTCACATGATATTAAATTAATCTTTTCAAGGGGAGAGGCCGCCGCAGTAGCTTGCTACTGGCCTCTTGAGCATCGGGGGCATTGCACTACGGCCCTTGCCAGGCGCACCCGACCCAAGCCCAGTTCAAAATAAATTTGTTTTTTCAACGTTTTGTTTATTTACTATCTTTTCGTCTCATGTAATGTATAGAACAAAAAAAAATTGACGGATCTCTTGTTTTTAGCTCGATTAGCAACTGAGGGGTTTAGATTGGGGGTCAAGGACCGAGCTGTTGTTCATTTCTGACTCTAGATCTGATCCAAGGCTTGAAGTTGCACAACGTTCGTTGTTTCGTGTTGTCGTTTATCGGGTTCTCCCCAGGACGTCTGCCTTAAACATTTGATCCACCGTCATACTGTCCACCACCGAATAATTGTTACGTGTACCCAACTTCCGTTAAGCATAGAAAAGGCTGAGCAACTAAGACTGCAGGAAAAGCAACTTTTGCATGGCGCTCTAAGCTCAATCCGACGTGAAAAGCAGACACGATAATATAGATTGCCCAACGACACAACGAAGCAATTGGTAACCTACACAGAACTGTTTTTTCATGCATACCGACGGAAATAGAAATTATGGACTCCAGGCAGGCCATTCTTTAGCTTGAACCAGTGAAGCAGATGCCCAATCAAAGACATCTATTAAAGTCACAAATAAACTGAGGTTACTATAGATACGAGTTCCTAGGGTGGACGAGACCTGCACTTTCAGCGGAGCGTCCCCACCGCCTTCTTATACGTGTACCACTTCGCTATTAAGAGATAAACTCCCAAGTTGATCACGCTGAGTACTGCCAAGAGCCAAAAGAAGTTTTGGAGGTGACCATAGTTCAGATTGTCCGGTATCCATCCCAGTTTCCCGTGTCTTGTACTAATTCTTGTGACAATAGTCACAAGGACTGAGCTCAAGTAGTTTCCAAGTGCATTCGTGGTAAGCGAGAGAGCGGAGCACATGCTCCTCATGGCATCAGGCGCTTGCTCGTAGAAAAACTCCAATTGGCCAACGAACGTGAACACTTCTGCACAGCCGATGAGGAAGTACTGGGGGACCTGCCAGAATATTGACATTGGTACGTGCTTGTAATCGTAGTAGTCATGCCTCCTTACCATCTTAAGTCTAACGACCTCCAGTATTGCTGCCGATATCATGGCGAAGATGGATATGAAGAGGCCAATCCCCATTCTCTGCAGTTGGGTCAAACCACTTTTGTGACCCGTGAATCTCCTTGCCACTGGAACAATGATGCGGTCGTATACAGGGACCCAGAATAAGACGCTGAGGGTGTCAAAGATAGAGAGAGAGGCTGCTGGAATATCGAAGGTAGAGTTTCCAACACGAGGGTCCATAGTATAGCCTTGTAAAACAAACAAGGTACTCATCTGGTTGTACACAGTGGCAAAGACAATTCCGGTGGCCCATACAGGAAGCAGCCGTATGATTGCCTTTAGCTCCTCCACTTGGGTGACGGTGCACAGCCTCCATGGATTCACGGGATCCTTAACATTATCGGTTTGTGTTTCCACAGCAGCTTTGTCAAAGAAACTGCAGATTTACAAAATGCAAAGAAACTAATGTTAGGACAAGCAAGTGTGCTGAAGGATTTCCTGAAATGTAAAGCATCATAACATAATTAAACCAAAATGGTTCAACTCACAAAGTTGAGCAAATTCAGAAATAAAATTTCACTATTATGAATTTGATGAATATAGCAACTCTCTTGAGGATTGCGGATCAGAGCTTTCTTTTTTCTTTTTCCATTTTGTTCTGTGTGGACCAGAGAATGTTTGCATCCTGTCTCACATAAACAGCAGTATAACCTTGGAACTAACAATCATGCAATTGATCCAATATGTGCTGCACGATTAAGAAATATGTTGGGTCTGCTCACTTTCAACTGGCTCAGTTGAATGACTAATTTAACCTGAATAAATCAAGGAATACTGATCTAAGCATGGTTGAACAGAGCAATCACACGAACGCAATTTGAAGAGCTAACCTCAAATCTTGGGTATGATCAAGCTTTCGGCTTCCTTTGATTGCAGACTCGGCATCTGCAGTCTCATATAGTTGAGACTTGTCAGCCGGTACTTCCACTCGATACTTTCTGAAGGATGCCACCACCACTTGACAGAGGCGTGTGAGGGGGCTCCCTCCGGGCTTTTGGTTACGATAAAGGCGCGTGCCTGAAAAGAAAGTACATACTGCAATTGCCATAGCAGCAGCTGGAATGCCGAAACCCAATCCCCACCCCACATTGTCTTGTATATAGACCAAAACAGAGGCCGCAATGAGTGCGCCTACATTGATTGAGAAATAGAACCAGTTGAAGAAAGAACCCTTGCGTTTCTTCTCAGCCTCGTCAGCATCGTCAAATTGATCGGCTCCATAGGATGAGACACAGGGCTTGATCCCTCCAGTCCCCAGGGCTATGAGATAGAGTGCTATGAAGCACACTGCGCTTTGGATATCAGTAGCGTGGCAATTATCTTTCCCTGTACAGGTTGGCTTTAGTCCCGAAACTGATGCTGAGAGCGTCAGCAGTGTCATCCCCTGTGTATAATGATATAGTAAGTAAAGCTTGCTGAATCTTGATTAATTGTAAAAGTATGCCATCAGTTCTAGTCAGTAAGCTGAATTTGTGAATGTTCAACAAAGAAATGCGGAACCCCTAATTTTGTGCAGCACAAATTGCGCAGGTTGATTATCAAGTGCTCAGATGAGGAAGAATATGTAAATGTGACTTACGAAAACATAGATAATCGAGAAGCATGCTATGGTCCAATATCTCCCTAGATAGGCATCGGCAAAAAAAGCTCCAATCAAAGGAGTTATGTAGCACGTTCCTGCCCAGTTCGTCACATTGTTAGAAGCCGTTGTATTGTGTTGATGTAAGCGGAGCTTGAAGTAAAGCACCAGATTGGAGCTCATGCCATAGTATGCCAGCCTTTCACAGCATTCATTGCCTATTGATAAGACATAAATTCCATAAGCATCTTCTCTCTGTGAATAAGGTTCAATTAAGCTCTTTAAGGAACTGGTTGTGTGAAGTACCGAGAATAAAGGGGCAGGCCTTCCATGTTCCAGTTTTCTTTTTGTTCGCAGGGTCACCTTTGTAGTCCACCGTTCCATCTTTCGTGTAAACATCTTCTTCCCCCATGGGTCTTGGCGATTCTCGTCTCTGCTTTGATTCGTCTCAGTTTGGCTTCTCGACAAATGGTTTTGGAATTTGTAATGTCTTCAGGCTGCAATAGAGAAGCATAATTCACATAAAACCTTTCTCCCTTCATTTCTCTACAAAGGCGAAATCACTGAAAGTTCCATTTCTGAAAGATCGACAAATCCTTTCGAGGGATTGGTGAAGTTGAAATCTTTTCTTCTCCAGTCTATCACACCGGCTTACGTATTTCTTAATCCCGATTCTAATGTTGGAAATGGACCCACAAACGACACCGTATCTCATGAAACAAACAGCAAAGTTCTACAAATTCAGAGGCAGATCAGGAAGAATGCAAGAGCTATTCCCATCCAATCCAGCATAACGAGTGTAAAATAGCTAACTACGCCAAACATAATAACGAGTTAAGCACGCATAAATAACTGAGCAAAAGTAAATAAATACCACGAGAATCTGCAATACTCAATATCACACTTTGGCGAGCGAGCAAGCGAGCTCGAATTGCTTGATGTTAGCACCCTAACGCCCGATGCTTGCAATCAGCATTTATGGCCACATAAAGTTGTCGATGAAGATCATACGCTTTAATTTGACTTTCTAAACATTGCCAGTCAGCACAAGCACTGTACATCTCTGACTATTCTCTCAGAGCTGCAGCGTGAAAGGAACTTCCGTATGATGGGGAAAGTCAGCTAATCAAGAGTGCGGCCACCCAATTCATCCCGCCTGATTCAAACCCAGTTACGGCGATCAGCTCAGGATGGGGCCAGAAACGACACACGCGAGCGTTCACAGAACTTAAAAGCTCAAGAACCGGGAAGTCAACCCACGAGTTTTGACTGACGTAAAATAGCGCGCGGCTCACTGCTTACGGGAACCTGCAACTCTCGACTACACAGCTCACCAGAAAGAGAATTGCAGAACAGAGAGAAACCCGGAAACGCCTGGCGAGGTCAACGTCTCGAGCTTAAAGCGAAACAAAGATAGAGCGGGCCATGGAGGAGGACCTCAATCTTACCTGCAGCGTCAGCTTCGTCACGTCACTCGGTGCTCCGCGAGAGAGACGAATGCTCAAGACCCGCGACGGAGAGAGCGAAGAAGACGGCGGTGGTCGTCTTGAATCGCCACCGGCGTCGGGAACGACGGAGCTTTTATTAAGCTCGCGCCGTTGCTCTCGGACGGACGGCCGAGCTTTGCTTCCCAAGCGGTGGCTTCTTCCCAATTATCTTTCAACTTTTTATTTATTTCTTTTCCGCGCGCGTTATAAAATTTATAATATAAGGTCGATTCGGCCAATGGCATGCGCATTGAGTCTCCGCGACGCCGTTGACGCTGACTATTTTCTCAGCACTATAGAGGAAAAGCTTAGGACAGTAGCATTGGACCCGTAAAACAGCTGTTTCGAAATGAATCTTTTGGACTGATACTGATTTATTATTATTATTTTGCATCGTGCGAACCCAAGAAGTAATGATAATGATGATCATGATTTGCCATGAAGCTTGGACCTGTAAAAGATATTGTTATGATTCTGCCTCCGCTGGTCACCGTCAACGTTTCGGATTCCGTCTCAGCTAAGGTCGCTTTTTCTCGCCATTAAAAGATGCCCGTAGAAAATGAAGCCCGCCTTGGATTCCTTTTGACTCGTTACTAGATGTTTGGAGGGAAAAGGCTGTTGGCTCGAGAGCATTTCAGGTTTGGAAGCCGGTTTGATACGGTTCGCGTACGCTCGCGAGGGGGCGATTCGCGACAAATATAATTTAATCCCGTGTATAATTTGCACTCTCGACAAATATGATTCACGTTCGGCACACAGCACGAGTCGACGGATTAACCTGTGCTAGTTGGCGCTTTGTTATGCGTTTGTTTTTTTTCTCTGGTTGAGTAGCCAAGGAACATCATCGTGAAATCAGTACGGTCACCAGCTTGCGAGGAGAAAGGTTTTGTACGACATGGTTGGATCGATTCAGGCCCTTGTTTGTTGATTTTTGGCTCCTTTCGTCGATTGGGGTATCATCGACAGAGGAGAAACTGGAAGATGCCGCCGACATCAGCGGCGAGGCCTCGTTTGGGGGATTGCGAAAACGAGCACGGACCGGACCGGAGCAGACTGAATTAACCTCGGCCAAACTTTGAATTGTCCATGAAAACAACCGGCCGCAGACCGGACAACAAAGAGGTGGGGCAGCGAGTGGAGGCGTTCCTCTTGGACTGGTCTGAGGGTCGAGATCGATGCATTCAGACCGGAGGAAAATGGCCCAACCATGTCTCCTCTATGGACTTGCCCACCTCTCTCCCTCGTCTCTATCAAAGAAAAATTATGTTCACATGCGTGGAAAATGCTATCAGATTACGTTCTCTGAATCATCTTCCAGTTTAACACCTTGGACGCAATTTAAACAGCTTTCACACTAACGCATATCAAAACATATGCATATTTTGTAATGACCTAATTCAATGGGAGCGATGAGTAATTGTTGGAGCCAAATGGCCTAAACAAGAAGTGGCTCCCAACAAATTTCAAGAATGGCAAATGGGTAGGAATGAAACGAATTGTACATCAAAATTTGTCCTTTATTTTGATACATAGTTCGTTTCATTCCTCTATGTATGTATGTATGTATGTATGTATGTATGTATGAATTGGAATTAAATTAAAAATGTGTTTTTTGACCTAACAATAAATTTTACTTTAGAACTTTAAAGTTAAGCAAGCCCAAACTAAAGTATTACTAGAATGGATGACAATTTCTGCCTATACGCCAAAGCTTAAAATCGCAAGACTCGATGCCAAACGCATTAAAATATACTATCTCGAAAAAATTAATCCATAAATGTCATAGATTCGTGATTGGACCGATCCAATCATAATTTCTCGATGGAGTGCACGAGGCCGAGAGAATCCGCGGAATCCGAGCTCGGGGCCAGCGATGTTGATTTGGCGTGCGTGTTTTGCTCTCGTGTGGCTTTTAGGACTATCTTATGAGATGAGAGTGATTAGAAAAAAAGATGTAATCAGATGTCAATCGATGCGGTTTAATTTAATGGGGGCTTGCTGGAATCGGCTGCTCCCTTTTCGAGCCTCACTTCGACTTCGACTATCTCACGCTTAATTTATATCGTTGTAGCCTTGCAGATTCGTTTTGCCATGGCTTGGGCTTTAACATCTGTGACTCCATCTTTTGATTTTAGGGGCCGTTTGGTTGAAATAATAAAATAAGGTTGTGATGTAAACAGCCGTTGCGCCGTAACGTAATGAAGCTGTAATAGGTGATATGATGGTTGGTTTAAGTAATGTAATTCCACCGTAACGTAATGAAGCTGTAATAGGTGATATGATGTTTGGTTTAGTAATGTAATTCCAATTATTAAATCTGGTTTTGTGAATAACAAATGTATTGAGGAGAGGATAGCATCCGAGTTTCCAAATCATTCCTAAGGATGTGTTTGTTTGAGCAAAAGTGTTTTCTTCCAAAAATTAGTTTTCTGGACTTTGATTAGTTAGTTCGTCAAAAATGTCTAATCAACTGGAAATGCTTTTTGGTCAATGAAAAAATTCATGCATAAAATTAGAAAAGTGAATTCTTAAATTTAAAGAGGTGGAAACATTTTCCGAAATTGCTCATCTCGATTTTTTTATTTTTTTATTTTTTTATTTTTCTTTTTCCTTCTCCCTTCGCCGGTTGCTAGGCCTTGGCGATGGTTGGTGATTGACCACAGGCACAATTGATGAGGCTAAACTTTTCCAGATCCCAACGAGCTCAAACCTTGCAAGATTCCAACGAGACTCAACCTCACCCAAGGCCAATGAGCTTGAGCTATCCAAGTCTTGACGAGGTCGAACCTCACTTGTCGCTTGTCATTGGCCATTGTCAAGGCTTGGCAACCAATGGAGGAAGAAAGAAAAAGAAATAAAAATAAAATAAAAATCGTAAAAATTCGACTTTATTTTTGCTTGACGTAAAACCATGAAATTGAAATTATTTCCCAATTAACCTCTAAACACCATGAAAACATTTTCAGTCATATATCACCATAAGAAAAATTATCCATTTTCATTAAAAATGATTTCCTTTTCCTTAAAAGCATTTTTCTTTGTTATTAAGCATTTTCATCGTTTATGAAAACGTTTATATGTGAATTATTATCAATAATGAAAATATTTTTCATTGACTAATTATTTTGAGCGATTATTTTTGGAAAAATGTTTTCTAAATCATTTATTTTCCACGAAATATAGGGAATATAAAATTAGAATAAGAGGCAGTGTATGATTCATGAGTTTAGGACCCATGTATATTATTAGATATTTGATTTATCATACCAAATATTTAGTAAATTAAATATGATTATTATGAAAAGTAAGCACATAGCATGTGATTACACTAGAGTATATATTATATTACAGTAATTATCACTTATATAACCAATATTGAGGATCAATTATATGAAAATTAGGTTGCGATTCAAATTTAAATTCAATCACATGATATGCCATTATATGAAAGTACACACACACACACACATACACACAAAATTGAGCATTTATTAGTGTAATTAATAACTAACGCAATCGTTATACAATGAATATCATGACCATAAAAATATTAGATGATCGTACCCAATTGTGAGCAATTGATACAATTACGAGACGTGCATCGTTAAAATTTAGATTGGGCTGGGCCTGGATTCTGTTTTGCTGTCAAAAGACAAATCCACTACCTTCCATCAATTTTATTCTCCCATTGCTAAAATGGCTGGGCCCACGATTGCGTTAGACAAACTTCATCCGGATTTCCCACTAATATCTCCGGACTAAAAAAAATAAAATTGCCTAAGGAAAATAGATAATTCTAAAAGGGATTTCTTTTTCATACAACATGTTTCTTAATTTTCATTATTGTATATCAGATAAAATTTGGTACTTTATGGAATGGTTAATTTATATAACAGCAACACGTGACGTAACAAGCCAATCAAAAGTAAGTGATTATAAGATTTTAAGCATTTGGACAGGAGTATATCACTTAAACAAAGTGATAAGTCGATCCTATCATGTCAATCGTATGACCACCATAGGAAATACTTTTACAGGCGTCCATGGCAGCTTAGAAAGTTCGACTAAAGGCTGAGGGCCAACGAAGACAATTCTCTTTGGTCACCCCAGAGACATCCCTGTATTTTACCGACAGTAGATTCTATGGTTGGACAAAGTACTATTATGATCTGATGATGTTTTTTTTTTTTTTTTTTTGGTCTGAGATCTGATGATGTTGAACAGGCGTTTTTTTCAAGAGTTCTAGATAACCAATGACATAGGAAGAGATAAATTCATTCTTCCATACGTTGACAATCCAATGGGGAATATGTAGATTATTTCTCCCACCAAAGTTGGACCTAATAAAAATCCATATTCATGAGCCATTTCATCATTCTCTCTTCTCCTTCTTTATGATGTGAAACCCTAAATAGATAAATAAATTGTCAGCTCATCAAGTACCCCGTAATTACATGAATCATATCCATCATACGATACTAAAGTTGAAACCGACCAAATGAGTTAAAACCGAGATCATTCTTGTGATTCTATGGACCTAATAAGATGGGGTTCGAAATTGACCGTGCACCGGTTTTATCGGCTATTTTTTTCCTTTCATCTCTAGGTTACGCTTCCCAGCTACTGTGTATGGCCCATCCGAACGTTCGGACTTCGTAATCCAGAAGATGGGACGTCCATTACGAGCCGCCGGAGATTGATTTTTTGACTCATCCATTCAATAATTATCTGTTCGATTATTATAAAAGCGAAGTAGATCACGCATAAAAAATTGCAGTCCTTTTCGCTTATATAAATTATGATTTATATTATAATAATATCGGCCTTATCCAATCATTACGAAATCAAACATTTATACCGACCACTTACGTTGCTTGATGAAATGCACAAGTGCGAAAGATGGCGGTGGTCCCTTCACCTCATTCAACATCGCAAGCAACTCTCTCGAATTTCAAAGGCACCAATTAATTATTTGATTTTTGAAGTCGATGACGTGCCATGTTGCTTATCAGAGAGGTAAAAGTCTCGAAAACCAGGTTATTAAATTAATTAAAATCCACAGTACACGTGTCTTTCCGTGGCCCTTGATCTTACTGTTATAAACAAGTCATTTCTATTGGTTTTAGCGTATCAAAAAATCATTTCACACGTTATTCTCCTTTGAACGGAACTTAGAGCAAATTTAAAAATCGCAAAGGAGCCAAAGTTGCATGTCGTAATTGCTTAGAGTTTCTTTACAATGCGAGTGATGATGCAATGAAGGAGAGAAGGACAAGTCAGGGGTCTTAGAATGAATATGTATAATGCTTGCTTATTTATTAATCAAGCTCGAGAAACTCATTTCTTTTTTTCTTACATTTATAATAAGAAAATATCAAGTGGCTTAGTGTGTCGATTATTTCATTGGTTAAGCACGATTTTGCCATCTTGATTCGTCCTTTCTTCATAAATTTGGAATTTACAGAAAAACTTACAAAGCTTAAGAAGATATTTCATGTGACAATTACTTATTTTACTATTGATGTGCCAAAATTTGCCAATTACTTTTCGGTTTTGATTTTTTCTTTCTATTTTGACGCGTGTGAACTGTGAAGATACCTTTATTAATTTTAAAATGTGCCAACTTTGATTGGTTAATATTGAGAATAATATATTCCCTCACGGACTTTTTTCCATCCCCAATTTTTTTATTAAAAAAAACATTGTATGGATATTTGTATGTTGCGTTCTAGCCACAAGATAAGTAATTTTTCTTTTTTTGTTAAACCATTTGAAAATTGAGAGTAGCTATACTTATCACCTAGAGGAGAGTGAATAGGTGATTGTACAGCAATAAAAGAATTTAAACAAATATTACAGCAAGACAATTTATGATGAAGTAGTAGGATTTTACTGGTATACAATTCTATCACAATAAATAAAATGAGTGAGGAATAGAGAATTGTACATAAAAGATTACATTGGTTTGGCCTTTGCAAGCTCACATTCACTATCCCGAGCTACAATCTATTGACTAGAATCCACTAATAAGAAACAATCAAAGGTCACAAAAATTGAGCTAAGAACACTCAAATTTGTGTGAACCACTCCTCACAGACTCTCAGCCTCTAAAAGGTTACACAATTTTGCTCACAAAGACAAATATATAATATCACAAAACACTCTTTGGACTTTAGAATTAAAAGCTTCAATTCTCATTGATGTAAATTCTTAATCCCGTTAGCTTCAAAACACCCTCTTATACTCCTCCTAGTCCAAGCTAACTATTGGACATATCTCAAATAGGACTTATTCAAACAATCTACCCGTTGGCCTAGATCTAATTAAGAAGATCCAATAGCTTTGAGATCGTCCAGCTTGATACTTCCCATAATTTCTGCCACCCATACAGCAATTTGGATTTCCATAAGTCGAGTGCTTCAAGTTATAAAGTATGTTTCGCCTCAAATAAGTTGATATGGGAAAATTGAATTTCCAATAGATACTAGAGAGACTTTCCTTTTGAAACTCTTTATAAATGTAGTGGGGAATCCAACCAATCGCCACTGGAGTTGCACGAAGATATTATCTTCTTCCTAGCCAATTGATAGAACACATAAGGAATGAAATAATTAAGTCACGATTCTAATTTTGATTAATAACATTTAATCGTATCCTATTAGACTTTCTACCTGAAAAATACTTATCATCAAAATTAAAGTTTTTAGTCTGGATAAGTTTTGTCAATCTTCACAAAAAAAATTTTGGGAAATTTCCTCAAGAATCTCCCTCTTTTGACGATGACAAAACTTTCCAAGTAGAACTTAACAAAAGATTTTGAAGAGATTTAGTAATCAAATAGCTCTATTGAAAGCATGATTTTAGATAAGGCACAATGCGAATTCTATAAGAATTTTGCTGATTTAGTAAAGATAATTACAAACTTCTTACAAAATATCAAGCTAATCATAGTGAATAAGATCGGTAAAGAAACTCTGATAAAAGAAGTTCAAGATAAGAATAAATTCAAGAAAACTTCTTGTTTTTATAAAGCTCCCCCTAAGTAAGATCACAAAAGATCTTCATCTACATAGAGTGCTATGCTTTTCCTGCATTTTCTCCCTATTTTTGTTAGCATAATAAAATAATAATAATAATAAAATAATAATAATAATAATAATAATAATGGAAGGAGTATCACATAGAAAATACACACAATCTTCAAAACATATTTGGCATGAAATGCAGTTTTCAGAAACAATATCTTATGGATGCTACAGTGAATATAAAATAGATGCAATATAGCTCATATTCTTATAGAATCAAATACCATATACATCAATAAATATATATCAATGATCACAGATGCAATATAAATTTCACATACATTTTTTGCCATAATAAAACGATAATGGAAACATGAGATTTATAATGACAAAAAGTAAGGGAAATATAAAATATACTAACCGGATCATGTAGAACTTAGCAAGTTCTAACATACACTACCTTTTTCTTCCATAATCAAGAGGAGACAGAAATTAAATTGATTTAATCAAAATTTTCTCATACTTGATTTATGCTCCCCTAAATTTGATGCCTTTTTGATATGATCACTATTCTTCTTCTTTCTTTTGCATCCACTTTCTCTTTCTTCAATTATTTGCACAAATTTTGTGCAAAGAGGAGAATTTTTTATCCTTCAAAAATGGTGTTGAATCTTCACTATTTTTGGATCAGACTTTTGAAACTTCATATGGAAAAATTCTTTTACCACCTGCAATTTATTGTAAAAGAGATAACAATGTTTGCAAAATATAAAGAATATCACGGACATAACTTGTTTTGATTTGTGGATCAATCTTGCCAATTATAAGATAACTTGTAAAATATAGCAAGTGTATCCAAATATATAAAAGTACGCAACAATATCTTTCGACATGAAAAAATTCTTCCTTCAACATAAATCTCAAATGCATATAAATATCAGTATAACATTAACATATTTTGCAAAAGGAATGTAAATGATAGAAGCACTAATTCTATGCAAGATCTTATAAATATGGCAACAAATATTACCAATTCTCCCGATATGCATGTGCAGAATATACCTTCCCCTTAAAAAAATAAATAAATATATATATATATATATTTTCACTCAAGATCCTTCTTTCATGATTTGCAATCAACCTTCCTTTGTATAATTACCTGCAATAAACTTATTCATTTTTGGTATTTACGTACATGGATCCTTTCCTTTTGTTAGTCACAAAATAGGAAACTTTGCATAATCTAATGACATATAAAGAAAGATCATCATGTGAACAATGTGCAAAATCAAATAATATTTCATTAAAAAAAAATTATTCTCACTTCGCAATACATGATGAAAATAGAGAGCATAAAATCAGTTCAAAAATCTAAATTATCTCCATGCAAGATATCAAATAATTACCCATCTCAAAAAATTATTATAGCATTCTTTCTTAAAACATATTTCTGACACAACCCAATTTTAATTTATGGAGCACGCCATATCAAGCACAATATGAAGATAAGATATCAAAAATAATGAGGATATATTCAAAGTAGATAATCATAGCAAATTGATAATTTAAAAAGCATACCGTTACTTACCAAATATTCTTTCTCTTTTTCTTTATTCCTTGCAAGAAGAGCAATTCATCTATTCTTTGGTACCCAAATTTATTTGGGTCCTTTCTGGTTAGAGGAAGCATGAAATCTCCAACTGATTTGACTTGGATTTCTTCCAATCAAGTGGACATTCTTGCTTAATGTGATTAGGATCACTATAATTCAAGCTATTATAATATTGAGATCCAATAGGCTTGATAAATTGCCTACCATAATGATTTCGATAATGTTGGATTGACAACCTGCGCTTTAATCTTTCCTTGACCTTTGGAAAGTCATTTTTTATCTCACTTGCACTTCCTAAGCCAAGGCTAGATTTGTTGTGGTATGGCATTTGTATAGAGAGAACATGTTCTATTGTCTTCGAGCCGAGAGAAAATTTCTTGCTAACTTTTTAAATTTTTTCCTTATAGGAATCAACTTCTTTTTGCAAAATATCTTTCTCTCCATTGACAAAGGAATTCTCATTTTCCAACTCAATAATCATTTTCTCATTTGCAATATCTTGGTGTCTCAATTTAGAGACTTCCCTTCAACTTGGAAATTTTCTTCAACACTTTCTTATGTTCCGCACATAACTCTTCAAAAAGATCAACATTGTCGAGAATAGGATCCAAACGAGTCACCTCATCTTTCAATGTCCGCCATTAAGCATAGATTTCCTTGCTCATCATCACTAAATTTAAACTCTGTGTCACTCCACATCTCAGCTTTTAGAGCTTTCTTATTCTTTTCAAATCTCCCGAAATCAAACATTTATACCGACCACTTGCGTTGCTTGATGAAATGCACAAATGCGAAAGATGGCGATGGTCCGTTCACCTCATACAAAATCGCAAGCAACTCTCTTGAATTTCAAGGACACCAATTAATTATTTGATTTTTGAAGTTGATGACGTGCCATGTTGCTTATCAGAGAGTTAAAAGTCTCGAAAACCAGGTTATTAAATTAATTAAAATCCACAGTACACGTGTCTTTCCGTGGCCCTTGATCTTACTGTTATAAACTAGTAATTTCTATTTATCGCGTCAAAAAATCATTTCACACGTTAATCTCCTTTGAACGGAACTTAGAGCAAATTTAAAAATCGCAAAGGAGCCAAAGTTGCATGTCGTAATTGATTAGAGTTTCTTTACAATGCGAGTGATGATGCAATGAGGAGAAAGGGACAAGTCAGGGGTCTTACAATGAATATGTATAATGCTTGCTTATTTATTAATCAAGCTCGACAAACTCATTTCTTATTTTTCTTACATTTATAATAAGAAAATATCAAGTGGCTTAGTGTGTCGATAATTTCGTTGATTAAGCACGATTTTGCCGTCTCATTCATCCTTTCCTCTTGCATTTGGAATTGACAGAAAAACTTACAAAGTTTAAGAAGGTTTTTCATGTGACGATTACTTATTTACTATTGACGTGCTAAAATTCGTGCCAAAATTCACTGATTACTTTTCAGTAGTGATTTTTTTTCCTATTTTGACACGTGTGAATTGTGAAGATACCTTTATTAATTTTAAAATGTGTCAACTTTGATTGGTTAATATTGTGAATAATATATTCCCTCACGAAAAAAAAAAAAAAACTGTATGGATATTTGTACGTTGCATTCTAGCCACAAGATGAGTAAAGTGTTTTTTTTTTTTTTTTGTTAAACCATTTGAAAATTGGAAGTACGTTATATATTGTTATAGCTATATCTATAACCTATAGGGGAGTAAATAGGTGATTGTGCAAAAATGAAAAAAAATTAAACAAATATTACGGCAAGACAATTTCTGATGAAGTTGTGAGATCTTACCAATGTACAATTCTATCACAATAAATAAAAAGAGTGAGGAATAGAGAATTTCACATAAAAGATTATGTTAGTTTGGCCTTTACAAGCTTATGTCCACTCTCCCGAACTACAATCTATTGGCTGGAATCCACCGATAATAAATGATCAAATATTACAAAAATTGAGCTAAGAATACTTAGATTTGTGTGAACCACTCCTCACACACTCTCAACCTCTAAAAGGTTACACAATTTCGTTCGCAGAAACAAATAAATGATATCACAAAACACTCTTTGGACTTTGGAATTAAAAGCTTCAATTCTCATTAATGTAATTTCTTAATCTTGTCAGCTTCAAAACCTCCTCTTATACTTCTCCTTGTCCAAGCTGACCATTGGATATATCTCAAAGATAACTTATTCAGCCAATCTACCCATTGGCCTAGATCTAGTTGAGAAGATCTTATAGCTTCGAGATCGTCGAGCTTGATGCTTTCTTTAATTTTTGCTGACTATACAATAATTTAGGTTTCCATAAGTCGAGTGTTTCAAGTTGGAAAGTATGTTTTGCTTCAAATAAACAAGAAAGTTGAATCTCCGATAGATATTAGGAAGATTTTCCTTTTGAAAAACTCCTTATAAATATGGTAGGAAACCAACCAATTGTTGCTAGTTGCATGAGAATATTGTCTCCTTCCAAGCCGTTTGATAGAACATGTAAGGAAAGAAATAATAAAGTCACAATTTTGATTTTGATTGATAACATCTAATTACATTCCATCAAACTTTCCACCTAAAAATACTTATCATCAAAATCAAAGTCTTTAATCTTGATAAGTTTTGTCAATCTTCAAAATCAATTTGGGAAATTTCCTCAATAAATATTAGCTAGATGTTCGTACTAAAATTACATTTATTGTATTTTCTAAATATTGGGGTATCAATTATCCGCAAGAAAAATAATATGTGAAAAATTGCAATAGATACTCCATTAAAAAAAGGACAAATAGGAAGAAGAAAAATGGTATCCTTTTAAATGGATATTCTTTTTCTTCAATCCTTAATTGAAAGATATTTTCTCCATCCATTTATTTTGTTGATGAGTTATAAGTTATGAAGATTACTCACATGCAAACTTAATCGTGGGGAAAATTACTCAATCGGTACTAAACCTATTATGCATAGATGTCTATTCAGTTCTAAATTTTTCAATTTTATCAATATTATCAAAAACCTTTGTGTGAAATATTAATGTATTCATTCTAATCAATTTTGTTGAAAATCACTAATGTGACAGTCGAGTCATTGTTAGCTATTTTACATGGAATACCACCACATTAATGATTTCTAACAAAAATTGACTAGAATGACTATATTAGAATTTCATACTAAGTTTAGGACTACATATTAATTGACATCACACAATAAATTTAAGGTTGATAGGACAATTTTTCCTTTAACTGTGGAATGTTCATGTTTCTATTCCACCAATCATAGGTATAATTGGAGGAAACTTCCTCAAACAAATCTCTAATAAGTGAGAGACAAGATAATGTAAATGATGTCCCACTCTATAATTAGTAATTTACCCACTCCCTTATTGTCATCACCATTGAAGAGGATAAGGTGGCAACAACAACAAACTAAGATGGAGGCTCAAATGGAGCTCTAGTGCCAAATCTTGGCTTGGCTCAACATCAAATTTGTGTGGGGTTGACTTTGGATGAGTAGTTGAGGTCTTGTGCAACAAATCGATCCTACAAGGGTAGGGAGTGATCATTGAGGCTAGAGGGTTTGAACAATGAGTGGTTCTTGGCAAGTTTCTAGGATGGTGAAGGGGTAAAATGAACTGAATTGAGCACTGAACAGGAGCAAAGAATTTTTGGGATTTTTATGTAAAAACCGAAATTAACTTACATAAATGCCTTTTAAGGTATTAACAATGCTTTGCTTTGAAACCTCAAAAGCTAAGCATGCTTGGGTAAGAACACTATGAGGATAGTTGTCTCTTGGGAAAGTACCCACATGCACGCCAAAAGACCAAATCATGAGGCTCAATATGAGATGGCCTAAACAAATAATGCCTCTAATGAGTTAATCCACAATGTCACAATATGGGATTTGAGTGGGACCCTTCCAATAAGTAGGGGTGAATATGGTCCAAGTGGGCAATTCCCACCTTGGAATTGGGAACTACTCACTAAGGACCGGTTCCTAGTTCCGAAAAATTAGAACCGAGAATCACCTGTTGGTTTTATAGATCCACCCGAGAACCGGTCTGCCGATCTAGTCTAGTTCCCGGGTGAGTCCATAGAACCGGTCCTGGGTGGATCCATATAACCAATCCCCCAAAATCCCTACAAAATTGCATTTATCAATTAATATCAAATTGAACCTCAGCCTCATATTTGGCTCTTAATTTAGTATCATGATGACAAAGCACCACAACATTTATGGACATCTTCAATTAGTCCTCTCCTTCCTCTTCATTTGTTTATTTTGTTTTGGTGGAGAAAGCAAGTAAATGGATTATTAAAATGAAAAACAAAAATAAGCAAGGGATTAATCCTATTACACAATCAACATACAAAATTAGTCAATAATGTTTAATGACTACAAATATACATATATGTTCCTAAATATTTAGTTGAAATACTACAAAATAATTAAGTAATTATGACGGAATCTATTTTTTTAAATACGGTCTAGATGGTGGGTGAGTAGTTCCACGCCTAGAATCGAGATCCTAAACGGTACTCACCGGTTCCACTAAATTGGAACCGAGAACCAAATCAACCCCCTGGGAACCGCCAATTCTAATCTTATCCAATCCGATTCCAGGCAATTTGAGCGGTTCTCGGTTTTTTTGCACACCCCTACTAGTAGGTTTGTGGTTCCACTTTGAACCATGCAGAAGCTGGTGGACCTATAATGACCCAATCCTACGAGGGCAAGGAGTGACCATCGAGCTAAATGGCTCAAATAAGAAGCAATTCTTGGCAAACTTCTAGGATGTTGATTAGGCAGGGATTAACTAAATTGCACACTAAATAGGGAAAGAGCATTCTTGAGATTTATATACGAAAATTGGAATCAACTCATAGAAACACTTTTAATATAACGACAGTACTTAGCTTTGGAACTCTAAAATTAAACATGCTCAAATGCTTAGGTGGGAGCACTACTAGGATGGGTGACCTCCTAAGACTTGTGCGCTAAAGAACAAAACCGTGGGGCTCAGTATGAGACAGACAAAAATGGACAATACTTTACTTGAGTTAATCCAAGATGTCAACAAACTTAGAGTGTGGAAACACGGTTCCTAAATTGGGAGTGATGTTCATAATCCATAAACGACGGATCAAAAACAAGATCAAGGAAAATTCCTCTGATTAATAGATTAGAAATTACGAATATCGAGACGAAAGACCGTTCCTAGCAACAATGATCAAGGACCGCCCCACACAATCAAGAGTCACAAAAAATTACTTTGTCTCGCCTCACTCGACACTTAAAGTCTCGACTCCCCTCCTATGTCGAGGAGGGCCCGGCGCAACGGGATGCTTCTTTGTCATCCCCTCATCGTATATCCTTAGAAGAAAAAAAGAGCAAACCGCACGTCATGGCTTTCTTGTCCCTCTCTTCTTTGTTTATATAATTCAAGATCGCTACGTTTTTTTTTATGGAGAAACCGGACATTAATTAAATCGCTGCCAGTCTGTGACAAATCGCAAGAGGAGGAGTTGGGAATTGGCGAATGCTAGAGGTTGAATTGCATGAGCTAAGCTGCTCACCACACTCACTTTTACTATACGAGAAAATTGACCCAAACTCAACTTGTGCAATCGGACGATCTACGTAAACCCAAAATCAAAAAGATAAAAAATAAAAATAAAAAATTCAGACGACCTATGATAGGCACTGCTCAACTACACATACGAGTGGGGTCAACATCTGACATCTAATCTAATCTCTCGTTTCTTAGTAACCATTCCCATCTGCTAATTTACTTAACCAAGCTCGGTTTCATCGTACTAAGGTCGACATAGGTAACTCGCGCAGTTGCTCTGGGGCCAAGGTGACTCCCTGTGATTCTGGAAAAATAACAAAAGCCATAATTATAATTATAGTTATAATTATTTCCTTAACCACTTGAGTTGAATTGGTGATTTAGAGATAGAATCGAACACCTTCATGACTTGGATTGCTCTTCTCGATCTTCTTAATATCAAATCCAATTCATGAGGTGTAAAAGCGTCTCACAACTTTACGATTCTCTAAATTATAGTAGGCTTCTCGTCATAAAGAAAAGTGACAATCATATCGAATATCATCCCTCCACAAACTTGTCGAACTAAAGAGAACATCTGACTAAAAAAATGTTGTTCTCTGTGAATTTAGATTGCATGGCTCTTAAAGGTCTCCCAAATAACTTAGAATTGTTGATTCTGGTCGGCCGACTATTTTATAAGTATGGCAACACTTAAGGTCTCACACTGAGTCATGAGTCACGTATCAAACACATAAACGGCTAACTACTCACTAATCAATTTAATATCTTTCACTGTCATATATAATAAGACACTGTAAGCTTTAGATTCCAATATCGACTAATGAAATTCGTTGCCAATCATTTCGAATACTTAATCCAACCTCTCCGATACGTGTGACTGAAAGATTGCGTTTTCGATCGCAGGTGTCATGATTGAGTTCAATCTTCAACCTAATTCGTGAGAACACCGGTGGCTACTCAGATGTTCTAGTGTGCAACGATAGAAACGAAATCTAAGTGACGATGGCTCCATGGAGCTGTTAGGAAAAAGAAGGGAAGGAAGAACACTGTTTGAAGAGTGGTTAAAGTTAGATGGGGTTCGGGTGCGCTTCAGCCAATGAGGGTAGACCAACCCGAGTAGGGTTTTCTCGCTACCAAGTCAACGTAGCTCGACGTTACTAGCTTTAATTACTAGCTCAATTGAAAAAAGATGAGAGACCAGTTGCGTCTTTTGCTTTCCTGTTCCCTTCTTTCGTGTCTTTTAGCCCCCTAAAGGTCGACCTCGTTCGATGGATAACTAAACTCATTCGTGTCGTACGTGTCAAAGGAACCAAAGAAGGTTCTGGCTTCTACTGCGGAGGAAAGGAATATCGCGAATTTTCAAGTGTATAATATATTAGTGCTTGGTTCGAATTATGAGTAAAAACGACATGACAACAGAGGAGAGGACGAGGACTTGGTTATAAAGTCTCGGGTTGAAGGTCACAACCTGCTTGTCAAGAAGAAGAAGAGGGAGCAAAAGACTGTCTCTCTCTCTAACACGTAGAGAGAGAGAGAGAGAGAGAGACAGAGAGAGAGAGAGAGAGAGAGAGAGGGAGGGAGGGAGGAGATGGTGATGATGCCGCTATGGATGAGAGCGTTGCTTGCAGCTTGGTTATTAGCGACGCATGTGGAGGGGATGGTCCGTCACTACAAGTTCAATGTGAGCAAACTCTGTCATTGCTTTCATCATTATTTCTGCATGACCCACGATTGTTCCGAACGTTTCATTTCTTTCATGCATCATTCTTCCTCCTCCTCCTCTTCTTCGACTATAAATACAGACATTAACTAATGCAGAAGAACCCGTTCTAAATCCTAGTCACTTTTAAATTACAAGGGAAGCGGAAAGAGGTTTTAGATGCATAAAGGTGAGCTCATGGATTTTGGTGCTGTTGAAAGTGAGCTGAAACATGAGCAGACTTCACTGTTTCAGCATTTTCGTGCATACTTAGCTGGCTAGCTAGTCTCTCATTAGAAGATCGCCCGATAGGCGAGCCTTTGAATTCGACGAGACTTACACGAATTTGGCTCACCTGTATTGTTTGGGCCGGGAATGGACATGAGCTTTCATGCGCGCAACTATTTTTTCCATCATTTTCATTCCAATATGCAGGCTTATTATCATTTATTTCTTCTTAAAATATCATGGGATATTCAAAAAATTTATTTTATCTAAGAGCAATTCATTCGCGAGAGAATGGCATCCTATCTTCACCTAGTGCCCTATGTTTTTTTTTTTTTCATATCCATGCCTGCACGCAAACTTTGTATGTGGTCCGGCCGAAACTGATGGACTAACGGCCAACATATTTTACTCCCGATTGAACATATCAACAAAATAATATATATTTCGAAATTCAAATTGCCTGATCTATCTCGGATGCCTCCAAACAAGTAAGCGCGTTGATATTTCCTGACCACGTTTGATTAGGGTTTGCATGGCATGACAACTGGATTAATTATGATTGCAAGGTTGAGCAAAGAAAATTACAAGTGTCGTGCTATATATTATATTGTTGCATGTTGATATATAGACGTTAGAAAGTTGCATCTATGTAATCATTGCTTGAGACAGTGAACTTAGATTTAATATAAATAACATTTCTAATCACAGCTAGTGTGAGAATCGTGGAGATTACCGCATACGCACATTTTCGTGTACTGATCTAGTGCCAACCATACTATATTTAAACCCTCTTTGTTTAACATATCGAAGAATCAAACAACTCAAATATCAATTAGGTGCGTGACTGGTTATAAAATGGATCTCAACAGGCGGTATTAATTTAGCAACTCATGTAGAGAATCATGGTAATCATCTCTCGTTGTTGAATAACTGGAATCTAGCCCCGACTTCATAATAGAAAGTTCGACCTAAAAGTTGGGATGTTAGAATACGATGCGAACGGTATTTTATATTTTGAATAATAGGTCCAACATAAATGGTGGAAGTTTTGTTAGTTTTCATTTATTTGTGGAACGAAGTCTTGCCCATGATTTTGGACCTCTCATGGAGATTCAGCCCCTCTCCCTCTCTAACTATCTAGAAACTTGTAAATGGGAAATTTGAAACGTACTTTCTTAAAAAGTGTGGGGGTCTTCAACATAAGAAAGAGTTAATTTTAAAGCACTTCAAATGGTATGCTCACGGAATTGACCAACTCGGCCGCAAATTAAAAATTCATCGTCCGTACATTCTACGTCACGAAATGCTACATTACCTGAGGTAAAAAAAATCAAACATCTTCTTATGGCAAAAAGAAGTGCGCTTCAGTGACAAGTCCACGTCGTGTTAGGTCGAAGATTTTCTCTTGAGTGTTTTTTCCGTGCGGACGATGTTATTCGCGACATGCATGATTACCTGGTAATTGCCAAGGGCTTCGATGACGTGGGGTTGGCCGTTTTGGTAAAATATTAGGTGGTGGAGAAAAGGACCGACCGGCTGTGCAGCTCGAAGCCCATCGTGACGGTCAACGGGCTGTTCCCGGGTCCAACAATCTACGCCCGGGAAGACGACACGGTGTTCGTCAAGGTGGTCAACCACGTCAGCTACAACGTGACCATTCATTGGTAGGTTTAATCACGCCTTTCATTCAAAGATTGGTTGTGATTAGTCGAGTCGAGCTCGAGTATCTCGACCTTCTGATCTAATCGACCTCTCTGGTAGGACAATTAGTACTCGATCGGAACTATGTACTAAATACTCGATGGACGATTTGAT
Organism: Eucalyptus polyanthemos subsp. polyanthemos; assembly: GCA_017140185.1. NCBI lineage: Eukaryota > Viridiplantae > Streptophyta > Magnoliopsida > Myrtales > Myrtaceae > Eucalyptus > Eucalyptus polyanthemos. Next base: position 29,853,788 of record CM029466.1, on the reverse strand, counting down.
TCCGAATTAGATGGGGAAATTGCTTCTTGCTTTCCACTGGACAATCTGCAAGATCTAAAAGCATGCCATCTTACAAATAAACCATTTTGATGCGTAGGCATGGAGTGAGACAGCTGCGGACGGGTTGGTCGGACGGACCGGCGTACATAACGCAGTGCCCGATTCAGCAGGGACAAGTCTATACGTACAAATTCACCATCACCGGCCAGCGGGGCACTCTCCTCTGGCACGCCCACATCCTGTGGCTGAGAGCCACCGTGCACGGCGCCCTGGTCATCTTGCCCAAGCGAGGAGTTCCCTATCCATTCCCCAAGCCCCACAAAGAAAAGGTGATCGTACTAGGTGAGTCCAAAGATCTTTCCGGTTCGATCCGTCTTTCGCAACACGATAAAGATTTCGAGGATTCGAGTCAAACGACATGCGTGATTTGAACTTGCTCACACTATTGGCAGCTGAATGGTGGAAGTCGGACGTGGAGGCGGTGATCGACGAGGCAATCAAATCCGGAGGAGCGCCCAACGTCTCCGATGCTCACACCATCAATAGCCATCCAGGACCGGTCGCCGATTGTCCCAAGGGTACTAAGAAAGAAGAAGTTCACCTTGTGTCGCAAGAATCAAGAGTCCCGCGCCGCCGACGGCGAAGAAACTGACCCGTTTCTAACATGCGCAGGTGGATACGAATTAGCAGTTCGGCCAGGCAAGACTTACATGCTGCGGATCATTAACGCTGCGCTCAATGAAGAGCTCTTCTTCAAGATCGCCCGCCACCAGCTCACGGTGGTCGAGGTCGACGCCGCCTACGTCAAGCCTCTACGCACCGACGCCATCCTCGTCGGCCCGGGCCAGACCACCACCGCGCTCCTCACGGCCTACCACACCACCGGCAACTACCTAATGACCGTCTCCCCCTTCATGGACGCCCCCGTCAACGTCGACAACGTCACCGCCACCGCTACGGTGCGCTACGCCGGCACGCCGGCGGCTTCCCCGGCGGTCCCCACGGCCCTGCCGTCCCCGAACGCCACGTGGGTGGCCGAAGGCTTCGTCGGCTCCCTCAGAAGCCTAAACACAGGCGCCTACCCGGCGCGGGTCCCGCTCGAGATCGACCACTCCCTGTTCTTCACCGTCGGCATCGGGGTCAACCCCTGCGCGACCTGCGCGAACGGCTTCCGGGTCGTGGCCGACTTCAACAACATCAGCTTCGTCATGCCCAAGACCGCGCTCTTGTCGGCGCATTACTACAAGATGACCGGCGTCTTCACGGACGACTTCCCGGCGAAGCCGATGATACGATTCAATTACACGGGGGCGCAGCCGGTGAACCTGAACACCATGACCGGGACGAGGCTCTACAGGCTCCCGTACAATTCGACGGTCCAGCTGGTCCTGCAAGACACGGGGATGGTCGCGCCGGAGAACCACCCGATCCACCTCCACGGGTTCAATTTCTTCGCGGTGGGGAGAGGGATCGGGAACTTCGACCCGGTCAGGGACCCGAGGAAGTTCAACCTTGTCGACCCGGTGGAGCGGAACACCCTCGGAGTCCCGTCCGGCGGGTGGGCCGCCATAAGGTTCAGGGCCGATAATCCAGGTAAAGCTCGCATTCTTACATGGAGAGTAAGGGCATGCTACTAGCGGTCCGTACTTTTTACTTTTCCTTTCCTTTTCTTAAATTGAATTTCACGGTTTTTAATTTTATTTTATAGAAAGCTATTAAAATTTTGAAGTATATATATTTTGAGTAACTTATTCAAATTTAAGCAGTGTTTTAAATCTCAACGGGAAAGTGCAAAATGTATTTTTTTTACTTATTCTAAAATATAAACAAAGAAACAACTTATTAAATCAATACATCAAAATATATCGAAATAGTAGAAGATTTATATCCGTCAACTCAACGATTTTAAGGACAAATTATTATTACACTTATTTCAAGATCTTATAAACTTGTGACTTTTATAGAGAAAAGGGTTTATTTTGTTTGGCTCAGTATGCATTTTTATTTGGCTGATGACATGAATGAATTGCTTCTTTCTTCTTTCTTCCTCTTTGTCTTTTGTATTGCAGGGGTTTGGTTCATGCATTGTCACCTAGAAGTGCACACGACGTGGGGGCTCAAGATGGCATTCGTTGTCGACGATGGGGAAGGCCCCGACCAGTCCCTCCTGCCACCACCAAGTGATCTCCCCAAGTGTTGAGACAGGCCTAGGGGACCAAAAAAAGGATTTTAGTGTAAGGAATGAGGAGTAAATACTATATACTACAGCCAAAAAAGACAACCCTACCGAGAGAGAGAGGACAGAACCAAATTAGACACATTGTAATTGGATTGATATAGGCCAGTGAAAAAGCCATTGTTGAGAATATAGATATTTTTTAAGAGCTAGTCCAAGCTGCTCATATTTTGTCCGAATTTTCGGATCCCTTCAGCTCGAGTAGTTCAAGTGATAGTCGATATTACCTAGAAGCATTGTAAAGAGCAATTTGAATGCTTCAATATTTTCAATACAAACTTTCATTCCTCTGTAAATTAGAGACTGGAACCTTAAATTCAAGCATGGATTAGGAGCAGTTGTGGCATTCTATCTTGGGAAATTTCGAAGGGTTAACTATACAATCTTGGGTCACATTTGAATGAGAGTTTGGTCTTTCTAACAAATGTTTTTAGCTCGAATAGTTTGATTGATAGTTGACGTTACTCATAAATATTTGTAAAGAGCAATCTAAATGTCTTCAATATTTCACAGTACATTCTTTTCAACCTCTCTAAATTAGAGACTGAAATCATAGATTCGAGCATGGAGTAAGAGTAGTTGCGGCATTCTATATTGAGAAATTTCAAAGGGTTGATTAGACAAACATTGGTGAAAATATAGATTTTTCTAAGAGCTAGACCAAGCTACTCATATTTTGTCCAATTCATCAAATCCATTCAGCTTGAGTAATTTGCTTGATAGTCGATGTTATCCAAAAGTATTTGTGAAGGGCAATTTGAATGTTTTCAATATTTCGCAATACATTCTTTCGGATCTCTCTAAATTAGAGACTGAAATCATATATTCGAGCATGAAGTGGGAGTAGTCGTGGCATTCGATCTTGGGAAATTCAAAGGCTTGACCAGACAAACTTGGGTCGCATGCGAACGAGAGTTTGGTCTTCCAACGAATATTCTTAGCATTGCTTAGTGACAACTGATGTAATCGGTAGCCGATGGCCAGCCCACCACTTGATTTGGACATTGGGCCATTTGGGCCTAGAAGAAACGTGGCCGCTCATGGTTCTTTTGGGCCTTAGCCCACTTTCTCATTGTCAATTGCCTACAAAATCAAGAGATTGTGAATGTTCATGGAGTCGCCGGACATTTGGTCTGGTGGGTCGGGTCGGGAGTTCGGGGACGGGTTCGGGTTCGATCCCGGGCAAATGCACCATATCGTGGTGTCTTAGTCACCTAGCCAAATGAAAGTCCAACTTTCACCCGATTTGGGTATATTGATCTAAAACTGGGTACCCTTACCCAATACATCATTTAAAATAGATAATTCAACAAAACCTTCTAGATATATGCAGCTTGAAGATATCAACATGAAACTTCATGAACAAAACATAACATTTCTAATCTAATTTAGGCTCGTGAAATATAGAAAAATAACTTGAACAAGAGTTCCATTACTTAATTTGACTAGTTGTAGCTAAATAATATACATCTATGGAGTTCCATAACAAAAAGACGATTCAAAACAAGGGACATATTATGTTCCCTTTTTCACACCCCGACAGGCCATCATCATTGGTGCATTCTTAATGTCGAGTGTCAAAAGCATAAGGACCATCTCCATGCATAGCCAAAAGAAAAGGGTAATAAAGAGTTGCCCAATTCAATTGAGATTTTAGGTAAGTTCCTTGCACTTATCTTTCCAGAAGAATTATGGAATATGCTTGCCCCCGTTCAATATTCCATGTCTAACTTCATAGGTTTTTTCTTTGTTCCCCACAATTCGAGCTACCAAAGTAATTAAATCTATAAATCTCAAAATTTCTCCATTCAGTTGATCTGCTCATTTTTTTTTTCCGTAACGTCTCTGTATTTGTTTTTCCATAAGAAAATTATTCTAAGTTTAATTCTCACCAATCAAGTTGTCTCCAGCTTGCTTCTGTCTTTCTCCCTTTCTTTTTTCTTCTCCCCATTATTGTAAGTTTTTTCATTCTTAAATCACCAATGATTCTTCAGGCCTACAGGTGACTAAAGGAGACAGAGGGATTTGGGTATGGACTCGTAAAAGAATAATAATAATAATAACAATCCCTGGGAATCTTCCCTTAATAGGAAAGGGCCGAGGTTGATGCAGGTCCAAATTCAAGCAGGATTAAATAAATGCACGCTACAATAAAGTGATTTTTATATATTCACGTGTCGCCGTGTCAGTAGAGAACCTCTCATCATTTCCAACAAACCACTATAAAAATATAAAAAAATAAAAACCCTTACCTCTTCCGCTTTGCGAAGAGTCAATGGCATGGAAAATACTTTTTTTTTTTCTTTTCCATAAAGAATGGAATGAAAAATACTTAAATATGAACGAAACGTGGCACATATTTTCAGCTCGGCGATGGTACATCGCCAAAATTCACCTATTTAGAGAAGAGAGAGAGAGAGAGCTTTAGCAGGGGGCTATGCACTAATCCACGCTTTTTGGAGGTGCTCTTTGAACTTTCTTGCACCGTACGTGTGAGGTTTGAACCTTGTGGCATGTTATGATAAATTGATAATTAAGCTGACGTAAAAAATGTCAAAAATAGACGCACTAAGGTACTAAAAATAAAAGAGAAAAACAACGATTCATAATTCGTTGACTAATCGTTGAACTCGTTTATCCTTGACTTCAATGTATACCTTAGATGTATACACATCTAAATGGATCATTAACTCATTTCTTAACACATATAAGTTATTAATAGATTAATTATATCAAGGAAATAAATCGTAAATGGGTTTAAAAATAACATTGGTGTTGAATGATTACAACTTTCTTGAATCAAACCCACCTACTTTCTCTTAATTCTTTCTCGCCCTCGCTCAATCATGGCTCACTTTGCACTCTCACATCAATTCGAGTACGTGTTTTTATAAATGATGTTAAATATGGAAGCATTTTAATAATATGGATCGGGTATGAGTTGGATATGGATTGAACTCGGTATAAATTACTAAATTTGCATTCAATAAAAATTAGACAAAACAAGTTAGAAGAATCCACTTGGGTCAAGACCATTTTCAATCTGATTTAAATCCAAACCTATCCACTCATTTGATAAGTCTAGCAGGAGGCATATTTGTTCTAAGTTCAACAATAACAATAGAGGGCAAAAAGTATCTTAAAGACAGAAATAATCATTACACATCAAAGCATAAAAAAACTACATACCACTCTCTATCTTTATCGACAATCAAACTTCCCCAACATTTTTTTAATTTGAAAATTTGAGCCATTTGCCAACTAAAATCCCAAGTCAATTTTAAAAAAAAAAAAAGTATAAAAACAAAAGTATAGAGAGAGAGAGAGAGGGAATGATTTAAAACATCTTTTCCCCATTGCTTAAAAGGCAGAAGTGACTTGAGGCTGAAAGCAAAAGTGGAGGAGAGCTGGATGGAGCCAACTTCTCCCTAGATTCACCCCCGCTCATGTAATGATGCAAAGAGACAAATCGCCCGATTGACAGGGACGCACATGGTTCGGCCATTCCATCGCCCGGACCCCCCCTCCCCCGAGATTACCTCGGACGGTTTAGCGTCCAATGGCGCTAATTAAAAAGCGTCTTTAAAGCTTAATTTATTTATTTAGGTAATTGATGGCGACGTGTGGGTACCTACTTGGAGTGATGACGCCCCCACTGATCCATTTTCTAATCATCTAAATTAGAGAGCTGACCCTTACCCTTCTATTAACGAAGTCATAGACCCCTTGGAGCTTAGGGAGGGTTAGATATATAGCTCTCGAAAATTAACCTCGTCATGTGGCCAACCGAGCAAAAAAAAAAAGTGTATTGAGCTCTGGTGGGCACGTGGGTGGAGAGATGGGTCAAGATGCGGCGGGAGATTTTTGATATCAAGATTGCCCCTTGTTGTGTACGAGGATCACCGACAATTACATAGCTCGGTTGTTTCGCATCCCACTTGTCCAAAACTTGTTTGGTCTAGGATGTTTGTGTTATCATATGCTAGCTCGCTTATAGGCATGAGTAGAGGAGTTATGTCTCGGTTATCTCTTTCGATCTTTTTAAATGCAATTTGGCAACCCTCTCACTTAGTTTATTAGGTCGATATAAGTAACAAGTCTTCATGGCCAATTTATGCAGAACAATTATTAAATACACTTATATACTAAAAGTTATACTTTTGAAAGATTCATTGCATCATATGTAAGGAGAATATAAGTGCATTGGAATTTTTAAAATTTCTTTAATTGGTTATTCATTAGATATTTTTCGAGCGATGGGCAATGTGGTCTTGCATAAATTTTATGCGCGCATTTCATATTCCAAGGGCACGAGTGTAAACATTCAATTCCTTGGAAACTCGTAAAACACTTTATAAGCTCGTGAATACAATGTAGTTTTATAATTCCCGATCCACTTATCTTGACTTTTCAATGCTTTCTCTTTTCTTAATTTCTATATTAAAATATGTCACGACACACAAAAATTTAAAAAAATTTACAATTACGCGAGAAAGATTTAAAGTACACGGACAATACTTAGAAGAGCAAAGCTAGACCTACTAAATTCGACAAGTGGGCCATGGTTAAGAACCGATAACGGCAATCCCACGCATCACTCTAATCAACTTTACAAATCAATTTCAGTAACCCTAGCATGATTCAACTTAGACATCCCCCCACAAAAGTAATCATTCACAATCCGGATTTCAAATGCGTTCATGATTAACAAGCAAAGATAGTAAGTCATGCCACGGGTACAAAACTTCTAATCCAAGAAAGAGCACTTCCACAAGCACGGCGGTTGTGTAACATTTCAGATATGGCCCCGTCATTAAATAATAAAAGGTGGTCATAGCAAAGTGTAAAATTACTTTATGCGTAAAAAATTCGTTAAAAGAGAGAGAGAGAGAGAGATCATAACGTATATTTTTTATTTACCTTAAAATGTCAGAAAAAAAGAAGAAGAAGAAAACAGAACGTGATTTTTTTTTTTTTTTTTTTTGGGTGGGTGAGTGGGGAAGAGTGACTGCCCCCCCCCCCAGGCGTTGTGCGGAGTTCCGAGGAGAAAGCCAAGGGGAAAGCAGTTGGTCACATCATGAGGGGGGAGGGGGGGCCCACTCTTTTTCGTTTTCATACGCATTTTTTTGGCCTTTTGCCTTTTTTCCGCTTTTGTTTTGGGGGATACAGGTTGGGTTTGGTTCTGTGATTTCATTGGCTGTCCTCTCGTGTCATTACTCAAAAAAGGGCTCCCCATACAACGAAGCCTAGCCAACTCCCGACACCCGCGCGTGCAACACACTTTCAATGTACTTCACAATCATGCTCCCTCTTTTTTCTTCCTATGAAGAAAAAAACATCGCAACATTTTTCACCTCAAAAATTAATTTATGCGATATTATAAATCTCAAACTTATATCTGTATGATATATTTATCACAAGCTTTTTTTTTTATCAAATAAAAAAATCTTAAAAACTTATACTTGTACGACATATTCAGCCCAAAAAATTATATCCATGTAACATATTTAACTTTCTTCATAATTCCATCAATGAATACCATTAAAAATTTCATGTGATTGCCTACATGGATGGTGGAATACAAATGATGTTAATGCTTCAAAAATATGTCAAATCATTGTATGTTTTTTTCTTGTTTTCTTTTTCCTTTTTCTTTTTAATTTCCTCATTTGTTTTCTTCCTCGGTTTGGCAATAGTAAGAACGGTGGCAATGGAGATGGTAAGGGTGGCAGTGGCGTGATAAAGCAGAAGGATGAAGGAAAAAAAATCTTGGCAGATTGTAAACGTATAGCACAAATCTAAGCTTAGGATTCATTATATCATTAAAAAAAATTAAAAATAAATGTGCCACGTAATATAAATTAGATAAATGTATTACACAAATACACATTTGAGGTTTTCGATTTCACAAAAATAATTTTGAATAGATGTGTACATGTCATAGTAGGCATAATTTTGTGTTATTAATAGCTTTTACCATATTTCTTTATTTATGGTAAATACTCGAAATATCATCGTAAAACACAAAATATTATCATCTATCATCATTATAAAAAAACAAAAAAAATTCATGCGAAGTTCAGATACTTGTCTAGTCCCGCATCATTTGTATGTGAATCGTTTCATTGGTTAATAAGTTTCATTATTGACACTACACGATTTAAAGAAATTAGCGTGGATAGCCAAGACCAAAGCAAACGCTATCGTGTTCTAGCGGACAAGTTGAGAGAAGCCTACCTGCTTGTGGTGGTATTGAATCCAAGAAAGGGATGCCGAGTTACATATGTACCTCTGATGCCACATCCCTTGAATATGAATTGTTGTAAGTTTGTAAAGGGTAAACTAAATCTCAAGAGAACTCAATCTGGCATGGCGAGTTCACAAGCCTTGTGAATGTGAACGAGCCGCGATTAGAGTAGATAATTTTGTGCCAATAGCAAAGCTTGAACGGGATTGCTTACCTATATTTTTATTTTTTATTTTTGTATTGGTACAATTTCATATGGAGAGTGTATGTTTTCAAAGACTACGGAAAGAAAATGAAGATATTAGTTAGAATAAAGCAATCTTAAATTTCATATGTATCTTATCTATCAAAATTTCAAAATGTCGGTCACGCAATATGTTTTCATATTTATTTTGACAATTTTTGGCATCTCTTTTGAACTTTTTTCTTCAAGACTTTCTAAGCCTGACAATCGGATTCTTATATGGTGCTAAGCATCTCAATTTTTTACTTCACATCATAGTAATATTCACATTTAAAATCCAAATAAAATTCCATCTATTTTAAAATAACGAAATATCTCTTTTGACCTTTTACTGTCCGTGTAATTAATGGGATGGGATGGCGGTGCTCGTTCACTTGCTTGTAGGTGGCGTGACTCGGCATTATTTTCCGACAACACTCCCAAAGGCCTAAAATGTCCTTCATAATACTTATGTTCTGGAAAATAACTTCTTTCTAATCTTTTAGAATAATTTTTAAGTAAAAAAATACATTCGATAACTATATAAAATTTCATTTTTCGAAATAGAAAAAGAATATAAATACTTTAATACTATTAACAAATTTTTTTGCTTATTTTAATTTTTTAATTTTTTTTTAATAATTTTTGTAGATTTTTCTTTTTTTCTTCTTGCTTATTGTTGCCCACTGGACACGGCCGGGCAATGGTAGCAGCCAGCAACCTGTTGTGGGTGCAACAAACGGCTGGGGCCGAGGGGCTACGAGAAATAAAAAAAAAAAAAAATATTTCTAGAAATTATTTTTGAAAACAAGAATCTACACACACATGTATATATATATATATATTATTACTTCTTTTCTATTTTCAAATTTATTCTCGACTATTTTTCTATTCCGGAGAATATAAAAATTAGTTAAAGTTGCAAAACAAAATTTTGTTCCTTTTTTATTCTAGGAAACAATAGAACAAAAAAACAAAGAATTTGTAACATTAACAAACAGACCCCTAGCTTCCTAACAATGGAAAATTTAAAAGTCTTCAAAAGCATTTATTTTGATTTTTTAAAATGTTAATTGTACACAAAACGAAGATTCTTGATTATACCTAAAAAGGAAAAAAATAAAGATTGTCGACCATATAACTCCTTTGCCCTTGGGTATGAAATTCCTCTAAAATCAACCTGGGACCAGCGTGGGATGAGAGAAGGTTACTAGCTTAAGAATCCAATTGATCTATTTATATCTCATTGATGATGCGCAAACTAAACTAAGATTGTGGGGTTTACAAGATGTTTTATATTCCTTCTCGACTTTTATTATCACGCTTCTAGAACACAAATTACCTGAATCATTCGATTCTCGAGGCAAATGATACATATATGTCAGATGAATCTCCAGCCGCCGAAATTGCATGAGAATCTACTTTTGGTTCCACAAATCACAATTTGATGCTCGTTTATTGGTTCAAGCCATTCAAATTTAATATATCTCATCAATGACGTGCGAACTAAACTAAGTCACGTTCACCCATAAATTTATTAAATTTATGGGGTTCACAGGATGTTTTATGTCCCTTTTCAACTTTTGCTATCGTACTTCTAGAACACTAGTTACTTGAATCGTTTGGCTATCGAGGCAAATAATACATATATATTAGATGAATCTCCAATAGCTGAAATCACATGAGAATCTACCTTTGGTTTGACAAATCATAATTCAATATGCATCTATCGGTTCAAGCCATTCAAATGCCGCCCATTTAATAAAGCAACTTGCGTTATATTTTATGATGTGTGCCATATATATATGTAAAGAATTAGGATTTATATTGTCATGTAATACCTATGCTGACGAAAATGCACGGAATCCTCATATGCATTCAAAATTACGATTTCCTTTTTATAAATCATAAATCTTCCTCAACGTTCAATACATATAACATTTTCTACGAAATTTATAATGCCTACATATAAAATACTGATTTTAGGTAATATTTATTGAATTTCACGATGGGAATCTCGATTTATGATTTATCCATTTAAAAACTTCAATTGACGATTTAATAACCGTGTTCTCGATAACCAAAAAAAAAAAATTCCTCTACAATCGTGCAACTTTTTTTTCAAATAATTAAAAAAAAAGAGAGCAAGAAGCAGAAGCAGAGGAGTAGGCAGTGGGCTCTAGGGCTAGCCTATAAGCCTAGCCAGGGGGAGTCTCTCTTTAAAACTCGTCGCCATTTTAGCACATTATCTTCTACAACCGCGCCCCATGTCGAGAATCCGACGTGTGCGCCACTCATTGGCTGGACCGAGCGCTTTTCGGGCCCCTCCCATCCCTCTCGCCAGGGGGCCACTTGCAACCGCATCTTGCCGCCGCGCACGACCAATGACGCGCGCCCACGTGTCGGCACCTGCGCTCCGCGATTCGACCCGAACTCCTCACCGTGGCGGCCCCCCTTCCTCCCTCGCTCCCCCCAAAACCCGACGAAAATAATGTGGAGCGGTGGGGCCCGCGCCTCCACCACCGAGCCCGGTGAATCCCAGCCGTCGATGCGGAGCCGAGTCTTTTCGGCGGGGTTGATCAGGAGCGGTTGGATCGGAGGGAGTACCGTATTGCCATCCTCCAATGATGTGATCATTACCAAACCCCCCCTCCTAAAAAAAGATAAAGAAGAAGATTAATTAAGGACATCATTAGAAAAACAGATTTTTAAGAAAATGGTCGGAATAGAATAAGAGGACATGCTAATCTGGTCGGTAATTAAAGTGGGGCACCATTAGAAATGGAATGAAGGTGGGACTTTCTGATCCGCAAAATTTTTTTAAATTTTTTTTTTTTCGTTTCGCGAAAACGGTACGGACAGATGATGAGATTGGGGATGGGGAGGGGGAGGGCGTTTCTTGTTCTTTTGATAACAAATTTATATTTTTTTGGGAATTAGTTGGAAATTGGAATGGGTTCTGCGTTGCTTTTGCTTCCCCCAGCCCCCCGTTGACTAGTGTTCAGCTCCATCATTGCCTGGTGGCCCTTTATTTTCATTTTTCTCTTTGGGAAGCGATAGTAGATGTATTAAATATTTTATTCCATTTGTTTACTGAAAATTAACGAATCGAAAGACATTTTCTTTAACATCGAGTTGAATTATGTGATGCGTTGACGCGCTTGGTACTGCTCGCCAGGTTTTAATCTGCATCTTATCTAATCTGTAAGACCAGTGAAGATATTTCATGTGTGGGCTTGAATTTTATATAATTAAAGTGAGGTTTCTTGTTATTAAAAAGATATCAATGTGAAGGGAGATGGCACGGCGGTTCCTTCGAAAAGTCAAGAAATAGTTTAATGACAATTCTAAAAGACACCATGTTTAACATTAGTTGCGGTCATAGGCCTCTGCTTCCAGACTCCAAATTAGCTTTTTAATGTGGCTATTGAATTAGATGGGTAGCTGACCTTTTTGGGTTCAATCCAAGGCTCGAGTCCGGACTGACTCGTAAATTGGAACATATGCTTTATGTGATGGAAGCATTGGGAACCGGTTAGGCTTGACCTTACGGTTCAATGCATCCCGTGGTCGCCTCTATCAATTATAGTCTCTTCCCGAATGGTGGGCTGTATGTCCTTTGTCAATGATTTGAAAAGTACTTGTTGGCATGGATAGGCACATGGAAAGTTTTTTTTTTTTAAAATAGAATACATGCAAGGACATTATTGACAAATCGACCCAATTCATAAGGGCTAGATCGCAAGCCTGCTCTCTCATCCGATGTGAGGGCTTCAGGTGTTATAATCTAATTGTTGCTTATGTTCAACATATAATCATATGCGATGTTTTATATAACAGTCTTGTATTCCATTCACGTCTCTTTATTGATATACTCATAATACACAACTTTCTCCTTTGTTATAGTAATTACTATAGTGCTACAATAAAGAATAGTAACTAATTTAGTATCGAATAGTAATTCAAATACTCATATACATCTTATGAGAGCTTTGGAATTTGTAAATCTTCACCACTTAAAATTGCCCTAAAAAATATGGGTATAGCATTTTCAAAGTTTGACCACGAAACAAGAAACATCAATCAACTCATCACTTGACAAATATCCCATTAAAAAGCATCATTGAGGTACTCATTTAAACAACAAAATAGAGAAAATGTTTCGATCTTTTCAATACAGTGACCATAATTATATTTTCTCTAATTGATATCTTAAAAATCAAGCTAATTCTTCATCCAGTATACTTAACAACGAGTGGTCTCGAGGTATCGTGCATCAAGAACAATATGAACGATCTCTTTAGGTTCGGATGCGGTCCACCTCATTAAATTAGAGAGGCGTTGGAAAATAAATACAAAATGGGCCTGTGCAATAATTAAAATGGAGTGCCAAAAAAAAAAAAAAAAAGGGAGGGGGGGTGATGGAACAGACAGTGTTGTGATTATAATAAGAGGGAACTTTTTCCGCAAAGTGCAGTATCCCATCCCCTCCAATCACGACTCACCACCTTCAGCTTCAGCATTACCCTCTCTCTCCCTCTCCCCTTCTCCCCCACAGATATTGGCAGAGCTTTCAGATTCATCCCCTGAAGCTTGGCAGAAGCTTCTGGTTTTTCAGCTCGGTGTTGGAGTTTTGACATCCATCCCTGGTCTCTTTCTTCTCTTTTCCTTGTTGCTCAGTCCTCAAGGGAAAGGAAGAAAGAAACCCATCATTTCCCCCCCTGCCTCTCTCTCTCTCTCTCTCTCTCTCTCTCTCTCTCTCTCTCTCTGTTATCTTCTCGTTTCGCACGAATTCAGAGGACCCTCCCGCGAGGCTCTCTGGCTTTCGCTCTCCGAGCTTTCCCTTTTGCTGCAAGTTCGTTCGTGAGTTCGTTGACGTCTGATAGGGCGGCTCTGCTTAGTTTTTTCTCGGTTTCGTTTTCGTTTCAGGGTCTCTGCTTCTTGCTTCTTCTTCTTTTGATACGTTGCATTCTTGTTTCTAGTTGCGTCGGGTGGTTTGTTGGGTTTAGATCTCGAGGGTCGTCGCAATTCACGTTGGTGTTTTCGGATCATACTGTGATTTGTTGCTTATGTTTTGTGAGGCTTGTCTTTGTTATATTGGGATAAAAAGTCGGTTCTTTATGGGATTCCTAAGGCTATGGTTGCACAGAGGAAAAGGAGTATTCTGATTCCTTTCAAGATGCTTGGTGATTTAACACGGATATCTTTGTGGTGAACCCGAAGCTCTCCGCATTTCCCATTCGAGCACCCCCTTTACTTTGTTCTCTCTCTCCCTCTCTCTCTCGCCATCGAAATCGAAGAGTCCCCTCTCTTTCTCTCTCTTTTTTCCAAGAAGATCGAGAATTTGGTCACCCTTCAGCATCTGACTTAAGTTTAGTCTGAAGGAGGGGTTGCGTGATTCCCATGTGATGAAGTGGGAAACGGGAGTTCCCTTACCACCATGTGCATCGAGTGCGAATTGGTTTTTCAACGAGGAGGGAAGGACCGCGAAATGGACCCCTACTGAGAACAAAATGTTCGAAAAAGCGCTGGCGGTGCACGATCAGGACACGCCGGATCGGTGGGATAGGGTTGCCTCGATGATCCCTGGGAAAACGGTGGAGGATGTGGTTAAGCACTATCAGGATTTGGAAGTTGATGTGAGCAATATAGAAGCAGGGCTCATCCCCATCCCTGGCTATAGCACTACAGCGCCCTTCACATTGGAGTGGGCGAATGGCCATGGATATGATGGGTTCAAACAGTCTTATGGGCTTGGTGGGAAGAGATCATCATCGATTCGGCCTCCCGAACAAGAGAGAAAGAAAGGGGTTCCTTGGACCGAGGAAGAGCACAAGTAAGATTTGAAGTTTTCTTTATTGCACTTGCTCTGAGTCGATCTCCAATGATCTCATTCACTGTCTACTGGATGAGCTTAATTTGTCAGTAATATAAGCAGGATGAACAAGTTTAAGTGATCTAAGAATAGGGTTGTCTTAGAATTTTAATTTAGAAGGACCTTAGTCTTGCAAATTCAGTGGCTTTTAGACGAGGGCAGTTGTTTGCTTTAGTGCTCGATACGTCTGTTTATGTATACTGATGGACCTATTATGCAAATTTCTCTCCAGGCTCTTTTTGATGGGTCTAAAAAAATATGGGAAAGGTGATTGGAGAAACATCTCCAGGAACTTCGTGATCACAAGAACACCGACGCAAGTAGCTAGCCACGCACAGAAATACTTCATCAGACAACTTTCAGGTGGAAAAGATAAGAGAAGGGCCAGCATCCACGATATCACAACTGTGAATCTCACAGAGACTAGAACTCCTTCACCAGATGATAAAAGGCCGCCTTCGCCAGATCCTTCATCCATGGTGGCTCGGCATCCGACTCCCATCACAGCACCCAGGACTCCTTTTCTCTGGAATCAGCCTAGCAATGGAGGGTCCATGACCTTCCATGCGACACAAGGGGATATGTCCATGTGCCCACATTTCAGTGTGAACTCTTTTGGGCTTAAATTTCAAGGGCAGAATACTCACAGAGGGACTTTCATTCAGAACCCGGTTTTTCATATGCAAGCTGGACAGAGTTATCCTCATGGATGAGATCGCTGCTTCATCCCCGTTTTCCTTAGCTCCAAGCATCTTTTGTTTCTATCTTTTGAAGTTTAGTGGAGTAGCTATGGTTGTGCTTTTGTCATGGTTTCTGTGAATATGTCTACTAGAAGAATTTGAGTTAGTTCATCAGTATCTAAACCCAGGACACAGGAGAACAAGATCGTGTTTCTTTTGGAAGCCATAAATCTAGTGTATAGATTCTCAGAGCTGGATTTTTTTCCTTTAGTGAGAATCTCCACCTTCGTTTGAGTATTGTGGTGTTCTGCCTATGCAAACAAAGTTCTACATTGAAAGCTGTGGAAGAACATGAAGAGGGCAGTATCGATAGGGCGTATATGTGGTCTCTCCTTTGACTGAATTATCTAATTTATCGTTTTTGAGCAAATATTGCCTTACACCCAGAAAGAGGCGAGCAGAGCTCTTTCCTTTCGGTATTCTCTTTAATTTGATACCTCAAGTTTTCCCATCAAGTTAAGATTGCGATTCTGGATAATGAATGCATCCTGAGAATGGTATCCAAGACGACTTCAATGTAGAATGGAATAAAGGCACTGGCCTAAGTAAGCATATTCAATCCCTAGTTGAAGGCTTAGCATAAAACGTAAGTGTCGTGGCTTGATGCAAGGAAAGACTGTCAAAAGGAAGGGGTTTGTTTTGTTTTGTTTTTGCGTGCAGGAATGAGTATGTTGGAGACTGAAATTTGGCTCGGCCATTGGAGTTCTTCGCTTTTTCATCTCATGTAATCCGGAAAACAGGGGAATATCAATGACTGAATTCACTTTCAGATTTGATTGGAGAATTTTTTTTTCCCATGTTTATCATTTTCTTTATGAATTTGAAGCAAATGGCCAGAATGAAATTTCGTGATTTTTAAGTAGCGACCGAACTTGAAATTGCGGCTGCACCTTGGTTTGATCCTCTGGCTCTAATAGATCATGAAATTTGCTTGTTCTGAAAACTTTTTAATGATGAGACCATGTTTCAGATGCCGAATTACCGAGGGTAGTAATAGAAGAGCAGTTGCACAAAATTGCCACATGTTCCCTCCCTCCTTAGTTGCCTACTTTCCTCCTTTTCTTCCGTGTCTTTTAGACTGTTCCACTACTCCGAATGAAATAACAGCAAAAGAAATGCCCTATTAGACTTGACCGGACCATCAAACACTTTTTAGTTGAAGCTGACTCTTCATTCCACTAACTGAGGCATCATATGCTTCAAACCCCTCTTTCTCCATGAGATCTCTCTCACGAGATCCTGCTCTAAATGAAAAAGAAGATCCCCTCCTAGGACTCTGTTTGAATAATTAGAGTTAGAAACATGTCCTTGAAAAGTTAAAAGATTCAATTTAGATCACAGTATTCTCGATAATGTCGATCTGGTGGTTTATTCTTTTGCCACAACAACAGCTCCTAATATTCCTCCCTCCATTATTTGATCATCAATGGTGGCAAGACCATTCTGAGGGGTATGAGACCTGTTTCTGCAAGTCCACGGAATCATCATACACGCGCGATTCTAATTGTACGGCACCAATGGGATGTCAATCATCGAATGTGAAGCTCTTGACTTGTGACCCTTCAATGGAGACAGACTCATGTAGCTTTTTTGTTAGGTGGAGGAAAGGGTGCTTTTATCTTTTCTTAATCAGTGTGGTTTGGAATTTTTTTAGTTGCCGATGGGGTTTGAGATTCTCTTTTCGGTGGATAAATTCCATTGACCTAAGTTTTCTTTTCTGTTGTCTTAGTGCAAGGATCTATATTTTAATCGACCACTATGTTGAACTAATAATTTAGTTAATAATCTAATCAGATGAAAAAACAATGGACTGTTTACTGCTAACTACGGTTGAGCTCAGGTGATAGCAGTTGAGCACCGTCAACTGATCTGGTCCTCCGTTGCGCATGCATTCATACAGACTCGAACTCTGCAAACAGTATGTTAAACTAGGGGAAGAAAACAAATACTTCAGCAACCATGTGAGTACAGGTTGTTTACATATTCAAAGAAACTCCATTGGTTGCTCTTGGATTTAATAATCTAGCCCTTTATGTCTGCATAATCTCCTAAATACCTGTTTCTTCTTATCAGGCCTGTTTTGAGGATGCCTTCTTTTGATAGTACCTAACAAATGATGAGACTAAAAAGCAAAAATTTCCTTCATTGATTGTGGAGAATAAGGTGATCTGTTTGCTTGTTCTTGTTTTCATTTCTACCTTTTCATTTAACTCTTTGTGGTGTTTTTTGGTGTGTTAGGTTGAAGTTGGGAGATTTTTCTGATCAAGAGCAGAGAAAAGAATGAAAGATTGGAAGATGACAAGTTGTACAAAGCACCAGGTCCATCTCTTAGGCTCTTTTCTCTTGTTGCTTTGCTCATATTGTTTGTTGGCGGCATCCATTTGGTAGCAATTATCACAAGAACAGCTACTAAAGCAGTGCCCATGTCCCGCGCACGGTGTATTACGAGAGCGCCACTTAAGGCAAATGAATTTCAAGGAAACATGAATAAATGGCCGTCCCATTTAGCTTTAAGGCGGTACATGACAAAAGAAATCACCATCCCTTTTCAAAAGGTGAAGCCCTCTATTTGCAAGTTGCATGTGGAGGCATCTTTGGCCACTTTATCCTTGTTACGTCTAGATTCAATTATATCGGAATTTTCACACTTTCGGTCCATCTTGTTTTGTCCATGTCTGATAAATATTCTGATTCTTCCCTTTAATTTACCAGCGAAATTATTCATAAGAAAACATGGTTGTTTGTGCTTGAATAAGGCCTTTTCATAAGATTACACTGGAATGACGAGGAAGTTTGCCACCTACTTCTAAAACTACGTTCATTTAAGTTTTGCAAACATGTTGATTCTCATTGTAATCTGGTTTCCCTGTTCTTAATTTACCATTTGACAGTAGACACGGCGCATATCTGCAGATACATAAGTAACTCTAACATTGTGTATGAGATGAAGTAGACCATCTTGTGATAAGTGAGGTTTTGAATAGAACTTAGAACTAGAAGCAAGCAATCAATGAGATAAGGTGGAGAGAGTGAAGCTTGATTCTGTATGATGCTTCTCTGGCCCATGAAGATCTGAGAATAAATCTTCCGTGGGGCCTCACTTTCCCCAGTTATGATAATTCAGAGACTGATAAAGCAGAAGATGTACTAAAAGGCTTAATTATACACCAATTGGAAATGCCATTTAAGCTCTAGAAAAGGATTTTATACCTTGTAATTGTATAGGACAGTAGCACAGTGAGACAGGAACACGACACCTCTTGCCAAGAAAAAGATGCAGAATTGACAGAGACACAAAATTGAATGGTACACCTTTTTGAACCCTACCGCTAGATTGATTCAGAAACCTTATTTGGCAGGGTCTTAGCATCCAAATTTATCAGACATGAAGCGTGCATTTTATTGCTGATATAATTTGATTAAGGGGCAGTGAAAATGGTATCAGCGGTAAAACAAACAAGACAAGTTGTATGGAAGGGAGTAATACGTTCATGGACTTTTTCTTACCTTTTCTTTCCTTGGCATTCAAGTCTCTCTTTAATCGAGCCCCACCATCAAAACAGTTAAGCAAGGCCATGTTGCACATTGGTGAGAGTCATCATTAGCTTCTGCTAGAAACTTAAGAAAGATGAAGCCATGGTGATTGACTCTGCCTTTCAACTCAAAATACAAAGAAACATACAATTTGCCATTTCGCTTCCTCAAGACCACAAGCTACTAGAGAGCAGTACATCTCTTCCACTCATAGTCTTTGAGATTGTGCGAAATGAATTCACTGAATAGCGTCCTAATTGTTTAGCATGAATGGACTGAATGTGTTCTCATTGCATCTAAAAATCCCATTAAGTCGTACTGAATAGTGCAAATGTGGGCATGCGAGTAGAGGGTATATACAACCAAAGGAACTCATATAAACCGACTATATCCTTACATTGACAGAGATTGATCAGAAATTGGTTCCATGAGCTTCACTAGGTTGGTGAAAAGAACAACCCTGTTGTATATACAGGCTGATGCCTTTGATATTTTCTTGCTAGTACATCTGGATAAACCACATTTTGTATTTATTTATCTTGTTCTTTGCCTGCTCTAACTAATCTCTCAGCACTACGCTGAGTGTACAGTGCTGGAAACTATTGGAAATTAGAGAAACGATTAAATGACCGCTGGAGGAACATCGGAGTTCTATTGGGTGATCAGCCAATTAATGTTCCCCAGAACTAGTTTCAGCTGGTTGGGAGATGCCTTCAGCATTGGCTGATCTTGACTGTCATTGTGAAAAATGGTGATTTACCGTTCAACCAACTCCACAAAGTTTCGTATATTTGTGTTGATGCTGAGATTTTGTTCCTCAAGCATTCATCCACGTATCTTTGAACTAGTGCTAAAAATAGATGTCTCGGTTCTGAAGACAATACTTCAACTTTCTCCACTGGCTTTTGACTTCTCAGTTTCTTCCTCAGTGCTTTCACTCGAGTCTCTATCTCCTCGTGTGCCATTGGCTTCTTCCTTTGTGCTTTTGCTGGAGTCTATATCTCCTTGTGTGCCACCGACTTCTTGCTTTATGCTTTCCCTCGAGTCTATGTTTCCTCGTGTGCCATTGGCTTCTTCCTTTGTGCTTTCGAGTGTGCCATTGACTTCTTCCTTTGTGCCTTCGCTGGAGTCTATATATCCTCGTGTGCCATTGGCTTCTTCCTTTGTGCTTTCGCAGGAGTCTATATCTCCTTGTGTGCCATTGACTTCTTCCTTTGTGCCTTCGCTGGAGTCTATATATCCTCGTGTGCCATTGGCTTCTTCCTTTGTGCTTTCGCTGGAGTCTATATCTCCTGGTGTGCCATTGGCTTCTTCCTTTGTGCTTTCGCCGGAGTCTATATCTCCTGGTGTGCCATTGGCTTCTTCCTTAATGCTTTCCCTGGAGTCTATATATGCTTGCGTGCCACTGGCTTCTTCCTTAATGCTTTCCCCGGAGTCTATATATGCTTGCGTGCCACTGGCTTCTTCCTCTGTGCTTTCGCTGGAGTCTATATCTCCTTGTGTGCCATTGGCTTCTTCCTTTGTGCTTTCGCTGGAGTCTAAATCTCCTTGTGTGCCATTGCCTTCTTGCTTTGTGCTTTCCCCGGAGTCTATATTTCCGTGTGTGCCATTGGCTTCTTCCTTTGTGCTTTCGCGGGAGTCTATATCTCCTTGTGTGCCATTGGCTTCTTCCTTTGTGCTTTCGCTGGATTGTACATCTCCTAGTGGGCCATTGGCTTCTTCCTTTGTGTTTTTTCCGGAGTCCATATATCCTTGTGTGCCATTGGCTTCTTCCTTTGTGCTTTCGCTGGAGTCTATATCTCCTCGTGTGCCATTGGCTTCTTCCTTTGTGCTTTCACGGGAGTCTGTGTCTCCTGGTGTGCCATTGGCTTCTTCCTTTGTGCTTTCCCCGGAGTCTATATATCCTTGTGTGCCATTGGCTTCTTCCTTTGTGCTTTCCCCGGAGTTTATATCTCCTTGTGTGCCATCGACTTCTCCAGTTGACTTCTCAAGAAGATTAATCGATTCCTGTTACATGTAAGCAATATATTCATACATCAGATTTTTTCGATAGATGCACTTAAATACTTGGAAAAGAAAAGCATCCAAATGGATTCTCAAGTCATATCAGAAATGCCAGTGGTGGTGATCACTACCTCCTCTATCACTTTAGTGTTGGACTACTATATCGGACTTCCGATCTATTTTTACAATTGATACTTTAGACATTTGGAGATAGTTTTGAACGTTTTCTGAACTTCTGTGTTGTTTATCTCGACAAGCTTCTAGTTCTAGGTCACATGACATGAAAATCACACGCTTTCAGCTTGTAATAAGAGCTATGATGCTCAGTTCTGTCGTTATGTTAGTCCACAGTTGATAGGAAAAGCGCAACAGCCACAAACAGAACATCAATATCAATTGGGCAGAAGAAGAAATCGTGGTCATTGATTATAGGGATCATGCATCTCTTTACGCCCACAATATCTTCAATTGATTCAAACAGTCTTTACAGTCTTTACAGCCTAGGAACTTAATTACCTGAATATGCTGTTTTAGAAATAACTATTTTATATGGCACAATCAAATAAAACTACCGACCTCTGCCTTCTGGGATTGCCTCTCTTCGGCTTGATGGGGCACCCAATTCTGTGCCAGTGGCATTGATTCTAGGTATTTAGCTTCCGGCGGATAATCAGACCCCATTGTATGATTTTTATCATCAGAATCCGATATATCTGGACCTTCTGCCGTTGCTGTGACTTTCAGGCATGTGGTTGTGGAAACTCTGTCAGCTGAATTTTCTTTACACAAATCTAGGAGGGAAATGGATGATCCAAATGGATCTTTCGAGCTCTCATTTGCTTTGAAATTATCTATGTCGTCTTTTGGTTCATCTTCCTCTACTCTGGTTAGGTAGGACAAGGCTCCCCATATTTCTTCACTACCCGGGATAACCTCCTTTCCGACATCTTCAGAATTAGTGGAGCACTCCAGCTCAGGAGGCGAAGTAGTGTAATCTATGGTCCAAGGGGAACCGGATTCGGAGACCTCCACTTGCATGTCAGAAGCTATGGAGTATGTGGAGGAATGGCCCGTCCGCTTGTCTAGATCGGCCATAGCAAGTGGACTAGACAAATCCTCATCCGTTGCTATGCCATTGGGTACTGAATATTCAAAGGTCTTGTGCACAGAAATGTTTGCCGTATTGGGAAATTGTGAACTGATCGAAACTTCGTTCCCATCCTCACTTGTTGCCTGTCCGTCATTGTCTGATGTTGATATGGAGCTCTGGTCGCCGTCTTCTTCATTGATAGAACCTGATTTTGTGTGGTTTTTGTCTTTAAACACCTTCAGCTTGATGTCCTCGGCACCTTCCTGCTTATCTTCAAGAACTCCTACCCCGCCATTATCATTTTCAGGTTTAGTTTCATGTTCAGCCTGGCCAGAACCCATGCCATAGTCTCTGTGGTACAGAATTTGTTCCACCAGTCTGTCATGATCTCCCTTAGCTGGAAAGATAAAAACGACTCCCATAAATTACTGGAAAGTAAACGCATGGATCAAATGAACGCACAAGGACAAATATTAGAAGCGGTCTGACCTGAGAACTTTCTCAATCTCGGGAATAGTGGCTCTCTCAGAGCCCTCTTCTCTGTAACAGAATAAATATCTGCATTCCTGAGATCTTGATCAAGGCTAGTTTCTACGGAGAAAGAGGGCCCTAGGAAGAAGCTCTCATGCCTACAGAAGATGTCCTTAGGCTGACTCGCAAGGAAGTCACTTTGGAAACCATCCACTGTGAGATTTGGCTTCTCCTCTTGAGGATCATAAGGAAGGTCAAAAGGGTTTCGGGCAGGCAACAGAACTGAAGGAGCTGACCCGGGTATCTGCGAGTCCAGAGCCTGATCCGAGCAAATAGGGGGATCGAAGGGGTTCTTTGAAATCTGAACAGGCGGAATATAACCCGCAGGACCAATGTCCATGTCAAGTAAATTCTCCTGGACCTTTGTTCCCACGAGTTTCCTCGCCCTTCGCTTTGCGATTAGATTCTCCAGTCTCCGGTTCCTTTCTAGCTCGGACAGACCGAGGTCCATGAGATTCTTCTGATCGTCCTCTGTCCACTCCACAGCCTTGTCCCATCCTCTTGTGCCTCTTCTTCGTCTTCATATTCTGCTTCTTCCAAGATATCCGCCTCTAACTGGCCCGTAATGCCACCTTTATCATCCTTAGAAACTTCAATTTCAGGCTTCGGATCCCCTGATTCTGAGGTTAGCGGGTACTCATTCATATGTTTTAAATCTCTATCTGATTCGTAGGAACTGGAGCTCTCTCCATTACCCAAGGAGCAACACCCGCCCTGAAAATGTAAACTAGGGTCATTCTCCTTGTCCTTTCTGCCTCCGCCAATCAGACTATCACCGCAAGTCGTAGAAAAAGTCACGCGTTTCACCTCCTTAACACCACCACCTTCAGCATGAGCGTCTTCCCATTTTGTCTTGAAGTTACGGCGTTTGCTCATTTGCGCTCGTATCAACGGCTTCTGGTATTGGTGAGCTGTATTAGCAGTGCCTTCCTCGCCGGACTTCAGCTCTACAGGCAGGATAACGCGGTTCGTTTTCTCGTCTTTGCTGCCACTCGGGAATTGCAGAATTCCAGTTCCATCCCTGTAAAGAACTCGAACAAGAGTAACAGCAGAGAAAGCTATGGGGATACTGATCATGAGAAGCTTGAACACGTATGGGAAAAACAGATACAGGAGGAGGAAGAATGAGGTTATCATGGAACCCAGCGGGTGCTTTTGGGCGAATGCATAACCGGCCCTCCAGGATAACGAAAGGATTCTGCAAATACATGCTAGGACCGCCTTCGCTTCAAGCGCCATATTCTTTGGATGTTTGTTCTGCAATATCTGCCCTCTGAGTCTCAGGACAACTTATTATGCAAGAAAGAGGAGCTGCAGTTTTCGGGGAGGGATCGGGAACTACGGCGACATGATGCAAGTTTCCATTGCGAGAATTGATAATGTGAAAGGTGATGGATTCATCAGAGGAGGAACAAGCAGAGAGGATTGGAGGTGGCTGTGATTAGTCTTGGAAACTGGGAATGGGGAAAGACAAAGGATAAGAGAGGGGCAAAAGCCAAACCCGGCAGATTAAGATCAACCGGTGGGCATTCTTGGTTTGACATTCCAATTTTAGGTACCATCTTTTCCTGGTCGATGGTTTCTGTGAGATCCTTATTTTCAGGAAGTCTTTGTCTGTCTGCGCGCCTGGCTATGTGCGTTTCATTTTATTCCAGGATGCTAAAATAGGAGAAAAGAAAAACTAAACAAAGTCACCGATTGCATTGGTCAATGTTTGTGCCTCCAGCATACATCATTTAACTAACATTTTGCAGACCCTTTTTTTTTTTGGGTGCAGACCAAATTTTGGATTGCTATCTTATTTTGTCAGCAAAATTCCTTCTTAGGTGAGTTATCAATATTATCGTGAATTTACAAACGTCAAATGAATTGGTCATTTTACTGACATCATTGCATTTTACAGTAGTGGCTCGTGAGTTTCTTCCAATACCGTAATTGCCAACGTCCAAATTGATTAATAAGTTGTTTGACTTCTTTAAGATTTTACAAGTGCAGTTAGTAGACCATAATTCTATAATGAATTTAATGACATCAAAAGAATTGATAAGTTACGGACGGATTTTAAATTTTACTACTGATGCTATAATAAATTTATTGACAATTTAATTCGTTAACTTCTTTTAGATCTTATAATTGCCGTTGGTAAACTATAATTGATAAAGTAACATAATCTTTTGAGAAATTTATAATTTAAATGTTGATAAATATGATTTAGCTGGATTTGAGGGATTTTCCAATTTTCTACAAATCTGTCGAAATCTTCTGTGTTTTTTGATTTTTTTTTTTTATTTATATGACCCTAATCTGAAGACAATTGTTATTTAATAATACAGAGTATTTAGATGCTTTTTATATACGTTAGCCGCCAGAGAGAGATTGACAACCTGAGCTAATGTTTAGATAGGGCGATCATCTATTCATATGCATTTGATATCTCGCTGAGAGTAAACAGTACTGTGCGCTAGGCGTGGCTTGATCTCAACCAGCGATGGTGAGGTGAGCCTTGCTACTGGCTGGCGAGGTTGCCTTAGGTTGTCGAGTAACTAGAGAAAGAAGTAATATGAAAAAAAATAAAAAAAAAAAATTTAAAAAGATATTATGAAAAATTTTCGACATCAATACCGGCTGTACTACATTAGTAATCGGTCATACCATGTTAGCATCAATTGACAAAATTTGGCGATAAACTAAATTGACATAAATACAAAATATTTAAAACTTGATTGGCAACAAAAAAGAAAATGTTTATGACTGAATTAATACAATTATAATAAGTCTATGACTTTTTTTTTATTTTATAATTCTCTCATCTTATCTTTTTTTTTTCCCGATCTATAAACATCGGTATCTGGAGCCTTCAGCCTCGACTAATCCTAATACGAGCACTATCGGAGCCATAAGGGGGCTCTCCTAGCACTATATACTCCATACACAAGGCTTGAACTCGAGACCTTGTTTAAGGAAAACCCAAGCTCCTTAGGCCAATGAACTTTGGTTCTCCCTCGAGAAAAGTGACAAAAAAGTTATAAACCTTTTGCTTTTGTGCCGATTTCGTCATAAACTTTTTTTTTTGTGCCGATTTAATTACAAACCTTTTTAGGTTGTGCCAATTTAGTCATTTCCAACCAATTTTGGCTGGATTTTGCTGACTACGCTGGTCGGTTGATGTGGCTTGATCGGCGCTGACGTGGACAACTTTTAATACTATTTTAATATTTTTTATTTTGATTTTTGATTTTTTTTTAATTTTTCTTCTCTTCTTCTTCCAGAGGCGACGGCTAGTGAGGTCGAGGTCGACCTCGCCAGCCACCTCGCCAGTGGCCGTGAGGGCGGCCTTGTGTGGGGCGATGAGGCTCGCCCTCGCTAGATTTGGTGAGGGTCGAGCCTCCCCATGGTTGGCGAGGGCGAGCCCCACCAGCTCATTGGATATGGTGGCGAGTCGGCGAAGCAGCGAGCAGCGGTGACGGCATCAGGCGGCAACATTGCGGCGGTGGTCTCGCGTGGCGAGGGTTTCCTTGGCTTGGTGGGGAGAGGACTCTCTCTCTCTCTCTCTCTCTCTCTCAGGTCTCGCCCAGATTGAATGTCCTCAGATCTCGAACCGAATCCTTGAAGAACAATCCAGGGATGTGCACAGTAAACAAAGGTAGGTCAGGGACGGAGCTTGTGCGATGGACAACCACGAGCTCCAGCTTGGTTCGACCAATGCAAGGCACAAAAGGACTGAGGCCTGCCGGAGCTTTGGCGCTTGAAACTAGGCGTGGCCGTAGGCCAACGGCAGCGGCTTAGGTGCGGTGGCCGGCGGTCTACCCCTTTGACTCTCTCCCCCTCACTCGCTAGATCCAGCGAGTTGGCGGGGCTCACCTTCGTTGGCCATGGGTAAGGCTTGACCCTCGCTAGATCCGACAAGGGCGAGCCTCGTTGCCTAGGCCGTCGACCTTGCTGGTCGTCACCTCTGGCCGGTCCCCGAGGTTCGGCGACCGGTTGGAGAAAAAAAAGGAAAAAAAGAAAAAAAGAAAAAAAATTAAAATATTATTAAAAGTTGTTCATGTCACATTGATCAAGCCACATCAACCAGCTGACGTCCAGTTAGCAAAATTTTGCCAAAATTAGCTGGAAAGGACTGAATTAGCACAACCTAAAAATGTTTAGGACTAAATCGGCACCTAAAAAATATTAAGGACTAAATTGGCACAAAGACAAAAGGTTTATGAATTTTTTGGCATTTTTCCCGTTCTTCCCCCTTATCTTTACATAGACTACTAACGGTATCATCAATTTATCAATATACTAATAAATTAGTAAGTTGCCAACTTCTTTCAATTTTTTTTTTTTTGGTAGGATTAAATACCTGTCATGTTTCTTTCTTTAGGAAATACTTCATCGAGAATTTAGGGTCCATTTATTTGATGGAAACTGTTTTTAGGAAATTATTAACTTGACTATTTAGCATTTGGACGATGAAAAATTAATTGATCTATAATTTTTATTTTCATGAATTGGAAGCAACAAGCTTAGATTAATAGGAAAACGACCCTTTTAGCAAGAAAAAATATCACTTTTCCTAAACCAACAAACAAATGAAAACTAATAATTTTCTTTAAAAATAAATTTTATGAAATATATATTCCATTGTCAAGAAGTTCTTAGCTAAATAAATGCATCCTTAAATTCAGTTTGTTTCTTGAAAAATGAACATTTGAGAAATATTTCCCAAAAAATGATCACTTAGAGCATTTAAAATAATTAGTCAATAAAAATATTTTTATTATCAACACTAATTTATATTTGAAAATTTCATAGATGATGAAAATATTTTTTATTCATTTATTTTTGTAAGCGATACAATCAATTATTTTTAGAAAAATATTTTTCAAAACTTCCATTTTCCATAAAATAAATAAAATAAAATAAATAGTCTTAAGAGTGTGTTGGTTTCGGAAAAGATTTCATGGTAAAGGAAAACGCTTTCCCCTTTTTAAGTTAGGCAATCTATTTCCCTCACTTTAAATATACATTTTGCATTGGCCGGTATATGTTAACTGATTATTTTCAACAAACAACATCTAGGAAACTAATTCATGGAAAAGTTTTTCACTCAAACAAACCCTTAGAACAAATGATCTATCTATTTCTCCAGTAGTATATATCAGGTCATCCTTCAGATGAACATAACACGCAGATCACAGTCGGACCACGCAAAAATTTCAGCGCTTAACCGTGCATATTCACACTTTCTAACAATGTGAAGCAGACTCATCCGCACATGAGCAAAGCACGTAAATTAGATCATCATTTGGCTCAAGATTCATAGGATCCGGAGCTGGAGCTTTTTGCTAACCCATAGGTCACGTCGAGATAGACTTTCCTACTGTTTGGGTGTACACAGGATTCGATCTTCGTATCCTCGGAGGCAAAGTTCTTCCTCTTCGATACTCACCGGGAACATGCTCTTGACAAGCCTTGCCAGAGCTCCCAAACATATTCGTCAAAGTTAACTATCTCCAAATAAGTAGGCCTCACGACACTCAATGATACATAAACAATGGTAAGAAGTTGAAGAAGTCGCGTTACGATATTATAATGAAGGCATGGCCCCCGTTTGGCTTGAGATGAAAAAGACAGGAGAAGATACAGCCTATACTATCTTGAAATTTCAATGAACCTTCTCATAAGGGTGGCTATTCAGAAACAGCCACTCAGAGCAGTAGGTAAGCAAGACTAATGATCTCAATGCAAAACTGTGCAAATGAGGACGCTAAATCAGCGAATTATATATGATACACAAGAACAAATGCCTCTAGTTGTCATTGGCTAGCACCATGGTTTGCATAAAAGTTCTTACCAATGGCAAATTTCAAATTTTGCAGGATTTATTTGTGACATTCCAATAAGTTAGCCAGCAGCATATTCTGCAGCTGAACTTACCCAATAACATCAGATATTCAACTACAGTTAATCACACTGCTGAGAGAGCTTGATTTCCCAGCAGTTAAAGATCAAGAGAAATCCAAATGAGAGAAGTCCAACATTTTACATCTCATCTTCTTGTAGAAGATCATTTTTTAGATACAACAACTCACCTCTAACAAGCTATAATCATTATTTACTCGAGTCCATGATGAGAAATGGATCTATACAAATGCAAACTATTATCAGAAAGTCTCCAATTATCATTTTCCTATTTCTACACTTAACTGGAAATACTAGGAGCGCTCTTTTGAATGGAGGACTGATCACAGGATGTAATGACAGAACACAGAAGAGGAACATATGCACTTGTCATGTGAGAAAGATAAATGCCTAGAGAGCTGTATCTGAGACCGGCAAAATTTAGACTGACAGACCAAAGAGAACAAATCGGGCAGAAAAGAATTATGCAGTAAATAACCTTAACTACAACACATTCCATACAATTGAATATTGAAGAATTCGACAAAAAGTTACCACCCTCAGCCAGGTCTGCAGCAATTCCAAATTGCACAAATGTGCATATGCAATGCAGAGCATAGCTTCAAGGTTATCAGTCAGGGGAGCTTAAAAATGGTTGAGGGAATCTTGAACTTAGCATCATCCTGATCAGTTCTCATCAGACTCGCCTCCTGCGTCGGCAGTGGGTAACCAGTAAGATTAATGAACAAAAAACCCAATTACACAGAACAAAAGAAGTGGATTTATACATTCCTTTTCACTGTCTTTGCAAACAACGACTGTCCACAGTTACTTACATTCTGAGTCTGCATATGATTACCCAAAACTACTAGGACTAGAATTTCATCGTTGATCACCTCGACATCCCTCACAAAAGCATGAAATAGCGATATACGATGACACTACAAAGGCGACGACCAAAAGTCCAGGCAAGAAAAGCTTAAATGCTAGACATGGAACACGGTGTGCTTAACTCAGTACACAGATGTAAGATCTCCGTGATGCAAATGAACAGAATTCCCAAAGCAAAACTTAACACCCTCATCAGTCCTTAACCAAAAGCATATGAAACGAAACGCCATAAAAATTCCATAATTTCAATCAAAGAATCCCCACCAAAATCAAAAGAGTCAAGTGTCTGTACAGAACCTAAGCAAAAAGGCAAAGAAGACTAACCCTCCTCGCCCTCCTCTTCATCTCCATCCTCTTCGCCGTCGCCTTCGGAATCGACCCCATACCTCGCATTCAAGAAATTCACGGCCTCGGGCGTGAGCACCAGCTTGTCCGCATTCAAGATATCGAACAAATTCAGCGTCCGCGGCGTCAGCATCTTGAGGGTCCCGATGTTCCGGCTGGAGAGCTGCACGATGTCCGCGACCTCCGTCATCAGGAACATCGACTTCTCCTTCGGGTCCAACCCCCACCGCCGCATCGCCTCCGCGAAATCCCTCGTCTTCGGCGTCTCGAACTTGTCCCCGAAGTCCTCCACGACCGTGACGCTCCCGGCCGCGCTGCTCAGCGCGGTCGACATCGCGAGCCGCTTCTCCTTCCGGTTGATCTTGATGGACCAGTCCCTCGGCCTGGGGCCGAACACGACGCCCCCGCCGGGCCGGAGCGGGGTGGTCTGGGAGCCCCGGCGGGCGCGGCCGGTCTTCTTCTGCGGGTAGGGCTTCCGGCCGCCGCCGCGGACCTCGCCGCGGGTGAGCGTGGAGGCCGTGCCGCGGCGCTTGTTCCGGAGGTCGGTGATGAGGGCCCGGTGCACGACGGCGCGGGCGGTCTCCGGCGGCGCGCTCCTGAGGTCGAGGTACGTCTCGCCGACCTTCTGGCCGGAGAAGTCCAGGATTGGGAGGGTGGTGAGCTCGGCGGCGACGGAGAGGGGCCTCGCGGCGGGTTTCGAGGAACTGGGTCGCGAGAGCGCGGCGGACTTGAGGGTTCCGCGGGAGGAGGCGGCGAAGAGCGAAGAGGAGAGGAAGGAGAGGGAGGTCGGAGAAGCGAAAGTCGCCATTTTTGGTGAGAAGAAGAAGGAAACTTTAGTCTCGTCTTATCTGGTTTCCATATCCGTTGGCGAAAGGGGAAGAGATGATGATGATTGATGAAGGGCTCCGCTGCTGCTACGCTGTCGTTTCAGTTCTGTCAGTCTCCTTTTCTTTTTCCTTCTTTTGATTATTGAATACATTGCCCTGAAATTACTTACCAAATAAACACAATTCCTTGATAATTCCATGAAATTGGAAGTCACTATAGCAAATTGGAACGGGCTAGAATGGAATTACAAAATTGATAACTAAAACATGTTGAGCGATGGTGCGGATTGTCAGTGAGTGTTTGATTAGTCATCTTGTTAATTGCCTTCTAGCAAAATATAAAAAACAAAAGGTCATTTTGTTAATCACCAATACTAATGCCATGATTATAGTGGCGTAAAATTAACACGTGATGCTAATGTCATGCCAAATAAGCATTTTTTATAACAGTGATCATTTTATGATTTTTTGATATTAATTTAATTTAATAAAAATTAATAAAAAAGATTATCATAAATATACTAATTTGAGATTTTTAATAATAAAAATATTATTTTATAATAAATTTGTTAATTGTTTACCGATTTAGGTTTTTTGTAAAATTAATTTAATGTGGTACAAACTTTTAATAAATATTCAAATTTATATAACTATATTTTTTAATGTTGTTCATGAACTCAAATTAACAAAGTAATAACATTTAATATTTTTATATAATTTAATGATTAATTTGAAGATTTATCAAAAATTGAAGATCGCATTGAACACATAAATAGTTTCATTTAATATTCAAGCATCATATCAAAAAAACTAAAAATATATAATCATATTTTCAGATTGAGTCAAAATTCGGGGAATCATTTCTGTTATAATTCCAATCAATGTATTTTCTCCGTTTCTGGGGATGAGGATTGGGAAAGTGTCATTTATCCGTGCACGTCTCATCGTCCCCGCCGCGCCGCCCCTGACCTTACGCCGTCACGCGGCGTCTCTCTTCTTCGTCTCTCTGTTTGATCGATCCCGTCCGTTTTCCTCCGACCACCCCCCCATTTCTGAAACCCTAGCAAGCTCCATCTCCATCATCTCCATCTTCT
Source organism: Eucalyptus polyanthemos subsp. polyanthemos (assembly GCA_017140185.1). Classification (NCBI taxonomy): domain Eukaryota; kingdom Viridiplantae; phylum Streptophyta; class Magnoliopsida; order Myrtales; family Myrtaceae; genus Eucalyptus; species Eucalyptus polyanthemos. The sequence continues at coordinate 29,822,262 of CM029466.1, read as the reverse complement.
TGGTCCTCCGGGAAGCACTCGGATCGTTCAGCCCGGCAGATGTCGCGCGAGGAGCCCGGCGTCTACCACGAGCGGCAGAGGCTGCAGTTATGCCTCTTGCACTCCCTCAACAACCTCTTCCAGGTACGTCCGCCGCCGCATTTTCGCCTCTTTGGGCTCGAACTGGATTGGGTCGATCGCGGTTTTCCCCCCGGGGCCCCCCTGTTGAATGCCCTTTTTTTTTCTTGCTTTATTCTCTCGCCAATCAGAGGAAGGACGCGTTCACTCGCGAGAGCTTGGACCTGATCGCCGACAGGCTCGTCCTCGACGACCCCGACAAGCAGAGGTGGACCCCGCTGTCGCTGCTGTTCAAGCCCCACCACAACGCGCTCACCGGGAACTACGACGTCAACGTTCTCATCGCCGCCCTGGAAGGCGAGGGCAAGCGGGTGGCGTGGCACGACCATCGGAGCGGAGCCGCCGCGATCGGTCTGGAGGAGCCGGACGGCAGATTGATGGGTCTTGTGCTCAATGTTCCGGTCAGGAGGTACGCCGGGCTCTGGCGGAGTAGGCATTGGGTCGCGGTTAGGAAGGTCGAGGGCGTTTGGTATAATTTGGACAGCGATCTCGACGGGCCTTTTGCTTTTCAAAGCATAGAAGAAGTTAGGGAGTTCTTGGATCATGTGATGGCCAATGGTGGGGAAGTCTTGCTGGTCCTGAACGATGGCCATTGAGATAGGGAAGTTTCTTTGGTTCTTGTTGTAAAAAATTGATTCACACAGAGGTCGGATTGTAGATAGGATACACAGGGCTTCTTTTTAGCTTTGTATTGGATTTGGTTTCAGATAAAGATCCGCTTTGTATCTGGTCCACAGTGAAATTTTTCGAAATGAATGCTTAGCCTCTGAAGATTTCTTGGTTTGCCAGTGTCGCCGACAGTTTCAATTTTTTGATGTGTTTTTGGGAAGCCAAGTAGAATTGCAGTGAGAATGTGTAGGTGCTGATGGACTGTTTTACAGACTTGCAGTTGCAGCCTTTATTTGTCGGTGAGACTTGCTTGGACACGGGTCAACATAGACTGCTCAATCCCATTCGTTAATCATGTGGGTGTCACATGGATTCCCAAAGAAATTAATGGCTGTGACCACTCATGGTCCACGCAAGTCCTTTCTCTATTTGATGAAATTCGGTTACTGATGGCTTGCATTGGTGACATACCTAACCGGAAGACATGTCTTCTTCACTGAAATTTTCCAGTTCAAATTGATATTGAGAATTTTTGAAGAAGCATTGCTATTGGTTATGTTTGCCTTTTCTAATTGACCTTGCTGCTGGTGGTAAGTCGAGAAAAAGTGTTGAGGTTTAGTAGGAATCGCTCTTGAGCCATGCCAAATGAGTTGGATCTGAAAGCAGCTCATTGCAGAATTGCTGCTCTGCCTGGTCGGTGCAATGCCTGCAGATTTTTTAAAATGAAATAGTCGGCTGTGCCTGGTCAAATTGTGTTCGATGGCCTGCATATATATCTCTTTCTGAAGAGAGTTGCCTACTACGGCATTCATGTTGGCGGTTGGCACTAACACCTGAACAAAGTAGGAAATGATTATGGTAAAGCGGTGATACTTGTTCGTCTGGAAGAACTGGAATTGAAATTGCAAAGTTGGTGATTCCCCCATTCTGGGTAAGAAAGAGGACAAACTCATTTGAGGCGAGTTAAGCCAAGCCAAGAAGCATCGTCAGTTGAGTCCTTTCATTAGACAATGCAACTTAATGGAAATGACTCTCGTCGATGGAAGCAGTCTTGAGAAACATCTGCGTGAAAGGAATGACCCTGGACCCTCTGCATGTCCTGGAAGCACAAGACTTCCTATTTGGAGTTGTCACGAATTCTGAATACTTCCTGGTAGCTGTTGTGCTGGGCAATTTCATTTTTTTTATGAGAGCACAAGACATCGTTTTGGAGTTCTCATGAGTTCTGAATTCTTTCCTACTAGCTATTCTGCTGGGCAATTTCAATTTTCTGTTATGAAAATGGTCTTCCAAGTCTTAATGCAAATGTTCTGTTTTTCTCTTTCTTGTGAATTATCTATCAGTTATTTGTAAGATACGAATGTGTACTAGATTTTCATCTAGCATGTTGCGAAGCTGTTGAATTGATATTTGATCAATGATTACCGGCAAAATCATAATCATAGAGTGGAGGACTTTCTTTCTGTTTTAGTTTTTGAGAGAATGACGTTGTCATATCACAGCTGTTCGATATGTCTTCTTCGCAAGACCCATTTTATCGGCACGCTGTCAGTTCGAGTCAAGGAAACTTTTGTCCTCGTGTTTGGGAACTCATCTGGTTGTGTTTTTCTTTCCCACGAACTTCACACCCATCCCTCTTGACATGTAATTTGTTTTCTTGGTAATCAAAATCTCTTGATTCTCTTGTAAGTGTGGCCCTCCGATAGACCCGAAAAGAAGGGACAAAAGTGAGGAAATGCATGAATGTGCAGGAACGAAAAGCGGCCATGTTCATCTGTAGCCTTTGGAAGTGTCAATGTTTCTAGATTTTTATATGTTGTATCCACCTTGACAATCATAACCCAAAGAGAATCCTTCTGCTCAAAGAAACGCTGATGGGGATGGGGCTGTGGAGTGTTTCCTAATCAAACATTTAGTGGAACACTTTTGTTGACCCTCTGGCCCGTTCACTTGGAAAACTATAGTGGAAGTTATGAACAGCAAAAAGAGCTTCAGCAGTCCTTTAGCTAAAGGAGCAAAAAGCGCCACTCAAAAGACAGAAATTAAAGAGAGAAGGTGTGCTGCTATCTGGTGTAGGGTGTCAATTTCTTATGCTTGCTTTTCCTGAAAGTGATTCCTCAGCTGAACTAGAGTTTGTGTTTACAGGGTCGATCGTATTAATTAACGAAAATTGCACTCGTGTGGATACTCTAGTCATCTCAAACCTGTACTAGAAAAAGGGGTGACCCCACATGACCATTAGCATTTTTAATTGGGGTCTTTCGTTTGTCTGTAGCTTTGTGAAGTGCGATCTGGCCTGGTTGAGCAATTAAGATTTGTAGGGCAGGGTAGCATTCCTGAGGGAATTATGATGGCGGTGATGCCTTTGTTAGGGCCTTTATTGTTTAGCCAAATCATTGAAATTTTCAGAATTTCTTTCCTTGAAGCCATTGTATTTTCGGAAGTCACATTTTTGAAAAGCCGTAATCGTGGCTCTTTGCTTATGAAGGGGGAGTTGTCTCTCTGGAATCACAGATAAGTGAGAACAACCCCTTTTTTTAGTTGACCAAAAGAAAAGTCTGCTTCTCTCTAGGTACTTGAACATTTATTTCGAAAATGAGTTTGGGATTAATTTCCAATGCACAAAGCAATGTGGAAAAGTTTCTTGGTCAAGCCATGATGCTGACTATTAGCTAACACACTCGCCGCCCCTATTTGACAAGTTTCACTGTCCAAGTGCACATTGCGAATCACGCCCTCGCACGAGTACACTGAATAGTGGAACGAGTGTTTCAGTTCACACCGATCTCTCTATAAAACTTTGGTCTTTGGTACCTTTTCCATCAACCCCACCCCACCCCACCCTACTCCCGTCCCTCCCTCCCTCTCTCTAGTTCTGGCCCTTCTTCATTTTCCTGAGGTAAAGCAAGCTGTTTGAAGGATGTCCACGAGAGGAAACGCAGATTGAGTCAAAGGGAAGAAACCAAGAGGCCGGTGATTAACCATCACAGGCACAGGCATAAACCGACTGGCAAAGTTGCTGGAAGAAGGTGGTGCACCGCCACCACGGGAAACTGCTGTGTTAGAGTGCCTGCAAGGCTAGAATCTTCGAAGCTTTTGAAGCATCTTAGAGAGAAAGTGTTAGCAGCTCTACGGCTGGTGTCGATGAGAAAGAGGGCAACTAAGATCTCTTCCTCAGTCAACTCAAAACCATCCGCAGCTTCTTTCGATTCACAAAGAACTGAAGCTGTCGAGGACTGCATCAATTACATCAACTCATCATCTGCATCGTCATCATCTTCGACATCGTCATCGTTGTTGTCGTCTTCTTCTGCTTATAGTACAGTAACTAATACAGTCACCACTCCGCCACCAAGGCAACTGCCGCCGCCGCCGCCTCCGCCTCCTAGTCCTCCTCCTCAGCCAATTTTGAATTCCAAACCAAAAGATTCTGCTACTCAGCCTTCATCTTCGCTGCCGCCGCCACCGCTGCTTAGCCATTGTCCTCATACACAATTGAATTTTGAATCAGAAGGATCTGTAACCCAGCGTCAACCTTCACCACCGCCACCACCTACCTCTTGTCTTCAGCCAAAGTTGAATTCTGAATCAGAAGGTTCTGCAATCCTGCCTCCATCTCCACCACCACCACCGCCGCCTAGCCATTGTCCTCAGCCTAGATTGAATTCCAAATCAGGATATTCTGCAATGCCGCTTCCACCTTCACCACCACCACCACCTAGCCATTGTCCTCAGCCTAGACTGAATTACAAATCAGGAGATTCTGCAATGCCGCCTCCATCTTCACCACCACCACCACCTCCGCCGCCATCACCACCAACACCACCACCTAGCTTTTATGAACCAGAAGGTACTGCCACCCCACCTCCACAAACACCACATATGCCACGACCATGTATTCCTCCTCCAGAGACAAAATAAAAACCCAGTCAGTAGGTTCTGCTGCTACTCCACCTCTGCCCCCACTGCCGCCACCACAACCTCGTCTTCCTCCTCATCCAAGATCGAACCCAAATCAGCAGTTTATATTGGGGTTAGTTAAAACATCAGAGTTCTGCTCAAATCTTCCTTCTGCTAAGAAGACTTGAGCACATTGGTCCTGCGAGGCAAAATTATGAATGTCTTCTTTGCTGGTGGCAATACAATGTACAATATGTTGTTGCTTTGTTCTGTAAGCTTTGCACTGAATAGTTTGGTTGCTTACATATGTTTGCAAATGTAAACTCTTGTGTATGCAAGCGGCATTAAAGTTATTAAATATTGAGAAACAGAACATCAAATCAATTAGGAAACAGAACTTCAGTACTCTTAAGAGAGTAAATGTCTCTTCAAAGCACCAGCAATAGAGCATAGCCTTAAAGTGAAGGTGAGGTTCGAGCTTCTCCCTTTCATTTCTACTTATTGAGCTTTGGCAATTGCGGGTATTCTGGTTTTTCCAGTGTGATCTTTCTATGGACAGCTCGGCGTGCCACTTCCCTCCCTTCTCTGTTCTCAGTTGAATATTTCCTCTTACATATGTTTTGAAGAATCGATGAAGAAACTAGGAGAAATGATGATAGATACATGTGCTCCATCGAAACTTGTGGCATTTTTCCGTTTGGCTCTGTCAAATATAGGTTCCGACTGATCCTCACACATTCATTATGCTGATATTCCCACTTGATGGGTGAAATTTGCATGATACAAGCATTCCAAGTAATTATGCTATGACTTTTTCTAGAATTTTCACCAAATTACAGAAAAATAATTTAAAAGAAAGGAGTGTTAATGACCATTGATTTGAGCATTTGGCTCATAACACTGTTCCATGTGAGTGTAAGATAGTCTACTACTCTGAAAGGTGCTGATCCTGAAGAGAAATGCATGAAAGTACAGTGATGCTAGTTGTGCTGAGATACTGCACAAAATTTGACATATTATGTGAAAGGATGGAACTTATCAGATTCTTGAACATGATTTACTCATTGATCTATCTACTTATGGCTATTACATTACTATATAAACCAATTAAGTGAATCAATTTAGATGTATCAGTACAATCTAATCAGGTCTAAATGTATTCCACTACCATCTCCCCGCTGCTCTCTCTTTCTTTGTGTGTGAGTGCCCGCGCACACCCATGTATGCATTCTGAATCAAAAGAAGCTTTGAGGTTGAATGCAACCACTTGCATGGTGGCAGATGGAGGCGGCGAGCAACCCCAAGAAAGGGCGAGCGGGGGCAGGGGTGTGGTGTGACAGCGAGATGGGTGCGATGGTGGCGAAAGCACACGAAAGAGAGAGAGGGTATGTTTTTGGGTTAATGTTTTAAGGTAGAACTTCTCTAAATTAGTTACCTTTTAATCATTTAAGATAATTGGTTTCCGGTTACCCTCATTGCAAAAATCTCTATTTTTTTGTCATAGTAAAATTGTCCTTTTAGACATGATTGTAGGACATGATTATCATCGTAAATAATCTTTATTTTTTGGTCTTGTTTGAATGCCGAAACTTGATGGACACAAATATGACCTGCAAACATCAATCGTCACTTATAATAATGGGAGTGCTATTCTAGCCGGATATTATGTAAGAGAGATTGTCAGATGATCTCCCACTATAACATTTCTTTTTGTCCAGTCGATCTAATCACCAGATTAGCATTCTTTTAATAAAGTAAAGAAATCCCTAACTCGCTTGATAGGCTACAATAGACTTGATTGGACAGAAGGCGTGAATTTTAAAGACGCCTAGGAAAATATGCATTCTAGCGGCATGATATTCTAGTGCCATTGCGTCGACATATTTGGAAACGGCTGAGGCATGCAAACCATCATACACACTTCCCCTCAATTCTGTTCTTCTCCCCGGAATAGCAAGAAATCAACTGGTTTGGCTTATCCAGAATGAATTTAAACAGCCCTTAAAAAGACTTCAGAGCAAGTAAATACAGACTTGAAGTAAATCTAGTACAGAGATGATTGAACTGAATAAGGTTCATGAATCGATTATCACCGGGAATCAAGTGGCCAAGCCAAGTGGTTGTCGGCTCCGTCCTCAACATCCTCATTTCTTGGCGAAGAGGCCGCCGAAGCCGCCGAAGCCGCCCTTCTTCTTCGGTGGCATGGCGACCGTGTTCTTGCTGCCGGTGCCGGTGCCGGTGCCGGTGCCGTTCTTCCCCTCCACTTTCTTGAGAATCGGGTCGGTCTCCAGGAGCTGGTCCTCCTTCGCCAAGCCCCCCACGATCCAGTCCAGCAGCCCCTTCTCCTCCTTGCTCCCGCCAGCGCCTTTCGCTGCGGTGGCGGCGAACACCCTCCCGGCGGTCGGAGCAAAAACTACGGCGGTCAAGGAAGCCATCTCCTAAAGGCCTTTCCCTTCTCCTCCTCCTGTTTCTCTCTCTCTCTCTCTCGCTCGCTTTGCTTATTAGAGGTCGCTGATGTGTGGGAATGGTGTGAGGGCGGCGTGCGATAATTATATCTGCATGCTCCTGCTCATCGATTTTCAGCCGTGCGATGATCGAACCAGAGCTGAGTGGAGCGTTCCCAGCACAAGACCTCCACAAGTGGCTTATCTTCATTCTCAAAGAGTTTCCTCGATCAGTAATTTATTTCTCCCTCTTTTTTTTCCTTCCTTTTTCTTGGGGGAGGAAAAAATATGCAGCTGGAGAGTCCTTGTCAGCAGGTGTGGATGGAAATTCGACACATGGAACTGGAAGGACCATAATCCATCCGCTTATCCAACAGATTGGGCCGTATTTGCTGTAGTTCTGCGCAGGCCCATAGGCTCCCGCACGAGGAGGACGAGGCTGCCCGTTTCTGTCCGAGGCAAGAGCATCCCGTTTCTTCAATACTCTCAATGGACGAGGAAGGAAGGAAGAACGACTACTTGTCCCTTGGTCGGACGCATCCGGCTTACACAAGCCATTGAATTGTTCCCAGATAATTTACCCACGAACCTACGTGACCATAGAATCGGCCTAGTCTAATCAATACTTCAGTTTAATCGGGTCCATTGCTCACCCTCAACCATCGCTAGTGAAACATGTCTTGAAATCTTTGTTCAATGGATACAAAACACCCATGCTTTGGTGCCTGTTGCAACGGTCCTTGGTGTAACAGCAAGCATCAGTTTGAGTCGGTACTGCTCTTGCAACATGCACTAAAATTCACTCAAGGGTATCAATAACATTAGAGGGCCGCACGAGGGTTGTCAATACCGGTGTTGGTCATGTCACATAATGGATTTGCCTTTTATGATTTTTTTTTATAACGAAAAAAGGAATTCAAACGAAATAAAAAAAATGGTATTCTTTTATTTCTTCAGATTCAAAATTTGAATATTCAAAGAATATTTGAAATGGAAATCGTTTTTACCATCCATATGGGTTTTGACGGGTGAAATGGTGGAAGGCGCTATCAAAATGTTCGATTTATTTTATAGCTATTGCCCTTTTAAGCAACGCGTATGACTATCACCCGTATTGGTGGAGGTAGAAGAGAAATAATTCTATACAATAGCACGACCGGATTTTCACCATCCTTATTATTAGCAATGATTGTGAGACATTTTATGTGTGACTTAATATTCATTGTTGCTAAGAAATTGATGAGTGTTTCCACTTGTGAGGGCCGTTCTTGGTAGGCTCCTTGCAAAGCGCCCAACATGACTACATTCTTATTTTAATGTGTTACTGCCCGTACTCTTCACACCCCCATGTTGCTTGTGAATATTTTTCTTCTTCATTAAGCAAAGAATACCAACGATTTTACACTAAAGAGAAGCTGAAAGTTGGCAATTCGTCATTTCAAATCATCTCCACACTAGATTCTCCCTGGAGGGTCATTGAATGTGTAGGTAATTATTCTATATAATAGCATGACCAGATTTTTACCATCCTTATTATTAGCAATGGTTGTGTTACACTTTATATGTGAATTAATATTCAATATCATTAACAAATTGATTTAGGTTGACAATGCGTAAGGGCAAAATGAGATAGATGTTTGGGTAATTGATTCTTTCGCTGATAGGCTAAGAATAGTGACTTGTCACTAATTTCCTAAAAAATTATCCAAAAAGCTCTAAACCTATTGCACTTTTACTAATATAGTCTTAAACATTTTAATTTTGTCAATCAAGTCCTATACCTTTTAATTTTACACATTGAATCCGAAAACTTTTCAAATTTTGTCAATTAAGACCATTCGGTCAATTTTGGTGGGTTGTCACAGACGTGGCAGTCCATTTAGCACTAGCCATTCTATGTGACATGGTTGGCGCTAATATAGATAAATTTTAATAATTTTTTTCGATTTTTTTTATTTTTCCCTTTCCTTTTATTTTATTTCCTTTCCTTTTATTTCCATTTTTGGTTCAAAGGGCTAGCAGGGTCATCGGCCATTGGTTGGGGGTTAATAACCCCCACCAGCTATTGGGCGAGGGCATGGTGGGCCTCGCTTAGGCCCTTGCCAACCACAGCAAGGGGCTCGCTCGCGGCCATTGAGGGCTTTGCAACCTTCTTTTAGGGGCTAGTGGGGGTCGTTGTTGCTGACCATTTGAACCAAAAAAGGTTAAAACAAAAAAAAGACGAAAGAAAAGAATTAACAATTCAATAATTTTTTTTAAAATAGTATTAAAATAATATTATTATAAATTGTCCACGTTAGTGCCGACCGTCTTACGTAGGATGGCCAATGTCCACATTAGCAATTTTCGGTCAAAATTAATCGGATAAACTCAATTAATAAATTGTGAAAAAGTTTAAGACTTAATTGATAAAATTGAAAGGCTTAAATTTGAATTGACAAATTGTAATATATTTATAACTTTTAGACAATTTTCCCCAAATCTTCTGGCTCTATATGTGGTTGAACTACTTCCCTTTCACCATGAAATGTCGAAGACTCAATTTAATCCTTAAGAGTTTGACCAAAAAAATAAAATAATCCTTAAGAGACCAAAACCCTAAATCTATGGGCTGTTCTAGTTTCGAGGCAAGCAGGAGGAGGCAATTTTCTAAAGGCCCATAAACATGATAGTCAAGCTTTGCATTAGTCATTCAGTTGGTCCAAGGAAAGAACGCAATCCCCAAGAAACCTTAAATAGATCTTCGATCCACATGGATAAAAGATATCTGGCGGGTCGTCAAACTATTCACTTGCTACAAGCCAAGCCTCTTATATGCATTGCGCAGTTCGATAACTTCTTCTATACATTACTAGAATCTTAATGTTGAAAGTTTTCGTATGCATAGCTTTTCAATAGCATCAGTTTATGATCTCACGAATTTCATAGGCCGAGATTTTAGTTATCAAATTAGTCCTCAAGAACCAAATTGCAAGTTAAATTAATGAGAAATTTACAAAAAAAAGTCATAAACCAGTTGTATTTTGGATAATTTAGTCATAAACATTTTAATTTGATCAATTTAATCTTAAAACTTTTAACATTTTACCAATTTTGCCTAGAAAAGGTTAATGTGGTGGTCTAGTTATTGTTGACTATCCTACGTGGCATGACTGGCATTAATATAAACAAAATTTTAATTTTTAAAGATTTTTTTTCTTTATTTTTCCTAAGCCTAAGTCAGCAAGGGCACCATGGTCCTCGCTGGCCATGGGCGAGGACGTTGGCTCCCACTTGGATTTGGGTGAGGGCCTGACACCCTTGCTTGTGGCTGACGAGGGCGTGGAGGTCCTCGCCTATGGTTGCTTGAGGGCATGGAGGCCTTCACTTGTGGACGACGATGGTTGCGACACCCTCTCGTAGACTAGTCGAGGATTGCCAGCCTAGGGTTAGGAAAAAAATGAAATAAAAAGAAAATAATAAAATAATAATAATAAATAATAAATTCAGAAAATGTTAACACCGGCTATGTCATGTAGCATGGAGGATAACTAGTATTGACTAGATTGTAATATTAGTAATTTCTCACCAAAATTGATAGGAAAAACTAAATTGGTAAATCGTTAAAAATTTTAGAACTAAATTAATATAATTAAAAAATTTAAGACTGAGTTGGCACAAATGTAATAGGTTTATGACTTGTTTGGTGATTTTCTTTGGAATTTATCAATGTCTTAGTAAATGTCACATGAAGTACCAATTTCCACACTTCGATGTCCTTTCTTGTGCAATAATTAGAAATATTGTGGTACATAAAAAAATGACAAAAAAAGTTTTGAAGGTGCCAAGAATGAATAGAGATTGAAATTTTGATGCAAATTAGAATCTAAAATTCATGAAAATTATACTGATCACATTATAGTTATCTCTTTGACAGAAAAAAAAAATATTATAGTTATTTTGACGTGTGATTGGTGCTTATGTTCATTGACATAGTGATATATGGGTATAGTCCATACTTAATAATATGAACTTTTTATCATGATTTTTTTTTTTGAGGTAGTTGAAAATCACTTCCATTTGCGTCAATTATAGTCTAGACTAGAGAGATGTTTTCTCCCTCAAGTTACGAGAATTATAAGTTATTTTTATTGTTGATGATAGATCGGACTTGAGCATAGTTTTGGGACCTTCTATATGTCGTTATTTAAGAAGAAGATGGGAAATCAGCATTAAATATTGAAGTCCAAAAATTGGAAACAGTGGGCTGTAGATGGCGGTTAGCCTAAGGAAGGGCGAAGGGTGACTTTTGTGACCTTCCTAACGCTTCGATATATCCTCTCTCTGTCTCTCACTACTTGCACAAGAGTGGTCAAACTCCTTCCAAGTGGGTCTTGATTATTTGGATTCCTTGACACCCTTTTCATCTTGTTCTCCATGTTTGAAGAAAAAAACCCTAATTTCTCATTGTGGTTACACCGTCTCTAACTACTAAAACTCTCTCTCTCTCTCTTAAGTTTTTGCCAGAAAGAGTGACAAGAAAAGAGGGTCGTCGCTTGGGTTCTTGGGAAGAAAGCTAGAGCAGGGGTTGCTGAGAATTGGTAACAATGCTGAAAGAATTCTTGCTTTTTTGGATTAACCCCATGATCAAGAAAGTCCCATGCACGCATAATCGACCTTACTTCTCACTCGAAGAAGGTGCAGAGAATTGAGAGCTGCCGATTGCTGGTTCAATAGTAAACGGATTTCTACCAAACGATGATTTTGATATTGCAAGTCGGTACGCAGCACATGACAGCCATAAGGGGCAAGCCCCAGAATTCGTCTTCCACACGACAAACGCAGCGCGTATGGAGGATTCTTATTTTCTAGTGACAATATCTCAATATTTTGTCTCGCTGGCTATAGTTTTTGTTAGCAAATCGAATCGGAGATAACTGTGTGCGCCATCTAAGAAGAAGAGGCTTCATTGGAGTCGGTGGCTTGGTTTCCTCTCGCACCATGAAGTAAGCACTCACATAAGAGATTATCGTTTAGTCGTTCGATCGACACCATACTGAATGATAGGGGCATGTCTATTTGGATGGACAAGGTTTAAAAACACCCGACCCTGTAGTGAGAGACGAAAATTGACCTAGCAAGTTAAATTTACAGCTTTTACAAGTAACTTGGGGTTCTAATTTGGTTTCGAGTTGGACATATAGTCGAGAAAGTTTTGCTTCTTAAGCAAGAGGGTCAAATTGTTCATAAGAATGTGTAATTACCAATAAACAAGTCTAGTTCGGGGACAAATTCGTACCATACACCATCAAACCTAAATTGGGAATTATACTTAGAGAGGTTGAATAGATTCAAAAAGTAATGCACTTAAAGTCTTTTTCACATCGTAGAGAGGTTGGACAGATTCCATAATTACTCTATGCATGATGTAAAGTATTGAAGAGTAAATTTTGAGGGAAGAAAACCTTAAAGTGATACTGCAGATCTCTTGTGACAATTCTTCTCCTTAAAATAGAGAGATTACATTGATATTGTCAATGTGAACACATGAAACGAGGAGTAGGAAAAACAAAATTGATGCAGTCGGAAGCACGTTTACTAATCATATATACTAAGAGAAGTTCTAATTTTCTAATCTACAGATGGATTTTGTTAATGAGTATCATCAGAGCCCATATACAGATTGCCCTCTTGATGTTAATGCACAATAGTGTCTTAAAAATCGAATTATTGTAAATCAAAGATATTTCACCAGTATTTCACCAGTATGCTAGAACGCTCGTTAATAAAACATTTACAGATTGTACTTAATTAACACGTTTTTCTTTCCTGGTACTGCTTGTTAATCCTTCCAACGTTTACTCTCAAGCCTCTGCAATGCCATGAATCCGAGTGCGTCCCGGTTCAGATACGTCAAGAAAGTCTCAACAACTCCTTCCTAAATTTTCCATTTCTATCATATCATAACAGAGATCACCTTATATATAACGATTAGTTTAAGCCTTTTCTCTCTCACTCTCTAATTACGAGACTTCATGCACATATGCTTTAGTGCATTCCTCTCTAATTTGATCTCCTCTTGAGTTAACCCCACACCGCTCTCGATCAATCACGTCCCCTCATGGAAACCCTGCACATTCTCTTCACTGTGGTGGCCGCTGTTTCGGCATACCTCCTCTGGTTCTCCTTCCTGGCCCGAACACTGACCGGCCCGAAGGTGTGGCCGCTCGTGGGGAGCCTCCCCGCCCTCTTCGCAAACCGCTGGCGTATCCACGACTGGATGGCCGGCAACCTCCGTGCCACCGGCGGCTCCGCCACATACCAGACCTGCACGATTGCGCTCCCCTTCGTGGCCCGCCGGGAGGGGTTCTACACCGTCACGTGCCACCCCAAGAACATCGAGCACGTGCTCCGGACCCGGTTCGACAACTACCCCAAGGGCCCCGAGTGGCAGGCTGCCTTCCACGACTTGCTAGGCCAGGGGATCTTCAACAGCGATGGAGACACGTGGCTGATCCAGCGGAAGACGGCGGCTCTCGAGTTCACGACCCGGACGCTCAGGCAGGCCATGGCCCGGTGGGTTAGCCGGACCATAAAGTCACGCCTTTGGACGATTTTGGACAAAGCTGCTCGGGGTAAAACCTCGGTGGACTTGCAAGATGTGTTGCTCCGTTTGACGTTCGACAACATATGCGGACTCACGTTCGGCAAAGACCCAGAGACTTTGTCCCCGGCAATGCCCGAGAACCACTTCGCCATGGCCTTCGACACCGCCACTGAGGCGACGCTCCAGAGGTTGCTATACCCAAGCTTCCTATGGAGGTTGAAGAAGATCTTCGGGCTCGGCTCGGAGAAGAGGCTAAAGAGGAGCCTCGAGGTAGTCGAGAATTACATGAATGACGCCATCGACGCGAGGAAAGAGGCTCCGTCCGATGATCTCCTGTCGAGGTTTTTGAAGAAGCGCGACGTGGACGGGAACCTCTTCCCCATATCCGTCCTCCAGCGCATCGCGCTCAACTTCGTCCTCGCCGGGCGCGACACGTCCTCGGTCGCCCTCAGCTGGTTCTTCTGGTTGGTGATGAACAACCCTGACGTGGAGGAGAAGATCATCCGGGAGATCTCGACGGTGCTCCGGGAGACACGCGGTGACGACCCGGCGAAGTGGGTGGAGGACCCGCTGGCCTTCGATGAGGCAGACAGGTAGATGATGAATTCATGGTAGAAACTTTATAATACAAAATAAAAAATGAGACCTAACGAGGGCAACGACACAAACAAAGAATAACGAAAGCGTATGGAGATTGATTTATTCAATGGAACATAATGATTGTGATATACACCAAGTTTACGTATCGAAGAAATAATTTACAATCCATCACATCATTTCATATGTTATTTTAGTAAATTGATTTTGATATTATAGGATAAATATAAAACAAAAGACTATTGCATAGTCTATTTATGCCATTGGTGACATCATTTATGCAATATGAGTCTATCTTCATGGTAAATCTATCATCTCAAATTGAGGTTAAACCTACTTCTCATGTCTAGAGATATTACACCCACAAGAACACAAGAGTCTTTGTATAATTTCTCAGTTGTGATTAGTTTACTTCACCCAATTTATCTTGTAGAAACAATTCCTCTAAATTGTTCACCTTGCAGGTTGATATATCTGAAATCTGCATTGGCCGAGACTTTGAGATTGTATCCTTCCGTGCCCGAAGATTTCAAGTACGTGGTCTCCGACGACGTCTTACCAGACGGCACGTTTGTGCCTGCTGGGTCAACAGTGACGTACTCGATATATTCGATCGGGAGGATGAAGACCATATGGGGTGAGGATTGCATGGAGTTCAAGCCGGAGAGGTGGTTGTCGCCGGAGGGCGACCGGTTCGAGCCGCCCAAGGATAGTTACAAGTTCGTAGCCTTCAACGCGGGGCCCAGGACTTGCCTCGGGAAGGACCTCGCTTACCTGCAGATGAAGTCGGTGGCGTCGGCTGTGCTCCTCCGCTATGCGTTGTCGCCGGTCCCCGGCCACCGGGTGGAGCAGAAGATGTCGCTCACCATGTTCATGAAGAACGGGCTCCATGTCTACTTGCGCCCACGGGCCCTCGTGGGCCTGGCCCAGAAACTCGCCGCCTCGGCGTAGAGCCTTGAAGGCGTGGATGGAACTCTCACGGCTTTCGCCACGGTGGTGGCTGGAACTTGTAAAGGCGTAATAAGGTCGTTCAACTTGATTTTGCGTTAATAGGGTTATTACTAGGTCCGTGTGGCGATTCATGCATACAAACCACGGTAAAATTTGTTCTTGGTTCTGTAATTGTTATTCGTCGTCGTTTCATTTGGGTGGGGGGTTCCAATTTCATTCAAGAGTATACTTGTAACATAAAAAAGGTTGTCATTGTGATAATTCTGCCTTCTGCGCCGTGTGTTCCACATGTTTAAACTTGGTTTCAACAAAAAAGAATTGAATTCGTATTGGAGTATTTAAACCTTACGAGGTGATCCTTGCTGATTCACACGGGATTCCAAATGCCCCATATTACTCGGGTCAGAGCATAAACTAGCGATGCTAAGAGGGATGTACGGTCTAATGATACTACTATGAAATATGTACTCATGAGTGGAGTAGCCTTTTCTATTTTGGTTCATGGTTTCTCTTGGCCACATGATTCATCCGGGAAAGAGATCAAGTTTCAAGAAATAGTGAATGGTCTTCCCAATATAGTGTTTCCATAAGGTTGACCCAAAATCTAAAAAATGAAGACAAAGAAGATCTTCATCAAGTTCTCCAATCGAGAATAGAAGATGCTTTGTTTCACAATTCTAAGCATGCAAAATTAAGTTAACCATGGTCATAAGCTGTCTAATGGAATTTTCAGGATACTGATATAAGTTACCTAAAAAGAGATTGAATTAGATGTGACAATACCATCGGCGATGAAATCCATTTACTGACATACAAAATTGATGTTCGTATATACAACGTTAAATTCATGAAAGTTTGTATTGAGATAATCTCATGGGATTCTTCCTCCTCCACTCGTATAATGCCATGACAAAGTCAAATAATCGATAGCAATTTTAGTAAAGTTCTGGTCTCAGGCTCCGTCATTTTGGTCTCTCAAATGCTTTTACCAGTTCTTCAGATTTCAGCTATGTACCAACCACCGCGTAACTGTCCTGCCTCCTCTGGTCTTGTCGGTTTCTCGTGCACCTTATCCAAGTCTTTATTTACAGATCAGATGCAGGATGATTGGCATGTCGCGCGTTGATGATCAAATATCCGACGAGGATCAATCCAAAATCTTCTCGCCTGATGAGAAAAGGTTCCACACGACGGTTCCAGTTAAGTAGAGCCCGACTGAAACCTTGAAAACATCGTCCCAACTCCCTGCAAGCGGAGAAAGGAGAAGACTATAAGGCAATCTGAAATATTTTCCAAACAATTTTATCAGCACTATTTTTTAAGTAGTTAAAATTATCAGTCAGGACAAGGTAAACACCGTGTTGCAAGATGTAGCCCGTCGCGGCTGTACCAAAAACACCGGCCAAAACGCCAGCAGTATTGGATAAACCGAGCAGTACTCCCTGTCAAGAGAATCCAAAGAAAGACGTTAGCTGGGACATTACGAAAACAACATGGTTACATCGGTAACACTGGACTTTGCTGCATAGCCCCTGAGACGGTCAACAGAAGTCGAACATTTTCTCTAGTTGGACTTCACCAGGATCAGGATTTATCTCCAAATGCTGCAGGGTGGGGTAAACTCTAACTGAAATTAACAGAGATGAATCATGAAGAAATACTACTTACGGAGTAGCGGGGAGCAAGGTCCTGATGATTCGAGTACAAACCAGATTGTGAGAATGCATCAGTTCCCTGCTCAAAGAGTTTCTAACCAGTTATTATGAGGAAACATCTCGTCCCATGAAAACAGATCGAATCAAAGTTGGATAGGCAAATTAAAACGTATCAGAGTAGATCAATCTAAAGTTTTTCAATGAATGTCAGTTCCGTTCAGTGTTTTTATGAAGTCAAGATGCCAGCATACTGGCCTAATCTAATGTCCCTATCCATGTAGGGAAAGAGATTAGATCCCTTCTCTTCCTAATTGATTAGAAGTGATTTAAGAAAACCTTCTGATGGGTGAAGTGAGGCTTTGCATGTAAATAATTTTCTCTCTTTTGCTTCTAAAATTACACATTGACACATTAACATTCTGGATTCAGTGAGATGGAGGCAAACCTGACTGCAGGCCATGCATAAGACAGCCATTGCAGGAGAGTCAACATGGCTCAACTGGGTAAGAAAAAAAGCAGGCCCAAGAAATCCAATTGACTGCATGATCTGCACGATACAATGCAAGCTGGCGCTGGATCAATGAATGTCATCTACTTAATATGCAAAGCACAAGAACGTCAAGAGAAGCTAATAACGACATAGCTTAAGCTAAATAATACACAACTGATTTAAGGACCTCTTACTATAAGAAATAGCTGGTTAAAGTAAATTGTCATTGTAAGTTGAAGATCGATTATATATATATTAAAGAGAGAAACACGTTCAGTTTTTTTCAATCTTATTATTTTCATTATGATCTTCCAGAACTGCTGTTGCTCTCCTAGTAATAAGACACGAAGTGTTGGAACAAGGTACCTTGCGAACTGTAGTCACAGATAAGCCATTGCTGACAAGAGTGTCTGCAATCCAACCTCCAAGATTAGCAGAAAACGCCATAGTAAGCCAAGGTAATACACAAATAAGCCCTGATTCTGTGAGATTGAACTTTAGCACCTGTTATTATTTAAGGGATAGATGAAATGGAAGAAAGTCAATTATCGCACAAAGATGGTCCATGATAATCCACCAGTCGACCAATTATCATATGAGTAATCTTATAAGTTATCAAGTGAGTAGGAAAGTCAAGGGAAGAGTCAAAAGCTTACTTGATTATAGTATGTCGGCATCCATGTGAGAAGAATAAATGTCCCCCAGTTGTGACAGAAATGACACACTATTAGGGCCCATACAGGTGGTTGTGACAGTAGCAAACCCCATGGTATCGTAGTCACAGGTTCTCTTGGAACGCTGTTGGTTAAAATCAGCTTTTTCTCTTCAGGCCGCAGCTGAGGATCATCGAGAGGTGAACTGTATGCCTGCAACAAGAACTCCCGAAATTAAATTTTCAGTGACATAGCTCTTGAAAGAGATGATCTCATCTAGCAGCAAGACTTTGAAAAAACGCCATAGGAATCCATTTCTCTAAAGGACAAAAGAAGTCACCTTATTTAGCCAGGTTGCGAACCATACTGTTCCCAGAGAACCAAAAGAATAGAAGACTGATGGCCAGCCGAACTGATGTATCAAAAATGGCGAAAAGGCCAAGCCAGTGACTGATCCTAGATACATGCCACTGTAGACCAGTGCCAGTGATCTACTTCTCTCTGATACGGGAACCCATTTTGACAAGATATTATTCATTGCAGGCATAGCAACACCCTGAACAGAAGTATGGGGGAAAACTGAGTTATGTCGAGCAGACACATAATGATTCAAAGTGGTTTTTACACCTAAAAACATTATTACTAATTTTTTCCAAAATAAACCCACAAACTATACACAGAAATGCACCTAATACCAAATTCGGTTTCGAATGCTAGATGCAGTTTTTATCTATTCTTGTCAGCATAGGAGAACGAAATATATTAAGTAGAACAATGAGCTGACCTCGCCAATTCCCATAAAGGCACGGACAACAAGTAGGTAAGGAAGCCCAAGTTTAGCAGCGACTGGAGTGAGAGCTGTTGCGATCGACCACCAAATTACCCCAAATCCCAAGACAAGTTTCCCACCCACCGTGTCTGCCCAAATGCCACCGGCAATCTGTCATCAATGACTGGAGTCAGAGCAAGAAAGGAACACTTGGATTCTTGCTAACAGGTTTATCCAGATAATCAAAATTGTTGCAGGCATATAATGAAGAAAAGGAACCACCAAGAGCTCAATACTCTTTAGCTGTACCAAAGAAGTGTCTTTACCTGGGTGAGGAGATAGCCCCAGAAAAAGGAAGACTGTATCAAACCAACGGTGGTTGGGTTCCAGTTATATTCTGCAGACATGGGAAGTATAGCAATACTCATGTTTACCTGCCAAAGCAAATTTATATAAAGATGCTAACTGAAAAAGCTCTGTATTCTTGGAAAAACACGTAAATACTTAGAACATGACCAAATCTGAAAATTCAAAGTTTGGGATTGTAATTGCATCAAGAGATGGATATGAATGTCATCCAGTAAACGACTAGCAAAATTATTCCCATCCCCAATTGCAAACTTCCAGCCATAAAATTGATGCATATATTCTGGTCAAAGTGTTTAGCAAGTGTTTAGCTGTAGTGAAGAATGTAACATAACTAAAACTACAACTCGACATCAATATCCAACTATCAGATTAAGAGAAACTTAAGATACAAGGAAGGTCTTCAAAAGAGATCAAAACTACCGTCCTTATAGCTTCTAAACTTCGAGGGACTCTTGGCGAATTTATGTTAATTCACCACCCACATGATTATTCCATTCTAATAGAACAGAGATACTACAGGAAGTGAAACTTTGACTATGCCTACTAATGCTCTAGACAGCAAGGACCCGCCTTTAAAGAAACCGATCAAACGTGTTCTGTAATGCAACATCACTTAGCAAATTTAGTCATGTCATACAATTCCCATAGAAGACCAATCTGACGGCACTGGGATTTTCTCAATTAAGAGCAGTAGATCGACTCAATTAATAGCCCAGGTAATAGCACATCATCTAAACAAGATTCAAAGGGTCGAGTCAATTTATAGCAGCTCGCGTCTCAAATTACAGCTGGCCGTGCGACAACATTGCAGAGGTGAGTCCACATCCAGTTACCCTGAAGAATTCATTCAAAAGAAAAGAAAAGAAAATACAAACAAGGATAGAAACATGTAGCATTTCCTTCCCTTTGCTACAATGGCATCATCTAAGAAAGGCTCTACATCTGCCTTCGTCAAATGGGTTTCTTCTCGGGAAGGATGACAGCGCCAAGGTTACTCCCCAAGTTGCTAATTCACCAACATTAAATGACGCAAGCAAGACAAAAAGTAGTAACATCATGGAATGATGATGCCCATCATTTTGGTCAATTTTCTTTAGCTTAAAACGAATAATCTTTTCAGGAATACTCGCTTTCCTTCTAATTACTTTCCGCCTGCCGGGACAATTCTAAACTGAGGAAGCAAATTCTTGTCTGCAGCCACAGCCACAGTACTGGGAAGCAGAGTAATGGATGAGCGAAGAGAAGAGAGACAGAGGCTTTACCCTGTCCATGTTGCAGAGCAAGAAGGCCGAGAAACAGAGGACCACGATGACCCATCTCTTGGGGAACTTTTCCCACCAAGGAACAACAATACCCCCGTCCTCGACTTCGCCGGTCTTGAACTTCGCCGGCTCTCGCACGTCGGAGATTTCGTACTGCTCCGACTTCAGGCCGGGGTTTCGGGCCGAGACCCGGAACGTGTAACGTCGTCCCCGCGAGATCAACCGGACCTGGCAGTGGAACCGAGCCGCCGACGCGAAGCTTTTCCTCGGCGGCGGCGGCGGCGGACCGAGTGAAGTTCTTTGCTTGAGGAGGGAGTCGGGGTGAGGAGTGTAGGAGCAGAGGAAGGCTCTGGCGTTCATAGCGCTGAAGAAAGCTTTCAGCTGCTTCGCATAGAGAGGGAGGGAGAGGGCGACTGAACTGATGATATTTGTTAAGACTGGCCTTCCAGATTTGCGGGGACGAGAGAGAGAGAGAGAGAGAGAGAGAGAGATGGGATATTTATGGGCACTGGTGAATGTTACGACACGTGGAGGTTGCATGGAGGAGGGGATTAGATTGCGGCTTGAGTTCTCCGAGAATTTAACTGAAAAACGGGACTTCGTTCGCGTGTCCTAGATTTGGTGGTCTTGTTGGCGCATACCACGGTGGGGTCTCTTTGGCCTGGCCACGAACCAAGCACAATTATTATTTTTTTTTTTTCTTTCTCAATTTCAAAAAATTGAAATATGATAGAATCTCCAATTATAGCAATGAATGCGATTGTTTTTTTTTTTTTTTGGCAAATTCAAGGAAGGTTTTCCTGTACACTCATCCTAAAAAAATTTCTAACACTAGTACACATAGTGCCGAATAGCTACAAAGAAGCATAAGCTAGAAAACATGATATGTGCATATGCATGCTTTTATAAATCCAAATATCCAGGCCTTTACTTTAAATCATAAAATAGGTCACGTATGATTATAAAAATCAAAAGAGAAATGTCTTTTTTTTTTTTTAATTTTGTTCTATACAAATTTAAATTTCTTACCATTATAAAAGTACAAGTGCTCTAAAAACAATTACACACTAATTACACAATGCCTTTGACATCGTGTTCCTCACTATGATTCAAATGATACAGTGTCGGCATTGTCCTCTTATTCATGTTTAGCAATTTCGGCTAAAGTCAGTTCTTGCAAAAACCAGCCATATTGTAAGGCAGCCTAAAAATTTTTCGCACACATACTACACCTATAGTTTTTCCAAGATCCGTTGGCTCATACTGAACATGGATTGATGCTACTATAATATTCAATTGGGTCAATAAATCACGAGTTATGATGAAAAGAACTAGAAAACTAGCGACTCTCCTATTCCACCATTTAAAAATGTTGCCAACTCTTTCAATGTATTTAGGGTAGTTTGTTGTCAAGTATTTCTCCAATATATCACTAGATTAAGACAGAACAAGCAGAAGTCTGTGTGGATGTTCTTCTTAATGAACCAAGACCACACAAAGTTTTTAGCGCTGTTCGACGAAGGCACCATCTCTGCTCGTGTGGTGGAACTCGTTGTGACAAATCAACTAGCATGGGTAGCATAGATATTCCGAAGTCAATTCCTCACACCAATATCCACTTTATTTGGACCTCCTCGTATAGTCCATAATTCTCGTAATATGGAATAAGAAAATTTTGAACCACTCCAACTTCGACCTTGAATCTAAGAGAGTGGACACCTAAAAAAAGAAAAAAAACCAACAGAATATCATCGTAATATTTGAGAAATTTCGGCTTCATGGCCAATACTGTTTGTTGAAGAAGGTATCACCTCCCTTGTTCGCCTATTGAACTAACGTCATGCATAGAAATGGAACGGTTTGGTTGTTTGACAGTTAATTGCTGGTGTTCAAAGCATCCTTTGCATCGTTGGAAACTCATAAGAAGTCCGTTAAAATTTTAGCAACTCTCCAATCCTCTGGTGTCGACAGCGGGATATTGGCACTTGTACAACGAGTGTTGGAGTATAGGGCAGCACACCCATCTCCTTGCATACTCTTTTCAACATCTTGTACGTTGAATTTCACCTTGTTCTTACATCCAGATGGAATTTCTCAGCTTGCTTTGCCTACATCAAGTGCGAGACCCTAAATCCTGATGCCTGAGTGGGGTAAATCTCATGTATTGAAACTAACCATGAATGGTTATCATAGAACCGAAAAACTAGTGAAGACTGTCTTGCACACAAAAATTAATATAGTGACATACACCACCGTACATGGAAGAGGATCCCATTGCATGCGAGATTTAGCTATCAGACCTGAATTTGGAAAAAGGAAGATGTTTACATTGGCATTATCTAGTCTAATGCTTAAAATTTTGTGGGAGATGTCAAATCTCATTATTTTGATGGCAACATTTTGGGAATTATACGAGAATATTAACTTCTTAAACCTAAGAGCTTTGTGACATAATTTCCATTCATCCTCAACCTAATGGTTGTTGACAACATAGCGCGTGTAATTCGTAGGGGTAGTCTATAAACCGAAAGTTAAAAGAGATTCAAATGTTACCTGTCGATAGTAGATGCACCCACACTACCATTTTCTCTTCGTACGACGAATTGTAGTTTCTGGTGTTTGTCATCAGCAGAACGGGTTTGAACTAAGGTTGTAAAGCTATACGCATGTAGTCGACGCAGT
Organism: Eucalyptus polyanthemos subsp. polyanthemos; assembly: GCA_017140185.1. Lineage (NCBI taxonomy): Eukaryota > Viridiplantae > Streptophyta > Magnoliopsida > Myrtales > Myrtaceae > Eucalyptus > Eucalyptus polyanthemos. The sequence continues at coordinate 29,799,178 of CM029466.1, read as the reverse complement.
GTGGATCCTCAGCATCCCCAAAAGATAATCATGGCAAGACATCTCTTCCTCATGTCGTCCCTGGTGCCTCCTCATGTCGGCTCAGCCTTTTCTATGCTTAATGTAAGTTGAGTCACGCAGTAACAATTGTTCTGTTGGAGTGCTGTGGCATGGTGAATAAAATGTTTTGAGGCAGAAGTCCAGGGAAGACTCAACAAACGATGACACGAAACAGAGGATGGGAATGTTTAGATGTTCTTGCATTGAGGATCCAAGGCACCCCAATTCTAAACTCCATATTGGTAAATTAGATATATACTAAAGGGCATAATCATCATTGTATTATTTTAGCCTTAAACCCTAGGTGTATATTGTAAAATACTTTATCAATGAAAATGACGTTTGCCCAAACTCTGCATGGTATTAGAGTGGTGATTCTCAAAGCCAGTCTCTTACATCCAAAGCCACCGTCTTTTTGGCACGACTGCTGCCACTATTCACCGTCCATCATTGGATGTGTTTTTCCCTTTTTATTCTTACTCACGGTCTCTTACCCCGTCAAATTCAAGAGCTAAATTTGGATCCTTCAATTTTTGTGCTCGAGAGGATCCTTCAAATTCAGGAGCCTCTTCCCCACGTTGCTTTCGTCGGATCTAGATAAGACCCTTTTGCCAACAATCAATTTTTTGTGCTTGAGAGGGTTTTCCAACAATTCTGCAATGGACAACAACAAATTTACCTGTTGCAACGACAAATACAGCTTCATATCAATCAAATCGGCCATAACTACAATAAGGAACTAGTAGCACGCCTGAAAGATGAAGTTCAAAACATATGGCAATAGGAGGAACAATATTGGGCTATGAGATCGAGGATTCAATGGTTGAGGTGGGGGGACAAGAACACTAAGTTCTTCCATGCAATGGCAATTCAATGCAGACAACGCAACCGATTCAGCATGTTAAAGGATGAACAACTTGGCTGGATGCGTGTGTTGGGTTTTCATGAATCATGTATAAGAAAAATCAACAGAATAAATGCAGCGGAAATAAGGATATATTTTACACATGATTCTTCTAAGGTGTTGTTCGTGCGTTTTAATAAAAAATCTAAACATAAAAGGGAGTTAAATGAAATACCTCTCGAAGCGCACTTTGAAACAAGTTGGTTCGGATGTTCTACAGTACGAGTCCCACAAGCGTCGGACCTCTAGTTCAGACACACCAACAATGAACGTCGAACGGAAGAGAGAACTTTCAGATATCCACCACTTCGATCGTGCTAGCAATCACGTGGAAAAAATCCGTTGTATTCTTGATGTATAGTAATCACAGCCCGAACGAGAGAATTGTTTCTCTTCCTCGTGTCTCAAAGACACAAGAACACACGCACACTTTTTCTCAATATTCAGCAACTAGAGAACTCCAAATTTTTGTTCATGGTGAAGAGCGGATCCGGAACAAGAAGACAAAACACATGAAGTCTCTTTTTCCAATTTTCAGTAGCCCTTTTTACTCTCGTCCCTCAATGGTTTATATAGACAAAACCGACCAGCAACGGTTGCTAATCGATGGACGATCAGCAACCGTTGCTGATCGTCCATAGTAGACGATCGTGCATGAGCGGTTGCTCATGCACGATCTTGGCATGATGGTCAGCGGTTGCTGACCATCAATGCTATGTGCATAATGGTCAGCAACCGCTGACCATTACGCTTCGTGCATGTGCATGAATTCGTGCACATGCATGAAGCTTTACTTTTTTAAAAAATTATTTATTAATAAGTTAATTTAGGGCATACTACTTAGAAAGACGGATCCCTTGCCTAAAAGGCAATAATCCTCTCTTGGAACATTGCATGTTAAACCGTGTTAACACTTTGTATATGTACGTAGATTGTGAGAGGCCAATCAATCGTCTTGATCTATCTCTATAGATCTTGATACCTAAAATGTAGGTTGCCTCTCCTAAATCTTTCATGGAGAATTTCTGTGACAAGAATAGTTTTATTGATGATATCATTGGTACATCATTTCCAATCAAAAGTATATCATCGACATACAAAACCAGAAATGCAATTGCACTCCCACTGATCTTCTTATATACACAAGGTTCATCCGGATTTTTGATGAAGCCAAACGATTTGACAACCTCATCAAAACGGATGTTCCAACTTCTGGAGACTTGTTTGAGTCCATAAATGGATCTCTTAAGCTTACACACCTTCTATTTTTCACTATTGGATTCAAAACCCTATGGCTGTTCCATATAGATGTCATCATTAAGAAAACCATTTAGAAAAGCCATTTTGACATCCATCTGGAATATCTCATAATCAAGGTGTACAGCTATAGCCAACATAATCCGAATGGATTTTAGCATGGCCATAGGTGAGAAAGTTTCGTCATAATCAATTCATTCTTTTTGACGATATCCTTTCGCCACCAGCCGTGCTTTGTAAATTCCAATTTAACCTTCAACATTCGTTTTCCTCTTGAAGATCCATTTACAGCCAATTGGTACAATACCATCAAGTAGGTCAGTCAAGGTCCATACCTCATTGGAATACATTGAATCCATTTCGGATTTCATGGCTTCTAGCCATTTGATGTCCAACATCGCCTCCTCATAATCCGAATGGATTTCACTATCATTCACAATGAATAATTGTTCAATATGATCAACCGAGTGTCTATAACAAGCAGGTGGGCGAGACATTCTCGCACTTCTCCTAAGAGGTTGTGTATCAGAAGCTCCCACTGAATCATAGATTGGTATCTGAACTCGGTTGTTTGATACTTCATTATTTTCTTCTTGTAAGACTATTTTCCGCCCAGCACCACTTTCTTAGATGAACTGATTTTCCAAGAAAGAAGTGTGCTTGCATACCAAAATTCTTTGGTCTGAATGAAAATAGAAATAATATCCAAGAGTTTCCTTTGGATATCCAATGAAGCGACCTTGTTCAGATCTTGCCTCCAATTTTTCCACTTTCAGCTTTTTCACAAAAGCTGGACAAACCAAATCTTAATATGATTAAGACTAGGTTTCCTACTATGCCATATCTCATAGGGCGTAGTTGGAACAGATTTGGACGGCACTCTATTCAGTATATATACGGCTGTCTCAAGGGCATATCCCTAAAGAGATATTGGCAAATCGGTGTAACTCATCATAGATCGTATCATATCTAATAAAGTACGATTTCTTCGTTCAGATACACCATTATGTTCTGTAGTTCCAAGAGGTGTCCATTGTGATAAAATGCCATTCTCTTTAAGAAAGTCCAGGAATTTAGTACTAAGGTATTCACCTCCTCGATCTGATCGAAGAACCTTAATACATTTTCCTGTTTGTTTCTCAACTTCAGCCTTGAATTCCTTGAACTTTTCAAAGGATTTAGATTTATACTTCATGAGATATAAATAACCATACCGTAACTGATCATCGGTGAAGGTAATGAAGTAATTATAACCACCTCTAACAGTTTCATTAATTGGTCCACATACATCTGTATGTATTAATCCTAATATGTCAGTAGCTCGCGCACTTTGTCCCACAAAAGACACTTTGGTCATTTTTCCTAGAAGACATGCCTCATAGGTTGAGTATGACTCAAAATTTGAAGGATCAATGTATCCATCATTACTCAACTTGTTAATTCTGTCTTCTCCAATATGACCTAATCGGAGATGCCAAACATACTTTTTATTTGGACCGTCTCTAGGGCGTTTATTAGTTATGGCATTTATATCAATTCTATTTTGCTTATTGACATTGGTAATCGCATTACCGGACATTGTAATGGTATAAAGATTGTTGGTTAATAAACTAGAACCAACACATATTCTATTATGATAAATAGAACATACATCATCGCAAAAAGAAAATTCATAATTCTCTTTACCCAAACGAGGTACGAGATGATGTTCCTAATAGCATTCTTATAATGCAAACAGTTCTTTAAAACCATTACATGTCTAGAAGGGAAACATAAACGAAAAGTCCCTATAGCTAATGCAGCAACTCTTGCTCCATTGGCAAACGTCAGGACAATTTCATTTCGTCCTAGCATCCTACTTATTTCCAGATTCTGCAAAGACATACAAATATGTGAAGTTGCAGCAAAATCTAGAACCCATGAGCTGGATTCAATACTAACCATAAGATTAGTTTCAATAAGCATAGACACCATACCTTCATAAGGTCGGTTCTTGGGCTTGACCTTCAAGCTCGCGAGGTACCTCTTACAGTTCCTTCTCCAGTGCCCTTTGACACTACAGTAATGACATTTCCCTTTATCAATCATGGGCTTTAGTTGCACAACAGGTTTGTCAGGCCTCTTCCATTTATTCTTCTTTAAAACAGTCTTACCCTTTGAAGAAGAAGCCTTAGCCATAGCCACTTCATTTTGCCTTGTGTTATGCATTTCATTCTCATAAACTACCAGCATGCTATGTAACTCCGCAGGAGTTTTATCCATCTTATGCATGTGAAAGTTTTGGACAAAACTAGAGAAGGAATCGGGTAAAGATTGGAGGATTAAATCCACAGCTAACTCATTATCCATAACGAGATTCAGCCTAGCCAATTCTTCAATGTGCCAGATCATTTTCAAAGCATGATCATTAACAGATGATCCTTCAGCCATCCTCATACGGTACAATGCCTTAGATATCTCATATCTAGAGGTTCGACCATTCTCATCAAAGTATTCATTTAAGTGCAAAATGATCGACGCGGCATCTTCCATAGATTCATACTTCTTCTGTAATTCATTATTCATAGAAGCAAGCATATATGACCTAACTTTTAAGCCATCATTACACCACTTATCATAAGTGACACGCTTCTCTTGGGTCCCACCCTCAGGAAAAGAGGTTGGCATTTTTTCATCAAGCACATACCCAATTTTTTTCTGAATTGAGAACAATTCTCAAATTCCTCACACAATCAATGAAATTGGGTCCAGTCAAACAATTCTTGTCAAGTATAGAAGCGAGTGGGTTTGTGGTCACCATTTTCAGAGTAATAATATATCTGTTGCAGAAAATAAATTGTTAGCCGTTGTATCTTTCAAAGTAACTATTTCATTTTGGCCTTTAAATGAAATAGATCTTCCCATTAAATTTATATTCGAATCCCATACTCCTTAAGATGGGAAGTGGTAATCTTTGTTGGGTAAAGATTACTAGTGGGGATAGGAGTCCCACCAGTCCAAAGTCCACCTCACTTAACAGTTATTGGTGTCCTATGAATTTAGTGAGTGAACCAGCTTGTTCAACGCATCATATGCGAATCCCAATCATAACTTCGGCCTCTAGACCATGAAAGCCTCACTTAATAGTTATTGGCATCATGATCATAGTTAAGTCTAGCCCATCGTCTCATGCAAGTATTGAAAACACAAATGATTCCCTCACCTGACAGTTATTAGAAATCATTTGGTTCAAACCCCACAGCATTATATGCATAATGGAGTGGTCCAATATTATAAATGGTAATTAACCTCTATGTATCCATAGCCAGTTAGTTAACCACTATAATATTGGATCAAACCACGACAATAGAAGGCCACGAGTCCGAAACCCGTTTCGACTTAATATTCTTTGTAAGGAGATTTTGGTCGTTATTAATGGTCTCACTTTGCACATTAACCGGTTTAACATACACGATATCATAAACATTATAAATAAATAGATATCACATAATATTTATCCTATGTGATGATCATGGAATTATGGTTCAATGGGTCTCAAGCCAAAGAGATTCATTTAGCCATTTTAATGTTTTAATTATATGGACCTGCTCTTCACTTTTTCTTTAATCTTTGAACTCTTCAAAGACCGGGCCCAAAGAGCTCACTGATTTAATGGCTCCTCCAATGACTCCACCTCTCTTGTAGTATTTACATCAATAATTGAAATACTACACTATACTTAAATTACATTTCGTAAAATAAATATAAAAAGAAGGACGCAGCCTCCATTTAATAATTATATCCCCAAAAAGAATACATGTAATCATCATACATTTATTCATACAACAATCACAACATTTAGGGATTTTTCCATGATCACCACTCTTCCTTACGAGCCATAAATTCAAAATTTAAAGCTCTGGAAGGCATACGAAAAATTCTGCATATCATTTGCAAAATATAAACATCAAGTATAACAAGTTACGGATTTTTTATTCAAAATTGATTTAGTTCTAATTTTTGCTTTGTTGATTAAATTTATCACATAAGAGCAAGAGAACCAATTCTCTTAACAAAAGTAAATTGGCCATTAGAATGCAAAAATATATTTGAACTATAAATCAATTAAACGCACGAAAATGCCTAAGGTTGGCTCTGATACCACTATTGGGATTTTATGAATCATGTATAAGAAAAATCAACAGAATAAACGCAGCGGAAACAAGGATATATTTTACACATGATTCTCCTAAGGTGTTGTTCGTGTGTTTTAATCAAAAATCTAAACATAAAAGGAAGTTAAATGAAATATCTCTCGAAGCGCACTTTGAAACAAGTCGGTTCGGATGTTCTACAGTACGAGTCCCACAAGCGTCGGACCTCTAGTTCAGACACACCAACAACGAACGTCGAACGTAAGAGAGAACTTTCGAATATCCACCACTTCAATTGTGCTAGCAATCACGTGGAAAGAATCCGTCGTATTCTTGATGTATAGTAGTCATGGCCCGAACGAGAGAATTGTTTCTCTTCCTCGTGTCTCAAAGACACAAGAACACACGCACACTTTTTCTCAATATTCAGCAACTAGAGAACTCCAAATTTTTGTTCATGGTGAAGAGCGGATCCGGAACAAGAAGACAAAACACACGAAGTCTATTTTTCCAATTTTCAGCAACCCTTTTTACTCTCGTCCCTCAATGGTTTATATAGACAAAACCAACCAGCAACGGTTGCTAATCGATGGACGATCAGCAACCGTTGTTGATCGTCCATAGTAGACGATCGTGCATGAGCGGTTGCTCATGCACGATCTTGGCATGATGGTCAGCGGTTGCTGACCATCAATGCTATGTGCATAATGGTCAGCAACCGCTGACCATTACGCTTCGTGCACATGCATGAAGCTTTACTTTTTTTTTAAAATTATTTATTGATAAGTTAATTTAGGGCATACTACTAACAGCGTGACCCTAATCAACTCAAGAATATGACGCAAACATACTTTCAAAATCTATTTTGCTCGATTGGCTACCGAGATTTTGGCCCGGTTCTCACACAATGCTCTCAAGTGGTCACAACAGACGTGAACATAGGTTTAACAGCAATGGTTTATAGGGAGGAAGTTAAGCAAGCAGCTTTCCAATTAGGGGTTACTAAAGCCCCAAGTCCCGATGGCTTCAATGGGCTTTTCTATCAAAACCACTGAGATATAATAGAAGATGACATCTTTAAATCAGCACAAGATTTTTTCAGATCAGGAGTGATGCCCCCTGGTTTTAAAAGAACTTACATCACTCTTATCCCAAAGGTTCTGCATCTAGCAAGGTTAGAACAATATAGACCCATTAGTCTCTGCAATTTTATATATAAAATCATTTCAAAAGTGCTGGCAAACCGACTGAAGATGTGGCTACCTGAATTGATTTCAACAGAAATAATGCTTTTATCACAGGTAGACAAATATAAGATAATATTCTGGTCGTGCATGAGGTCCTCCATCAGCTTAAAGTTAGGAAAATAAAGAAGAAATTTTAGGTTGTTTTAAAGATAGATATGCAAAAAGCCTATGATCGGGTAGAGTGATTTTCTAGAGGCCCATCTTAAAAAAATGGGCTTTCAAGATCTATGGGTAAGGTGGGTGATGCAATGTGTTACCACGGCAACTTACAGTGTTAAATTAAATGGTGAACCATTGCCATACTTTCGTCCAACAAGGGGGTTAAGACAAGGAGATCCTCTTTCTCCATATTTGTTCATCCTATTAGCTAATGTCTTATCTACTCTTATCCAGCAAGCTGTTGACTCAGGAACCCTCAGAGGAATTAAACTCAATAGGTATTGCCCTACACTTTCCCATCTATTTTTTGCGGATGATGCAATATTTTTCTTGGATGGACGAACCCTAGAATGTCAGCAACTAGCAAATATTTTAAATCAATATTGTGTTGCAATGGGTCAGGCAGTGAATAGAAACAAATCAAGTCTCTTCTATGGTCGAGATTGCCCCTCTACTTTAAAATAGAATTTGGCTGCAGAATTAAGAGTTCCTGTGCTTGAAAGGGTAGGAAAATATTTGGGCATCCCATCTGACTAGGGGTTATCCAAAAAAGACATGTTTGCTTGGATTCTGGGTCGGGTAAATGTGAAGCTTGAAGGATGGAAAGAGAATATTATGTCTAAAGGAGGTAAGGAAATCCTATTAAAAGCTATAGTGCAGGCACTTCCGCAATACGCCATGTCCATATTCAAACTTCCTATTTCTATATGTCAATCTATTGAATGCAGAATAGCAAAATTCTGGTGGCAAAACAATAGTACTAGAATCGGCATTCATTGGAGGGCATGGGATCTTCTCAAAGAATGGAAGCTCGAAGGGGGGCTTGGTTTTCGGATCTTCTAACTTTTAACAAAGCCTTATTAGGAAAGCAAGCCTAAAGGCTATTCCAAAATCCTTCATCTTTATAGAGTTTTTAAGGGTCTTTACTTTCATTCTGGTAGTTTCTGGCATGCAGGAAAGGGCAACCATTCTTCTTGGGGATGGAAGAGTTTAATTCTAGGTAGAGATGCTATCCTAAATAAGCTGCAGTGATCTGTTGGTGACGGGCAGAAGATTAACATACGGGATGATAAATGGCTTGTTGGGGGCATTATTGGCGGTCCAACGCCTAGAGGAGAGCCACAACAGGTTGTTGGATTTATAATTCCATATGCTCAAGTCTGGAATATTCCTCTTCTAAGAAATAGTTTCGACTACCAAACAATGGAGGAGATTATAACCATTCCATTAAGCCCTATTTCTACCACATATCAAATCATTTGGATAAGCACACAAACAGTATCTACTCAATTAAAAGTGCCTACCATAATCTCAGAAATTCAGACCATAGACAAAACAGAAACCAAGCCTCATCCTCATATCAGCCTTTTACCCATCTCTAGCGCCAAATCTGGAAAATAAAGACGGCCCCAAAAATTCAACTTTTCTTATAGTCGTTATGTCAGAATGCTCTATCTACTAAGGACAACCTATGTTGGCAAAACATCATTCAAGACCCAGCATGTCAGTTATGTTCATCATACACACCAGAAACAACTGAACATATTTTCTTATTTTGCCCATAGACGCAAAACATCTGGTCTCATTCCAATGTGCAAATAGATATCTCAGTCTTCAAAAGGCACATAATGGATGTGTGGCTTGAAGATATAATTGAAAATTAATCAGACTTACCTACAATGGAGATCATAGCGTCCATCCTTTGGCAAATATGGAAGGCGTGGAATCACTTCACTTTTTGACACCAACGTCCCAATCCCGAACAGCTAGTGGACCTAGTGCTCACAAATGCAAAGTTGAATAGCAGCACGATGCAGCAACCCATAGAAGCAGAACAAGATCTTCTAAACCCTAATCGAGCATGGATTCCTCCGGACCGAGGTAGTATTAAGGTCAACATCAATGGGGCTTTTCCTATGGCGAATCAAACGGGCTCCATTGTGTGTTTGTCGGGATCATATTGCTAATTTAATAGCTGGATACATAAGTATGATTCGAGCATCTTCCCCGGTGCAAAGTGAGATTCAAAACCTAATTTCCGCTCTTACTTATTTGCTAGATCGAGGATAGGATGATGCTTACCTCATTATAGAGTCTGATTGTTTACCGCTTGTGGAGATCTTCAACAATCAAAGCCTTCCACTGTGGGACTGTAGAGCGCTGGTCGCCGATGTTGCAACTTTGATTCTTGACTTTTCCCATTTGCACATCCGGCACTGCAGAAGAGAAGCGAATGCCACAGCGGATTGGGCCGCTAAGGTCCATGGCCATGGCACCCTTCCTCCAAATTCGGCTTCCTCACCTCCCCAAATTTTAAAGGATTTGTTGTGTATTGATGCCCTATCTATGGGTTGTACTTTTGGTCGTACTTGAATGAAAGACTTTGTTTTCAGACAAAAAAAAAAAAAAAAGCCAAAGCAACTAATCTTTCGGTCGGAAGTCACCATGGCAATTGAGTCTCAAGTCTCTTCAGCCAACATTCCTGCACATGAGTGGCTGAATAGCCCTTATTTTATGCATCTTTCTAATAATTTTGGATCTAATTTCATTGGCATGGTCCTTACGAGTGACAATTACAACAATTGGTCTCGTGCCATGAAGATTGCCCTTTTTGCCAAGAACAAAATGGTGTTTGTTACTAGAGAAATTGAAAAGCCAGCCGTAGGCAATCCTGCTTATGCATCATGAACTCGTGTTAACAATTTAATTCTATCTTGGATTTTTAATACCATTTATCTAGATTTGGTGCCAACGGTTCTCTACTTAGAGTCAGTTGTGGACATCTAGGCCGATCTCCACAAACATCCTTCATCATTGAATGGTCCTAGGGTTTTTCATCTCAAGCAAAACATATGCACCCTTACTCAATGTGATGATGCCTTGACCAAGTACTACAACAACTTGCAAAGCTATTATGATGAATTGAATAATTTGGATCCGTTACCGCAATGCTCTTGTTCAGCTCATTCAATCATCACCAAACAACAAGAGAATTGGTGATTGTTTCAATTCCTCATGGGTCTCAATTTAAGGTACACCAATGTTACTAGTCAGATTTTACTAATGGATCTGTTACCTAGTGTTGCACGTGCATATGCACTAGCTCTTCAGGATGAGTTGCACCGCCATATCTAATCAGACCGCCTGTTGTCTGACTAGACTAGCACTGTGCTTAGCACTCATAGCATGCGCCATACATGTATTTCTCATCCCATGGACAACCCAGCTCTCTTGGTGCTCCCACTTTATTGGTCAACCTAGCTAAATGGACGAACACGTCCTGCAGCTAAGAAAGATGCACCCATTGTGGCATCCTAAGACATACACGGGATGTGTGTTATTATTTTCATGGCTTCCCTCCCAACCACAAGCAACACCATGAACAACCATCTACCTCCTCTTTGTCCCACAGACAACAAAGTCCAGCCATACGTCTGTTGCGGCACATTCTCCACTCACAAATGATCAATATAAGCAACCGTTGCGCCTATTGCAAGAGGTAAACATCTCGAAAGCCAACCTCTTAGGTAATGCTCTTGGCTTATCTACGAATTCATTTCATTTTGATACTTGGGTTATTGACGCAGATGCCACCAACCACATCACGAACCTCATCACCTTGCAAATCGGAGACACTATTCCTCTCCACGTCCCACCATTGGGATTTCAAATGGTGTTGGTGTCCTCGTGACATTACACATTTCGGCTCCTCTTACCTCAACTATCTCCCTTGATAATGTCCTTTGCGCTCCCTCTTTTAAATACAACATATTATTAATCTCCAAGCTCACTCAAACCTTAAACTACTTAGTCACATTTTTCCTAACCAATGTCTTTTTCAAGACCTCTTGTCAAAGAAGATCATTGGTTGGGGCCATGAGCATGGTGATTTTTATTACTTGGAGATTTCTATCAAGTCTACTGTCCTCGCTACTGGAACCTCTTCACCTCATCTTTGGCACGCCTGCTTAGGACATCCATTTGAGTTAGTTTTATCTACTTTACAACAAACTTTATGCTTTAGTCCAGCAAAATAATTGAGTCCATGTGATGCTTGTCATTTATCCAAGCAAATGTGTTTGCCTTTTGCATCTAGCACTAAAACTACTTTATGTCCATTTGAGCTTATTCATGTTAACATTTGGGGACCTTATTCTCATTTTACACATATGATTTGTTGTTATTTTTTTATCTATTCGCGCTATACTTAAATTCTTTTACTTACTTTTAAGTCTAATGCAATTGATTCTTTGATTCACTTCTTTGCTTTTGTTGAGACTCAATTTCAAATCAAAGTCCAAAATTTTCAATTTGATAAGGGGACTGAATTCCTTTCCTCTTCTTTACAAAAGTCTTTTTGTGCCCATGGTGCTCACCACTAGCGCAATTACTCTCACACTCCTCAACAAAATGGAGTTGTTGAGTGTAAGCATCGTCACTTACTCAATGTTGCTTGTGCATTGCGTTTTCATTCTAGCATGCCTCTTCATTTTTGGGGGGATTGTGGCTTAATTGCTACTTATCTCATAAATGGACAATCTTGTCCTCTCCTACTGATAAAACCCGTATGATCTTCTCTTTGGCAAACCACCTTCCTATTTTCATATTCGTGTCTTTGGCTCAATAAGCTGCGCTTCTACCGGCCATCTTCATTTTGATAAATTTGGCCTTAGATCTTGCCGATGTGTTCTAATTAGTTATCCCACAAACCACAAATGCTACCATCTCTATGATCTCCAAGACCAAATAATTTTTACCAGTCATGACATCATTTCTTATGAACATGATTTTCCTTTTCGTCAAACCATTGAACATACCACAACCGAACATACCTTGGTAATTCCATTACCCGTACCCGACCTTGGTGAAACATCTCCTCCTCCCTCCACCCAAGTACTTGCACCAACCTCACCTCCTTAGGCTCCTGCACGCATGGTCGCACTATCACCCATTGAACCCAAAGTCATTCCCCGACCATCTCGGCCATGCCATCCACCTGGATATCTTTGGGATTACCACTGTGCTATTGTGGCCTCCGATCAATCCTGTTTGAACTCTAAGGTAACTGGATCAAGTACTTTTTATCATTTATCCAACTATTTATCATACTCGTGTTTTTCACCTACTCATCGTGCTTTTTTGCCTCCATATCCTCTTAGCAAGAATGTAAAAATTCTGACATTGTGTGTCAATCTCCCAAGTGGTGGGAGGTGATGTCTTTTAAGATACAAACCCTTGAATAGAATGACACTTGCAAAGTTGTTCATCTTCCCAACAAACATGCCATTGGATGTAAATGGGTTTATTGAATCAAATATAATTTTGATGACACTATTCATCGCTACAAGGCTAGTCTCATTGTAAAGGCTTACACTCAAATGGAGGGGATTAATTACCATGACACATTTGCGCTTGTTGCTAAAATGGTAACCGTTCATATTTTATTAGCTCTTACTTCAATTCATCATTGGCCTCTCTACCAATTAGATGTGAATAATGCTTTTCTGCATGGTGATCTCAATGAAGAGGTTTAAATGAGGTTTCCATCGGGTTTTCACACGAAGGGAGAGAATTTAGTTTGTCCTCTTACAAAATCACTCTATGGCCTTAAACAAGCATCGATGCAATGGTTTGCTAAATTCTCTTTTGCACTGTTTGATGTTGGTTTTCAATAGTCCAAGGCGGACTATTCACTTTTTACATTGGTCCTAGCTCTCTCTTGACCATTGTCCTTGTTTATGTTGATGATTTGGATATCATGGGTGATGATGAAGTTATGATTCAACTTCTCAAGCGATTTCTTGACACATAATTTTGCATTAAGGACTTGGGTATTCTTAAATACATCTTGGGCATTGAAATTTCTCCTTCCAAGTTTGGGATTTTCTTGTCGCAAAGGAAATACACTCTTGATATTTTGTTTGACATTTGTCTTCTTGGAGGACATCCTGTTGATACCCCGATGGAACCCAATATATATTTTTGAACTCCTCACCAACTCTTAAGGATCTAGGTTCATATTGACAACTTATTGGTAGATTATTATATCTTATTGTAACTCATCCAAATTTACTCTTTGTGTTGCAACATCTTAGTCAATTTATGCACTCTCCTAATGAAGACCATCAAAATGCCGCCCTTTGCATTGTGCGGTATCTCAAGCATGATCTTAGTATTGGTTTGTTTTTTCCATCCATTCTACTCTCCAACTTCATGTTTATATAGATTACGATTTGGCATCTTGTTCTAAATCACGTTGATCTATTTCTGGTTATTGCATGTTTATTGGTTCTCATCCCATCTCATGGCATTCCAAGAAACAAACCATTGTTCCCCATTCCTCAACAGAAGTTGAATATTGTGCTATGGCCTTTACCGCATGCGAAATCACATGACTTCACATGCTTTTCTTAGATCTCCACGTCAACACTACCACTGCTGATCTTTTTGTGATAATAAAGCGGCCATTGACATCACCACTAATTTTGTCTTCCACGAACGCACCAAACATATCGAGATTGACTGTCACTTAGTTCATGAAAAAAATTCAAGATGGCACTCTGTGTACTCTTCATGTTCCCAATCACTCCCAACTCGCGGATTTGTTCATGAAATTGGTCACGCGTGATTTATTTTGTAATTTTAAGAACAAGTTGTTGACATGTTTACATTTATCAACTTGAGGGGGAGTATTAGTAAATTAGGTTTATACTAAAGGGCATGATCGTCATTGTATTATTTTAGCCCTAAACCCTAGGTATATATTGGATAGTTAGAAATGTTACTATCTTGGCATTCTTGAGTATCTTTATGCTCTGAACTAAAATTTTGAGTAGTTTGTTGCTAAAAGGTTATCTCTGAAGGGCTTGAACAAGAAGTTCACATATTGTAGGAAGGCATACTTATAGAAAACTAACTCTGTTTTTTCTAGTTCTAAGCATAGGTCTATTCGATTGGTATCAAAGCCATTGTTTTGTTTGTAACATGATCTGTTCCATGTGTTCAACAGGAGAATCCAATGTTGAGAAGATTTTCTCCATATCATGTTTGATCCCGAGATCCTAGAAGCTCCGGTTACTTTAACCTCTTCCCCATCTTCCTTTTCACTTTTAGATTTTTGTGTGTCAAATGCTTTTAAAATTGACTATTTCTATGAGGTCTCTCTTACTGATAACACTAAGATCTTTGAAACTTAACTCCCTCTTATGAATCCATATTCTGCTTTTGCTAAACCCGCCTCATCGTTTTCTCCCATTCGCTCTATTCGGCAACTTATTTATCAAACTCCCGAAGAAGTGAAAGAGTATGTATAGTCCTCCAAATTTGATCAATATCCCATTCTAGCCACCAAAAAAAAAAAATATTTTGTTACTTTTCAAATTCCCCCAGGATTTCCCAAACAATGGACCCAGTAGGGATACTCCCATGTCCATTGTGGAGTTATCTATCTTGCTCTCACTTTTCATAGTCAAAAAGGCCTGCTAGTTGTGGCTAGAATGACCCTATTGGATACTCGGTTCTAGAATACTAGTATACTTGTATTGGCACTGTCCAAACCATTTTGAATGTTGGAACAATCTTTGTAACTCTTTATCCAAATTTCAACATTGTCTTTTCAGACCCGCAGCTACTTTCCTTCTTGAAAGTCCGAATCCAGTTCACTGGGGCACCCTAGACTGTTCACTCTATTGCAACAACACTGCACTACCAAAGAGTCTATTGAGTACAAAACCATGCCCTTGATCTAAATTTCCAAAATGGAAATGAAGATGCCCTGTTCATCTCCATGCATAATGACCAGGCATCCTGTATCCATATTCCCACATAGATTCCAAAAGAAAAGTTGGTCAAGCTCATTTCAGAGACCTAGGTTACCAACTACAAAAAGCTGCATTAGAATAACAAGTCTCTCCATTCCTTGGACTCTTAATTTGTAAGGAAAAAGGATGGCACTGTTGCCATCAAATTTGGCAAAGAAAATGAAGAGAATCCTTCCATCTTCCAAACCTTGTTCATGATCGAACCGTGCGTTCCAGAATCAATCTTTGAGCTAGATCTCAAGAAGCTTGTTAAATACTTTTAGAGTAATGAAATCCTGTCCATTTCAATCATTGGTTTTGGAACCCTTTTTGCTAGTGTTTATACTGCACAAATTCTCCCAACAAAGTAGAGCCGAATACAAGGCCCAGGCGAAAACCCAAGAAAGTAAATGATATTATATACTAGAGGTATTTGAATGGAGACCCTTCCATTGATATCCTTGGTGAGTGTGATGAGTTTCAATTCATGGTTTCTTATGCTTCACATCCACCACCAAAATTTACATCATCACCTCCCATTCCACCAGTCTTACCACCAATATCACCTCCCTCACCCCATCACAAAAAACCAGCCGTTTCCCCATTCTACAAGCCAATCTTAAAGTGGGTAAAAAAACATTCAGACCCGCTTGAAGTCCCAGGTGAAACTCTACCTAGCCGAAAGGCTAGCTTTTCCATCGCTATGTGCCAAGAGGTAGACTTTCCTCCTCTTGCTCGAGAAAATTCAAGAATTTATTTCCCTACCCCTAAAGAATTCATCGATCCTCAAGGGAGATATCGTCATGTTTCAAAAGTACCCGCCTCAACTGATTTGGACGAACATGGAGGGTAAAAAAGAACTCCCGTTGTTGAAGCTGTTCAGAACTAACAATCGAAGACTCTTTTAGTGCACAATAATGCTTTTAAGACGATTAATTCCAAACTTGTGGATGTGCAAAGAGATCTTAAGAGATATGATGAAACTACTAAGAAGATGCTTTCGAACTTCCAAAAAAGACTTCATGCCTTGAAATTCAGATAACATTTGGGATATCATCATTTCGAAAGCCCAAAGGCAACAATAGAGAAGCTCTAGAAGCAAATACAACTTCTTGAAGAAAGAAAATTCAAGCCCTCAAATCCGTTCCTAATTATGCCACGAACTGTGTATTTGCAACCACCACCACCACCACTGTAGAACATTTCTATCTTTGTTGTTCTCACAAAAACCTCTATCAGACGAGACAAGACTGATGTGGTGGAAATGTGAAACCGTCTTAAAGAACTAGATTGGTTAAGAAAGGAAAGGAAATGAGAAGATTCTTGAAGAATTTTTTTATTTCTATAAGAGAGAAGTCGGATCAAATGATGTTATAACCCGTCGGAATTATTCTTGAGAGATCTGGGCAATCACGAAGATCAGTCTGATCCTTTTGCCTTGAAGGATCAGAGTTGGCCTCCACCAAAATCGGTTTTTCCGATCAATTTGGAATCGAAACCAGATTCGGTATCTCTTTCATTCACCTCCTCTTTTTCAGTTCTTGCCATTGAATCCTTTCCTATTGTACCAACCACTTCATCAATATTCATGGCCGATCCCCTGAATCAAGAGATAAATTCTAACCCTTCTAAACCAGAGGTTATCTAACCAAACAATCCATCCAAGAATCTAACTCCCTCCTTTAAACAGTTTTTTTTTTTTTTTACTATTGATGATATTCCTTATTCCAAATGGTTCAAAAGATTTAGAGAATTTTATACTTGGTTAAATGTTCAAGCTCTCACAAATTGCGATGGGTATGATGTCCACTTTGGATTTGTTACAAGATTTATAGGGAGTCTCAAATATTGGTGGCAATTGGTGACAGAATAAGATCAAGTTTAATTTTTGCTCTCAGTAGATTTTGGCCAAGCTATTACTCTCCTTCACCATTTTTTCATTGATAAACCTTATGACTTCCATTAGCTCAAGAAAAGAGAGTTTTGAAAGAAAATGATGCCCTCACCAAAAAAGACATCTCAACAAATATTATTGAAAATGTTCAAGCTCTTCTATGGCTTTGGGACTGATGCAAACCTAAAACATGTTTTCTAACTTTCATTCCCAAAGAGCTATCCCAACAAGTTGAGAGATCCTTCCTTAACAAGCAAAAATGAATTGTGGATATTCCTCTAGGAAAAATACAACAAGAGATCCATTTGTGTCTTGATGATTTGTGCTTAAGGCGCCAAATGGTAAAAACCTATCTCATAGACAACAGAGAACTTGATGGAGCCTATTCATGTCAAAAGTTGAAAATTAAGTGTTCTAAAAGAGATTGTGACGGTTCTTACAGAAAGTCTTCTAGAAATAAGAAGCATTTCAAGAGATATTGGGTAGGAAAATCCAAGCATGAATCTAAGCATTTCCGGAGAAAGAAAAAATGACAATTCCTACTAAAAAAAGATTGCTCAAATTGCAAAAAATCAACTCGACACTTCATTTGCAACCAAAAAGGTCATTTTGCCAAAAACTACCCCCAAGCGAAAAAAAAAAATGTCAAAACCATTTGATACATCACATAAAAATTGAAATTGGTGTTTCACTTGAAATTGATGACATTGAATCATTGTTTTCCATGGATGAAGAACCATATAAATAAACTCTTTATGTCATTTCTTGTTATCAAACTCATAGTGAAATTGATTTTGACTCAAATTTTGAATATCTTTTTCATATATTCATCACTTCCTCATAACAAGACCCTGGTATATTTTCAAGCCAAATCCATTGTCCTCACTTTCCTATCAAAATCTTCACCTCCAAGTTTGCTAAATCTATCACAGTCATTGCTTTTATAGATATTGGTGCAACTTTGTCAATTTTAGACACAAAAATTCTCCCTAAAGAATATTAGACTTCCTATGTTTGATATTTCAACTCTGTCATAGGAGATACTTTTTCTACAAATGTACGTACCACCTCGGTTACTATTCAATTTTTCTCTCAATGATCCATA
Source organism: Eucalyptus polyanthemos subsp. polyanthemos (assembly GCA_017140185.1). Taxonomy (NCBI): domain Eukaryota; kingdom Viridiplantae; phylum Streptophyta; class Magnoliopsida; order Myrtales; family Myrtaceae; genus Eucalyptus; species Eucalyptus polyanthemos. The sequence goes on along the minus strand of CM029466.1, from coordinate 29,780,641 downwards.
ACCATTAAAATTTTCGAATCCAATTTCCCTAACAAAAGTTTAATCATTGGCTAGGACATCATGACTCAAATTTCTCAATTTCATATCATTCCTGGAAAATGCCTTAAGTATAAAGACTAATTCTCTAAATTCGTCGATATTTAGAGGCTTTTTTTTTTTCTATCCAAATGAGTTTTTTAGATCCGATCATGCAAAAGTTGTTAGATTCTTATTTAGAATCCCATTCTTAATTTTCTAAAATTCTTTGTTCGCATCTCTTTCAAGAAAATGAAGATATAAATCCGACAAAGATGAGTCACATGAGAATGAATCCAGAACATTTTGTTTCTTCTCAGAAGGAATGCTCAAAGCTGCTACTGTCACGCCCCGATCCTCAGGCACGCACACATCCATCTCACTTGGTCGATTATCTAATGCGATATCCCGGACAATGTATCGCCGACCCTTTCATTTTTTTAGCACATGCGGAAGCGTTAAAATCCCCGCACAATAAAACGATGGGATAGAAAAGCAGGGCCATATTTTTCATATTGAAATTTATAACCAAACTTTTGTACATGACATCAATTAAAGAACTTCATAACTATTCACATCAATTGGAGTTCACAAAAGAAGATGAAATCTCAATCCCTTCGAGTCATACTCAAAATCTCTCTCGGTATTATCTTCTTTTTCCAAAAGTCCTTCTACTCAGGTTTCACCTCCGAGTTCTCCTTCTCAGATTCCTCCTCAGCTCATCAACGGGGTCCTGAAATGTTTTTCCCCAAAGCGGGATGAGACTACGTCTCAAATGAGTTCTACCCCACTAAGCCCAATTAGTAAACCATTATACTAAAGGCTGCCTAAACACGCATAGGTCGAAAGACGTACCTTAGCATCGATCCCACCTGGCAAGTCAAGTACAATTCATAATAGGCACTCAAGCAATCATATCACGGATCGAAGCATCGATCAAATCGACCTAGTCGATTAAATGCCAACAAGACCACTCACGGTCATTTCTATTCGATCAATCAATTCACAACATCAAATCAAAGCCATGAATCACATCAAGTCACACTCGATCGAATCATCGATCAATCGACCTAGTCGATTACAAGTCAATCAGACCATCTCATGGTCATTTCCAATGAATCGATCAATTCACAACATCAGATCAAGCAATGATCAATCGACCTAGTCGATTACACGTCATCACGACCCATGCTTGGTCGGCACATTCAATACTATCTATAAGTCCGACCATAGTCCAGGACTGCTCACTCTAAGCTGATATATAGATAGTATAGCTCACACTAAGCTGACAGGGTTATGGTATACTGCTCTCACTAAGCTGACATATCGCCCGTAGGCTGATATAGTATACCGGTATACTGCTCTCGCTAAGCTGACATATCGCCCGAAGGCCGATATAGTATACCCCCGATGCTCCCACTAAGCTGATAAAGTGTACTGCTCGCACTAAGCTGACATATCGCCCGTAGGCTGATATAGTACACTAGTATACTGTTCTCGCTAAGCTGACATATCACCCGCAGGCTGATATAGTATACTATCCAACCATTCAATCCATTCCATCTGATATCCTTCTCGATAAAATAGCCGTGTGTGGGGACACGGTCGACCTTAGCCAAAATATTATAATTTCCTTTTTCATAATTCCCACCATTCTCTACAACCCACCAAAACACTTTTGGTGCTGTCAACCGACACCCGGTTATTTTCCAAATCAATAATCAAAGATTATTCCATTAAAGTATAATTCTCAATTTCATAAATAATTCAATTCAGCACAAACTACAACTCGATTAAATAAACGAATTGCGCCATGACAATCGGCACGAAATTTCGGTCGTCGACCATCTCAAACTTAATTTCCGAAAAATAATTAATTAATTAATTTCGAAAATTAAATAATTAATATTAAAAATTCAATTTAGCTCAAAATAAAGCCCGATTTAATAAACAGACTTCACCATAGTCATCAGCATAACTTTCCGGTCACAGGCCATCTCCCTTGAATTTTCGGAAAATAAATAATTATTTCTTTTAATTCCGAAAATTAATATTTAAATGCCCAAAAATCTCACTTAGGCCCGAATCGCCAAATTGAAGCCCGATTAGGGGTCGGAAAATTCCCGAGATACTTCCAATAAATAGTAGACCACGTCTACTTGCTAATTGCGCAATCAATTTATTTAAATCACATCACAATTGACTAATAATTGCTAATTAATTCTAATATAACAACCTAAACATAATTAATTAAAACTAAACCAACCTTAAAGCATAATTAGCCAACTAATCCGGGATTAGTGAGATTACTCACCAAATCGCGCGCAAATCGGATCAATCCGACGGCGGCGACGCGAGGAACGATTGTTCCCAAAGCGGGCCTCGGGTTCGGGGCCGGGAAACGGCCCAAAACGGCCTTGAACAGTGCTGGAAACCCATTTCCTGCACTCTCTGTGCGCGGCTGGTTAAGGGCGAATGAGGGCGGATCCGGAGCTGGGTTGGGTCGGAAATGGACGGAGGGGCCGAACCGAACCAAGGCGAGGCTTCACGGTGGCCGGAGGAGGGGTGGACGGCTCCGGCGGAGCTCCACCAGATCTGAAATTTCGCTGAAACAGAGGGCTGAGCGAGGGAGAGGCCGAGGCAGGCGGAGCACGGGACGGCGAATGGCGAGGCGACGCGGGCCGGGAACGGCGTGTGGCGGCGAGGCGGCGCGACTGCAGCTCCTTCAAGCAACGCCGATCGTTGCTTCCGCTCCTGCTGGTCGGTTCTGATCGAACCAGAGGAAGGAGAGAGGGCAGAGGGCGCGGACGACCGTGGAGCAGCGGCGGTAGCTCCGGCTTCGGTGGGCAACGACGGCGGCGAGAAGCGGCGACGGGCGGAGCTTCTTCAGCTTCTTCGGCTTCCATGGTGCCGAGCAACCGAAGAGAAGAGGAAGAAAGGGGGGTCCGTCGACGGAGGAGGAGAGAAGAAGAAGAAGAAGAGAAAACCAATTTCTCTTTCTTTTCTCTCTCTCTCTCTCTCTTATGTCAGCCACCAGCTGTCTTCCACTTCATTTTCCTTGCCAAAGATGCCCCTTCTAGAAGCTTTAGATAGGCCAAAATGTGGGGGTAGAGGTGGCATACGAATTTTGCTAGGTTTTCTTTCCAATTAAGCCTTAATTCCTCATGAATTAAATCAAATTGGCCCCCATTAATTTATCCAACACCTCATCATTCCAATTGGTATTTTTCCCTTACCAATGTAGCCCACTTGCATCCCCATTTCACAATCCATGGCTTCAATTGAACGAAAAATGGCCCTATTTATCCAGTAGAAATTAAAACCCAAAATTTTGGATGTCACAGCTACAATAAGGCCTTAATGAAATTACAAATTCTCAATAGGCCTACGAAGCTTTTTATGTTAACAAGCAAGTTGAGCAAAACAGAGGGAAAATGTGGCTAGTAATAAACTATCAACCCCTCAACATTTTTCTCCAGTATGACAAATTCCCATTACTTTTGAGAAATTCCCTTTTTGCTAGATTATTCAAAGCCCGCATCTATTCCAAATTTGATCTTATAGTCGGATTTTGGTAATTTGGCACTCATCCTAAAGACATACCTAAGATAGGGTTCTATATTTCAAACCAGCATTTTTAATGTAAAGTTCTTCTCTTTGGCCTCAAGATAGCCTCATCCTTTTTTACCAAAAAGTCATGTGTTGAATTTTCCAACCACTCTTGTCAAGTGCAATAGTCTACATTGATAATATCTTGCTCTATAGCCCGATGAAGAATCCCACTGCCAACTTCTTGGGTAATTTGCAAACATTGTAAAGAACTATAGGATTATGCTCTCTAAAAGAAAGATGAATATTGCCTAGACAAAAATCGAATTTCTTGGTATGCACCTTAACAAAGGTATGTATTATCCAAGGCCACACATTGCTTAGAAATTGCTAAAGTTTCTTGAAGAAAATTTCATGACAAGGTAAGTTCAACAATTTCTTGGAATAATTAATTATCTCAGAGACTTTGTTCCCAACATTGCAAAATTGCCAATTCCATTGCAATCAATACTGAAGGAAAATTCCGCACTTTGGGGAAATCCCAAACTAAAGCAGTTGTTAAACTTAAGGAGATCATGCAGACTCTTCCCCCATCACAAATTCCATCTATGACAAAGTAAATCCTCTAGACCGATGACAAATACTCAGCGGCCATTCTTTTTGAAGAAACCGATGGTAAGTGAAACTTTTGTGTTTACAAAAGTGAAAAGTTTTCCCAGGCTAAAATGCATTATTATTCCACTTTCAAGAAAATTTTGGCAATAAAAAATAGAATAAAAAGTTCGATTTCCATCTTATTAGTCATCACTTCTTGGTGGAACTAGACATGGCATTTTTTCCCCAGATGATCAAGTTCAAACAGAAGCAGACTTTGAATTCTCAACTGTTTCGATGGGCTAAATGGTTTTCAAAATATATTTTTGAAATCAAACAAATTGCTGGAAAAAAGAATGTGCTTGCTGACTTTTTGTCTATACCAAAGGCACCCACATAGATCAATATATACATCATAAGGCATGTTTTCCATATTTTTCATCACAACAAAAAGTATAAGATTGAGAGGATACGAGCTTGGCCAAGTTTTGAATACCCCAAAAGATCATAGCATAAATCCAAAATGATAGCTTCATGGAAAATCTAGAGAACCTTATGTGGCAATGCCACACAATCTATTTAGACTCCATGGAGGCTCAGTCCTTTATCATTTTGGATTAAATTCCAATTATCCATTCATACATCCTTTAATTTGGAAGGAAGATGATTTCTCTAATAAACTCTTATGGTTGTTATGGTACTTAACTAATAAGTATTTAATGGCGATTGAGGTTCCAACTAGAAAGTTCATTGCCAACCTAACTAGGATATTCATGGTCGGCCGAAACATTGAAAATGAGAGTGACAAAAACCTCTTGATTGTCCTCAACTAGTTCTATCCTCCCACTCATGGAAAGCACCTCTTACAACAAAGAACTGTTTGATCGGACTCGGAAATCCACACTATTGTATTTCTTCAATGACCATAGGCTTTTGTGTGAAATAATTACATCATTGTCAATGTACTACAAAGCATAGGAACCACATCCTATAAATCTTAACCACACCTTACGGAAGTCTGTATTTACAAGTCCTTACTTGGTTGTGTTAGTTTTGATGAACACCAATACAGAGAACTCCATAGAGTTTTCCCTAAAGACGTATGTAATTACAATGTACTCGTTGCATGGGATCATATTATAGTCTTGCACCAGAAGCCAAAGAAACACTCAAGGAATTTGAACAAGCAAGGACACCTCCCTCACAAGAGCAAGTGATGGCAGACACGGATTATCCTGTACAGTCATTTCAATACTCCTATGCCCAATGGGGGGCCTGTCTCTCAAGATCCCTATAATCAATGACTCTTGTCCTTATTCCTTGGACTAGACACATCTTAATATGCTCAACCAGCAAATTGGCCTCAGCCAAACATGCCTACCGACACTCCAGGATCCTCCAAGACTCATGAAGAAGCATTCTCCTCAAACGGCATAAACATGTGGACTGTCCTGCTCGCACAAAGACAAGTCACCCAAAACCCTTCTAACATCAGACTTTCAGAACTCAAATAAAGATATGTGAGGAACATCTTCTTGCAATGCATAGCTCTGATGATTCAGATTATGACTACAATGCCTATGACGGAAGACGGACTTGTAGCTAGGTCACTGTAGCAAAGTATTGTAGTAATAGGTTAGGGAAATTACTATTCACAGTCACCGTTCATATCACATAGAATAATTCCTAATTGGATTTTCCGGAGTCTCTATCTATTTTTGGACCCATGAGCATGGTCCTTATTTGTTTGTGACCTCTTAATACCTATAAAAAGCAAAGATGACGTAATGTGTTGATTAGAGACCCTTAAAGTAAAGTGAGTGTTTGTGAAAAATTATCAATGTCTCTCTAAACACCTTTTCTTCTCTAGCATGGTAAGATCCTCTAACAATTATAGCTCGGACAGTTAGAAATGTTACCATTCAGACATCCCTGAATATCTCTATACTATGAACTAAAATTTTGAGTAATTTACTGTTAAAAGGCTATTTCTGAAGGACTTGAATAAGAAGTTCGCCTATTGTGAGAAGGCATATCTAAGGAAAACTAACTCCATTTTCCCTGGTTCTCAACATATGTCTAATTAATGAAAATGGCATTTGCCCAAACTCTACACTTCACATTAACTGATCAAGCCAAAAATAAGAGCAAGGTACCCATTTCTGGGGATTTGTTTTTCAACTTACACAGATAGAAGAATCGTCTCCGCACATGTTACCACCAAAATGATAACAATATAATAACAATAGGCATATGCTAGAGAAGGAAAATCATTTAGACTTGGCTTGGGTGGGGTGCGCCAGGCAAGGGCAATAGTGCAACGCCCGAGCGACGTGCAAGAGGCCCAGTAGCAAGCTACTGCAACGGCCTCTCCCCCTCAAAAAATTAATTTAATATCATGTGGACCGATGGCCCACGTATCAGATATTAAACTGATAAGAACAGATACTACACTTGATCTTAGCCAAAAGGCCGAGAAAGGTATGCTTTGTAACGTTGTCTAGCCTCTTCTTTTGTTCCCTGCTTGGGTCCGCAATGACTTTCTCGTGCCCGATGAGGGAGTCCATTTCACTGTTTCTCTTCCCCAGAAAAAACCAAACAAACATTGAAAAAGGATAGAAAGCTGTACACGGGATGGCACTGATATTTTTTAATTGGCATAGGAACGGTCCGGTTTCTGTACTCTACTAATCAAAGAACAGAACCATCACGACCGCCTTGCCTTCTTTACTGCCTTGTGCCTGGTATTCTCCATATGGGACAAGTGACGAGGACTCAAAATGGGCAAAAAGATTTGGGTGAGGCAGTCCATGGTCTGGGGTGGGCCGGTATGGCATTAAAGCATGAAGAAGTAAGGATGCTCGAAGCCTGATCTGGGTGCCAGGATAAGGTCGATATGAAGCTAACCAGGCCCTAGCGCGCGCTTGAAAGAGAGAAAGAGATATGGAGGGCAGAAAGCATTACTAGTTGAGGTGAACATTCGTGTGTTATCTCCACTTTAAGAACTTCAAAAATTGGATGGAGGACGGCAATGGACATTACATTTAACCAAGTCTAGAGAAACTGATTTTTAACAAGATTCTGGAGTTGCATCACGTTGAGTACTAAATGTGAAGCATCTTTCTGATTAAGGAAGCTGCCTGAAATTTTGCTCGGGCATCCAACTGTTTCGTTTTCGTTCCCAGGAGAGCTCCCTGGGGTCAAGAGAGCCCCTCCAAATATAGAAGTACGCCGCACGCTTACAGTGCACACACGGCCATGTGGCGCACCCCACATGGCCGCAGGATTCTAGCAAATGACTCGATTGGGATTTCTTCAGGTGGATCCTTGTCAAACGTGTCTCCTCTCCTTTCAACTTAGGACTTCCATCGGTCCTCCATGGTGGCGCATCTATTTCCTAGGATTCTGATTATCTGCATCAGGTGTCTTTGCCACTTTTAGACGAAGGTACAACTCCAAGCAAAGTCTCCTGTGGTTTATGCTCTTGCAACTCCAGAGTCATCCGTTGGCCAATCTTCGGCGGCAGTTTCCCTGGTCGTAGCTTGAAGGCAAAAAGGTTACTTAAATATGCATGTCAAAGCCACATAAATCAAAATTTGCATAATATAAGTGTTGAAATCGCTTTCACCACTTCCTAAGTATTGTTCTTACCTCCCTGTTATGCCATACACATGCTTCTGAACTCTTTTTAAGGAGCTCCCTCAGTTGAAGAAGCTCCTCCAAAAATTGGCGTATGCCACTGATTGTGACGAGCACACGGTATTCTTTAGTAAAAGGCGAAAGAATAGTTCGCTCTGTGCTCACCACATGGCTGCGTAACTCTTCCCCTGCGCCAACCTCGTGTTTTATTGACTGGTCCTGTTGCCATATTATTTCCTCTTTTCCCATGTGGGACTTAGAACTGCTCGTCCTGCTACCGTTGGTGGAATCATCCTAGAATATTGGAGGGGAGCATTTCATCCGTTTTTAACTTGAATCAACACCTATCGAGTCCTTTGGTTTCTCAAATGGGAGCTAAGATCAGAAACCGTGGTGGTGAATTGACCGGATCATATTGACAGGGAGCATAGGAAACAAAACGGTAGTCTCCATTTGCTGTCTCAAATGAGTTTTGTATAATGCAGAAAACACACCTGTCTTACAGACCCAAGATAAGTCCTCCACTTTCAGAGAATATATGAGTGTAGTATGAAACGGTCGAATCTAACAGTGGGCAGCCAGGCAAGTTTGTGCAGCCATTAGATCGGCAGAAAGAAACTCAGTTTCCAGTTGAACGGTTGAGATTTGTGAGAAACTTAAAGAACTAGGAAAATCAACTGAATTGTTGGGAAAGAAAGAGGAGGAGGACTTGTTGCTCTTATCCAGAACCTCCTTCAATAAATTTCAGACAAAAGTTGTCCAAAGATGCTGCAGGACGTCGAATTATCTGAAACAGAAAGCAAACTTGACAGCTCCAGTCCATTCTCAAGTTTTTGTGAAGTGTCCATATCCATGGTGTAAAGATGTAACTCAGCCAGCACATATTCAAACAAGATTTGCATCATTTGGAAGGTGAAACAACATTTTCTGTATCACGAACTACCGCAAGGAAAGAAGAATGTGTGCTGCACCACCGACACGGCATTATTGGCCTCACGGGCATTTGAATATTTGCAGACATGCAACTGATTTTACCTTGCTAACTGGCCTGGTTATACTCTAATCATCTTAGAATCTCCCTTAAGCAATTTCAATTTCCATGAGATCATAAAAATATCAATGAGTAAAGATCCTTCCCTGCCTTCTGTTGCAATTTTTCTTGTTGCACATTGACAGATTAAACATGTGGCTGAAATCTGCTGTTCCCCTTGATGATATTTTGATTCACACTTGACTCTCTGCTGAATACATCGGACTTTGCTGGACACTTTTTGGAAATTGGAATGTTTATGCAACTCCCAAGGCGCAGAACTTGACAATCGAATAAAATGCCAGCTCCAGCCAACCCCAGAAATGAAAGCCTGTAATCGACTTATCTGTAGGATGATGGTACAAGTGATGCGAGTGAACACTCAAAATATGGCTCTGACACTGAAAATGATTGAGGACATCTTTCCTCACCAAACTATTGTTTCTAGCTGCTATGAATGCAGAAGATGTGAGAAAAGTCCAGGAACTTCAAGGCTCAATTCTGTGAAGATGTTGATGAGGATCTTTGGGAAAATTCAGTTGGGTCAGGTTAGATTATATTTGTGGTGGGTGGGTTTGAAAAGGAGCCGTGAATTTGTGGGACAGAACCACTTGGCACAAAAAAAGACCTGAGAAAACCAGACAAATCACCAGTCTTTTGGATTCCTCGTTTCAGCAACGGGGTTTGCTTGGGTTCCTACAGCAACAACCGTTTGAAAATTTATTTCGACTGGGCTTGGGTGGGGTGCGCCAGGCAAGGGCAGTAGTGCAACGCCCGAGCGACGCGCGAGAGGCCCAGTAGCAAGCTACTGCAACGGCCTCTCCCCCTCGAAAAATTAATTTAATATCATGTGGACCGATGGCCCACGTATCAGATATTAAACTGATAAGAACAGATACTACACTTGATCTTAGCCAAAAGGCCGAGAAAGGTATGCTTTGCTGAGACGCCTCGCCTCCTCTTTTGTCCCCAGCTCTGGTCCCTGTTTCCTTTCTCATGCCTGATGTGGGACTCCATTTCACTGTTTCTCTTCCCATGAAAAAATAAGAACAATAGCAGACTTAGAAGACTCATGAAAACCTTCAGTGGAGTTGAGATGTGAGGATTAAAACGGATATGGCGGCATATACCAACTTTGGTCAAAAGTTTGAATCTCATCCTTATAAAGAAACTAAGAAAGTTTCTGCGGTCACTTGGCTTGGCTTAGAGAAAGAGAAAGCGATTGATCTGTGTTGTTTGTTAGTTGGTCGAGATTGAACACCAATCCATCTACTTATGATGAGGCAGAGAGCAAGTGAAAACTCGAAAACTAGAAACGCAAGGCTTGATGCGAAGCAAGAATTCACTGTCCTATCACTCTCGCTCTTTCGTTGTTACCCATGCGAGGGTATGACTATATATGAATAAGTAAGCCCATTAAAATGAACTGGAGTTTGTTCATTCTTTTCTATTGGGACAGCAGTTGCATGAAACAATTGGTTCATTTGTTCTGCATTTTGAAGCCTCAAATGGTCCAATGATAATGATGATTTGAAACTAACAACCCATTTGTTGAGCCTGAATATTACAAGGATTACAAATGCACAGTCATGGTTCTCTGGTGAAAGGCGAAAGGACATCTGAAGATAGTCACATATTTCTTTTCCTCTGAACCCGATATTGCTACAGGTGTTGGCTACCTTTTTCAGAAAGAAAGACTCCGTAAATATGCTCTTTGGGGTTTTAAGCTCTTACAAGCTCCAAGATAGTCACATATAAACCTGTTAGTCAAGAGGGTATCATTTGACGATCGGCGATGCAGTGTTGGGGTTCTAACGTGACATGGTCGCCTGAACAATATTAAGACTTGGGACTAATTCAACAGCAGGGCAGTTGACTTAAGGAGTTGAATTCATAATTTGAAAGCTTGGAATGATTAGTGAGCATGCTGGTATGTCGGGGTGGAATCATTTGAATAGCCCAGTTCAATATCTGATGCTAATGGCCTCAATTCGGAATTCAAAGTGAATGGAAATAATCCGGCAGCACAGGTCCTTCCTGCTCCACGACGGACAGCAAAACATACCCACCCTTTCCAAGAAGAAGAAATCAGGATCTGTCCTCAGCCAGTTTAGCTTTAGGAGAGGGCTCCCAGGAATCTATTGACAGAACCTGCATTGCTACCAAATCAATTTCAACTCTATTTTAGGAGCTCCTCAGCTAAGGAACCCCTCCAAAAATAGGCGTATGCCACCATCTTGTGGCGAGCACACGTATTCTTTAGTAAAAGGCGAAAGAATAGTTCGCTCTGTGCTCATCACGTGGCTGCGTAACTCATTCGATGGCATGACCTCCTGTTTTGTGACTGCCCTCGCTACCCATGTTCTTCCCTTTCATCCAATGTGGGACGTTTCATAAGAAGGGCTATTTTGGGTCCATTAAATTAACTTCTGTTGGAACACAACGAGTAGCAATCTATGAAGTGTTGGGTATGAGCGGAATCGGCCTTCCTGCCATTTACTTATGATAAATGCATCAAAGAGAGGTGATTCCACAGTAAGAAACAAAACCGCCCCCACCTCTCCATCTTTGACGCCTTCAGCCTCATATTCTGAGTCCCTATACACGAGGGCACCGTCGTTGGGGAGGCAAGGAGATTCATGGGTCAAAGAAACGGTCTGACCCAACCGCCAGAGGTCCTTAGACTTAAGATGGTAAAGAGGCACGGCTACTCTGAACACTAGTACGTACTGATCTCCATATTCCTGCAGGTCCCCCTGTACTTCCTAATTGGTTGTGCAGAAGTGTTTGCGTTCATTGGCAATTGGAGTTTTTCTATGAGCAAGTGCCCGATGCCGTGAGGAATCTGTGCCATTTGCCTCAATCACTTCTTTTCTCTCGGGGACGATCTGCCGAAAGTGCAGGTCTCTGCCAGGCCAAAAACTTGTTTCCACATTGATCTCAGTTTGTGCGCGATTTCTAACAGATGTCTTCGACTGGCATCAGCTTTGCTGGTTCAAGCTAAAGAGTGCCTGCTTGAAGTCCATAGTTTCTACTTTCTGTCGTGGGCATGGAGAATAAACATTTCGTGGAGGTTAGCAGTCGCTTCACATCGTGTCCTTGTACAACATTACTCGAATCGAACGAGTAAGAGATGGTCGAAGTAGAAGTGAGGCTCAAAGGGAGAAACCGGTTCCAGCGAGCCCCCATTAACTTTTCCTAATCACTTTTGCCTCGCACGATAGTCCCAAAACCACACGAGCAAATTGCGGCTGCAAGTTCAAATTCTGCTGATTCTCTCAGCCTCATGCTTGATCGAGTACTCCATCGAGAAAATACAATCAGATCAGTCCAATCACGAATCTATGCATTGATCGAACATGCGTATGGATCGATGTATTTAGCCTGAAAGCTGTTTAAATTGCGACCCCAGGGGTTAAACTGGAAGATTATGCAGAGATTTCTCGCCCATGTAAACATGATAATTCTTTCACCTCCTCGAAGGGCTGGAACACGACGCCGGTGAGCGGCTGGCTGTTCGACTCTTTGCTAGCGCCGACCACCAGGGAGCCTTCGTGCCCTCCGCTCGAGAACCGAAGCGCCGCCGGATTCGCCCCTACGGGGGAAGACGACAACGGCGAGGAGAGGCTGTCGCCGGCGGGGCCGAGGAGCGAAAAAGCAGGGGCGGCGCGGAGGGGCATGGTCGGAGAATCGGAATGGGCCGAGAATCGGCGGCGAAGCTTTGAGGGGAGAGAAATGGAGAAGCGGAGGAGGAGCTTCGACCTCACACAAAGAGAAAGGTCGTGCGACCTCCCGGCGACCAGATCTAGGTCCGCCGGAGGTCGCGTGACCTCGCGGCGACCAGACCTGGGTCCGCCGGAGGTCGCACGACCTCCGGCGACCCAGATCTGGGTCACGCCTGGGTCACCGTGAGGTCGCGCCTGGGTCTCCGCGAGGTCGCGCGGCCTAGACACCCGCCGGAGGTCGCGTGACCCACCGGCGACGGTCGCCGTGACCGTCACCGGCCTCTCGCTGGTCCGTCGTCCGCCCTTAGCAGCCTTGCACAATCCGAACGCTTGAACGAAGAAGATGAGGAGTAGAAAGTCTACGAAGAAGATGAACAGTAAAAGAGAGAAACAAATGCAAAGCCAAAGCTGAAAGCCTTGGGCTTTGCTGGCTTTGGCTAAATGGTTTCTAAAATTTTTGCTAAATACTTGATACTTGGCCAAAAGGCTTTTAGGTGTCTAAAGATACTTGAGAAAGCTATTCCTAAACGCATAAATTATCTTGATAGAGACGAGGTGAGAGAGGCGGACAAGTCCATGGAGGGGACATGGTTTTGCCATTTTCCTCCGGTCTGAACGCATCATTCTGGACCCTCATACCGTCAACGCCTCCGCTCGCTGCCCCACCTCTTCACTGTCCGGTCTACGCCAGTCGTTTTCATGGACAATTCAAAGTTTTACTGGGTTGGTTCGGTCTGGTCCGAGCTTGTTTTTGCACTCCCTAGACAAGGCCTTGATGCTGATGTTTGCAACTTCCGGGCTCTCCTTTGTCGATACTACCGAATCAACAAAAGGGGCCAAAGATCAACAAACAAATATTGGAAATTTCAATCATGAATTGAGGGAAAAAATATGTAACACTATTTGTTGTAACTAGAAAAAACAATATAGATAAAAACTACGAGAACGCGATAGCAAATATAATAACACAAAATCTTACAATTGAAGATTGCAAACCAAAAAATAAATTTGCTATAAACTCTTAAAGGAATTGAATAAGAGGTGAGGTACAGCTAATCGAATTACCTTAAGGCGATTAGTTTCAGCCAATCATGCCAAGCAACTTCATGAACTATGCATTCCAAGATATAGTACCTTGAACCCCTTTGTATTAGCACTATACTAACATGACTCTATTTAACTTTTGAAACACTTAGAGGAATATTTCAAAACAGAAAACTCAAAAGATGCTCTAGGATTGCTTCGAGGAATTCTCAATTTATTTTGAACTAAATAGACACGTCTATATATAGATGAGGGATACAGTTGTAGAAAACTAAAAGGACATGAACTGAAGAGACATTAGTTGAGCCATTATTATTATTATTATTATTATTATTATTATTATTATTATTATTAAATTTAAAAACTGCAGCAAAACGAACAGTCATGTTGAGTCATTAATCCATAATTGCAATAATTAGGACGTGATCCAAAGAGACTATGGTTACATGTGAACTGAAGGGAGGTCAGAATCAATCCAATCAAGTCATACAAAACCCTTCTCCTCGCAAGCTGGTAACTGTACTGGTCTCACGATGATGTTTCCTTGACTACTCAACCGAGGAAAAAAAAACAAACGGGTAGCAAAGCGCGAACTCATTCAGGCGGAGGAAAAGATTGAAACAGCTGGGGCAGAGATTAAGGAATATTCACTTGTGGTATTCGGCTCCGACCCATTTGATTCATCATGCCATGTGCCGACCATGAACCATAACTCCAGGGTGCAATTTAAACGTTAATTACACAGAGCCCGAATCGCCCCCTCGCCAGCGTATGTACTTTAATCGTATCGTACCGGCTTTCAAACACGAAAAGCTCTTGAAGCAGCAGCGAACGAGCAATTTTTTTTTCCTTTTCTTTCGCTCCGAAACGTCAAGTAACGAGTCAAAGGAATCGAAGGCATGCTCCATTTTCTAAGGGCATCTTTTACTGGCAAGAGAGTGACCTTAGGTGATGGAATCCGAAACGATGACAGTGACAAGCGGAAGCAGAATTATTTTGCTATCTTGTTGCCGTCCGAGTCTCACGGCAAATCATCATCGTCATTTCTCACAACTTCTCGGGTTCACACCATGCAAAATACTAAAAATAAAAATTATTAAATCAGTATCAGTCCGAAAGATTCATCCCTAAACAGCTGTTTTACAGGTCCAGCGTTACCATCCTAAGCTTCCCTACAAGTGCTGAAAAAATGGTCGCGTCAACGGAACCGAACGTCAGGGAGACGCAACGCACGAGCGACAGGTTCATAACGCACGGAAAAGAAATAATGAAAATTAAGAGATAATTGCGAAAAAAGCCATTGCTTGGGAAGCAAAGCTTGACTGTCAGTGACTGCGAGCAACGGTGTGAGCTTCTAAAAGCTCCCTGGTTTCCAACGCTGGTATCAATTCAAAACGACCTCCGTCTTCTTCGCTCTCTCCATCGCAGGAGAATCTCCGGTCCCTGATGAGCATTCCTCTCTCTATCTCTCTCTCGCAGAGCGCCGAGCAATGTGAAGAGGAGCCCGACGCCGCAGGTAATATTGAGGTTCTCCGTGGCCTGCTCTATCTTTTCTTCACTTTGAGCTTGAGACGATGACCTCGCCAAGCGTTTCGGATTTTTCCTGTTCTGCTGTTCTCTTTGTGGCGAGCTGTTTAGTCGAGAGTTGCAGGCTCCCGTAAGCGATAAGCTGCCGCTATTTTACGTCAGTCATGGTCAGTCAAAACTCATGGGTTGACTTCCCTGTTCTTGAGCTTTCAAGTTCAGCGAACGCTCGCCTGTCCTTTCCGGCCACATCCTGAGCTGATCACCGTAACTGGGTTGAATCCAGCGGGATGAATTGTGTAGGTGCATTCTTGATTAGATGACTTTCGCGATCATACGGAAGTCCCTTCCTTGGCGCTGCAGCTTTGAGAGAATAGTAAAAGATCTACAATGCTTGTGCTGACTGGCAACGCTTAGAAACTCAAATTAGAGGGTATGATCTTCATCGTCCCTTCATGCGGCCATAAATGCTAGCCGCAAGCATCGGCAGTTAGGGTGCTAAAGGTGTGATATCGGTATTGGAGATTCTTGCGGAATCACTCAGTTATTTATGCAGGCTCAACAAGTTACTATGTTTGACTTAGTTATTTAACACTTGTTATGCTGGAATGAATGGGAATGTAGAAATTTGCTGTTTGTTTCATGAGAGATGGTGCCGTTTACGGGTCCATTTCCAAGGTTAGAATCGGGATTAAGAAAATTTATGAGCTGATGTGATAAACCGGAAAAGAGAAAATTTCAGCTTCACGAATCCCTTAAAAAGACTTGCCACTCTTTCACAAGCAGAACTTCAGTGCTTTCAACTTTCTAGAGAAATGAAGGCAGAAAGGTTTTATGTGAATTGTGCTTCTCTATTGCAGCCTGAAGACATAAAGCTTCCGCAACCATTTGTTGAGAAGCCAAACTGAGACAAAATAAAGCAGAGGGAAGAATCGCCAAAACCCATGGGGGAAGAAGATGTTTACACGAAAGATGGAACGGTGGACTACAAAGGCGACCCTGCTGACAAAAGGAAAACTGGAACATGGAAGGCCTGCCCCTTTATTCTAGGTAACTCCACACGACCACTTCAATAAAGAGCTTAACTGAACCTTATTCACGTAAAGAAGATGCTTATGGTATCTATGTCTTATTAATAGGCAACGAATGCTGTGAAAGGCTGGCGTACTATGGCATGAGCTCCAATCTGGTGCTTTACTTCAAGGTCCACTTACATCAACACGGTACAACTGCTACTAACAATGTAACGAACTGGCGAGGAACGTGCTACATCACTCCTTTGATTGGAGCTTTTCTCGCTGATGCCTATCTAGGGAGATATTGGACTATAGCATGCTTCTCAATTATCTATGTTTTCGTAAGTAACATTTACATATTATTCCTCATCTGAGTACTTGATAATCAACCTGTGCAGTTTGTGCTGCACAAATGAAGGGTTCCACATTTCTCTGTTGAACTTTCACAAATTTAGCATACCGACTAGAACTGATAGCATACTTTTACAATCAATCAAGATTCAGCAAGCTTGGCTTATTATATCATTATACACAGGGGATGACACTGCTGACGCTCTCAGCATCAGTTTCGGGACTAAAGCCGAGCTGTACAGGGAAAGATAATTGCCACGCTACGAATATCCAAAGTGCAGTGTGCTTTATAGCACTCTATCTCATAGCCCTAGGGACTGGAGGGATCAAGCCTTGTGTCTCATCCTACGGAGCCGATCAATTTGATGATGCTGACGAGGCTGAGAAGAAACGCAAGGGTTCTTTCTTCAACTGGTTCTATCTCTCAATCAATATAGGCGCATTCATTGCAGGCTCTGTTTTGGTCTATATACAAGACAATGTGGGTTGGGCATTGGGTTTCGGCATTCCAGTAGCTGCTATGGCAATTGCAGTAGCTACTTTCTTTTCTGGCACTCGCCTTTATCGTAACCAAAACCCTGGAGGGAACCCCCTCACACGCCTCTGCCAAGTGGTGGTGGCATCATTCAGAAAATATCGAGCGGAAGTACCAGCTGACAAGTCTCTACTGTATGAGACTGCAGATGCCGAGTCTGCTATCAAAGGAAGCCGCAAACTTGATCATACCCAAGATTTGAGGTTAGTGCTTCAATTTGCATTTGTGTGATTGCTCTGTTCAACCATGCTTAGATCAAGATTCCTCCATTTATTCAGGTTAAATTAGTCACTCACCAGAGTCAGTTGAAAGTGAGCAGACGGAACATATTTGTTAGTCTTGCAGCACATATTGGATCAATTGCATGATTGTTTGTTCCAAGGTTATACTGCTGTTTATTTGAGACAGGATACAAATACTAACTCTGATCGCAAAGAAAAAAAAAAAAAAAAAAAAAAAAAAGCACCAATCGGCAATCCTCAAGAGAGTTGCTATATTCATCAAATTCATTTGCTCTACTTTGTTAGTTGAACCTTTACAGTTTTATTACAGTTTTATTATGTTAGGATGCTTTACATTTCAAGAAATCCTTCAGCACACTCGCTTGTCCTAAGTTTCTTTGCATTTTCTAAATCTGCAGTTTCTTTGACAAAGCTGCTGTGGAAACACAAACCGATCACATTAAAGAACCCGTGAATCCATGGAGGCTGTGCACCGTCACCCAAGTGGAGGAGCTTAAGGCGATCATACGGCTGCTTCCTGTATGGGCCACCCGAATCGTCTTTGCCACTGTGTACGACCAGATGGGTACCTTGTTTGTTTTACAAGGCTCTACTATGGACCCTCATGTTGGAAACTCTACCTTCAAAATTCCAGCAGCCTCTCTCTCTATCTTTGACACCCTCAGCGTCATATTCTGGGTCCCTGTATACGACCGCATCATTGTTCCAGTGGCAAGGAGATTCACGGGTCACAAGAGTGGTTTGACCCAACTGCAGAGAATGGGGATTGGCCTCTTCATATCCATCTTCGCCCTGATATCGGCAGCAATACTGGAGGTCGTTAGACTTAAGATGGTAAGGAGGCATGACTACTACGATTACAAGTACGTACCGATGTCGATATTCTGGCAGGTCCCCCAGTACTTCCTCATCGGTTGTGCAGAAGTGTTCACGTTCATTGGCCAATTGGAGTTTTTCTACGAGCAAGCGCCCGATGCCATGAGGAGCATGTGCTCCGCTCTCTCGCTTACCACATATGGACTCAGAAACTACTTGAGCTCCCTCCTTGTAACTATTGTCACAAGAATTACAACAAGACACGGGAAACTGGGATGGATACCGGACAATCTGAACTATGGTCACCTCGATTACTTCTTTTGGCTCTTGGCAGTCCTCAGCGTGATCAACTTGAGAGCTTTTCTCTTGGTAGCGAGGCGGTACACGTATAAGAAGGCGGTGGGGACGCTCCGCTGAAAGTGCAGGTCTCTTCCAGCCTAAGAACTTGTTTCCACAGTGACCGCAGTTTGTCTGTGACTTTGGCCGATGTCTGAATTTGTCATCTGCTTCCATTGTTCAAGCTAGAGAATGGCCTCCTTGAAGTGCATAGTTTCTACTTTCTGTCATGTGCATGAAAAAACAGTTCTGTGCAGGTTATCAATTGCTTCGTTGTGTCATTGTGCAGTCTAAGAATCAATATGGAAGTGAAAGTTAAAGGAATGCATGATAACCAAAATTTCTGTTCCAGAAATAATTTTTCTATTCCAAACCTGTGTCTAGAATACAAACCTGTTTGATAAACATACTTAGTTTTTCTATTTTTGGAATAGATTTCTATTCCAGAAATTGATTTGGAAGAGAGATTAGAAATAATTTCTCTCATTAAACCCTAATTTCGGTGAATCCTCCCTCATCTCCTCTATGTCTCTACCTCCTCCTCCTCCTCCTCCGCCTCTCCTCATTTTATTAAAAATAAAAATAAATAAAAATAAATATATTCATTTTAAAATAAAAAATTTATTAAATTTATTAAAAATAAAAAATTTATTTTTATTTGTCATTTTATTTTTATTTTATTAAAAATAAATTTATTAAATTTATTAAAAATAATTTATTTGCCTTGAGTGTTTTGCCAAATAAATTTATTTTTATTTTTATTTTTATTTTTTATTCATTTTAAAATAAATTTATTTGTAAAATAAAATAAAATAGAATAAATCAAATAAATTTATTTTTAATGATATTTTTATTTAAAATAAAATGATATTTTTATTTTATTTTTTATGATTTATTTTATTTTATTCTTTTTTTTTACTAAATCGGTTTTATTTTTATTTTTTATATTAAAGGTCGTCAGGTTGGTCGTCATACCGTCGAGAGGAAGAAATTTTGTGTCGTTATAAAACGAATTTCTATTTTTAGAGTAGAAATTTTGTGTCATTATTAAACAGTTATTTTTGTTTAAACTCTTCTGAAATAGAAATAGAAAAATTTAATTGCCTTCAGAAACTATTTATGGACAAAATGGTTATCACGCTTAAAAAGTATAGCGCAATCTATATTTTGGGGTTTGTTTTTCACGTCCGATTGAGCTTAAAGTGCCATGCAAAAATTGCTTTTCCTGCAAACGTAGTTGTTCAGCTTTTTTTATGCTTCACGTAAGTTGGGTTCATGACTTAACAACAATCCAGTGGTGGGCAGTGTGACGGGGATTAACCCAACAAACGACGACACGAAAGCACGATCAGATTGTCCTGGACGAGAAGACCTGGTGCACCTTGGATCAGATTAGAGGATATTTCCTCCTATTATTTTTTCTCAGAAATCATAAACAGCTTCCCCAATTCTCAACTCCGCATTTGCTTAAGCCAAAGACGGTAGACCGTCAATTTGTTATTTCCTCCCACCTTTGCATATCGTCGATTTGTTTTTATTTTTGGTCTACACATTGCATACGTAGCAAATTCATTTTTGACTGGGCTTGGGTGGGGTGCGCAGACGAGGGCAATGGTGCAACGCTTGAGCGACGCACAAGAGGGCCAGTGGCAAGGCTCAGTAGAGCGCCTCTCCCCTGGAAAAAATAATTTAATAACATGTGAATCGATCGCCCACGTTTTAGATATTAAACTCATAAGAACAGATACTACACTTGACGTTAGCCAAAAGGTCGAGAAAGGTATGCTTTGCTCTACTGTCTAAGCTCCGCTTTTGTCCCCTGTTCTGGTGCGTGATGCTTCTCGCATTCCTATGTAGGACTCCTTTTCACTGTTTCTCTCTGCAAAAAAGAAGAAAGAACGATGGCAGACTTGGAAGACTCCTGAAAACCTCCAGTGGAGTTGGTCCGTGATGCTTCTCGCATTCCTATATGGGACTCCTTTTCACTGTTTCTCTTCGCAAAAAAGAAGAAAAAACGATGGCAGACTTGGAAGACTCCTGAAAACCAGTGGAGTTGAGATGATGGACAATTAAGACAGAACAGTAGGTGGTTCAGATTTAGCGGCATGCCGATTTTGGTTGAGAGTTCAAATCCCATCCTTGTAAAGAAAGTTTCAGCAGTCACTTGGCTTAAAGAAAGCAATTGATCTGTGCATTGTTTGTGTAATATTTGAGATTTTTTATTAGGTTAAAGAAAAGGTGGTGGGACCCACTTTAAATAAAGAAAGAAAAAGAAAACAAAAAGGAGAAGGGATAAAAAGGAAAGAAAAGCCCACGTTCGGGCAACAGAAGAAAAGAGGAAAGAAGAACAAGAAAAAGAGGAAAGAAGAAGAAGAAGAAAGAAGAGAGAAGGCTTTGTGTGTTCATGCCGCAGGCAACTCACCAAGCTTATTTACAACGCCCGGTAAGTGATCGCACCTTTTGTTCTTCCAATCGGAATAGTTTCGAAGTTAGGGTTTGAAATTCGGAATTTGGGAAAATCGAGCGGCGAAGTCCGATTTTGGAGTCGTTGAATCGCGTATTTTTGTAGGAATGATAGTTTAGGGTGTTGTGGAGCCGTGGGATTTTACGGATCATGATTTGAGTTTATAGTTTGTTCGAAACAAAATTTCGAAATTTCCTATGCGCAGTAAACAGTATGCGTTCAGCAACTTTGGGCCCATATTTTGTCATTTTTCGGCTTGATTTTGGGATAGCCAAGTTGGGATTCTTGTAGTATGTTTGAAGGGCTTTCTATTGATTATAAGTATGTTTGGATCAGGGTTCGAAGGAGAAAGTTAAGGCACAATCAAGTTTTGTGCTTGAACTCCGTATTGCAAATGGTTTGAATAATCGCTTTGGTTATGCGATTTAGTGTGTTACCCAAATTTAATGTTGTTTCTCGTTTATTTGATAGGACCGCGAGATCGAATGATCAAATACGCGTATTATTTGATTTTGGGGCATCCCAAGGTGAGTAGTACTAATGTCTTCTTTGGTTTTGTAAAGCCTATATAGTAAGGTAAGATTAATTGACATATACTTGTGTAGAGAAGTGAGGACATATTTGTTGTATAATGATGGATATAGTGCTATTTTGAGTTATTGTGATATGATTCGACATACCTCTCTTGAAGGGTTATGCATGCTGTTTTGGTACAATTGATTTATGTGATTATGTGATAACTATTGAAAGATGATATGTGTTGTGCTGAGGAAATCAAATGTATTGTAAACAAGTAAAAGACTAAGTGCTACACGACAAAGAAATTTCGTGTGAGTCACCTCTAAGGCCTTGTAGTCAAGGGCTAAGTACTACATGACGACTTGAGTCACATGGGAGCCACCTCTAGGGTCTTGTAGTCAAGGGTTAAGTGCTACATGGCGACTTGAGTTACATGGGAGCCACCTCTAGAGCCTTGCACTATTGACATGTATAGTAAAGGACTAGGTGCTACACGATAACGTAATTTTGTGAGAGCCACCTCTGGGGCCTTGTACTATTGCTATACGTAGTCAAGGGCTAAGTGTTACACGATAACGCAATTTCATGGAAGTCAACTCTAGGGCTTTGAGTTTAGATATTGATCGTGGAATGAACCATTAATGTGAGATAGGATGAGTTCGATTATTGAACAAAATTGGCGATGTTGGTTTTGTTATTACTAATGAATGAGAAATTTTGTTATTTGATATAGCTAGGTTGATGTAACATATAATGCATTTTGTTCATGCAAGTTATTTTATTTTTGTTTGGCAATAATGAGCCATGTCTTGAGTTTTAAATGTGTAATGTGGAAGTTTGATATGCTTTTATGATATGTATTACTCATTGAGCTTATGGTTGCTTACCCCTTTATTTCCAAACATTTTCAGGTCCTTTGGTTAGTAGCCAGTAGGTCAAAGAGTGCTATCGATGGGGACCTTTGGAAGTGGACTTTGGGTATGGTTTGAGGTTGCGTCCTTCGGGTGGAAGGATGGTCGTGTCACCCCCATCCTTGTAGGACTTGGGGTGTGACATATTGTGGTATCAGAGCTTAGGTTATGATTTTTGGGTATAGATTTTATGGGACGTTGTGAGATTGTGTGTTAGTTTATAACGCTTTAGTCCTTTGTTAGGTACTAGGGTGTATGTTTTATTTTGGGTTCAAGTGATCAACAAGTAGCATGTTTTATTTTTAAGGGACAACAAAAACAAAAGCAAGCGAGTTGTTACTCTTGATATTGGAAATGTATCTTAAGGTCCCTGAAGTTCGATTGTGAAAGTTTTATTGGCATTAGAGAAACAATGACCATTACTCATTGTTGTTAAGGACGTTGAAAGTTATGACAAGCAACCCTTACCATAAATAAGCTTTGCACTAGAATCAAGGTTTGCACTATTAAGGCCCTTGGTTTTGGAGGGAACAGGAAAGCAGGTTTACAGGATCTTGCGACTCTTACTAGGTGAAGTTTTAACTGAAGAGCTTGAGAAATGAAATAGAAACTTGTAGCTTGAAGAAAGAGGAAGATCTTCCTTATATGGTTTTAGCAGCAATTTAGGGGATTATCAAGTAAAAGATGAATTTGGAAAACCAAAAGATGGAACCTATGATTGAGTTAAGACTTGCTTTGAACTATTCAGGTTAGTGCAATAAGAGAACATCAAACAGTGATCCAACTGCAGGTGCAAATGCAAGATGCTGATATTCAAGACAAAGGCAAACTTGTTGTAGTAATAGAAGAATCCTATTCAGAAATGAGTTTTTTTTTAAGGTCACTAGAATTGTTATCGGAGATACTCAATGTTGACACATATTTTTACAAAAAAAAAAAAAATCAATCATTCAAAAAGTCAATAAAAAATAAAGAAAATAAAAAAGAAAAATCGGTCGGGTAGGGCCGGATCTGGCCTTGGCCCGACCCACCCACTTCTCTTTTTATATATTTTTTCCCCCCGTGGCCCAGCCTCCTTTCCCCTCATCGGCCCGGCCCACGCCCCATCCTTCTCCCTCCTCCAGTCTTCACGTAGGACCTGCAGAAGATAGAACAGGAGGAAGCCGAAGAAAGATCTGCAGAGGATCGACAACTGCGATTTCAGAAAAATGGAAGCAATGAACGCTTGGTGTAGTGTGGCAGCTCCTGCAGTTGACGAAGCCCAAGAAAACCTGCAGCCATTGTAGCTGAAAATAGATTGAACTCGATCCCAAGGAGAAGACTGATTGCAGGCGTACATAGAGGCAAGGAGGCTGGACTGACCGAGGAAAATTAGAGCTGAAGATGGAAAAGAAAGAGAGCTGGCTTCGTGGACTAGCAAAAGACATTTCGGACAGATGCAAAAGGAAAGGAACCAACGGCGGTTTTAAAAGAAAACAGGAGAAGCAACAAAAAAGATGAGGAAAAAAGCGAGGGACAGACGGAAAGCGACTTGGAGGAGGAGAGTGAAACTTGAGAGCGAGAAGGAGTTTTCTAGCAGATCGGCCACGCTCGAACGATCTTCGACGACCTTTGGCCAGTACCCTCTAGCATACGATCTTTTGCCCCCAAATCTTGGTGTCACTGGTGAGTTTCTTTATTTGGTTCAAACCTCTCTTGCCCGAGGATCGCAGCTCGAAGATACCAAAGCGGCGAGCTCTAGCTCAATTTGTCGCAAGTTAGCCCGCTTCCTGCCATCTTCGAGTTGGGTAGGGAACTCCGTGATGAGATGCTTGTTCGCATGAACCCTTGCTACTCCACCTTGTTTTGGTCTAACCGGAAGCCAAGTCTTGTTCCTTTTGTTAGCCTATATGCACGCTGAGTTTAAGTAAGTTGATGTGGTAGATCTTGCATGTTTCTTGATGATTTCTCTGGGTCTAGACTCGAGTGGGTCCAAAAAGGGAGTTAATAACCTCATCCCGAGTCAGTGCTTACCACGTGTTTGATAAAACGCTTGAACTAAGTTAACGTGGATTAGGTCGTGAATTTCGGATCATTTGGAATGAGTATGCTCCTGTCTTGCATAAAAGGAATCCTTTATGGATCATTGAGCATGATTTCGTTTAGGTTTCGTTGTTGTTATGGCTGAATCTGAACATTTCTTGATGTTGACGTAGTTTCTTAATATCTAAGGAGTTCGGCTGTTCATTAGTGTCCGTGTTCCATTCCTCGTCTTCTTGTTGTTCTTTTGCGCCTGTTCATCTTTCCTTGGGGTAGCGACTACCGGTGGACGGGCGATGGAAGGGTCACCGATTGTTCAGGGCCGTGTCATTAGTGTGCGGATGAGATTTGGTGGGAAGGAGCTCCGGCGAGGAAGTTGCAGGATTGGCGTTAACTTTAGGAAGGAGAAGATGCAGTAGAATAACCGAAATAGGGAAAATGACAAAAAGAGAGAAAAAAGGAAAAAGAAAGAAAAAGAAATATAAAAAGAAAAAATAATAAATAATAAAAGAAAACTATGAAATGGCAGAGGGAGTTTTTGGTGTTTAATGGAAGCTTCGAGCAGAGCAGAAAGCATGCAGAGAAAACAACCTAAAAGAAAAGCTTAGAAGAAAGACAAAAAAAAAATAAAAAATAAAAAAGGTAGTGAAAAGAAAAACAAAAAAGACAGAAAGTAGCTTCGGGAATAGGGGTCGCTGAAAAAGGGGAAAGTGCAGCAAGGAAATGACAGAGCAGTGATAAGATAATTTAAAAAAAATAAAAATAAAAATAAAAAATAGAAAAAATAAAAATAATAAAAATAATCGAAAATAATAAAAATTCAAAAATATTTCCGAAAATTCAAAAACTCAGGAAGCATTCAAAAAATTCGCCCATTTTCTTAATTAAAAAAATAAAAAAAATTAAAAAATTAAAAGATTAATTTTATTTTATTTTAAAAAAATCAAAAAATTCGAAAATTGGAAAAGCTTAGGGTTTGGTTAGGAATTGTTGTGTCTTGCCTTGTTAGCATAATTATGCCTTTCTTTTCTTGTACCTTGATTTTATTGCATATTTAATTCGCATATTTGATTACGTTCGTGGATGTTTAATCGCAACGTGCTCAATTTTATTGCAATTAGGATCTTGGTAGTTATGATTGCTATTTAATGATTGCGCACTCGCATGATCACCTCATATGTTAGTGGATAGACATGAAATCAACTCGAACTGCTTGCCAAAAATCATTTTGCTAAAATGAACAAGATTAGGTACCGAAAGGGCACTAATTGGTCAATTAGTGTAATCAAGTCCTCGACCCTAGATTCTCTGGTTGCGTAGGAAGTGTGGCATTCTCCCGCGCCTCACTTGGTTTCTAGCCGACCCCAATAGGCTAGTGGCAACTCCTTTTATGCAAAAATTCCTAAAGAATATCCTAATGTCACGCGGGATATGAGCTTGGGAGAGCTCACACCTAATCATGGGCCTTAGACCCGTCCTTAGGCAATACCCCTAAACCTGTTCCCTCCTCCCGAGGATAGGTCACAACACTCAAGTGGTAGGAGACCAAGATATACGTTCATTTTGTTTAATTATCTGGCGGACAGGAGCAATGTAGTGGCATGGAATGTATAGGCTAATTGAGAATGACTTGTGGGAGTATAGCTTAAGATACTATTCCTTGACAAAGAGTATATGGAATCGAACAACATTGAAGAGGGAATCGTGGAGCTTATTCATTTGAATGGGATCAAAAGGCTTGTAATGGGTGCGACAATGGATAAGCGCCATTTCAAGTTTCAGAATGGCAGGAGGATGACAGAAATCAAGTCCAGGATAGTCATCTTTGTTCGCGATAAAGCGTCCATCTCTTGTCAAATTTGGTTTATCTATGATGGGCAGCTCATTCACACAAGGGGAGCTCATACGGTTCAAGCAGTTGTAGAAGTTCCTCCTAATGTGCCATTGCCGACGACTTCAAGCCCTGGAGCCGTGATGCCACCTCCTTCTTCCTTAGATAGCTCTCCAGTGCATACTAATGCGAGATTATATGCTGAGAAGTTGAAGGAAGAACTTGAGAAGGTGATGGAAGAACTTTGCATTGCCCGGGCCTAGAAATCGCAGCTGAAGGACTAATTCGTGGAGACCGACCAAAGCAGAAATGAGTTGGAGCTAAAAATCATTGCAAGCGAGGAAATGTTGTGGGCTTTGATACAAGAGCGAGAACCATTATGGATCGAACTCGAGAATGCACTCCTAAAGGCCAAGGAGGAGAGCAGAAAAAAAGGAGATTCCTCGGGCACAAAGTACTTCTCCGAGTTCTTCTTTATCGAAATCGCAGAAGCTGCGCAGAACTTCGACCTATCCTTGAAGATCGGGAAAGGTGGCTGCAGGACCGTGTACAGAGGAGATCGATGTGTTGAGAGAGGTGAGGCATCCTAATCTCATCACACTCATCGGCGCTTGTCCTAAGCCTTGCACTCTTATTTACGAATATATACCAAACGGTAGCCTTGAAGATTGGCTCCGTGACAGTGACAGGGCGAAGCAGCTGCCATGGCAAGCCCGAATATGCATCACCACAGAGCTCTGCTCTGCCCTAGCCGTCCTCCACTCTTGGGAGCCTCACAGCATCATCCATGGGGACATCAAACGAGAAACATCCTACTGGACGCGCACTTCAAGAGCAAGCTCAGAGATTTCAGCATCTCCCGATTGCTGTCTGGGGGTGAGCAGTTGAGCAACAACATTGACGTCGTGCACCTGACCAACCCGAAAGGGACGTTTGGGTACATGGACCCTGACTTCTTCGTCACGCAAGAGCTCACAACGAGGTTCGATGTCTACTCTTTCAAGATTATACTACTTGAGTTATTGACGAGGAGGCCCGCCTTAGGAATAGCAAATGCAGTGCGAGAGGCAACTAGCGCAGAGACTCTGGCGGCCATCTTGGATTCATCAGCTAGAGAGTGGCCCTATACGTTGGCTGAGAAGTTGACTCATTTAGCTTTGAGTTAAGATGAGCAGAAGGAACAGGCCGGATCTCAAGTCGAAAGTGGGGACGGTGCTCCAATCGATCCGAGCTTCCTATTGATAAACTATTGATTATATAATGGCAACTTATGCAGTAGTTTCGTCTGATGCTTGTCGGGCAAAAGTGCATTGCTTCATCATTAAGTATGGATATAGAGTTAGTGGGTCTATTCAAAGTGTGCTGGTTGCCACATATGCAAAATGTGGAGGTCTGAGTAGTGCTAAGTTTGTGACATCTAGATTTTTGGGTTCTGACTTTGATTAGATAAATTGGGCATTTCATTGGTGCGACTACAGTGTTTTTCTTTGAGTTGGTCACTTACGAGATAACTAGACTAGCTGGGTAAGTTATTAAGGACTTTAAAGCAAATAGACTGAGAATTCAACCATGAATTGACTTCTCTACTGTGCTTATCTTTAGAGATCATTACGGCACAGTTAAAAATCGAATTAAGATCAGAAAAAGGTCGGTTTGACTGAGATAAGTGACCGATCGTGGGTGACTCCACTATATTGGAAAATTCTTATCGGCCGACACTAATTTGATTTTTCTATCGTTTTGGCACCCTATGTCCGTATTTAAATCCTCGAGATTTGCATAACAATCGAGAATCGCCAATGTGTCGAGTGGGTTCATCGTGACTCGAAGAAAATCGACCACGGGTCATTTGTCCTAAAAAATTCTAAAAACTACTCGATAGCTTAGGTTATGCTAAGAACACATCCGAGTGAAATTAACCGTCAATCTAAGCTCGATTTCAGAAATTGAAGGTTTTGTTATGTCACAATAAATTTTAGGAACGTCGACTCAGTCTTAGAAGATTTTTCTGACAATCGAGATTTTTGAGAAAAAGTCGGTTTATGGCCGTTTTTGTTTAGTTGAAGCTGGGGATTGTGAAATTGAGAAGCATGAGGGATTCTTGGATGAGAAAAATAACCAATTTGATAAGTGGGACATCAATTGATTTTATGAGAGTCATTTGAGAGAAATCCAAGAGGGAAATTGGATGCAGAATTGCAAGTGGGAATCGAGTACTCTAATCTGAAATTTCTTTTGGGAATCAATGAGCTTATTCAAAAGAAAATGAAATAAGAATTTTCTATTTGATGAAATTCTTTTCTTTTGAATTTATTCCCATTTCTTTTTCCCCATTTGGCCAAACACCTTTTTTCCCCACAAGCTCTCTCTCTTTCCTTTCTTTCCTTTCTTTGTCTTCTCTCTCTCTCTCTCTCTCTCTCTCTCTCTCTCGCTCGCTCCTCATACGAAGTCCCCTCCACCGATTGCCTCCTGCTGTCTTCCAACTTTGCTTCCTCTTTACTTTCCACCTTTTTGACTTTCCAAACCCCCTTTCTCTCTTATATCTTCTTTTCTCTCTCTCTCTCTCTCTCTCTCTCTCTCTCTCTCTCGGTACTTGCTTCACTCTCTCGATACCTTCTCTCTTCTGCCCCTCTTATTCGAACAAAGTAGAAGCAGAAATGGAGGCCAGCGGCGTTGAAGGAGCTACAGTCGCGCCGGAGCCAAGACTGTCGTTGTCGCCTCACGCTGCAAGCAGTCCTCACCCGTGCATCACCCACTCCGTCGTTCGTCTCCGCCTCTCCCTCACCCATCTCAACCGCCGTCGACACCCTCTGTCTTCCCCTATGTTTGTTGCTTGGGGTCCCAGATCTGGGAGGACACCGGAGTTGGAGCAGTAGCCGATATCGCTGGACCGGAGCTGCTGTTGTCGCCGGTCGCTCGTCCACGTGCGAGCAAGCGTGCAACCGTGCTTGGCCGTGCCTCTCACCGCCCCGCCATGCGACCCCAACTCCCAACCGCCTCTGTTCAGCTCCATTTAAGCCAGTACAGGCCATGGTTCGGCCACCTCCGGCCACCATGCGCCGCCACCTCAACCCACCGGAGCCCCCTCACCCTACGCCGGCCTTGCCTCGCCACCTCAGCCCCGAATTTGCCCCCAAGCAGTAGCACATAGAGAGTGCATAAATGGGTATTGCGGCGAGGGTTTGGCCTATTTTGGCCATCTTCTCGAGCTCGGATGCTCGGCCCACCTTGGGAAAAGTCGATCCTCGCGTTGATGTCGTCGTTTTGAGTGAGTTTTACTCACTAATGCCTTCTTAGTTTGTTAATTATACTTAAATGTTGATTAGTGTTAGTTAAGTGTAATTAAGTGGTTAGATTAGAATGGATTAGCAATTATTAGTTAATTGTATTGCATATTAGTTAGGTGGTTAGTGTACTTAGATAGAGAATTGCCTATAGTATTTATTGGATGCTTCTTCGGATTTTTCCCGACCCTTATCGAGTGTTAATTAGGCAATTCGGGCCTAAATGGAATTTTTAGGAATTAAATATTAATTTTCGAAATTAATTATTTAATTATTTATTTTCCAAAAATTCAACTGAGATGGCCAGTGATCGGGATTTTATGCTAATGATCGTGGTGCAATCCGTTTATTTAATTGAGCTTTATTTTGTGTTGAATTGAATTATTTGTGAAATTGAGAATTATTCTTTAATTGAATAATGTTTGGTTATTAATTGAAAAATAATCGGGCATCGGTTGATAATGCCAATAATATTTGAGTGGACTACAGAAAATGTGGGAGTTATGGAAAGATTATATTTTGGCTAAGGCCCGTGTCTAGTGTGCCCACGCACGATATTTTATCGGGTATTTTTTAATACGAAAAAATTAGGCCAAGACATTACTTTAATTGAGGAATTTAAGTGTGAAGCACAATGTCATTGGGCCATGAGGGATTAATCGTGTGTTGGTTTATAGTTGAAGCAAGATGATTATTGGAAGTTGATGTGATGTGTGTTGTGTTAAGGGAAGCTAATAGATCATGAGCAGGTAAAGGACTAAATACTACACGATAGAGAGACTTCGTGTGAGTTACCTCTAGCGCCCTATACTATTGCTTTTTATACTGAAGGATTAAGTACTATACGATGGCAAGACTTCGTGTAAGTTACCTCTAGCGCTTTATACTATTGTTATTTGTGATTAAGGACTAAGTACTACACGATAGCGAGACTTCGTGTGAGTTACCTCTAACGCCTTATACTATTGCTTTTTGTAGTGAATGACTAAGTACTACACGATGACGAGACTTCATGTGAGTTACCTTTAGCGCTTTATACTATTGTTATTTGTGGTCAATGACTAAATGCCGCATGATGACAAGATTTCGTGTTGGGGTCACCTCTAGCGCCTTGAGCCTATTTTTGAGTGGGAATGTTGAATTGGAACGTTGAGAATAATTATCAAGTATAGATGGAGTCACTAATATGATTTGATCCAATTGTCGTGAATTGATTGATTGAATTGAAATGACCGGAAGTGGTCTTGTTGACATGTAATCGACTAGGTCGATTGATCATTGTTTTGATCTAATGTTGTGAATTGATTGATTGAATGAAATTGACTGTGAGTGGTCTTTTTGGCGTGTAATCGACTAGGTCGATTTGATCAATGCTTCGATCAGTGATGTGATTGCTTGGATGCCTATTTGATCTGTGCTAATATGCAGGTGGAATCTGAGGCCAAGGTAAGTCCTCTGACTCATTTTGTGCATAGGCAGCCCTAAGGTGTATTAGTTTACTAATCGGGTCTTAGGGGGTAGAACTTGCTAAGACGTGATCTCAATGGTTATTGAATAACCATTTCAGGACCATGATGAGGAGCCTGAGGAGGAGGAATCTGAAGAGGAGAACTCTAATGTGGAACCAGATGAGAATGAAGATTTTGGAGAAGAAGATGACCATGAGGAGGACCTTGAGTACGACCCGGATGAGGACTGAGATCCCATCCCGTTTTGTCAAACCTTCATTATATGTGGATAAATTTCAGATCCCTGTGAATAGTATTGCATTATATACTATGAGGTGCTTGTTGTGGCATCCCAAAATTCAAGACATCCTCTAGAGAAATTAAAGCCTATAATTAGGTAATGAAATTACCTATGGTCTATGTGTTAGCCATTAGTTTTCTTAAGGCTAGGTGTTATTGTGCTTGTGTTTATGAATTTTGAATTTAGGACTATAGGATAAATTAATAATTTATGCTTGGCCATGTACTTTATAAATTAAATTTCAATGAACAAAATGTCCCAAGACTTTGGCCAAGATGAAAATGGAAATTTAAAAATATTTATAGAAGGAATTCAAAAAAAAAGAAAAGGAAAAAGGGGTTAATTTTCGAATGGGCCTTAAGCCCATTTGGCCTAAGCTTGATGGGCCAAGCTAGTCGGCCCAAGAGGGAGTTCGACCGGCCCACTAAGGCCCAAAGGAAGAGGTGGCCGGCCCATGCATGGATCAAGACAAGTGGCGCAAAGAAGGGCATGCATTGGCCTAGACTAGGATGCCATGCATTGGTCCATTTAGGTGGCAAGCAATGATGAGAAGATGGGGATATAAAAAGAGAGAGAGAAAGGTGAGTGAGGGGTTTTTGCTCCATTCGACCAAGAGAGTGAGCCGAGAGAGTGAGATGCGAGAGAGAGGGGAGGCCAAGAGAGGAGGAGAAGGAACCGTCGCCGTGATCGTCGCCGGTGTGCCGCCGTTCGTGAGGTTTAGAGGCAAGTTGGGAATCCACTTTCTACTCTTGCACCAATGTTTTCGCATGAACTGTTTGGAGTCAGAAACTTGTTTGAGCTTGCATGTGTGTTTAGAGTCCGATTTTGGCTTCGGTTTCTTCATCAAAGTTGTAGATAACATCTTGAAATATAACATACTAAAATTTCGTGGAAAATGACGGAGATTTTATGGGTCAAACTCTCATCCTACGGAGATGCTAGATCTGGAATATTTTCGTGTGAACTGTTGGAGTCAGAATGTTGTGAGAGCTTGCATGCATGTTTAGAGTTCGATTTTGGCTGTGATGTCTTCACGAAAGTTGAAGCTAACGTCTTGTACTATGACATACTGAAAATTCGTAGAAAACGATGGATATTTGAGGGGTCAAAAGTTCTATTATACGGAGACTTTAGATCTGCGAAATTTTCACTGACCTCTTGTCGATTTCTTGTTTGCATGCTGATTTATGTTGGAGATCTCACTTTGTTGTCTTCTTGAAAGTTGTAGGAAACACCTTAAACTACAACATAATCAAATTTGAAGCAAAAATAACAAGTGTAGCTTGGTGAATCGGCTAGATCTTGGAAATAATGGTTCTGGTGAAGTATCTCGAGACACCCGAGACTTCATGGACAAAAATGGTGACCATAATCTGGTTATTTGGCCTAGATATCTTCATGAAACTTGTAAAGGACACCTTGTTACATAACATACTCAAATTTCAGAAGAAACGAAAGAGAATTGATGGGTGAAAACTAAGAAATTCGGAGATGAGTGTTCTGGACGTCGCGGTCGTGGTTCCAGAAGCTTCATAGGGTTGTAGAAATAAATCAAGAAATAATTTGGCTTATAGTTCTTAATGAAAAAGGTACGAAAACGTGTTGGCTATCACCCTGTAAAATTTCGTAATTTTTGAAGGCCATATGAGTATTTTAATCAAATTTATTTGGAAACTGTGCAAGTCTGGCCATTATCCGAATATAAGGTGCTATTTTGTGAAAATTGTGAAATTATAAGAAATTCAATTTGGCCACAAATTTTGTATGAAATTGTGATTCTATTTGTTTGCTTAATGATTTTTAAGAATCATGATTTTGGGAAAAATCATAGATATTAAATTTAATATTTATGGAAATAAATAATAATATAATAATATAATAAAATAAAATATATTTTTATTTGGCCATGGATTCAACTTCATTTGTGTGGCACTTGTGTGATGAGATCTTTGTACATGTATTAAGTTGAAATGCATATGTGATAAAGCTTTGGCATGTGTATGACATGTGAATTGAAAT
The DNA here is from genome assembly GCA_017140185.1 of Eucalyptus polyanthemos subsp. polyanthemos. NCBI lineage: Eukaryota > Viridiplantae > Streptophyta > Magnoliopsida > Myrtales > Myrtaceae > Eucalyptus > Eucalyptus polyanthemos. Next base: position 29,747,429 of record CM029466.1, on the reverse strand, counting down.
GCAAGTGTGATTTGTTTGATGCCATGCCAATTGCCATGTTAAATTGAGATAAAAGGATAAATGTGGATGAGAAAGAGGTTGTGGTGGAGGATGTTGTCTGGTGGCCTGGTGGCGTAATTCCAGAGATTCCCCGGGAGTGTCGGGATGCCCGGTGGTATACGGTACGTAATTCCAGGGGATGTCTGGTGGTATGTCGGTACATAATTCCGGAAGCCTTGTCGGAGGTCTTTCGAAAGGAATACCTCGCGATGCCGGGATTGGGGTGCGAGATGCCTGGCTAGAAGGGTAAAGGCCGGAAGCCCTGTCGGAGGTTTCTGCCCGAAGGGAATGCCTCGTGATGCTAGTTGGGATGCGAGATGCCCGGAATGTGGGGGGCCGGAAGCCCGGTGGCCATGGGATGGCTGAGTTTGCCGGGAACCCTGTCGGAGGTTTCCGCCCGAAGGGTTGATGATGAGATTGATGATGGAACCCTGTCGGAGGTTTCTGCCCGAAGGGTTGATGATGAGATTGATGATTTGAGAAATGGGTGATGTGGTGATCAAAATTGAAAGATAAAGATGATAATTAACTCATGACATGATGATGCATGATGATGATGGCATGTGATGCGATATGATGATCACCCATGGTATGATATGCATGATGATGATGATATGTGATGGGATATGATGATCACCCATGGTATGATATGCATGATGATATGCATGATGATGATGATGATATGTGATGCGATATGATGATCACCCATGGTATGATATGCATGATGATATGCATGATGATGATGATGATGATATGTGATGTGATATGATGATCACCCATGGTATGATATGCATGATAATGATGATAATATGTGATGTCATGATGTCATGATAAGGATGACATGTATGATATAATGATGCCATGATGATGATTATGATGATGACATATGATGATATGATATGCATGATGATGAGGCATGATGATGCATGATAGTATTACGCATGGCTGCAAGGTAAGTTACGCCTGCAATGCATGTATGATTCGTATGATGCATTGAGTGGTTATTGGATTCCTTTACCTGCTAAGTGGTTGTACTCACCCCTTTTGGGGACCAACATTTCAGATTAGTAGATGGTTTGAGCGGTTGGATATGACCGCGGGAAGAAGGATAGCAAAGGAGGGAACCTTTGGACGCCGACACTGGTTGATGGACCTTAAGCATACGATTGTGGGAGGAGATGTCGGTCATCTTTTAAAGTATAGCCAAGTATAGAAAGACTATGGCATTTTGATGTACCGATGAATGATGTCCATCTGCCTTATGTAAATAAACGTGTCCGGCTTTAACTTATATAAGATGTTTAGTAGGTGTGCATCAATTTCTGAATGTAGGGAAGGGAATTGTTAGATATGTTTCCGTTATGTAAATTGCGCAAGGGATCGTTAATAAAAGATGTAAACCCCCATAGTTGTATGGACCCGCTGCAACTAAAAATGGTATCAGAGTGACTTGTTATTTGGGCAAGAAAAAGGAAAAGCAAACTGTGGTGACTCTAGCGGATCGGGGGCCGTCGAGGGGTGCCACACTTGTATAAAATAGTAGTTGAGAATTTCAGTATGAAAATTATGGCCTTCCTTTTCTATCCTATTGTTTTATTGTCTAGAGATTTATAACTGCTTCCGCATTTACATATTGAAAATGAAAGGGTCGGCGATACATAGTCCTAGGATATCGCTTTATAAAATCGACGTAGTCCTAGGATATCGCTTTATAAAATCGACCAAAGTTGAAGGATGGTCACATGACCGAGGATTGGGGCGTGACATCCCCTTTTTGTGGTATCAGAGCAATGGCTAGTTATTGGAGTGATAAGGTGCGATGACCTATAGGATAGTAGTAGGATGACCTTTAAATTCATGACTGGTGCTTGTCTTTGATAGCTGATTGGTAGAATTGTTTGTCATATGTGAATCGCTTGCTTTTAATCGTTGTGGATTCGGAAGGCAGAGTGTCGACTTTGGCCAGCTCGAGCGTAAGAGTGCCACCGTAGGTTGGTACTAGTGTAGCGGCGTTGAATGATCCTAAGTCCGATAAGATCTTTCTGTTGCAAGCGTTCTTTGGGATCTAGATGAGCTAGTAAGATTAGGATCAAGTTATTGTTGTTGCTACCTTTGCTGAGGTCCAACCTGGAAGGATAATCAAGGAATAAATTTCGATATCTGAGTGAAGATTCTGTTCAAGCAAACTTGGAATTCAGTCAGGGTAAAGACTGATGTTGAGGGAACTGTATTCTATTCCCCCTAATGGGAAGGGTGGAATAGTCAGGTCAACATTCAGACAATAAAACATGTCGTTCCATGGAAGACGGTATAGATCAGTCTCATGTATTTTGAGGATAGGAATTTGTGGTAAGTGTTGCTAGCACAAACAGTGATTTATGAAGTATCCACATAAGTAGATGGAATCTCGACAACAGTTACTGCTGTCATCGTCGATAGGACAGGTCAGAAGAAGTGCGCCATAGAACGCACTGTGGAATTTTTGGGATAGGTCTCCGGTACAAGAAATAGTGCATGCTGGCACTTGTCAAAAGGTAGAAGACTCACCAGATAGGTGTCTAAATTGTGGAAGGAATGCATGGATTAATTCTGTGTCTGAGACTGGCTAAAACGTGCTATGAAGGTAGTTAGCATGGTTGTCAGGTGAAACTCTATCGGTGTGAGTCCAAGGGAGCATTGATACCGATACCGCAGATAAGACACCATTAGGATGGCAAAAGGAACATGAACGGAATCGACTATGCTTTATTCAATGAAAGAATGTTTGAGGTGATTTCGTCAGAATGGTGCCAGAGGGTGTTGGGAATACAATTGTGGAATTTTAGTTGTTTGTTAAGGCTGTAGGAAAAGAACCACTGACTAGAGTTGTACTTGATTAGCTGTGGGTGTACAACTTATTCGTCAAGTGTGGAAAGAATTAGTTATGGAGCATCTTGTGGTGATGAATTGTTTATTCCAAGAGCAAGTAGAAGTGCCAAGTTTAATTGAGAGTCGAGAAAGGTCCTTGACTTCTCTAATCTCATCACTTGAGGCAATCCGTTTGTCTGATGGAGGTTGCCTAGGCTACTTGACGATTGTCAAAATAAGACAGATTGAAGAATTGAAAATTTAGGACTCCTCAGTAGTCCAAGAATTCCTAGAAGTGTTGCCAGAAGGATGGTCAGACCGTCACCAGAGAAAGAGAAAGAATTACGACCGAGCTAGCGTTCGGAACAGAACCATTCTCTAAAGTTTCTTATCGGTTGTTGTCTGAATTGATAGAACCAATGGTGCAAATGTGAGGATTGATGAATGAGGAATTCATGCATATCGGTGCATTACCTAGGGGAAACATCAACCTCATAGTAAGAGAGAAAAAAAAATGGTTCGTTGCAATTATGCATCAACTATAGTCGATTCAATCAAGTGACAATCAATGATAAGTGTTCATTGTCAAAGATCGACAAATTGGGTAACTTGTTATAAAGAGTGTTGATGTCTTCAAGGATCGACTTGAGGACAGGTTATTGTCAGTTGAGAACCAGGAAGGAGGTTATACTGAAGACAACATTTCGCACTTGATTTAACCCTTGTGAGAATAATGTAAAGCCATTTGATTTGACGAACGCTCCAGCCATTATCATAGATTTGACAAATCGAGTGTTTAAAGAATATCTACATCGATGGTGATCGTGTAGTGTAACGACATTTTAGGGTATTCATTAAATGCTGAGCATCACAAGAGCCCCTAAGAATGGTCATGTGATTATAGGTAAAGGAATCTTCATGGACCCAGCCCAGATCGAATCAGTTGTTAATGGACCAAAATCGACAACAATGTGAGAGATCAGAAGCCATGGGGATTGGACAGATTACTACAAAATGTTCGTGAGGCAATTTTTAGCATTAGTATTATTGCGAGCTCGACCTTTTAAGAAAGAAGAGAAATTTATAGGCATAAACAAGTGCCAAGATAATTGCTAGAGCTTAAGTAAGAACTGGCTACCGCACTTGCGCTAAACTTTTCATTTGGCTCTAGGAAGTACGAAATCTTTAGTGGTGTGTCTTGCAGAGGACTGGGTACATATTGATACAACATGAGAAGATTGCTGCATACACATCCCGCCAGTTGAGACCCAACAAGTTGAATATAAAATAGTGTCGTGAATCAGAATTTTGGCAGAACTATAATGGTGTTATTTGGTATTACCTTGGGAGAATGAAAGAATTAATTAATGTGTTGAGCCGAGAGTCTTCAATTATGCATAGACTGGCTAAAGTGTAGACTTTACTTGAAAAGGGTCCGAAACTTGGTTTTCAAATTTGAGGTAGGCTATCTTTTGAATTTTATAACCGCCCTCAAAATTGAACCATATATTCAAGTTAGAATCGACGCCTAATTGACAGACAAAGATGTTCAAAAGATCTTATAAGAGGATACTGGTAAGAAAGAATCTGACTTTAAGATTTCTGAGGATGGAACGTTCGTGTTCCATGAGTGATTGAGTACACTTGACAGTGTAGCACTTAGGGAAAAGATCTTGTCAGAAGTTCACTCTAGTATTGCAGTTTTGACCAAACGATGCAAGTAGATCAGAATCGGCGTCAACTAGATTAGTAGACTGATATGAAAATAGATACCACTGGGCAGTTGCAAGTGTCAGAGTTGTCAATAAGTGGAAGTTCAGTAATGCAAACCAGGAGAACTTTTACCATCACTCAAGAGTCCCAAGTGGGAATGAAAATATATCACAATGGAACATTGTGACAGGCTTACTAAGGATTCGGGGGAGTACTGATTCCATATGAGGATAGTGGTCGATCGATAGACGAAGCCGGTTCACTGCAGTACAGTACGAATAGATCTTGTTTTGAATGGGTATACCGAAATGTGTGAGTATAAGATAATTCAACGACATGGAGTGCCGATGATGAATTATATTTCGAATCTAGACCAGAGGTTACAAGTTTGGTAGAGTTTTTCAGAGGGTTCTTTCTTAAGCAGTGCATAGCAGAGGGTACATAATTTCAGTGATGAAAAGAAAGTGAATTGAAAGAAGATCACAAGCCAAAGTCAGCCCAATAATCAATGATTGCAATTGTCAGATCAATGTCAAAGTAAAGTCCGTACAAACCCGTCAGAAAATTTGAATCGTTGAACTTTGAAGGTTCATTAGGGATTTGAGAAAAAGAGATGAGGTGTGAACGACAGAGTGTCATACATGAGAAATCTAGTTTAGATGTTGGTTCAGAAAGAGCAGATGTTGGGTACCAAGATGGTCTCATTGGTCAAAGTGGTTGGACAACACCACGAGACCGAAGGATTAGCGTGGGAAAAAGTGAGACTCGATGAGACGACAATACCCCCACCTTTGGTATAAGGATTTGGTAAAGGTTTAAATTTCGATGACGAAATTTTTATAAGAGGGGAAAAGTTGTGACATCCAGATTTTTGGGTTATGAATTCGATTAGATAAATTGGGCATTTCATCGGCGCGACTACAGTGTTTTTCTTTGAGTTGGCCACTCACGAGATAACTAGACTAGCTGGGTAAGCTATTAAGGACTTTAAGGCAAACAGATTGAGAATTCGACCATGAATCAACTTCTCGATCGTGCTCATATTTAGAGATCATTACGGCACAGTTAAAAATCGAATTAAGATCAGAGATAGGTCGGTTTGACTGAGATGAGTGACCGATCGTGGGTGACTCCACTAAATTGGAAAATTCTCATCGACAGACACTAATTTGATTTTTCTATCATTTTGGTACCATGTGTTCGTATTTGAATTCTCGAGATTTGTGCGACAACTAAGAATCCCCAATGTGTCGAGTGGGTTCATAGTGGCTCGAAGAAAATTGACCACGGGTCATTTGTCCTAAAAAGTTCTGAAACTACCCAGTAGCCTAGATCACGCTAAGAACACATCCGAGTGAAATTAACCGCTAATCTAAGCCCGCTTTTAGAAATTGAAGGTTCCGTCATGTCACAATAAATTTTAGGAACGTCGACTCAATTTCAGAAGATTTTTCTAACAATAGAGACTTTTTGGGAAAAAGTCAGTTTATGGCCGTTTTCGTTTAGTTGAAGCTGGGGATTGTGAAATTGAGAAGCATGAGGGATTCTTGGATGAGAAAAATAATCAATTTGATAAGTGGGACATCAATTGATTTTATGAGAGTCATTTGAGAGAAATTCAAGAGAGAAATTGGATGCAAAAATGCAAGTGGGAACCGAGTACTCTAATCTGAAATTTTCTTTGGGAATCAATGAGCTTATTCAAAAGAAAATGAAATAAGAATTTTTTATTTGAGGAAATTCTTTTCTTTTGAATTTATTCCCATTTCTTTTTCCCCATTTGGCCAAACGCCTTTTCCCCACAAGCTCTCTGTCTTTCCTTTCTTTCTTTCTTTTTTTCTCTCTCTCTCTCTCTCTCTCTCTCTCTCTCTCTCTCCTCATACGAAGCCCCCCTCCACCGATTGCCTCCCGCTGTCTTCCAACTTTGCTTCCTCTTTACTTTTCACCTTTTTGACTTTTCAAACCCCCTTTTCTCTTTTATCTCTTCTCTTCTCTCTCTCTCGGTACTTGCTCTCACTCTCTCGATACCCTTTCTCTTCTGCCCCTCTTATTCGAACAAAGCAGAAGTAGAAACGGAGGCTAGCAGCGTTGAAGGAGTTGCAGCCGCGTCGGAGTCAAGACCGTCGTCACCGCCTCACGCCGCAAGCCGTCCTCGCTCGCGCATCACCCGCTCCGCCGCTCCGTTGTTCATCTCCACCTCTCCCTCACTCATCTCAGCCGCCGTCGACACCCTCTGTCTTCCCCTCCGTTTGCTGCTCGGGGTCATAGATCTAGGAGGACACCGGAGATAGAGCAGTAGCCGATGTCGCTGGACCGGAGCTGCCGTTGTCACCAGTCGCCCGTCCCCGCACGAACATGCATGCAGCCGTGCTTGGCCGCGCCTCTCACCACCCCGCCGAGTGACCCCAGCTCCCAACCGCCTCTGTTCAGCTCTGTTTTGGCCAGAAGAGGCCACGATTTGGCCACCTCCGGCCACCGTGCGCCGCCACCTTGACGCACTAGAGCCTCCTCGCCCTCCGCCGGCCTTGCCTCGCCACCTCAGCCTCGGATTCGCCCCCAACCAACAGCACACAGAGAGTGCAGAAATGGGTATTGCAGCGAGGGTTTGGCCCGTTTTGGCCGTCTTCCCGAGCCCGAATGCTCGACCCGCCTTGGGGAAAGTCGATCCTCGCGTCGATGCCGTCGTTTTGAGTGAGTTTTACTCACTAATGCCTTCTTATTTTTCTAATTATACTTAAAATTTGATTAGTGTTAGTTAAATGTAATTAGGTGGTTAGATTAGAATGGATTAGCGATTATTAATTAATTGCATCGCATATTAGTTAGGTGATTAGTGTACTTAGATAGAGAATTGCCTATAGTATTTATTGGATACTTCTTGGGATTTTTCCCGACCCTTATCGGGTGTTAATTAGGCAATTCGGGCCTAAATGGAATTTTTAGGAATTAAATATTAATTTTCGAAATTAATTATTTAATTATTTATTTTCCAAAAATTCAACTAAGATGGCCAGTGATCAGGATTTTATGCCGATGATTGTGGTGCAGTCCGTTTATTTAATTGAGCTTTATTTTGTGTTGAATTGAATTATTTGTGAAATTGGGAATTATTCTTTAATTGAATAATGTTTGGTTATTAATTGAAAAATAATCGGGCATCGGTTGATAATGCCAATAATATTTGAGTGAACTACAGAAAATGTGGGAGTTATGGAAAGATTATATTTTGGCTAAGGCCAGCCGTGTGCCTACGCACGATATTTTATCGGGTATTTTTTATACGAAGAAATTAGGCCAAGACATTACTTTAATTGAGGAATTTAAGTGCAAAGCACAATGTCATTGGGCCATGAGGGATTAATCGTGTGTTGGTTTATAGTTGAAGTAAGATGATTATTGGAAGTTGATGTGATGTGTGTTGTGTTAAGGGAAGCCAATGGATCATGAGCAGGTAAAGGACTAAGTACTACATGATAGCGAGATTTCGTGTGAGTTACCTTTAGCGCCCTATACTATTGCTTTTTATACTGAAGGACTAAGTACTATACGATGGCAAGACTTCGTGTAAGTTACCTCTAGCGCTTTATACTATTGTTATTTGTGATTAAGGACTAAGTACTACACGATAGCGAGACTTCGTGTGAGTTACCTCTAACGCCTTATACTATTGCTTTTTGTAGTGAATGACTAAGTACTACACGATGATGAGACTTCATGTGAGTTACCTTTAGCGCTTTATACTATTGTTATTTGTGGTCAATGACTAAATGCCGCATGATGACAAGATTTCGTGTTGGGGTCACCTCTAGCGCCTTGAGCCTATTTTTTAGTGGGAATGTTGAATTGGAACGTTGAGGATAATTATCAAGTATAGATGGAGTCACTGATATGATTTGATCCAATTGTCGTGAATTGATTGATTGAATTGAAATGACCGGAAGTGGTCTTGTTGACATGTAATTGACTAGGTCGATTGATCATTGTTTTGATCTAATGTTGTGAATTGATTGATTGAATGAAATTGATCGTGAGTGGTCTTGTTGGCGTGTAATCGACTAAATCGATTTGATCGATGCTTCGATTAATGATGTGATTGCTTGGATGCATATTTGATCTGTGCTAATATGCAAGTGGAATCTGAGGCCAAGGTAAGTCCTCTAACTCATTTTGTGTATAGGCAACTCTAAGGTGTATTAGTTTACTAATCGGGTCTTAGGGGGTAGAACTTGTTGAGACGTGGTCTTAATGGTTATTGAATAACCATTTCAGGACCTTGATGAGGAGCCTAAGGAGGAAGAATCTGAAGAGGAGAACTCTAATGTGGAACCAGATGAGAATGAACATTTTGGAGAAGAAGATGACCATGAGGAGGACCCTGAGTACGACCCGGATGAGGACTGAGATCCCATCCCGTTTTGTCAGACCTTGATTATATGTGGATAAATGTTAGATCAGACCCCTGTGAATAGTATCGCATTATATGCTATGAGGTACTTGTATAAAAGAGTAGTTGAGAATTTCAATATGAAAATTATGGCCCTGCTTTTCTATCCTATTGTTTTATTGTCTAGGGATTTATAACTGCTTCTGCATGTGCATATTGAAAATGAAAGGGTCAGCAATACGTAGTCTTGTGATATCGCATTATAAAATCGACCAAAGTTGAAGGATGGTCACATGACCGACGGACGGGGCATGACAAAGTTGGTGATGGAGGCTATGAAAATTGATGATTTTGCTTACACATCTATTCTAAAGGCCCTCATTTCCACTATAGATTTTCTATGTAAGGAAAGGGGATGAAGAAGTGAGGGATATGTTGCATAAAAAGAAAAGGGGGGAATTACAAAGGGATGAAAGAGCTTACGGTTTGGTATCAATCTAGCATGGTTAAAGAAACCATATTTCTACATCGTTGGTTCTCTTTTTCTAACTCGGCATTTGAGTTTTGAGTGTACAACAAACTGTTTTATACCAAGGGACCATACATTCATGGAGCGAAAAGGGGATGTCATATTGGCTCATGAACTACACTATGTATAGTTTTCTTCACTTCTCACGGATTCTAGAGTTTATCATGATCCTAGGGCTAACCAAGTTCTCTGTTGGGTGATCCCTACCTTTGGTTGGCACATTTGAGAGCATGCCTATGGTACTTGATATTTCTACTTTGTGAACCCTTCTCGGTTTTTGTAGAAAGCATGATGACATTGAAAATGGGGTGAGGATAGGAAGAAAGCTCAGTGAGTTTCAACTAGACCATGATGGTTTCCACGTGTTATTATCAACCCTATATGCTTCCAAAGGAAATTCAAATAATGTGCTTGAGATTAAAGGAATTATAGAGCAGCAAGACTGAACCAAAAAAAAAAAAAATCCCAAGTTGAAGCAGGATTGAAGCATGGAGTAATTCATGAATTTTTGGTTGGTGATGAGACACATCCTCAATGAAAACATACCGAGAATATATGTGAAGATCTAATAGTAGGAAGCTATTTGGGAGTTTAAAAAGGAAAGACACGGATATTCTCATAAGTTTGTTGATTGACGTATTCTTAAATTTCGAGAACGAAATTTTTATAAGGAGGGTAGAATGTAATATTTAAGATTTTTTTATTAGGTTAAAGAAAAGGTGGTGGGACCCACTTTAAATAAAGAAAGAAAAAGAAAACAAAAAGGAGAAGGGATAAAAAGGAAAGAAAAGCCCACGTTCGGGCAACAGAAGAAAAGAGGAAAGAAGAAGAAGAAGAAAGAAGAGAGAGGGCTTTGTGTGTTCACACCGCAAGCAACTCACCAAGTTTATTTACAATGCCCAAACCGCGAAATCGAAGGATCAAATAACGTGTGTTATTTGATTTTGGGGCATTCCCAAGTGAGTAGTACTTATTTCTTCTTTGGTTTTGTGAAGCCCATATACTAAGATAAGATTAATTGACATAGACTTGTGTAGAGAAGTGATGACCTATTTGTTGTATAATGATGGATATAGTGCTCGGTAATTTTAAGTTATCGTGGGATGATTCGAGAAACCTCTCTTGAAGGGTTATGCATGCTGTTTTGGTACAATTGATTTATGTGATTATGTGATGACTATTTAAAGATGATATGTGTTGTGTTGAGGAAATCAAATGTGTTGTAAATAGGTAAATGACTAAATGCTACACGACAACGAAATTTCGTATGAGTCACCTCTAGGGTCTTGTAGTCAAGGGCTAAGTGTTACATGACGACTTGAGTCACATGGGAGCCACCTCTAGGGCCTTGTAGTTAAGGATTAAGTGCTACATTACGACTTGAGTCACATGGGAGCCACCTCTAGGGCCTTGCACTATTGACATGCATAGTAAAAGACTAAGTACTACACGATAACGTAACTTCGTGGGAGCCACTTCTAGGGCCTTGTACTATTGCTATATGTGGTCAAGGGCTAAGTGTTACATGATAACGCAATTTCGTGTGAGTCACCTCTAGGGCATTGAGTTTGGATATTGATTGTTGAATGAACCATTGATGTGAGATAGGATGAGTCCGATTATTAAACAAAATTGGCAATGCTGGTTTTCTTATTACTGATGAATGAGAAATTTTGCTATTTGATATAGCTAGGTTGAGGTAACATATAATGCATTTTGTTCATGCAAGTTGTCTTATTTTTGTTTGGCAATAATGAGCCATGTCTTAAGTTTTAAATGTGTAATGTGGAAGTTTTATATGCTTTTATGGTATGTTGAGCTTATGGTTGCTCACCTCTCTATTTCCAAACCTTTTCAGGTTCTTTGGTTAGCAATTAGTAGGTCAACGAGTGCATCGATGGGGACCTTTGGAAGTGGACTTTGGGTATGGTTTGAGGCTGCGTCCTTCGGGTGGAAGGATGGCCGTGTCACCCCTATCCCTGTAGGACTTGGGGTGTGACACAATCTATGAAGTGTTGGGTATGAGCGGAATCGGCCGAGAGAAGGTTTTTATTCTGCCATTCACTTATGATAAATGCATCAAAGAGAGGTGATTCCACAGTAAGAAACAAAACCGCCCTCCCTCTCCATCTTTGACGCCTTCAGCCACATATTCTGAGTCCCTATACACGATGGCACAGTCGTTGGGGAGGCAAGGAGATTCACGGGTCAAAGAAACGGTCTGACCCAACCGCCAGAGGTCCTTAGACTTAAGATGGTAAAGAGGCACGGCTACTCCGAACACGAGTACGTACTGATCTCCATATTCCGGCAGGTCCCCCGGTACTTCCTAATTGGTTGTGCAGAAGTGTTTGCGTTCATTGGGAAACTGCAGCGCTCCGGGGGGGACAACCCCGATAACAAGGCCCCCGCGGCTGGGTTGAGCCGTGCCCCCCCTAATTGGGGACCCCAAGGGCCACACGAGGGGTAGAGCCTGTTCCCAGGGCTCGAAAAAGATTTCGGTTTGGAGCGAAATCCAGGCTCCCGGAAAACACATAAGAACCTGGTCTTGGTCCTTGGCACGACCTTAAACTGACCACCCGGAGTTGGAACACCCACCGGGTTAACAAGGGTAACGTTCCCACAGGGTTCTCCACGCACAACATCCAAGAAAATTGGATGGGAGAACCCACCGGTGATCCCGCGATGTCCACGCCGTAACCATCCGGTTCACGACACAGGAAATGACCCGGTCCGGGGTGGAAACACCCCGGGGTGCGCGCGCGCGCGCGTGTTCATTGGGCAATTAGAGTTTTTCTATGGGCAAGCGCCCGATGCCGTGAGGAGCCTGTGCCCTGCTCTCCAGCTCACCACAAATGCACTCGGAAACTACTTGAGCTCTCTCCTTGTGACTATTGTCCCAAGTATTCGTACAAGACACCGGAAGCTGGGGTGGATGCCAGAAAATCTGAACAACAGTCGCCTCAATCACTTCTTTTCTCTTGGGGACGCTCTGCTGAAAGTGCAGGTCTCTGCCAGGCCAAAAACTTGTTCCACATTGATCTCAGTTTGTGTGCGATTTCTAACAGATGTCTTCGATTGGCATCAGCTTTGCTGGTTCAAGCTAAAGAGTGCCTGCTTGAAGTCCATAGTTTCTACTTTCTGTCGTGCGCATGGAGAATAAACATTTCGTGGAGGTTAGCATTCGCTTCACATCGTGTCATTGTACAACATTACTCGAATCAAACGAGTATGAGACAGTCGAAGTAGAAGTGAGGCTCATAAAGGGAGCAACCGGTTCCAGCGAGCCCCCATTAACTTTTCCTAATCTCTTTTGCCTCGTACAATAGTCCCAAAACCACACGAGCAAATTGCGGCTGCAAGCTCAAGTTCTGCTGATTCTCTCAGCCTCATGCTTGATCGAGTACTCCATCGAGAAAATACAGTCAGATCAGTCCAATCACGAATCTATGCATTGATCGAACATGCGTATGGATCGATGTATTTTAGCCTGAAAGCTGTTTAAATTGTGACCCCAGGGGTTAAACTGGAAGATTATGCAGGGAACCCAATCTGATGGCATTTCTCGCCCATGTAAACATGATATTATCTTGATAGAGACGAGGTGAGAGAGGCGGACAAGTCCATGGAGGGGACATAGTTTTGCATTTTCCTCCGGTCTGAACGCATCATTCTGGACCCTCAGACCGTCCAAGAGGAACGCCTCCGCTCGCTGCCCCACCTCTTCATTGTCCGGTCTGCACCGGTCGTTTTCATGGACGATTCAAAGTTTTATTGAGGTTGGTTCGGTCTGGTCCGGGCTCGTTTTTCCACTCCCTGGACAAGGCCTTGATGCTGATGTCTGCAGCTTCCGGTCTCTCCTCTGTCGATACTACCGAATCGACAAAAGGAGCCAAAGATCAACAAGCAAGTATTGATATCAATCATGAATTGAGGGAAAAAATATGTAACACTATTTCTTGTAACTAGAAAAAACAACATAGATAAAAACTACAAGAAAGCAATAGCAAATATAATAACACAAAATCTTACAATTGAAGATTGCAAACTAAAAAATAAATTTGCTATAAACTTTAAAGGAATTGAATAATAGGAGAGGTATGGCTAATCGAATTACCTTAAAGCGATTAGTTTCAGCCAATGGTGCCAAGCATCTTCATGCACTATGCCTTCCAAGATATAACACCTCGAATCCCTTTGTATTAGCACTATACTAACATGACTCTATCAAATATTTTTCAAACCGGCACACTTAGAGGAATATTTCAAAAGAGAAAACTCAAAAGACATTCTAGGATTGCTTCAAGGAATTCTCAAATTATTTTGAACTAAGTAAACATGTCTATTTATGGATGAGGGATACAGTTGTAGAAAACTGAAAGGACATGAACTGAGACATTAGTTGAGCCATTATTAAATTTAAAAACTGCAGCAAAACGAACAGTCATGTTGAGTCATTAATCCATAATTGCAATAATTAGGACGTGACCCAAAGAGACTATGATTACATGTGAACAGAAGAGAGGTCAGAATCAATCCAACCAAGTCATACAAAACCCTTCTCCTCGCAAGCTGGTTACTGTGCTGATTTCACGATGATGTTTCCTTGACTACTCAACCGAGGAAAAAAGAAAACAAACGGATAGCAAAGCGCGAACTCACTCAGGCGGAGGAAAAGATTGAAACAGCTGGGGCAGGGATTAAGGAATGTTCACTCGTGGCATTTGGCTCCGACCCATTTGATTCATCGTCTCGTGCCATGTGCCGACCATGAACCATAACCCCAGGGTGCAATTTAAACGTTAATTACACAGAGCCCGAATCGCCCCCTCGCGAGCGTATGTACTTTAATCGTACCGTACCGGCTTTCAAACACGAAAAGCTCTTGAAGCAGCAGCGAACGAGCAATTCTTTTTTCCTTTTCTTTCGCTCCGAAACGTCAAGTAACGAGTCAAAGGAATCGAAGGCATGCTCCATTTTCTATGGGCATCATTTACTGGCAAGAGAGTGACCTCTTTTTTTTTTTTTTTTTTGAGCAAAGCAAGAGAGTGACCTTAGGTGATGGAATCCGAAAAGATGACAGTGACAAGCGGAAGCAGAATTATTTTGCTATCTTGTTGCCGTCCGAGTCTCACGGCAAATCATCATCGTCATTTCTCACAACTTCTCGGGTTCACACCACGTAAAATAATTAAAAAAAAAATTATTAAGTCAGTATCAGTCCGAAAGATTCATCCCTAAACAGCTGTTTTACAGGTCCAGTGTTATCATCCTAAGCTTCCCTACAAGTGCTGACAAAATGGTCGCGTCAACGGAACCGAAATAATGATAAATTAAGAGATAACTGCGAGAAAGCCATTGCTTGGGAAGCAAAGCTCGACTGTCTTGAGGCTGTGAGCAACGGTGTGAGCTTATAAAAGCTCCCTCGTTCCCAACGCTGGTGGCGATTCAAAACGACCTCCGTCTTCTTCGCTCTCTCCGTCGCAGGAGAATCTCCGGTCCCTGAGGAGCATTCCTCTCTCTATCTCTCGCAGAGCACCGAGCAATGTGAAGAAGAGCCCGACGCCGCAGGTAATATTGAGGTTCTTCGTGGCCTGCTCTATCTTTTCTTCACTTTGAGCTTGAGACGATGACCTCACCAAGCGTTTCGGGTTTTTCCTGTTCTGCTGTTCTCTAGCTGCGCGCTATTTTACGTCAGTCATGATCAGTCAAAACTCACGGGTTGACTTCCCTGTTCTTGAGCTTTCAAGTTCAGTGAACGCTCGCCTGTCCTTTCCGGCCACATCCTTGGCTGATCGCCGTAACTGGGTTGAATCCAGCGGGATGAATTGTGTTGGCGCATTCTTGATTAGATGACTTTCGCAATCATACGGAAGTTCCTTCCTTGGCGCTGCAGCTTTGAGAGAATAGTAAAAGATCTACGGTGCTTGTGTTGACTGGCAATGCTTAAGGCGTGCGTGACAAAATTTCTATTCCGAAATTGATTTAACTGCTAGAAATTGATTTCTCAATTTCTATTTCTCGACAGTTTACGAAGCGAAGAAATCCGTTTAATAATATTTTTGGAATAGAAATTCGTTTGATAACAAAATAAAATTTTTATTTCTAGGAATAGAAATTTATTAGATAACAATATAGAAAATCCTCAAATATAAAATAATAGTCGAAATAATACTAAAACAACATAGGAAATCATCAAATATAAAATAATAGTCGAAATAATACTAATACATTACAAAAGTTGAAAATACAATTTCATGGAATTTTCAGCATATTATTGTCCCTTGTCATTTTATTGGCAATAGTTTTCCTAAGCGTATTTATTTGGTTTCTCTCTTCGGTCAATATATCGTTTGCAAGCTTATCCTGCGTAGGTTTAGACAAGTATTGTGGAAGCATGAATATGGGTGGCATCAATGGCGCCTATGCCCTATCATTTTATCAAAGACTAGTATTATACAAGATTATCAACAAAATAAAATTAATGGTGTAAAAGAATATATGAGAATAGTAACGTTTATGGTTAGGAACCAATCGGGGAAAGTCGGTTTATTTTGATTCTCGAATTGAATCAGTCCAATTGCTCATCCTTAGTTTCTTTATTGTTGCTCAATGAACCTTTAATGGCCCTTGCATAGCAAAGAAAGAGATTCTCTTGAATCTCTTGCCTTCAAATTAAAATTCAAAATTGTGTAACAATCTAATTATTTTAATTTTGCAGGAATTTTGAATCCGTAAAGAAACAATGTTAAATTTCTAGGCACTCTTTTTATTCATATATTGCATAAGAACTTTTTCTTCAACTAATCATGCGCGTGCCATTTCTAGGAGAAAATAGCCCCATTGTTTTTAAGTAAGCATTTAAGAACTTTAGTCGTTTTTGAAAATTAAGGACCCATTCGATTGCCTTTCATCCTAAAGAGGAAGTTATCAAAAAAAAAAAAATGAGCAAAATAAGAAAAAAAAATTAGCAATAATTTGTGAAGTTGTGGTTATGAGTGAATTAAGTTAGCAAGAAAGCGCAAGGTTATTTTATATGGTTTGATTTCAGCTTTTGATTTCTATTTCAGAAATTAAGAAATTAAAAATTTCAGCTTTTGATTTCTTCGATTTTTCTATTTCTAGAATAAAAATCTGTTTCAGAAAAAAAAAAATCAAATTGCGTTACCAAACGGATTTCTGTTCCAAACCTGTTCCGAGGAACAGAGAAACGGAGAAATCGAGAAATGGAAATTTTGTCATACGCGCTCTTAGAAACTCAAATTAGAGGCTACGATCTTCATCGTCCCTTCATGCAGTCATAAATGCTAGCCGCAAGCATCGGTAGTTAGGGTGCTAAAGGTGTGATATTGGTATTGGAGATTCTTGCCGTATCACTCGGTTATTTATGCAGGCTCAACTCGTTACTATGTTTGACTTAGTTATTTAACACTTGTTATGCTGGAATGGATGGGAATGTAGAAATTTGTTGTTTCATGCGAGATGGTACCGCAGAACTTCAGTGCTTTCACCTTTGTAGAGAAATGAGGGCAGAAAGGTTTTATGTGAATTGTGCTTCTCTATTGCAGCCTGAAGACATAAAGTTTCTGCAACCATTTGTTGAGAAACCAAACTGAGACAAAATTAAACAGAGACAGGAATCGCCAAAACAGAGACACGAAAGATGGAACGGTGGACTACAAAGGCGACCCCGCTGACAAAAGAAAAACTGGAACATGGAAGGCCTGCCCCTTTATTCTAGGTAACTCCCCACGATCACTTTCTTAAAGAGTTTAACTGAACCTTATTCACGGAAAGAAGATGCTTATGGTATCTATGTCTTATTAATAGGCAACGAATGCTGTGAAAGGCTGGCATACTATGGCATGAGCTCCAATCTGGTGCTTTACTTCAAGTTTCACTTACATCAACACAGTACAACCGCTACTAACAATGTAACGAACTGGGGAGGAACGTGCTACATCACTCCTTTGATTGGAGCTTTTCTCGCTGATGCCTATCTAGGGAGATATTGGACTATAGCATGCTTCTCAATTATCTATGTTTTCGGAAGTCACGTTTACATATTATTCCTCATCTGAGTACTTGATAATCAACCTGTGCAGTTTGTGCTGCACAAATGAAGGGTTCCGCATTTCTCTGTTGAACATTCACAAATTTAGCATACTGACTAGAACTGATAGCATACTTTTACAATCAATCAAGATTCAGCAAGCTTGACTTATTATATCATTATACACAGGGGATGACACTGCTGACGCTCTCAGCATCAGTTTCGGGACTAAAGCCGAGCTGTACAGGGAAAGATAATTGTCACGCTACAAATATCCAAAGTGCAGTGTGCTTTATAGCACTCTATCTCATAGCCCTAGGGACTGGAGGGATCAAGCCTTGTGTCTCATCCTACGGAGCCGATCAATTTGATGATGCTGACGAGGCTGAGAAGAAACGCAAGGGTTCTTTCTTCAACTGGTTCTATCTCTCAATCAATATAGGCGCACTCATTGCAGGCTCTGTTTTGGTCTATATACAAGACAATGTGGGTTGGGCATTGGGTTTTGGCATTCCAGCAGCTGCTATGGCAATTGCAGTAGCTACTTTCTTTTCGGGCACGCACCTTTATCGTAACCAAAACCCCGGAGGGAGCCCCCTCACACGCCTCTGTCAAGTGGTGGTGGCATCCTTCAGAAAATATCGAGTGGAAGTACCAGCTGACAAGTCTCTACTGCATGAGACTGCAGATGCCGAGTCTGCTATCAAAGGAAGCCGCAAACTTGATCATACCCAAGATTTGAGGTTAGTGCTTCAATTTGCATTTGTGTGATTGCTCTGTTCAACCATGCTTAGATCAGGATTCCTCCATTTATTCAGGTTAAATTAGTCACTCACCAGAGTCAGTTGAAAGTGAGCAGACGGAACATATTTGTTAGTCTTGCAGCACATATTGGATCAATTGCATGATTGTTTGTTCCAAGGTTATACTGCTGTTTATTTGAGACAGTTAGGATACAAATATTACTAACTCTGATCACACAGAAAAAAAAAAAAAAAGCGCGGATCAGCAATCCTCAAGAGAGTTGCTATATTCATCAAATTCATAATATTGAAATTTTATTTCTGAATTTGCTGTACTTTGTGAGTTGAACCTTTACAGTTTTATTATGTTAGGATGCTTTACATTTCAAGAAATCCTTCGGCACACTCGCTTGTCCTAAGTTTCTTTGCATTTTCTAAATCTGCAGTTTCTTTGACAAAGCTGCTGTGGAAACACAAACCGATCACATTAAAGAATTCGTGAATCCATGGAGGCTGTGCACCGTCACCCAAGTGGAGGAGCTTAAGGCGATCATACGGCTGCTTCCTGTATGGGCCACCGGAATCGTCTTTGCCACTGTGTACAACCAGATGGGTACCTTGTTTGTTTTACAAGGCTCTACTATGGACCCTCATGTTGGAAACTCTACCTTCAAAATTCCAGCAGCCTCTCTCTCTATCTTTGACACCCTCAGCGTCATAGTCTGGGTCCCTGTATACGACCGCATCATTGTTCCAGTGGCAAGGAGATTCACGGGTCACAAAAGTGGTTTGACCCAACTGCAGAGAATGGGGATTGGCCTCTTCATATCCATCTTCGCCATGATATCGGCAGCAATACTGGAGGTCGTTAGACTTAAGATGGTAAGGAGGCATGACTACTACGATCACAAGTACGTACCGATGTCGATATTCTGGCAGGTCCCCCAGTACTTCCTCATCGGTTGTGCAGAAGTGTTCACGTTCATTGGCCAATTGGAGTTTTTCTATGAGCAAGCGCCCGATGCCATGAGGAGCATGTGCTCCGCTCTCTCGCTTACCACAAATGCACTCAGAAACTACTTGAGCTCACTCCTTGTAACTATCGTCACAAGAATTAGTACAAGACACGGGAAACTGGGATGGATACCGGACAATCTGAACTACGGTCACCTCCATTACTTCTTTTGGCTCTTGGCAGTCCTCAGCGTGATCAACTTGGGAGCTTTTCTCTTGGTAGCGAGGTGGTACACGTATAAGAAGGCAGTCGGGACGCTCCGCTGAAAGTGCAGGTCTCTTCCAGCCTAAGAACTTGTTTCCACAGTGACCGCAGTTTGTCTGTGACTTTGGCCGATGTCTGAATTTGTCATCTGCTTCCATTGTTCAAGCTAGAGAATGGCCTCCTTGAAGTGCATAGTTTCTACTTTCTGTCATGTGCATTTAAAAAACAGTTCTGTGCAGGTTATCAATTGCTTCGCTGTGTCATTGTGCAGTCTAAGAATCAATATGGAAGTGAAAGTTAAAAGTATAGCGCAATCTATTTTTTGGGGTTTGCTTTTCACGTCCGATTGAGCTTAAAGTGCCATGCAAAAATTGCTTTTCCTGCAAACGTAGTTGTTCAGCCTTTTTTATGCTTCACGTAAGTTGGGTTCATGACTTAACAACAATCCAGTGGTGGGCAGTGTGACGGGGGATTAACCCAACAAACGACGACACGAAAGCACGATCAGATTGTCCTGGACGAGAAGACCTGGTGCACCTTGGATCAGATTAGAGGATATTTCCTCCTATTATTTTTTCCCAGAAATCATAAACAGCTTCCCCAATTCTCAACTCCGCATTTGCTTAAGCCAAAGACGGTAGACCGCCAATTTGTTTTTTCCTCCCACCTTTGCATATCGTCGATTTGTTTTTATTTTTGGTCTACACATTGCATACGTAGCAAATTCGTTTTTGACTGGGCTTGGGTGGGGTGCGCAGACGAGGGCAATGGTGCAACGCCTGAGCGACGCACAAGAGGGCCAGTGGCAAGGCTCAGTAGCAAGCTACTGCAGCGCCTCTCCCCTGGAATAATTAATTTAATATCATGTGAATCGATCGCCCACGTTTCAGATATTAAACTAATAAGAACAGATATTACGCTTGACCTTAGCCAAAAGGCGTATGCTTTGCTCTACTGTGCAAGCCTCCGCTTTTGTCCCCTGTTCTGGTCCGTGATGCTTCTCGCATTCCTATGTAGGACTCCTTTTCACTGTTTTTTTTTTTTTTTGGTAAAGGTAAGTATACCTTTTCACTGTTTGTCTTCGCAAAAAAGGAGAAAGAACGATGGCAGACTTGGAAGACTCCTGAAAACCTCCAGTGGAGTCGGTCCGTGATGCTTCTCGCATTCCTATACGGGACTCCTTTTCACTGTTTCTCTTCGCAAAAAAGAATAAAAAACGATGGCAGACTTGGAAGACTCCTGAAAACCAGTGGAGTTGAGATGATAGACAATTAAGACAGAACACGTAGGTGGTTCAGATTTAGCAGCATGCCGATTTTGGTTGAGAGTTCAAATCCCATCCAAAGTTTCAGCAGTCACTTGGCTTAAAGAAAGCAATTAATCTGTGCATTGTTTGTCAGTTGGTGGCGACTGAACACCAGTCCATTTACTTATGATGAGGCAGAGAACAAGTGAAAACTCGAAAACTAGAAACACAAGGTTGGCGTGAAGCGAGAATCCAGAGTCCTTTCGTTCTTGCTTTTTGGTTGTCACCCATGCGAAAGAGCC
Source organism: Eucalyptus polyanthemos subsp. polyanthemos (assembly GCA_017140185.1). NCBI lineage: Eukaryota > Viridiplantae > Streptophyta > Magnoliopsida > Myrtales > Myrtaceae > Eucalyptus > Eucalyptus polyanthemos. Next base: position 29,726,354 of record CM029466.1, on the reverse strand, counting down.
CAAAGATGATGAGGTCCCCCTCTTAATATGAATAAGCAAAGCCGATTAAACTGAATCAGAGTTCGTTCATCTTGTATTAATGAGGACAGCGGTTGCAAGAAACAAGTGCTCCCTAGCTTATGCATTTTGAAGCACAAACCGATACAGTAGTCATGTTGCTTCAAAGCTAACAATCCGGTTTTCGAGCCTGAAATTTCTGAGGATTGCTAGCGCACAGATGCAGGGTTCTCTGTTGAAAGGCTCAATTATGCTCCTATTTTATCTTCCTCCGAGAGGTTGCCACAGGTGTAGACGGCCTCTCAGCAAGGAAGGCCTCCATAAATGGGATCTCTGTGGTTTAAAAGCCCTTAAAGCTTGAAGACGCTTGAATAATGTTTACGACTTAAGAGACATTTCTGCCACCTTATGCTATTTCTACATCCCTTTGCTACTATTCACAAGGGGTCTAACCCTGTCTCTGAATTCTCAAGGTTGGCTTATACCCACGAGGGAAGAAGCATGCGCTTGTGTTTTTAAGCTTGTGCTTTTAGGAACCCTCAGACGTTTATAGGATTCTGATCGTTGTCATCAGTTGTTTCCGATACTTTTGACGAACGTATGGCTCCAAACAAAGTCTTCTGTTGTTTATGCTCTTGCCACTCTTGCAATTCCAGAGCCCTCTATCATCCCAGAGAATGCAAGTGCTGATACTTCTTCCGACGCTAAGGTACTGGTCCAATGATTTTCAAGAACACCTATTTTTAATTAACATTTTGGACTATATTTTAGGAGCCTCCTCAGTTGAAGAAGCCCCTCCAAAAATAGGCGTACGCCATTAAGCGTGGCGAACACACGGTATTCTTTAGTAAAAGGCGGAAGAATAGTTCGCTCTGTGCTCACCACATGGCTGCGTGATTTTTCTATAGAAGTGACCTCGTGTTTTTTATCACTGGCTTTGTTGCAATGTCCAAGCCTCTTTTCCTATGTGGGACGTTCAAACCGTTCGTATTGCTACCGCTGGTGGAATCATCTTGGAATATTGGAGAAAAGCACTTCATCCATTTAACTTATATCAGAACCTATCGGGTCCTTTTTGGTTTCTCAAATAAGAGCTAAGATCAGAAACCATGGTGGTAAATCGACAATATCATATTGACAGTGAGTGTAGGAAACGAAATGGGGGTCTCCCTTTGCTTCGAGTGAGGTTTGCGTGTTCAGAAACACAGAGCCTTCAGACCCAAGATGAGTCCTCAACTTTCAGAGAAGAGATTTGAGTGTAGTATAAAGCTGTAAAATCTAAAGGTGGGCCTCCATGTGAGTTTGCACGGTGTTCAGATCAGCAGAAGAAACTCGGTTTCTTGCTGCAGTCAAGATTTGCAAGAGACTTAAGGAACTAGGAAATCAACTGAATTGTATCCAGAACCTCCTCCTTCAATAAATTCTGGACAAGTGTTGCAGAAGCCCTTCCAAGAGTGGTATGGAGTCAGATACAATAGAATTCACACGAAGCATGGTTGAAGAGCTGAACTTCTATATGTTGGAGACGGTTTTGTCATCTTACATGATCTCTACATGCCCCAGCTACTCCAAAATTGGGACAAACCTGATGTTTACACGCAAAAGTTGTGCTCGCTCATCATCACATTGCAGTCTCCAAATTTTAATATTCAATGAATCAAAACTAAATACTCCATTACAATTTCCCATGGACTTTGCTGTTTGAAATTCAGGGCCCATAGCTAAAGTTTGCTCAATTTCTATTGAAGGTTTGTGCTGCATCAAATAGTAGAGTTTGTGGAAGAAAACAAAAAAGTAGTCCAGAGGCAATGCACAGTGCGGAGATAACTAATCTGAAAGCAAACTTGGTGCCACTAGTCCATTCTCAAGTTTCTGTGAAAGCATCCATACGTACAAAGAGATGACGGAGCTAGCACATAGTCGAACCAGATTTGCATTCATTTGAAAGGTGAAACAACATCTGCAGTATCATGAACCATTGCAAGGAAAGCATGTGTGCTGCCCCACAACACGGCCTTATTGGCCTTATGGGACATTTAAATAGTTACAGACATACAGCCTATATTACTTTTCCCAATGGCCTAGCTGTACTCTATTCATCTTAAAATCTCCCTCGAGCAATTTCCATTTCCATGAAATCATGAATATCAATGTGCCAACATCCTTCCCTGCCTTCTGGTGCAATTTTTTCTTGTTTCATGTTGACAGATTAAACATGTGGCTGAAATCTCCTGTTCTCCTTGATGAGATTTCAATTCACCCTTGATTCTCTGTTAAATACTTACCACTTTGTTAAACGTTTCTACATTAAAACGTTTCTGCAGTTCCCTAAGTGCAGAACTCGACCATTTACAAAATGCCAGCCCCAGGCAACACTGGAAATGAAGCGTCTGTAATCCACCTGCGATCTGTAAAGGATAAAAATACAAGTGATACAAGTGAATACTCGAAATATGGCTCTGACTCTGCAAATGAAAGTGAGGACATTGCTCCAGACCAAGGGATCATTTCCAGCTGCTACGCATCGAAAGCTTTCAAAGCACAAGATGTGGGAAAAGTCCAGGAACTCCAGGCTCAGTCCTGTGAAGGAGTTGATGACCGTTTGAAGTCTCTGAAACATATTCTTTCTCAGCACCATGATGAAGCTCACGCGTCAACTCCTTTGACTTTTGTAGGTTCTGATTAGGCAGAGGAATTGTCTACTAATCACAAGAAGATATATTCCATTGTTGCCCTGAATTTCTCATGCTTGCTATCCTAAGAGAACCTGGAAGAGATAGGTTCTCCGGTAGAGAAGCTCGCAAGCAATCCATTCTTAACTGTTCTGTGACTGCTTAAGTTGAAGTCGACAGAAGAAATCCCAGATTGCCAAGCAGCCTAACAAAATTTTCAGAGATCTTCAGGCCAAGAAGGACAAGTATTTGTTAGTTGAGGAAGAGTCGAGTGAGCTGAAGAAGAGAGGAGGGAATTTGCAGTCTCATATAGATTCCAAGTCGTCGGTTGCGTAAGAAATGTATGAACAAGTTCTCAGCTCCAATCTAGGTGAGCCGGAGTTGTTAGTTGCCTCAAGTTGAACAAGGCGGCAATAGCTCGGATGATCTCTGAGCAGAAAATCGGGGCAGACTTGATGTCCGTGAGACATTCAGACTGCCACTGTTGACATCCCGGGATTAAAACTGAAGAAGAGAACTTCTGCCAACCGAGTGGGCTGAAATCCTCGATAAGTATGCGCTGCTCAAAGGCTTTTCCTTGGAGAAATCTGTCTAAAGTTCAAATTTATGACGTGGAAATGTGTCCCAGTTTCTACTGCATGGTTTCGGCGCGTCAGAATCTGTCACAAAGGCGTCGAAACCCAGCCAACTATCTCATGCGCGTTGTTTATTAGATTCACTGTATTGTGCGAAATATATAGCAGTATAGCATGACCGTTTCTGAATAATGACAGTAATGGATAATAGCGTAGGAAACACAATAGACCCGTCAATTCGTCTCTTTATAAGTAAACAGACGACCAGAGTAACAAACTCATTTCAACTGGGATTTGGTGGGGTGCGCCAGGCAAGGGCAGCAGTGCAACGCCCGAGCGACGCGTGAGAGGCCCAGTAGCAAGCTACTGTTACGACCTCTCCCCCTAAAAAAATTAATTTAATATCATGTGGACCGATGGCCCACGTATCAGATATTAAACTGATAAGAACAGATACTACACTTGATCTTAGCCAAAAGGCCGAGAAAGGTATGCTTTCCAAAGTTGCCTCACCTTGTCTTTTGTCCCCAGCTCTGGTCCGTGATTCTTTCTCATGCACGATGTGGGACTCTATTTCACTGTTTCTCTCCCCCAGAAAGAAGAACAGTAGCAGACTTGGAAGACTCATGAAAACCTCCTCCGTTAGACTTATCAAATAAACGTTATTATTTCAGTGGAGTTGAGATAAGAGAGGATTGAAACAGAACATGCTTCGGAGATGGTAGCATACTGATTTTGGTTCGGAATTCGGATCCCATCATTGGAAGAAAGATTTTACAATCGCTTGGCTTAGAAGAGCAATCGATCTGCATTGTTTGTTAGTTGGTCACAATTGAACATTAATCCATCTACTCACAATGAGGCAGAGAACAGAGGGAAAACTCGGAAACTAGAAACGCAAGGCCTGGCTTGAAGCAAGAACCTATGGTCCTATTACTCCTGCTCTTTCGTTGTTCATTCTTTTCTATTAGGACAGCAGTTGCAAGAAACAATTGTTCCATATGTTCTACATTTTGAAGCCTAAACTGGTCCAGTGATAACATTTGTTTAAAGCTAATAGTCCAGTTTTTGAGCCTGAAAGTTATGAGGATTACAAGTGCACGGTCACAGTTCTTTAGAGAAAGGCGAATGGACATGTAGAGATAGTCACATATTTCTTTTCCTCTTAGCCCGACATTGCCACAGTTGTTGGCTACCTTTTTCAGAAAGGAAAGACTCCATAAATAGGCTCTCTGGAGTTTTAAGCACTTGCAAACTCCAAGATAGTCACGCATAACCTTTAGTCAAGAGGGTAGTATCATTTGGTGCTCAGCAGCGCTGGGGTTCTGACGTGGTCGAACATGGTCGCTTGAACAATGGTTAAGACTTAAGACTAATTCAACAGCAGGGCAATTGACTTAAGGAACTGAATCCATAACCTGAAAACTTCGAATGAATTGTGAGCATGCTGGTATGTCAGGGTGGAAATCTATGACATAGCTCGGTATCTGATGCTAGTGACCTCGTTCGGAATTCATAGCGAATGGAAATAGCGTGGGCAGTGGGCACGGCTCCCTAAGATGCTGAATCGGTCTTTCCTTCTTTTCCTGCTCCACAGCAACAGCAAAACATACCTACCCTTTTTAAGAGAACGAAGAGTCGGCGGGTTCACTAAGAAGTAGAAAAGGGGATCAGTCTGCAACGGGTTCGGCTTCAGGAGAGGGTTGCTACGTGTAAAATATGGGTTTTGACCCAGTCAAAAAAATAAAATAAAATAAAAAGGAGAAAGAAGGAGAGAGAAATCGAGAGTTTTCGGGAGAGGGAAAAGAGGAGAGAGAGAGAGAGAGAGAGGAAGAAAAGACAGAAAAAAAAAAAGAGGAAAAAGAAAAGAAAAAGGAGGAGATAAAAGGGAAAGAGAGAAGGAAAGAATGGGAGAGAGGAACGGTAGAGAAGAAGAAAGAGAGAAAGAAGAAGAAAAAGAGAGGTTTCGCGCATGGGAGCCTTGCCAAGCCACGTAACGCGATGCCCGGTAAGCGCTCATACCGCCCATTCGTTCAATTGGAGTAATTTTGGACCTAGGGCTTGAAATTCGGAATTTTGGGAAAATCGAGCGGTGAAGTATGATTTTTAAGTCGTTAAGCTACGTATTTTTGTAGAAATGGTACTTTGAGATGTTGTAAAGATATAGTATCTTACGGATCGTGATTTAAGCTTGCAGTTTGTCCGGAATGGAATTTTGAAGTCGAGGGCGCATGCTGATACTGTAGCGAACAGTAAGCTTCGAGCTTGTTTTTTTTGTTGTTTTCGGTACTATCTTGGGGTGGCTGAGTTGGGATTGTTGTTGTACGTTAAGAGAGCTTTCTAAAGACTGTAAAACGGCTTGAAACGGAATTTTGTAGAGGAAGTTATGGCGCGACAAAATTGGTGCATGGGCTGCGGCTTGCGGGAAATTGATGGGTTTTCGATAAATGCGACTTTTTGTGGCGCATAGGTTTCATTTTATTGAAAAATAGGCTTAGTATAGACGAGTCGTTATGCGAATATCCTTTTTACTCGGCCTTTTGATATTGTTTTTCCGTTAATTGTTAGGGATCTGAGTGCGTTGGTTCGAGTGAGCGTTGTAGTTGATTTTCGACTTTCCCAATTGAGTGGTGCTATCTCTTCTAAGAATTTATAAGCTCATGTTTTTAAAATAATAAACGATTGATATTTTATGAGTCATGAATAAGCATATTTATTGCATAAAATTTGGATTGGGCATTTACTGCGTTTGATATTTAAGGATAGTGTGAGAATTTTTTTGGGAAATATATGTTCTGTTTGATGAACGAAGTTGAGAAATTTTTCATGTTTTGGGTTTGCGAAACAATTTCATGAAAAGCTTGACTTTAAGATGATTTATGAAAGGTTATATAGTTATTGATTTGTAATAAGCTTTTTGAAATGTATTTGATTTGAAATAGATATGTGTTTTTTATGGAGATTATTCAATAGACTTGACCATTGATACTTGACTTTTGATGGTGATTTAAATGAGTTTTCATATTAGTATAAGGCTTTGATGAAAAGAAATAACTCTTCTATGATTCGATATGTATTTTATATATTGAGTTTGATTTATGAGACGGGTCTTGAAATTATTTGAAAATGTTTTATGAAAAGTATTTCTGGCGGATAAGTTGAGTTGCGAATCTTTTGGTGATATATGAAATGTTTTATGGATTTGGTTTGAGAATTATGGATGGTGTGGTTTTGGATTGATGTGGATGCTCAATATCGCTGTGAGCCCAACGAAGGGCTTGTGAGTATGTGCATACTATTTTAGGATATCCTTGTGGGCCGAGCCACCGGCTAATAATAGGTGGAGACCTTGCCAATGGGGGAATCTTGGTTGCCTCGTCACCAGGCGTTGTATCGTGACCATGGTTTGATATTGAGCAACGGATTGGTCAATAGAGTGAACCATTGACATGTAATATGAGTTGGGTCGATGGAATGGATCATCGACATGTAATTTGAGATTAGTTGATGGAATGGACCATCGACACGTAATTTGAGATTAATCGATGGAATTGACCATCGACGGGTAATTTGAGATTAGTTGTTGGAATGGACTATCGACATGTAATTTCATTAGATTATTGATGTGTGGTTTGATGAGATTAATCAATCGAATAGACCATTGATACATGTTTTATGAGATTGACCAATGGGTTAGACCATTGGCATTTGCCTATTATTATCTTGAATATTTTCGCTTTGAACATATTATGTTAAAGTAAGAAATGTTATATTTTGGTCTTGAAGGTTTGTTATATTTCTGGATTTGGTGTGGTATGAGATTAACCAATAGAATGGACTATTGGCGTGTGGTATGAGATTAACCAATAGAATGGACCATTGGCGTGTGAATTAATGAGATTGATTAGTGGATTAAACCATTGATGTTTATTTCGATGTTATTATGAAATGATTATTTTTGCTATAAATATAATTATGTTGAAACGTATGTAACTTATTCTTTTTACTGTATGTTTTGTTATATCCTAAATTTGAGTTAAAAGAGTTGCGGTTTGGTTTTGTAAATATGCATAGTGGGTGCTCGATCCGCTTAGAAGAGATGCACTACTCACTGAGCCATGGTTGCTCACCCCTCTATTTCCAATGTTTTTCAGGTCCCTTGATTAACAATAAGTATGTACGAAAGCGATATGGATGTGAAGACTTTTAAGAGTTGGTTTTTGGGAGCTTTGAGGCTGCGTCCTTTGAGTGGAAGGACGGCCGTGTCATCCCCCATTCTTGTTGGTTTTGGGGTGTGACATCTTGTGGTATCAGAGCTTAGGTTATGATCTTTTGGGTGTAAATTTTATGGGACGTTGTGAGGGTGTGTTAGTTTTAGCACGTTAGTCTTTGTTATGTATTAGGATGTAGGTCTTTTCTTTTTTTTTGGGTCAAAACTCGTGCAACAATGTTTAAAGTTGTGGAACACCCTACGAATACTATGAAGATCACTGTGATTTGAAGGATCATAGTGTAGAGATTGAGTAAAGTCTTGATGTGTCAAGTGTGATAAAGGAGGATGTTATCATGGTAGAAGTGTTGGGTTTAAGGATAAGAAATGTTGGGCTGCAAGTTTTCAATCAAGAGAGAGAGACTCGTGGTACCGTCCTTTGCTTGTTGGACAATCAATTTTTGAGCGTACATATAATAGAAGAGTTGGTGGTGAATACTTCAAATTAGGATCGTATATAATCGGGTTCCCCGAAGACATCACTTGCAAGTTAACTTTTTTGAAACTCCCAGGCAATTCTATATATATACAAATAATGAAGTTGTATAATAGATTTGTGTCCCGGGTACAGTGGCATGGCTATCGAAAATGAAGCAACCAAAAATTCAAGAAACAATGAAACTGCCATATCAAGGAGTCTCGAGGTGGCGGCTGCAATGGCAAAGAGCCCTGCTGTGAATGAGAATGAACAGGATTCCAACAAGAGCAAAAGAGATGAGAAATGGAACTCTATCTCATTCCTTAAGCTATTCTCATTTACGGATTCTACTGATATGCTATTGATAGTTGTTTGGGTTGATAGGCGCAGTGGGGAATGGCCTTTCTCTACCACTTATGATCACCTTGTTCGGACAACTAATCAATACGGTTGGCTAGAGCTAGGCTAATAATGATATTGTTGCTCTTGTGTCTAAGGTTAAACCTTTGCAAATATGGACTTTATGGATTATTACAGAGAAACTCATTTCTCAAAAAGGAAGTTCTTATGTTGAGATTGTGAAATCTTCAAATTCCTCTTAAGTTTATCTGGTGCTTAGGTGTGGTGCAACAACATTTCTTTGTGTGTCTTGCTAGATGGTCACCGACAAGCAACCAGCTGCAAGAATAAGAGGTATTTATCTGCAAATTATATTAAGACAAGATATCACATTCTTTGACAAATAGACTAACATCGGAGAGTTGGCCAGGAGAATGTTGGGCGACACAGTTCTCATCTCGGACGCTTGGGTGAAAACATGAGAAAGTTCATATAGCTCAAGTTGTTTCGGTTACGCAGCCAGGCCCAATGAGCAAACATTCAATAGGTTCTCTCTTAGCATCCTGAGTGGTACAATTGCCACTCTAGTGGGACAAAGCGGAAGTAGGACGCCCATAGTAATCAGTTTGTTAGAGAGATTCTATGACCCCCAAGCCAGTGAAGTACTTATCAATCATATTAACTTTAAAGAGTTTCCGCTTAAAAAAGGAATAAAGAAGTGAGGGAGATGCTGCAGAAAATGGTAAGGGTGGTCAACTATTACCAAACCAAGATTACTTATGATCGTTTGGTCAGTGCGCTTGCCAAGCATGGTCATGGAGACGAGGCTCGTGAATTTTGAGGGAAGCAAAATGGAGAGGTTTCCAATTGGCAAAGTGGAACATAGTGCCCTAGTTCATTCATTTTGTAAGGATGGGAATCTAGCAAGGCAAAGGAAATAGTGAACAAGATGTCCTTGAAGGGTTGTATCCCAAATGTGTGACATATACGATTATTATCATTGGGTTTTTTCGAGTAAGTAAAGTAAATCAAGCTAGAAAGTTGCTTAAGTAGATGGAAATGTGTGGCTGCAAACCGAACACTCTACCTTGCATAGCCTTGTTAAGTGGGCTTGGTAGAAGTAGTGAGCCTTCAGAAGCTAGAGGAAAAAAAAAAGAAAAAAAAAAAGGGCAATTACAAGGGGATGAAAGAGCTTATGCAATTCGATATCAATCTAGCATGGTTAGAGAAACCATATTTTTACATTGTTGATTCTCTTTTTCTAACTCGACGTTTGCGTTTTTAGTGTACAACAAATTGTTTTATATTAAGGGATCATATGTTCATGAAGCAAAAAGTGTGAAGTCAGATTGGTTCATGAAGTATAATAAAGCATGATGACATTGAAAATGGGGGAGGACAAGAGGAAAACTTGGTGAGCTTCAACTAGGCCATGATGGTTTCCACGTGTTATTATCAACCCTGTATGCTTCCAAAGGAAATTCAGATAATGTGCTTGAGATTAGACGAATTATGGAGCAGCATGAAGTGAACACAAACACAAGAAAGAAAGAAAAAGGCCCAAGTTGTAGCAGGATCGAAGCATGGAGTAATTCATGAATTTATGGTTGGTGATGAGACGCATCCTCAATGAAAAGATAACGAGAATATATGTGAAGATTCAATAGCAAAATCATGTTGGGAGAAGGGCCACTTGTGAGCTTGAGGAAAGGCAAGACACGAATACTCTCACTTGTTTGGTAATTAATGTATGTCTAAATTTCAAGGATGAAATTTTTTTAAAGGAGGGGAGAATGTAAAATATGGGTTTTGACCCAGTCAAAAAAATAAAATAAAATAAAAAGGAGAAAGAAGGAGAGAGGAATCGAGAGTTTTCGGGAGAGGGAAAAGAGAATAGAGAGAGAGAGAGAGAGGAAGAAAAGACAAAAAAAAAAGGAAAAAGAAAAGAAAAAGGAGGAGATAAAAGGGAAAGAGAGAAGAAAAGAAGGGGAGAGAGGAACGGCAGAGAAGAAGAAAGAGAGAAAGAAGAAGAAGAAGGAGAAGAGAAAAGAAAAAGAGAGGTTTCGCGCGTTCTCATCATGGGAGCCTTGCCAAGCCACGTAACGCAATGCCCGGTAAGCGCTCATACCGCCCATTCGTTCAATTGGAGTAATTTTGGACCTAGGGCTTGAAATTCGGAATTTTGGGAAAATCGAGCGGCGAAGTATGATTTTTAAGTCGTTAAGTTGCGTATTTTTGTAGAAATGGTATTTTGGGATGTTGTAAAGCTATAGCATCTTACGGATCGTGATTTGAGCTTGCGGTTTGTCCAAAACGGAATTTTGAAGTCGGGGGCGCATGCTGGTATTATAGCGAACAGTAAGCTTCGAGCTTGTTTTTTTGTTGTTTTCGGTACTATCTTGGGATGGCTGAGTTGGGGTTGTTGTTGTACGTTAAGAAAGCTTTCTAAAGACTGTAAAACGGCTTGAAACGGAATTTTGTAGAGGAAGTTATGGCGCGACAAAGTTGGTGCATGGGCTGTGGCTTGCGGGAAATTGATGGGTTTTCGATAAATGAGACTTTTTGTGGCGCATAGGTTTCGTTTTATTGAAAAATAGGCCTAGTATAGACGAGTTGTTATGCGAATATCCTTTTTACTCGGCCTTTTGATATTGTTTTTCCGTTAATTGTTAGGGATCTGAGTGCGTTGGTTCGAGTGAGTGTTGTAGTTGATTTTCGACTTTCCCAGGTGAGTGGTGCTATCTCTTCTAAGAATTTATAAGCTCATGTTTTTAAAATAATAAACGATCGATATTTTATGAGTCATGAATAAGCATATTTATTGCATAAAATTTGGATCGGGCATTTACTGCGTTTTGATATTTAAGAATAGTGTGAGAATTTTTGGTGGGAAATATATGTTCTGCTTGATGAACGAAGTTGAGAAATATTACATGTTTTGGGTTTGTGAAACCATTTTATGAAAAGCTCGACTTTAAGATGATTTATGAAAGGTTATATAGTTATTGATTTGTAATAAGCTTTTTGAAATGTATTTGATTTGAAATAGATATGTGTTTTTTATGGAGATTATTCAATAGACTTGACCATTTATACTTGACTTTTGATGGTGATTTAAATGAGTTTTCATATTAGTATAAGGTTTTGATGATAAGAAATAACTCTTATATGATTCGATATGTATTTTATATATTGAGTTTGATTTATGAGACGGGTCTTGAAATTATTTGAAAATGTTTTATGAAAAGTATTTCTGGTTGAAAAGTTGAGTTGCGATTCTTTTGGTGATACATGAAATGTTTTATGGATTTGGTTTGAGAATTATGGATAGTGTGGTTCCGGATTGATGTGGATGCTCAATATCGCTGTGAGCCCAGCGAGGGGCTTGTGGGTATGCGCATACTATTCTAGGATATCCTTGTGGGCCGAGCCACCGGCTAATAATAGGTGGAGACCTTGCCAATGGGGGAATCTTGGTCGCCTCGTCACCAAGCATTGTATCGTGACCATGGTTTGATATTGAGCAACGGATTGGTCAATAGAGTGGACCATTGACATGTAATATGAGTTGGGTCGATGGAATGGACCATCGACGTGTAATTTGAGATTAGTCGATGGAATTGACTATCGACGCGTAATTTGAGATTAATCGATGTGGAATAGACCATCGACGGGTAATTTGAGATTAGTCGTTGGAATGGACCATCGACATGTAATTTCATTAGATTATTGATGTGTGGTTTGATGAGATTAATCAATCGAATAGACCATTGATACATGTTTTATGAGATTGACCAATGGGTTAGACCATTGGCATTTGCCTATTATTATCTTGAATATTTTCGCTTTGAACATATTATGTTAAAGTAAGAAATGTTATATTTTGGTCTTGAAGGTTTGTTATATTTCTGGATTTGGTGTGGTATGAGATTAACCGATGGAATGGACCATTGGCGTGTGAATTAATGAGATTGATCAGTGGATTAGACCATTGATGTTTATTTCGATGTTATTATGAAATGATTATTTTTGCTATAAATATAATTATGTTGAAACGTACATAACTTATTCTTTTTATTGTATGTTTTGTTATATTCTAGATTTGAGTTAAAAGAGTTGCGGTTTGGTTTTGTAAATATGCATAGTGGGTGCTCGATCCGCTTAGAAGAGATGCACTACTTTCTAAGCCATGATTGCTCACCCCTCTATTTCCAATGTTTTTCAGGTCCATTGATTAACGATGAGTAGGTACGAGAGCGATATAGATGTGGGGACTTTTAAGAGTTGGTTTTTGGGAGCTTTGAGGCTGCGTCCTTTGAATGGAAGGACGGCTATGTCATCCCCCATTCTTGTTGGTTTTGGGGTGTGACACTACGAATCTGTTGACACAACCTGCAATGGCTACAAAGTTAACTTCAACTCTATTTTAGGAGCTCCCCCACTTGAGGAACTCCTCCATAAATAGAGCACGCAATATTCTTTAGTAAAAGGCGAAAGAACAGGTCGCTCTGAGTTCATCACGTGGCTGCGTGATCCATCCCATGGCACGGCCTCGTCTTTTGTGACTTGCCTTGCTGCCCATGTTCTTCCCTTTCATCCTATCTGGGATGTTTCGTAAGAAGAGAACTGGGGTGGGCTCTTTTAGGTCCATTAAATTAACTTCTATTGGAACACAATGAAGCGAACAATGAAGTGCTGGGCACGAGCGGAATCGGGCCAAGGTCACGTTTTCCATCCCCGCCCCATGAGACTGCTCTTTACCCCATCACCACCTCCTGCCTCACGTCGGGCAGGGCGGGGCGGGGCGGTGCGGTGCTGGTCCAAGCGGGGGATAGGGGGAATCCGTGAGAAAAAGATTTTCATTAATTCTGTTTGAAATAATATATCAAAAACTAATTATTGTTTAATTTTCAAAATAATTATAAATTACTTTACTTTGAACTCATTTGCATTAGAAATTAATAAATAAATAAAAACGCAATTTCATGAATAACGCTACTTATCTATATCAACGTGTTTGTAATAGGTTATGGAACACAAATACTTATAGTTTTGATATATCAATTGTACTTTATAGTTTTTTAAAAATATACAGAAGGGGCAGATTATCGGGGTTGGGGCAGGCCCCTCTGAATGCCCTCTGCTACTCTCCAGTCTGTGCACTAAAGGTTAGGTTCTGACCACGAGGGAAGAAGCACGCGAGTAGGGTGTTTCAAGAAAAGAATAGAAAAAAATAAAGTTTTAAAATGACATTGTAAATGTTTGGGAAAATGATATCAACAATGTGATAACTTTTGTACAGAATTCATTTTGGTATAATAACTTTTCGAGAGATCATTAAATATCAGAATTTTTACAAAAAGTTCCCATAAGTTGAATTTGCAATTTCTCCTGCCTGAAACATCCTACATAATACTAACTTAATGCTAAATCGTGCGAATGGTTCATTGGAGAGACTGGAGAGATGATGACTGCAGAAATGTTTCGAAACGATGCGGTTTAAGCCCTCCATCTTACATCGAATATAGGGATTCGGAGCTAAATTAGGTTGCAATTTAATCCCTAGCCCCACTTGCGATTTCCCTCTTCCTTTTTGCCACCATCGCCCTGATCATTTCAATTCTCTCTCCCACCACAACCCATCTTAACGTCAGACCTCCAGGCGATGGTCATGTTCAATTTCACCAGCGGCTTGGCTACCGCAGGATGAGACGGGGCCCCTCACGGATGAAGCAAAGCGAGTCTAATTTCTCCATCACTAGCATATTTACGTTGTCAAAAGATGTCGTTTCAATTATACCTTTTTCTTTTTTTTTTTTTTTTCTTTCTTTTTTTTCTTTTTTTCTTCTTTTTTTTTTTTTTTTTTTTTCTTTTTTTCTTTTCTCTCTTTCAATTATACCTTGAGTGTTAACATTTCCAGCAAGTGTCACATTGGATTATTTATTCTAAATAATATCACATGTATTTTTATTCCAATGAAGCGAGTGATTGATGTCACTTGAAAATGATCAATTTTTAGAAATTATTATTATTATTATTTTTATTTATTTATTTATTATTATTATTATTATTATTAGTATTTTTTTCTTCTCAATTTTTGAACATTTTTATGGGCCTTTATCATCCTAGTAAAAGCGACAAACATCGAAATGGTTTGAGATGATAGATGGGTTGATCTAGGTCATCTATTGGAGCCCATCTTAAAGTACAGTCCGAATTTGTTCCTCAATTGCTTGCATACAAAAGGCCCAAATCTAACTCTATCAAGTATGGCTGTGTTTGGTAATGCTCTTGGGAATATGTATTTACATTCTTTTATTCCCAAGACGAAATAGAACAAAAACGCATTTGGTAAGTTTTTGTTCTTGGGAACAATTAGTGTTTTTGTTCATTTGTTCCCAGAAGCAAAAATAGAATAGAAACGCGTTTAGTAATTTTTTTGTTCTTGGGAACAAATTTGTTTTGGGAAACAGATTTGGAATAAAAACAATAAACCAAAAAAAAAAGAATTATTTCTTGTTCTTGAGAACAAGAATCAAAAAATGAAAATCAAGCTTTTTTTCCTTTTCCTTTTTTTTTCTTTCTCTTCCTCTCTTCTTCCCCTAATTGGTCGTCGGCCTTGGCCTCGGCGCAACCGACCAAACGAGGCTCAGCAATCTCACAAGACCCTCATTGGCCTTTGGCAAGGTCACCCCTAGCTTGTCGGCCATCGGTGACGCTCGCCTATGTCTCGATTTGGAAAGGCTGAGCCTCCCCTAACTATCACGAGCCTCATCATGGCTGGGTGACTCCGACCTCACAGTGACTGGGCAAGGCTCAACCTCGCCTTGGCTTGGCGAGGTCGCCTCATCCAATCAAGGCGAGGCTCCCCTAAGGCCGGCGACCGGCTAAAGGAAGGAGAAGAAAAAAAAGAAAAAGAAAAAGAAAAGAAATTGTTAGAAAATTATTGATAAATTAAAAGAAATTCTAAGTCACAAAAATATATGAGGTCGTACCAAATGCATTTCTCTTCTAAGAATATAAATTTTATGTAATTACCAAATGTGTTTAAATGCTTAAAAACTATTCTTGGGAATAGAAATGGAAAAAAATGTTTCTGAAAAAAAAAAATTCCCGGAGCAAAAATACCCCAAACTCATTTCTTGATATTGTTATTTTATGTGAGCCCCAATTGGTAGGTCCAATTTTACTGTCAACTCATCACAAAATATCAGATCCGCACGATGTTACGATTTTATCCAGTTACAATCCGCTAAAACCCTTCAACTGATTTCAGTATCCTTACGAACAAAATCGTAGTTTAATGAGCAAAAATTCCAAAATAGCTAATTTAGGATCTTAGAGAAAGTTCCGTCGGCCTGGTCGGGTGAGATTGTTTTTGTGATGGGTGGGCTTGAGAAGGAGCCATGAACTGTGGGACACTCACCATTACAAGACACTCCAAATGCTCATTTTATAATGAGAACAGAACACTCAGCACAAATGAAACACGAGAAGCACGGACAGATCACGCACCAGTCTTTCGGATTCTTCGCTTCATCGTCATGATGCTGCTTGGCTCCCGCGAGTACCCAAGTATCATTCACCAGCACACAGAGACAGAGAGTCAGAGACTCAGAGGGCCCGCCCAAAAAGCCTTGTGGGTCACCTCTTTTGTGACTTATTTTACTTCCCAAAAGCAAAAGTTAAATTTGGAGTGTCCGGCAGTCGACAAGATAATTAAACTTATTCCATTATTGTACCCCCCAAGATGCCGTGGAAGCTTTTCCTTGTGCCAAGGATGAGCAGTTCGATCTCATCCGCATCATCTCGTATAGTTACCGAGTTGTTTCGACCGTGATTGACGAATCTGCTTGGCATGTCAGGAATTATCATCTCTGATTTCATCTTAAGGCTGTCTTAAAACTGTTCTCTGTCCTTGAGATTTTGAGCAGGTACAAAGGCAAGAATGCGTATCGCGGAGCAGTTGCAACGCGTGACCTAGCGACGTGATGTAATTGACTGGAGAGATCCTTCTTGTATACTTTCCGTAATAACTGAGGTGTGTGAAAAAGAGCACGTACTGATTGGTTTTGATGATACCGCGTCGGCATTTCATGTGTTCCAAAACTTCATGATAGAAGGTGCTTTGGACATTTAGAAACATTTAATGAACGAGAGACATGGAAGGGCACGCAATGATACATTAGCCGGCCCACATGAAGATTAGACGATGTCCCACAAGCGAGAGAATGGCCATTTGCCCTCGGCATCAAATCGATCGCATCCCAAAATTATCGCCGTGACTCGACCTTGGAAAGAACGATGATTACCGCCTCAACTTAACGCGGCTTGCTAAAGGTTGGAAAAAAGCAGTAACTTGGCCATCTTTTCGATTCTTTTCCTCCGGTCAGTTCAGCTTCTGTGTCCCAATAATTACAGACAATAACCGCAAATGTAGAATCGAAGCAAAGGGTTTCCCTATTCAGTAAAAGTAAAATTGTTCGAGGCACTGTCTCTGGAAAGCGGGAGGATTAAGTTTCCATCTCCACGTCTTATCTTTGCTATCCTTGAACCGGTCAAAGCCAAGTAAACTTGGTATGCGACCATTGACTTTGACACTTGTGTTTTTAAATCTAGATCGGATGGACTGACTCGATCGGTTGAATTGAGAAGCAGATCATGCTCCGATTTGATCTTACTCATTTCCCCAAATTAGGCCGGAGTCAGACGCTGATTAGTTCAATTGGTCATTGGCTTGACCTCTGTGATAGTTCGACCACTACATTAGCGAATTGAATCCTCAATCATGTGAGCTGCTCATTTGAGGTTTTAATTAAATGGGTAAAAGTAATTCATGTTTTACATATTTAGGTCTTTTTTTTCCTGAATAGGTCTTGCTAACAAGTGTCCTAATAGTACTTATTAAGCATATTCTATGAAGAATACTTCTAAAATTTCAAAACACTAATTGCCCACAACATAAGAAAAGTTATGTCTTGGAAAACTATAAATTTTATCATTTGATTGTTTAGAAAGTGCCTTGAGAGCATTTGGGGAAAATGTCACTACAACTGTCACTTGAATGCCATAATCTCTCTTTTATTTTCTTTTTTTTTTTTTTCCAATTATATGAGTGCCATAACTTATATGCATTGTTCACTTAAATACCATGATTATTATTTTTGATCACTTGAGTAGCAACTTTTTAAGAATGTTTATCACAAGTGCTATTTCATGTCAGATTTTTGGCACTTGGATGAACATTTTTTAAAAATCACGGCACACAAGTGATTGATCTAAAGTTACGGCATCTAAATGAACATTTTTAGAGATCTTGGCATTTAAGTCGTCGAGAAAAGGTTATAACACTTGTGGTGTTCTTATCCCAAGCATTTGTTAATGTAATCTTATTCCTTTTACTAGCAAGCTATGTAACTTATTGATCTAATGGTCAAACGATTGACCAATGACTTGGAAGTGAGATTAGCTCTTTGATCAATCTGACTTTGCCTATCAGCACAATTCACCTATGCCATCGACCCATTGCCATTCCAACTTGTGACCTTGTTCAATCACATCCGGTCCGTGGCCGTGATCCATGTCCGATGCAAGTGCAAGGCCGCAACCTATGCTAGACCAATGCATCAATTTAGGGCGGTGACACTACTCCATCTAAGTGCATTCATCTTTCGACTACTAAGCCAATCACTAATGGTCTAATCAATCAATCATCCGTTTTGATTCACGCCTATCCAATAGCCCTCCAACCACCATTCTCTCTAAATTAAACCCCCAATAAACTTGACAACGTCCGACCGCCCCGAATCAACCAGTTTTACCGCATCAACAACAAACCACCTTCTTATCATTGCAGCTACCGACAACACCGCGACTCGGGAAATCCAACGGGCATATGCTTCAGCAAAATCACCTTCCATCGGATCCGAAAAACCAAACACAGGCGAGGGGGACTGAACCGCAAATCTGGCCTCTCCCGGGCCACGAGGATAATTAGTTTTCTGCATTGCTCATGTGATGTTATCTGGCCGTAAACGACGGGGGGAGATTTGTCGCTGCTGTGAAAAAGAACGAATCTAGACCGAACATCGATCTGAGCGTCCGCGTCACGTTCACGAGTCGGCCGCAGTTGCTACGTCAAAAAGCAAATGTCGGGATGCGAAGGGGGACGGTAATTGGACAAAGTCGCGTGTTTTAACCCCTGCGCGGACGATGAACGAGAGGCCGAAGTGGTCCGCACGGTGCGAGGCTTTGGATTCTCTTCGGATTACGTGAAATTCAGAAGACATGGAAGCGGAAATTGTCGCCCGGGTGGGAAACTTTGCACGTGTGCGCACCCGCACGTCCCTGCCACGTCCGAAGAATTGAGTTTAGTTTCCCTCGAAATAATATGGATAATCCGCCCGTTAATGTATATGCATTATAAAGTCGGATTTGAATAATTAAAAATCTTGATTTCACGTGAGTTTCGTCACATGCGATGGAATAAATCTGTCTTGGTGAGATTGATCGAACATGTTATTCGCGAAATATGCATCTCATCCCGCTGAGCACGTTGTATGTTGTGATTAATATGGATGAAGTGGCGCATTAAGTACGTTGGAAGTATATTTGACCATTGTTTTTCGCTCGGTAATTTAATTTTTGGTTGGAGTAGTGTGAAAAGCAAGCGCAATTACACCTCCTCTCTCTGTCTCTCTCTCTTTCTCTTTCTCTTGTGATTGGAAAGGGAGAAAGCCTGGACCGACACAGCTAGGCTAGGCCGAAAGGTAGGGTGAAGCTTCCAAGCGTGTTTTATTCATTTTTTCTTCGGGCTGGTCCATGCTTTGGGACCTAAGATGCTTAGGCCGGAAATGACCCGCACATAGTTCGGAGTATCTGAAAAATAGATATATAATTTTAAAGACACAAAAAATAAAAATCGAATGAACAAGAAAGCGATTTTCTTAAAAAAAAAAAAAAATCGATTTTCTTTTTGGGACGAAAATGACCTCAAATGCCTTATTCGGATAGGTTCAAAGTTCATTCTTAAGTAATCTAGCTCTCAAGAGAAATTAACATAGATTTCTCACAATAGCCTTACAACTACTTTTTGCAAGTCTTGAATGGGGATGTGTCCACATGATCGAGAATTTTGCAAGGACAAATTGTGTTATTGTAGCTTATTGGCATATTGTGGAAAATGCTCTTTCACACTGAAGGTTAGCTTCCCAGTTTAGCTTTGAACTCATAATCTCATGAGAAGCCAGATGGTGCCTCGTCTTCACCATTTTATTGCATTCAGCAATATGTAATATAAGGACTTGATATGTAAGCGGCATGTTATATTATATATGTATGAACTCTTGATGTATCAATAAGTGTAATCAAGCCTTAAATTTTTTTATTGATAAGTGTAATGGTCCTGTCAATTTGTTTGATCGGTACAAATACTCAGACTTTTTTCCGTAAGGTGCACTGGCGATTATTAAATCTAAGGCAGAAAGTACCACGAGCCTTCTGTGTACTCAATTTTGGCGCGCTTCGTATATAATAATGCCATACATTATTCTGCGACAGGGCTTTAATTACAAATTGTTAATGGTGGAGGAGGATGCCAATCTGCCACGAAGTTGCGTTACACCTACTCCTCTTACCTTTATTTTTCCATTCCATGACATGCCCCCACCACCCTCCCCCTTTACATTCTATCTTTTTCCTTCTTTCTTCCTTTCCTTTACTCTGTGCTTCCCCCTTTCTTCTTCCATCATTCACTTTACACCTCTCTCTCTCTCATGACGTGAACACAGCTCAGAGTTCGGGAGTTGCAACTTGCAGCGACTTGCCGACCACATGAAAAGCTGAAACTTCAGTCCCCCTGCGACCATGGCGAGCTCCGGATCATCACCCTCGTCGTCCTTCTTCGGCAAGTTCCGCTCTCTCCTCCTTCTCCTCCTCCTCCACCTCGGCTGCTTCATCTTCTCCTCCTCCTCCTCCTCCTCCGTTTCCGCCTCCTCCACGACCATCAAGAAACGCAAAGCCTCTCCGACCGCCTCCCACTTCAAGCCCCGCAAAGCTCTCTCTTCCTCCTGGTCTTACCTCAAGGGCATCCTCGTCTCCAAGCCCCGAGCGTCTCACCCTCCAACGCCCTCCCTCACCTCCGCCCGAAACTCCCAACGATCCATAACCTCCCTCGTCCCGCCGGCGGAAGCTCACGCCCTCGCGGAGCTCACCTCGACCCCACCTCGCGAGAAGACCTGGCCGGGGACCCTCCTTCAAGAGGAGCCCGACCACGCCGACCTGTTCTTCCCCCTCCGCAACGACGCGATCTTCCCGTGCACGTCCTGTGGCGAGGTCTTCCAGAAGCCGCAGCTCCTTGAGCAGCATCACGCAACGCGGCATGCAGTGTCGGAGCTCATCGGCGAGGACTCCGGCCGCAACATTGTTCAGATCATATTCCAGACCGGGTGGCCCGCAGGCAAGAGCCTGAGGGTACTCCGGATCCTGAAGATCCACCATGGACCGAGGACACTGTCGCGGTTCGAGGAGTACCGCGAGTCGGTGAAGACAAGGGCAGCCAGGGCCTCCAGGAGGCGGGACGAGCGGTGCGTCGCCGACGGCAACGAGCTCCTCCGGTTCCACTGCTCGACGTTCACGTGCGACCTGGGGCAAGACGGCAATTCCAGCATCTGCAACCAGCAGTACTGCAACGTGTGCGGGATCATCAAGTCGGGCTTCTCGAAGAAGCTGGACGGCATCTCGACGCTGTCGAGCGGGTGGAAGGCGCACGGGACAATCCCGGACGACGTGGTGGAGGAGTTCGGGTTTATGCACGTGAAGCGGGCGATGCTGGTGTGCCGGGTCATCGCGGGTCGGGTCGGGTGCGAGGCGGACGACGTGGACAAGGAGGAGGGCGGGGGGTTCGACTCGGTCGTCGGGCGAGGCGGGAGTGGGGCCCTCACCAGGTTGGACGACGAGGATCTGCTGGTCTTCAATCCGAGGGCCGTGCTTCCCTGCTTCGTGATCGTGTACACCGTGTGAGCCAGTCGTCGTGTGGGAATTGAGCCATAATAATTACGGGACGTGGAAAAAGTTTTCGCTCTCCTTTCGAGCTTTGCATGAGTTTGGTGCATGTGAATGTGTTGGGTATCGTTAGTCATTAACATCATGCCATGCCATGCTATGCCATGCCATGTCAGTGTGTGTGAACAGGTATGGATTAGAGAATTTCTCATTTTTCTTTTCTTTCTCTTTGGGGGGGCGCATCAATTAGAGATTTGGAAAGTGGTGGACAGTTGAGTTAGTATTTTCTGTAGTGGGAAATTAGGTTGGGAGATAGAGAAGTTTTGGTTGTGTAAAAACTCTACTTAATATAAAGTGTATATGCAAAAAAAAGTTAAAAGGAAATTAGTGATCCAACAAGCTTGATAAGGAGACCACGTCTCTGTGATTCCGTCTATTTATCGTTCCGAGCAATGAATATTTCGGTTTCCAAAATATTAATTATATATAATACGAAATGGGTGCATCGAGAATCGATTATTTATATATGTAATTGCTTGAGCACTAACTCATGAAATCTCTAAGATAGTGCATCTTAGATGCCCTGTTGGGAATGACCCATTTAATAGATTAATTCAATCGTACTTGTTTATATTTCTCATTTTTTAAGGAGAAATTATCTAGGTGTATAAGCTTAAACTGGACAGGGGGGAGTTCCCCTATACTTGTGCCTTGACAAAAAGAAAGACTTATAATTGGAAAAAATCGCAAATTTATTTATTGAGTTTGATATTTGGAGCACGGTCTCCAAGAACCATCACCATTACCGCCCCCACTATCCAACAGCATTTAACATCCACGACAATTTTGTCGGTCCATCGTCCTGCCATCTTACATCTAGCACAATCATAATTCTTTCAATCGAGAAGGAAGATTATGCTATACTACGTTTTACTACGAAGGGTTTCTAGGAGTAATAGAGAACCCCAAGACATTTTAGACAAAATAAAAGGAATAATTGAAAAAGAAAAATCAAGCACAGAAAAGGCGTAACAAAGGGTTATTGCGGATAATTGATGCGCCGAGGGATTCCCAGCTCGACAATTGAAGGTCGTCTATTCAAATTCTGTTAGCTACGTGTTTTGGGTTCAGGTCATTTGTACAAATTAAAAGGTTCGGACTTAACCGATTGATGAGACTTATAGAGCAATCTATGGGTCTTTCTGCAGTCAAGTCTCCATGTCTATGTCTCTGGATTATTAACAAAGGAAGTTATCGAAATTCGCTTCGAATCCAAAAAAGAGGGACATGGGTCCCCGAGATTTTTTTTCTCTTTGCTTCGTCCTGTAATTTCTCTCCATATATAGTCAAGTCTTCATGCTTGTGCTCAATGTTTATCATTGTTCGCAAAGAGGTGGGCCGCGTGACGCCCGCCGTGATTGGAATGGACGAGAGAAGAATGGCCCACTCGAGCCTTTTCATTTTATCAAAGTGGGGGTATTCGAGGCCTTTTGGCGCATGCATGCGGCCCACATAATTTATATTCCGGTACACATGTAAACATGGGTTATACCGCAGGCGTATCAAATTACTCATGAGTGTCGGTCAAAAAGCAGATGGGAATGGAACGCACTTAAGGCCATTCCGTCGCTTTCGCAAAAGTGTAGTCGTTGACGTCGGTCGGTAGTTAGTAGAGCAAGGCATCGGCTATTTAAAACGAATGCAAAACTTTCAACTCGAACGAGCATAATAGGACATGACTCTCTAACCATTTTTATGGTTTAGGAAAGGATGTGTAAACGTGGATGGAGTAGTTGGGACATGGGTATCCACTTAGGAAGGTCTAAATCTACGATTCAACGGACGATGATGAGTTGATTCATGGTCGACCGAGATGGTAAAAATGAGTGCACTTACCAATATACGTTGCAAAGTAAGATAAGATAAACTTTGGATGCAAAGGTAGTAAGCTCATGAGCAAAGAATAAGGCAGCATTGGGTGTGAGGGCGACACTGGTGATCTTTTAGGAAAATTACCTAATCGGACCTAAATGATATCAATTCAATTCTAAGTTTTTCAATTTTACAAATTTAGTTTTAAGTTTTTGTCAAAAATTTCAATGTAGTATTTTTAGTAAATTTATGTCTAAACTTGCTTGCATAACTATCCCATCATTGCTAGCTGTTATATGAGACATGATGTTATGTCAACAATTCTCAGTAAAAATTTATCGGAAGAATCATATTGGAATTTTGCATAATGATTTATGATTTAATTAGTATTTGTACAATAAGTTTATAATAAATGGACATTGATGTGATAAACGAAATTTCCATTTTCGATTGACACGATTACTTATCGAGTTTAGACATGATGTTGCATAAGATTTATTAGGAAAAGCCATAGGGAAATGAATTTTTTCAGGTGTCGGTCGAATAATTCAAGGGTCCCATCGGTCGGATAGATGGGAATAATGAATGGAGGGCGTGACCGGGTGAATTGACAATCGTCCCACTTAAATTGGAGTCATCTGGTGATGGGATATGGTCAGTTCAATTCCGTCCACCCATCTCCATCTTCCGAGATTCTTTCCATTCTAAATATGCATATCATACACGACACGACTGAAGATAACGCTGTCGGAGCATATTTTCGGTTGTGCCATTCTTATCAGGCAGATTTTTCCCTCGCGAAGGAGATGACAAGCGTCCTCAAAGCTTATGTCCCAATCACACAGATTGAATACGGTAATGAAAGCTGCACGATGCAGCGAAGTTCGATCGGAACAGCAATGGTTGCAGCTCAACTTGCATGTAGGTCACTAGTTCGGAAAACGCGACAACTTAATTCTTAGAAACAACAGTTTAGTTTTGTTTGGCGGTTTGGAAAATATCGGACCAGTCCGAACCACTAAATATCATCCTAGTCCGGTTCACAAACCGGGCAGTTTCAGTCCTGTTTAGTTTGGTTTGGCAGTAATTGTGCTCAACCCTGGAACACTTTTAGGGTTAATTTCAATCGTAGTTAGATGTTCTGAGGATGCATGTCCATCAACAGATCCAAACCTGATGTCCTTCGAATCGATCTTCTCAGCGCCACTAGCCGTCGCAACACTGGCTCATCACATTGGCCACACCATACCCTTGTGCTCAGCTGTTCAAATTGGATACGGAAAATCCAGCCCAGCTCGCACTGGCCTGATCTAGTACTAACTATTAACATTTGATTCCCAGTACGAGATCCAGTTCGGGATGATTGTCACTCCCTCTTGTAGGCCTGTTGCTTTCCATGTTTCATTAGCGTTACTTGCTTTGTAGACTTTTGTTTTGATTATGTGCAAACTTTGTGATTCCCATCTAAGCGAAGTCACATGGTGCATGGTGTAATAGGATTAAATTAAAATTTAGAAGCTTCTCAAGCACTAATAATCGATCAAGCCAGCTGACATTACTGTTATCAAAAGCAGATGAAGCAAAATTTGAGTTTTTAGGAATACCAACAATTGTTTAATGAAGTCGTTGCTTAAAATTTAAGTACTTTAACACATCAAACGTAGGCTGGATTTTGATCCTAGGTTAAGACATGGAAATATATAATATGAAAGACCAATAAGGGTCAGCCCGGTCGGGAAGTTTTGATATCGGGAGTGCAGCGTGAGGGATCGAATTTGAAATCTCTAACTTTGCACCGAATTAAAGTTAACTACGAAGCTGCGTTCTCAAGCAATGCTATTTTTTATTGTGTATATTGGATTTCAATTTGTATTTACATGATATTGCACTGAAAATACTAAGGAAACATTTTTAATAAAGACCATATGATCAGGGCTCTTATTTTCTTCGCTCACTCACAATATGACGTTATTTTACAAATGGAAACACCGAAATTTATGGTAATCTTAATTATTCAATGATTCGAAAGTTTTTTTTTTCTTTAATTTATTCAGTTGTTGCCTTGGAATTACTCTACACTCAATTCGTGGACAAGTTTGAAAATATTTTACAACTAGAAATATTCTAGGGTTACAAAAAATTGATTTATTAAATTTGGGCTTCATTTATTTCATGAAAAATATTTTTTGAAGAAACATTATTTTTATTTATTAGCATTTGGTTTGCTTTAGAAAAATGAGCAAACAAAAGATGTTTTCTATGAATAGATATTGACACTTGACTTAAAACTTTACATTTGGTCACAAAAATCTCACCATTAATTCTTGAGCCCCCAACATTTAGGATCAAGTTTGCGACACTTGAGCCCCGGTTCATCGAGGCCTAGCTCAAGCTCCCAACGTGCCTTGATGCTTGTGCTGGCATGTGCTCTAGATGCCCTGACATTCGAGTTTTAAGATTAGGTTGTACTTTCTAAAATTTTTAAGGTTTAACTACACTTTCATGTCAATTAAGTTTTCATGACAGTAATGAGATGTTTAAAATATTGTTGACCCACCTCATTTTCCGCGCAAAAGCTGGTTTCGAAGATCTCCCGCTCTCTCCCTCGGCTTTGCTGCTCCATGCAGTTTCCCCATTCCAGCGTCCGATTCGCAGACGCCACCACACGCGTCCGCCCCACAGAGACACCACCTCCCGCCTCCTCCTCCTCCTCCTCCATCTTCTCCTTCCCCGATCTCGAAGCGAGCAGAAGCCGGGGGAAAAGAAGATTCCATGGAACCGCCTCCGTCGGTGGCGGTGACTGGTTTGACTTCGCGGCCTCGAGACTTGTTCCGGCGCCCGCCCATTTTTTTAAAGCTCCCGCAATCACCGACTGTCCGATCCCCGCCTCCCTCGTTCTCCGCTCCTCATTACTCTCCCTGTCGCCCTCCCAAGATTTAACCCCGCAGGTCTCTCTCTCTCTCTCTCTCTGTGCCCTTTGCGTGCTCTCGGGAAAGGTCTTGCTTCGTCACGCAGTCTGCATTGTGCGTCTGGTGGCTCCGCGCTTGGAGCTGGGCGCATGCTTTCGGCTTTTCCCCTCTTTTCTCTCTGTGTGTCTCTCTCTCTTTAATACGACCGCTTGGAGTTCGGCTTTGCGGGCATCGTTGCAGTTTTCGTGCTTGTGTTGTGGTGGAATTGCTCTGCTGCTGTTGGGTTCCGGAGGAGCGATTTCGGGCTTTTAGCGCGAGATTTTCGTCCCGCGATTCGCCATGTACGTGCTCATGGTTCATTTCGTATGATGTACCCTGCTCTTTAATTGCTCGTCTACTCGTTTTTTTTTTTTTGCCCCCGTTTCTCTGACATTTTGTTCATGGGTAAACTCGGAGCACTCGTCATGGGTTTGGGCAGTTCCAGAGCTCGAATGGGTTTTTGTTTTATTGAGCTTTGGTTTGTTTCATTTTGGCAATTCGGAATCTGATAGGATGAAATCGGCGAAAACTGGGGCTCGAGCTGGGAAATATTTTTCCTTTTCCAATTTCTTACTACTGGGTTCGTTGGATGACATCTAGGTATTCAATGCTTTCAGTTTAATGGGTTCAGTTTTGAATGTGCAAGAAGCAAAATCAAACGAAGGAAAAGGATTAGAGTTGCTTACTTTTCCTCATCTGCATTATATGTTTAGATGGATACCCATTAGTTCATTGAAATTTCCTCATGGCAAGACTTTTCTTGTTTCTGATTTTAGCTCACATCTCGAGAGTTTCCTTCCACTCGGCACTTGTGGGGGAGTTATATTGAACTCGGCGACAGTTTAGAATCCATTTCGCAAGGGATTGCTTTTTCCTTATGCCTTCTATTGCCCTCTTATGAAAATTAACCTCCACTTTCTTCAGCATGCAGCTGTCTGGCATGTCGTCTGATTTCAAATTAGATGCCCTCAATCGTCACGGCTATGAGGATCATGAGATAAGCCATTTAGATGGAGAAGTGGGGTCATCAGGTGCAAGAAATAATTTAGCATTTGGGATGCTAGATGATGCTGAAAAGCAAGGATTGCGATCAATTAATGGAGCCATGTCCAACAAAGAACATAGATCAATTAATGATAGGTAGGATAACATCTCTCACTGGATTTAGCTTCCCTATAACTCTCAAAGTTTATAATTGATGCATCCAGCCAATCGCTGCTAACCGAGGAACTTCTGAAACCCTTTCATGCAGTGAATGAATTGCAATTTTACGTAGAGAAATAATGTTTAAGCCTCAGACGGCTTATAGATACAGACAGAACACAATCTAACAACTTAGCATAAGCACTAAGCAGGTTTTTTAGAGGGAACCGTGCAGCTATCAGTGAAAGTATCGGCCTCCCAATTCATGATGGTGCAAAGCGCGAGAATGGATCAGCAAGAAGATCTGGACCTCTGGTATCTGGAACAGCTTACTGCATTTCCTCTTGCAGTATGATATTGCTAAACAAAATTGTCCTGTCAAGTTATAACTTCGGGGCTGGAATAAGTTTGATGTTTTATCAAGTATGTTATCTCTTCCTTTCAAGTATTCTAGCCATATACTGTAAATGAGTTCTGGGGGTTATTATCCTGAGTGTATGTATTAATATCTACTCCTTGATTATAGGCAGCGATTTGAGAACCTGAGCTTTGCTTGATTTGACTGCAGAATTTGATTAGTTCGGTAATCGTAGCTGTCCTGGGTCTCTGTGGAGTAGTTTCAGTGGAAAGGCTCAACTGGAAGCTCATTAGGGTCTGGATCCCTGTGAATATTATTTTCATTGGCATGCTCGTTTCAGGCATGTATAGGTATGTCAACAGCATTTTGTGCAATTGTCTTTTCATGAGGCAGACCTGGAAGCCAAGTTTGAGAATGTTAATGAAAGCAAAGGCTCATCCTCGTTTTTGTCTCTTATTATTCCCCCAGATGAGACGTATTTGAAAATAATATACTTAATACTCCTTTGCATTTCCTCTTCAGTTTGAGATATATAAACATTGCAATGGTGACAATTTTGAAGAATGTGACAAATATTATGACAGCAATTGGTGAATTGTATATATTCCGGAAGCACCAGAACCAGAAGGTTTGGATTGCTATGTTTCTAATGGTAATGATCCTCCTCCACTTCTCCTCGGTCACACATGTAACTACATTCTTCAACCATTTCCTAATCCACCTGCTCAAATTTTATATGGTTATTGGTTGGAGACAACATGCCCAGTTTTCTCGATCTTTCCTTCAGCCTGATCTAATTTGGATGGATTAGGGATGAGTTTCTTTTTTCTTTTTGCTTATAGTACTTCTATTATGAAACGCCAAACAGTATGCCTTAGGAAAAGGCTCGATTATGAAGCAGCTTACCAGTAAATTATACTTCTGTATGATTACACACCGTTTCCTCGAAATCTGCAACTGTCAAAATATCTGTTTATTCTCTTGCTCTTTTTGGAACAGCAGAAATCTGATAAGGTCTTCTCGTAATCACATTGTCAGAGTTCTTCTCTGGTCCCACAATCGTGACTTGATCTGCTTGGAAAGTTTCTACATGACTTATAAGAAGTTACTAATCCGTGTTGAGAAAATCATCCCCACATTGAGAAAATTATCATAACTGAAACACTGGACTGTAGACAGACCTCCTTCTCTTCTTTTAGGGCATCTAAAAGATGGGCCTAAAAAATGATGATGTAAATTAGTTTTTCAATCCACCTTCTTTTTCTGCTTTAAGATTTGAGTGCTACATGTAAATGGTTCTTAAATTGAACTTTGCACAAAGGTACCACAGCATAACATAACCCTCTACTTTCTCATGTCCTGCTTCATGGATGTAGAGATTGAGCTATGAGTGCTAAATGTATCTATTGCTGCAGATAATCTCTGCTATCAGTGGCGGTATTACAGACCTCTCCTTTGATTCAGTGGGCTACGCATGGCAATTTTTAAATTGTATTTTGACAGCAAGTTATTCGGTATGTAATTTTTCCTTGCTTCATTGGCTCATTCTCATTCTTATTTGTCAAACTTGCGATTTTTCAGAAGATTTGTTTTCAAATTGTTAATTTGGTGGTAGGAGTATTAAAACAGTGCTTGTCTGCTACAGATCCATTTTGGCATCTCTGCATCACTTTTTAATCAACATGCTACATTTGTATTTGTCACAGCTCACTCTGCGTCGGGTGATGGACAAAGCTAAACTATTAACAAGATCTGGATCTCTCAATGAAGTCTCAATGGTCTTGCTGAATAATTTACTATCACTACCTTTCGCCATCTTCTTGATCCTACTCTTTGGTGAATGGCAGTACATAGTAAATACGTAAAGATCAACTGTTTCACCACTTCAGCTTACATACCACTTCTTTCAAAGCTATTGTTACCTTATCTCACATGTCTGGGGATATGCAGGGACGTAATCAGAATGCCAATGTTTTGGGTTGTTGCAACAGCTAGTGGATTGTTTGGACTTGCCATCAGCTTTACCTCTATGTGGTTTCTGCATCAAACTGGGCCAACCACTTACAGGTACTTTATCATGGTGGCACTTGCAATTAGGTGGAAAGTTTCTCTTAATGATGTCCAATTCACCATGCAAATCTGGAAATGACTTTATCTTCTTTTTTTGCTGCAATTATTCAATCAAGTACATTAGACAGAACTATTTGAAAAGGTTAGAGGATTACATACAGGGTGCGTCCTTTACAATGTTCTGCTCGAGTATAGCAGTTATCACTCCCGATAGCTAGTCCTTGGCCTTGGATCATTGATTTGTTGAAAGTTCAACTCAATCTCTACCTTAAATTACTCTCCGTGGATTTCTGAGTACACCTGTTTCAAGCATTTATTGGATATCTTGTATCACTCAAGAGGTGTTATCTTGTGCTATCTTTTTATGCAGCACAACTAAATTTTATACGCTTTTTAAAAGACTGATGTGCCTTATATTCTTTTGCAGTCTGGTGGGTTCCTTAAACAAGATTCCCATCTCTATTGCCGGTCTACTGGTGTTCAAGGTTCCACTAAGCGTACCCAATTTTTTCAGTATTCTATTTGGTAATTACTTAATTACTCCAAGGTCAATGCTAAATTTGCTCACCTGCAGAGTTTAAATCCAGCTCACGAGGAATTTTGTTCCAGGTCTATTTGCTGGAATATTTTTTGCCAGGGCCAAAATGTCTTGATCCCAAGGCCTAGGTACTCCATCAAGGAATGGATCTCCTAAGGGATGAACATCAAGGAATGGATCTCCTAATGGATGAACAAGGAGAGGTTCTGCACACAAAACAAGCAGAGGTTCTGCACAAAATGATGACTTTTTCCGTGTTTCCACAAGTAAATTTTGGGTTGCACTGAATTCAGAGCAGTTTTTTTTTTTTTTTCCCTAAGAGGTTTGGGTATTCCGCTTCAGAAGTTGGTCGATGTATGAGACTGATTATGATCTCCATCGAACCAGAGGCAAAATAACATTCTGCATTCGTGTTGTATCATCGACAATCTAGGAAATACCAGCAAAGTGATTTTTCTCCCCAGAGAATAGCTTTCCCATGAAATTTTGTATCAGAACTGTGCTAATGCGGTATTCCTCAATTTGACCGCACAGTGCTCTCGACTTGTCATCAACCTTGGCTTCAGTACAATCTTGACGACAATATATATCGCCTATTGAGTGACAAATTTGAAACAAACTAGGGTGCAGTTTGCATGATTGCTTGAATTGTGTTGTATAGAGTTTCAACAAATAGGACGTTTGGGATAGGATTGCAAAGGATAGGGGTGAGCATGGTCCGGGTTGGGTCAGTTCGCCTCCTAACCCTAGATCAACCCGTATAGTGGTCCTCAATTTTTGGGACTGAGGACCGATCCTATTGAGCTTAGGACCGATGATCAAACCGACTCAATGGATTTGGTTCGGTTCCGGGGTCAATCCGGGACCAATTGATAAATTTTTTATCATTTTTTGTACTCTTAAAAAAACATTGAGGACCGAATTGACCCAATGTGTTCGGTTTGGTTTTAGGGTCAACCTAGGACCAATCAATAATTTTTTATTTCATTTTTTGTATTCTTTAAAAAAATGATTGAGGACTGAACTGATTCAATAGGTTTGGTCCGGTTTTACAATCAATCCAAGACCAACCAATAATTTTTTGTTTCATTTTTTTTTTTTACTTCTTAAAATGGTAATTGAGAACCATACCGACCCAATGAATTCGATGATGAGTGAGGTCAGTTAAGAAAGGTGAGTGGTGAGGGTCAAGTGGGATGAGCATTGAATAGAATGAGCATCGAATATTGAGTAGGAAGCAACAAGCCAAGCGAGCATCAAGTGGCGAGTGGCACGAGTGACCCAAGACGAGTGTTAAGTGGTGAGTGGAAAAGTTGTTTCTTTTTATTTTGGCAAATTGAAGACTAAGATGACAAATAAGACAGAAAAGAACGAATACTCAAGATGATGCCATAAGGAGGTGTTTATGCCCCTTTTTAGATATTGTGAAGATTCCTTACAAAAACATTTTCCTCATTCATAAATTATGACTATTGACGTTGTAAAAGACTTAAAAATTTAAGTTATTAAAGAACAATGTAAAATTACTTGAACTCATAACTAAAAAGCTGTTTAACATTGTTGACACGGTTTATTTTAAGGTTTTCTTTATATAAAAAAATTATAAGTAATATATATAGTTAGGGTTGGTTCGGGTTGGACCAATCCTGGAACTCTTAGGACCGATGACCAACTTGCACAGTGTTGGTTTAGGAATTCTAAGACCAAGGACTAACCCAATCTCCTTAGGAACCGGACTAGGACCGGTAGAGTTGGGCCGGTCCAAGATTGGTCCAGGGTTGACCCTAGACCGATGCTCACCCCAAGCAAAAGAACTCGTTTATTCCTCAGCCACATACCTTGACTACAATCTTCACTGACCAAGTACTTGTTTGATAGGCGAGTAAGCTTGCATAACTTGAAGCTTATTTCCGAATATCGACAAGAAAGATTTCGATGTTACACCACAATGGTAGGCTTGGACCGCTGGTTGATGATAAAATGCTGGAAGAGCACCACATTTGGTGACTGCACGTTCGGGGACTACATGGAGTGAAAAGCACGAACAATTACATTCTAAACAAAATAAATATTTTATTGCCAAAATTTCATGCCCGAGGTACTTGATAAAGGGGAAAAAAAGTTGAAAAAGTTTGATAAGAGCAAACAGAAATCTGAAGCAGCAGAATGCTTGCCAACTCACCTCTCGGCAAGTTACGGAAAAATCCATTCATTACAATTTGTTGCTTATTGTAATTATTGAAAATATATCTTGAATTTGAATCTCAAAATGAAATTTTCCTAATTCAAGTAAGGGCGTGTTTGGTAACATTTTTGTTTAAAAATTGTTCCAGGGAACAAAAATAGAAAAATGTGTTTTTGTTCCGGGGAACAATTTTTAAACAAAAAAAATGCGTTTGATAAACTTGTTCCAGAATAAAAAATGAATAGAAACACGTTTAGTAAATTTGTGTTTTTTTTTGTTTTTTTAATTTTTTTAATTTTTTTTTTTCCTAATTTTCTTCTTTTGGCCGGTTGCCGGCGGCCTCGCCTTGGCTGGGCGAGCTCAGGAGTCTCGCTAGGGGCCGGCGATGCTTGGCCTCACGGGGGCGAGAGGTCGCCGGCCCTCGACAGCCGGTCGCCGGCCATGGCTGAGGCTGGCAATCGGCCAAAGAAAAAAGAAAAAGAAAAGAAGAAAAAAAAAAAAAAAAAAAGAGGAGAGAGAGAAAATTTGTTCTTAAAAATTGTTCAAGAAACAAGAAACACGTTTTTCTTGTTTTCTCGTTTATGTTCCAAATATGTTCTCGGGAACAAAAAAATAGATTTGGAATAAAAACGCAAATAAACGTGTTTCTGTTTTTTTTTGTTCTTTGAAACAAAAAAACAGAAATTTTGTTTATAAACAGAAAAAAAAAGAACATTAACAAACAGGCCCTAAGTTTCTTAATTTGAGTTGGTTTTTAGTTGAATGGTTTCTAGTTGGATATGTTTTCCTAAAAAGAGGTTTCCTATTTTTGATCTACTTGTAGTCTATATAAGAAGTGGGACTTCACTATTAAGAGTATCCAAGAGGAGCTTGTGCTCATGAATTACATTCTAGACATTTGAAGTTGTATAAATCTCGTGTTAAGATTTTGTCTAATTTCTTTGTGAGATTGAGAGAATTATTCACGAAAAATTATAAGGGCTAAAGGATGTGAGTTATTAGGTGTAATTAAGAAAAATAGAATGTTAAGTTACTCAAGTGCAATTGTAATCTCCATTATATTGCTTAATCTATAGTGAAATTTTATGTTGCTCTCCCTGTGAAACATGAAAAGCTGGTGTCTAATTTACTTCCTTATTTTGTTTATTTTATTGTTCAATTGTTTGCTTTTGCTTGCCTTTTGCAGTAGTCAATCGGAATCAAGTTTAGTTAAGTTAAAGTGAATCAATGGCCACAAACGTAGGAAAAGTCAAAAATCAATAAAATTAAATTAGAAGGACTGGATTTATGGAAGCTATTTATTAAGAATTATCTTTATAAGAGCAATTTGCATTTGCTCTTGTTTATGGAGAAGCTAGATTCGATTAAGCAAGTTAAGTGAAATTTACTGAATAGATAAGTGTTGGTTATTATTTGGCCGATGTTGACTCGTAATCTTACATTTAACATTGTGAAAGAAAAGACTATTGTGGGTTTGATGAAAGCCTTGTCAAACATATATGAGAAGCCCTTTGCAATTGACATTATCTATTTATTGCAACATTTGTGTCATGACTAAATTTTCGAGTAAACCACCTAAAGTTTGGTTAATGGATTACTATATCTAAACTTAGCTCGAGCTCTCTCAAGCTCATACCAATTTGTGACTTAGATTCAAGTTCTTAACATGCAATTGGTTTTTCAATTAGGAGTCACCGCTAATCTATTTTTGGTGGATCGATTAGAAACTCAAGTAAAGTAATGGGAGATTTACTTTATTCCTACGAACTAGAGACTTTGAATACGGGAACTTGGTTACACTAGACTTCTCTAATGTCCTTCCGGTATCATTTTTTTTTTATTTATTTTCAAAAATGTTTTTGCAGATAGTTTGAATTGATTTTAAATCTATTTTCCTAACATATGAGGTAATTATGTAGGTGCACAAACTATCAATTTAACACCCAGATAAAACGGTGAATAAATTGCATACTTACCTCATAGCAATAAAATCATATGCAATGTCAGATCAGAATTCACATCGATAGTTCTAGATATGATTTCTAATTAACACGCAATTTCTTTTTTTTTTTCATTTATTTAATGAGAATCATGCTTTATGCAATGCGTGCTACTGATCTAACGTGAAATGATATGACATGGCAATATGACCTAGACTATATGACATAAATAAAATGCAGTCTATCCTAAAGAATGAACTTGATTGATTCTAAGACAAATTTTTTTTTTTTTTTTTGTATTTTCCATGAAATTCGAAATTAGAAAAATGCGAAAATTATCTAGCTAGATTAAGATTCTATCCAACTTGTATTAGGAATTAGGTTAAGCCAAATCCTAATTTAAACTAGAACATTATCTTAACTAAGTAATTCTAAAATGCAACCTAGCTAAGAGAAATTATCTAAGGTCACTCCATAAACATACATAATTATTTCAGCACTATTAGGATTGGACACGTTTTCGAGATTTACTTGATGAGTAAACGCAAAAGTACAATAGATACCACTCTTAGTTCCCTAAAACTCTCCAAGAAGTCGAAAAGTCTTTTCCTCTCTCTTCTCTTTTCATTGTCTTCTTAAACTTTGGACTAGGGGGAGGGCTTAAGGTAGTCTCACCCTCCCCTCCATCTGCTTTGATTTTCTCTGACTTTTTTTTTTTTGAACTTTTCCTCTTTTTTCTCTCCCACCCTAATTCTGGATTTGAGAGTTTGAACTCTCCAAATCTAGTTCTAGGTCTAGAAGTTCTTCTCTCCAAATTTAGATTTGGGAATTTAATAATATTTTTGGGAATTCCATGTACATTATCCGTGTATAGGTCCTCTACCTCCAGTTTCAATAATAATCACAGGAGTTCTAGCGTTTCGCTAAATTATGAAGATTTTCATTTTCAAATGTTAGATATGTGTTTATTTAACCTATTTGGTTGTCTTCGTGTGGTGATGGTGTAGAGGAAGCCACATCTAGGTATGCACTGTCAACTGGCGACGCCGTAGTTATCGAGAAGAAATTTTTGACATGTACTCATCGGTCACGATGATACAAGATCCAGTGATTGGCTGCTAATTATTTTGCTTCACAAATCTGTTCTTTTGGAATGAGTGCGTGTTTAATTCCACCAGTGCTTTGTTGGTCCTTCTTGTTTTTTAAATTTGGCATTGTTTTGTAGTATTCTGGCCTTTGTTTTGCTTCGATTTGTTTTACCATGAAAGTTTATGTACTTCTCATGTATCCTTTTGAGCCATGAGTATAATTTTTTTCGACCAAAAAAAAAAAAAATTAAAAGTACAACTCCATAAATAATTTATGTACTCTACTATGGAAAAAACATAGGTGACTTACATATTTTTTCTAACCCCTATAGATATGGAATTATAGTTAATTTTTTCAGTATTAGCCACTATTTCGTCTGATTTTTCCTGTTAGGATTGTTTCAAATTTTCGTGATCCTTGGCCTTACTGTATTTTAATTTTTTTAGTTTTGCATTTTTTTTCTAATTACAGACCTACAATATATGAGTTTTGAATAAATGTTTGCAATTGCAAATTTGATGTGTTTTATTACGTGTTTAGTTTGTTTTAGCAATATAGCAAATTGCGAGTACCTGAAAGGTACTAGACTACCTGAGTGAGGCGGGTTTGTACTTTTCAGCTCAGGACGGGTTTGGAAAATAATAAAATCTTAACGAGGTGGGTTCGGGATGAGATAGGCCGTCGCAAACGTGTCTCGCTTATATCCCTATTGACAAGTTACTTAGGACACTTGTTAACAAAGTCGGAGGTAATATTATCTAGGTTAACAAAGTTGTTAAAAGGTACTTAGTGGATGCAAGTTCAATTTTTCAATTTTGGGTCATATGAGATTTCCTTTTTTTTTTTCTTTAAAGATATTGAGTAGTCAACATCCCCGAGAAACCATCATAAATGTTGGAGGTTATAGAATACGTGAAGTTTGGGGAATTTATCGTAACCACAAGATCTCAAAGGAGTAATTCTCAGTCATCGATTGGAAGCTTTAAAAGTTTTGTATTTTTAAACACTTTGCAGAGAAATCACGACAAATGACCGCGTGGTCATCGCGTGGTTCATTGAAACTATTTTTAGTTTTCCAATTATACTACCTCCAAAAATTTGAATGTGTACCTTCTAGGGTGATGCATACCATTTTTGATTTGGTATCTTAATTACTATGGAGGAGTTTCTTAATTTAAACTCCTTGGTCACACATGCATCCAGTATATAGACGTGAAACTTATTTGTGGCTAAGCCTTGCATTTTTTCCTTTTCGAACTAAGAGTCAAAAATCTTTTTCTCTTTCTAGTTCCACCTTGATAAGTTTAGTCACCTAAATCAATGTGAAACTTTTAAGCGATATTTCTCTATTATGGTTTTCCATTAATCTAAATTTTTTGTTGAATTTGGAAATATCAAGGACAAGGAGTGAGATTTTTGCCTAGAAAATTTTTCCACACAACTATCCTCAGTTAATCATCCAATGGCGGGTTTAAGTAAAATTTAAGTGATTATTTGATTTTGCTTGTGTTGTGAAAAATGAATAATTTAAATAATATTTTATTAAATTTGTTAGCTTATATTATTTACAAAAATAAATGAACAAAATTTTATTTTTTTTTCAATGAAAATATTTGATCATAAATTATTTTTGATAATGAAGATATATTTTTATTGAATAATTATTTCCAGTGATACAAGTGATCATTAATAAAAAAAATAATTGCTTTTTCTGCGAAATAAATGGGATTTCTTCTCTTTATGCCGCGTTATCGTCAATTAGGACTATAGTAAAAGCAAAGTACGCAAACGGCTGAAAGAAGACATAGCAAAATCTGGCAAATTATTACCTGTTTTTTATTTGAATAATCTATGGCTAAAATAACTCAAATTAATATAGAGCTAAAGTTCTTTTCATATTAATGTTGGTTTGAATACCCACAGCACTATCTCAAACTCTGTGATAGAAGAAACACATATTTTTCAGCCCACACGATGCTCAAACCAAGAAATTAGATCATCTGTTCAAGTTCACAGATTAGTTCTCTATAACTCTACAAATCATCGACAAAACAGAAAAAGAAATTAAACCAGAAATATTGACCACACACGCATGCTGACCCAAAAGCTTAGCTACCCTCAGAAACCCTAGCGGCAGTGCGCATGCATGCTAATTACTGCCTTGGGAAACTTGAGAGGAAGACACCATCTCTATCAGATCCATCTCTCTCCCACCGTATGGCGTCAAGGCTTGATCATTCGCCACTGCCGTCCCTCCACTCGCACCGTTGTAGCCATAGCCATAGCCATAGCCAGGGTGATACCCAAGCGAATTAGAAGAGGAACAAGACGAGTGATAATCCACCCCGTTCAACAAGGAGGACAAGTAGAGGTCTGGATTGTTCATCAGGAGGCTCTTGGTGTTGGTGGCGGGACTTGCTTGATTGCCAGCTACTTCAATCACATTATCGGTGTGAACCACCGCGTTTGGCCTCTCTATAAGGCAGTCTTTTCCGGTCACATCACCTAGCTGAAGCCGGCTATCGCCGTAGTTACTGGCCGGGAAGAACTTCTGCATGAAACGTACCTCATCGTCATATGTCTCTGACAGCTCCGGAAGGAAGAAATGGAACTGCTGCTTTGGCGGGTCATTGCATTCGGTGGGGCCAGGGCCGGCTTTCTTGGCCTGTGCTTCAGTGGCGGCAGCGGCGTTGTGGAGGTTCTTGCTTCTGATGTAATCTTCAAGGACGGAGGAATGTGGCTTATTGTTGTTATTATTATTACTGTTCTTGCCACTGCTTTGAGTGGGGTTGTGGTGCTGACCGCCGTGGAGGCCGAGCTTGGTCCGCCGTGAATTCTGGCGGCGTTTGGTGGCGTTCCAGTGGTTCTTGATGGCGTTCTCGGTACGGCCAGGGATGCGCTTGGCGATCTCAGCCCACCTGTTGCCGACCTCCTCGTGAGCCTCCACCAGTATCCTCTCCTCTTCCTCGCTCCAGCTGTCCTTCTGTTTCACACATCGCATGACATTTGGAGAAACCAGAAACCATGTGTGAGACAAAACACGAGTAAAATCTGGTCAAAAGAAGCCCATTTGAACCACCTCTCTCTCTCTCTCTCTCTCTCTCTCTCTCTCTCTCAGAATTTAAGGCAACACTGGCAACTTTGTAACGACCAAAATTGTTTTCTTTGTTTTTCTTCTTTTCGTTTCAGACGCACGAGAAATTCATCTAATATAAGTGAACTTTCGATCCGTTGAACATCTAGAGCTAATCTTTCAGATTGTGAGAAACTTTAAGCCTAAATCAGAGCGTAGAGAGAAAGAGACGATGGGCTAGAATGCTTATTAATATTCTTGTTACTATTATTATTCAAATTCACATGAAAAATGACGGTGTGTTTGGGAAAAAGACAATCAAAGTACGGTTGGCGATGTCAGAACAAGCACCAGAAAGTCGACCGCTAGACAACATTATTGTATTTGAAAATGTCTCTCGAAGTGAGGGAAAGAGGGAGGAAATTGGCATGAGACGTTCCGTTATCAACTGAAGAAGGATCGACGCAAGCTTCACATGATACACGATCTGGTCTTTGGACGAAAATTCTTCCCTTTCTCTTCCATGTAACTTTATCAAATTGCAAGATGATACGCAAGCATAATTCTTTTTTATATTTCTAATGATAAAGTTCTAAGATGATCGAAGCAAAACAAATTCATGTGTTTCTGGGTTCAACCTAGTTCTCCATATATATTGCTTAGAATAAGACTCTTTCATCTCATATTTGATATAAAACGACAGATATAACAACAACGATAATGTGATGTGAATTCTGAATTTCTTGCGAATAGGAAACTTCTATGTGTAAAATAGCTTCGTGATCAAAATTTGAAGCAATACCTAAATTCGAGAGAAACATTTCAGCATGGGCTAATATAAATCATAGACTTGGAAAAAGAATCGGAAGAACAAGTGTGAAATTAGTACCAGATGTATCGGGAGGGAAGGAGGAAGGGAGAGAGAAGGGGGGGGGGGGAGGGAGAGAGAGAGAGAGAGAGAGAGAGGAGGAGGAGGAAAAGGAGGAAACCTTGATGTCTGGTCGCAAATGATTGTGCCATCTCTCGCGACACTGCTTGCCGGCTCGACCAGCCAATTTCTCAGCGATCTGTGCCCATTTTCTCACTCCATATTGCTTCACCAAGCTCACCAGTTTTCTTCGCAAACATCAAAACGCGCACGAATTCATATAAATGAAAAAACAAACCCTAACAAAGGCTAAGATGCTTCGCTGCCAAGTTCTTTACAGAAAAAAGAAAGATGAAACTAACAGGAGAGATCACATATCCATCCAAAATGAAGAAGAAAAAGGAATTGAAATTACCTGTCCTCTTCTTCGGTCCACTGTCCTTTGATGAGAGTCGCATGAGACCCTCTTTTGACTCTCTTCCCCGTCGCCAACTTCTTGCTCTTCCCCATCACCTTGACCACTCGATCATCTCTCGCACCCTCTCTAGGGTTTGTCTCATTCACCACCACCCAGTTGTTCCCAGAGGAACCGGCATCCACAATCAGCCCATCGGCGAAGCTCGCCTCGACGTCCGAGCGACCTTGCCACAAGATCGCATCGCCCAAGAGATGGCCATGATTCGCTAAAGCAAACCCGCTTGACGCATTACCAAATGGGGTGGAGTTCTCTTCCGTTTGCTTCGTGCTCTCGTGACAACTCGCTTGGTGGTCGGAGATGTGTGCTTGACTCCATAAGAAGCTCTCTAGAGCTTTGAGGGGCAGGCAAGGACGATTTAAAGAGGGCTTGTCTCCAGCTCCTTCCATGAGAGAAAAGCTTGGAGGAAAGAATGAGAATGCTGAAATAAAGGAATGGGTATTTACTCTTGGGCGTGAGAATTCGCTTGAATTTTGGGAAGGTTGGTGACGCTCTTTTTTTTGGTTAAACTTTCTTGCTCCTAATAAAATCCTACACATAAGGATATATAAACAAAAATGCTTATGCTTGGGCATGTGATTAGCCTTGGTAAGTTTATAGCCGTTGATCTTGTCGACCATCCAACGGTTCGACATTCTCGCGCTGATGTAACTCCTAAGCTTCCTCACTCAGGAAAAACTAGCAAGAGAGAGGTGGAGGGATTAATGGGTTCGTCATTATTGTCCCTAATAATGTGTCATAAATTAATTCATTTGCAATATAGGGAAAAATATTAAAAGGGGTGTAAATTTGGAAAGTTATCTTGCTTGAGCTTAAGCACCACATATTCGATTTGACCAGTCTAAGGCGGGATAAGAATTGCGAAGTCCCAATTTTAATGAATGTCCTACTTCTCAAGAGTCTAATTTGAGTATCTGATTTGGCATTTGATTTTTAACTTTTAAGCTTATTACTTAGCGTCCGAGAATGAAATTGGATCATTATTTAATGTGGGATACCCATCTACAAAAATATGTAATAGCAGCATTCACAACCACATATGTTTCTTCCATAATTTTTTATAACCTCAAATGACTTCTAAATTATTTTCTTATCAAAAAATACAAAACTGGCTTTTTTGGTGCTTTTTGGATCTGTCTTGCAAACTGGGTCGACTCTTTGGTCGAGTACTACGAGATCAAGTTTGGTATGTTAAAGCCAAGCGGGAGGTCACACATAGAAAAGAAATGATGGTCAATTTTGCAATTAAAGGGTTAACTAGTAAATAGAATGAGAGGAAATTGGGGAGAACTTTAAGCTGGCTTTCAATACGTAGTAGGGGCTGCTAAATGCGCCTTTTGAATTGTGATATTTCGATTGGCAAGATATGATGATAGGAATCTCAATATGTTCTAAGCCAACACCAAATTAACAATGCTGAAAGAAAGCAGAGCTCTTTCAAAAAAAGAGATATTCTTGCTTTTTTTTTTGTTTCTTTTTATTCTAAATATCTCTTTAGAACCTTTTCTTCCAATCAAATAGAAATCGCATAACTTCAAAAGGAGATAATAACGGCCATCTATACGTGGCCGATTTCAAATTGAATGAAACCAATCCTATTGCCAACTAATCCTTTTAGAGGACCAGTGTGCTTCTTTCACGACATGCTCTGGTCCCAGGTGTCTTCCAGTGGTTTTCTAGTGTTAGAAGAAGTCGTGTCCGTCTTTGTTCAAACATTCTGTCCATTGGGGTGCGATGTAGAATTTCAGCCAACCAACCATGGACCAGTCATATTGAACTCTTACTGATTTAAGGACTTGGCTACCATATCGGTGCTGTAAGATTAAAATCTAACGGTGTAATACTAGCCACAATTTTTAATGGAGGAAACTGGTTCACTGCCTTGTCCGGTTTGGTTCACTCCTTTGTCCGGTTTAAGCTTCTTTTTTTTCCTCTTTTTTTTTTTTTACTTTCCATTGTTTCCTTCTTTTTTTTTGGGCTTAATTTAAGATTAGAGGATTTAAAAAGGCCCAAGAAGGATCAATCTAAAAAGGAAACTCTGACGCATCCTAGTAATTGAAAATGCTTTAATATAAAAGGAAAAAATTAAATATTGAAATATAGCTAATCGCAAATATAAAATATTAAACTAACTAAAAGGAAATCATTAATGTCATTAGAAAGATTTGTCAAAATTCAAAAATTAAAAAACTTACGATGTTGTCTTTGCAACTAATAACAAAATTATTGTGCATTGAACGACTCCTCATTCTTTTCAATCAATTCAAAATTTCTCTAGAAGCATTCTCTAATGACCTAAAATCATGACTAATGATATTAATTGTGTAAAACAGGTTAATTAAAGACAAGAGGAAAATATGGATAATGAATTATTAGACGAAAAAATTACCCTGTGATTCAAACCTCATAGATGAAGATGTGCAAGGACCTAAAACATTACAATATCAATCTCAAGGTCACATGAATCAAAACTAAATTTCAGAAAAAAATAAATAAATTTTCAATAAATTCCATACAAATTTACTTGATACAGCTCAAATGTTTGGTTGATTATTTGATCATGGGGGATATGATCCTATACCATTTCATACGGATAAAAAAGTCAATTTATAGAAAAGTAGTTTATTTTATAACAAAATAATATTAAGCACTAATAACGATTGAAAACTCTCAATTCTTCCTTTATTGCAAATCAGATTTTAAAAATAGCTACGATAACCCAAATGATCCAAATCCGAGGTGAGTGAAAATCCATGAAATTCCTTGTTCCGTCATCCTTGCACATTGCTATCAAATTATATAATGCTGGAGTTCAAGTTGAATTATAAATCTATGATAATATTACATCTTGTGAAAAAACATTTGTAAGTTTCAAACTAAAGTGCATTTTAAACTAATGATCCTTACTCCATAGTCATGTGTTAGTCGATTACAAATCCCAAAAATAATTGGAAGTTCCAAATACAGTTGATTTTCACACTCCTTTTTTTTTTTTTTTTTTTTTGACTTGTTAAATTTATTTTAAAGAACGACCCGGATGAACAAGTCATCCTATTCCAAGGAAATGCTTTTGTGGTCGAGTTAGGCCGTCAATCTCCAAAAAATGACAGCACCGTTAGTTAATCATTTTCCTTAATTTAATTACCTATGGTAAATATCTGTCTTTTCCCCCTCTTGTAAGGATCGTATAATCATGCGACGTTATACTTTGATGCTTGACAAGTTTATACTAGTTAGTGATTTACATGTAGACTAGCCACTCCGCCCATGTACACTATACGAGTGATGAATTTCAAAAATCAAAGTTCAAAAAGCGAAATTTGCTCTAAAGTTAGTGGGCATTGTGATCTAAAGTTTTATTAAACAAAATACAAGAGAAATAGTCCTAAATTGTGTTTTTACAACTTTTAATTGAAATAACCTGATGACATCAATAAATAGCTGATTCAATGGAGGAGGAATATCTCACATATGCATAAATATTTTGAAATATCCTCTAGCATATAATCTTCGTAAATTGAGTTTATAATTCATCTTTCATCTCAGAATTTCCGATTATCAGTGTCTAGAAAATTAATATATAACTTTAGCTCTTTAATGAATTCAAGTGATTTCTTAAGTTAGGTCTTCTATACCATTTGGCACATATAAATAATTGTTAACCATCATTTTCTTCCACGGTTTAATTTAATTACACTCTCAATGTCATTCAATTATACATGTGAATATAATTTTTTAGTACTTGACCGAACATAGCAATTGGGTTTTATTTATTTATTTATTTTAATGCTTCTAGCCTTAATTTTAATTTAAGATTTTTTAACAAATTCATATAGAATAGAATTGGATATTATGGCATTTTATTTCAATGGGAATTCTTTTTTTTTTTTGGTCTGTCCTATTCTAACTCTCAACTCAAACTCACTCTTAGACTATATTTGGTAGTCTAGATTTTTAATTAGGATATGAGATCCATGATTTCACTATATCCTATCTACTATTTGATGATTGCAGTAATAAAGTTGCATATATTCACATCACATTATGTACATTATTTGGCATAAACGATGTATCAATATAAATTAATAAAACTATCAGTGGTGGCGGCGTCACAAACGAAAATGTTAAAGATCTATCGCGACATTCTTTTAAAAATAAAATACTTTAAATTTTTATTTTAAAAATTTTTTTTCTATTTTATTTTCATTTTATTTTCTCTCTTTTTTAATTAATTTGTTTTTTATTTCTTTCTTCCCTTTCCATCATTCTCTAATAAAATTTTAATAAATAGTAAACTATATTGATATACCTAAAATACTAAAACACCTAAAATATGTCATAAATATAAATATATATTTTTATTTATATATTGAATTTATATTATAAAATAGAATTAATTTCAAATACAAATAAAACTAAGATTCAAGTAAAAAATCTAAATTGTTATTTTTTTGAATTTCTTATATTAAAATTCAAATATTATTTATACTTTTAAATTTGTTAATTTAAGAAGTTTGTTATTCTTGAATAATAAATTTCCTATTATAAATATTAAAAATCCTATACATCTTTATCTCACATACTTCATGAGATAATTTTATCTAGTTTATATCCATTTTATATTTGACTTTATCATGTTTTGAGCAAATACCAAATGCATGATATGATAAATTTTATTTTGACCGCCAAACGTAGCCTTAGACTTTTGCTTTACTTCTTTGGAGAGCATGGAAGTCAAACCTTATACCTCAAACTAAATGTTCCCATCCCGAGCCTTCTTGAAAAAAATGGGGAATTGAACTCCCCATCTCTCCTTTCCTATATGGGAGGGATAACCACTAAGGTAACCCCCAATGGTTGTTGTAGTGGGATTTACTCTATCTTTCAGCATGTTCTTTTGTTCTTTATTTGAACTTA
Organism: Eucalyptus polyanthemos subsp. polyanthemos; assembly: GCA_017140185.1. NCBI lineage: Eukaryota > Viridiplantae > Streptophyta > Magnoliopsida > Myrtales > Myrtaceae > Eucalyptus > Eucalyptus polyanthemos. The sequence continues at coordinate 29,681,605 of CM029466.1, read as the reverse complement.
GCTATTGGATTTTACTCTTGCTTAATTTTAGTTTTATTCCAGTTTAATCTTTCCTTGAATTTTATTTTTCTAGTATTTCATTGCATTAGTGTTTTTTTTTTTTAACTTTATAGTTTTCTTCTTTTGGCATGTTCTTTGGTCTCCGTCAAACATTTTGCCACATGTGCAAATGAAACCAAATTTTTTTACACTGGTTGGCTAATAAGATCTTTAAGATGAGATACATAAGACATGAACAATTGCATATGCTTGATCTTATAATGAGAAATCATGTGTCGATAGCCATTGATGTCGTGAACAATCCGAGAAAGCAAAATACAAGGAGCTTAAAGCTCCGGAACTTCCTCTCTTGGACAGAAGTAGAAGGAGAGCCCTATTAAAGCCTCTATTGATGAATCTTTAATCCATTTGCAATTAAGGGAAGAAAATGTTGAAATTTGGAAAGTTATCTGGGTCAACCTAAGCACACCACTCGTTTGATTCGACCAATTTGACGCTGGATATATTGTGCGGAGTTTTTGTTTTTCTTATTTTGACTTTTAGCTTATTACTTGACGTCGTGGTTTGAAATCAGATTATTATTATTAATAAATGCGTAGTGTGGAATCAGATTGCTTTTTATAAAGCAAATTCAAAATTGGCCTTTTCTAATTATCTGTCTTAAAGCCCAACCAAACATGCTAGAATCTTTGCTAAGTGATAGAAGGTTAGTTCTGTTATGTTCAAGCTATGCGGGACGTCGAAGATAATAGAAAGAAGAGGCCTCAGAAAAATTAATTTTGTAATTAAAAGGAAGATTGGTGGGGGAAAAGGACATTGGATAGATCTTTAATCAGACTTTTTATAGTTTTGAGGGGCTAGTAAGTGCATCTCTCGAATCGTGATGTTACTCATTCACAAATATGCACACCACACGCTCGTGCTCATTGCACATATAATTTTTTTTAAAAATTCTTTTACCACTTTTACACTAGTACAACTGAAATTAGGCTGTCCTTTACAATGAGAGAAATGTGCTCTAAAATTAATTGAATTGTGATGGTGCTATTGTCTAGATTGACGATTTTTTTTCATTATGTGCTGTTGTCAAAGTTACATATCTTACTAGTTTATACTAGTGAGTGATTTACACCATACTAGCCACACCACACAGTTGACAAATTTTGAAAATCAAAGTTCAATAGGCGATATTCGCTTTAAAGTCCGGTTTACATTTTTGGTACATGGCGCGTATAATCAAGTGTTAATATTCATCTTCTATTAAGGTTTGATTTAATTTTACTTCCGATTTATTAAAAAAAATTTTATGAATATATCATGTACGTGCATATAATTTTGATTTCAGCGGAGCAAATCATTTTTGCCTTGACAGAACGCAGTAATTGAAATGTATCCATTCTTAGTTGATTTTTTTTTTTTGTAATGTTCTTTTTTGGTATTTCAATCGTTAATTGACCATATGTTCAGACGTGCGCCTCGAAGACTTTGCCATATGCCTAAATGAAATTAAATTTGCTTAAACCTCGGATGCAGAAAGAAGCTTATGAAACAAGTGATGGGATCAGCCAATCCAATATTCCAAAGAGACTTGGGGACTTAGTTGATAATTATAGGACAATCACAATCATGATCAGGGAATTTTTAGGACAATTAATGCTGGATTGGAATTTAAAAATGCTGCAGGTCATTCAGTTATGGAGGAGTAACCTAATTCCGAAGGAGAATTTATTGTAGAGAAGGTCAGGAGCCTCTTCAAAGCCAGTTTGGCTAATAGTATTAGCAAAATGAGAAAAATTAGCGGATCAATCTTCGACCCGAAATTCGAAAACATCCACTCGACTCCACTATGCTACTTTTTCCACCCACAAAAAAAAAAAAAATGATGTTTATCATCTTGTCGAAAGCAGAAACATCACATAATTATACTATTTACATAAATAAGTAAAACTTACTTTCTTTATTTTTTGCTAAACCAATTTATTTCATTCCTATGAAAGTTAGAAACCCCGGTTACTTTGAAAAATAAAAAGAAGGAAATTTTCTTTTCAACTATATATGGTTAACCACTGAGATTTGCCTTAGTGACTATTTTTCCCATATGAAAAGGGGGAGATGTGATGTTCAAATCCCCACCTTCTCAGGTAAGGTTGAAGTGATGACGATTTAGTTTCAGGTGTTGATTTCGACTCTCACACTATGTAAGGAGATATGATAAAAGTTTGAGAATGAGCATAAGAGTATGATTGACCAAATAAAAAAAAAAAACTTGGACATGTGGTTTGAAACACCTTTTATATTTAAGAGGAAGCAATTTTTTCTTTCTTGAATCCAGTTTATTGCTTTTCCAATCATTTTCATTATTATTGAGAAAACTTACCATAACGTTTGTGTGTATATCCCACTTTATCACTATATACATCAACTAAGTATACACATTGTGACATCCAAAATTTCATACATTAATTAATTATATTTAGGATATTAAGGTAATTATTATTTAACCTAGAATTTTGGATGACATTCGTGAAAACTTCAATTAGACCACTAAGTGTGTCATGTGCGGATGGACACTTTCGGTGTCCATGATTTTTTGGAATGCGATTCTGTTAAGGGTTCTAAGCTTATGAGTTATAATTCAAGGAAATAAAAAAGAAATATTTCGTTACCAAATTTAATATGCTTAAGTTAATGGATGTTGACATATAGACTAACTATATAGGGTGACAATGAAAAAATTATTGCCATAGTAATTGTCGGCGAGAGCTGGTATGCTCTGAAATACATATTGAGTAATTATTAAAGTTAAAATTTACTGAGTTGAAATTTCCCTGGCATCCAATAGCTTTTGCAAATCATTTTTGCAAATATTTTTAGTAGGTTCAAAATAATTTTCTGACTTAGTATTAAAAATTGTGACTGATTTTTCTATTTATATAGTGAAATGCAAATTATCATCACAACTTATAAAATATCAGTTTTAGTCACCCAAGATAAGAGACATGGCACCTTTTTACTTGAACACTTGTCTCTATTTTTCACCAAGTATTCTTATAAATATCTTCATTCAGCTACTCAAAATAAACCATTTGTGACTTTCTATTTGAACATTTGGTCATCAAAGCTGTGTGCTTGACTCCATAAGAAGCTCTCTAGAGCCTTGTGTCACAGCCAAGAGGTTTCGGTAGTTAAAGGGCCATGTTTTCTCAAGGAGGACCTCCTGTGCTCGCTTGGACTCCCAACAAGAAGACTTCCGGAACGTTCCAAGGGTGGGCGATACGGTCATTATGCCAAATTCTAGAAGTCTCTAGTCATTAGTGTTGGTAGTTGGTAGATATGGCGGTGCGATCTCGTTTGCCGGATAAAAAAGATGATCAATGGATGTAATTTGAGGGCCTCTAGTATAAGAAGGGGTGCCCTCCCCTCATTTGTAATCATCCAACTATTTTAGCAATACAAAGCTCATTTCTTTCAAGAACTTCTCTCTCTAGAAACTTTTGCTCTCTACGATCCGGGTAAAACGAGTGTGCGATCGATCGAGCAAAGCTTGGCTTGAGCAAAGTTTGGCTTAGGCGATCCAAAAGAGCCTAAGTTGCAATCGATCGGCTCGTGACACTTGAATGGTAGGCAAGGACGATTTAAAGAGGACTTGTGTCCAGCTCCTTCCACGGGAGAAAAGCTTGAAGGAAAGAATGAGAATATTGGAATAAAGGAAGAAGTATCACTCTTAGGCATGAGGATTTGCTTGATACTTGGGAAAATGTCACAAATGATCTTTGAACTTTCATCTAATGTTCAATTTCATCCATGAGCTATCGATTTGCTCAATTTGATCCTTGAACTACCACTTAATGTGCAATCTCGTCCCTAGACTTTTAAATTGTTCAATTTAGTTCATGAATTATCGATAAATGTCCAATCTAGTCTCTGACTATTTAAAAATGGACTAATTTAATCTTTATGTTAGTTAAAGTTAATGAAATTGGCTTCCATGGCTTTTTGTCTCTTAAATATAAAATAAAAAAGGACACGTGGAATATCCACATGGAAATTACCTTTAAAACAGGTCAAATTGTGGCCATTGTCCAAAAAAATAATAATATAGAACCACTTCTTCTCTCTGCTTTTGTGATAAGTACTCTCATTTCTAGCTTACCCCTAATTTATTTCCTTTTTTAAAGATATATATTAACTCATAATTCTAGTAATCCACCTTAGTTCCATGTCATCAATTAATGCTCAACGTCATCACTTAACGGTTTAAAAAATGGAATGACTAGATGGAACATTTGTTAATAGTTCATGGATCAAATTGAGCAAATCGAAAGCTTAGGGACAAAATTGGTCAATTTTCAAATAGTTAGGGACTAGATTGGACATTTATTGGTAATTCAAGGACCAAATTGAACAAATTAAAAGTCTAGGGATGAGATTGCACATTAAGTGGAAGTTTAGGGATTATTTGTGACATTTTCCCAATGAGAATGTTGGAATAAAGGAAGAAGTATCACTCTTAGGCATGAGGCTTGATACTTGGGAAGATTGGTGACGCTTATCTTTGTTTTTTTGTTTCTTGTTTTTTTTTTTTGGTTAAACCATTTTTGCTCATGATAAAATCCTTAAAATGAGCTACACATAAAGATATATAAACAAAAATGCTCATGAATGGGCTTGTGATTAGCCTTGGTAGGTTAATAGCCATCAATCTTGTCGACCATCCAATGATTCGACATTCTCGAGGTGATGTAATGGAGAGAGAGAGGTGGAAAGGGGAGTAGATTGGGAAAGTTATCTTGCTTGAGCTTAAGCACCGCATATTCAATTTGACCAGTTTAGGGTAGCGAACTTCCAATTTTAATGGATGCCCAATTTCTCATTAGTCTAATTTTAGCATCTAAGTTAGCCTTGTGGAGGGTCAAAGATAAAATAAATGGGAGTGACTATAGTCAAATTTGTAATTAAAGTGTTAAATAGTAAATAGAAGGGAAGAGGAAATTGGGAAGAACTTTTAAGTAGGCTTTTAATACATAATGGGAGATAAGAACAACAGGTGTCATAATTTTTTTACGGCGATCACTTGAATGACATGATTATTTTTGCCGTTCAAGTTCCACAAATTTAAAAAATCAATCACTTAAGTGTTATAAACGATTTATTCTATCAGAAAACCTGACATAGCATTAAAATAATTATCCGTTCAACATGGCCGGCAAGCTAAAGTCAACACTTATGCTAAACAACATCACACGACTCATCTAATTAAAGAACTCTAACCTCAATTCAACAAATTGGGGCAAATGAGATTGCTTCCTGTTCTGCGTGCTTCAGACCAGGTGTCACCTCAGCAAGCTTCCAGCTCCTTCTCGCTGTCCGTTGCCTTGATCTGCAAGCCCAAACGAAGTCAGCAGCTCCGGCAACCTCCACGGCTATTGACGGTATGCAACCTAAATGGCCCAATGCTCCATCTACGACCGAACCGGCCCAGGCGCCTTCCACAGGTTTTCCAGCTCAGTCGTGGAACTCCTCCCTCTCGCCTCAGCCCTGCACACCCCGCTCGTCCTCGGCAGAGGCGGTCACACATGACCGTTCCAATGACCACCGCAATGACACAAAAAACCAATCCCTGCAGTTGACTCTAGCAAGCACGTCCTCCACCGCCACGCCTCCTCACCAATGCAGTGTTGAAGAAGATTGAACCCCTAATTGCGATAAGAGAGAAAGATTGATGAATTTTGGATGTTCAGAGACGAACAAGAGGAAGAGAGTACAAGTGAAGCGACTGCATTTCTTAAACAAATGAACTCAAATGAACAATTTTAAATCAATATGGTACGTAAGTAAAATAAAAAAAAAAGTTATAGCACTCAAGTGATGCCGTACGAAAGTTATGGTTCTCCTACTCTTCTTATCCAATAGTAGGGATTAGGAGTGTCAATGGTTCAGTTCGGGTTTTCAAAAAATCTGAACTATCGGAATTGAATTGAACCAATAGGGTGCGAATTCGATCGGAACCAAAAATCCTGTTCGGTTTGGATTTTTGGTTTTCCTATTTTGCCTTGCTTATTGGAGTTGAAATGAATAAAGGATGAGAAAGAAGAGAGATTTTAAGTTGGACGTTCAATTTTTGTTGAGAATTTTGTTTCGGCTTGGAGTTGTGTCTTTAGCCTCGCCTATAAAATGTATGCAAGGTAAAATTCATGGATTCATTTTTTCTATTAAACTGGTTTTGTTATTATAAAAGAATGAGAGTTGTTAATTTGTATTTGTCATTTTGCTTTCAAGGTGATTAATGGCCTTGTGTGTTCAAAATTCTATTCAAGGTGAGTGAAACTCTAGGAGTTGAACTGGGTTGATCCTCTTAGTACTCTAGATTCTTGTTCGATTTTAGCTTAAAGTATGAATCATATTATAGATATATGTTGTTAAAACGAATTAATGATCACATGATGAGCTAACAAGAGGCAAGACTATGTATGATTTTGTATCATGGGTGATTCCATTCCTATGATGGTTGTGGTCTACTTGTTATTTTGTTATGAATTTGTTATGAATATGACGTGAAGGGTCTAGTATGTTCATGATGCCATTAGAAGATGCTATGAGTCGTACGATGTTCATGGTTGAATGATTTCAAGAGAATTTTAATGACTTTGATGAATAAAGGCATTAGAAAGATAATACTATGCATGTAAAAGGGGTAAAATGCTAATTTTTAGAAATATGCAGAAGCATCAATTCACAACATATAAACACTTTTGTGAATAGTGAAATTTATTACTTAAAATGATTAGTAGTTAGTGATTAAGGTAGATAAATAAAAGGAAATGAAATTATATAGCAATATGTGTTGATATTCCATGGCGCATATGATTTAAAAGAAAAGGCTCAGTTAATTATGTAGAAAGTATCAAGAGATTAATATATTATATTGATGCACCATGATGAAGGAATGTCTATGTTGCATATAAACATCCGGTGCTCATTTGTAGCTTCAAATGAGTGAATGGGTAGATTACGCATTTTATTTGTTATTTTATGAACTATTGCTCTAGCGGGAGCGATTCAGAGCGATTAGGGAACTTGTTTTTCCTCTTATCGCCATGTCAAGAAATTAGCATTTGTGGCTCTGTACCTTTTCGTGTCTACTAGATATGCGAATAGCATCATATGATATCTATTGTGTGCAGTGTGTACAGGACCAAGATTGTTTATAGGTAGTGAAATTATATATTCTCTGGTATCGGACACGGCCTGGCATGCATTATGGCCTTTATTCATTAGCTTATTAGTTGATAATTGAAATTCTATCTCGTGCAATGAGTTCAATATCTATTGTTTGCTGTTAATCAGGCTTTCATATCGCATTTCATAGATTGAGTTATACTCATCTCTAGTGAAGTAGAACTTTTTACAGACATGTAGGCTGTTGGTGCAATACTAACTGAACTGTTCATTTTGTCTCATATTTTTCTCGGTGAAAGGTGATTCCACTCTACAATTATCGTTGGAATTTATTTGTGATTTGTCCGGCGCATCACATGCATATTAATTGCGTTTGAGTTTAAATTAGTTTTGCAGAATTATCTATAGACATAACTCTTTATGTCACTTTTCCAGACTATTTGGTGTTTAGGTTGCTAGAGTTAATTATAGGAATGATGGAATTGAGGTGTTTGCTCTCCCTATTAATGCTTCAGTCCCTAATCTCTAGATGACTTGTAACATGTATACAAAGGCAAACTCTTCTAATCAAAAGCAGTTATACTGATCTTACATTATATCATGTGTTATTGAAGCCTTCAAGAAAATGCATTGCATACATTTGCCTATTTGGTCCTATTTCTATATTATATTACCTTATAGTGGTAATATCTCTTTTGCTACTAGGTTCTTCCTCGGCGACACTAGCAATCTCTGCCTCTCTTTGGCCCTCCACCTTGGATCTGACAAAGATTTGATTGCCGATCCTATTAAAAGTAATGAACAGCGGTTGTCGCGAAATCAGTTTGCCCAAGATATAGGGGAGTTGATAAAAGAATTAGGGCATCGGGTTGGTATAATGGCTGAAGAGGATATATCTCTCGATGATCCCTTCTTTTTTTTTATATGGAAATGTTGAAATTAGAAGTCCTCAAGGAAATTGGAAAATGCCATAATGTGGTCATGGTCTTCAAGGGAAATATGACGATGAATCGATTGCCATGAAGAGATTCCCCTTGGGTCACGTTGAAATAGAAAATGATGCTTTCAAATTCTTTTCCAATCATCCACATCAAAATGTGGTACTAACTCGGGATGTATGATATTTTTGGGAATCTGGGTTTCTCATACAAGAGTTATGTGATTATAGTTTATAGGATTTATTTCCAATACTTTGGTCTGGTGTTGATTTTAACATCTCCAATGGTGATGCACCATTGACAGTTAAGCATAAAAAGAAGCTATCATCTCTCAGGGATAGCATGGGGGAGGTTGAGTTGTTGGCTGTTAATGGTGATTCCTCAAACATGTTACTGAAACTGACAAGGTAAGTGCCAAAAGGGTTTGAATAGAGAAAATCAAAGTTCCTTAATTTCCAATAGGATTTGGCTTACTTTTTAGTTATGTACGTCTACTTTGTTTTATGATACGGGCAAGTGGCATTGGGATTGAATTTTTTGCACAACTCTAACATTATTCATGACAATCTAAGGCCAGAGAACGCGATAGTTGTACGTAGTGAAGATCGTGAAAATCTATTTGCCAAACTCTCTGATGTTGGGATTATTACACGCCTTCATGGATATAAGGTTATACTCGAAAATCGTGCATTTGGTAGGTTGATCTAGTTTTCTTGTAAGTGCAAAATTTGAATGGTAATCATCTTTTGATGTCTATCTCGCAGGTTGAGTAGCCTTTGGCTGGCAAACGCCCGAACTTTTGAATTCTGATAAGTGCCCAACACTAGAATCAGACATGTACAGCTCTCGGTGTCTTTTATAGATCTAGTTCTATCATGGACTTATTGCGCTTGGTGAGGAACCAGTGGTGTTACAAGCATGAGTTTGCAAAAGCCATGCAGGTACTTTCTTTGAAACTGTGATGATTGAATTTTTTATTTGTAGTAAGGTACTCTTTAGTGATTGTTGCTTTGATGGCTACGTTAGGAGGCGCAGCCCAATCGAGCTCCTGAGGGTATAGAAACATTCTTCACGAGAAGATTTCCATGTCTTTTTATGGAGTGTTACAAAGTGGCTTGTCGGTTCTTGAGAGCATATCCATAATTTTAGAGAAATCTTTGGAAGAGGTGAGCCTTGATCCATTGGCCGGGGCAGTTCCACACGGGGCCGAGCTAGGTGATCGCTAGGGCTCCGAGGTCTAGGTTTAAGAACAAGGCTTTGCATGTGACTTCGGAGACTTGAGAGAGTTTTGAGTGCTTTTTTTGGGGCTAGGGTTACGGCTTTAATATTTTTTGTTGTTGGGGGAATGGTATACGTTGATAGTATGGATTGGCTGGTTGTGTTATATGATGGTCTCAGAGAAATGGAATGCTTAAAACAAAGTATCCGCGTTGCTGTTGTTCCATACTTGATTGATAAATTCATGAATTAAGTTCATGATTCAGTGCAGTTTCACTATCTGATTTCCGCTTTTTCTTCATGTCGTCCGTCACTACTTTCACATCTTGACCAGGTTTCAATTCACTCACTTTGTTCAGAAGGTCAATCGCGTTATCTTTCGTGGCCATTTGGCCTGAGAGTCTCGGCGTCCTCTCCAGGTTTGAAATGGAGCGGGATAATTCCCATTCCAACTAGATTACTGCAGTGATTTTGCTTTAGGCTCTTCGCTATGACCGCTTTCACCCCTTAAATTTTTGCTTGTTGCGAGGGTATGAGTGGTAACAGCAGAAGCATACATTCAGGGGGAAAAAAAGTCTTCTGAAACTATGCGTACCAGGGAACTCCCTATACCGTACTCAGAACCAGCCAAAACAATAGCGTCCTGGCCAAAACTCTCTGAGAAAGAAGGTAGCAAATACAAAGTGAAGCTGTCAAAAAGAGCAGTCAACAGCTCAGAATATAGTTATACTCATTAACAACGGTGATTCGGCATGACTTAGAAAAGACAAATGGCATCCTCAAATGTATAACAACGCACGTAAGTGTTTAAGGAAGGTTTTGGAGACTTTCTTAGGTAAATTTCAAGAAACCCCCTTAGCTCGACCTATATGATATGGCCCATACGATTAGTCAACTGATTTCACTGCAAAGTCCCCGGTAATTGAGCAGTTATCAGCTCAAGCTGCAGAAGTTGATAGATTTTGCAAGTGAAAAGTTACCATAGCAGCATTGAACACGTGCATCTTTTCCCCACTGAGGATGTGGATCGTCCTAGGCCCAACTTCTACTTCCAGGAGCTTGTTGACAATTCGGATATTAGCAAAAGTGCCCCTTGCCATCACCTCGTAATTGCCACGGCGACTCCCATAAGAGTTGAAGTCCGTCCTAGCAACCCCATGTTCCACCAGGTACTTAGCAGCAGGACTGTTTTAGTGGATGCCACCGGATGGCGATATGTGGTTGGTCGTGATGCTGTCTCCAAAATAGAGCAACCAATATGCGTCCTTCACACTGCTGGGGCCCAGAGGTGTCATCGTCATGTCGTCAAAGAAAGGTGGCTGAAGAATGTAAGTCGAGGCCAGGTACCAAGCGTGAAGAGTTCCGGAAGGTACATGTAATCCATTCCACGGAGGATTTCCTTCGGTTGTTGCATCATACGTGGCCCTGAACATATCTGGAAGCACATTCGACAGCATGGCCTGCAATATAGAAGGGCCAATATATTAAGTTACTCCTTATACTGCCAAGTCCGGAGGAAAGACTAAAGTTGCACTACACGGTTTTTCAATCAGGCCAGTAGCTCACATTTGCAATTTCTTCGTTTGTTGGCCAAATGTCCTTTAAAAATACACTTCTTCCATCTTTTCCATGCGCAAGGGCTCCCGTTTCAAGATCAATGTCAACCTGCTGAACAAAGATCATCTTCAGGATACAATGGGCAGTTAGCCACTGGATTGTCAAGTGCGGCAGATCATGTGCCTAAAGTGACACTGCGTTTTTTTATATATTTTTTTATATCACTGTGGGTGAATGAAAGCAATGGCCTAGTCGGCCTGGCCAGCAGCAACCACTCTTATCTAGTCGTTAACTGGGCTCAAAGTCTCACTAACACACTCTTCATCTTGCCATAGTGAAAAAAGAGGAATTGAACCAACAAAATGACATACATTGCCAGCAAGAGCGTAGGCGACCACAACTGGGGGAGAAGCTAGATAATTAGCCTGTGTAAGGCGATGCATGCTGCCCTCGAAATTCCTGTTGTCAGATTAGAACCGCTTCTGTGGCAATATCTGGTCGTTGGAGACCAACAACTGGCTCTCTTCAGAAGGATCTAGGACATACTTGTGAAGGAACAGTATGAAACCAAGAGAAGGAATAAGCAAAGAGATCACCGTTATCAGTAACAGCAAATGCAACAGCCTCATGGAGATCTCCCGAGTTCCCAATGCATGTGGTGCATCCGTAGCCGACTGTGTAAAAGCCCAACTGATTCAAGTACTTCTGCAAGGCACTATGGCAAGGTGCCTTTAGTCGAGTGTGTAAATAACCCAGAATCTTGGGAGACAATTCACGGATTGAAGTATACGCACCTCTTAGTCAGATATTTGGTTACCACTCCCGAACCAGGAGCAAGACTTGTCTCAATCCACGGTTAACCTGCCAGAATATTCTAATTAGAAAACCAACTTATTTGTCTTGGTTCTCCGAGCAAATGGTTTATCACGGTAACCTTCTACATGTAAAATCACTCGAGGGCCTCTACATAAACAGGCAATTTCCTCTTGCAAAATTTCAAAGAAAAAAAGAAAAGCTAGATAAGAACAACATCCAACCTCTAGTCCTGATTCACAGGCCCTATTAGCAAGCAAAGCAGAGCCTAGCATTACACTAGGATTAGAGGTATTAGCACAACTGGTAATAGCTGCCATGACAACATTACCATGCCTAATCTTTTCTCGAGTGCCATTGAAAATGAACTCTGCAACCTGCTCTGGGATTCCACTGGTATCGCAAATCCCTGAAAGATATAATCTGAAGTTCGCCAACTTGGCTTTAGATGAAACGAAGTATGAAAGACCAAAGCATATTTCCAACATTTGAAATATCAATAGTCCACATCGCAGAATTCTTCCCAAAGAGGAGTTTGCTGCCGCCTGATGGTCACGTACGTGCAAAACCTGAGAGGCCTTAGTACCATTGAATATGCTAACTATGTGGCATAGCGGTAATAACGCAAAAATAAGGTATAAAAGCATGAAAAAGAGCATCTTTAATCCTACTTTATTGTTCAAGCATGCACCCCGGTCCGCCTTCATTTTTTTTTTCAAGAGAACTCGATCATGTGGCCTGAAATAACTTAATTCTCACAGGAAGAGATATATACAAAATGGACACATTCATTTCATGAACATTCACCGGATTGTACCTCTTTGGCTTTGATACAAGAAAAATTCATACATTCACGATTTCTTTTTTTTTTTCTTTTTTTAATTTTGGTCAAACTTTCATGAAGTTTGAAAAACTTGATTTTTATATATATTCACGATAAGAATGAGAGTATGGTTTGCACAACTATAATTTTTTTTTTTTTCATTTTAACTATAGGTCTTTAAATCAAAATTTGGTTTTTCATCAAATACAAGCTCATCATCTATTTAAGTTGACTTGACCTTGTTTCTAAAACTACAAACTTGGAGTCTCTGCCTCTTATGTTATGTTTGGTTGGAAGCAAGGGCTTCCCAATTCCTTTTTTCAACCAAAAAATTTATTAAATAAAATTCCATATACAACATTGATTATTGATGGTCAGCCTAATACCTTAAGAAACCACTAACTTTAGCACTAGTCCTAATTGTACTGTTAAACTTTTTTCTCTCTCATAAAAAAAAAAAAGAAAAACCTAAATTTTGGATCAAATCCCAATTTTACTTTAAACTTTTTCTTATCTCATAAAAAACTTAAATGGTAGGTCCAATCTCAATTTCATCTCCCATAAAAGAAAAAAAAAATATCAAGTTTAGGTCTAGTTCCAATTTTACTCTCTCTCTCTCTCTCTCTCTCTCTCTCTCTCTTGTCTTGTAAAAAAATCACCCACTTTTATTTTGAGTCCCAAATTTGCCCCCACTAACCCTCGGAGATTTCTCCGAGAGAAGATAGCAGTCAAGGGTCCGAAACCTCTTGGTAGCAGCTTATTAAGAAAAGGCTGCTCCCTATGAATGGACCATACTGACCTTCATATCCCCACGTGGCGCAACCTCATTAGTTAGTTAAGAGGAGATCTACTCTGATCCTCTTCCACCACCTCCTAAAAGTCGAAAAAATATTGGGCTCGGCCTCGCCGGATTTGGGTGAGCCGCCAGCTCACCCAGCCAAGGCGAGTCCCGGGACCAGCCTCGCCGTGGCTTGGCGAGGCGCGGCGCACGTGTATGGGGAAGCCAAACAAATGAAAAAAAAAAAGGGAAAAAATGAAAAACTTAAAAATGTTTAAAAAATTAAAAGAAACAAAAAAAGAATAAAATTTACCAAACGCTTCTCTCTCCTCTTTCTCTTTTTGTCTCTCCCCTCATATTGTGGCGCCATATGAGTAGTCCGAGACCATACCGAGCTCATATCCCCACGTGGCGCGACCTCATTAGTCAGTTATCCTGATCCTTTTCCACCACCTCTCAAAAGTCTCCCAAAAACTCCCCGCACTCGAAACCCTAGAGTCCATCGGTCCAATCTTCCCCGAACCGGCGACTTATCGTCCATCCACTTGCTACAAATTTGCCCCTTTCTCTCTCAAGCGTTCCCCTAACATCTCGCAGGCAAACCCGTTTCCCCATCCTACGCGACAATGGCGACCAATAAATCCGGATCCGGAGCCCACGTCGAAGCCCCGCCGCCGCAGCACCGCAAGGTGGCCCTGATCACCGGCTTTACCGGCCAGGATGGGTGGTAGCTCACCGAGTTCTTGCTCAACAAAGGGCACGAGGTTCATGGCCTGATTCTTCGCCCCTCCAACTTCGACACCCGCGACGACCGGATGAAGCTTCACTACGCCGATCTCACCGACGCGCCCCCTCTCTTGGCTGCTGCATCGACACGATCTCCCCCGACGAGGTCTACAATCTTCTCTCCATCTAGTCCGACGTGGCGGTCTCCTTCACTGCGATTGCCGTCACCCAGGTCGCCTTCTGGCTCATTGAGGCCGTGCGCTCTCACGTCTCCGCTACCGGTCGCAGCCACATCCGTTATTGCTAGGCTGGGTCTTCGGAGATGTTCGGGACGGACTACACCCGCTGCCGTTGTCTGAGACATCCTCCCGCGAACCACCTACGTCGTGTCCCAGTGCGCCGCCTACTGGTACACCAAGAACTACCGCGAGGCGTACGGGCTGTTCGCGTGCAATGCAATCCTGTTCAACCACGAGTCCCGGAGGCAATGCGAGAGATTCGAGGCCCGGAAGATTGCGAGGGCTGTGGGGCGGATCAAGAAGGGGCTGCGGCGTGAGCTGGTCATGGACGATCTGCTGTATCTGGACCACTACTGCGACTTGGGGTTCACAGGGGACTATGTGGAGGCATGTGGTTGATGTTGCAGCACGAAAAACCGGACAACTACGTGGTCGCGACGGGGGAGTCTCAGACGGTGGGGGAGTTCCTGGAAGAGGCGCTAGAGTATGTACGGCTGAATTGGGGCCACCATGCGGGAATTGATGAGACGTACCGCAGGCTAGGAGAAATCGACTTCTTGAAGGGAGACGCAAGGAAGGCCAGTAAGGTGTTGGGTTGGAAGCCCAAGGTTGGGTTTAAGGAGTTGGTGAGGATGATGGTTGACGAGGACATTGAATTGGCTAAGATAGAGGGCCCGTTTGGTTCGACTTTGGGGAAATGCCATTTGGAGAATACAAATATCTTTGAGAGAAATGGGCTTTCGGAAATGTTAGACCGTTTGGTAAATTTTTTAGCATTAAAATGCAACTTCGCATAAACACTGTTTGGCAAACTTTCAATTTGTAATTAGCTTTTGGTATTTTTTTATTTTCTTTAAAGTCTGAAATCAAATTCCGGCGGCCGGCCACTGCTGGCCAACCGCCGGCCACCGCCGGACGGCCAGATCTAGCCATCGCCAGACCACCAGATTTGGCCGCCGGAGGTCGCGGAGGCCAGATTTGGCCGCCGAACGGCCAGATCTGGCCTCGCCTGGTCGCCTGGCTCGCGTGAGACCAGGCGATGCCAGCTGCGTCGCCTGGCTCACGCGAGACCAGGCGACGCTGGCCGAGGTCCGCGTGACCTCAAGCGGCGTCGCCTGCTCGCGCGAGACCAGGCGACACTGGCGGAGGTCCACGCGACCTCAGGCGAGGCTTCTCGGCGGCCAGATTGCGACTGAGCGCCGCCTTTGGCAAAGAAGAAGATGAACGGCGAAGAAGAAGGCGAACGGCGGAGGAGACGATAAACAGGGATGCGATGAATAGTAAAATCGCATCTCCGGCATGCCGAATGCTCAAAGCTGGTCCCCCCGACATTCAGCTTTCAGCATTTAAAATGCCCACATTTCGCAAATGGGCATTCAAAAGCCCTTGCCAAACACCTAAAATTTTCCCCAAGGGGCTTTGGGAGCCCAAAGCCCCTTGGGAATGCCCAACCAAACACCCCCAGAGAAGAGAGAGAAGGTTCTTGTTGATGCTGGGGGATACATGGACACTCAGCAGCAGCCCTGAGTATTCGGTACTTCTTATCTCTTGCTGGTCTATTTCTTAACCCAGGTTTAAAGTGTTTGAGATATTCTCGGTTTAGTTCGGTTTGGTTTGATTTTTTAAAGATGTTATTGGGTGGGGGTGTCAATGTTGGGAAAAGTATGACTTCAAATTGGGTAGAAGAATGAAGTCGAATTTTTAGATCAAGTCGGATTTTGAGAGGTGATATCATTTTCTTTAAGGATTTATTTGCTCACAAAGTTACTAATGGTCACTAGGAAATATTCTCCAAGATACTACAAAGTCTAAAAAATGAGAATACTAAATAACAATTCTAATATTTGAGTCTCTCTAAGAAATAATTGAAAAGATGGCGGTAGTTTTTTTTAGAAAGAATGCTTGAAAAGATAAGAAATGATCCACACATTCTTATGGAAAACTAACAAGTATATATAAATCAGTCTTAAAAACTTAGGCAACTTTTCGTGAAAAATAGCAAAGTGAACAAGTGTATCCTTTTGAAAAATTGCCCAGATAAACAAAGATGTCCATTTGGAAGAAGTTGAAAAAATGATCAAACCCAACCCTTCAGGAAAGGTTGCAAATTGAGCGAGTATCTTTGAATTGTCTTGAAAAGAATCAAACAAAGATTTGGAATAATTAATATATATATATATATATATATATATATATATATATATATATATATATATATATATTTTTTTAATAAATAAAATTTCGATTTTTAAAAATAATTTCCGAAAATTCTCAATAAACAAAAACAACCTTTGAATTGATTAAATTTAATAAGATAATATTAATAATAATAATAATAATAATAATAATAATAAAATAACAAATGGTTTAGTGCTAATTAAATTGCGGTCGCACAAAGTGTTAAGTGCGTCTAATAATTGCGCACCGGCACGCGGGTATGGGGGGTCAAGCCCACACCTAATCATTTTTTTGGGTACGCTAAATAAACCCCATACTTATTAACTGGCCCACTTCCTCCCACTTTTCCTATGTGGGATAAGGAAATATACACTTAGTTTGTTTTATAAACAAACTTCCAACAATCCCCCACTTTGTTTGTAAAACAAAGATTTCAAAATTAAAATTTTTAAAAAAAAAAACGTACAGCCAAAATTTTCAGTAAGATTAATACACATACATAAAAGTCTCTTTCGAGTTAAATCTCTACTTAGTGCAAGTATCTCAAAACTGTATCAAAATGATAAGTAACTCAGCTTTAAACTTGTACTTTTAAATAATATAATTGGACATACCGCACATATACCAACCTCTTGTTTCAACGAGAAGTTCTATATTATTCCGAATTATTATGACATTGTGCTTGATCCTGTTTCATGAACTCTCTAGAAAGCAACCCTATCGTAAGAAGCGACACCATTTCTAAGCTCATATAGGTGAAGTATCTACAATGTGCTTCTATTACTATCAACGCATTATAAGTTTGTACTATACTTCATTAATAATTCAATCCAACCTACAAAACGTAATAGGCAATACACTTTTCATATCGGGGCTACGTCAATATCAAACAATCACATTCAATAACGTGCTTTTACCTATTAAACATTGTAACTAGTGATGTTCTAGAAAAAAAGTCAGGTTACCATTATTGGTGATTTCAATTAAGGAGTTTCAATCCCATTTCTTATGAGGTCATTATTATCATGTGTCTTGGTAAAGCCTTCATCAAAAAAACAACAAAATTATTACTTGACCTCACATAGACAATTGTTACGGTACTGTCTTTAATAAATTGTCTTATATATTCATATCTTAGACTAATATGTCTAAACTTACCATTATAGGTGCTACTATAGTTTATTACCAAAGTAGCTTGACTATCACAGTGGATAGAAATAGGAGGCATATGACTAGGCCATAATTTGATATCTAACAACAAATTTCTAATCCATTTGGCCTCTTTCCCAGTTACCGCTAAAGCAATAAATTCATATTACATTATTGAGTGAATTATACATGTTTGTTTTTTACTCGCCCAAGATACAACATCTCCAGCTAGTGTGAAAATCCATCTAGAAGTGGAATGCTCATCTCCCACACTTGTAACTTAACTAGCATTGGTATATCCTTCTAATACATTCGAATAATTATTATAGAAAAATCCTAAATTTTTAATTCTCTTAAGATAACCAAAATTCTGGTAATAGCTTTCCAAAGTTATGTATATGGGTTACTAGTATATCTACTCAACTTGCATACATAATAAGCAATATCAGGTCTAGTACAATGCATCGCTTACATTAAAGATCCTATTGCACTCACATATTCTAGTTGTGCCACCGCTCCACCAATCTAATTTAGTATTAGAATCAAATGGAGTACTTATTTCCTTGAAACCAAGATGTTGAAATTTATTTAATAATTTTTAAACATAACTACATTGGCTTAAATAATAACCTCTACTATGTTTCTTAACTTTAATACTAAGATAGTATCCACTTCACTCAAATCATTCATTTTAAACATAGAAGTTCAATTCTTAGTCTCAATAATTCCAGTCATATTTGTGCCAAAGATAAGCATATTATCAACATACAAGCACACTAAAACACCATAGTCTTTAGTGAATTTAGAGTATATATACTTATAGGCACTACTGTGAATGGAACCATTTGATAATATGACCAAATTAAATTTTTCATGCCACTACTTAGGAGCTTGCTTAAGCCCAAAAAGAGACTTAATCAATTTACATACTTTTATTTCATTTCTAGGAAGAATAACACTCTCTAGTTGTTCCATGTAAATTTCTTCATTTAAGTCTCAATTCACAAAAGCAGTTTTGACATCCATTTGATTAACACAAATATCATAAATGGAAGCTAGAGCAAAAAGAACTCATATAGAAGTTATACGCGCAACATGAGCATATGTATCAAAATAATTTATTCATTCCTTTTGTTTATATACCTTGACCACAAGTCTAGCCTTAAAAGCTTGGATAGAACCGTTAGAAATATATTTTCTTCTAAAAACCCATTTGCACCCAATAAGTTTTTATCATTTTGGTAAATCTATTAATACCCAAATATTATTTGACATAATTGAGTCAATTTCATCATTCACAGTTTCTTTTAAAAAAGAAGTATCTCTAGAAGACATAGCATCATCAAAGCTTCTAGGATAGTCTTCTAAATTTAATACTAAAGGGTATTTATTTATCACGTTATTATCTCCATCTCATTCAGTAAGAAAAACGCGAGTAATAGAATCAAGACCTAAGTCTTTTAGTTTCTTAGCTCTAGTACTTCTCCTTGGTTCAATTATGCCTTTAGAATCATTTGTTTTTTTCTCTTGAGAATCTACTTGAGCTTCCATAGATTTTGAATTATTTTCAATAATTTCAGAACTCGTAAAATATTTATTCTTAAAGAATTCAACGTCTTTTGATTCTGCAATGACATTGGACTCTAAATCAATAAACCTATAAGCTTTACTGTTTCGGCATACTCAACGAAAATACTTTTGATAGCTCTAGGACCGAGCTTTATTCTCTTAAGATCTGGTACTCGGTAATATACCAAACACCTCCCCACTTTAAGGTATGACAAATTCGGTTTTCTACGTTTCTATATTTTATAAGGGGTTATGTCATTTTTCTTGGAATGTATTCTGTTATGAATATAGCATGCAGTAAGTAATGCTTCTCCCCAAAGATTAATTGGTAGCTTTGAATTTGAAAGCATACAATTAACCATTTCTCCAAGAGATCGATTTTTCCTTTCAACCAAACCATTTTGTTGTGGAGTATATAGTGCCGAAACTTGATGAATAATACCACGTTCTTTACAAAATGAAGGGAATTCATTTAAGAAATATTCTTCACCTCTATCTGATCGTAGAGCTTTGATTTTCTTTTCCAATTGATTTTCTACCTCAGCCTTATATTTCTTAAATATGGTAAACGTTTCATCCTTCGATCTCATGAGATAAACATATAAAAACCTAATACAAACATCCACAAAGGTAGTAAATTACCTTTTACCTCCACGTGTTAGCATACTATTGAATTCACATATATCATTATGAACCAAATCTAATAAATTCGAATTTCTTTTAAAACTAGGAAGTGGTTTCTTAGTAAGTTTGGACTTAGCACATATTTCACATTTATTAAATTTGCCATTGAAATTTATCAAGTCTAACTTTTTCATATTCTTTAAATAACGAATATTTATATGTGCCAACCTACTATGCCATAAAAATAAAGGCTCAACAATATAAGCAGAACCAGCGATATTATTATTGATATTCAATTGATACATGCCATCATTGACATAACCATTTCCTACAAATAGCCCATTCTTCGATAGGATAACCTTATTGGATTCAAACAAAACCCGAAACCTCCTCTTACAAAGTAAATCAATAGAAACTAAGTTCTTCCTAATTTTGGGTATAAATAACACATTAAGAAGAGTAATGTTCTTTCCAAAAGTAAAATCTATCTCCACTGTGCCTTTTCTAGCAACCTTTGCAAGAGTATTATTTTCCATTAGGACCTCTGAATATTTGAGTCAACAATCTCTTCAAACTAAATTTATCTTTCATTGTCCCACATAGGAAAAGTGGGAGGAAGTTGGTCAATTAATAAGTGTGGGATTTCTTTAGTGTACCTAAAACAATGATTGGATGTGGACTAGACCCCATCATACCCGGGTGCGAGTGTGCAATGATTAGGCGCATTAGCACTTTGTGCGCTTGCGGTTTAATTAGCACTAACACCTTTGTTATTTTATTATTATTTTTACAATTATCTTATTAACTGTAATCAATTCAAAGGTTGTTTTTGTTTATTTAGAATTTATGGAAATTATTAAAAAATAAACTAAAAAATCAAAATCTTATTTATTAAAAAAATTATATATATTAAATTATTCCGAACCTTTGTTTGAGTCTTTTTAAGACAATCTTTGAAAAAGACACTCATTTAATTTGCAAAATTTTCCAAAAGGTTGCATTTGTTCATTTTTTCAACTTTTTTCGAATGGATGTCTTTGTTCATTTGGGTAATTTTTCAAAAGGATACACTTGTTCACTTTGCAATTTTTCATAAAGAGTTGCCTACATTTTAAAGACTAATTTATACATACGTGTCGGTTTTCTAGAAGAGTGTGTAATCTTTTTTTTTTTTTTCGTTTCAAGCCTTCTTTTGAAAAAACTACAGCTATCTTTTCAATTATTTCCTAGAGAGACCTTGAAGAAATACTATAATTGCTATCAAGTATTCTCATTTTTAGAGACTTTGTTGTATCCTGGAGGATATTTGCCGATGACCATTAGCAATTTTGTGTGGCAAATAAATCCTTAAAGAAAGTGATATTATGCCTCAAAATCAGATTTGATTATTCTAAAGATTCGACTTCATTATTCTATCCAATTTAGTTCAACAATAAAGTCAGAAACAATCAAAGTCATGAATCAAGATATGGTCAAACTAGACCGATTCAATAGGAACAACTTTGCTCACTGGAGGGAGAAGATGATGTTCTTACTACTCTGAAGATTTCCTACATATTGGATCTTGACCCGGTGCCTATAGAAGATCCAAAGCCTACTACCGAGGGAGGACAGCCAAGTGAGGAAGCCATTGAGAGGGTTAATAAAGAGAAGAAGAAACGTGCGGAGGATGAATTACTTTGTCGAGGACACATTCTGAATACACTGTCCAATCGTTTGTACGACTTATTCATTGAAATGAAGTTGGCTAGAGAAATTTGGAATACACTAGAATTCAAGTACAAAGCGGAGGAGCAAGATACCAACAAATATCTAATTGCAAAGTATTTTGATTTCAAGTTTATTGATACCAAACCCTTGCCGGAACAAGTTTATGAATTGCAAGTACTTGTGAATAAAATTCGTATCCTTAAAATTGATATTCCAAAAACTTTTCAAGTTGGAGCAATTATTGCGAAACTACCTTCAAGTTGGAAAGACTATGGAAAAAAGGTTGATGCACAAGCTAGAGGACTTTACTTTGGAGCAAATACAGAAATATCTTCGCATTGAGGAAGAGTCACGTTTACGTGATAATTTTGTTTTGTACAATTCCAAGATTAATGCTGTGGAAAGAAAATGGAAAATTGGCCAGAACTTCAAAGTAAAAAGCGGGCATAAATTTAAGAGAACACAAAAGAAGAAAAACGGTTGTTGTTTTGTTTGTGGCAAACAAGGACACTATGCCAAGTATTGCATTGACCGCAAGAGCATTTCAAAGGACAAAAACATTCTGACGGTGAAGGAAGATGCAAATTTGGTTGAAGAAAATTATGTGGCCATGATTTTAACTATGTTTTCGAACATGAAAATTTCTGAAATTAATGATGCGATGGCTATAGTTTCTGAAATCAACTCTACCACTGTCAAATCTGGTTGGTGGTTAGATTCTGGAGCAACGGTCCATGTGTGCAAGGACAAGTACATGTTCAAGCAATTTTTCACGAAGAGTTACCTATGTTTTTAAGACTGATTTATATATACATGTCAGTTTTCTAGAATAGTGTGTGATCATTTTTTATCTTTTCAAGTCTTCTTTTTGAAAAAACTACAGTCATCTTTTCAATTGTTTTTAGAAAGACCTTGGAAAAATACTAAAATTGTTATCTATTAGTCTCATTTTTTAGACTTTGTTGTATTCTGGAGGATATTTTCCGGTGACCATTAGCAACTTTGTAAGGCAAATAATTTCTTAAACAAAGTGATATCACGCCCTCAAAGTCTGACTTGATTACTCTAAGGATTCGACTTCATTATTCTACCCAATTTGAAGCCATACTTTTCCCAACAGTCAATGGTTTAGTCCGATTCGATTTTCTTAAAAACAAAAACTGCTAAACTGAACCAATGTGACCTAAACCGAATACGAACCAAACCGAAACCTGGGTTGGTTCAGTTCGGATCGGTTCGGGTTTTTGGGTTTTGGTTTTCATTTAAACAGTATGGGTATGAATTGATTGAACAAAGCACAAAAAGATTTCCTCGCAATGCAAGTTCCACAACTTCAATCACCTTTACGATTAGTAATATGTGACATAAACTCACGGGCATTTCCTTGCCAGCAACCACAATTAAACGTTGAAGGAATAAATAGAACCAAGAACAGAGAAAAGTATATTCAAGGAGGCATTGCACATTTACTCAATAAATCAGAAATTATGTGCAATAATTAACAAAGCAAACACCATCATATAAAATAAGTAAATTCAGATGGATCTTGTTCTAGAATTTTGTCAAATAGGTGGTGTTCAATCGAGCAAGGTATGAAACTCAGTCCAATCTATGACTAGCTTCAGTCACTATAGAATTTAATCAGATTATTGATCAATACACATTTTGAGGGCAAATTTTATATATATCTCACTCAAGAATTGATTGAAATACACACGAATGTACAAAAAGATTTCACTTCAAACTTACCCAAGGAGATCGAGCACGAAGAATTGAAAAATGACGAAGATGAGGTTGCCTCACCTACGTCTAGAATCAAAGAGCCAACCCTCAAATCTGTCACCCACATGCCATCGCTCAGCCTTCCCTCCGCGGTCGCGTGCAACCCAGTCACCGTCTCTCAGCCTTGCCTTCCTCTCCCTCTCCAAGTCTTAGGCTTAGGAGTCGAGTGAGCAAACTAAGAAAGCGAGAGGTCTATTTCAATTTGGGGCTATTAAGTTTTAGAGGTTCGGATCGGTTTATACACCGAACCGAACCGGCAAAATAAATGGTTATTTTTCCATTATCCGAATCGAAAAATCGAACTGAACTGTAATGTAGGAAATTCCGGATCAGTTCGGTTTCAGTTTTAATTTTTGGTTTGGTTCTAACACCCCTATTCTTGGGATGCGTATAAGCTCTTTACCAGTTAAATGTCTATCTCGTTAGGTAGACCAATGAGCTCAAATGTCTGCTGGATTTGCTGCAACTTACCCTATTCATTCGCTTCCGATCTGTACATTTGGATTTTTTCATCTTCCTTGGTTTGCCTCATTTGAAGTTGCCGCCTTCTTGTTCATGTTCGGATGAGTTGAAGCCTGGGTGTTTACTTTCTTTAGATCTGCTTAAATTCTTGTGAGCGGAGAAAAGTGTTTATCCGAAAAGTTCCTTTAGGAAGTCTGCAAAAAATATTATATCTGAGTCCCCAACCTATTTGTTGTGTGGTGATAATCTGTAATTTCAAGCTTTATTTTCGCCTTTTCTATAACTACACCTTTTTTTTTTTCGGAACGGACCTATATAACTACACCTTAAATAGTGAATTTGAAAAATTCCTTAGTTACTGTTTTGGCCT
The DNA here is from genome assembly GCA_017140185.1 of Eucalyptus polyanthemos subsp. polyanthemos. Classification (NCBI taxonomy): domain Eukaryota; kingdom Viridiplantae; phylum Streptophyta; class Magnoliopsida; order Myrtales; family Myrtaceae; genus Eucalyptus; species Eucalyptus polyanthemos. Next base: position 29,657,490 of record CM029466.1, on the reverse strand, counting down.
TTTCAACGAGGCTTCCATTTGATTAGCTTTTCTGGCGAAGAAGTCTAAGTTACGCTGTGGGGTCTAATTGCACAATTTATGCAGTACCTGGAATTGTTTAGGTTGGCATGAATTTTATTATATAAACTGTTGGGGACAGTGTAAAGTAAACACGGATGTGCTCTTGTACTTGGAATAGTTTTTGGCCTGGCCTTGATCTATATTTAGTGTCAGGGACAGCATAATAAAAGATGAATGTGTTCTTGTACTAAATCAATGTGATGCAAACAAGACTGCAAAATCTAAAGAAACGCAAGATTAATGTGGTTCTGTTGCACCTATTATCTTAATGGAGGACTAGAAAACATCAGTTTTAGCTAGGAGAGAAGGCCAAAGTACAAAATACATATAGTTTCGCTAAGTTAAACCAAACATCTCCACTCTTGTCGAACCATTAAAAACCACCTTCACACGATTCTTGTCTCCAAGCTTTTAGCAGTGTCATCCTTTGTCTTTACAAAGGCTAATTTATGCGTTTACTTCACTGAGGAAGTTAATTCACTTTTATGTCAGGGTAACATGTATTTTCTCGATGAAAAGAATACCGTTAGCTACAAAATTGAACAGACATATACAAACATTTTAAAAGCGACAAGTTTTGCGTCACGCATCCATAAAAAGCTAAAACATATGATGTAGATATTTAGATATATTTTTTAACCATTATTATTATTTTTCATAGAAAATAATCGCCAATCAAGTAATAAATTTGTCATTGACAGTCAACAAGTTTATAAATGCTTATTTATTTCCACTGTCATAGACAACAATACTCTCGTATTTACATTTAAACTTCATTTATTTCACAGAGACTAACATTTTTTGAAAATGTTTTCTATTAAGTCATTTTCTAAGAAAATGATAATATTCTCTGGTGTTTGGCTCAACCTAAAAATAAACTACAATATATTTTATGTAGTTTGGATGAAAAGTTTGATTTGACTTTTCTTGATAATAATAACCAAAAATTTTGAAATATTTTTGATAAAATCTTTATTTAATTTTTTATTTAATTTTTTCTTTTTTTCTTCTTCCTTAGCCATAGGCAAGGAAGGAACTTGACCTTACCTCACTAGTTGAGTCGCTGGATCTAGTGAGGCTTGGTGAGCTTGACCTCACCTTCCCCCGGAGCTAGATCAAGTGGCAACTGGACGATGGAGCGGAGAGACTCTATGAGGCAGTCTAGGAGTTGTGGCCGCAAGGCATGGCCAAAGAGGGCATCGACAATCTATTTGAGGAAAATGAGGAGGCAGTGCTTGAGGGCGAGAGGAGGTCTTGCCTGAGGGAGGAGATGGCAAGGTCGGCAATGAAGGCGGTGCAGCAACGAAGGTCCAGGAGGCCTCACGGCCATGCTGGAAGTCCGCGATCAGGGACTCCCACTCTTGTGCAGGGAGGGGCTTCAATGGCGGCTTTCTCTCGGAAAGGGAGTCAGGGCTTTGTTTCAAAAAAGTGGAAAAAATTATTTCTGCTTTTGAGAAAGTGTAAACCATTTTCCCTATTTCAAATGACATTTTTCAGTAGATGGAAATTGTTATCCTTTAAGTAAAAAAAATGGAAAATTGGAAAGATATTTTTCGCAGACATTAAAGAACTTTTTATTCCTGCACAAGGTCAAACATTAGTGCAAGACGAAGAAGGAATTGCTTTATAACAAAATAGAAATGTAACAGGAAGCAGGCGAATGAAATTACTTGTTACATTGATAAAGGAAACATCACTTCTTTTTCAAAAAAAAAAAAAAAAGCATTGAGAAAGTTCTATAAAGAAATGAAATGAAAGAGCAAATCCTTTTGATGGAATAGGAGCCTACTTGACATGGATTGGAGGCTGTCGTTTTCTGCTTGGCCAACCTTCTTGGGATCGAGGAACATTGCATCTGCATTCACATCCCATGTGTTGTAGCATAAAAGGTCGTTCGTGCCCCGTTCAATCGATTACGGCATTCAAATGATGAGTTTTCCTTCTCTTTTTTGGCCTTTCCTAGGGCAGGTAAGAACTCGTATCAAACAGCAACTCGACATGAACATCTGCGCCCTGCCACCTTGCATTGTTTTATGTACCTTTACTTTTGAAAACACCGCAAGATCAATTTGTGCCTTCACATCAATCATCCTTGTGCCTGAATTGACCCAATCGAAGCTAACTTTAACCAAAAATGCTATACGGGTTTGCAAGAAGGAGATTTGAATCTTTTCAATGTGAAGTTTCACTTAAATGCTTGTAAATAGCATTTGCAATTCCATTTTGTGCATTTCTACATGTAATAATCTAACATCAATCCTGGAGCATCGACTCAATTTGAACCATTGAAATTCTAGTCAGACCATCATTCCCGTCAAAGAGTTTTTACTGTCCTAGAACGATGTAGCCAACAAAACCAATTAAACTCAACCCCTCTCAATTTGGTGCACAGACAGAACTAGATCCTCTTCTTTTCAATTTCATTGCCTTATTAAAGGATCCCTTGTATTAAACGAAAGATTTATAATTACAATAAGCCATGCGGGTCGCGTCGGAAAAAAGAAGAAAGAAAAAAGCAAAAGAAAAGAGGGAAAATTAGAGCCGAAGCAAGACCTTCCATCGCAAGCAACGTGCGTTGGCCCCGGCCCAAGTGGCGCCCTGTGCGGGCCACCGAACCGGCCCATATGCTCGCCACTACCGGCAGCTTCGCTGCCCCCACGTTGCACGCTCCGGCCACGTGACCAAACAAAAAAGCCCAAAAAAAGAATGAGGACCTGTTCTTTTTTCCGTATATAATTCTTGCTACAAAGTGAATTTCAGAGTAATGGTCGAAGAAGACAAAAAGGGCTCTGTTTTTATTTATTTTTTTCCAATAATGTTTATCAAAAATTGATTTATCATGCTTCATAGGTGTCACTACTGTCGCCGGACCAGGCTTGGTCCTTCTCCGGGGAGGAGAGAGGGAAGCACGTATCCTCGCGCCCAGTGTTCCACAAGAAGTGGGCGTAGGCCGCGGTGTAGAACAAGTTGCTCGGGTCCGCCGATATCGCCTCCAGGTACATCTCCTCCGCCGCCCACAGGTCGCTCCTTGCCCTCCACAGGAAGGTCACATACTTGCTGCGTGCCCCCGCATCCGCCGGCTCGGCTGCCATCGCCTTCTTGAAGTACTCCTCGGCTCTGATCGGATCCAACACAACACAATGAAAAGATAAAGACGTTAGAGGTAAAGGTGGCAAAATGGGTCATAAACCCATATTATGACATATTTTTAGTTAAATAGGTCATATATATAAATCAAGTGAAAGTTAAAAATGAGTCAAAAATAGGTTTGAGAAAGTAAAGCAAAAAAAGAAATAGGTACTAATAACCCATTTAGACTCACTTTCAACCCATGGACCATAGCCTTATTTAATTTTATATAAATATATATAATAAAAAATTGAAATTTTAATTATTTTTTTATATTTCAATTTTTTTTTTTTTTTTTTTTTTCATCCCTTAGCCGATGGCCGGCCAATAGGCGAGGTGAGGCTCGAGCTCGCCAACACCGAGCCTCGCCAGCAGGTCACCAATGACTGGCGAGGCTTGAGCTCGCCGGTGTCGGGGGGGGGCCTCGGCTTCGCTAGATCGGCGAGATCGAGCCTTGCCGACGACTGGCGAGACTCAAGCTCGCTAGCGTCGGGCAGTGCCTTGGCCTCGCCGGTTTGGTGAGATTAAGCCTTGCCCGACGCCGGTGAGCTCAATCTTGCCTGTGGCCGATCACTAGCCGTCATCATGGCGGCGGTCAAGAAAAAGAAAACAATACTTTTTTTTTATTAAAAAAAATCATAAAAATGAGCTTTTTTAGGTTTAGTTAAAAAAAAATTTAATGTTATAGTTTTTAGTTATTCAATGGTATATTCACTTCAAATAAGAGAAACATGTGCATAGTCTAATTCTTTATAAATATTTCAATTTATAGGTTTTTTTTAAACTTATTTTATTTTATTTACTATTTTTAATTTTTAATCCAATTAGCATATAGTAGAAGTGGGTTTTCCTAGAATATTAATATGTTTTAGCAATACGGGTCGGGTCGGGTATGAGTCACTAAATTTACACTACAATAATATGGGTCAAAACGGATTAAATGAATCAAATATGAGTTGACCAATTTTCGACCTGACATGACCTGATTCGACCCACCCATTTGCCACCTCTAGTCAGAGGGCTACACGAATGTTCCGCCAAACATTAAATTCTCCAAAACAAACGTAGGAAAAACAAGTGGGAGGTCACCACCATGTGTGGTGATTAGCACGCGCTAGACTTCCATCGGCGAGGCCTAGTGTTCGCCTCCCGCAACGCAAGTGCCGCAAAGTTGCGGGTTCGGCAGACTTTACAACTTACCGTGGCACACGGGTGACTAAGACGCCGCCCCCAGTTTACCTTCGCTGCCGATCATGAGGAGTTTCTTGGGTCACCAAAAAAAAAAAAAAAAAAAAAAAAACAAGTGGAGGTCGACAACTGCAGCCGAGCAATAACCTTTCATGTCAGCTGCAGACTTTTTCCAGAGAGGCGCGTGCATCACGTGCGCAAGGCCCATTTTTTTTTATATATTTTTTATATTTGTATTTTCGCCATTTCTTTTGGGGCCACCGCAAGAGGCCGAGTCAAATTCGATCTTTCTTTGCCTAGAATGGCAAACTCCACCACACACTCCCCTATCAGCATTCCAGAACCGAGCAGCCAACTTGAACATGACGACTAGTTAGGACAACCCGCGCTAATTTCTCCAGAAGCATTGAATCAAACACCAAACCCCCGGAAAAAATCTCTCAGGACAAAGAAAAAAGGAACTTAAAAAAAGAAAAGAAAAAGAATTTGAGTTCGCGCTTGTCTGCTCATCAAGTTTCGGAATTTTGGTGAAAGTTTGTACCCCTTTTGTGATATGATGCGTGTAGGATTACATCCTAATTCTCTTTGCCACGCAGGGCCGAAAGACGAAACTTGAGCAGGAACATGTAGGAAGAACAGTACCTGTCGTAGTCGTGGGCGACGAGGTAGAGGAATTGAGCGTAATTGATGAGAAGGACGGCGTTGCTGGGATCCTGAGATAGGCTGGTCTGATAGGTCAGCTCCGTCCTGAAATACTCAGCGTAGTAGTCTTTAGCATTCTCAAGGGCTGGTTTTCATTTGAAAGCTCCTTGAGATTGGTTGCCAAATACCCATATTTGGGCTGAAGGGGCTTTGGGAGTTGAATGGACTTTTTAAATGCCCATTCAAACGCAACCATCATCTGGTTCGACTTTCGCTGTCACCAGGGAGACGAACTTCTGCATTGTCTCATGGTCCAGGACCTTGTCCCTCGAGGAAGCCTGCATTTGCGAGGCCTCCTTGACTATCGAGTTCCACAAGGACATCTCCTCTTCCCGGATTGATTGCCCCGAGACCGACTCCACTTCTCTTGTGATGCCATAGATGAACTAACATTCACTTTAACACTCCAATGCACATAGATGAACTATCAATCTTATGATGCACAAAACCATATAATTGTTTATTGATATATTTAGGTAAGTATCTATTCTCTACTTGTCATTGGCCAAGACTAGGGCCATTGAATGAGTGGATCAGGTTGGGTCGAAAATGGTCTAACCCAAATTGACCAATTTAATCTATTTTAATTCATTTATTTGCTGTTCAAATTTAGTGACTCTATTACTTTGTAAACACTTTATAGGTGAGGCTAAAAACACATCTCCAATTGGATAGAATTAGGTTGATTGAAATAAGATATGAGTTGGAACTTTTGCTTTACTTGACAATATTGAAAAGTGTATCAAAATTAGATGTAGAGCTTTCATTTGTTGAGCTTATGCTTGCCCCAAAACACCTCAAAACTTGGTCGAGTTCATAATTCAAGCATTAGATTAGCACTTTCGAAGATCTTTTTGAGGATTGGATCAAAGTGCGCACCGAGAGTTTGGGAAGGCATTTCCTACTTAGAGTTTAATTATGTATATGTATTTTTTTGCATAATTGTTATGCATTATTTCAGGTTAAATTATTTGTTCTTCAAATTGTATGAAATTTCTGGTCGTAACACACATCACTAGATTTATTGAAAAAAATCAAGAGCAACAAAAGTAATAAGGTGAAAAGAAAAGGAAATTTAAACGGGCTCATGGAGAGTTGCTCTTGGAGAAAAAACCGATGACCATATATACTATCATTGAAGGCTATTCTTATGACATGAACTCATTTTCTATTATCTACTAGATGTTAACTCGCGCTTTTCATGAATTTCATGAATATCTAGATTTTTTAATCGATATACATATCAAAATTTGATGGATATGAAGGTATTGACAATTAGAAATTTAATTTTTCTCTTTCTTGAAATTATAAGAGACTCATAGGTATTGGATCTAAAGTTATTTTCCCAACATCTGAAACCAAGAATCACCCTGTCATAGGTGGCAAAATCAATAATATGGTAGTTGTAAGTTGTAACCAATGATGAATGGAAAACGGAGAAAGACGTGTGCTTGCAGTAGTAACTTTGGCCTATGAAACGCCAGTATACTGTCACTTCTTTGGAGGCGCCACTCTTATTTTATTATATGAAGAGCCAATTAGACATCTAATTAGCGATAGGAATGGCCATAGGCGTGGCCGGGCGAGTCCACATGGACCCAGAAAAAATATAAAATGGGCCCTCCAAGGCCCTACCAATAGTTGCTTGGGCCTGACCCAGTAACCATTGGACAGTCCATCGTGGTCGGCCCATAGTAAAAAGAAATCCAAAACTTTCTGTAAATTAGATATCTCTCCCTCTCATTTTCACCTTCACCACATCTCTCACAAATTCTAAAAAGAATTCCACTTTCTAACACTTGTTATACAAGTTTTCTCTTGCTACTTCGATCTTGAAATAGATCATAATCGCTATCCAACCGGCTTCCCAAACGGTGAGCCAGTACCTCTAGACTAGCAGTGGCGCTTTGATTCCTTCACTACCCCCGAGACACGGAACCCTCCCTATGTGCCCGCTACTTCCAAGCACCAACAAGAATTCTACAATGACAACAAGATAGAGGGCCACACACCTCCTCGAGGCAACACCGACACCCCTCCTATCAACAAAACCCACACCACCATGCAACAAACCTTTAATGATGTCGTGCAGACTTCGCACCAACGAACATATACTATTTGAAAGACATTCAAAATTGTCGTTTCCTAATAGCCACTAAATTTGTTGTTTCCTAGTCATTAACCTATTTGGAAGACATTCAAAATCGACATATGCACAATATGTTAATGACTAAATTGGTAATTTTCATGTGAATGTCTTATGGAGCTCTCGAGCAGAAATGATTTCAACTTACGTTTGCTATCCACAAAAAATGATATTAACTTGCATCATAAGTACAACGATAGCATAAAGAAACTATTTACATTTGTAAATAACAATTTATTTTTTTCTTTTTTTGCTAAACCAATTAATTTCGTTTTAATATAAAGTTAGAAGACAAGGTTATTTAAAATAATAATAATAATAATAATAATAAAAACTTTCTACTGAGATATATGGTCTGAAACGCGTTATTATTTTTTTTTTATAAAAGAATGCTATGTTTTTTTAAATCCAATATATTGCTTTTCCGATCATTTCCACTATTCTCAAGAGGGAAATTTACCATAACGTTGGTATGTACATTCCACTTTCCGATCACCATATAGATCACTTAAACTACAAACATGACTTATTTTACTGAAGAAAAATCAAGAGCAATAAAAGCAATAAGGTAAAAAGAAAAGGAAATCTGAACAAATTCATGTAAAGTTGCTCTTGAAGAAAAAGACAATAACGTTAGCTCGCGCTTTGTGCAAATTTCATGAAGTATTTACATTTTGGATATGAAGGTGTTGACAATAAGAAAATATAATTTTTTTTTCTCCTTCTTGGATTTATAAAATCTTATAAACATTTTATCTGAATTATTATAAGAACATGTTGAAACCTAGTATAACTCACTTTAAGGCTGCAAAACCGATAAATTGTAGTTGTAAACGTGATGAAAAGAAAACGGAGAAAGATATGAGTGCTAGCTACAGTAATTTTTGGCCCTACGAAACTTTCATGTATTGTCATTTATTTGTAGACTTTACTCTTGCTTTATTTTCTGAAGAGCCAATTAAACATCCAATTAGAGATAAGAATGGCTACATGGCCAGGCCCGGCCCAGAATTTTCATTTTTATGAGGCCAAGTCCATTGGTTGGACCCAGATTGAACCAATGACCATTGGATGGTCGGCCATGCCGGTTACATGTCAAATGAAAAATTCCAAAAGCTTTCTATAAATTAGAGGTCTCTCCCATTTTCACTTTCATCGTTCTCTCGCAAATTCTCAAAAATCTTGATTTTCTAATAAATTCTCACTCTATACACAAGTTTCTCTTTATTATTTCTATCTTGAAATGGACTACAACCGCTATCCAACTCACTTCCTATATAGTTAGCCAATACCTCTAGGCCCGTAATGGCACTTTGATTCCTTCATTACCCAAGAGACGTCGGAACCTCCCTGTGTGCACGCTCCACCCAAGCAACAATAAGAATTCCATGGTGACGACAAGACAGTGGGCCGCCACCCCTCTCCGAGGCATTGCGTTTTTCTATTCTTTCCATGGTGGATCGAGACGTGCTCACCACAACAGCGTCAATTGTACAATCAGAGTCCACCTTCGGAGTAGTGGACGATCATTGTGGACAATAGGGGAAGACTAAGCGACGGGTCGTGCACGGGCAGTGTCAACCCCGGCAAAACCCTGGAGCCAATTTGTTGTTTCCAGTCCTGAGCACGTTATGCTGGGCCCCGGCATTGGACATATGTCAAGGATAACATCGGGTCAACAACATACAACAATATTTGGTTGTACAACTCCCGGCAAAATCCTGGATTTCACGCTGTTTCCAGTATCTCCCTATGTATTCACATTTCAGCTAAGTGAAATGTGTGGTGTAATTTAACTGAAATTTGCAAAATATTGATATTTTTTTATAATTCATAATTTGATTTCCTGTGGTTTTTTTAATGATATCTGAATTCTTGAATTATTAAGAATTTTGTAAATTTAAATCAAAAAGACAAAATCCAATCCTAAGCACGCTATGCTAGGGCTCGACATTGCCTGGGGCCCGGCATTGCCTGTCAGGGTAACGGGTCGTGCACGGGCAGTGTCAACCCCGGCAAAACCCTGGAGCCAAGTTGCTGTTTCCAAGTCAATGGCCGGCTAGTTCGGTTGTCTTTGAACGCGAAAGAATATTTTTCTTCAGTAGCTTCCACGAAAAGGATCGACAATCACCAAGATAGAGAGTAGATATCAATTTCATCTTTTCCCATTTTGACAGTAGATTAAAACAGAACTTTCCTGATTACAAAAGGTTTATACTGTAGTGGTATTGAGAATCCAGGAATGGATTCCTAGTTCCATTATTGAGAAAGGCTTTTCGTGTCGACTAGATAGAGGAGAACGATGACTGAGTTGCGTATGGGGATCTTTTGCTACAGACCTCGCAGATTCTGCATATTTTCAAAGATTAGAAGGAGCAGATAAGTTGCGATACATCCCATAATTTGGTGGTTATTAGCACTAAATCAGGACGTAAATGGATGCCACATTCATGAGCGCAGGCAAAACAAAACAATCACGAACGACCATCACCAGTCGGATCATAGCCTACAACAAGGTAGCTTCAACCCACGCATGAAGGCGACCGAATATTAAGGTATCGAACATCGATATTGTCGGTGCCAATTTACAGGAAGCGTTTTAATGCTGCTAAATGTGACACATCATCCAATACATTTTTTTTGTTGAAAATTTCATCTTCTCATAGTCACTGCACTTGAGTCTTCACCAATGATTCCTAGCTATAAAACCAATTTAAACAGACCCGTAACCTTCAGCATGACTAGTTCTCAATTCTGAACCCAAATAAGCTCATTACAATCTATTGCAATTCACATCACAAGCGCGTCAATTTCTGAGAATAATTTTAGGGAATGGAAGCACGTCAAGCCGACGGGAAGCCATACATGATAATATCTTCGGCAATATTTCCAGCTTACTTGGACAAAATGATTCAAACTTCAGAGCAAGAATTCTTCATTTTTAAGCCGAGACAACTACATTATCGGTGACATAACTTTTTGTGGTCTTGAGCGTGACTTTTACCCCCAATACTTTTTAAGTTGTCTTTATCAGGACACACAAGTCATCAACCTCTGGTTTGTACTTGGTGACGAGTTGCTTCATATAATTTATTATCCGGCAATTTCCCGGATGACTAACACTGAATTACAGGTCTATCTGTCGCCCGTGTGCAGCACAGGCCATAAGTCATAGTCAATCATGAATCGACCTCGTGAACGCTTTTATGCCAAGTTGAAATTTTTCCATACTGGAATATAAGCCCAAAGTTGTAGTGGTCTTCCAAGTGACATGACTTGCTCTTTTGTTTTCTAACGCTTGACTTGCCAAGTCCACGGGTTCACGAATTTCCTGGTGATTGAATCGTGGCCTTTGGATCCGCAATGAAAATTCAAGGTTTTTATTCAGTTCATTTTGCATCCTCTAGTTCGGGACTTGTAGTTTACCTCTTCTGCTATGAGTCCAAGGTTTGGCAATTACTTTCAATGACAGGATTCATACCTCCAATGACAGAAAACGCGAACAAATCAACTAACAAAAATGCTCTGTCACACCCTAAAACTACAAAGAACGGAGATGACACAGCCGTCCTTCCACACAAAGGACGCAACCTCAAACACAACCAATAACTTGATATCAACTTATATATATCTCAAACCATAATATACATATCAGATAAACCAACAGATTGGTTGCAACATCAGAGTTCCTATAATTCACCAAAAGGAAATATACATTTAGAACTCAACCAATTCAACCACTAGCAAGGATTATGTGTAGCACTTCCTTAAACCATACCAAAAAATAGAACTCCCAAAAGTTTCCCAGCAGCATTCTTATCCTACTAGTTGCTTACCCTGGGACCTAAAAACATGGAAAATGAATGGAATGAGCAACCACAGCTCAGTGAATAGTACATACCATAAAAGCATATCAAACTTCCACATCACACATTTAAAACTTAAGACATGACTTATTATTGCCAAACAAAAATATAATAACTTGCATGAACAAAATGCATTATATGTTACCTCAACTTAGCTATATCAAATAGCAAAATTTCTCATTGATCCATAATAACAAAACAAGCATCACCAATTTAGTTCAATAATTGGACTCATTCTATCTCATATCGATGGTACATTTCACCCTCAATATTCAAACTCAAGGCCCTAGAGGTGGCTCCCATAAAATTATGTTATCATGTAGCACTTAGCCCTTTACTATGCATATCAGTAGTGCAATGCCCTAGAAGTGGCTCTCATGTGACTTAAGTCGCCATGTAGCACTTGGCCCTTGACTATAAGGCTCTAGAAGTAACTCACACAAAGTTTCGTTGTCGTGTAGCACTTAGTCATTTACCTGTTCACAACACATTTAATTTCCTCAACACAACACATATTATCTTTTAATAATCATCACATAATCACATAAATCAATTGTATCAAAACAACATACATAACCCTTCAAGAAATGTTTCTCATATCATCCCACAATAACTCAAAATTACTGAGCACTATATCCATCTTTATACAACAAATAGGTCCTCACTTCCCTTCACAAGTATATGTCGATTACTCTTACCTCAGTACATGAGTTTCACAAAACCAAAGAAAGCATTTGTACTACTCACCTAGGGATGCCCCAAAATCAAAGAACATGTGTTATTTGATCCTTCGATCTCGCGATCCTATCAAATAAGCGAGAATTAACATTAAATTTGGGTAACATGCTACGTAAACCACAAAATGGCTATATTATTCCTAAACGTTAACAAAACGATTCCAGTGCGGTAATAAATCGCATACTCAAAATAATTATTCAAGCCGTTCGTAACGCAACACTTGAGCGTAAAACTTAGTTATGCTATAACTTTCTCTATCGAACCCCGTTCCAAACATACTTATAATCAATAGAAAGCCCTTCTAACATACTACAATAATTCCAACTTGATCGTCCCAAAAATCAAACCAAAAACTAACAAAATAAGGATCCGAAGTTGCTGAACACGCACTGTTTACTGCATGCGGGAAATTTCGAAATTTTATTTCGGGCAAATTGTAAGTTCAAATCACGATCCGTAAAATTCTACGGCTCCACAACACCTAAAAATATCATTTCTACAAAAATACGCGGCTCAACGACTCCAAAATCGGACTTCGCCGCTCTATTTTCCAAAAATTCCGAATTGGAGCCCTAAACCCGTAAATTACTTTGATTGGACGAACAAGGGGCCTAATCTCTTACCGGGTGCTGCGTTATAAAGTTGAGTCGGCTTGGCGAGAAATCCGTAGCATGCAGGTGCCAAAACCCTTTCCATTCTTTCCCTTTCTTTTCTTCTTCTTCTTCTTCTTCTTCTTTTTCCTTTCTCCTTTTTGATTGAGGGAGCTCTCAGCTTCTATTTAACCGAGCCCCCTCCCCTCTCCTTCTGGCTTTATTGACTTTTCAACTTCCTTTTCTATTTATTATTTTGGGCCCCATCTACGCTCTAAGATTATTAAGATGTCTTTATTTTTAAGCCGAGAGCAAGAATTCTTCATTTTTAAGCCGAGACAACTACATTATCGGTGACATAACTTTTTGTGGTCCGTGAGCGTGACTTTTACCCCCAGTACTTTTTAAGATGTCTTTATCAGGACACACAAGTCATCAACCTCTGGTTTGTACTTGGTGACTTGTTGCTTCATATAATTTATTATCCGGCAATTTCCCGGATGACTAATGCTGAATTACAGGTCTATAAGTCGCCTTGTGCAGCACGGGCCATAAGTCATAGTCAATCATGAATCGACCTCGTGAACGCTTTTATGCCAAGTTGAAATTTTTCCATACTGGAATATAAGCCCAAAGTCATAGTGGTCTTCTACGTAACATGACTTGCTCTTTTGTTTTCTAACGCTTGACTTGCCAAGTCCACGGGTTCTCGAATTTCCTGGGGATTGAATGGTGGCCTTTGGACCCGCAAAGCAAATTCGAAGTTTTTCTTCAGTTCATTTTGCATCCTCTAGTTCGGGGCCTGCAGTTTACCTCTTCTGCTATGAGTCCAACGTTTGGCAATTACTTCCGATGACAGGATTCATACCTCCAATAACAGAAAACGCGAACAAATCAATTAGCAAACATGCTCTATGCTCTAAGATTATTAATCAATAGGATTATTTTCAACAACCTTTCTATTGGAGAGACCTCTCTCAATGACAGAAAGTTTCTATCTTTGAACATAAAAATAAAGGATAATTCTTAAAAACTGTCAGTGAGAAAAAAGTGTCCATATGCGGTCTTCGTGGCCAGAAGTGTTCGTGATAGGAACCCAGAAAATAAAGAGTAGCAAAACCCTCAGAATCTTGAAAAATAACCGTAAAAGTTGTCTGAAACTATGAAAATGACGGGATTTTGGGGCCGTAGACAATAGCAAAAAAGAAATTCAGCATCGTATTCTTAGTTAGCTATTCAAATGGATAGTATGGGATCTCTAACTACTCTCTGATCAAAATTTACAGTATTTTTATCGAACGTTGTGCAAAATCTTGTTCCAAGCTCGCCTTGTGATTTTTCACTTGTCCGGACGCCCTAGAAAATTTTTAGAAATTGCATATGCATCAAATTGGATTTGGGTCGTCACGGATAGTATTGTACAAAGTTAACCTAATTTGAACTTATGGGTCTTGAAGAAAAGTCAAAGTCTTTTTGTGGACTAAATTATGGTCTTTGGATGCACCAAATTTAAACAATCAATCTCATGCTTTTAATTGTACAAAGTTGACCTAGTTTGAACGTATGGGTCTTTACAAAAGTCAAGTTTTTTTTGGGGACTAAATTGGGTCTTTGAATGAACCAAATTTAAACAATCAATCTCATGCTTTTAATTGGCCTGGAGAACTTAAGAACACCATCATCCGATCTTTCTGCTTGCTCTGTCTTAACAGATCAAGGCTGGAAGAAACTTTGCCAAATTTGAGAATGCATTTAGTATCAGCTTTTATCAGCCTTATTCTCATCATACATCAAACTCACTCCAACACTTGTATTGCCTATGCTTCCTATCCTGGAAATGAAACTGACAGGACAACATTGCTCGCCTTCAAGGACAAGATGATGATTGAAGATCCTCAAGGCATCATGGGTTCTTGGAACAAGTCTGTTAGTCACTGCAACTGGCCAGGAGTTTCTTGCAGTCGCCGCCACGCGGGAAGAGTTGCTGCCCTCGACTTGGAGGATCAAAAGCTCGTTGGCACAATACCTCCTAATATAGGGAATCTCACTTTCTTGAGGTATATTAATCTAGAGGCGAATCAGCTCCGAGGCCACATTCCAGAAGAGTTCGGGAGGTTGTTCAGATTGAAGACTCTCGTCCTCAGCAACAATGAACTCGGAGGTGAGATACCACGAAATTTGTCGTCTTGCGTAGTTTACAAAACCTCGATTTGCAGTACAATCGGCTCATTGGGAGGATACCCGACGAGCTTCGATACTTAGTTGAGAGAAAACTCACTATTTTTTGGTCTCAACAAACGATCTTATTGGGGAAATTCCAATTTGGTTGGGGAATGGATCTTCACTTGTACTGTTACAGTTGGGGACAATGACCTAAGAGGTCAAATACCAGCCGAGCTTGGTAGCATCTCAAAATTAGAAGTCTTACATTTGGCTTCTAATAATTTAACAGGAGGCATCCCTTCTTCTATATACAATCTTACATCACTTGCTTACCTTGATGTAGTGGCTAACCACTTACATGGTGAAATCCCAACAGAAATTGGCAACTATTTTCCTCATCTCCGGGGACTTTACCTTTCAGGAAACGGATTTTCAGGGCGACTACCACATTCATTGTCTAATGCAACTGGACTTGAATTTCTTTCTCTCCTTTAAATAATTTTACAGGAAATGTGCCTGCCAATCTCGGAAGCTTGAGGAATCTTACGGTCCGTGACTTTTTCCGCTAACCAGTTACAAACAGGATCTGATGGCTTAAGTTTCATCACCGATTTAACCAACTGCACAAAACTGGAAATGTTAGATTTCGGCCACAACAAATTCAGAGGAGAAATTCCTGCTTCTGTTGCTAATTTCACCGATACACTTCAGTAGTTAAGTCTGGGATCAAACCAGATCACAGGCAATATCCCTCCAGAAATTGAGAACCTGAATGGCTTACAGATCCTGTCAATATCAACAACGACATCAGCGGTGAAATTCCCCATGGCATTGGTAAGGTCCAAAATTTGACCTATCTTTTGTTATGGGGTAATAGGATTTCAGGGGCAATTCCTTCCTCTCTTGGAAACGCCACCCAATTGCTTATTCTGGAGCTTCAGTATAACCAATTAGAAGGTGACATTCCTCCAAGCCTTGGATGGTGTCGACAATTGCAATCACTAAGACTATCAAATAACAACCTTAATGGTACAATACCCAAAGAGGTCATCAGTCTTTCTTCTCTATCCATCAATTTTGATGTTGCTCAAAATTCTTTAACGGGGCCATTACCTCTTGAAGTGGGTAACATGAGCCAAATTGTGCATCTTGACCTCTCTGACAACAGATTGACTGGAGAAATACCAAGCACTTTGTCCCAGTGTGTGATGCTAGTAGTCTTGAGCTTGGAAGGCAATTTATTTGAAGGAAGTATACCGGCTTCTCTAAGGACCCTGATTGGCCTTGAGTACCTTAATCTCTCAAGAAACAGATTGTCTGTAAAATTCCCATATATTTTGAGAATTTCACTATGCTCAAAGCCTTGAATCTGTCCTTCAACAACCTTGAAGGAGAGGTACCGCAAGCGGGGATCTTCAGAGATACAAAGCGCATATCGATAATTGGAAACAAAGAACTATGTGGGGGCATTCAGGAACTTGGACTTCCCACATGCAAAGTTCACCACACGAAGAAGCAGAGAAAGCTTCCAAAACTGAAAGTATCCATCGCGGTAATTGTCTCATTTTTTATCGTGTTGACATGCTTCATTGTTGTTGTATATTTACGGTGTATAGAGGAATCCTAGATGGAAATCAACTGGTGGCAGTGAAAGTGCTCAACCTAAGACAAAAGGGGGCTTTCAAGAGCTTCTTAGCAGAATGTGAATCGTTGAGAAACATACGCCATCGAAATCTTGTCAATATCATCACCGTTTGCTCGAGCATCGATTTCACAGGTGCAGAATTCAAGGAGGAAACCTGCGAAAATAACAAAAACACTAAATAAATAACTAAATTGAACTTGGCTGTTTTTTAATAATAAAAAAAACATAGGAAAACAGAGTAAAAAACAGAACAAAAACAAAAAGAAACATAAAACAGCAACGAGACATTATTAATCCAACAAACTCCTCCTTGGATCGATTCTTTGCTGCATACTCCAATTTTCTTTCTTAATACTTCAAATCTTCCAGCTTGAAGTGGTTTTGTGAACATATCTCAAAAGTTGATCTTCGATCTGCAATAGACCAATTTAACTTCGCCACTTTGTTGCACCTCACGCAGAAAGAAAATTTTGATTTTGAAATGCTTGGTTTTGCCATGGAAAACTAGATTCTGTGATATTGCTAAGGCAGCCTGATTATCCACATTAACTTAAATGCAATTACTAGAATTCAACCACAAATCCTTCATTATCTTCTTCAGCCACAAAGCTTGATTTGCAGCTACGAGCTGCCTCAGCCTCTGTAGACTACAATCTCTTGCTTTTGGAACACCAGGAGAAACAAGCGGAACCAAGATTGAAACAATACCTGAAATCTGTAACAGACCTAGTGGAACGTTGCCAACATATGAGCACTTCCAAAAGGTTTCCTATGCGAAGCTCCGTCAAGCGACCAATGAGTTCTCGCCATCTAATTTGATTGGCCAAGGGAGCCACGGCTCTGTGTATAGAGGAATCCTGGATGGAAATCAATTAGTGGCAGTGAAAGTGCTCAACCTAAGACAAAGGGGGCTTTCAAGAGCTTCTTAGCAGAATGTGAATCATTGAGAAACATACGCCACCGAAATCTTGTCAATATCATCACCGTTTGCTCAAGCATCGATTTCACAGGTGCAGAATTCAAGGCTCTAATATACGATCCTGATGCGAAATGGTAGTTTAGAACAGTGGTTGCACCCAAGTGAAAATCAAAGCGACATGCCAAAGCTTAGTCTCAAAGAGGTTAGACATTGCCATTGATGTGGCTTCTGCCATTGAATATCTTCACCACCATTGCCAGACAAGCATCGTACATGGTGATCTAAAGCCAAGCAACGTTCTTCTCGATCATGACATGCTAGCTCGTGTGTGTGATTTTGGGCTAGCACGATTTCTTTGCAAAAGCACAAACCTAGATGCTTCTCAATGTCAAGCAAGTTCCAGTGGTTTAAAAGGAACCATTGGCTATATAGCTCCAGGTATGTTAGCTCTTTTGTTTCTAAGCATACTTGTTCAAGCTAAGTACTAAGTACTTATCTGACATGACAAAGCTAATGTTGCTTTCTAGAATATGGCCTCGGTGGTGCTTCATCATTATTGGGAGACGTTTACAGCTTTGGGATACTATTGCTCGAGATGTTCACAGGAATAAGACCTACGGATGTTATGTTCAAGGATGGATGGACCCTCCACGAATTTGTCAAGACTGCTCTACTTGAAGGCACGGTAAAGATCCTAGACCCTTCACTGCTATCTTCAGAGCATCTTGCAGCAATCGACGGTAGCCAAATTGGTGATGTCGAGAAGGTAAGATTTGAGGAAGGGGTTGCTGCCATAATGAGAATCGGAGTTCTATGCTCGGAAGAAATTCCAGTTGAGCGGATGGACATGGAATGCTTTATCCGAGCTATGTGCAATCAGAGAGAAGTTTCTCAGGCATAGCGTGTAAGATTAGGAGGAGGATTCAACTTCTCGTGTTGCATTTTCAATTCCTTTTCAGTTTCTTCAGTGTCTAAATGTAAACGCAAAGATGCAAGTCTACCGCTTCATGTACGTGTGAAGCAAAGAATTTGCTATCTCTATATTCTTAAGCCAAATAAACGCCTTCCTATTTCTACTATAGAAGATCTTTCTTCAGGAGATAAATAACATCTTACTGGTTATTTTCTCATGAGATCGATGTATCTTCCAATGCATCATAAGTCATCCATTCCCTCAGAACGAATTTAACAACGAAATAGCTAAATGCAAGTTCATCTTGCTGGAAGCAGAGTGACTAATGTATCAGCAGTCTGTCCATCGTCATGGTTACAGAGCAAAGCAAATGCATTGAGTTGTTGACTATGGTAATTTCATAAACTTGACAAATTAGTAAGCATGTTCGTTGAATAAGTAAGCAAGACACGTTGCTGGCAAGAAACAATCGAGGACAGAGCAATTGAAGGCAAATGCTACTCTTTCTGGAGCTATTTATTTAATGTTCTTGATGAAGTCTCAAATCAACCTTCCAATAGAATCATAGGAGGACCCGCCTTCCTTCACGACGTTTGTAGCTGCATCCCTCATTTCCTTCACCTTCTTCCTCATCACCACGATTCCACCACGCATCAAGCGTCTGACGGCCCTCTCTATTTCCTCTGCTGGCACCAGACGGCCGCCAATGCCTTCTGCCTGGTAGTCCAGCCTCAGCTCCACCACTAATCCCAGTTCCTTCACCACCATGAAGGTGTTCAGCTGCTGCTACGCGTATATGGGCCACGTCACAATCGACGCTCCGTGCTACAAGCTCTCTAAAATGGAGTTTCAACCGTAGTGAGACACGAACCCATCAGTAGCCGTGTGCACCAGCCTGAGGCAGGAGAAAGTACATATGAATTATTATATCTTACCTCAGCTATGCTATAATTCATAAACACTTGCATACTTCGTTAGAAGCTAAGTAAGTCTATCAAAAATGTCGATATCAATTTCTGAATGCTGAACTGTTTTTGCTTCTTGTGCTATCTATTGAAAAATTAAGAATACCCAAAATTATCTTGTTTTGTAGGACAACATCAAAGATAATCTATGTAAGTGTAATTTTGTAGATGTTTACTAGAAGACCTGATCAAAGGGTGGACAGTCCGCGAGTCAGGCCGTTAATTTTTAGGCCCATTGGGTGGGCCTGGGAAAAGATTCTAGGCTCGATTAGTGGGCAAGCTGCGGCTGGGTAGGGCCTTAAGGCCCGGATTTCGCACTCGTGTAATTATTATAAAATTGATTATCATGTTTTTATTAATAATATTATCTTTAGCACTTAAATCTTAAAAAAATAATAGGACAAAATAAGCTCGAATTTATAATGTAGGACACAAAAATAGTATAAAACTCATTGATGAAGCAGTAGTAAAATAATTTAACACAAAAAGCTAAAATTATTTATCATCTATTTTTCCATACTTCTTTACAAAAAAAGGCGGCCCAATGGGCAGGCCCGACCCACCCATGTTTTTCACTTCGACAGACTTATGCGCTTGCTCAAGCCCCACAATTTCGGGCCTCGCAGACCCACCCAATGAGCAAAAATTATTTAGTATTCTATACGAATTACTAGATGATCGGGCCAAATACGGGACTAAATATCCTTGTTCAAGTCCTCCTGTGATTGAAATTTATTTTGTATTTTATATGAATTGATCAGGTTTGAAATGGCCAATGGAGAAGAAACAAAAAAGTCCAAAACATACTTATTTCCTAATTCAGTTATAAAGTTTTCAATTGACTAATTATGTCCTAAACATTATTACATTGATATTGATTCAATCCATCTAGCCAAATTAGGCTATAATTCGCTGACATGGATGCTAACCATCTCACATGCATGGTCGGCGCTAATGTCAATATTTTTTAATAATATTTTTGAATATTTTTTTCTTTTTTTTTTTCCTTTCCCTTTTTCTTTTGTTGGTGGCTAGTTGCTACCCACAAACCATGGCTAGTGTCCGGCGAGGGCAAGTGCCAACAAAGCCAACCTTCACCCAAGCTAGGGCAACCTTGCCTAGGTGAGGGTGAGGTCCCCCTCGCCTATGGCTGGCAAGCGCAATTCTCCCTAGGCAAGGCCAGCTCTCGTTGAGCAAAAAGAAAAGGGAAGGGAAAAAAAATTAAATTAAAAAGGCTCACGTTAGTGACAATCATACCATGTAAGATAATGGGCATCCACGTAAGCAATTTCCAGCCTAAATTGACCAAATAAACTGAATTGATATAAATATGAAAAATTTTAGAACTAAATTAGTTTAATTAAAAGGTTTAAGACGAAATTGGTAATTATGACTTTTTTTATACTTTTCCTACCGGTCAATTGTGCAACCAGGTGTGCAAGAATCGGAAGAGAAATACTTGCTAGGCCCACTCAATTTGCCTTTCGGGCTCACTATGTTTGGATGGGCCATGGAGCAGTTTGTCCTTTGACTAATGCTAAGGATAACCGAACCAAACGTAATTGAAATCAAAGTACCTTTAATTGACTATACTTCAAACGTACTTAAATACATGCTAGTCATTTTACTATAGAAGATGTGTCCCTTCTATTAAGTGATATACCGAATGGGAGGTGGAAGTTTATTTAAAGTGCGTGAAACATCATAAAGGCATTCGAAAAAATTAGCTATCTGAGATTATAAAACTTGATCAGTAACTCATTGTCAAAAAGTGAGAATTGGCTTACCATGCCACGTCATCGATATAGCTATTACACAAAACTCACAAATCACAAGAAAAATTTAGCACTTTAAAGCAAAGAGGTACAACGTGAATGCATTAGGTATATGACACCATGATGTGAATGGGATTATTCATTCATATTTTAACTTTAATAGTAAGGAAATCCATTGTGGCTATTAGGAAACGGCAAAGTAAACTACGGACAACTAATCTGGCTTATTCAAGGGGCTCTTTAAGGCATAAAAGAGCTACTTATAATGCTTTCCTTCTTTTATAGGTGCCAAATAGTCGGAATCTCTAAAATCGTGCCAAAAAATTTTTACGAAAAAAATAATAATAAGGGTGGTGCTATTTCCATTCCCTATATTACTAAATCCATCTAGTTATCACCAAAAAGACAGAATTGTCCTCAATCATTCAATTCCAATTTAAAGTGATGATCCCAAATTTATTCACTTTCCTTTTCTTTTTTTTTTTACTTTTCTATATTTATGTAATAATTAAGAATTTTAAATGTTTAGTTTTTGTTTACTTTATATTTTTCATGTATATTAAAGGTATTTTTTATTAAAATATATTACTTCCATAAAAGTTCGTTTTGTCAAAAAGAGAATTTTTCAAGACACCTAGTTCTTTTCTATGTCGCTAAGCAAATTAACGAATGAATTGTCAAGTAGAGTACTGAACAAATTTAAAATGGATAACTTTTAACATATTGACTTGTTAATATATTTTTCTTTTGTTGTGGATATCACCATCAAACCCCTTATTATCAATTTTGTTTTATATACATATACAAATAAAGGGATGATCGCATGAAGCAAAAAAAAAAAAAAAAAAATCAAAAAAAATCACATTCCGTTCTCCACCATAAAAATTTAGAAAATAAAATTTAATTATAGCAAAACATTAGATAAAATAAGTTTTTTTTTTTTTTTTTGAAAATGCCAGTGAGATATCATTATTTGGATTGCAAAAATCATATAATCCATGAACTCTTCATGAAAAAAATGCCCCATTGTACATAGTGTTTTTAGTGTATTCCTAGGCTCTGTGTAAAAGTATCTCTCCAATATAGTAAGGAAAAAAGATAAATGCATTAATAAAGTAAATAAAAAGACTTGATATATACTTTAGACTAATGAAATTAAAAAATAAAAAATCCACCAAAAAAGTGAGCTGTTGAGATAAGATCAACAAAGAACATATAAATTATTATAATATAAATGATGAATAAGAGATTTTTTAATTTTTTACTATATGAAAGAAATTTTTTCCTTACTATCGGCAAAATAATTTTACACGTAGTAAGTAAAACATTATAGGAATATCTAAGAATGCATTTTTTCTTTAATATAATAAAAAAAAAACATGTAAAATGCTTAACTATTGTAACTAGATCCTAAGTAGAAAAAAAGGAGCAAGGCCATCACTTGAAATTGAAATTGAAATATTGATGACAGTTTGGTCTTTTTAGTGAAATTGAGTGGATTTAGTCATTTAGGGGGTGAAAATAGTTCGGGCGAAAAATATAAGATAAAGTTTTAAATTTTGTTGTGAAAATTTAACTTTGAATAGTAAATCATAGTTTTAAAATTTGCTTATGCAAATGTTGCCACTTTATTTCAAGATCTCTCTTTCGTTTTTAAAGGTGATTAAGTCGAAAGATGATTGAGCCTATTCACAAGACCAATTTCCCTTCGCATCGTTTTCACTCAACATGGTGTCCAAACAGACGAGAGGAAATTTTGACTTCCCTTCTCTTCTTTTTCTCTCCATTTCCTTTCTATTCCTTTCCGTCCAGTTCCTTCCTGACTTAGATTACCAAACAAAGAGTAATAAGGTCTCTAGGGTTCTTTATCAATCTATAGAAAGGAAAAGCACGGAAAATAAATGTTTTAAAAATTATTTTCTTAAAAATAATCGCTTGTACAATTTATAATACTTAGTTAATGATTTTTCTTATTATTATTGCCAACAATTTATGTTCAAACATTTTGCAAACAATAAATTTTTCTCATTTGTTTATTTTTGTAAGAGATGTGGGTGATCATTTTCAGACAAATAATTTTCAAATTATTTATTTTCTGTAAAACAAACGAAATCTAATTAAGAGAGCTTCAAGGAATTATTCCAATCTAGCCACTAATGCAATATCGACCAATATTTGAGGATTTTCCTTTCTGCTTTTCTGGGCGAGTTAGTTTTTATACCTTTTGTAGTTTTGAATGGAATCCATTAGACGAATGACCATGAAAATAAGTTGGCTTTGTGATGTTTCTTCTTAGACAAAAATCATATTATTAAGCACGCCAAGTAGGCATAATAATATGACCTTAATTGAACAGGTGGGAAAGGTTTGGAGGATTAATCTACAAGCATCATATGATACATAACCATATAGTAATTAGATATTAGATTAGGTAGTTAATTAAGCCAATTTGCAGAGAGGGGTTCAAGATAATTAGGTCATTTTATAACAGTTCTCGTTACAATTTGTTGAATCTCTAGAAGTGGGAATATCTACCTATAAATGACTACGAGTTCATTTTCTAACTATCGATAATTTCTTCACAAATTTTGTCTAGATTAGAAATAAAAATGACGCAAATTGTTTTTCTTTGAGTTTTTTTGGTCAGAAGTTTTTGTTTGAGTTCAATATTAAGTAAATAGCTTCAATCTTGCACCTTTATAGGGCAATTACTTAAGCATTAACCTAAGGTCCTAGACTAATAATAAACGATTGCAAGAATTCCACCGTCATAATTAAATAAGTCTTCAATGTAACTGGAACTTATTTTCCAACTAGAAAATATAGTTAATAAAATACATTAAACCAAAATCAAAGTTGAAAATGGTGAATTGAATTCATAAGATCACATTTAAAAACATTACAAGCGACAAGTTTTTCTATACGTATATTAAAATGCATGCGTGAAAAAGCTAAAGGGAAATTGTCCAAAAAGTTTAAATTAATTTTCCTGTAGCCAATTCAGTTATAAAATTTTTAATTTAACCAATTTAGTCTTAAATCTTTGGAGGATTTTATAATGTATTTATCCAGCCAATTTTGACTAGAATTTGCTAATTTTGTGGTCCAGTCAATACCTGCTTTTTACTTGGCATGGCACATTGACCATTTTTCCAACTTTGTTAAAATTTTCTAAACTTTTCTTCCTTCTTTTTTTCTTTTCACTTGCAATCAGCCAAAGGCAACAATTGCTGCAACGCCCTTGTTCCGACCTGGGCAAGTGTAGCCCTCACTTGTGGTCAGTCATAGGTCAAAAGGAAAAAAATTGCAAAAATCGTCCACATCCAAGCCGGTCATGCCACGTAAATGGTCAACGTTGATTAAATCACCATATAATTGATTCTCGACCAAAATTGATTAGATAAATTACATCAGATAATTATTAAAAAGTTAAGAACTAAATAAATCAAATTTAAAATTTTAAAATTGAATTAACTGCTATTAAGTTTATGACTTTTTGAAAATCTGCCCATAAAAAAGAAGTTAGAGGGATGCTTTTTTTTTCCCACTCAAATTTTACGGGCAACACTACGCTTTTGTTTGTACGAGAGAATTTTGGTGCACCCGCGTAGTCAAACGTGCGTGCAAGACGGGAAAGGCATTGCTTTCTGACAAAATAGAAATATTACAAGAAGCGGGTGAATGAAATTACATGTTATATTGATAAATTAAACATCACTTTTTTTTTTGCATTGAAAATATACCTATCTATCATTTTCATGAAATTTCAAGACTCAACAACTCGATAATCAAACTTCACAATTCAAATTTCTTCACGTTCCGAATTAAAGCTCTAAATCCAAAAATTACTCCAATTGAAAAATCAAGAGGAGTAAGCATTTATCGAGCATTAAGTAAAGTTCAAATTTCAACCGCTGAAGCAGCTCGCAGAAACAGGGTTCAATGACCACAAGGGAGATCGAAGTCTTAGAGACACCAATACACCATCGTCGCACGACAAAAACGGATTGCTTGAATGTTCTCTGGACACGGAGGAGGTGAGGATTTGGGAAGACGCTGCGGTGTTGTGCAGAGAGAGTGTCCCTCTCTATTTCCGAATTTGATTGAATGGAGCTGGTGATGAAGTTGTGAATGGTGAAGAGCAAACAATAAACGCGACAAGTTCATTTGACGTGTTGGCCATATTCTGCTCTTCCTTTTGTGCTTTTTTAACTCACGGGAAGCATTCAACTTAGCATTGCATTTGAATTTTTCTGAAGAGAAAAATGGGAGAGAACGACAGCACCAAAGGCGTGTCTGAAGCCAAAGAATGGAAGAAAGGGAATAGAGAGGGCCAGTACTGTTGATACTTGGTAGGACAATACAGGCGTCGAAATATAAAAGAAGGATAAGGGAAGTGAGACCCGCAATAATAGAAAATGAGAGGGAAAAAAAGAGGGACAGGAAATAATGCTTAAAGGCGGGTCGCATAGAGGATAAAATGATCAAAACATTATGATAGGGAGTGTCTAAATCAAATAAGAAATGGCAAAAGGGCAATTATTTAGAAAATAATTTTTAGATCATTCATTTTTTGCAAAATAATAAAGAAAATGCATTGAAAAACATAACTCGCTTTTTTTGGGTGCCACACAATAATTATATGTAAATAATGACAAAGCAAAGAAATAAATAGGAGCATGTGATACTAATCGAAGTTTGCCTTGGATGTGACCCGAAGCCTTCTTCTAAATAGCTACTAGGCAACGTTAAGTAAATTCTGACCAAAAGAAAAAATTAATTAAATTATGGGCGATTAATTTGGCTAATCAAGGGGCTCTTTAAGGCATTAAAAAGCTACTTGGAACGCTCCCCCCTCATTATAGACGTGCCCAATCGTCGGAATCTCTAAAGTCATGCCAAATTTTCATACAAAAGATAGAAGATTAGTTTTTTGCATTTGCTTATGAAATCTTAACTTTGAATAGAGAAACATGAGAATATAAAACGGATAAGACTTGACGGATTCAAAACCATGTTTAATTTTGGCAAGTATATCAAATTTACTTGATATTTTGGCATTCCCCTTGACATAAAAAAGTTCATGAAAGTACATCTTTAAAAGACACACACACACACACACACACACACACACATATAATTTGTCCAAGTTCATTTTATTATTATCAATACTTGCTTGTCAAATTTTTTCTGGATTTTAGTAAAAGATGGTGTAAATATTTTTTTCTTTGAGTTCAATAATAAGTAAATAACTTCAATGGGTGTGTTTATTTGAGAGAGAAATTTTCAAGAATTAGTTTTTCGAACTTTCACACGTTTGGTTTGCTAAAAATGATTAATCAATGGAAAATCGTTTACGATCAAAGAAAATATGCATGCTTAAAGTTAAAAAAAATGAATTCTCTAATCTGAAAAGGGAAGTCATTTTCCTGAAAAGTGAGTTCTCAAAAAGCATTTTTTCTTTATTATGAAGTTTTTCTTGAAAGAACCACACACTAACATTTTTTTTTTTTGTAACCTGGGGGAATCCTTAGTGGCAAAAGTGAGCAAAACCCTAGGGGAGCAATCGCAGGACCCACCACCACAAAGATAACGTTTTTATGGACCAATTACATAAGAATTAACCGAAGGTCCTAAACTAAAACAAGAGCTACCACCGTCATCATCATATAAGGTCTTTAATGTAACTGGAACTTTATTCTCAACTAATAAATATTATTAATAAACTACATCAAACCAAAATTAAGGCTGGAAATAGTGCAATTGAAATTCATAAGATCACATATACAAATATTTTATAAGCAACAGGTTTTGCCTTACGCATCCGTAAAAGCTAATTTTTATTGATGTAGATATTCAGATATATTTTATAGCCATTATTATTAATTTTTATAGAAAATAATCGCCAATTATACTTTCAAATAATAAATTTGTCATTTATAGTCAACAAATTTATAAATTCTTATTTTTTTCACTTAGATATCACGGACAACAATACTCTTATATTTGCATTTAAGCTCCGTTTATTTTACAAAAAATGTGACATTTTTTAAAAATGTTTTCTAGTAAGTCATTTTGTAAGAAAATGATAATATTCTCTAGTGTTTGGCTGAATTCTTAAAAATAAACTAGAATATATTTTCTATCATTTGGATGAAAAATTTAATATGATTTTTCTTGATTTAAATTACCAAAAATTTTGAAATTTTGAAATTTAATTTTTTTTTTATTTTTTTCTTTTTCCTTCTTCCTCAGCCATAGGCGAGGGAGGAGCTCAACCTCACCTTGCTAGTTGAGCTCGTCAGATCTAGAGGGGCTTAGTGAGCTCGACCTCGCCTTGCCCAAAGCCAGATCGAGTGGCGATTGGACGACGGAGCGGAGAGCCTCTATGAGGCAGTCAAGGAGCTGTGGCCGCAAGGCATGGCCAAAGAGGGCATCGGCAATCTAATTTAGGAAATGAGGAGGGAGTGCTTGAGGGCGAGAGGAGGTCTCTCTCGAGGGAGGAGATGGCGAGGTCAGCAATTGAGGTGGTGGAGCGAGCGTAGGTCCAGGCCTCACGGCCATTTTGAGTCCTCGATCAGGTATTCCCACTCTTGTGCAGAGAGGGGCTTCAATGGCAGCTTCCTCTCGGAAATGGAGTGAGGGTTTTGTCTAAAAAAGTGGAAAAAAAATTATTCAAGTGTAAGTCATTTTTCCTATTTTAAATGACTTTTCTAAGTAGACGGAAATTGTTATCCTTTAAGTCAAAAAATGGAAAATTTGGAAGATAATTTTCGCGGAACATTAAAGAACTTTTTATTCATGCGTAAGGTCAAATGTGCATGCAAGAAGGAGAAGGAATTGCTTTATGAAAAATTAGATATATAACAGGAAGCGGGTGAATGAAATTACGTGTTACATTGATAAAGTAAGCATCACTTCTTTTCCGAAAAAGAAAAAAAGAAAAAACATTGAGAAAGTTCTATAAAGAAATGAAATGAAGTAGCAAATCCTTTTGATGGAATGGAAGCCTACTTGACGTGGATTAGCCGTCGTTTTCTGCTTGGCCAACTTTCTTGGGATCGAGGAACATTGCATCTGCATTCACATCCCATGTGTTGTAGCCTAAACGATCGTTCGTGCCCGTTCAATCGATTATAGCATTCACATGATGAGTTTGCTTTCTCTTTTTTGGCCTTTCCTAGAGTAGGTAAGAACTTGTATATAACAGTACCTGGGCCAACATGAACATGTGCGCCCTGTCAGCCCGCACTGTTTTACTTACCTTCATTTTTGAAAACGCCCCAAAAACCATTTTGCGCATTCACATCCATCATCCTTGTGTCTCAATTGACCCAATCGAAACCAACTTTAATTGAAAAATGCTAAATGAGTTAGCAATGAGGAGAAATTTGGGTCTTTTCAATGTGAAGTTTCACTTGAACGCTTGTAAATAGTATTTGTGATTACTTTTTGCACATTTCTATAAGACATGTCATATAATCTAACATCAATCGAGAGCGCCAACTCAACTCGAACCATTAAAATTCAAATTAGACCATCATTCCTTTCAAAGGGTTTTTTAATATCCTAGAACGAGGCAGCCAACAAAACCAATTGAACTCAACCCCTCTCAATTCGGTGCACAGAGAGAACTGGATCCTCTTCTTTTCAATTTCACTGCCTTATTAAAGGATCCGCTGTATTGACAAAAGATTTATAATTACAATAAGCCACGTTGGGTCGTGTCAGAAAAAAGAAGAAAGAAAAGAGAGGGAAAATTAGAGCCGAGGCAAGACCTTCCATCTCCAAGCAACGTGCGTCGGCCCCGGCCCAAGTGCCGCCCCGTGCGGGCCACCGAACCGGCCCATATGCTCGCCACTACCGGCGGCTTCGCTGCCCCCCACGTCACACGCTCCGGTCACGTGACCAAACAAAAATCCCAAAAAAAAAAAAATTGAGGACCTGTCCTTTTTATCCTCTCCGTTTTTTTTTTCGTATATAATTCTTGCTACAAAATGAATTTCTGGGTAAAGGGTCGAAAAAGAAAAAAAGGGCCCAGTTTTTTTTTTTTTATAATGTTTTTCAAAAACTGATTTATCATGCTTCATGGGGGTCACAACCGTCGCCGGAGTGGGCTTGGTCCTCCTCCGGGGAGGAGAGAGGGAAGCACGTATCCTCGCCCCCAGTGTTCCACAGGAAGTGGGCGTAGTCGGCGGCGTAGAACGTGTTGCTCGGGTCCGCCGATATCGCCTCCAGGTACATCTCCTCCGCCGCCCACAGCTCGCTCCTCGCCCTCCACAGGAAGGTCGCGTACTTGCTGCGCGCCTCCCGTCCGCCGGCTCCGCGGCCACCGCCTTCTTGAAGTACTCCTCGGCTCTGTTCGGATCCAACACGGAACAGCGAAAAGATAAAGACGTCAGAAGGCTACACGAACGTTCCGCCAAACATTAAATTCTCCAAAACAAACGTACGAAAAACAAGTGGGAGGTCGACAACTACAGCCGAGCAGCACCCTTTCATGTCGAGCTAAAGCGATGCAGATTTTTTCCAGTGAGGTGCGTGCATCACGTGCGCAAGGCCCATTTTTTTTTATTTTCTATTTGTATTTTCGCCATTTCTTTTGGGGCCACCGCAAGGGGCCGAGTCAAATTTGATCTTTCATTGCCTAGAATGGCAAACTCCACCACACACTCACCTATCAATATCCCAGAAACGAGCAGCCCACTTGAACATGATGACTAGTTCGGACCGAACCCGCGCGAATTTCTCCAGAAACATTGAATCAAACACCAAACCCCCGGAAAAAATCTCTCAGGACAAAGAAAAAAGGAACTTAAAAAAAAAAAAAAAAGAATCTGAATTTGCGCTTGTCTGCTCATCAAGTTTCGGAATTTTGGTGAAAGTTTGTACCCCTTTTGTGATATGATGCGTGTAGGATTACATCCTAATTTTCTATACCATGCACGGCCGAAAGACGAAACTTGAGCAGGAACATGTAGGAAGAACAGTACCTGTCGTAGTCGTGGGCGACGAGGTAGAGGAATTGAGCGTAATTGACGAGAAGGACGGCGTTGCTGGGATCCTGAGATAGGCTGGTCTGATAGGTCAGCTCCGTCCTGAAATACTCGGCGTAGTAGTCGTCCGGTTCGACTTTCGCCGTCACTGGCGAGACGAACTTCTGCATTGTCTCGTGGTCGAGGGCCTCGTCCCTCGAGGAAGCCTGCATTTGCGAGGCCTCCTCGACCATCGAGTTCCACAGGGACGTCTCCTCTTCCCGGATCGATTGGCCCGAGACCGACTCGGCTTCTCTCGTGGTCCCGAATGAGGACAATTGAGAAGCTCCGTTGGGGAGTATGGGACGGTAATTGTCCCGATGGAACTGTCCCTCGCCGTCCATGCCGCTGGCAATGGGGCGAACCTTCCCGCCCCCGCCATTGTTTCCACCGACGGAAGTCGTCTTCCCGCTCGACGACGAAATGGAAAATGTCTTAGCAGTCGAGGGATCGAACTTTTGCTGCGAATTGTCTTGAACTTCGACAGCAGAAGCCGTCTCCGTGGCAGCAGCGTAAGTCCCGACAGGCGGTGCAGCTGCGATCGCCACGTTGCTCCCCATCGAGTACACGGTGAAGTTCGCCAACAAGATCATCACGTAGACCATCAAGGTCGGCGTGTGCGAGAAGATCTGCTGAAACAGCCACACGAAAGAGGCGTGCATCTCTCGCTGCACGCGGGCCAGGATCCCCTGCAAATCCTCGTAAAACAGAGCCTCCCTCATCTGCAGAGCGAAGCTGTGGAGCTCTCGGATGATGAAAACCATCGAGGAGAAGGCCTTCTTCACCGAGCAATACGCCGACTCTCCGGCCTCTCTGAAGCCCTCCTTCCATTGCATCTTCCTCTTGATCATCCTCAGCGAGAGCGGGAGATCTACGCTATTTGCCCTCCGCTCGATATTCGCAGGGATGATCGCGTCACCACCTTCATAATCCGAAGAATCTCGCTCGATTCTCTCGTCTTGCCATGGATGTTCCTTATACTCAATATCGGACAATGGAAGTTGCATTTGTTCAGAGTCCAAGTTGACGCCACTGTTCATTCTCGAAGAAACCTCGTCCTCCCCACGGTCAGAGGCCCACTCCGCCACCGCCTCTGCATCTGCAGATATACTATCCACGCCGCCACTGACGTCGTCGGAGTGCTGGAACCTGAGCGCCAACTCTTGAATCATCTTCGAGAACTCCTCGTCGGAGAAAGCGTCGTCCAGGCTCGCGCTCCTGCTGCAAGCGCGCTTCACAGTGCGAGCTCTGGGCTTCGAGTAATCGGAGGATCGGAACCTGTGGAGCTTCGCCGGCGGAGCACCGAACAGGGCAGAGCGTTCCAGGCTCTGCACGTACCGGCACAGGAGAGGCCCGACGTCGCTCCGGACTCGCCGCCGCGAGGAAGGAGAAGAGATCGCGGAGGCTAGAGTCTGGGACGACGACGGCGACTGGGGAACGATTGGCTGCGACCACCGCAAACGGGTCGTCAGCACTTTCACACCCATGACTGGTCTCCCGATACTGACGCTGCAGCAAAAGCGAAAGGCAAAGCCTTTTAAGCGAAAATCCAAAACTTTCCCGGAAAAAGCTTCAAATTTCTGTGTCTTTCTCTCCCACCAATCGGAAAGCTCGCAAATTTTGTTCCTCCCCAGTTCGCGCAAAACCTGAGAGAAGTCGCAGACACCAATGAAACCGAGTCAACATGAGGAGAAGAACAGAGTTCGCCACCACAAGCTAAATGAAATTCTCACTGAAACAGAGTCTCTTTTTTCTTCCCCGGAAAACACAACCAAAAAGCAGGGGAAAATCTCCACTCTCTCGAGAAAAGATACCCGAGAATAAACTTCGATCAGCTAGCTAGCTAGCTGAGCTCACAAGCATGTGCGCTCGGAAAGCCGAAAGCCCGATTCAGCAGTCCCCAGGAAAATCGGATCCCGAAAGGGGCACGCCCATTCCTTCCGGCACACGGAACGATTAAACAAAAAAGGAAAAATTTTGCTTGAAAACCCGTCTCAACAATTACCCGAATCGATGAATCTCCCCCTCTGCCGAAGCCCGGATTCGGAAGAACTAAGAAAAAATAGAAGCGGAGAGGGGACGAGCGGGAGAGAATTTTCCCCGGTCAAATCTCGCCGCCTTAGCGCTCCACTCTCCAGCGGGAGGACAGACGAGCCATATATACAAGAGGGCGAGCACGGGAAATTACGCCGAAAAATACAATTTAATATATATTAAAGAGGGGAAAAAAAAAAAAAAAAAAACTCGCCAGGCTAATGCCGGTTGACAGGGCATTTGTGGAAATGGGGAGGGCCGGGGCTTTTTGCAGAGCGGGCGCGTAGAGATAGACTGCATATGCAGATCCGTACCACGTGCGGGGTTTACAGGGAGCCGGTGGCCGGTCGCAGCGTGGGTCCCGGGTCAGAAGCCAAGATGCGAGGAAGGAGGGGCGGGGTTGGACCCGGGCGTGGCGCTCGCCGCCCGGGGTGGGGGGCAGATTTTTCAAGTCCCACGCGGCTGTTTTCACGGGCCAGTAGGGATCCGATCTGGCCGTTGAGCGGGCGCCACGTGTGCCCACTGTCCTCCCCTCCCCATCCCTTCTCTCTCTATCACTCGCACACCCCCCAAAAAAATCGAGTGGAAAGTCCGTGATCCCACCGACCCGTTTTAATTGCTCTTGCAAGTAAGAACGCGCTTTTCTTGAGGTAGTTTCGCGTAATAGATTGGGTTGTAGCTTCAATGTTTGGTTTCACTTTTGACTAATTGCGAATTTTGATTTGGTGAATGAATTTTTGTTATTTATTGATGAACCATAATAAGAATTTTTATACCAACATCGATAGATAGTGGATGGCCACATAAATATCGATCCAGTAATTAATTTTTGTGTGTGCAGACAACTTATGCGTTCAAAAGTTAGTAATTATCAATCTTGACAAAAGTAGAATTAAGGAGACATAGACCTTTCAAAACGAATCATAAATTTATCCCTCAGCCCGTAATATGGATTATAATTAGCAAATGGATTTAGAATGGAACAAGTGTTAAATAAATCTATAACTTATTTAAATTCGATCTATCTCTACAAGTCTGTCTTCACTCTATCTCGACCTCACTAGATTTTATGCTTGCTCTCTTACTGCTCCATCTCAATTTGGATATAAATTTTTGTCTTTAAACTATGTAAGTAGGATCGAGTATAAGATAGATTGAATATGAGCATAAAAGAAAATTTTGATTGGATGAGTCAATTTGAGTTCGATTATATTTGACCTGATTCAATTGCCTATTTGACGGTTGTAAAAAGACATTAGTTTATGTGTATTCTTCTTTTAAATGGAGTATGCAGAAGATTTTTTACAACCAGAGCACGGTGCTCAGTTCTTGTCACATGGTTTCGTGGAAGAGACCGCGGGCAAAATTGGGAAACAGTAAATGAAAAAGGAAAAAAAAAAGATAAAAAATGAGAATTAATTTGTATCGTCGGATGGGCTTTACGATGAAGTGACCTCCGAGGATGCCTTTAAGATGTGAGATTTCCATTATAAAAACTAATCCAATCGTTCATGTGCTTTTCTTAAATGATGTGCCACATGATTTATCTTGGCCAAAAAAAAAGATGGGCCAATATTCTTCTGTATTAAATAGATTAATATCCCTTAAAAGGAGTTAAAGAAGATCTGATTAATTATACAAAATATCCCAAAAGACTAGACTTAACTCAGCAGATTCTCTCTTCAAACTTTGTACTATAAAGCAGTATTCTGGAAAGAAAAAGTAGGAGTGCAGCAAAAGATAAAATGAACGAAAAGTTTATGTATATTGAAAACTGAATTATGTAAATCACGATTTAAATACGAATTTGGAAAGCATGAAAGATTGAAGAGATCATACGGCATTACTATCATGTTTTCAAATGAATAGTTTATCACTATATGATTCAATACATTATCATTCATTTTGAGTAGAAGTATTAAAATGGGTCTTAGACCCTATATAGCCCATTTAAATCATAAATGGGTCATATATAAGTCACTTGTTTTTAATATAAAAAAAAAAAAGTAGTTAAATGGATTTAACAATTAGAGATTTTGATAGGTGGGTCTTAAGTGTGTCTTAAATGGGTTGAATTTAGAACCCATCTTTACCAAAACCTCACAATCTCTTTCTTCTCTCTTTAACTTTACAAAAATATTTTTTTATAAAAATCAAAATTATTATTATTATTCTTTTTTTTTCTTTCTTCTTCCTCCTGTTGCCGGCACAGCGATAACCGACGACTGGCTAGGCAAGCCTCGAGCTCGCCAGATCTAGCGAGGCGGAGGCCTTGCCGACGCTCGCCAATGTTGAGCGAGGCTCGAGCCTCACTAGATCTAGCGAGCAGCGAGCTCGAGCTCGAGCTCGCCCGACCTCGACGAGCCTCAAGCTTGCCTAACACCGGCGATCCTTGAGCTCACGGATCTAGCGAGGCGGAGGCCTCGCTGACGTCCGGCGAGGCTCGAGCTCGCTTGTGGCCAGCCACCGGCCATCGTCGTAAAGAAGAAGAAGACCAAAAAAGAAAAAAGAAAAAAGAAAATTATATTTATAATAAAAAATAATTAAAAAATTAAAATTAGATTCTTTAAAATAATTATTATAAAAATTATAAAAATTATATATTAAATTTGTGTTGTATAAAACTATTTTAGCAATATCATTTTTTTTTAAATATATATAAGAAATAAAATTTCTTAAATTTAGTTAAATGGATTGAGTATGGACTGGGTTGGGTATGAGTAAATTTTTTTGCATTGCAATCTTCGCGATGGAGTAAACCAAATGGATCACATGGATGTTAAATGGATCGATTTGATTGATTTGATGGATCCGATCGATTTAATGGATCGATTTGAGTTGACATAAACCCAACCTGATCCACCCATTTAATCGGTCTAACTTTGAATAACAAATAGGCATTTATGGGGATTTTTCCAAATGAAAATTGAGGTCAGACAAATTACTTGAATTTGCTTCTTCTACGGGCAAATCACTTGATTTTCCCATTACCATGTACACATACTTGAATAATTATTTCACACAAAGTAATGTATTAGTGTTGGTGACGTCATTCCACATTCGGTGGTTGACAACGTGGATCCTAGGGCTAAATGTGTCATCAATATTATAAGAGCACACGCGGCTTCTTTTTTCTTAATTTTTGTTCCAAAGACTGCTCAATTGTTAAGTTGAATTTCTCCACGAGGCATTAGGAGCGGTTCGCCCACCTTTTTTAAAAAAAAAAAGAATTTTCCCCTCATTTTACCAGTCACTCTCATTATATTATATTTTATAAAGACCAGTAGCCGCTTTTGGCTTATATTTGATTTATTTATTTCCATGAAATTATTTTTTGTGTTGGAAAGAGGACAAAATCTCGAGAGAGAGAGATTTTTAAAAAAATCTCTTAGTTGGAGGGCGAAGGGGTAAGGTGCCGACGGTCCAGAACGGAGGAGGGAAAAAGCTCGGGAATGCGAAAGCTGTCAGCCAACTTGCGCGAACGAGATTCCATCAAGGAGATGATAGGGCTAGTGCGACGGAGGCAGCGACGGCGACAGGCGATCGGACGGCCGGCAGGCAGGCAGGCGTCGCTGAGCGGAAGATCTTTTCTACGGCTAGAATTCGATCGGTTTCGATCTTTGGATGCGCGCGAGTCGCTTTCGTCCCCGTCGCTGGTTACATCTTATCGGTACAAAAGTTCGAGTCGCTGTCATGCGATTTAACCTCGATTTTTTTTTTGTTTACTCCGTACCAGCCGAAGACAGAAGAGCCACGGACGAGCATTCAAATGTAAAAATTGAGCAGATAAAAGGCATGAAACTGATGATGTCTTGTCGCTAAATGCTCTGTTCACCGCTAGGAAGAAAAAGAAAAAGAGAAACTATTGTCCGGACCCAAGTTCATGAATCGGGTGCAATCAAAGTAGCTGGAATTTTATAATGTCCACATCGAATTTCAATTTTTCCACTGAGAGAAAATGAATTTTTTATTAGTATTATTTCACCTCCTAAGATTTTCCTTTGGGTGGTTGGATGAATTATGGCTGTCTCTCAAGATTGCGATGTTTTGCGATGTAGAAATCTAATATATTGGGATCCAATCAAATTCAATTTGCAAACTTTCCAATAGCCAAGTTGATGTTACCCATTCAATGTGTCCCGTCCAACTAGTCAAATGCTTTTGGCCATATGTAACATTATTGCGTAGCAGTTCAAAATTCATACTGGTCAAGAGTATGTTTACACAAGAATCATTGAGTCTCCCAATCTAAGTTAGACAACACACTACAACCAAACAAAAAAGGACATATTTATTCCTTGAAAACCTTCTAGTCTTGACATGATCATTTGCTTTTTCCTTTTTCTATTCCCTTTCTTTAGTGTTACATAGTTCATCGATGTGATTGGCGTTGGCATTGCATTTCTTGACAATATATATATTTTTTTCACGTTCTATTTGAACAAACTAACATATAGAGAAAGAGTTGGTGGTTTAGTTCCTTTGGGAGTAGACATAACAGCAAAATTTAGAGTCCTGATCAAACATTTTGTAACCGATCAAGAATCACTAACAGCTCTATCCCTTTTGGTTTTTCATCCAAAGCAATCTTTAAATCAATAACTTTAAAATGACACTTTTAAACTAAATGACACTTTTAAACTAGCTCAATGTTAGGGTGGGGACATTTCATTTCAGATGCTAACAAGAAGATGGGATTATATAGAATAGAAAAAAAAACTAGCTCAATGTCACATAAATGCTAACAAGAAGATGGGATTATATAGAATAGAAAAGATATTCACTTGCACAGTGTATATCAGTTAAACTACAAAATTGATGTGTATGATTAACTTATGTTTTATTCAATTTACAGTCTGTTTAGCTTAATGAAGGGCAAAACATGCTGCTAAGTGGAGATGCCAAAACCTTGCAATTTTCATGAACTGGACAATCATAGTAACTAGCAAAGTCTAATATGCCGGCGTCGAATCACGTTCATGACAGAAAATCACGCCGAATTGCAATCTTTTTTCGCAAAAGGGAGTGCGGCTCCGGAGTCAAATTTAAAGATAAAAGTGAAGTTGTAGATAAGAGGCAATGCTACTCCAGAGTCAAAATTATAGATAAACTTGAAGTGACAATTCCATAGAGACATCCAATAGAGAAGGACGACAATCAATCTACCCAACCATTATCCTCATCATCGAAAGTTGCGACAAAAGTAAAAGAATGGAGAAACTTTGAGAAGGTTGGATCGCCGTGTAACAGAGCGCACATGTAGCCATCGATCCACAGGAGTCGCCACTCCATCAGTTCACAATCTTCACGATCGATAAAAGACGGCACCAATAAATTATCATTGAATTGAACCAGTCATCCAGCGCACCATAGGAAAAAAATTATCCAAAAAATTTTTTAAATCTATTATATTTTTATAAATTCAATCATACATTTTTTAATTTTATCAATTTTGTCTTAAATATTTTCACATTTTCCTAATAGAGTTTATCCGATTAATTTTGATCGAATTCACTTACGTAGATGCTGATCATCCTACATAATACAATTGGTAACAATTTTTCTTAATATGTTAATATTATTTATTTATTTATTTCTGATTTTTTCTTTCTTTTTCCTATTGCCGCTAGGTGAGGCCAACCCTTGCCGAGTCTCACTTGGGCAAGGGGGAGCCTCACCAACCTGAGCCTCACCAGGCCATGTCTCACCTGTGGTAGGCAAGGGCGACCCCTACCTAACGACCCCTACCTAGGCGAGGCCGATCGGCCCAGCCACCAGAAAAAGGAATAAAAAAGAAAAAAAAAAGTAAAAAGTAAAAATATGCAAAATTACAAAATATTAAAATATTATTAAAAATTGTTTATGTCGGTGCCAACCTTTTTAAATGCTACTGTCGGCATCTACGTCAGTAATTTCTGACCAAAATTAGTTAGATTGACTATATTGGCAACAGATGAAAATGTTTGGATTGAATTGGCAAAATTGAAAAATTTATGATTGAATTGACAAAAACATAATAAATTTAGGATTTTTTGGACAATTTTCCCTATATCATATTACTATTAATTTTTTGAGGCCACCTCAAATGGTTATGGAAATTGTAACCATCTGTCAAGATATCGGACGCACTCATTGATAAAAAGATATCTCAACATGCAAACTTCTTGACTAGAGGTGATTGTTGGGTAGGCCACACTCGAGCTCAAAGATTAAGCCTAGTATGTTGTCCAACCTTGCTAATCACAAAAATTGATATAGGAACTTTCAAACTGAGCAACCCTGAGCCAAAAATGGGCAGGGCTGGGCTTTATCGTCTGAGAACATCGTCTAAATCCCTTTATTTGTCTCTCAAGCCGAGAGAGCCATCAACAATTGATTACCTCTATTCACGACAATGAGTGAGAAGGATGCCTTCACAACAATTGATTAAGCCACGGCTTCTTGATTTCACCAAACCAGGTTCCTCCAATGACATGTTGCATATCAATCCAATTGCCTAGAGTATCAATTGGTTTTCCTTTCTCTCCTCTCCCTCTCTAAGTCTCGACCTTTCTTCATCTCTTCAACTTTTAGAAGGGGTGGATTTGACCTAGATCTCTCCCTTCCCTCCCTAGTTGCTTTCTACATTGGCGCTAGCCATCTTACATGGCACCATCGGCGTTCATATCAATGACTTCCAACCAAAATTAGCTAAATGAACTCAATTGACAACAAGTGAAAATGTTTTACAATTGAATTGACAAAATTGAAAGATTTCAAAATGAATTGGCAAAAATACAATAGGTTTAGAACTTTTTGGATAGTTTTCACTATATCGCATTACTATTAATTTTTTTAGGCCACCCTGAATAGTTATGGAAATTGTAATCATCTATTAAGATATCAAACACTTTCAACGATAAAAATGTATCTTAACATGCAAACTTCCCGACTAGAGTGATAATTGAGGCCACCCTCAATGATCGGGCCTAATATATTGTCCAATCTAGCCAATCACATAAAATTGATCGAGGAACTTTCAAACCGAGCCGGCCCAAGCCAAAAATGGGCGGGGCCGGGCTTTATTATGTGAGAACATCATTTAAATCCGTTTATTTGCTTGTCGAGTTGAGTGAGCCATCAACCATTGATCACCTCTATTTGCGACAATGAGTGAGAGGGACGCCTTCACAATTCAAGAGTGCCAAGGCTTCTTGATTTTACCAAACCACGTTCCTCTAATGATATGTTGCATGTCAATTCAATTGCCTAGAGTATTAATCAGTTTCTCTTTCTCTCCCTCTCCAAGTTTCAACCTTTTTTTGTCTCTTCAACTTCTGGAGAAAAGGAACCACTGGGGTTTTGCTCCGGTGGTCACCCTTCCAACATGGAAGGGGGAGGTGGAGGGTTCGAATCCCCACATTCTCGGGGGTTGGGGTGGGGACGAATTAGTTTCAAGTGTGGGTTTTGACTCCCGCGTCAAAAGAGCGCTAAAAAAGTCTAAGAAATGAGAGTTAAAATAAAAGTAAAGTAAGATTGACAAAAAAAAAAAAAATTCTAGAGAGAAGGGATTTGATCTAAATCTCTCCCTCCCCTCCCTAGTTGCTTTCTCCTTTATTTCCTCTTGAAAACTTTATTACTCTTTTGATTTAGTTTTAGATCTGGAAGTTCCAGTTCTTAATCTCAATTCATTCACGTGTAGTCAAATGTGTGATTAGACTTGTGTGCCGGAATTCGCTCTTTTGGGGCCTCTTGATGATGCGGGAAGCCAATGAGAGAGGTTGTTTCCCATTTAATGTACCTTCCAGGAGCTTATTTTTCTTCTTATTTACTTCTTATTAATCTTGGAGATTTTTTTGATTGCATGAATAATATTAACCAGAAAGGAGGGATATATTAAAAAAAAAAAAATGAAATTTTAATCACCTTATTTGATGAGGGTGGGACTAATCACCATAGTTAAAGAGCATAGATAAAGAGCGGGTCCTAATAGATCTCTATGATAGTAAAAGAGGCATTAATGAATTGAATTGATAGAGTGTTCTTGAGAGATATATATATGAAGATTATGAAAGCACCTTTTAACGTTTTGGTAAGTTTAGCATTAGAATTCTAATATCAAGCATGCTAAGGTAAGAGCACTATTAGGATGGATGACCTCCATAGAAAAAACTGTGAGACTCAATACAATTAAGAATGTCATGTACATTTTAATTTAAGTTTAGAAATAATATTGAATATTTTCGTATAATTTAAGGATTTCGTTGAACATGCACAAAAAATCCTTAAATTATATTGAATAAATTGAAAGTTTGGGGATTATATTACATATTATGTCAAAATTCAATGATCATCTATGTCATTTTTTTTTTTAACTTTATAATGAATGGAAATTCTTCCGACCAAAAAAATTGTTCTCACTGACTCCTTGAAGGTAAGGCAAAATGTCACATGCAATGAATGCACTCTAGGGGAATTCAATGGACGCATTTTTAGAAAACACGTTTGCTCGATTGCTGCTAGAGGTGGAGATTCCTTACTTTATTGGGAATTTTATTGAATAGTTCGGACGTTTGTAACAGAAAAAGTTTGGTCCACGCCTCGGGCGAGGGGTCTGGACCGAATATGTCTAAAAGTAGAAGTATGTTTTGTAAGTTTCATAATGTCTATGGGATATTCTTTTAGATATTCACTTTGCCATGTTCCATCGACCCTCAGCAGTCAAAAAGGCCATTGTCGAGACTCGTCCATGATATGGATTAGTTGAATGAAACAATGGAATCCGTGCAGGTTCGGACAAGCAGGTGTGGACCGGCTCATCGTTTGCCTGGACTCGCTTGGTACGTGCCTTAGGCCGTATCCATCCTACCGGCCTTAGCGGGCCACTCGAGCTCATCGTCAGGTCTAATAATCGCACCAGTAACGTAGCATCATCGCGTCGTTGTCACCGAAAGATGCTAATGATAAGAGAGCAATTTGAAAGAGGACGAGCGGATACTATCGCCTCTCCTTGTCGAAGGCAAAGAATCGGTGGAAGAGGAATGGAGGGTTGTCATTTGATTGTTGTCAAATGGCACTCGCGACACGGGCGCGCGATGCGCGAGGGGGGGTTGGAGTTTATCCCAAAAAAAGGGGGGAAAACGATGACGATTCACATGGAGCTCAAGACCAGGACAGGGACAAGTGGACGCCGATGCCACGCCAATCGCCTTATCTCCTCATCACGTATGGAGGAGCCCCTTAGCTAACAACGAGCACACACTCTTTCTTGATAGTTCCGTCTCTCTCGTCCTCTCGTCGTCTTTCGTTTTGCTCCCGTGCTCCTGCTCCGCCCAATATAATGACCGAATAAGCCCTAGGAGCGATTGCTTACGATTGATTGCGCACTTAAACCACCTCAATATGATGTTGGTTCTTGGAGATGTGTCGTGTGTGATTCCTCCACTCCCTCTCTTTGCACTCGATCGTGGGGGTTTCGCTTCTTCATATACCTTAATGGGTTTTCATCCAATTCCTTTGTCATCAAGGCTTTCGTCCTTCTATTGAGCTTAATAGGAGAGAGCACATTAAGATACAAAATCCGTGTTGATTGGTTTTGCGCCTTTCTAATCCTAAAAATTAATTTAAATGTGAGACTTT
Source organism: Eucalyptus polyanthemos subsp. polyanthemos (assembly GCA_017140185.1). Classification (NCBI taxonomy): domain Eukaryota; kingdom Viridiplantae; phylum Streptophyta; class Magnoliopsida; order Myrtales; family Myrtaceae; genus Eucalyptus; species Eucalyptus polyanthemos. Next base: position 29,616,004 of record CM029466.1, on the reverse strand, counting down.
TTCACATTTATAGATTATCACTGGCTTCTTATACAATCGATATGGAATGACCCAAATAGTGAATGTAACTTTTCAACAATCAAGACGTTTTAGGATGAAAACTCAACTTCACTTGCACATAAATTTTAATCATTTTTATTATATGCACGTATATAGGTTCCACCGTTTGTTAACTTAGCGTTTCCATTGGTTGGTTATCACATCCAAGTTTCTATATATTCAATCTCCATTCAATTGTACATCAACTTCAACTACTTTGCACTATCTCCCTACTTTGCACTTGTTTTTCGGATCTCATCAACCCCGTCCATGTTTAAGCCTTAAGGATGAAATTTTACTGACTAGAACCACATGATTTTGGTTTCTTTGCACCTCACTTAGTTTAGGACCTTTTCAGTACATTCAACCATACATCGGCTGCTTTGCACCTCGCTTAGTTTTCCGTGGATCCGCATGCGATGTTGGTCGGTGGGTCAATGCCGAAAGAAGGTTATGATTGATTGGAAATTATGATCGCAGAGCTGGTTTACCTTGTAGTCCATTTGATCGATCATCTCCTCTAAGGTTTACTTCACTTGGTGCGTGGAGAATGCAAAGGTGGCTTCGCCTTCAATTCTCCATCGCTTTGCTTGTGATCGTGGAAGGACGGGGGGTGTTTTGGTAATTTGGCCTCCCGAAAATATCTAAAGTCGCTCGGGCTTGTTTTCCATGCACGTGCAAGTGGTCACTTTCAATGGGGTTCGGGGCCATTGTCTTTAATTTATGCGTAGTGACTTTTCGATTTTTAATTTCTTTACGTCCACACAAAATGAATCGGAAGATAGTTTTTCTTTCTTTTCTTATACTTCTTTCTTTAAACAAAATTTCACAAAAAATGTATTTTGGTTTGGATGATGATTTTTTTTTTATACGTCATATTCTAACTCTCATCTCTCTCTTAAATTTTTATTATTTTTTCACGGAATATAAAAATTGAGTTGCACACTTAAAATCAAACGTTCTCATCTTATCCAATTCCCTTTCCACGAGCTATATGCACAATGAATAATTGGATGACAATTGGATGGCCTGGAATTTCTTGCATTACTACCAACGATCTTTCAAAGTATTGAGTTGCGCGAATGCCATGATTATCTTAAATGGTTGACTATGGAGGAGGTCAAAGTACGAGTCAATCAGCCCCAGACCGTATCCCATGCGTGATCTTCATCGATGTAGGGTTTCCTTTTCAGCCCTTTTTGGCATTTCATGAAAGGATTGATTCTCGCTTTTACAGACCGCGTTTCTACATATTTCTCATCTAGTATTGTCGATAGAAGTAGCTATGTACTTGCTAAAGTCAAAATTGTGCACATTGCCAGTGATATGTGCAAGATGTGTGGAAAAAAGCGAGGCAAGTCGTATTTAATTAAGCTGTTTACTAATTGTTATTATCGAGTGGTTGGTGTGCACCTAATTCAAGCGGCAATCAGGCTATGTGGATCTTATGTAAGTCCCACTAAATTCAACGAATTACGTGGATTGGGCTCACACGAGACGGGTGTGCACAATATCGAGATGTTATCGGGAAGATGAACAATATTTGGGATTCAAACACATTTGTTTTTTTCCTCAAAAAGGGTGATGCGAGCCTATCTTGTTGGGGCCAAACGGATGAAAGAAAACCACAATTGGGCCAATTACTTGTTCTTCAAGATTTTAAGTCCCATATTAGGTAGAGAAAGGTCAAAAAGCCGGGAAACCTTTGTTTAGCCCAAAGCCTTTTGGACCTAAAACTGAAAACTTGGAGGGGCCCAAATGAGAACCGCCCTTAAATTCAAAGCATCGGTAAGTTCGTGTAAGGAGCTTTTCTCCTTCAATTATGCTAAAAGAATCCCCCTCTTTGCATACATTCGGATTACTTGCAGCTCGATATACAAGTGGATCGGGTAACCTTCACCAGGATATATGCTTTGATGGAACAACAGAACACTGGGACCGTGCGACCCAAGTAGAATGACAACATGGGTGTCGACCCTTGGACGTGTTTCGTTTATCCTCCCCACTTGCTTCTTGAAAGTTGAGAGGCTCATTGCAATTTCGTGAGGATGAAAGGGTTTGATTTGATAGCCCAAAAATCAGAAGCCGACGGCAAGGGCTGCCTGGTTGCAACCACAACCTTGCACGATGCAACGCGTTCAGAATTTTTTGAAATCTTTTTACCAGGTAATCTAGCATCCTTAGTAAATGAATCTGGGCACATGAAAGAAGTTTGGGAATTTACTAAGGGCGCGTAAGGTAACGATTCTGTCTCCGAAAGTAGATTCTAATCATAAATAATTTTTTTTTATTCTTTTCCCGAGAATGGATTCTAATCATTTTAAACCGTTTGGTAACTGTTCAAAATTTCTGATTCTTGAATAAAATTGCATTTAGTACCGTGCTAATTGATTATGTTCCAAATTAATTTCTTTTAATTTTTAAATAATTTTTATACTTTTTTCTTTTATTTTTCTCCTATTCTTCTTCTTCAGGTTGGTTGTCGGACCGGCGACTAGTCAAATGAGGGCCAGCGACCTCACCGGAGTATCGCCGGCCCTTATCGGCCGAGCCTCGCTAGTGGCCAGTCTAGCCTCGTTAGGGCTGGGCGAGGCCTGCTTGGCCACCGGTGGGGTTGAGCGTTGCGAGGCCGAGCCTCGCCTCACTAGACCTCACCTTGGCTTGGCGAGCCTCCGACGAGCTCGCCGGACCACTTGCCGGCGACTAGCGGCGGTGGATGGCGGTGATTAGCGGTAGATGGTGATGGACAACAACCGCACGATTGAAAAAGAAGAAAAGAGAATAAAATAGTTGGTTTGATTCTTTTTTCTGATTCTAAAACAAGAATCACATTTTTTTTTTAATTCCTGATTCTACTCTCAATCTGTTCCCAGGAAAAAATTTGTTTCCGAAAACAAAAATTTTACCAAACGCGATTCTGTTCCCAAACTGATCCCCGGAACAAAAAATAAGAATTTTGCCTTGTTTGAATGGTTACCAAACAGGGCCTAAACAAGCGAGACCGTTTAGAGGGAAGTTCCATAGTCACTATCATCCAAAGGTCAAACAAAGCCGTGATTGACCGGAGTTAGGCTTAATGGATTAAGAAAAACGAGTTTATATGTGAATCGGGTGCATGACGGGAGTTCATCTCATGTGGTTCGGTATCCGAGCGGAAATCTCTTCCTCAAATTTGTCTACGTGATACCCATCATGATATCTAAATCCATCATGTGCATTTTCTTATGCCGATGGGATATTGAGATCCTTGTGCAGCACTTGTTTCTAGAGAAAACTAGACAATAAATCATAAATCTATTGCATATCCAATCCCAAATATTTTAATTTTGTCAATTAAGTCGTAAATTTTTTAACAATTTGTTAATTCAGTCTATATGACAAATTTAACAGGATTTGCTAACATAGACACCGGTAGGATCACGTAGGAAGAATGGTGCTAATAAAAACAATTTTTAAAATTTTTTTTTTAAGAAAATGGAATTTTGGAATTTTGTATTTTATTTCTTTCTCTTTCTTTTTTTTCCTATCAAGTCCGCCGACCCTTGTTGACCAGCCCTAGCCTATGACTGGTGAGGGTTGGTCAGTGACTTTCACTTGGGCTTGGAAGAGAAAAAAGGAAAAGGAAGAAAAGAAAAAAAAAAATGGAAAAAAAATATTATCTACGTTATCACTAGCTGAACCACATAGGACCGTCAATGTTCGTATAATTGATTTCTAGCTAAAATTGGCCGGTGGACTCAATTGATAAATTATCAAAATGTTTAGGAATTGATAAAATTGAAAGGTTTATGACTAAATTAACAAAAGTGTAATAGGTTGAGAAATTTTTAGACAATTTTCTCCTTATTTCTCATGCCATTTATGTACATGTTCCCACGGACCAAGCCAAGTTGTTTAGGAACTTATGTCCACAACTACACAAGACTAATGTTAGATATCCACATAGTTCAAGTCAGGCCGATCATGCGCAATGTGTCGTTCTTTTTCTTGTCTCATTTCATTGAGCTTGCACCTTTCGAAATCTGTCTTTTAAAAGTCACATATGCAAATTTTTTACTCATAAGTTGAATTTTATTTACTCAAATAATTGTACGAAAGAACGCCTTTGTTTTCATAAATTAGGTGAATGGCAAATAAATGTCTAGTAAAGATTTCTCTTAGTTTTCAGGCGCAATTAGATAAAATATGCTGAGAGTCTTGCAATAAGAATCGCATGTATTTTTATTTTTGTGGTTTGACAAAATCTAGACATTTTGATATTTACTATAAATGTTTGCCAAGGAAGCTTCGGCAAGGGTGAACTGGCGGCGGGCGAGCTCGTGGGTGCAGAGGCGCGATGGCGTCGGTTGCTACAGAGGTAGAGCTTGGATCACATGAGGGCGAACGGCCACCGGTATCGGCTTTACGGATGGCAACCGGCAGGCGCTCGGGCGGAGGAAGACTCGGGCGTCGGGGACTCGGGGCGGCGCGGCGGTCGCGGCTGGCTTCGGGGCGGCAAGCGGCGCGGGTCGGCAGTGAGAGTGCTAGTATGAACACCTAGAGGGGGTGAATAGGTGTTTAAAATAAACCTTGGCAAATATATGAGGAATAAAATAAACTTCAAACAAATTAGTTAGGGAAGAGAATAAGAATACAAGATTTATAGTGGTTTGGCTTAATCCAAGCCTACATCCACTCTCCCACGCTAACAGCCTTTTTGGTTGGATTCCACTATGCAATCAACAAGATATTACAACTTCGAGTGCAAACACTTAGTAGATCACACTATCTCACTAAGTCACTCTTTTGGTATTTCTCTCACGATCACAAACGTTTAAGCTCTCCAAAGACAAGTATATGATCAAAGGTCGCTCAGACTTTGGAATTATAAATTATACACTCTATCTCTTACTTGCTCATCGGTCCATGATCTCCTTAAATACTCATTCACTTCCAAACTAGCCGTTGGACAATATCCCGGAGAATCGTCTTCCAATATACCCATTGGACAGCTCTATATCTAGAAGATTTGGTAGTCGTTGAGTGATAAAGGTAGAATCATAAATTGATTCCGATCGTCCATACAAACGAAATCTTGGTTTCCATAAATAAAGCTTCTTCGTATAGAAAGTTCTTGTCTTCAAGATCCAATCGTCAATCAATTAGATTGAATCAATCAAATCAATCTTGATGTGGAATCCAAACCAGATCACTAGCCATTATATGATTGGGCTTGAGTTACGTTATGTCGAATCTGGATGTAAATTCTGATAGCAATAGACTTTACAATATGAGTCTGAGTGTGATAAACTTTGCAATCTGAACGACATATTCTACTTCAACGATTTTAGCTTTAAGGTCTCAGCATTCGCCAAACTTTTCAACATAAAGTCTCCCCTTCGTTCAAAGATTCACGTTCGATCTTGAATTAGTCGAGTTGACAGATTGATGTAAAACGATTTTAACACTAAAGTCCTGATAGTCTTCGATTTTGACACGTAAGTCTGGAAATCTTTAATATACTTTGCGTCAATCTTCCTACAGCCTTCTTGACTTTGATAATATCATTTACATGTTCAATTATCTGCATTGTTTATTACTCAACCATTAAACATGTTAGTAGCATTTGATTTATTTTGTCATCTTCAAAATATCATAAGAGATTTCCTAACAGGTAGGATGTCGGGAGAGTGAGTAGCGCGGGTCTGCCTAGCTTCGGGCGGAGCAGCAGTGATGGTAGGATCGAGTGGCGCGGGTTTCGTGTGGCAAGGGAGGCTCACGGGTGCTGCGAATCGTGAGGGAACGAACGGCGGCTGCGGAGGTGCGGTGGACAAGTCGAACAAAGATGCGATGGCTCAGCAGGTGGGTCGCGGCGGTGGCTGCACGAAGGAGACGATGAACAGTGCTCTCCTTTTTCTTTTTTTCTCCTTTTTTCTTCTGCTGCACACGCTTCTCTCTCACGTCACTCTCACATCTCTCTCTGTTCTGCTTTTGCTTTTTGCTTTTTCAGCAAAAGTCAAACCTTCACTCTTTCCTCCCCCCAAACCCTAATGAAACCAAAGCTCTTCTCTCTTTTGGTGTGCTTGATTTTTGTTTTTTCTTCAATCGAGAAAAGAACCCCCGAAAAGCCACACCCCCACCTCTGCCGTACACTGTCTCCTTTTATAGACAAACGTTATGATCTTTGTAGAATATTTTGAAAATTGCCTATAACCTCCGAATCACAAAATCCTTTTATCTCATGAATATTCTCCCCTGATTTCATCATTTATTGATAGAGATAAGATTATAATGCGATCTCCTTAATTTCCAAAAATCATCGTAATATAGCATTAAATCTCAACTTTTCACAAGATAATTGATTAAAAAAAAAAAAACAACGGGCTTGGGCTAATTTGCTCATTCATGAGCCTAGCTTGGTCTAATTTGAACCCATCCGCGATCGGTCCTAAAAAATAAAATACAAATATGCAGACTAAAAATAAATGCATTTAAATTTATATGCTATGCAATTAATATTTTTTCAAGGATAAAATTACCCTTAATTTTCTATGCAATAAATAAATAATCGGCTCGCCAAAATTTAGGTGTCAACATATGTGTAATCAATAGTACCGACCCTTTTGAATTCCTCAATTACCCAACTTGTTGCCTAAGATATATATATATAAGAAATGAAGTTACCCCATTTGTAAAAGTCCGCATGCATCTTTGGGTCGTTTTAGTCAATTACGCTTATGCATGCTTAAGAAAAAGTAAAATGAATAAGATAATTACGCTATGTTAGCTGTGACATGTTGGGGTGTCGCACTTTCTAAACAGTGTTTTAAGAATTATGGTTCCAGATTTCAAAGAAATATTATATATGGTCAAGAGGATGAAAATACCCATGCTAAATAATAACACGGCTCCATTAATTTCAAAACTAAGCGTGCATCATTAAATAATAAAAAAATGTGGTACCCAAATGACAATTTCAGGATCTATTATTGCCGAAATCACATATGTATGTATCCTTCGCCGGGCGTTTCTTCCCTTGACGTAGGAGACAAGTAGAAAAATTTTCCTTTGCCAAAGCGAATCTTATTCTTCCATCGTGGAGAAGATGAGATCCTGCTGTTGCCCAATCCGAGTAGAAAAATTTTCCTTTGCCAATGCGAATCTTATTCCTCCATCGTGGAGAAGATGAGATCCTGCCGTTGCCCAATCCGAGGCAAAAGTGCGACGACCACATAAAGAAATATGGGGTTTTAGTGGGCAAATTTTCCAATACGGAAGAGAATACTCGATACATAATTATTACGTGTCGATGTTCCGATGAAATGCTCATTCAAAAATGGGTAGACCTAGACATACTCAACTCTATGCATAAATCCGTAGGGATAAGCAGGACAACATGCTCACAGAGATTTACATGTCAAATATTCATATGTTGCGGTGGTTCACATGTTGAAGCTTTAAATAAAATAAAAATAAAAATAAAAAATAAAGTCAAGCAAATATCTTCTTTGGGTTCGGCCTCTTCCGTTCATGGTCCGCTCATGCTTTTATAACGTTTGGGTTTGTTTGGTGAGAAGGAAAAATTATACTATATAATGTGATTCTTAAATTTTAATTTAATTTATGATATGATTTTTGATTTTTTTTTCAATATAATTCATGAATTTTTTATATATCTTCAATTTAATCCTAAAAATATTTAATATTATCTATAATCTTGAATTAATAAAATATAAAATAATATAATTTAAAAATTATATTGAATATATATTAAAAAATAATAAATTAAAAATTTATGGATGAGCACTAATCTTGTAAGATAAAAGGATTGATTTGACAAACCCACAATCAGAAGCCGACAAAAAGTACAGCCTGATGCCACCTCAACCGTGCACTAATCCCCGGTCGTTTGGAATTTCTTTATGTCATCTAACCCTAACGAATAAAGATGGACCGACATGGAAAAGGCACAGTTCCAGCATCACTTTCGTCCAAAAGTTGAAGCCATTGTCAACACTCAACAGAAGTTTAAGCCTGTTCAATTAAGAAAGAGTTTACGGGTGATTGGGTGAACGAGACACACGGGAGTTCATCTCACGTGGTTCGATATCCAAATAGAACTCACTTCAAAAGTTCATACGCATGTTTTATTTATGTCGATGGTATATCAAAATATTTTTTATTTTAAGCACTCAACTACTTTTTATCGGATGCAATAGTTCTCTGTCTTTACTCATCAATAATCATTGGAGACGTGTGTTTTTGTGCTTCAAAAAGCAAAACCTATCAGCATGTTTATGTCTTAAATAGTTCGACCAGTTTTTTCCACCCCGCTATCTACTTCATTTCCCGACAAGACTAATTGTGAAGTCTCTCGACACTTCTTGTCAAGTGGATCTTGTGAATTGTGTTTTGAGTTTTGTCGTCTCTATGGTTGCCCCTCCTTAGTAATTATTGATTGGGGAAATCCAATAAAGTAAGACTAACAAAGGAGACGAAGACGTTACAGTAGTACTACCTAATGTGAGTGGAGTTAGTATCCGAATAAAGCGGACAATATTCAAGCTTCCAATCTTATTATATGATTTAATTTATTAATCTTATAAACAAGTCTTGGGATATATTGTGGCACGCCTTTTCTTCGTCTCTAATGATATCATGTCCCTCGTCATTCGTACATCATCGTTGATGGTTCGCTGGAATGTCCTTGTCCTACCGACCCGGTAACCTAGTCATCCCTGAGCATTATCTCACCGCATAAATCAAAGCCATAGTTGTCTTTTTCTACCCAACCTGCTGTACGAAGTCGGTCGCATGTCACGCCAGTTTAACGAAGGACACAGAGTTGAAGAAGACAAAGCTCGAAAGGATTCAACAACCGTGGCCGATGAAGAAACCGGAGCTCATCTTTATCCCAGCGCCAGGCGTGGGTCACGTCATCTCGGCCCTTGAGTTTGCGGCCCGCTTGCTCGGCCACGACCCCCGAATCTCCATCACCGTCCTCGCAATCAAAGCGCCCTTCAGCTCCCACTTGGATGCTTACACAAAGTCCCTCGTCGCCTCGCAGCCGCGCATCGCCCTCATCGACCTCCCTCCCGTCGACCCACCACCGCCCGAGCTCCTGCGCTCCGTCGAGCACTATGTCACGGTCTACATCGAGAGCTACATCCCGCACGTCCAGAGAGCAGTTGGGGAGATACAAAGTTCCCGGTCCGATTCCGGGTCGGACCGGTCCGTGGCGGGGTTCGTCCTGGATTTCTTCTGCACGTCCATGATTGACGTCGCCGACGGGTTCTCGCTTCCTTCTTACATTTACCTTACCAGCAACGCGCACTTCCTAGACCTCATGTTCCACTTGCCAGCTCGACACGACCAGATCGGGAGAGAGGCCCGACTGTCCGATCCGGACCTGCCTCTTCCCAATTTCGCAAACCCAGTTCCGGTGTCTGTGTTGCCGTCGGCAGTGCTTGACGGGGAAGCCGGCGGCTATGCGGCCTACGTCAAGCTGGCTCGTAGGTTCAGGGACGTCCGGGGAATCATGGTGAACACGTTCATGGAGCTGGAGCGGTCCGCCCTCGGCTCGTTTTCTGGAGGAAGCTGGGACGGGCCGGCCGTGTATGCGGTCGGACCGGTGATCGACCCGAAGGGTGTGCCGGATCCTTCTCTGGACCGGGCTCACTGGGAGAAGATCCGGGAGTGGCTGGATGAGCAACCGCCGTCCTCGGTGGTGTTCCTGTGCTTCGGGAGCTTAGGGAGATTCGATGCGGATCAAGTGAAGGAGATCGCTTCCGGAATCGAGCGAAGCGGGCATAAGTTTCTGTGGTCGTTGCGTCCGGAAAGTTCACAGTCGCAGCTTCCTGTTGGATTCCTGGAGCGAATGCGAGGAAGAGGGATCATATGCGGGTGGACCCCACAGGTTAGTCTTTAAGTCTTTTTAATTGACGACTATGTATATATCTTTGGTAATGTCTCGTGCTCATCGGTTACAATGACGACCTTGTCAATAAGGTAAGAATGGAACAGATGTCTAGTAAGTCAATGACATTATAAAAAGAGAATTGATTGCGTGACAACCTTTAATTTTTTTTTTTTGTGACAGCCTTTAATTTACTTCTAAGATAATAATTTATTATGAATTATAAAAAATCAAATAATAAATAATTATAAATTATTGTATGGCTCACTTTTTCAAGAATTTATGATTTATAATAAATTATTATTTTCACAATAATTCAAAAACTGTTAGCTAGTCAAATCCTTATAAGAACGTGTAAGGTTCCACTAAAAAATACAAGGTTTTTGTATAGTCTATACTGTCATTGATTTTGTCTAAAATCTATATAATATTTTCTTGTTTTTGTGTGAAATATGAGTAAATCCGTGAATAGGTGTCGATGGGGCTGAAACATAATTGGGCGAGTATAGGGAAATAAATGTCCTTCGTTTAACCCCCCCCTCCCCGATCATTTGAAGGATAAAAAGTTAATATTTTATCAATCATGTGCATTTCTAGGTGAGGACTGTTAAATCTTGTACCACATTTAATCTATCTAAATATTTGTTGGTTTATGAAGTAGATAAAAAGTAAGTTAAAAGAATTCACATCAACGGCGTCATATACCTAGTCTATCCACGATACCTATTTGTTTTTCAATTGCTGAATTAATCTTGTTATTTGCGAGCTTTATATGATACTACATGGATAATCTAACATGGTAAGCAAATCCTAACTTTTCAACAATGAGATTCTGTTTAAGCTATATAGTCTCATTTATGATGTTTGATGTAGTTTTGATGAACTTCCGCCTTCCACACTAAAAAAGGGCACACGTTCGATAGTAAAATAATTAGCATGCATTAAAAAATGTATCGAAGTATGATCAACTAAAAATACTTTTATTTTAATTTACATTCGGTTATGTAATTCTTAGAGGTGAGCATTTGCTAAACAGCTTATTGGGTCCACTCAAGCATAGTCGGCCCAAAAGGAAAAATGAGTGGGCCTAGTAAATTTCTCCTTTGATTCTTACACACTTGGCTGCGGAATTGGCCAGTTCAAACTCGATCAATTCATATAAGACCTGAGAAAGATTTAGTCCAAGTACTCGGCTCCATCGTTCGGCAATTAGACTTGGTCATTGGGCAGGCCTACGGAGGATTGGGCCGGTTCTCCTCGGGCTCGAACCTTTAGGAATCCCACCGAGGCTTGGACATGCAGGCCCGAGCCTACCCAAGGGAAAAATATTGTGGGTCCGGAACAGCCCATGTGTCCTTTTTTTATTTTTTAATATTTCAGAAAAAAATTAAAGAATTATGAAAAATAGATGATCAATAATTTGAGGGTCTTGTGTTATTTTATTTTACTACTCTATCTATGAGTCTATATTTCTATTCTACATTAGAAAATCGAGCTTATTTTATCCGGTTAGAGTTTTATAATGTTAAATGTCTAAGAAAAACTTATTAATTAAATATAATTCATCAATAATTTAATAAATATATAGAAACCCCTAGGCCCTTACCCAGGCGTAGCTTGCTCACTAACAGGACCTAAATTTTTTGCTAGGCTGAAAAATAATGGGCAGGCAGGCATGTTGCTCGCCCATTGATCAAGTCTACTAATAATTATCTAAAATAAAAAATTGCCACAACATTGATATTATTTGGTGTAAACGTATGAAACGTGATATTTTTCAAATGCTCTTTATTTTTCAATAGATAACACAAGAAGTAAACGCAATTTAGTAGTTAGATATTGATTAGGACATTTTTCTTGTCGACTTTCTTAGCTCATAACTGAATGGGCAAGTGCCTATCATAATGCATTATACTATCAATGACATAGGTGGAGGTGCTGGGACACGCTGCCATTGGTGGGTTCGTATCTCATTGCGGCTGGAACTCCATCTTAGAGAGCTTGTGGTATGGAGTGCCGATCGTGACGTGGCCCATATACGCAGAGCAGCAGCTGAACGCCTTCACGATGGTGAAGGAATTGGGCTTAGCGGGGGAGCTGAGGCTGGACTACAAGGGGCAAGGCATTGGTGGCCATCTGGTGCCAGCGGAGGAGATAGAGAAGGCCGTCGGACGCTTGATGGGCGACGATGCCGCAGAGACGAGGAAAAAGGTGAGGGAAATGAGGGAGGTGGCGAGGAATGCTGTGAAGGAAGGTGGGTCTTCGTATGATTCGATCGGAAGGTTGATTCAAGACTTCATCAATAGCATTGAATAAAAAGCTAAATTGTAAACGTCATGTATATGTCACTTTGATCATGCCGTCCTTTATTTCTTGCCAGCAATATGTCCTGCTTGTTTGTTAAACAAACATCCTTAGTAATCTGTCGGAAGTTTATGAAATTACCATTTGAGTTGGCAAGTGGAGGGCGTTGGACTTGATTCCGCACCGCTCACTAGAAGAATAAATTGAAGTAAGTCATTGTATTTGTTTTGCTCGGTAACCATGATGGCAGAGCTATAAGTTACTGGCAATTTACCTAGACTGATGAGTTATGAGCTTCTCATGACTAGGTTAACGATCTGGTGAGCTTTGTTTTAATTGATCCAACACAAGCGAGACTCCTAATACATTAGTTCCTCTGCTTCTAGGTAGATGAACTTGCATTTAGCTGTTCCTTTATTAAATTCCCTCTGAGAGGATGGATGACTTATGATGCATTGGATGATACATTGAAATCGACCCAAGAAAAGAACCGGTAAGAATTTATTTATCTCCTAAAGCAAAAACCTCTATAGTTGAAATAGAAAGGCATTCATACGGCTTAAGGACATAGAAATAGCAAATTATATGTTTGTCACGCATACATGAAGCAGTAAGCTTGCATTTTGCGTTTACATTCACACTGGAATAAACTCAAGAGGAATTAAAATTGCAATAGGAGAAGTCAAATCCTCTGCCTAATCTTACATGCCATGCTTGAAAAACTTCTTTTTAACAACACATAATTCAGATAATGCATTCATCATGTCCATGCGCTCAATTGGAAGTTTTGTCGAGCAGCTGACTCCAATTCTCATTATGTCGGCAATGTTTTCCTCAAATCTTACCATGTCGACATCACTAATTTGGCTATCATCGATCCCTGCAGGATACTCTATGGATAGCAGTTTAGGGTCTAAGATCTTTACCAAGCTCCCGCATTGAGTTGTCTTGACGAATTCGTGGAGGGTCCATCCATCCTTGAACATAACATCAATAGGTCTTATTCCGGTGAACATCTCGAGCAATAGTATCCCAAAGCTATACACATCTCCTTGCAACGATGAAGCACTGCCAAGGCCATATTCTAGAAAGCACCATCAACTTGTCATGTTAGATGGGTACTTAACTTCGGAAATCCATTTTCTTCACTAGAATTCAGCATTTTAAATAAGCTATTAACTTGGACCCATATGATTAGAAAGCAGAAGGATTAACATACCTGGAGCTACATAGCCAATGGTTCCTTTTAACAAGCTAGAGCTTGCTTGACATTGAGAAGCATCTTGGCTTGTGCTTCCACGAAGAAATCGTGCTAGCCCGAAATCACACACTCGAGCTACCATGTCATGATCAAGAAGAACGTTGCTTGGTTTTAGGTCGCCATGTATGATGCTCGTCTGGCAATGGTGGTGAAGATATTCAATGGCAGAAGCCACATCAATGGCAATGTCTAACCTCTGGTTGAGATTGAGCTTCGGCATGTCGAGCGAATTTTCACTAGGGTGCAACCACCGTTCTAGGCTACCATTTTGCATCAAGTCATAGACTAGAGCCTTAAATTCTGCGCCTGTGAAATCGATGCTCGAGCAAACAGTGATGATGTTGACAAGATTTCGATGGCGTATACTTCTCAACGCTTCACATTCTACCAAGAAGCTCTTAAAAGCCCCCTTTTGACTTAGGTTGAGCACTTTCACCGCCACCAATCGATTTCCATCTAGGATTCCTTGATACACAAAGCCGTGGCTCCCTTGGCCAATCAAATTAGATGGTGAAAACTCATTAGTTGCTTGACGGAGCTTTGCATAGGAAACCTTTAGGAAGCACTCATCAGTTGGCAATGCCATGCTAGGTCTTGTCGTAGATTTCCTCCTCCAGTATAGAATAACAATGAAGCATGTCAACATGATTAAAAACAAGATAGTTATCGCAATAGATATTTTCAATTTTGGAATCTTTCTCCGCTTCTTCATGTTGCTGACTTTGCATGCGGGAAGTCCAAGTTCCTTGATGCCCCCACATAATTCCTCATTTCCCATTATTGATATGCGCTTCGTATCTTTGAAAATCCCCTCCTGTGGCACCTCTCCTTCAAGACCGTTAAAGGATAGATCCAGGGCTTCAAGCACAGTGAAATTCTCAAAATAGATGGGAATTTGACCGGACAATTTGTTTCTTGAGAGATTGAGGTATAGAAGGCCAATCAAGGTCCTTAGAGAATGCGGTATACTTCCTTCAAAAAAATTGCCTGCCATGTCCAAGCTTACTAGCATAAGGCACTGGGACAAAGTGCTTGGTATTTCTCCAGTTAGCCTATTGTCAGAAAGGTCGACTTGCACAATTTGGCTCATATTTCCCACTTCAAGAGGTAATGGCCCTGTTAAGGAATTTCCAGCAACTCCAAAATAGAGGGATAGAGAAGAAAGGCCGATGACCTCTTTCGGTATTGTACCGTTAAAGTTGTTATTGGATAGCCACAATGCTTGCAATTGTCGACACCGTCCAAGACTTGGGGGAATGTCACCTTCTAGTTGATTATATTGAAGGTACAAGCGAAGCAATTGGGAGACGTTTCCAAGAGAGGAAGGAATTGCCCCTGAAATCTTATTACCCCATAGGTAAAGATAGGTTAAATTTTGGAGCTTACCAATGCCATGGGGAATCTCACCGCTGATGCTGTTGTTGTATAACACCAAGACCTGTAAGCCATTCAACTTCTCGATTTCTCGAGGGATGCTTCCTGTGATCAGATTTGATCCCAAGCTTAAGATCTGAAGTGTGTTCGTGAAATTGGCAATGGAAGCAGGTATTGCTCCTCTAAATTTGTTGTTGCCAAAATCTAAGGATTTCAATTTGGTGCAGTTGGTTAAAGTGGTGAGGAAGCTTAAGCCGTCAAGTCCTGTTTGTAACTGGTTTTGGGTAAAAGAAATAAATGTCAAATTCATCAAGTTTCCAAGATTGGCAGGCACACTCCCCGTAAAGCTATTAAAAGGAAGAGACAACACTTTAATTCCAGTAGCATTAGGCAGCGAATGCGGCACTTGCCCTGAAAATCGATTTCCCCCAAGGATAAGAAACTGGAGATGTGGAAAATAGTTACCAATTTCTGGTGGGATTTCACCATGTAGGCTATTTAGATTTACGGCAAGGGAGAGAAGTGATGTAAGGTTGTATATAGAAGAAGGGATGTGTCCTGTTAAATTATTAAAACCTAAATGTAGGAATTCTAATCTTGAGATGCTTCCGAGCTCCACCGGTATTCGACCTCTTAGGTTATTTTCTTGGAAATTTAACGCTACAAGTGAAGATCCATTCCCCAACCAACTTGGAATTTCCCCAGTAAAATTGTTCTGTTTAACCGCAAAATCAATGAGTTCTCTCTCAACTAAATACTGAAGCTCATCAGGTATCCTCCCGCTAAGTCGATTGGAGTGCAAATAGAGGAATTGCATACCTATGCAAGATGACAAATTCCGTGGTATCTCCCCTCCGAGTTCATTGTTGAAGAGGCCTAGCCATGTCAATCTAAACAACTTCCCGAATTCTTCTGGAATGTTGCCTCGGAGTCGATTTGCACTCAGATCAATTACTCTTAAGAAGGTGAGATTTCCTATATCGGGAGGTATTGTGCCAATGAGCTTTTGATTCATCAAGTCGAGGGCAGTGACTCTTCCTACGTGGCGACGACTGCAATAAACTCCTGACCAGTTGCAATGACTAACGGACTCATTCCAGGAACTCATGATCCCTAGAGGATCTTCAATCATCTTGTCCTTGAAGGCAAGCAATGCTGCCCTATCTGTTTCATTTCTGGGATAGGATGCGTAGGTAATACAAGTGTTGGAGTGAGTTTGATATATGAAAAGAATGAGGCTGACAAAAGCTAATACTGAATTCATTCTCAAGTTTGGCATGGTTGCTTCCATACTTGATCTGCCAAGACAGAGACAATAGAAAGACTAGGTGATGGTCTTCTTAAGTACTAACCGAAAGCATTAGATTGACCGTTTAAATCCGATGCATCCAAAGACCACAGTTTAGTCCACCCAAAACCCGGACTTTTGTTCAAATCAGCTTGAATTCGGACATTACTGTTCGTGACAACCAAAATCCAATTTGATGCATAGGCAATTTCTAAAAATATATTTCATTTATTTATCTTTATATGTGATAAAAGTGATCATTTTTAGAAAAAATATTTTCTAGATCATTTATTTTTTACGAAACAAACAGAGCCTAAGTTAAATCTTAGTTTCCCAAATAATAATAGGAAAGAGCACCTTTGATTTTCATAACGTTTGACCCCCCAAAGAAAAATGTAAATTCAACTTATTGGAATCTTAGACTTTGTACAACTTAGTTGGAATCCTCTATGTAGTGTTTGAGCTCCATCCTTTTCTCACGGCAATGAGAAAATCTAATCCTTATAGGACAGTGTCAGCATAACTTGTCATGGGTTAAATGGTGGCAAAATTATCGAGCCCAATCAGACGTTTGACATCAACTCAGACAATCCAACGAACTGCAATCGTTGTCCTCAATGGTTGATGATGATTGTCAATCAACGAGCTCATAAATTGATTAGACAATTTTTCCATGTGAAAGGCTAAAGCTCGTGGCATTGTGGAAGGAAATGGACATTGGGCCCAATTCAAAGCAATGAGCAAATTTTCAATGATCTAGTTTTGAAACTTAGCTACAATTGCGCCTAATATAGAGGAGCGAATGATGGAATTTTTCCAAGAATGATAAAGAAGAGGGGCACAAACGTCTTAAGTTTTTTTTTAATCTAAAGTTTGATCAAAGTTAGCCTGTGTTTATGAGCAGTGCCGTAATGCGTGCTAACTTTACAGTGAGCCTTTTACCCACCCTCACTCACCCCAGGCGCGGGTGACTGCTATACCAACCTACCTGATGGTAGCCGAGAGATTTAAGCATATCCCGACATGGAGTCTACCTTCCCCACCATAAGGCCTCCAAATTCCATGTCTATCTTTGTTTTCCGATAGAGAGGAATACGGAGAATAGCGTGGAGTCCCTCACCCAAGGGCGGATCTCCCACCTGTTTCCTCATTGAGCCTTTTAAGGACCTGCTCAGGTCCAACGTTAGCATAACCTGCCATGGTTAAATGGTGACAAAGTTATCAAGCCCAATCAGATGTTTGACATCAACTCAGACAATCCAACGGACTGCAATCGTTGTCCTCAATGGTTGATGATGATTGTCAATCAACGAGCTCATAAATTGATTAGACAATTTTTCCATGTGAAAGGCTAAAGCTCGTGGCATTGTGGAAGGAAATGGACATTGGGCCCAATTCAAAGCAATGAGCAAATTTTCAATGATCTAGTTTTGAAACTTAGCTACAATTGCGCCTAATATAGAGGAGCGAATGATGGAATTTTTCCAAGAATGATAAAGAAGAGGGGCACAGACGTCTAACTTTTTTTATCTAAAGTTTGATCATAGTTGCGCCTAATATAGAGGAGCGAATGATGGAATTTTTCCAAGAATGATAAAGAAGAGGGGCACGGACGTCTAACTTTTTTTTTTTTTTTTTTATCTAAAGTTTGATCATAGTTGCGCCTAATATAGAGGAGCGAATGATGGAATTTTTTCCAAGAATGATAAAAAAGAGGGGCACGGACGTCTAACTTTTTTTTTTTTTTTTTATCTAAAGTTTGATCATAGTCACGCCTAATATAGAGGAGTGAATGATGGAATTTTTCCAAGAATGATAAAGAAGAGGGGCCCATATGTCTAACTTTTTTTATCTAAAGTTTGATCAAAGTTGAACGTGAATTTGGGTTGTACTCATTATGAGATTTTCAATGATTCCCAATTTGCCTAAATCAAAAAGGTAGGTCTCAAGATATCATAAATTTCAATGACGATTGTACAGTTGTGGGGAGTCATCGTGTCAAAGATATTGATCCCTATCTCAAGATAGATTTGGGATGCAAAAATCAATTCAGTAATTTTATTTATAAAGTGATACGAGACACTATTATGACACATTTGAGTATGAAATATTCTTGTAACTGTCTTACAATTATTCACAATAACTTTGAGATTTGATTGCGTAAATTATTATTATTATTTTTCACATTCCCAACATTACTTATTAAAACAGAAATGAAAAGTGATGATGAGAAGACCAAGCAACTAAAAACATTCTCCTCGGCAAGCCCATCTTGATGGATGAACGGATAAAAGAAAACCACGATTGAGCCGATTAATGTTGAGAAAATATAGAAGCTTGGAGACCTTTGTTGAGCCCACAGCCTTTTGGGCTAAATTTAAAACTTGGAGGGGCCCAAGTGAAACCGCCCTAAAAAGTCACGGCATTGAAAGTCTGTTCAATAGCTTCTATAATTTGAGAAATCTGCATGACTAAATTAATACACGGATAAAAAAAATATATAGCCACAACGAAATTTAAAATAATCACATTCTAAAACAATCACGATCTTTAAATGAAAAGTAGCAAGCAATCTAGCTCGTTAAATAAGAAAGAAACGTTGCTGGATGAGAATGGGAGTTTCTTTCTAGGAGATTGGAGTAATTACCGTATGCATCTTAATCTCGATCATCCACATGGGTCCTATATGATGGCCGCACTACTCAATGGTTGAGATGGTGCTAGTTCACATGATTTGAGTCCATATAATTTTTTTCAGGAGAGAGATGCATCATATGGACCACTAATTCTGTCTTATTTGTTGTTTCCTCAGCACAATTGATCATAAGATGATCGGTTCATCTTGGCTCGAAGAAGGCAGATGACGTCAAATTTGATTGTCTCACCTTTGGATTGGGACTAGATTGACTTAATTCACTCATGACTTGTCTAGTTCATGCAATACCATAAAATTTATTTGCAATCGATCCAAAATACGCCCAACCCAAAATCTAGTCGGACAACTACATTTTGAGAGTACCTTGTTTAAGTCAACTTGCCACCACTGCCACATGGCTTCTATACCTATTGAATCCACCTTGGCGTAGGCCAAACAAAATTAGCGAACAATAGATTTGAAATTTTGAAAAGCCAAAAATTATAGATCTAAAGTAGCAAATTACTATTTTATGTGGCCAAAAAATATGCAAGCAAACTATCAATGATCTAAGTTTGATTTCTTCCAATAAAAATGCACCGAATTTCAATTTCCGCAATTGATGCATCTGACTAGAATCCGACCAATTTTTTTGAAAAATTGTTGATGGAGCGGACACAAGGCCAGGCAACATGTCATCAACATGGTGGCGCCATTTACAAAAAGGATCTGATTTTAGCTTCTGTTGATTGCTGAGCATTCCTCTTTATCTAGTGGACATAAAAAAAGGTTTTCTTTCCAATGGAACTAGGAATCAATATTTGTGTTCTCAACAAAATTATTCAACACAGAGCTTTTGTAATCAGGAAATTCGGTTGGGTATCATGTATCTCGGTGATTGGTAATCCTTTTCATGGAAGAGACTGAAGAAAACGTTCTTATTGCTGAAAATCATGTAATAGGCACAAAACCACGTCATTGTGAAACCAAGTGAGCGGTATCAATGTTGTTCTACTATTTTCAAAAAACAAGAAAGAAAAATTGGCTGAAGGACATAAGAAGATAATCTCTCCATATACTACAGGAGTACATGGAAACCTTCCATGATAGCCACAAGGACTCTTAGGGTGCATTTCGTTTAATATTTCGAAAGCCCATTAGGAAAATGCAAATCTGGCTAGTGGTCATTGGTTGAGATTGCCCAAGGTCAGGCGACCTCGATGATGGCTGCCAGTGCCAAATCTGGCTCGCCAACGACCGTAGCCCTTCATTGAACTGAGGGGTAAGTACACTATCAGTGCCAAAAGTTGTGTACGGCATTCACTTTGGTGCCAAAATTTTTCGACGTATCATTTAAGTGCCAAATCGAATAAAAAACAATCACTTTGGTGCCACCGGCAAGAGATTCCGACCAGATTAATTACATGGCTTTTATATTTAAAAAAAGAAGAAGTTGTGGTGGCTTTTAAACGATGTCATTTTCCATCCTCCTCAAGAAACGACGTCGTTTTTCCGTCATACGTGGACATCCTCACAAAAATGACGCCGTATAGCTCATATGTGGATTGAAATTAGGGTTCATTTGTCTTCGCCGCTCAACCACTCCCTTTCGCCCGCCATCGCTCGGCTACCATCGCTCGACCACCATCGTAGTTGCTTGACCAGGTGAGCAAGGAGAGATTGAGATTGCTACTCAAGCAAGAAGTGGCACGAAGAATAGTAGGCAAAGGCAGAGGAGGAGGAGGAGGAAGAGGGGTCGAAGGTGCCGCTACTGGTGTGCTACTGCTGCTACTACTAGTGCCGTTGCTAGTGCCGCTGCTGGTGTTGCTCTTTGGGGAAGAAGACGACATGCCTTCTCTCTCTCTCTCTCTCTCTCTCTCTCTCTCTCTCTCAATTTGGGGATAGGGTTCTAAAGACACCAAACGGCGTTGTTTTGTTATTTGGATGCTGACTCAACTCTCCAACAAGCCATGTCAACTTCAAAAATTAATAAAAAAAAGTACCACGCTAGATTTCCGACCAAATTGATCAGCGTTGGCACTGAAATGATCGTTTTTCAAATTTGTTGACACTTAAGTGATCCAAAATAAACTTTTGGCATCAAAGTGAGTGTTGTACACAACTTTTAGCACTGATAGTGTACTTATCCCCTGAACCAACGAAGGGTTAGTCTTTATAACATATATATTTGAATTTTTTAGCACTTAAAAAAAATAATAACAAGTGTTATCCGATATTGTCCTATAAGTTCAAGTTGGTGGTGTTGCTGATGCCTTCACCAACTTTTAAGATTCTTGTACAGCGGCTGTTGTCTGCGGGTTGGTGTTTTGCTGGCTGTTTGTTGCTTGTTGCTTGTTGCTGCTGCTCAGTTGATTGGTTTCGTTGGAGGCTAGGGGTTGTATCTAGTTCTTTGCAGCTTGTTATCACATGCTAGGAGGGTCGCTACCATCTACTGTCCTTTCCTCCTTTGTTGCCGTTGGCTGGCTACTTGCTGTTGTTGGTGGCCGCTGTTTTGGTTGCTTGTAGCCATTGTGTTGGCTGATTAGTTACTGTTATTTTGCTAGTTGTGGTTCCTTTTTTTCGACACCCTTCCACTTGTTATGACTTGTTTGTCGTCATGAGTATAAGTTCTTAGTGGCCGAGTTTCTTGTTGTATGGCTGTATAGCTTTTGGTTAAAGTCAATATATTTCTTATCTTTACCAAAATAATAATAATAATAATAATAATAATAATAATAATAATAATAATAATAATAATAATAATAATAATAATAACAAGGGAAAATTTGGAAATTTGAAGAATGAGCTAGGGTAGTTTTGAAAGAAAAAAATGAGTTTCAACATTTGGTTAAATGCTGAAAGCTCAATGCTAGTCTATGAAGCACCGACACTCTTCAAAAGCCTTTATGTCGTATCGGACACTTTGACACATGTCTGACACTCTCCGATATTCTCGGACACTCTCAAACACTCGGTTAACGCATGTCGGAAAATCTGACACCTGGTCAACAACACTTTCCAACACTTGAGTCAAAATTCCAACATACAAGTTTCTGACACGTGATTCCTATATCAAGTCAATTTTAAAAAATTTCAATAAATGAAATTTTAAAATGTATATATGTGAAAATATAAAACACAATAATAAAAATAATAAATGGAGAAAGAAGAAAGACCTAGTATTCTCTTCTTTTCTAACTCTCACATTCTGTGATACACAATCGCCTCTTAAGTTTTTTTTTTTTTTTTTTTCATCTTCCAACATATCTAACATGCAAGTCCAGAATGTCAATTGCTTATTTTTTTCTCCAAGTTTTATGAATTATTGGAATTGCCGACGCCTAAAATTTCATTTTAATTAATTAGGTTTTACTTCATTTTATTTTATTTTATCTTTTTTGGATAAAAAAATAATAATGAACGAAAAAACAGAAAAAAGACAAAAAAAAAAGTAAAACAAAAAGAAATAGCCATGGGCCCCTACGGCCCATTTTTCCTCCTCCAAGCCTAGCCCTCTTTGGTCATCTTTCTCCACCATCCGCCTCTGCAGCACACGCGTGGAGGACGCGATGTCAGAAAGGAGGAGAGGACAGTGACACACATGGGGGAGCTGGCAATGCACTAAGGACGGGCGGGTGGCGGATGGGACGCCGGTTCGGCCGGCGGAGGCCATTCGGCGCATAGGGACCGGCGGTCAAAGCTCCGTCGACCGACCGCCCCCTTGTTTATAAATAGGACTCCCCCCGACGACGGCAAAGGGCACGCCGAGAACGATTGAGGGCTGCAAAGCTTCGTGCTACCTATTGAGAGACTTCAGAAAGGGGGCTAAGGACGAGCAAGCCCAGATCCGAAGGCTCGTGACCACGAAAAGAGAGAGAGAGGCCAGCCGAAGCTCGGGGTCCCCTGAGAGACTTCAGGGAGCTCGAGTGCAGGGCCAACCGTAGTGTGGTGAGCTCGGAGGGGTCCCCAAGAGATTTCGGGGAGCTCGAAGAGCAAACCCGAGAGAGAGAGAGAAGCTGGAGGAGATTCGCGTGTGTCTCGCCGTCATCGCCGCCCCCGTCGCGCCGTTGCCACGAACAGGTATCATGATGTTGTTATCGCCATCGCCATCACCATCGCCATCTCCCTCTCCGTAGTCCAGTCATCGTCGCCGCTGTCGCCACTGCACCTTAGTCCTCTCCCTCCTCGGCGCTGCGATTCAGAAACCCTAGGGTTCTCGATTTTCCGGGTCACGATCCCGGGTTGTCGGGTCGGACCCGGATCGGGAACCGGGTAGGGATTCCGTAAATCCCGGGGGCGGCGGAGGTCGGGTCAGATCCGGGTAAGGTTTTTGCAAGGGAGCCGGGTTGTGGAGCGGGTCGTGGAGCCGGGTCGTCGGGCCGGGCTAAGCGTCCCCAAACGCCCGACTGCGGCATCGTTTTGTCCTTTTTAAAAAAAAAACAAAAAAAAAAGGGCCCATCTGCGTTTTAGGCTGGCCTAGGTCAGATCCAACCCGCATATCCAACCCAGGTCCCTTTTTATAATATTTTAATATAAAATATTTTAATAAATAAATAAATAATTTATTTTCTAAAAAATCAAAAATAATTTATTTTAGAAAAATATTTAAAAATATTTTAATTTCCAAAAAAACCATGAAATATTGAAAAGTATTAAAAATATTTTATTTTCCGAAAAATAAAAAAATCAAAAATATTCCATATTTTCCAAAAAAAATGCCAAAAATCCAAAAAAAGCCAAAAATTCATGAAAAAGCCAAAAAGACTTGTATTTTTTCAAAAATACCCAAAAATCCAAAAATCCCTTTTATGTCCAAAAAATGATAAAAAGACCCGAAGAATGTTTTTCATCCCCAAAATGCATCCACAAGCACCCAAAAAGCCTTAGGGTTTAAACAAGATTAGGTACCGAAAGGGCATTAGTGATTAACTAGTGTAATCAAGTCCCCGATCCTAATTTCTCTGGTTACGCAGGAGTGAGTATTTCTCTCGATATTTCATTTGGGTTTCTAATCAACCCACCCCAAATTGATTAGTGGCGACTCCGTTTTAAAAATTAACTTGCAGGTTAAAAATTTATACTATTAAAGTCGTGAATTGGTGGACTTGGGAGAGTCCGGGCTTAATAAATTCAGCCAAGCCATTAGCCTCTACCGGCGCCCGTACCCGATTGCGGGCACAAAAAAAAAGAGGTCGCGACAGAATAGAGTTGAATTTGTCAAATTGAAATAACAAATGATATTAATAAATGATGGATTAATGTTTTTAGTGCAAATTCATTCTAGTCTTTTTTAATTATTTATTTATTTGTTGAATAAAATTAATTTAATTGAAATAATCATAAAAAGGATAATATATTATGTATATATAAAAATATATATTTAATATATAACGTGTCCCAACGTGTCAAAATTCTCTGTTTTTTTAGAAACGTGTCGGCGTGTCACCTTCTCAATACTGACTTTCATTTGAAAGCTACTTCGAATTGGTTGTCAAACGGTCCATATATTTCCCCAAGGGCATTGGAGGCCGACGGCCCCTTGGAAATACTGAACCAAACACACCCAAACATTCTCATTCTCGTCACACAATTTCTCAAGTTCTCACCTTCCAGCAGCAAAATTACAACAAAAACGAACAATGCAACTGGACTCAAGTACATTCAAATATCTTATACCAGGAATATTACCATAGCAACAGTCGAAATCCATGTTTTATTTATTACAAAATGTGCTAGTTTTGCTTTCTGACCGACCAGAAGCTGCTAGTTTGGAGACTCCCTAAATTGCAAGCTGTGGCCACTTGTAGTCGAAAGCCCCCTTTAAAGGCTGTATTACGGATGGACTCCATAGACAACCGAGCTAGCCTGCTATTGACATTGACATTAAAAGAGGAACCTGCCTCCAACAAGTTACGTCATGCCCATCTTTACTTACAATTTCCCCGTCTGCTCAATAACCTGAGATGGATCAGGCCGCCTTCTCCAACACGTCGCCTGAAAAATATAAAAAGAAAGAGGAGGATGATTCAATCGGGCTCTCACCAATTGTCAATGATCATGCACGATTTGATCAAGAGCCTATTGGTTTCATGTCTCGAGACTTGTTAGCATACTAACCAATTTCACTAAATCCAAAGCAATGCTAGGGACACAATGATACATGCATACGGCGACTAACAAGGGACTTACTTGGTGCAGGGCTCTGCATCCTATCCTCGTGAACGCGGGTTTTGAGAAACTTGTCTCTGATTGAGAGCAAGTCCCGTGCAACTCCATGCATGCCCTTCCTGTCTTTCGGTGATTCTGCTGAGCAAGTTAATCCAATCTCGAAGACCGATATCAGACATTCGGCTTTGTCGATTCCGCAGTCACTCCAATCTGCTTGCTCATCACTGCTTTCACCTACTTCCCCGCAGAAAATCGATTGATCCAAGAACCCTGTTGCTCGCTTTGGCATCACCGACTTGACAAATTTCTGAAGGTTGAAATCGTCTTCAAATATATTATCTGTCGGCCGTCTTCCCGTGAACATCTCTAGCAAGAGGATCCCGAAGCTGTACACATCCCCACTAGTTGATGGATGAACACCCATTCCATATTCTGCGAGTCCAGAAAAAGTTCCTGTTAGCTCGATTACTCTACAAGGTCTCTGAATTCTTCTGATTTTCGTGAATGTAAATGTTTTTGTGATCTTTAGAGCAGTACCTGGAGCGATGTAACCCATGGTTCCCTTAAAAGCAGAGGAGCTGAGATGACTCCAAAAGATGTCTTCATTAGACTCGAAAACGAGCCTCGACAATCCAAAATCACTGATGTGAGCCATGAACTCATGGTCGAGAAGAATGTTGCTTGGTTTCAGATCACAGTGGACCAATGGAGTTTGGCACTGGTGGTGAAGATAATCCAAAGCAGAGGCTACATCAATCGCGATGTTCAATCTTTGGAGGAAGCTCCAAGGTTTTAATTGCATTTGCTCGTCGTTTGGGTGCAACCACATGTCCAAGTTGCCATTTCCCATGAACTCGTATACCAAGGCTCTGAACTCATTACCATGAGAGTCGACACTTGAACAAGCAGTCAAGATCTTAACAAGGTTACGATGCCGAATGCTGCTGAGGGCTTTGCATTCGGCCAAGAAGCTCTTGAAAGCTCCTTTCTGCTGGAGATTCAAAACCTTGATGGCCACAATTCTTCCATCCGGACCAAGAGTTCCTTTGTATACACTGCCAAAACTACCTGAACAGGAGTTGCAAACTATTGTGATCATGTGACATGGTACATGAACTGTGAAGTGTGTTTCTGTTCTCATTTGCAGTTGCTAAATTATGGTTCATTCACATATAAAGATTACCTGAACCAATCAATTTGCTTGAATAGAATCCGCTGGTAGCTTTGAATAGAGCATCATAAGAGATCCTCTCGTAAAAATGGCCCAGGGAGTGAGTAGGCAGATGTTCCTTCTTCAAGTTTCTCATCCAGAAAAGCAATGCTAAGGATACTAATGCCACTGCACAAGAAGCACTAATGATTATGACCATCACCCACTTCGAAAGTCTACGCTTTATAGATCTTGGGATTGATATTGCTGGACATGAAGGCAAACGCAGTTCAGGTATGCCCCCGCAAAGCTCTTTGTTGCCACCAATTTTGAAGGCACTAGTGTTTCCAAATATCCCTTGTACAGTTACTTTGCCTTCGAGATTGTTAAAAGACAGATTCAAGAATTGCAGCGACGATGACAAGTTAACTAAGAACTCTGGGATTTTCCCTGATAGGTTGTTATTGGAAAGGTCAAGAAAACGAATGCCTTTTAACCCTCCTAATTGAGGAATGGGTCCTTAATTAAACATGGCTATAAATTAGCATATAATTTCTTGTCTTCTTTAAATACCTTAAAACCTTCTTGACAGCAATCCAGTTATCATGTCCTGGATTTGACCGATATCTGCCTAGAAGTCCCGTCACAAAGACAACATTTAGTCTAGTGCAAATTCGAGCATACATTATACTTTTAAGTGCACTGACACAAGGTACACCATTTAATTAGATTTTCTCAATATCTAAATAAGGACAATGTGAT
This sequence comes from Eucalyptus polyanthemos subsp. polyanthemos, assembly GCA_017140185.1. Taxonomy (NCBI): domain Eukaryota; kingdom Viridiplantae; phylum Streptophyta; class Magnoliopsida; order Myrtales; family Myrtaceae; genus Eucalyptus; species Eucalyptus polyanthemos. The sequence goes on along the minus strand of CM029466.1, from coordinate 29,589,128 downwards.
AGATTTAGTCCATCACCCTTAACAACAGGAGCAATTCCTGGCTTGCAATGATGTATATTGAATATTTCTAATATACAATCAGCAAATGTCCTCCGAGAAAATCTAATATAATATGGCAAAAACAATCCTTACAGACCTCAGTACAAAGGATATAAGATGGCTCAAGGTCACAATTTGTAAACAAAACATGAGAAAAAATAAATTTCCTCCCACTGACCTTGCAATATATTGAATTACTTTGTTCTCAATGGAACAAAATAATAACACTATGAAACTTTAATAATATTGTCTAGAAACTTGCTTAAGACCATAAATTAAAACTTTTCAGTCTACACACAAGTTTACTTGAATCTGCTGCAAAATCATCCAGTATGCACAATATAGATTTTGTATCTATTTGGCGTAACTTTATATCAAAATAAATTATTAATGCCACGTTCACTCTGAAAGAACATTTAAAGAAATAATTATTTATTCACTATAAACAATCCACCCCTCTTTCAGAGTTAAAACGTTAGTTACAAATTTGGCTTTAAATTCCACAATCTTTGTTTGAAATTCTTTTAGTTTTGTACGCAAATTTGCAATTAATAAACTTGTGATCTTTAGACAAGTCAGTAAGTTTCCAAACATGTTTCATAGATTGTATATTGCCTTTTATGGCATTTAATCACATACTTAATTGAGAATAAGAAACGACATTTATAAATATGTCATTTCATCAACCATATAGTGGATATTGTAATCGTGCTCTCACAAATAGACTATATAGTCTGATGGTATAACTGATCGTCTTTCCTTAACAAATCTCCTTAATAAATCTGCAACCACTTCATTCTGCACTTGAGAGGTTTAAGAAATTTCATTATAAACTATATCAAAAATAGTACCTTGAACCTCAACAAGTTTAGTCTATGGTACAGGAGATTCCATAATTATCTGTATAGGTAAAGACAAAAACATAGTAACCTCCATCATACTATTATCTTTAATAATCTGAGAGCAACTATCATCTACAATTACGTCAATATTTAGAAACTTTAGAGTATGTGATTCCATAATTCTTATACCTTCTTTAGGGTCATAAAATCAATACCCCTTTTGTATATGAAAAAATTGCTTTCATAATACCATCCCACAAAAGACAAGATAAATTAGTCTTACTAATCATACTCATCACCATGTTCAATATGGTGCATTTATGCCTTTCGACCAAATCTTTTTGTCAGAATTTTCAGGTATAGTAATTAAATTACCACCCCAGAATCTACCAAGTATTTGACAAATGACCCTTTAAGATATTTCGCATTGTCATACTTGCCAAAATACTCATTGCCATTATTAAACCTGACAACATTTTTAATCATATACGAGATGTATATGTCATTAGGATTTAAACACAATTTTTGCAGATGTGTCCTAATTTCAATATCAGACAAGACATAATTTCAAGCAACTAAGGCTTCCTTCATCTTATAGCAGTGCAGTCCGCAGGCAAACCTCTTTTCAAGTGTTCCAGAATGGAACGCTTCATGGACAATAAGCAAATTCAATTGCTCTTTTCTCAAGCAACAAATCATATGTCAACAACTTAAAATTTGAAGCAGTAAAAAACCTCAATGATGACGGAATTACTATTTACAGAAAAAGTGACTGAAAAACAAGCAGTATATAATTAGCATCATGTGAGCATTGTGTAACTTGACGTACAAGTACACATCCAGAGAGTTACATGCAAAATCACATAATCACCTTTGGGCAGAATACATGACATGCAATAGTACACTCCCCACATGATAAGGGTTATGAGAATATGTTCCAATTCTTCATGAATTCATCACCTTTGGGCATATGAATCACTAGAATCAGTCACTCCTCCACCACACTATCATGTATCCCTCCATGAACTAATATACAATCACCTCCTTTGGGAGTATGATTACACATTAGATCAGGAGACATCCCAATCATCATACAAGACTGAAATTTCTCAAACCCAATCAAGCGTGCCACTTTGGCGGTCACTACTCAATTGAATTATTGAAATTCTCTCATACCAGGGATATAAGCTTTACTCCTCACATACACCATATATATGTGATTTTAACTTTAGTGATAGGGGCATCATATCACCAAAATCACATATCATGCTAATTATATTGCTTTATTCATATATATATATATATATAGCGAACCTGAAAGACAGATTCCAATGAGATCATTGATCACAGTAACACAAGAAACTTCTCATAATAGAGAATAAAACATCTCTTATGCACCACAATTACATATTATCAGAACAACATAAAAAGAATGATGATCTATAATATCTCTCACAAATTAACATCAATAGTAATACATGGTGCACCAAATCGACAAACTTGATAGCTGATCCATTATCACTCATGAATTCATAAGGCAAAATTGACTCCAAGGCCAACAATTAATTTATTAATCAATTTTAGGTAACAGATATCATTACTTCAACCAGTGGCCTATAAATTGAGTCAACCACAGAACTTAATATCTAAACTATAATAGTAGATACTATTGTTCTGCATAAATATTGCCATACTCTTTAACCATAAAAATATTCAACTTGATAGACATTAACAAGTGACCAGATGAGTTCATGTACAATATGCAGTAACTTAATCGACATGCATTACCCACATTCAGCAGATATGTTAATCAGTACATCAGTTTGGTCACGAGTCCTTAAGTCGTCTATCATTCAAAGATTACCAGTGTGTAAAGGAGTATACATGAGTAACAAAAGTTTCATAATTTTTATTGTTTCTCATCGGCTCAATACATAGCTTAAATACAATCTTATACGAATTGTATCTCATTAAGCCAGCTTCAATTCACAATAAAGTTTGATTTTTATTGATGAATCACACCTATTATTATGTGATAACATATTAATAACCCATCACCTATATTTCCAAAATCACAGAAAATACAAGAAAAATACGTAAAATACACTAAAAATACACGTATTTAGGGTTCCATATGCAATTTCACATCAATAAAACCATCAAAAATATAAAATAAATATACAAAGAGATAGGAAATCACCATACGAGTCCAACGCCGCCAGCCACGCGCCGATCGGATCCTCCACGCGCCCACACGCGCCGCCTGAGTGATCGGCGCGTGGATCTCACGCGCGGCGCGCTTTCGACGCGCAGGAGGCGCGTGGCCGCGCGTGGGAGCGCGTGCGGCCTCCTCCGGCGACGCGCCGCCTACCCTTTTGCTCGTCTTGTCGAGCCCAGTCCGAATTTGTGATTTAATTTAATTTTTTTTATTGAATAAAAAGTCTCGAAAATCACAAATTATGGCATGATTAGTACCAATTAGGGCTAATCCATAAAAATTAGGGTAGATCCGTACAAATTAGGGTAAATCCGTACAAATTAGGGCAAAACCAATTGTGTTCGAGTTCTAAGATTATGGTTGCTCTGATACCACATGTAAGACGCAAATTGCGTAACCCCAAGATCTCCATAATTAGAACAAGAACATGCATAATTGAGTAGAAAGATTAACGCACCTGTTTTAGGATCCATTGTTCTTGAAGCGGAAGCGGAAACACAATGTTCCACGCACAAGTCCTTCTCCTCTATTGCCCTCCGTATCACTGGCTCAATGAGGCGGCCCCCCTCACGTTTAGCGTTAAGTAAACGCCCCTTAGGTGAGGATACGTGTGAGAATTAGGGTTAGAGGAGAGACTTGAGCACTATTTATAGAGTTTCCAGCCAGTCCCTCTCATTACGGGCCAGGCTCAACTCGGCCCACACTAGCCAGCCCATATTAGACTAATTAAGAAACCTTCTATCTCAACTTAGACCAAACCCCGTAAAACGGTAAACGTTAAACGGTAAATTACAATATCAATTAATGTAGTCCACAATTAGAAAAACTCTTACAATGGGTCCTTGAAAATGGTTCGCCTGCATATACAGCTCTTCGAATCCCAAACAGTCACCCAAAGATGTCGGAATTTCGCTGGAAATTTGATTGTATGAAACATCGAGAGAAATGAGGTTCTTTAAGTTGCCAACTTCAGGTGGCAGGGGCCCAGACAAAGAGGTATGAGATACATTCAGAAGTATTACGAGGGACGATGGACTAATCATGTGGCTAGGAATGGTCCCGGTGAATTTGTTATGACAAAGGCGTATTTCTTGCAGGGACTTGCAGTTGCCGAGGCTCAAAGGTATGCTTCCTTCGAAGTTGTTGTCGTACAAGTACAGATCGATCAGTCCAGTGATATTACCAATGGTTGAAGGTATGTGCCCTGTCAATTTGTTTTGGCCCAAGTTCAGATAATGCAAGTTTGATAGCCTCCCAATAGACATTGGAATGTTGCCTGTTAACATGTTATCATCCATGTATAATCGATTTAGACTAAAGAGGTTTGTAATCACTTCAGGAATGCTTCCACGAATTCTGTTCCCCGACATTAGTAGCTGCTTCAGTTGGGTTGAGAGGTTACCAACAGAAGCAGGCAGCTCACCTTTGAACTGGTTATATTGTAAATCCAGCATTTCAAGGTTGCTGCAGTTGGCCAAATCAGCAAGGAAACTTAGACCATCAGTTGTGCCGCTTCCAAGAAAATTTTGAAGAAGGTTGAGCCATTTCAAGTTTTGAAGCCCGCCAAAGCTGGCCGGGACACGTCCAGAGAAGTTATTCAAGGGGATATCAATTGTTGCTGAGTTCGAGGCATTGGACAGTGAATCGGGAATGGGACCTGTGAACTGATTATCTCCTAGGACAAGTGTTTGCATATTCGGAAGCAGAAGGCCTATGTCTCTCCTGATACTGCCAGTGAACAGGTTATGGTACAAACCTATGATATTGAGGGATGACAAGTTGTAAAGAGCGGAGGGGAAGCCACATGTCAGCTCGTTTTCGCTGGCCACGAAAACTTTGAGCCTTTTTTTGCTTATAGAAATTGGACCTCCTCCTATCAGATTGTTGCTCAATAGATAAAGCACTTCGAGGGAGGAAAGGTTTCCAATGAAAGTGGGAATTGGTCCTGTGAGATTGTTGTTAGAGAGGGCGAGCTTCTGCAGTTTCAACAGCGACCCAAATTCAGAAGGGATACGACCGTGGAGATAATTATAGTCAAGCTCGAGAGTCAGGAGGTTAAGAAACTGGGAGAGATCTCTAGTAATTCCACCTCCCAAAGTATTGTGGCTTAATATCAGGTTTCTAAGCCTGAACAAGCGCCTGATTTCCGGAGGAATGAAACCATGCAAAGAGTTGTTTGCGAGGTTCAGGTATTGGAGGAACGAAAGGTTTCCGATGAAAGAGGACACAGTCCTCGCCAAATCTTGTCCATCAAGGTTCAAGGAAGTGACCTTTTGGTGTGTGAACCGCAGGCGACTCCAGTCCATTGGCAGAAATGGAGGGAATCATTCCAAGAGGCTAATGCTCCTGCAGAATTATCTGTTAAGAGGGACCTGAACTGTTGCAGAGCAATTTAATCGGTCTCAGTTTCCAAGAGTGCTACAAGAAGCGAAGCTTGTGATCACCAGTTCTAGGATCGAGATGGCAGGGAAGTGACTGAAAAGAAATGGCTCAAACTCATTTTGGGTTTGCTAGTGTCAGGGAGGAGATGCTTAGATAGCTATGATGGAACATGACTTGATCTGAAGATTCTATTTATAAAGAAGACCATAGGAGCTTGGAAGCATAGAAGAATTTAATAGCCAACTGCTTCAAGACGATTGGGACCCTGAAGAGGCCATAAGAAGTCAATTGATAAATTCATATATTAAATTCATTTGGGGGACACTAATACATCTAACGGCACCTGACTTGGCTGAGTACAGAAGACAAGAATAAAGCAGAAAAGTGAATTGAGTAGTTTCTGTATATTTTGTGTTGCATAATGAATGGTACATGCGCCTATTAACATATTAATCAATATATGCTCAATCAAAGAAAGATATTAAGAATCTTCTATATATTTGTATAATCACGAGAGACATGAAAAATTAAGGGAAATTATCTAAATATCTCTTAACACCACGAGACATATCCTAAATGTCTTTTATTATCAAAATTTAAAAATTAAATGCATGAGTGGATTGTTGAAGCGGTTCGGTGTGCTGAAGAGAGAACTGGTGTGCAGGTTAGTGGTAACAAGCTAACGTGGTTATTGTGTGTTACCATGGCTGCTGTGCTGCGGCAAATTGGTGCGGCGGGGCTATTGTGATTGTTGGACAAGGACAATGCGGCAACAAGATGACATTGGGAAGTTGTCATGGCCGCTGCCTAGGGACTAATCGACGACAAGCTGGCATCACGAGGCTGTCGTGCTTGCCATGCAGGCTACCCAACAGCTAGCTAACCTCGCGGAGCAGATCTGGTTGACGTGGCTGCGTAAGTGACAAAAGGATCGAGGTGAATCGAGGTTGAAAGAGGGATATTAGTGGTAAAAAGAAAAAAAAAAATGACACAAGATGGAAGGTATGCTATGCTAGATAAGAAATAATGCAGAAAAATGAATTGAATAATTTTTATATATTTTTGTGTTATAGGCTATACTAGATGGCTATCTAGGTAATATATCAATTAAGATATGCACCACCAAATGGAGATATTTAAGTTTTTTTTTAGATATATTCAACATCAACAAATATATGAAAAATCAAAGAAAATATCTTTATGATCTCTTAGAGATAGTGTAATGAATATCTAAAACAGTAGAAAGCGTACCAAAGTGGATGACTCTCAAGGAGCAACCATGCAAGCACTTCATGAGGCAGCCAATCACTATAATGAAATAAGCACTCTTCTAGTAATTCGTTTGGCAAGTAACTTAGCCGTATGATGATAAACATACCGGTGAAAACTGAAACTTAACAACCCACATGTACATTAACAAGTCACTTGCATCAGAAGGAATCTCATCAACTTTAAGTGGACTGAGAGTTGTCCCTGTTTATAAATTTCTCGATGGTAAAATCATGTGATTGCTAACTAAACTAGGAGGCACTACAAGGTGTTATTGCCCTGTCGCTATATCTTTATAGTTGAAATTTCATTTTATATAAATATTAATGTCACGCCCCAAATTCCATGCATGCAAATATCCCTCAACGGTCGATTAAATTGCAACATCCCATAATGCGTCATCGACAAAAAATTTTCCTCTTTCGACTAAACGCATGCGGAAGGAAGCAATTTATATAGAGTCAACTAGCAAAGAATAGGGATAACAAAGCACAATAGACAATTTCTAAAAGTAACACCTTTATTTATCCACTTGTTAACCTCAGGAAGTTTGATATTTACAAGTCTATCTCAAAAGACAACTTCCTAACAATCAACCGGCAAAAAGGGTTAGAGAGGGTCGGGTTTAACTTAAACTTCACTAATGACAGGGCCAACAAAAAGTAATGCTAGGCATGCCCGCGTCTTAGTCCATCGAGACTCCAAATCGCACGTGACGATTCTCCATACTACAGATCTTAAAATATTTAACAATAACAGGACGTGATATAAATCTCAACGAGTTAATAGCCTAAACCTCAATTAGGACACGGATTCGTCTTAGAGGCAACCTAAACATGCAGGATATACAGACTTACCTTGCCTTGACACACCCCTACACATTAATATCTCAAATATCGTAATATCAATGCAACATTCATCAATAATAATCAAAACAAAATCCACAATAATCAAGCGCATTGTCAAACATACGTGCTCTAATTATTACGACCCTTTGGGCTACGGCCAAACAAGAGTCAACAGTCTTCTAGCATCACCGTGTATCGTCCCACCCAATCGAGCACAACATCATCTAGAACCCCCGCCTAGACAACATTCCATAAAGGAGTATTAGTCCAGTCTCAATCGCAACTCGGCATCCGGATCCTCGCAAAACATCCGATAAAAATCGGGCACTGCCCTCAAACTTCCGTTGGGTGACGGGTTCGATTAAATGACCACTCAAGCATACCATCAATCAAGCCAATTTTTATTGTGATTAATTAGCTCAAAACAAAAGAGTTCATTTTCAAATAATTAATTTTGGCAGTTTTTCACACTTAAAAATCCCAGTAAAATATTCGTACGTGATCACGTATTTGAAATCGACTCGCCAAACTTTGCATACTTTCATTTTAAAACCTCATTGTTTTATTTAGCATGTAAAATTCAGCGTCCAAACTTGACACATCAATTTCTTTTTTTTTTTTTAATTTTCTTGCCCATAAAACATTCCTTGAAAATTGTAATTAGGGCATATACATTAAATAACCCTTAACACGTCATAATACGTTCAAATAATCAGAATTATGCATAAATTCATTCGATAAAACAAGTATAAAATCCTAACGGCTAATCCATCATTAATTTCCGCCAATTCTGATTAATTAAGCTAATCACAATTAATTAAGCTAATTGCAATTAATTAAACTAAACTCGATTAATTAATATAACTATAATTAATTTAAAACTAATCACCATCAATTAAAATAATTACCATTAATTAAACAAATGATGATACTCAAATTAATCACAATTAATTAAACTAAACTCAATTAATTACTCTAACCATAATTAATTAATCCAATCATAATTACTTTAAACTAATCACACTTAATTTTAATTTAAACTGTCTTTAATCGTAATTAAGGATAAACTAAAATTAACTAATACTAACTGCCATTAACATTAAACTAATATACTCCTTAAACGTAATTAACACCCTAATCCACAATTAGGAAGTTAACTCACGGGTTTTCGGCACAGCAAGCTCGCAGTGATGGCGACTCAATGGCATCGAGAACATGATGCTCATAGCTCGAACGGAAACTCGACGGTGACAACAGCGGCTCCTCAAGGTCACGGTCACCTAGGGAATCCAACAAATTGCAACTTTGCCACTGGGTTTGGTTTTGCCTTCCTGACTTTCAATTTTCCATCCGATAATTCATTTTCCGAAAATTCCGAACTTGCTGATAATTCAACAGATAATGAGGTAACATCCAATAAATTAGTCTTGAAATCCTTGAATATCCAAAATCGAATTAAATTTCATAGTTAAAAATCAATCGAATGCGACTTTAGTACAACCTAAACTATCAAGCAGTTTTTAGAGGTTTTTGCATGGTTGACTAGTGATCCATAATTTTCTATCCACGTTTGTGTTTCTTCAAATCATGGACCACCATTGATTGCCATATAATTGCGAGAGTTCAATTATGTACCATAAATATAAGATCAATAGAAAAATTGGCTTATTGTCATTTGACGCAAATATCGTAATTGCACAGAATCACCTATGAACCGATTACATACTTCCGTCAAATCGATTTACATCCGTTTGCTAATTGATTTATAACAATGTAGTATTGACTCTTGTCGATCATCATGATCGAACGATTGATCTCTAATCGAAATCTATGGTCTTTCGCATTGTAAGCATTTACGACCTCACCCAATAAATTAGTTAACTCGTGAGTGATCAGTTTAGAGTAAATTAACTATAAGTGCATCGATGAAATAGCCATTTCATATATTTCAAAATATGGGCTAAATTTCAGGATATCACAATTAAAGTTGTAAATTTTGATCTCTTGCATCTCATTTGGTAAAAAATCATATTCAAATATGCTGAAATCAATTGGCAATAATGCACAAAGATATTTACATATAGTTAGACTATTTTAATAGATATACATTATCATTACTAGGTTCATCTGGAATGCCAAAAGAAATTATTGACACATTCTTTAGGTCAACCATGCAGTGGTGTTGATCAAATAAAAAAACCATTCAGCAGTAAATGCATAAACTACTAATACACTTACTACGCCACAAAAGAGTTATGACACCGATAACGTATTTGTCTCGTCGTAAAAACGAAGAATTTTCGCTCTGAAACTTCAAGAAGTTTTCTCAAGTAAGCTTGGAGTATCCCCAAAGATATCATGATGTATTGCTTCATGTCAGCTTGAGGTGCTACCTATTCCCTAAAGATTATTCTCAGTAACGACGTGCTTTAGATGTGGACAGAAGTTGGTCGTAATGAGCTTATCTGGGTTCAGAATTGAGGATTAGTCATGCTGAAAGTTGCAGGCCTGTTAAATTGGTGTTATGGTTGTGAATCAGTGGTGAAGACTCGAGTGCAGTGACTATGAGGAAATGAAATTTTCAGAAGATTATTGGGTCACACTTTGCAGCAACATCGATAGTCAATACCTCGATATTATCAGAACAGAGTCGCCTTCCTGCCTGGGTTGAAGCTACCTTACTGTAGGCTATAACACGATTAGTGACGGTCATTCATGATTGATTCTATTTGCCTGGGGTGAACCTAGCTTACGTTTATGTCAGGGTTAAGTGAAAATAATCCCCAAATTAGAAGATGTAGCAGCTTATCTGCTCCTTTTTAATTTTGAAAATATTCAAAATCTATATATTCTGTAGAAACAGTCCCCATCCTTAACTCTTTCCAATGTTCTTAATGCATCGTTAGAAGATTTTTAAGGAGGGCTTAATGCAATTAACTGGATTATTCTGTTATGTACTTTATGGATATTTGATTCATACATAGCCTATGCATAGTTTAGTTTACTTAATTTTATTTGATGAAGACGCATCATCAAATGCGCGCGCATATATATGTGAAGTTTGGGACTTTCACCTTGTGATTTCCTCGTGATGCCTCTACACCTTGCCTTGAACAAGGTTTCTGGGTATTCTACCTCCTAATGTATCGTGGCTCAAAATTAGATTTTTAAGCCCGAACATAAGCGCACGACTTCAGATGGAATTTCACCATGAAAGGAGTTTTTTCACAAGGTTGAGGTGCTGGATATATTGTTGATATAGTTTAAAATAATATGTTCATATACAAGCCCAATAGGTAAAAGCACGGTTACTTGGGTCCATATGGGCTGGAGCCCAATAACTTGCATATAAAAACTCTAGGGTTCATCTATGCTGGAGGTATAACACTGTTAAATATTCCAAACTTGACGTCTCTTGGTGTAATATTTCAAGCAACCGTTTCTTCTTTCTCAAACCTATAACCTCTAACAATCTTGAAGTATTATGTTCGTGTGTTGGATTTGAGCAAATAAGGTGTCTTCTTGAAGATTTTGTCAAGATGAACTCACGGGTGTAATTTACTTTCGATTTCGACAGTGGTATTGGTTGGGATCTGAGTTTGAAGTTTCGGGTGATCAAAATATTTGATTCAAAAACCTAAAAGTTATAGCCAATTTTATGGGGTAAAACCACTTGGGCTTTGTCCACTCATTGATACGAACGTTTTGAGTGGTCACTTGTGTCGATTGGAGGTTGGACGGAGAAGTTATGACACCCGAAAGTTTCCATATGAATTTCTAGCGAATTTTGGCGATGAAATTTCCAACGAATTTCGGTGACGGAAATTTCCAGCAAGTTTTGGCGACAAAGGCAGTCCATTTTAAGGTTTTTGGGCGCTCCAAATATGTTTTTAGGGTTTGTTTTGGCAAATTCCATCTCTATAGAGCGGTTTGATCAAGGTTAGGGGAGTTATTCAACTTTGTGGCTCTGAGGACTCCAATGTGCACTCTTTCTAACACTTTGCTCTGATTAAAATGACAAAGTGTAGTCCCTATGATATTATAAAGTTGCAATCATTTGATGTTACTGAATTTCATGGCTAGAAATTACATGTTCAATTTGGCATGAAAGAAAATGATATAGTTTATACTGTATTAAATGATTTTGCATCTACTACTGAAGATGTGAATGAATATCAATAGAACAAAAATGATGATTTTTGTAGAGATTACATGTTAAACCCTCTAAATCCTAATCTAGCTATGATTTGTAGTGAGCATAAGATGGCAAAAGAGATATGGGGTCACTTGAACGCTCAATTCCAAAAATAAGAGGGGCTCTCTAAAACTCTCATAACGGAGAAATTCTTTGACTTTAAATTCACTATGAATTCAAGCATTACCTCTCAGTTAGTTGAATTTGAGAACATGAGGAACAAGTTAAAAGATGATAACTCTGATATGTCCGATAATCTCTTTATCGGTCTTGTGTTAAGTAAATTACCAACTGAATGGTGTTCTTTCAAGATTGAAATGCATAGATTGAAGGTATAGATGGGACTGGATGAATTAAAAATGTATATTCACATTGAGGATCAAAACATTACTAGAAAGAGTTTGGAACAAGTAAGACAACAAAAGTCAATTGCCAACGTAGTTTCACACTCTAATAAACCTTAGAAAATGTCCAAGTCACCAAAAGGTTAATCATCTTTACATTTAGAGGCCAAAAAGACTATCTCTAAAAAGAAGAAAAATGGCAAGTGCCATAACTGTGGAAAGTGGGGTCACTAGGCAACATAGTGTAAGTTACCAAAGAAGTCAAAGAATGACATACCACAAAATGAGACCAATATGCTAATTAGAGAATCTGAGCCTCGAGCCTTCGTTGGAATGATGAAGAATGGAAAGGCCAGCGTCTCTTTGGAGTGGTGATTGGATAGTAGTGCTACTTGTTATGCTACAAATGACAAGAACTTACTTATTGAGGTCATAGAAGTGAAAGAAATTGTGGAAAATTACAATAGTGGTAAGGCAAAGGTGACTCAAAAAAGAATTTGATATCTATGAGTTTACTTAATAAAGTTGGTCTGTCTTTTTCAACTATAAATGGTAGAGTAACTTTATCTGTTAACTCATATTATTTTAGTTGTGCATTCATGGTTAATGGTAAGTATAGATTGAGTTTAAATACTGATAGCATAAATCATGTGAATTCTACTTTGATTGATCCAAAGTTACTACACAATAGACTTGGACATGTAAATTACAGAAAAATGCAATACCTACCTAAAACTCACAACATTCCATTAGATACTTCTATTCGATTTGACAAATGTGAAGTGTGTGCACATGCTACGATCACTAAAAAAAACCCTTTAAGTTGGTTTCTAAAAGTACACAATTTTTTGAGCTAATACATTTGGACATTTGTGACTTATAGAAATTATATTACTAGAAGTGGTCGAAAGTATCTAATAATATTCTTAGACGATTTTTCTAGATATTGTTATATCTATTTGTTGAAATTGAAAGATGAGACTTTTGAATAATTTAAGATTTTCAAGTCTATAGTAGAAAATCAACTCAACTTGAAAATTAAGAGATTTATGAGTGATAGAGGGAGAAAATATACAATATCAAGGTTTAAGGAATTTTGTGCTTTAGAATGTATAATACTTAAAACCACTTCTCTTTATTCATCCTAATCAAATGGTGTTGCCGAGCATAAGCATAGAACATTAACTGAAATGTTAAATTTTATGTTACTTACAGCAAGCATGCCTTCCTCCTATTGGGGAGAAACAGTTCCAACTGCTAATTATGTCACGCCCCAAACCCTGAGTGCGCACACATTCCTCTGTGGCCAATACAAATGTGACGTTCCCAGGATACGTCGCCGACTCATTGATTTTATACGCATGCAGAAGCGAAATAATAAACCCCTAACAACAATAGCATGGGATATGAAAGTAGGGCACATTTCACAAAAGTCAACTTTTATAAACAATGGGTTTAGATAAAAGAGAGTTTGGTCAAAAGTTTACAAGAAGGTCAGCTCCCAAAAAAGAATTGTTCTACAACATACTAATTGGACACAAACGCCGATCCTTTAGATGCCTTACTTGCTTTCTTGCATCAAATTTCCCCTAAACAACAAGTCTCGGGTAATGAAAATGACCATTTCCTTCAATTCTGAATTTTATTTCCTTTTTCTTGAAATTTGATTTTCTGAACAAACTTTCTGATTGAGATTCAATTAATTGAGGAAAAGGCCCATGAAGTTTCCTATCACTAATTCGATTACAGCAGATGCCAAAAGTCTCTTCAAATTAGCCAATCCAAATTTCCATTTGTTTTCCAACTCATCCGAATCGAATTTCCGTAAAAATCCCGAACTCTTTGAAAATTCCTCGAAAAATGAGTCGACGTTCCTAAAATGACCCGTGACATGACAGGACTTTCAATTTCTGTAAGCGGATTTAAATTCGCAGTTAATTTCAATTCGGTGTGATTTTAGTGTGATCTAGGCTACTAGGTAGCTTTCAAAATTTTTTAGTGCAAATGACTCGTGGTCAATGTTTTTCGATCCACAATGAACCTTTTCGACACATTCGCAACTCTTGGTAGTCGTGAAAATCTCAAGATTTCAATTACGAGCATAGGGTATCTAAAAAAAATAGAAAATCGGTCTAGTGCCGATTGACGAGAATTTTGCAATCAGGTGGAATCATCCATACTTTGATCACACATTTAAGTTGAATCGACCTATCCTTGATCTCTAATCGATTTTGGCAATGCCGTAATGACCATTGCAAACTAGTACGGTCGAGCAGTCGATTTCTAGTCGAATTTTCAAGTCTATTGTATTAAAATCTCTTAATGACTTCCCCAGATAGTTTAATTATTTCACGAGTGCTTAGCTCTAAGAATAGCACTATAGATGCATCGATGAAAGGTTATGTTTATTCCATTGAAAATAGGATTGAAAATCCAGGATGTCACACAGTCACTCATGCTACAGGTTCTTTACAGACACTTGTTTTCCAATTCCAATACTACATTAGAATTTGAGTGACTACCAAACAAGCTATCAATCAGCTATCACTCACATACATTAACATATTAAAATAGCATTTCTTACTAACTATCCCATGACTCATCGCATCTTATTACTCTAACTATTAACCCACTTTGATACCACTTAAACGGGGATGTCACACCCCGAACCCTGAGTGCGCGCACATCCATCTACGGTTGATACAAATGCGACGTTCCCATGATGCGTCGCCGACCCATTGATTTTAATACGCATGCATAAGCGAAATAATAAACCCCTGACAACAATAGCATGAGATATGAAAGCAGGGCATGTCACGCCCCGATCCTCAAGCACGCACACATCCGTCTTACTTGGTCGATTTTATAATGCGATATTCCAGGACAATGTATCGCCGACCCTTTCATTTTTAAGCACATGCGGAAGCAGTTAAAATCCCCAGACAATAAAACGATGGGATAGAAAAGCAGGGCCATATTTTTCATATTGAAATTTATAACCAAACTTTTATACAAACCACAAACCCGAACACTTCACAACTTTTTATTCTAAACTCTATTCACATCAAAATGGAGATATCAAAGAAGATAAAATTTCAAGTCCATCTAGGCCGTACTCACGGCCCCTCTCGAGATTGTCTTCTTCTCCCAAAATCCTTCTCCAACTCTTCCTCCTCGCTCCTTACGGGTCCGAAATGGTTTTCCCCAAACTAGGATGAGACTACGTCTCAAATGAGCTACCCCACTAAGCCCGATTAGTGAACCATTATACTAAAGGTCAGCCTAAACACGCATAGGTCAAGACGTACCTTAGATCGATCCCACCTGCAAGTCAAGACAATTTACAATAAGCACTCAAGCAATCATATCACCGATCAAATCGACCTATCGATTACAAGCCAACAAGACCACTCACGGTCATTCCCATTCAATCAATCAATTCACAACATCAAATTAAAACAATGATCAATCGACTTCGTTGATTACGCCAACCCAATTCATTTCCCTATTCGTCATTCAAGCTATTGCTATTCGAGTCCCACTCGACAACATTCAATATTTAATGGCTTTACGGTCCCACTCGACCACTTTCGATATTCAATGGCTTTACGGTCCCACTGACCACTTTCAACCACTTTCAAAGATTGATAGGCTTTACGGTCCCACTCCACTTTCAAGAATCAATGGCTTTCGGTCCCACTCGACCACTTTCAAGATTCAATGGCTTTACTGGCCCCACTCGACCACTTTCAAGATTCAATGGCTTTTTACTGGTCCCACTCGACCACTTTCAATCAATGGCTTTACTGGTCCACTCGACCACTTTCGATCTTCATGGCTTTCTTTCCCCACTCGACCACTTTCAAGAAATCACCGCTTACGGTCCCACTCGACCACTTTCAAGAATCAATTTGGCACAATTCAAAGCTCAAATAAATAAACGGACTGCGCCACGACAATCGGCACGAGATTTCGGTCATCGGCCATCTCAATCTTAATTTTCCGAAAAATAATTAATTAATTAATTAATTTCGAAAATTAATTAATAAATATAAAAAAATTCTGTTTAGCTCAAAATAAGGCCCAATTAAATAAACGGACTTCACCACGGTCATCAGCATAATTTTCCGGTCACTAGCCATCCCAGTTAAATTTTCGGAAAATAAATAATTATTTAATTAATTTCGAAAATTAATTAATATTAAAAATTCAATTTAGCTTAAAATAAAGTCCCATTAAATAAACGGACTTCGCCACGATCATCAGCATAATTTTCCGGTTCCGAACCATCTCCCTTGAATTTTCGGAAAATAAATAATTATTTAATTTAATTCCGAAAATTAATATTTAAATGCCCAAAAATCTCACTTAGGCCCGAATCACCAAATTGAAGCCCAATTAGGGGTCGGAAAATTCCCGAGATACTTCCAATAAATAGTAGACCACGTCTACTTGCTAATTGCGCAATCAATTTATTTAAATCACATCACAATTGACTAATAATTGCTAATTAATTCTAATCTAACAACCTAAACATAATTAATTAAAATTAAACCAACCTTAAAGCATAATTAGTCAACTAATCCAAGATTAGTGAGATTACTCACCAAATCGCGCGCAAGTCGGATCAATCCGACGGCGGCGACGCGAGGAACGATTGTTCCCAAAGCGACTCACGGATCCGAGGCCCGGAAACGGCCCAAAAGCGGGCCCGAAGTCGCTGAAACCCACTCCGTGGGTCTGCTGGACGGAGCCGATCGGGGCTGTCCCGGTGGCTAGGGCGGCGGGGGAAGGCCGGCGGAGGGCGAGGGGGTCACGGGGGAAGTCCGGCGGGGCTAGGCGGTGGCCCACGGTGGCCGGAGGGTGGCTGGTCGGTGCGAAACAAGGGCGAACAGCGGCTGGTTCGCGCGGCCTGGGCGTGCGCGTGACGGCGGAACGGCGGCGAGCGCGCGGGCGCGGCGCGGTTGCGAGCGGCGGTGGGACGAGCGGCTTCGTCGAGTTGCAGCCGTGTGGCTTCTTCTTCCTCGTTTCTGGTTTTCACGAGCGAGAAACGAAGGGAAGGGGAAGCCTTCGGTCACGTGGGGAAAAAGTGGGAGAGAAGAGAGAGGAGAGAGAGAGGGAAGAGATAAGGGAGAGAAAAGTGAGTGGTGGGGGGGGGGGAAATCGCACGAAGGGGGAGGGAAAAAGGAGAGAGGAGAGAGAAAGAAAAGAGAGAAAAAGAGAAAAAGGAAAGGAAAAAGGGAGAGAAAGAAAAAGGGGGAGAAAGAGAAAAAGGAAAAATAGAAATGCATAATGCCTTTATGCAATTTTCCTTTTCTCTTTTCCTTTTCCTTTCTATTTTATTTTGGTCTTCAATTTTCCTCCGATAATTTCTTTCTTGAAATTTCGGACCCGTCAATAAATTGACGAATGACGACAGTCCCTAAAAATAAGAATTATGACGCGCTTAAAATTCGATTAAAATCGAGTTCAATTTCATAGTTAAAAATCGATCGGACGTGATTTTAGCTCAATCCAACCAATTAGGTAGCTTTTAGGGATTTTACAATGATACATCCCTTAACGGCTTCACCCAATAGGTTAGTTAACTCGTGAGTGATCAGCTCAGAGAAAAAGGCCGTAAGCACGCCGACGAAATGCCCATTTCACTTTATCGAAACGGGGTCGAATTTCAGGATGTCACAGGGCACATTTCACAAAAGCCAACTTTTATAAACAACGGGTTTAGATACAAAGAGAGTCTGATCAAAAGTTTATAAGAAGGTCAGCTCTCAAAAATGAATTATTCTACAACATACTAATTGGACACAAACGCCGATCCTTCAGACTTCACCTCCACAGACTTCGGGGCTTTGGTCCTCCACAACCACCTTCTAAGGACCTAAAAATGGTTATACAATGACCAGTGAGACAATGTCTCAGCAAGTCCACTCCCTAAACCCTTATTAGAAAGGAAATACGCCTCAAGGCGCTCTAGCCACACAACCACACAATGAGAACATATGACTTACCTCACCTCAGTTCCTTCCTGCATGTCAGCACAATTCATATCACAAATGCATATAATTAATACACATGACAATTGAAACGCCTCAACAACTCATTTAATCACAATGCTCCCAGTTATAGGGCCAAACTGTTATGACACGTCTCATACTATGCCACACAGTTTTGTCTCATAATCAGGTGCATCAAGCTCAGATAATCATCGTTCCAATTTTTAATTAAGTCACTCAAGGCATTGCCGACTCCCTGTTCGGTGGTCTATTAGTGTTGCCAGGCATCGTCTCTTCCCCATTGAACATGGCTACATCACATTGAAGGCTATCTCGAAGAAGCTTAAGTCTAGAATCTACTGCGACCCGCTACCCTAATGCATAGGTAACCCGGAAGTGGGATTTAGTAACATCCGGTGTAAATGCTAGGACGGGTTCTCTTTAGCTAACACACAACCATTCAATCTCAACCTAGGACACTATGCATTGCACTCAAATGCCTCAATTAAAATAGTGATCATGGCCTATTTTCTTTGTATTAAAAATATCATAGAAAATAGTTGTGTGTGGGTACACGGTCAATTCAAACCATAAAAAGTGATATTTCTCATTTTTCAAACCCCACTATTTGATATAGTATTTAAAAATCCATTTTCGATGTCAAAACTCGACACTTGAGATTTTCTAAATAAATACTATAATTTTCACAACCATCACTCAATTTGCACAATCTAACCATCAAATGCATAATCTGAACACGCCACGATGTCGCACGAAATTCCGGTCACCTACTATCTCGGTCTAATTTTTGAAAAATAATAAATAATTAAATATATTATGAAAACAAATAAATAAATACTATATTATATTAATTTAAATTTTAAAAGTAATATTTATAATTTCGAAATAATTAATTAATTTAAAATAATTAATTAAGGCATAATCAAGATTACACTAATTTAATCACCTAATTAGCCTTAATTAATTATCTGCTAAACTAATCAACCCACTTAATCTAATTAACATTTAACTAAGCTAATCTAACCACCTAACCGTACTTAGCTTAATCTAAACAAGGTTTAGTGAGTAAACTTACTTGTTTAGTGTTTTGGTGAGTCTACGGCGACGGTGACGCCGAGGCGGGCGACAAACCTCCAAGCGGCAACACTAACCAAGGCCGGGAAGGGCTCGAAAATGGGCCACAAAGACCTCACGGCTTGTTGGTCTTCAACTTATGTTTGCTAAACCAAGAGGTTGCTTGGCTTGGCTTCGGCAGCTAGGAGCGGCAAAGCGGGTGGCTACGGCGGAGATCTGGCGGCGTACGACGGAGGCGTTGCTCGGGGACCTCTACCATGATGATCCAAGGTGGTCCTGGGGCTGGAACAATAACCACAAACTCGGACTCCCACTGAAATTCTAAAAAATGGACTTTCGGAGGAGGAGAGAGGCTAAACGGGCTTGGTTAAAGCTCCAACAAGGGGTTGGCCGGCAACCAGCGGCACCTGGGGATCAAGAGGGACTTGCTAGTGGTTGGTATGGGTGGAGGTAGGGTCGGAACAGAAGAAAAGTGGCTGAAATGGGCGAAAAAGGTGAAGTAATGTAGGCTACTGGGCGAATCGACGAACGGGCGACCAGTTCCTTCTCATCGGCATATAGGTCGGCCAAAGAACACTTTTAACTCAAATCTTTGGAGAAATGTCAGTTGGAGCAGAAACCGGCAGAAGAGAAAACAGAGGAGGAAATAGCGGTCAACGGTGGCCCTGTGGGTGTGCGACAGTGGAGGGGCTAGTGTGCTTGGTTTTCTGTGGTTCTTTGAAGCTCAAATTGGACAACAACAATGGAGAAAGGAGGGATTCAAGGAAGAAGAAGGTTGCTGAAGAAGAGGTCCACCATTTGCCTTCAAACTCTTCAATCTCATCCCCAAACACTCATCACACTTGCCCCAACCACTTAGCCCTATCCTCTGCCTCTAGAACCAACTTGGATACCAAAAATGTGACCAAAAGCGGGCTTACGAATTTCCCGATCCAAAATGGTCTAACTTTGATTTTTCGCTGAAGATCTCGATTTGCAGAAAAATTTTCTGAGGATAAGTCGATGTTACTAAAATGATTTGTGAGATGACAGAACTTCCAATTTCTAAAATCGAATTCAATTTCTCGGTTAATTTCAATTTGGCGTAATTTTAGCGTGTTCTAATCTACAATGTAGCTTTCGAGAACTTTTAGTGTATTAAACTGTGGTTGATTATTTTCGAGCCACAAAATGCATCTTCAACACATTGGCGACTCTCGGTTGTCATGAAAATTTCGAGATTTCAAATACGAACACATGATACAGAAAAGATAGAAAAATCGGTTTAGTGCTGTTTGACGAGAATTTTATAATTAGGTGGAATCACTCACACTTAATCACATACCTCTGTCGAATCGACCTATCTCCGGTCTCTGATCAATTTTGACCATGTCGTAATGACCCTTGCAAATTAGCATGGTCGAGTAGTCGATTCCTAGTTGAATTCTCAAGTCTATTGCATTAAAATCCCTTAATGGCTTCACATGATAGACTAGTTATCTCGTGAGGGGCCCTCTCAGAGAATAAGGCCATAGGCACGTCGATGAAAAGCCCATTTCATTTCATCGAAATCAAACTTAAAAATCAGGATGTCACAAATTACATCTTGAACAGGTTGCCGCACTCTAAGTTGTCTATGATACCTTATGAGATATGGCATAAGCGCCCTTATAGATATGATACTCTTAAGACTTGGGGCTATATTACTTATGTAAATGTACTAGATCCTAACATACCTAAGGTAAGACCTAGAACCATTACTTGTATATATTTAGGTAGTGCAGAAGATAGTGTTGCAAATAAGTTTTTAGATCTATCTACCAACACAGTGATAGAATCTAGAGATGTAGTGTTCTTTGAAAACAAGTTTATCAGTGATTAAGGCTTGAATGTTTCTGGATCTACATATATGATTTCAAGATCTCCTGTAGAATTTGAAGCAGGCCCTTCTGACACTAATTCCATACAGTTGGCTATTGAACCATTTTCAGTTAGAGTATCTACAAGAGAGAGAGAGAGAGAGAGTTCCCAAAATTTTTGGTGAGGACTTTGTTACTTACCATCTTGAGAATGATCCATTCTCTTATCAAGAAGCAATGAGATCTAGGGAATCCCTACTATGGACAGAAGCCATAAATGATCAAATGAGCTCTCTACTGCAAAACCACACTTGGCAGTTAGTAAATTTACCAAAGGGGGCTAAAGTTATAGTCTGTAAATGGGTATTGAAGAAGAAATTGAATAGTGATGGATCAATAGCCGGATACAAAGCACGTTTAGTAGCTAAAAGATATAAACAATAGAGTTGAATAAACCATTTTGATGTCTATTCACCTGTGTGTCATCTATCAACTATAAGAATTCTTCTTACTTTGGCATCTATTGAACACTTTGAAGTACATCAAATGGATGTAAAAACAAATTTCTTAAATGGAGAGTTGAATGAGGAAATTTACATGGAACAACTGGAAGGATATATTATAAAAGGTCTTGAGGACAAAGTTTGTAAATTAAATAAATCATTATATGGTCTCAAACAAGCACCTAAGATGTGGCATCTTAAATTTGACAAAGTGGTAAAGAGTCACGGCTTTCAGCCTAGTTATTTAGATAAATGCATTTACTATCGTTCTATGTCAAATAAGATAATTATCATTTGCTTGTATGTTGATGACATGTTAATTTTTGGTTCCGATTATTCTGTAGTGAGTGACGTGAAAGCTATTTTAGCTAAAGAATTTGACATGAAAGATTTTGGTATTACTAATACCATTCTTGATATAAAAGTAAGCTTTAAACTACAGGTCATCTCCTTAACTAGACTCATTCTACTGAGCAGCTACTTTCTACTTAGGGATACAATAAGTGTAAACCAAGTGAGACACCATGTGATTATAATAATAGATTGAGTCCTAATGAAGGGACCATCGTGGATCAGTTAAAGTACTCGAAATTGTTTGGTAGTCTCATGTATGCTATGAGTTGCACTAGACCCGATATAGCCTTTATAGTTGGCATGCTGAGTCGTTTTATTAGTAATCCTAGTAAAGAGTATTGGGATGCCCTCGATAAGCTAATGAGATACCTTAAATATACTAAAAATTATGCTATCTATTATTCTGTTTATCCTCAAACTGTGGATGGATATTCTGATGCCTCATGGTGCTCAGATATTGGAAATAGTAAGTCCATTATTGGATATATATTTACTTTGGGTGGAGCTACTATTATTTGGAAATCCAAACAACTGACTTGTATTGCATTGTTGTCTATGGAATCGGAACTTTTTGCTTTAGCCTTAGCTGGTGAAGAGGCCGGGTGAATAAAGAATCTGATTATGGATATTCCTTTAACTCAGCTAAAGATTAATTTTTTAAGCCTATTCTGTGATAATCAAACATCTATCCAAGTTGTCAAGAATGCTCTCTTTAATTCAAAGAGAAGACATGTGATACTGAGACATGCGTTGTTAAATTATATGAGAGAACAAGGGGTTATCAACTTGATCAATGTGAGATTGAAGGATAACATAGCCGATACTCTCACCAAAGGTATGCCTAAAGATTAATTATTCAAAATAGTGGGGGAAATGGGGTTAAAAACTATATAGGCGAGTCTTAAATACCATTTACTTAGGGGGTGCATGACAACCACCTATTTCTGTTCCAGAAACAATTTTTCTATTCCAGACTTGTTTCTGGAATAGAAATCCGTTTGATAAACCTATTTCATTTTTCTACTTCTGAAATAGATTCTTGTTTAAGAAATATGTTTGGAATAAAAATTAGAAGTAGAAATTTTCTACTTCTCTATTTCTGGAATAGAAATGAGAAATAAAAATTCTTCTCAATGTTCGTCAACCGGTCCTTCATCTGTCGCTGTCGACCACCATCCATCGGTCGCCGACCGCCGATCACCCACCATTGATGTTGCCATTGCCGGTCACCAATCCACTGTCGTCCGAAAAGAAAAAAGAATTGTGTCGTTATTAAGAATTTTTATTTTTAGAGTAGAAATTTTGTGTCGTTATCAAACGGTTATTTTTTCATAGAAACTCTTCTAGAAATAGAAATAGAAAAATTTATTTCTCTTGCAAAACCTATTTCTGGAACAGAATGGTTATCATTCACCCCCTTACCTTCTAATTGTGTGTTTTGAATTATTGAATCTTCCTTTATTGGCTACAATGATAAGTACATTTTATATGTTTAATTGATGTTCATAGTTGCTGACTAATCTGAAAATGGTGAGTTGTCTTATTCCAAACTTGATGAAAATGACTTTAACCTAATTTAAATGTTTTATCGAGGAAACTTGTGTCATTCTAAACTTGATGATACAATTTAACTAGGTTGGATTGTTTTTTTGGTTAAATGATCTCATTCCAAACTTGATGCTAGATTATTTGACTTTGAGGTTTCAGTAACTATGACATTCCAAATTGAAAGATAGAAATAGTTGTTTATATAAGAAGCCCGCTGGTCTTGTTCTTAATTGAAACTTAATATTACATGACTAGATTATTGTAAGTGACTTGACTATTGGTCATGTTCTTTGAAACTAGACAATAGTTATTTTCCTACAAATAAACTTAAGTTGATGGCTCTTTGTAAATCACATTGTTTAGGTCTTGTTCATAATTTATGAAACTAGCTTGATACTTATGAACGTGATATTATGATGTTTTATGATATCAATATATGTTCTTCTCTGCTTGATGAAATTGTGCTAAGTTTTTATTCAAATGATTGAATTCATGATATTATGAAATTCATATTTGACATTCTACAGGGGATGGCAGAGATGGAGGAGAGCTTAAGGAGTGGGATCCTGACTAGGATGACCTACTTGATGAATGAATATATATTATTTAGAGCGTGTGGGGACTTTACAGTTTACCTGCTATTGCCTATTTTGATGAAGTCCATTTACTTGAGACTTACATTTTGCTATTTCTAATTTGTGAACATTTTTATGCTTGTAAGGCCTTGGACTATTTTGACTGGCCCATTTATACTTGACTATTATGCATATATTAGTTGTGAACTGAATTTGAGATTTATTTTGGGATTTGGATGAGTTTAGACTAAATCTAAAACTCATAATACTTATTTTGATTTATTGATCTCAAAATAGATTCATGATAAGAATGATTCACTTATTTGGATTGCAAATGATGATTGAGTTTAATATTTTACTATCGAAAAAAATTCTTTGACCGATCCGAGTTGATTGTCTTGGACTAAATGTGGATGATTCCTGTTTGTTTGAACACTACACCATTGGATTGTGTTGTATGGTGAACATAGGAGGAAATCCTTGGATATATTGTTAATATAGTTCAAAATAATATGTTCACATACAAGCCTAATAGGTGAAAGCATGGTTATTTGGGTCCATATGGGCCGGAGCACAATAACTTGCATATAAAAACTTTAAGGTTCCCCTACACTGGAAGTAACGCTATTGAGCGTTCCAAACTTGACGTCTCTTGGTGTAATACTTCAAGCAACCGCTTCTTCTCTCTCAAACCTATAACCTCCAACATGAGGTATTGATGGGGGGAAGATTTCCAATGTTAAGATGACATGGCCGCAGCCAAATCTTGTTGGTCAATTTTTAAGGTCATGACCATTTGCTGTTTGAGACCGCATGTGACTCCATTCCATTGGAAGAAATATAGAGGATCATTTCAAGACCCCAAAAATTCCTGGACCTGTACTCTAGTAAAGCAATTTTACGGTTTTGATCGCGAGGGAAATATAACAAGAGTGAAGTTTGCGTTCTGCACTCAGGATGTGGTCCTCTAGCCTTTTCCTAGCCGGCTAAAGGTTCGATCCCCCTTGATTCTATAGAACTCCTGAACCGCTGCAATGGTTATGAGTATAGATGGCTCAAACTCATTTTGATTCACAGTTCATTTTCATCGCTGCAAAAATCAGGTAGAAACCTGAACAGCTGAATGGGTGTTGACAAAGGCAAAACATCAGACATGAGCTCATCATCTGCTTCCTAATTAAAATACATGCTTACATAATTTTCATGAGCAAGTTACGCATGCGAATTTTTACTTTTCTCATATTGTGTGATTTCTTTAACTAATCTATTATAGTTTAAAGGCAATGGCCTATTTGCAAAATTGATATACCAACTAGTATGGCAAACTATGGGTATGTAGATAGGGAACCATATTCAGCATCCATTCCGACTCTGCTGCATCACTTGGTACATAAATTTTTTGAGATTCTCTTGTTAGAATACCGAGCATCATCCCATGATTTAAAGATGCAAATTTTCGTCATCCTGATAACGGACCGACAAGCATTTTAGACATTGTTTCAGTAAACTGCAATTGAAAGATGCAGTTCAATTGAACAAGTAAACTGTCTTTCACGGGCACCAAGCCTATACAGTTGATGACGTGCATGGAAGTGAAATTTCACTAGTTTGTTTGGTTTATAGTTGAGAATTAGTCATTTGGAATATTTAAAGGCCCATTACTAATCAGTTTAAGGCCCCACTATTTCCACATCTTAGACCACTTTAGGCATGACCTGAGTGCCTGAAATGAGGAAACCCATGTTTTGCAACAGTTGCCTCTCAAAATTTGTTCCTGGAGGACACTACCATTTGAGCATCAATGTCGAGGAATTTGGTTTGAGGATTGCAACAAAAATCTGATTTAGGTTCTGTAGATTGCTGATGATTCTCCTCCATACAGTTGACATGAAAAGCTTTTCTCACCAATGGAACTAAGAATCAATTCTTGGGTTCTCAACACAACTATTCAGTGTGGACCTTTTGTAATCGGGAAATTCTGTTATACTACTGTAAACAGGGTATAAAAAGGGAATTGATATCTGTATCTTGGTAACTGTTGGTACTTTCATGGGAGCTCCTGAAGAGATTATTCTTTTGCTGAAAATCATGGCATTCGGTAACCACAGATGAAATCATGGAATTCGGCAACCACAGATGAATTTTACCCAGCCACTGTCTTGTCATGTTCTTGTCCAAACCGATATCCATACGTTGTCCCTACCGCCCGTCACCGCCTTCCTCCTCTTTCTTAGTGTTGACACTCAAGATTACCCATGTCATTGATGGTTCACTTAGACCAAATAAGACCAAGCAAGACATGGCTAAGATGAAATTGTCAGGTCCTTTTAGTTGGCAACTACAGAAATTTGACAAAGGTAACGAGAATTGTTGACAAGCGATACAAGAGGAAATTGCTGAATATTGTGCCACGAAATGTCAGGAAGTGAAACTTGGTTCAATTGACAAAAGAATCAAAGTTGAAGCGGAAATCGACGAATCAAAAACCAGATAAGTGTTCTAGTCATAACCCCAACGATTTTGGTCAGTACAACCACCACTTCGTAAAGCCGTGAATCTGGAAAGCCACTAATGATAATGGCCAAGAAATGTGGTTGTTATAACTGTCAGGAAGATATTTTGCAATCTGTCGAAAACACCATCGACGTGAGGCAAGTATGAGGCCATGATTGTCGAGCAGTGGGTCTCTTAGAAAACATCTGTAATTACATGTTGCTGAATTCTAAAAGTTGCATAAGATGTTATTTGCTTTCTTTATAATAGTTGTTAACTGTAGCTCGTAGTTATAAATATTAGGATTGTAATTCAAGCAACGGAATGCCAATCAATTAATGAACATCAATTATTCAATATATTCATGTTATCTTTACATATCAACACCATTTTACATGGTTGGCTGCGATTACCTCTAGTCTTCATACCTTTCATTTTTTTTTTTTTTTGATCCGCAACCTTTGTACCTTTAATTTTCTTATCCATCTGCGTTATCTATTCAAGAATTAATAAAGGACCATTCACATCTTTTATCGATTTTTTTAAATTCATTTTTCAAAAAGTGCTTTGTCGATACTTTTCGACAAAACACTTAATAAAATCATTAATGTGCTTCGCGTCCTCCGTCGATGGAGGAGACCTTGGAGATTTTGGTCTTGTCCAGGAGGGAAGAGAAGGAGAACTTAGAGATTTTGTTTCCTTCGCCGGGTGCTTCTTCCCTTGACGTAGTAAAAGACAAGTAAACAATCTATGATGGGGAAGATGAGATTATGCTTCTACCATTCCGAGTCACAAGCGCGATGATGAGAGAGAAAGATGGCTTTAAGTGGGTATATTCAACGAAAGAATACCCAATACACATTTATTATATTACACGACGATGTTTTGATGGAGTGCTTATGCAAATTTTCTAAAAAGTCTTAAATTTATTGTACGATGACTAATTTAGTTCTAAACTTTTCAATTTAGTTAATTTAGTTATAACTCTGACAAGTTTCCAATATAGCCATTCCAGCCAATTTTCGATAATAGGGCGAGGGGTAGTCGGTTGTTGGCCCTAACCGATATTGGCCACAAGTAAAAAGGAAAAGAAAAGGGAAAAAAAGAAAAAAAGAAGGAAAAAATGAAGAAAGGATTCAGAAAATACGTTAGAAAATTTATAGAAATCGTTCGTATCGGTGCTTATTTTGTCACATGAGATGGCCAACATTCACGTCAATTTTGCGTAGATGAACTACGCTGGAAATTGTCAAAGAAGGACTGAATTGATCGCTGAGCAATAGATTTTAGACTTTTTAGATAATTATCCCTTGTGCAAAGGTAGGAGACCTAGACCCTCTCACCACTTTGCATGCATTTGGATTACTCGCAGCTCGACGGAGAAGTGGATCGAGTCCCTTCATTACGATTTGCTTCGACAGGACAGAGCACCCGGACGGTGCAACCCCAGTTAAACAGTAATGATGGTCGTTGACCAAAGACTAAACCATACAAAGTGGGACTAACGTAGGGACGAGTCTGGACAACGGGCTTAAGAGGACTATCGTAAAATGTCCACCCGTCTAAACTTTCAAAAAAATTAAAATGCCGAGTAGTTTAAGGACAACGGGTCCACAGCCACCAGCAAGACTGACGTGAAATTTCTCCACATTCCATGTCGGGCCGATCTTGCGGGATTTGTTTCAGGTTTTTCTTGTCCCTGTCGTGTCGTTGCCCGTCCTCAACAGTCATTGCTTGGGGAAATTCAATAAGGAAAGACCAACTAACAAACAAGATAACATATTAAGACAACGTGCGAGTGGCGTTAGTATTCTTATATAGCGGACAGTATTCAAGCTTCCAACATAAGCCAGTCCCATTATTTTTTTCAAATTAATTCTGATAGACTTTATTGGACCATACTTAAATGCTCATTTTGTTATATGATTTAAATTATTAATCTTATAGACAAGTCTTAAGATATATAACAAAGCTTCGTGAGTCTAATACTCATGTCTCACGTCATTCATACATAATAGTTCGGCGGAATGTACTTGTCTTACAACACCAAACCTATCCATTCCCAAGCATATCTTAGTGCATCGTGTAAGAGTTTTCTTTATGTGGGCTACATTAATTGAGATTGTAATTACCATTTTATGGCGTTGGTCTAATAAGGTAAGGCATAAAGTTTCTTAACAGTCGAATATGGGCCTGGCTTGTGTGGGTCGAGTTGGGCCCGGCCCGTGATGAGAGGGCACGTCCAAAACTCTATAAATAGCGCTAAGGTCGCTTCTCTAGCCCTCACTCTTCCAAAATTCTCTCTCAACTCACATAAGGTAATCTGTGAGTGGCGGTCTCATCGAACCAGGAACCGAGGGTCATAGAGGAGAAGATCTTCAGCATTGAAGGCTTGGATTGCTATCATTTTGCTCCAAGAATGATGAATTCAAAATCAGGTACACAAATCTTCGTCTTCCCTTTCAGGATGTTCAATTTTCTAGCTATGTTGATCTTGGGAAGCCGTTTAGACGGCCTACATTTGGTATCAGAGCCTGCATAAACTAGAACTCAAACATAGGGAGCTGTTTTGAAGAATTTATCCGCATGAAACTTGATTTCAACCATATAATCGGATTAACCTTGTTGAGCTAAGTGTTTTCGTGGGTAGCATGTCTCCGACCGTGGCCGAATTTCATGTTTATACCCATTTCGGACTTGACTTAAACTTGGAATGTTTTGCTCGTTTTTCATGATTTTTGGTCCGATAAAAGTGAAATTTTATTGCATATATGGATTCTCCTCATCAATATGAGCATTTTGGTGGGTAGAATGCCTCTAGACGATGCCGAAAATAGCCACACGCGCTTCCATGCACCGAGACGGAGCTCGGAGGCGGTCCCATGCGCCGCCTCACGCGTGCACATGCGCGACGACGCGTGGCTCACGCGCCTGCACGCGCACGCATGCGCGCCGACGCGTGGATCGACACGGGTCGGCGATGACATCACATAAGCCGCCTTACATGCGACCGCCACGTGGCATGTGACGTCACCAATGACATCACCTCAAACCCAACTAGTTGTTGACCGAGTCGACCCGACCCGATTGACCATTGACCAGTTGTTTGTTGACCGGGTTGACCCGACCCATTGACTGTTGACCGATTTGACCCAACCCGTTGACCGATCGGACCAGTTGGCCATTGACCGATCGGACCGGTAAACTGGTTTTCGGACCGGATCGGTACGCCAGCGTGTGCCGCTCACGCGCCGCACACTCTAGTGGCGCGTGAGGGCGCATGTGACCTCCGTTGGGCGCGTGGTTGATGTCAGCATGCTCGTATGTGAATTTCCTATCTTGTGGTGTGCTTATTTGGATTTTTTGATGCCTTTATGGATATGAAAATGCATGTGAAATGCTAAGGTACGTGATTTTTGGGTAATTTTGGCGTATTTTCATGTATTTCTCTATGGTTTTGGAAATACAAATGCATGTCTATGATTATATCATCACTTAAAGAATATGTGTAATGTTGATTTATTAAAAGTATGTATTAATGGATGGAGCAATGCAATTAGCATGACTTGTGATTTTAGTGACAAATAGCCCCTGTCATCAAATCTAAAATCACATGTGAAAAGTAAATATGAGTTATAAAGTTATATCCCTGATGTGAGAGAATTTCAATAATTCAGTTGGGTTGTGACCGCCAAAGTGGCACACTTGATTGGTTTTGAGAAACATCGTTCGCATATTGTAAAGGGATATCTTCTATTCTGATGCATGTTTATACTCCCAAATGAGGTAATTGTGTGTTAGTTTATGGAGGGATACATGTACAGCATATGGTTGAAAAGTGACTATCCCTAGTGGTTCATACACCCAAAGGTGGTGAATTCACGAAATGTTAGAATATATTTTTACGGACCACTGTCACGTGAAAAGTATACAACTGCATGTCATGTATTCGACCCAAAGGTGTTTATATGATGATGTATGTAGCTTTTGAGATGTGTGTTTAGCACTCACATGATGCTAATTATATGTATTGCTTGTAAAATCAATCACATTCTCTGTAAATGGCAATTCCATTGCGATTAAGGTTCTTACTGGATCAAACTTCAAAAAATGGAAAGAGGATTTTCTATTTGGGATGGAGTTGGTAGATGTTCATATTGCTCTTACTGAGGATAGGTCGGCAGACCTTACTGATACCAGTACAAAAGTCCAGATAGTACGTTTTGTTGCATGAAAAAAGAGTAATAGAATTTGCTTGCTTATTATGAAACGGTCAATTCAAGAACATTTGATGAGTGGCTTGCCAACTGACTGTACTGTTAAGGAAATAATGGAAGCTTTGGAGGCTAGGTATCGTGTCTCTTCCAATGCTGAGATAGGTACTCTTATGCAATCACTCTTTAATATGAAGTATGATGGTTCAACTGGAGTTAGAGATTATGTGCTTAGGATGGTAGATCTTTAGACAAAACTCCGAATTATTTAGGTTGATATCCTTGAAGCTTGCATTGTGCACCAAGCATTAAATATTCTTTCTCCTGACTTTGGAATTATCAAGATGAACTATAGTTCGCAAAATGAGACTTGGTCAATCAATGACCTTATAGTTAGAGTGGTGGCAGAGGAAGAGAAACTGAAGAAAGAAAGAGGGAATCTTGCCTTGTATGCCTCTAGTTCTGCTAGTAGGAAGGGTAAATGGATTGCACATCATAGAGGAAATCCTAAAGCCATAGGGACTTCTAACTATATAGCTCCTAAAAGGGGAAATCCTGAAGCTGTTGGCCCCTCCACCACTATGGCTCCTAGAAAAGCACCTTTTAAGAGGAAGGGTGTCCTTTGCTATTTTTGTAGGAAGAGGGGACACATAAAGAAATATTGTGATGGCTATAAAGCTTGGTTATCTAAAAATGAGCATAAAGGTAATGATTCTTTGGCATTTGTCTGTGAATCCAACCTATCTGAAGCCTTATCCAGTTCTTGGTGGCTAGATAGTGGTGCGACTAATCATGTTGCATTTACCATACAGGGATTCACAAACATAAGGACGCCAAATTAGAATGAATCAAAGCTCACTGTGGGAAATAACGACAAAATCGACGTTGAGTTCGTGGGAGATGTCATTTTGATTTTAGATATTGGTTTTAATATGATATTAAGAAACACTTTCTATGTACCTTCCTTTAGACGGAACTTAGTTTCTGTATCATGTTTGGACATGTATGGTTACTCTTTTGAAATAAAGAACAATATAGTATCTATGTTCTTTAGTTCAAATAAGGTTGGATGCTGCAACATGTTCAATGGATTGTACGGATTGTGTTTATCTCCCAATGATATATACGTCGCTAATACAGTTGAAAGTGTCGTTCCAAAAAGACCTCTATCTAAAAAACAGTCTTATGCGTTATGGCATAAATGGCTAGGTCATATATCCAAAGAAAGAGTAGAAAAGCTGATAAAGACACACATCCTATCTACTCTTAAAGGTGACCTAGAAACTTGCATAGATTGTTGTAGAGGAAAGATGACTAAGATAAAGAAGAAAACCGCAGTTCGAAGTTCTGACTTACTAGAAGTCATTCACACTGATATCAGTGGACCATATATTGCAACTTTGTGTAAAAAATTTTATTTCATCATGTTTATCGATGATTATTCTCGGTATGGTTACCTATTCCTGATTAAGGAAAAGTCTGAATCTCTTGACAAATTTAAGATCTATCGAACTGAAGTTGAGAAACAGTTAGGAAATGTAATAAATGTGGTTAAATCTGATCGAGATGGAGAATATTATGGTAGACATGGTAATGTTGGGCAAATTAAAGGACCATTTGCTAAATACTTAGAGGATTATGGATAGTGGCTCAATTCACAATGCCTGGAAATCCTGAACAGAATGGTGTGGCTGAAAGGCGCAATCGTACTCTCATGGATATGGTAAGGTGTATGATGAGTAGGACTAATTTGCCTAATTTTTTGTGGGGTGAGGCTTTAAAAACAACCCTTTATATATTGAATCGTGTTCCTACCAAAGCAGTTACATCAACTCCTTTTGAGTTATGGACTGGACACAAACCAAGTTTGAATCATTTCAAGGTTTAGGGATGTCCTGCAGAAGTAAGATTGAATAATCCAACATTAGGTAAGTTGGAGGCTAAAACCACTCGATGCTACTTTGTATCTTACTCAGAATATTCGAAGGGATATCGATTTTATAATCCAAGTGGAGGAATAAGGATTGTAGAATCACAAACGGCCAAGTTTCTGGAATTTGATGTAGCCGAAAAGTATGGTTGCTCACAAATTAGTGAACATGACAATATGATGAGACCTGCTATGTCTTTCTCCTTACCTATGCAGACAATTATGGAGTCTACTGTGCCACAAACGAAACCTATTAATACTGAGAATCCTATTGATGAAACGGTCATAAATGAAGTTCTTCAAGTTCCTCAGACTCAAAATGAAGTTACAGTGGCTCCACTTAGAAGATTTACTAGGGAAAGGCGTTCAGCTATACCACCGGACTATATAGTCTATTTAGGAGAACATGATTATGATATAGGCTACATTATAGATCCAGTGACTTATATAAACGCCATATCCTGTCCTCAATCAAGTTTGTGGTTGGATGCAATGAGAGATGAGATGCAGTCTATGAAATATAATGGCATTTGGGAGCTTGTTGAATTACCGGAAGGTTGTAAGCCCATAGGTTCCAAGTGGGTTTATAAGACTAAAAGAGATTCAAAAGGAAAGATTAAGAAATTTAAAGCTAGACTTGTGGTCAAGGGCTTCACTCAAAGAGAAGGGATAGATTATGAAGCAAATTTTTCTCCAATTTCTTCTAAAGACTCCTTTAGAGTGATCATGGCGTTAGTAGCTCATTTTGACATGGAATTACATCAGATAGACGTTAAAACTGCTTTTCTAAATTGAGACCTTAATGAGGAGGTTTATATGGTGCAACCTGAAGGTTTTATAGCAAATGATCCAAGTAAGTTTGTGTGTAAACTAAAGAAGGCTATTTATGGTCTCAAACAAGCTTCCATGCGGTGGTACTTGAAATTTCACAATGTTGTTACTTCTTTTGGTTTTGTTGAGAACAAAGTAGATCAATGCATATACTGCAAGGTTAATGGGAGGAAATTTATTTTTCTTATACTTTATGTGGATGATATTTTGCTTGCAAGTAGCGATGTTGGATTGTTGCGTGAAACAAAACAAATGTTGTCAAAGAATTTTGACATGAAAGACCTAGATGAAGCATCCTTCGTTCTTGGTATTGAAATCCATAGGGATCGTTGTCATCATATGTTAAGTTTATCTCAAAAGGCATATGTTGATCGTATTTTTGAGAGATTTAACATGCAGGATTGCAAACCAAGAAATGTTCCTGTCGTTAAGGGCGACAAGTTAAGTCTCTCACAATGTCCTCAATCAGATTTTGAAAAAAACCAAATGAAGGATGTGCCTTATGCTAATGCACTTGGAAGCATCATGTATATTCAAGTTTGCACCAGACCAAACATCGCTTTTGTAATAGGGCTTTTAGGCAGATATTAATCGTATCCAGGACATGATTATTGGGTTGCTGCCAAAAAGGTCTTGAGATACTTGAAAAGAACAAGAGATTATATGCTGATTTATATATGTCCATGATTTGCGATTGTTGGCATATTCAGATGCAGATTTTGCTGGTTGTGAGGATGATAGGAAGTCGATAACATGATATATATTCATGTTAGCAGGAGGTTCAATATCATGGAAAAGCAAGAAATAGAAATCTATATCTTCTTCTACCATGCAAGCAGAGTTTATAGCATGTTTTTCAGTTGCTACTCAAGCAATTTGGCTTCGGAACCTCATTAAGAAATTGACCGTATTTGATTTTGTGTATAGACCTATACAGTTATATTGTGATAACAATTATGCTGTGTTGTTTGTCAATAACAATAGAAGTCTCAAAGGGTTTAAGCATATGAAGGTCAAATTTTTGACCATAAAGGAAATGGTACAGAATGGTGACATTATAGTAGAGCATGTTCCCACGGATGATATGTTGGCAGATCCATTGACTAAAGGCCTATGCCCTTGTGTATTTGAGAGACATATCATGAACATGGGCTTAGGAGAATCGGTGGATACTGTTGTTTAGTGGAGTTATTTCAAGTTTGCTCTAATGAAGTTTACTTCTATGTTTTGTTACTTTTTGTAACGTTTCGATATATGTCAACTCCTTATGTATAAGTTGTTATTGAGTTGTGTACATATATTTAAGGAAAATCTCAAGGTATTATGTAAATCTTGAGTAAAGGCTAGGGGCATCCAGTTATTAGCCTTATACATATGTCTCAGTTACACATAAGAAAGGTTAACCATAAAGATAAGACATACGTGGGTTCATTAGAACCATACAGATATTCTCTAGTGCTACATCTGATTTTCTGTGATACTTAAAGGTAAGAGAATGGTGACTAACAAAGGAGATAACACATAAGGTATTACTCTTAATGAGGTGTTATCTGTTTCCCACACAACCATATTGAATCCATATCAATAAAGTTGAAAGCATTTGTGACCATGGAAGGCTTTGTATGCATACATGCAGTTACCGCCATGATTCCGTGTTGGAGATTTTATGGGATAGGATTTATTATTAAAAATTGTCACTAGACCAACATAAAGGTGTGCACATAAAGTACAATCTCAATTAAATAGCATAAGTGGAAGAATGTAAGAGTTTTCTTTATGTGGGCTACATTAATTAAGATTGTAATTACCGTTTTATGGTGTTGGTTTAATAAGGTAAGACATAAAGTTTCTTAACAGTCGAATATAAGCCTGCCTTGTGTGGGCCGAGTTGGGCCTGGCCCGTGATGAGATGGCATGTCCAAAACTCTATAAATAGCGCTAAGGTCCCTCCTCTAGCCCTCACTCTTCCAAAATTCTCTCTCAACTCACATAAGGTAATCTGTGAGTGGCGGTCTCATCGAGCCAAGAACTGAGGGTCATAGAGGAGAAGATCTTCAGCATTGAAGGCTCGGATTGCTGTCATTTTGCTCCAAGAATGATGAATTCAAAATCAGGTATACAAATCTTCGTCTTCCCTTTCAGGATGTTCGATTTTCTAGCTATGTTGATCTTGGGAAGCCGTTTAGACGGCCTCCACATCGATCATGACATTCTTGTCTTTTTCTGCCCATCTGCTTTACAAAGTCATTTAAATGTCCCGACAAGTCTCACGAAAAACACTAGTTAAAGAAGACGAAGCTCGAATGTCTCTCTAACCGTCACCGATGAAGAAACCGGAGCTCTTATTCATCCCAGCGCCAGGCGTTGGTCACGTCATCTCTGCACTTGAGTTCGCGGCCCGCTTGCTTAGCCACGACCCTCGAATCTCCATCACCTTCCTTGCGATGAAAAGGGCCCTTCAGTCCCCATTTAGGTGCTTATACGAAGTCCCTCGTCGCCTCACAGCCGCGCATTGCCCTCATGGACCTCCCTCCCGTCGATATACCACCACCCGAGCTCCTGCGCTCCATCGAGGACTACGTCAGACACGGTCTACATCGAGAGCTACATCCCGCACATCCAGAGAGCAATTGGGGAGATACAAAGTTCCCGGTCCGATTCCAAGTCAGACAGGTCCGTGGCGGGGTTCGTCCTGGATTTCTTCTGCACGTCCATGATTGACGTCGCCGACGGGTTCTTGCTCCCTTCTTACATTTACCTTACTAGCAACGCGCACTTCCTGGGCCTCATGTTTCACTTGCCAGCTCGACACGACCAGATCGGGAGAGAGGTCCGACTGTCCGATCCGGACCTGCCTCTTCCCAATTTCACAAACCCAGTTCCAGTGTCTATCTTGCCGTCGGTGGTGCTTGACGGGGAAGCCGGTGGCTATGCAGCCTATGTCAAGCTGGCTCGTAGGTTCAGGGACGTCCAGGGAGTCATGGTGAACACGTTCATGGAGCTGGAGCGGTCCACCCTCGGCTCGTTTTCTGGAGGAAGATGGGACGGGCCGGCCGTGTATGCGGTTGGGCCGGTGATCGACCCGAAGGGTTTGCCTGATCCTTCTCTGGACTGGGCTCACTGGGAGAAGATCCGGGAGTGGCTCGATGAGCAACCGCCGTCCTCGGTGGTGTTCCTGTGCTTCGGAAGCTTGGGGAGCTTCGATGCGGATCAAGTGAAGGAGATCGCTTCCGGAATCGAGCGAAGCGGGCATAAGTTTCTGTGGTCGTTGCGTCCGGAAAGTTCACAGTCGCAGCTTCCCGTTGGATTCCTGGAGCAAATGCGAGGAAGAGGGATAATATGCGGGTGGACCCCACAGGTTAGTCTTAAGTCTTTTTAATTCAAGACTATGGATATATCTTTGGTAATGTCTCGTCCTCTTTGGTTACAATGGCTACCTTTTCAATAAGGTAAGAAGGGAACAAATGTCGTGTAAGTCAATCACATTGTAAAAAGATAATTGATGGCGTGACGGTTTGTAATTTACTGTTAAGATAATAGTATGTTCTGAATTACAAAAAAGCAAATAACAAATCATTATAAATTATCGTAGAACCCACTCTTTCAATAATTTTTAGCTCACAAAAAATTATTATTCTTGTAGTAGCCCAAAGACTATTAACTAGTAAAATCCTTATAAAAACATGTAGGGTTCTACCAAAAAATACAAAGTTTTTATATAATCTATGCTGTTATTAATTCTATCTATCACATCACTAGCAAAATTAAATCTATATAATATTCTCTTGTTTTTGTGTGAAATATGAGTAAATCCGTGAATAGGTGTCAATGGGGCTGAAACATGATTAGGCGAGTATAGGGAAATAAATGTGCTTCGTTCGACTGCCCTCCCTATCATTTGAAGGATAAAAAGTTAATATTTTATC
Organism: Eucalyptus polyanthemos subsp. polyanthemos; assembly: GCA_017140185.1. Lineage (NCBI taxonomy): Eukaryota > Viridiplantae > Streptophyta > Magnoliopsida > Myrtales > Myrtaceae > Eucalyptus > Eucalyptus polyanthemos. The sequence goes on along the minus strand of CM029466.1, from coordinate 29,551,688 downwards.
AATCGTGTGCATTTCTAGGCGAGGACCGTTAAATCTTGCACCGCATTCAATCTGTCTAACTATTTGTTGGTTTATGAAGTAGATAAAAAGTAACTTAAAATTCAAATAAATGACCCAAATACGAAATAATTTACATCAACGGCATCATATAGCTAGTTTATCCACGATACCTATTTGTTTTTCAATTGCTGAATTAATCTTGTTATTTGCGAGCTTTATATGATACTACATGGATGATCTAACATGGTAAGCCAATCCTAACTTTTCAACAATGAGATTTTGTTTAAGCTATATAGCCTCCCACACGATATCTCAATCCATAAAAAAAGGGCACATGTTCGATAGTGAAATAATTAGCATGCATTAAAATATGTATCGAACTATGATCAACTAAAAATACTTTAATTTTAATTTACTCGGTTTGGTAATTCCTAGAGGTGAGCATATGCTAAACAGTTTATTGGGTCCACCCAATTATAGTCGACCCAAAAGACAAAATGAGCGGGCCTAATAAATTTCTCCTTTGATTCTTACACACTCGGCTACATAATTGGCTAGTTCAAACTCGATCAATTCATATAGAATACTTGAATTATTTTTTTTTGGGAAAATTTCGAATAAGGACCCAAAGTGTCATCATTTTCTCAAAATAGGATATGAAGTGAAGTTTGTCTCAAATAAGAACTCAAAGTGTCATCATTTTTTCAAAAGAGGACCTGAAGTGAAGTTTGTCTCAAAGAATAATCCAAAGTAGTCATTAGTCTCAAAGAAAGACCTCACTTGTCGGCCGATGAATTGATGCATCTCCGATGTATATTCCGGTGGCTTGATTAGAGTATTTTCATCTAATTTTTTTTTTAAATTTTTGGTTGCCCTATTCATCGTCTTCTTCGTCCCCTGTTCACTTCTTCTTGCCTAGATCAATAACATCGAACTTGGGGAAAGGCCAGCAAGCATCGGTCGCTGGTAAGGGCCGGCAAGGGCTCGACGTCCATCACTAACAGCAAGCAAGGGCTTGACGCCCATCGCTAACAACGGGCGAGGGCCATCGAGCCCTTGTTGGCCATGGGGGAGGGGGGCCATCCAAATTGAGGCCCTACAAGAAGGTCCTCGAGGGCAAAAAGGGTAGCTGAAGAAGTCGTCAATCTGGGAGTGGTGGTGGGAGGAAGGGATGAAGAAAGCGATGTGAGCGTCCAAGTCGTAATCCTAGTAGAAGACGGGATGGTCGGTGGAGCAGTGGACGGAGGTGGGGGAGGTTGTCCCTAACGGCCATGAGTGAGGTTGCCCCTCGCCAGCCCTGGGCGAGGGCTCGCCCACCTCACCGGCCACTGATAAGGGCCAGCAAGGGCCTGCAAGCCCTTGCCCGCAACTAATGAGGGCTCGACGGCCCTCGCCAGATCTAGCGAGGGTCAGTCTACAAGCCCTCGCCCATGGCCGATGAGGGCTTAGTGGCCCTCGCTTACTATCGGTGATGGGTGTCCAACCCTCGCCGGCCCTCACCAACAGCCAGCGCATGACAGCCCTTCCCAAGTCTGATGTTCTTGAGAAGAAGATGAACATTTGACGAAGAAGTTGATGAACAATGCCACCATTGACCCCAAATAATAATAATAATAATAATAATAATAATAATAATAATAATAATAATAATAATAATAATAATAATAATAATAATAATAATAATAATAATAATAAAGAACAAGACAATTGAAATTTTTTTAAAAAAAATTGGACAAAAATACCCTTGATTAGGCTAGCGGAATATACATCAGGGATGCATCTATTCACCGGCCAGCAAATGAGATCCCTCTTTGAGATTAAATGATCACTTTGGGTCCTTATTTAAGACAGAATCCACTCTAGGTCATCTTTTGAGAAAATGAAGGCACTTCAGATTCTTATTTGAAACAAACTTCATTTCATGTCCTCTTTTAAGAAAATGATAGCACTTTGGATCCTTATTTAAAATTTTCCCACTTTTTTTTTTTAAATCACAAGAGGACTTGAGCAAGATTTAGTCCAAGTACTTGGCTCCATCGTTCAGCAATTAGACTTGGTCATTGGGCAGGCCTAAGGAGGATTGGGCCGGTTCTACTCGGGCTTGAACCTTTAGAAATCCTACCATTGCAGGCCCGAGCCTACCCAAGGGAAAAATATTGGGGGTTCGGAACCGCCCATGGGTCCTTTTTTTATTTTTTAAAATCTCAGAAAAAATTTAAAGAAGTATGAAAAATAGATGATCAATAATTTTAGGGTCTTGTGTTATTTTATTTTATTACTTTATCTATGAGTCTATATTTCTATTCTACATTAGAAAATTGAGCTTATTTTATCTAGTTAGAGTTTTTTTTTATAAACGTTAAATGTCAAAGAGAAACTTATTACTAAAATATATTTCATCAATAATTTAATAAATATATAGAAGCACCGGCCCCTAGGCCCTTACCCAGGCGTAGCTTGCTCACTAACAGGACCTAAAGTTTTTGCTAGGCTGAAAAATAATGGCCAGGCAGGCCTGTTGCTCGCCTATTGATCAAGTCTACTAATAATCATCTATACTATCACTAATTAGGACATTTTTCTTATAGACTTTCTTAGCTCATAACTAAATAGGCAAGTGCCTATGATAATGCGTATATACTATCACTAACACAGGTAGAGGTGCTGGGACACATGGCCATTGCTGGGTTCATATCTCATTGCGGTTGGAACTCCATCTTAGAGAGCTTGTGGCACGGAGTGCCAATCGTGACTTGGCCCATATACGCAGAGCAGCAGCTGAACGCCTTCACCATGGTGAAGGAATTGGGTTTAGCGGAGGAGCTGAGGTTGGACTACAAGGGGCAAGGCATCGGTAGCCATTTGGTGCCAGCGGAGGAGATAGAGAGGGCCGTTGGATGCTTGATGGGCAACGACGCCGCAAAGACGAGGAAGAAGGTGAGGGAAATGAGGGAGGCGGCAAGGAATGTCGTGAAGGAAGGTAGGTCTTCGCATGATTCTATCGGAAGGTTGATTCAAGACTTCATCGATAGCATTGAATAAAAACTGAATTGTAACTGTCATGTATATGTCACTTTAAACATGCTATCCTTTATTTCTTGCCAGCATTATGTACTGCTCCTTTGTTTAACAAACATCCTTAGTAATTTGTCGGAGGTTTTTGAGTTGGCAAGTGGAGGGCGTTGGACTTGATTTTAATCTCGCATTGCTCACTAGAAGAATAAATTTAAGTTAGTCATTGTATTTGTTTTGCTTGGTAACCATGATGACGGAGCTGTAAGTTATTGGCAATTTACCTAGACTGATGAGTTATGAGCTTCTCATGACTAGATTAATAATCTAGTGAACTTTGTTTTAATTGATCCGACACAAGCAAGGCTCCTAATGCATTAGTTCCTCGGCTCCTAGGTAGATGAACTTGCATTTAGCTATTCCTTTATTAAATTCCCTCTAAGGGGATGGATGACTTATGATGCATTGGATGATACATTGAAATCGACCCGAGAAAAGAACCAATAAGATGCTATTTATCTCCTAAAGCAAACACCTCTATAGTTGAAATAGAAAGGCATTTATACGGCTTAAGGACATAGAGATAGCAAATTACATGCCTGTCACACATACATGAAGTAGTAAGCTTGCATTTTGCATTTACATTCACACTAGAATAAACTCAAGAGAAATTAAAATTGCAATAGGAGAAGTCAAATCCTCTTCCTAATCTTACATGCCATGCTTGAAAAACTTCTTTCTAACAACACATAATTCAGATAATGCATTCATCATGTCCATGCGCTCAATTGGAAGTTTTGTCTAGCAGCTAACTCTGATTCTCATTATGTCAGCAATGTTTTCCTCAAATCTTACTGTGTCGACATCACTAATTTGGCTATCACCGATCCTTGCAGGATACCATGTAGATAACAGTTTAGGGTCTACGACCTTCACCAAGCTTTTGCGCTGAGTAGTCTTGATGAATTCATGGAGGGTCCATCCATCTTTGAACATAACATCAGTAGGTCTTATTCCAGTGAACATCTCGAGCAATAGTATCCCAAAGCTATACACATCTCCTTGCAATGATGAAGTATTGCTGAGGCCATATTCTAGAAAGCACCATCAGCTTGTCATGTTAGATGGGTACTTAACTTCGGAAATCCATTTTCTTCACTAGAATTCAGCATTTTAATTAAGATGTTAACTTGGACCCATATGATTAGAAAGTAGAAGGATAGGATTAAAATACCTGGAGCTACATCGCCAATGGTTCCTTTTAAAAAGCTAGAGCTTGCTTGACATTGAGAAGAATCTTGGCTAGTGCTTCCATGAAGAAATCGTGCTAGCCCGAAATCACACACTCGACCTACCATGCCATGATCAAGAAGAACGTTGCTTGGCTTTAGGTCACCGTGTACAATGCTCGTCTGGCAATGGTGGTGAAGATATTCAATGGCGGAAGCCGCATCAATGGCAATGTCTAACCCGTGGCTGAGATTGAGCTTTGGCATGTCGAGCGCATTTTTGCTGGGGTGCAACCATTGTTCTAGGCTACCATTTCGCATCGAGTCGTAGACTAGAGCCTTAAATTCTGTGCCTGTGAAATCGATGCTTGAGCAAACAATGATGATGTTGACAAGATTTCGGTGGCGTATATTTCTCAACGCTTCACATTCTGCCAAGAAGCTCTTAAAAGCCCCCTTTTGATTTAGGTTGAGTACTTTCACTGCAGCCAGTCGATTTTCATCTAGAATTCCTCGAAACACAGAGCCATGGCTCCCTTGGCCAATCAAATTAGATGACGAGAACTCATTAGTTGCTTGACGAAACTTTACATAGGAAACCTTTGGAAAGCGCTCATCAATTGACAAGGCCATGCCAGGTCTTGTCATAAATTTCCTCCTCTAGTATAGAATAGCAATGAAGCATGTCAACAGGATTAAAAACGAGATAGTTACCACGATAGATATTTTCAATTTTGGAAGCTTTCTCTGCTTCTTCATGTCGCTAACTTTGCATGCGGGAAGTCCAAGTTCCTTGATACCCCCACATAATTCTTCATTTCCCATTATTAATATGCACTTCATATCTTTGAAAATCCCCTCCTGTGGCACCTCTCCTTCAAGGCCGTTAAAGGATAGATCCAAGGCTTCGAGCACAGTGAAATTCTCGAAATAGATGGAAATTTGACCAGATAATTTGTTTCTTGAGAGATCGAGGTACTGACGACCAATAAAGGTCCTTAGAGAAGGCCGTATACTTCCTTCAAAAAAATTGCCTGCCATGTCCAAGCTTACCAGCATAAGGCACTGGGACAAAGTGCTTGGTATTTCTCCAGTCAGCCTATTGTCAGAGAGGTCGACTTCCACAATTTGGCTCATATTTCCCACTTCAAGAGGTACTGGCCCCGTTAAGGAATTTTTAACAACTCCAAAATAGAGGGACAGAGAAGAAAGGCCGATGACCTCTTTTGGTATTGTACCGTTAAGGTTGTCATTTGATAGCGACAGTGCTTGCAATTGTTGACACTGTCCAAGACTTGGGGGAATGTCACCTTTTAATTGATTATATTCAAGGTACAGGTGAAGCAATTGGGTGACGTTTCCAAGAGAGGAAGGAATTGCCCCTGAAATCCCATTACCCATAGGTAAAGATAGGTCAAATTTTGGAGCTTACCAATGCCATGGGGAATCTCACCGCCGATGCTATTATTGTATAACACCAAGATTTGTAAGCCATTCAGCTTCTCGATTTCTGAAGGGATATTTCCCATGATCTGGTTTGATGCCAAGCTTAAGATGTGAAGCGTATTCGTGAAATTAGCAATGGCATCAGGTATTTCTCCTCTAAATTTGTTGTGGCTGAAATCTAAGAATTTCAATTTAGTGCAGTTGGTTAAAATAGTGAGGAAGCTTAAGCCGTCAAGTCCTGTTTGTAACTGGTTTTGGCCTAAAGCAATATTTGTAAAATTCCTCAAGTTTCCAAGATTGGTAAGCACGCTCCCCATAAATATTAGAAGTGAGATATAGCCTTTCAAGTCCAGTAGCATTAGGTAGGGAATGTGGCATTTGCCCTAAAAATCGATTTCCCCCAAGGGGAAGAAACTAGAGATGTGGAAAATAGTTTCCAATTTCTGGTGGCATTTCACCATGTAGGCTATTTAGAGTTACAGCAAGGGAGAGAAGTGATGTAAGGTTGTACATAGAAGAAGGGATGTGTCCCGTTAAATTATTAAAACTTAAATGTAGGAATTCTAATCTTGAGATGCTTCCGAGCTCGGCCGGTATTCGACCTCTTAAGTTATTTTGTTGGAACTATAACGCTACAAGTGAAGATCCATTCCCCAACCAACTTGGAATTTCCCCAATAAGATTGTTTTGTGCGACCGCAAAATCAATGAGTTCTCTCTCAACTAAATTCCAAAGCTCATCAGGTACCCTCCTGCTAAGTCTATTGGAATGCAAATAGAGGAATTGCATACCTATGCAAGATGACAAATTCCGTGGTATCTCCCCTCCAAGTTCATTGTTGAAGAGGCCTAGCCATTTCAGTCTGAACAACCTCCTGAACTCTTCTGGAATGTTGCCGGAGTCGATTTGCACTCAGATCAATTAGTCTTAAGAAGGTGAGATTTCCTATGTCGGGAGGTATTGTGCCAATGAGCTTTTGATTCATCAAGTCGAGGGCGGTGACTCTTCCCATGTGGCGACGACTGCAAGAAACTCCTGACCAGTTGCAATGACTAATGGACTCCTTCCAGGAACTCATGATCCATAGAGGATCTTCAATCATTTTGTCCTTGAAGGCAAGCAATGCCGCCCTATCTATTTCATTTTCTGGGATAGGAAGCATAGGTAACACAAGTGTTGGAGTGAGTTTGATATATGAAAAGAAGGAGGCCAACAAAAGCTGATACTGAATTCATTTTCAAGTTTGGCATGGTTGCTTCCATACTTGATCTGCCAAGACAGAGACAATAGAAAGACTAGGTGATGGTCTTCGTAAGTACTAGCCAGAAGCATTAGATCGACTGTTTAAATCCGATGCATCCAAAGACCACAGTTTAGTCCACTCAAAACCTGGACAATACTGTTCGTGACAACCAAAATCCAATCTGATGCATAGGCAATTTCTAAAAATATTTTTCATTTATCTTTATAAGCGATAAAAGCGATCATTTTTAGAAAAGTATTTTCTAGATCATTTATTTTTTACGAAATAAACGGAGCCAAAGTTAAATCTTAGTTTCCCAAATAAAATTAGGAAAGAGCACCTTTGAATTTGATAACATTTGACCCCCCAAAGAAAAATGTAAATTCAACCTATTGGAATCTTAGACTTAGTACAACTTAGTTGGAATCCTTTATGCAGTGTTTAAGCTCCATCCTTTTCTCACGGCAAAGAGAAAATCTAATCCTTATAAGACAACGTCAGCATAACCTGTCGTGGGTTAAATGGTATCAAAATTATCAAGCCCAATCAGACGTTTGACATCAACTTAGATAATCCAATGGACCGCAATCGTTGTCCTCAATGGTTAATGATGATTGTCAATCGACGAGCTCATAAATTGATTCGACAATTTTTCCATGTGGAAGGCTAAAGCTCATGACGTTGTGGAAGCAAATGGACATTGGGCTCAGTTCAAAGCAATGAACAAATTTTCAATGATCTAGTTTTGAAACTTAGCTATGATTGCGCCTAATATAGAGGAACGAATGATGGAATTTTCCCAAGAATGATAAAGAAGAGGAGCACAGACGTCTAACTTTTTTATCTAAAGTTTGATCAAAGTTAGCTTGCATTATGAGTAGTGTCATAACACATGCTAACTCTGCAGTGGGCCTTTCACCCACCCTCACTCACCTCAGGCGCAGGTGACTACTATACCAGCCTACCTGATGGTAGTCAGGAGATTTAAGCACACCCCGACGTGGAGTCTACCTTCCCCACCGTAAGGCCCCAAAATTCCTTGTCTATCTTTGTTTTCTCAATAGAGAGGAAATACAGAGGACAACACAGGGTCCCCCACCCAAGGGCGAATCTCCCGCCTATTTCCTCCTTGACCCTTTTAAGGACCTGCTCAAGTCCAACATTAGCATAACCTACTAGTTAAATGGTGACAAAGTTATCAAGCCCAATGAGATGTTCAACATCAACTCAAACAATCCAACAGACTGTGATCGTTGTCCTCAATGGTTGATGATGATTGTCAATCAACAAGCTCATAAATTGATTAGACAATTTTTCCATGTGAAAGGCCAAAGCTCGTGGTGTTGTGGAAGGAAATGGACATTGGACCCAATTCAAAGCAATGAGCAAATTTTCAATAATCTAGTTTTGAAACTTAGCTACAATTGTGCCTAATAAAGAGGAGCGAATGATGGAATTTTTCCAAGAATGATAAAGAAGAGGGGCACAGACGTCTAACTTTTTTTATCTAAAGTTTGATCATAGTTGCACCCAATATAGAGGAGCGAATGATGGAATTTTTCCAAGAATGATAAAGAAGAGGGGCCCATATGTCTAACTTTTTTTATCTAAAGTTTGATAAAAGTTGAATGTGAATTTGGGTTGTACTCATTATGAGATTTTCAATGATACCTAATTTGCCTAAATCCAAAAGGCAGATCTCAAGATATCATAATTCTCAATGACGATCATACAGTTGTGGGGAGTCACCATGTAAGAGATATCGATCCCTATCTCAAGATAGATTTGGGATGCAAAAATCAATTAGGAAATTTTATTTATAATGCATTTGCAATAATAACTTTGAGATTTGATTGCGTAAATTATTATTATTATTATTTTTCACATTCCCGACATTACTTGTTAAAACAAAAATGAAAAGTGATGATGAGAAGACCAAGCAACTAAAAACATTCTCCTCGACAAGCCCATCTTGATGGATGAACGGATAAAAGAAAACTCCGATTGTGCCGATTAATGTTGAGAAAACATAGAAGCTGGGAGACCTTTGTTGAGCCCACAGCCTTTTGGGCTAAATTTAAAACTCGGAGGGGCCCAAGTGAAACCTGCCTAAAAAGTCATGGCATTGAAAGTTTGTTCAGTAGCTTCTATAATTTGAGAGATCTGCATGACTAAATTAATACACGGATAAAAAAAAATATAGCCACAAGGAAATTTAAAATAATCACATTCTAAAACAATCACGATCTTTAGATGAAAAGTAGCTAGCAATCTAGCTCGTTGAATCAGAAAGAAACGTTGTTGGATGAGAATAGGAGTTTCTTTATAGAAGATTGGAGTAATTACCGTATGCACTTTAATCACAATCATCCACATGGGTCCAATATGATGGCCGCGCTACTCAGTGGTTAAGATGGAGCTAGTTCACATGATTTGAGTCCATATAAATTTTTTCAAGAGATAGATGCATCATACGGACCACTAATTCCGTCTTATTTGTTGTTTCCTCAGCACAAGTGATCATAAGATGATTGGTTCATCTTGGCTCAAAGATGGTAGATCACGTCAAATTTGGATTGTGTCACCTTTGGATTTGGACTAGATTGACTCAGTTCACTCATATTGACTTGTCTAGTTCATGCAATACAATGAAACTTATTAGCAGTTGATCCAAAATACACCCAACCCAAATCTAGTTGGACAACTACATTTTGAGAGTACATTGTTCAAGTCAACTTGCCACCATTGCCACATGGCTTCTATACCTATTGAATCCACTTTGACGTAGGCCAAACAAAATTAGCGAATAATAGATTTGGAATTTTTGAAAAGCCAAAAATTATAGATCAAAGTAGCAAATTACTATTTAAAAAAATATGCAAGCAAACTATCAATGATCTAAGTTTGATATCTTCCAATAAAATTGCACTGAACTTTCAATTTCCGCAATTGATGTATCTGACTAGAATCCGACCCTTTTTTTTTTGAAAAATTGTTGATAGAGCAGACACAAGGCCAGGCGGCATGTCATCAACATGGTGGCGCCACGTCAGCAATGTATGAAAAGTGGGTGTATTTCAATAACGTACACAAATTGCAAAAAGATTGAAATTTTAATGGATTCCGTGAAAGTATCAATTTTAGTGACCTAATTATAAATACCGCCGAAATTCATTAGCCATAGACGAAATTCACCTCACCACTGCGTCGTCATATTCTTGTCCAAAGTAAAATCCATACGTTGTCCCCACCACTCGTCGCAACCTTCCTCCCCAGTCACCGTCATGCTTCGTGTCCTTTGTCGGTGGAGGCGGCCTTGGAGGAGAAGGAGGATTTGGAGATTTGGTCTCCTTCGCCGGCCGTTTCTTCCCTCGACGAAGGAGACAAGCAAAATTTTTATCGTTTTCCAACACGGATCTTGCTTCTTCCATCGTGAGGAAGATGAGATCCTGCCGTTACCTAATTCAAGGCGCAAGCTAGACTCGGCAACCACCAGGGAAAGAGAGATGGGTTTTCAGTGGGCATATTTTCTAATAAGAAAAACAATGCGCAAAACAGACATTTATTACGTGTCGATGACGTGGCAGCCGTCGGACGCTTGATGGGCGGTGGCATTGCAGAGATGAGGAAGAAGGTGAAGGAAACGAGGGGGGCCGCAAGGAACACCGTGAAGGAAGGTGGGTCTCCGGATGATTCTATCGGAAGGTTGATCCAAGACTTCATCAAGAGCATTGAATAAAAAGCTCAATTGTAACCGTCATCTATATGTCACTTTGATCTTGCTCTATCCTTTTTTTCTTGCCAGCAATGTGTCCTGCTCCTTTGTTCGACGAACATGCTTACTAATTCGTTTGAAGTTTATGAAATTACATTCGAGTTGGTGGGTAGTAGGCGTTGGACTTGATTCTAATACTACATCGCTACTGTTTAGCAAGTCATTGTATTTGTTTTCCTCGATTACCATGATGACGGAGCTGTGAGTTGCTGACAATTTACTTTGATGAGTTATGAGCTTCTCATGACTAGATTAATGATCTGGTGAGCTTTGTTTTAATTGATCCGATACAAACGAGACTTCTAATACATTTGTCCTTCTGCTTCTAGGTAAATGAACTTGCATTTAGTTGTTCCTTAATTAAACTCATTCTAAGGAGATATTGACTTACGATGCATTGGATGATACATCAAAATCAACCCAAGAAAAGAACCAATAATATGTTATTTTTTTCCTGAAGCAAACACTTCTATAGTTGAAATAGAAAGGCATTTATTTGTCTTAACGATATAGAGATAACAATTCTTTACCTGTCATGGAAACATGAAGCAGCAGACTTGCATTTTGCGTTTACATTCACATTAGAATAAACTGAAATGGAATTAAAATTGCAACAGGAGAAGTTAAATCATCTTCCTAATCTTACATGCCACACCTGAAAAGCTTCTCTCTGACAACACATAACTTGGATAATGCATTTGTCATTTCCATGCGCTCAATTGGAAGTTTCGCTGAGCAGAGGACTCCAATTCTCATTATGTCAGCAATGTTTTCCTCAAATCTTACCGTGCCGGCATCACTAAATTGGCCATAGCCGATCCCTACAAGATGCTCCATGGATGGTAGTGAAGGGTCTAGGATCTTCACCAGGCTTTTGTGCTGAGCAGTCTTTACGAATTCATGGAGGGTCCATCCATCCTTAAACATAACATCAGTAGGCCTTATTCCGGTGAACATCTCAAGCAACAGTATCCCGAAGCTGTACACATCTCCCTGCAACGATGAAGTACCACCGAGGCCATACTCTAGAAAGCAACATCGGCTTTATCATGTCAGATGGGTACTTAGTTTCAAAAAGCCATTGTCTTCACTACAATTCAGCATTTAAATAAGCTATTAACTTGGACCCATATGATTAGAAATTAGAAGGATTAACATACCCGGAGCTACATAGCCAATGGTTCCTTTTAACCCACTAGAGCTTGCTTGACATTGAGAAGCATCTAGGTTTGTGCTTTCATGAAGAAATTGGGCTAGCCCGAAATCACACACTCGAGCTACCATGTCGTGATCAAGAAGAACATTGTTTGGCTTTAGATCACCGTGTACGATGCTCGTCTGGCAATGATGGTGCAGATATTTAATGGCAGAAGCCACATCAATGGCAATATCTAACCTCTGTCTGAGACTGAGCTTTGGCATGTCAAGCTGATTTTCGCTGGGGTGCAACCACTGTTCTAGACTACCATTTCGCATCAGGTCGTAGACTAGACCCTTAAATTCTGCGCCTGTGAAATCGATGCTCGAGCAAACGGTGATGATATTGACAAGATTTCGGTGGCGTATGTTTCTTAGCGCTTCACATTCTGCCAAGAAGCTCTTAAAAGCCCCCTTTTGATTTAAGTTGAGAACTTTCACTGCCACCTGTCGATTTCCATCTAGCATTCCACTGTACACAGAGCCATGGCTCCCTTGGCCAATCAAATTAGATGGTGAGAAGCCATCGGTTGCTTGGCAGAGCTTTGCATAGGAAACCCTTTGGAAGCGCTCCTCTGTTGGCAATGCAACACTAGGTCTCGTCCTAGATTTCCTCCTCCAGTACACAACAACAATGAAGCATGTCAACACGATTAGAAACGAGATAGTTACCGCAATAAAAAATTTCAGTTTTTGAAGCTTTCTCCACTTCCTGATGTTGTGGACTTTGCATGTGGGAAGTCCAAGTTCCTTGATGCCCCCACATAGTTCTTTGTTTCCCATTATCGATATGCGCTTTGTATCTCTAAAAATCCCCTCCCGTGGTACCTCTCCTTCAAGGCTGTTAAAGGACAGATTCAACATCTCAAGCACAGTGAAATTCTCGAAATAGATGGGAATTTGACTAGACAATCTGTTTCTGGAGAGATTGAGGTACTGAAGGCCAATCAAGGTCCTTAGAGAAGGCAGTATACTTCCTTCAAAAAAATTGCCTGCCATGTCCAAGCTTACCAACATCAGGCACTGGGACAAAGTGCTTGGTATTTCTCCAGTTAGCCTATTGTCAGAGAGGTCGACTTCCACAATTTGGCTCATATTTCCCACTTCAAGAGGTAATGGCCCTGTTAAGGAATTTCCAGCAACTGCAAAATAGAGGGACAGAGAAGAAAGGCCAATGACCTCTTTGGGTATTGTACCGTTAAGGTTGTTATTTGATAGCAATAGTAATTGCAATTGTCGACACCGTCCAAGGCTTGGGGGAATGTCACCTTCTAATTGATTATATCGAAGGGACAGGCGAAGCAATTGGGTGACGTTTCCAAGAGAGGAAGGAATTGCTCCCGAAATAGTATTACCCCATAGGAAAAGATAGGTCAAATTTTGGAGCTTACCAATGCCATGGGGAATCTCACCGCCGATGCTATTGTTGTATAACGCCAAGATTTGTAAGCCATTTAGATTCTCGATTTCTGGAGGGATATTTCCTGTGATATGGTTTGATGCCAGGCTTAACATCCGAAGCGTATTCGTGAAATTGGCAACGGAAGCAGGTATTTCTCCCCTAAAATTGTTGTAGCCGAAATCCAAATTTTTCAATTTAGTGCAATTGGTTAAAGCAGTGAGGAAGCTTAAGCCATCAAGTCCTGTTTGTAACTGGTTTACACTAAAAGAAATATCTGTAAGATACCTCAAGTTTCCAATATTGGCAGGCACCCTCCCCGTAAAACTATTGCTTTGGAGATTTAGCTTTCCAAGTCTAGTAGCATTAGGCAGCGAATGTGGCACTTGCCCTGAAAATCGATTATCCCCAAGGTAAAGAAACTGGAGATGTGGAAAATAGTTGCCAATTTCTGGTGGGATTTCTCCATGTAGGCTGTTACGATTTACATCAAGGGAGAAAAGTGATGTAAGGTTGTATATAGAAGACGGGATGCATCCTGTTAATTTATTAAAACCTATATGTAATAATTCTAATCTTGAGATGCTTCCGAGCTCGGCTGGTATTCGACCTCTTAGGTTATTTTGTTGCAACTCTAACTGTACAAGTGAAGATCCATTCCCCAACCAATTTGGCATTGCCCCAGTAAGATTGTTCCTTCCGACCACAAAAGCAATGAGTTCTCTCTCAACTAAATGCCGAAGCTCATCAGGTATCCTCCCGCTAAGCCAATTAGCGCTCAAATAGAGGTACTGCATACCTATGCAAGATGACAAATTCCGTGGTATCTCCCCTCCAAGTTCATTGTTGAAGAGGACTAACCTTTTCAGTCTAAACAACCTTCCGAACTCTTCTGGAATGTTGCCTCGGAGTCGATTTGTCCTTAGATCAATTCGTCTCAAGAAGGTGAGATTCCCTATGTCAGGAGGTATTGTGCCAATGAGCTTTTGATTCATCAAGTTGAGGGCAGTGACTCTTCCCACATGGCGACGACTGCAAGAAACTCCTGACCAGTTGCAATGACTAACGGACTCTTTCCAGGAACTCATGATCCCTAGAGGATCTTCAATCATCTTGTTCTTGAAGGCAAGCAATGCGGCCCTGTCCGTTTCATTTCTAGGATAGGGAGCATAGGCAATACAAGTGTTGGAGTGAGTTTGATAAATGAAGAGAATGAGGCTGACAAAAGCTGATATTGAATTCACTCTCAAGTTTGGCATGGTTGCTTCCATACTTGATCTTTTAAGACAGAGACAATAGAAAGACTAGATAATAGTCTTCTTAAGTTCTAACCAAAAGCATTAGAATGACCGTTTAAATCATGTGCATCCAAAGACCACAGTTCTATCCAAAGACCTGCCGTGGGTTAAACGGTGGCAAAGTTATCAAGCCCAATTAGACGTTTGACATCAACTTAGACAATCCAACGGACCACGATCGTTGTCCATCAATGGTTGACGATGATTGTCAATCAAGCTCATAAATTGATTAGACAATTTTTCCATGTGAAAAGCTAAAGCTCGTGGCGCTGTGGAAGGAAATGGACATTGGACCCAGTTCAAAGCAATGAGCAAATTTTCAATGATTTACTTTTGAAACTTAGCTATGATTGCGCCTAATATAGAGGAGCGAATGGAAATCTTTTCAAGAATGATAAAGAAGAGAAGCGTAGATGTCCAATCTTTTTATCTAAATTTCGATCAAAGTTGAGCGTGAATTTGGGTTATACTCATTATTAGATTTTCAATGATACCCAATATGCCAAAATCAAAAAGGCGGATCTCAAGATATCGTAATTCTCAACGACGATCATCCGATTGTGGGGAGTCACCGTGTTAGAGATATTGATCCCTATCTCAAGATAGATTTGGGACGCAAAAATCAATTCAGAAATTTCACTTATAGAGTGATACGAGACTATTGTAATGTATTTGAGTACGAACTATTCATGTAACTATCTTATAATTATTCGCAATAACTATCTTATAATCCATAGCCAATTGCGTCATGACGATTGGGACCCTGAAGAGGCCATAAGAAGATGGAAGTTAATTGATAAATTCAGTTATTAAGTTCATTTTGGGGACAATAATACATCTAGCGGCACTTGACTTGGCTAATTGTCGAGAGTATAGAAGACAAGAATGAAGCGGAAAAAAGAATTGAGTAATTTCTTTATATTTTGTGTTGCATAGTGCATGGTACATGAACCTATTAACATATTAATCTGACATATGCACAATCAAAAGAAGATATTAAGAATCTCCTCAATATAGCATAATCACGAGAAACGTGAAAAATCAAGGAAAATATCCTAAATATCTCTACCATTACTAGATAAAATACTATAAATTTTGATCCGAGCGGAGTTAGAGAATCCGTAATACCAATTTGAAGAACTACTTCACAGTACAAGGTTGTTATTTATTTATTTATTTATTTCCATTTTTATGTCTCCAAAATCCTTCGTTTTCGTAATTTCAGTCAACTTTTATATTTTTGGGCCTATTTTCTGCATTCATTTTTACTCGTTCAGTTTTTTTTGTTATCGTCAGATTTCCTTGTCTACTTAGAGTTAATTTTCAAGAATTCCCAGGATTTTGTAACTCTTTATATTTGGTAATTATAAAATTTCCGTTTGGTGTTTTAGTTCCTTTTTATCTTGCTTCAAGGTTAAACAAAGCATTACTTCAAATGAGTCTTGAAGAAATGCAAATGCCTATGACCTAAAACTCGTTGGGGAAACGCAAATTACATTTGGTGAAAAATCCTTTGTAAAGTTGTTTTGTCCTAAATAGTGTTTGGCAAATATTTTTTGCTAAGGGCTTTTAGGTCTAATTTTTATTTTTTAATTAAAAAATTAAATCCTTCGGCAAAGGGTTAAGGTTGTCAGCGAGCCAAATCTAGCGCCAAGGACCATCACCCAAGGTTGGGCGACCCTCAACGAGGGTCGCGCAACCCTAGGCAACGAGGCTTGAGGTCGCGCAACCCCAACGACGGCCACTTGGGTTGCGATGCCTGAGGTCGCGCGACCTAGCCAACCGTCATGCGACTTCACCGGCCCCTCATCAGCCCTTCACTGGCTCAATCTAGCCTTGCTGGTCACCCACGCTGGCTGCCCTTGCTAAAAAAAGATGAACAGTAAAGAAGGACAAAACTGGAAAATTAAAGGATTGGTGAAAGTAGTTTTAAACGAAAAAAAACTAGTTTCAGCATTTAGCCAAACGATAAAAGCTCAATACTGATAGCGACTAGCTAAACCAAATGCACCCTTAAACAGTTCGCTTATATCGCTTGAAATAATTAATCAATAAAAAAAAATCATTATCAAGAACAATTTATACCTAAATATTTTCGTGAATAATAAAAATATTTTTCATTTATTCATTTTTGTAAATAATATAGTTGATCATTTTTAGCAAAAAAAATTTCTGAATCATTTTTTTTTTTTTTTACGAAACAAACGGAGCTTAAGTTGAATCTTATTTACCTAAGTAACAGTAGGGAAGACCGCCTTTCAATTTTATAACACTTGACCGTCCAAAGAAAAATGTGAATTCAATATGTTGGACTCTTGGACTTAATATACCTTAGTTGGAATCTTTTATATGCAGTGTTTGACCCGCTGTCCTTTTTCTCACGGACACGAGAAGATCAGCATCAGCATACCCAGCCATGGGCTAAAACGGTGGTGAAGTTGTGGGTCCCAATCAGACCTTTGACATCAATTCAAACAATCCAATGGCCCACGGTCATTGTCCGTCAAAGGTTGATGATGATTGTGTCAATTGACAGGCTCATAAATTGATTAGACAATTTTCCAGGTGAAAGGCTAAAGCTCGTGGCGCTGCAGAAAGAAATGGACATGGGGCTCAGTTCAAAGCAATGAGCAAATTTTCATTGATTTAGTTTTGAAACATTTCTTGACTTTTTGAAACTTAGCTATGATTGCGCCTAATGTGGAGGAGCAAATGGAAATTTTTCCAAGAATGATAAAGAAGAGGAGTGTAGGTGTCTAATTCTTCTATTTAAAGTTTGACCAAAGTTGAACATGAATCTAGCTTGTACTTATTATGAAATTTTCAATGATATCCATTTTGCCCAAATCAAAATGACAGATCACAAAATATTGTAATTCTCAACGACGATTGTCCGATCATGAGGAGTCACTGTGTTGGAGATATTGATCCTTGTCTCAATATAGATTTGAGATACAGAAATCAATTCATAAATTTTAATATATATAGAGTGAGATACACTATTATAACGTAATTGAGTACAAATTATTCATGTAACTATCTTATAATTATTTGCAATATTTTTGAGATTTGATTGCGTAAATTAACTTTTTTTTTACATTCCCAACGTTACATGGAAAAACAGAAATGGGAAGTGATGACAAGAAGACCAAGCAACTAAAACCATCCTCCTCGGTAAGCCGATCTTGATGGATGAACGGATAAAAGAAAACCACGATTGGGCCGATTAATGTTGAGAAAATTTAGAAGCTGGGAGACCTTTGTTGAGCCCACAACCTTTTGGGCCTAAATTTAAAACTTGGAGGGGCCCCGGTGAAACCACCCTAAAAGTTATGGCATTGAAAGATGTTAGGGCTAAAATATCACCTAGAGAGGGGGTAAATAAGTGATTTTGTGGAAATAAAAAATTTAAATAAACATTGCAACAAGACAGCTTCTGATGAAGCGGTCAGATTTTATCGGTATACATTTCTACCATAATTAATAAATAGAGTAAGGGATATAAAATTGTACACTCAAGATTATAGTGGTTCGGCTTTTACAAGCCTGCGTCCACTCTCCCATGCTACAATCAATTGGCTGGAATCCACTGATAAGAACCGATCTAAGGTTACAAGATCTTAGCACTGAACACTCAAGCTCGTGTGTAAAAATCCTTGCACACTCTCAACCTCTAAATGATTACACTATGATGCTCACAGAGATTAGTGTAAAATAACACAAAACACTCTTCGGACTTAAAAGCTTCAATTCTCGTGAATGCGAATTCTGATTCCTTCAGCTTCGAGATCTTCTCTTATACTCCTCCTAGTCCAAACTGACCATTGGACATATCTCTAGGAGGACTTATCCAACCAATCTACCCGTTGGCCTGGATCTGGTTGAGAAGATCTGATGGCTTCAGGATCGCCGAGGTTGATACTTCCCATAATTTCTGCCGCCCATACAGTAGTTTGGGTTTCCATAAGTCAAGTGCTTATGAATAGAAAGAATGTTTCACCTCAAATAAGTCGTTCCTGGAAATCCAAATCTTTGAGAGACGTTTTCCTTTGGAACTCCTTATATATAAGGCAGGAAATCCAATCAATTGCTACTAGCCGTTGCACGAAGATATTATCTTCTTCCTAGCCATTTGGCAAAACACATAAGGAAGGAAATAATTAAACCACAACTCTGGTTCTGATCGATAATGTTTGATCACATCCCATCAAACTTTCAACTATTGTCCTTGATTATCATAACATAACACAATCTTAATCATAGGCAACCAGAACGTCTTGATAAGTCTTTAAGTTTGGTTCTCTGAGTCTGATGAGTAACGTCTGATGATACATATCAGAGTTTCCATCAAAACTTCTTGATCAACCAAATTGCTCCAAGAATATCACCTGGAAATTCTTTTATCAGAATCATTGAACACTTATGAAAATGTTTTGTCAATCTTCAAAAGCAATTTGAGAAATTTCCTCAACAAAAAGATTGTCAGTGGCTTTTATAATTTGAAAAATCTGCATTACTAAATTAATACATAGATAAAAATATACATATAGCCACAAGAAAATTTAGCATAGTTATATCCTAAAACAATCACGACCTTTAGATGAAAGTAGCAAGCAATCTAGCATATTGAATCGGAAAGAAACCCCAGAGTTTCTTTCTAGGAGATTAGAGTAATTACCGTATGCACCTTAATCTCGATTATCCACATGGGTCCTATATGGTGGCCACGCTACTCAATGGTTGAGATGGAGTTAGTTCACATGATGTGGGTCCATATAAATTTTTTAAAGAGATAGACGCACCATATGGACTACTAATTTCGTTTTATTTGTTGTTTTCTCGTCACAATTGATCATAAGATGATGAGTTCATCTTGGCTCGAAAATGGCACACGAACGGACCACGTCAAATTTGGATTGTGTCACCTTTGGCTTTGGACTAGATCGGCTTAATTAAATCATATTGACTTGTCCAATTCATGCAATACAATGCAATTTCTTTGCGGTAGTCCAATCCAGCCCCAACCAAAATCTAGTCGGACAATTACATTTAGAGAGTACATTGTTTGAGTCACCTTGCCACCACTGCCACGTGGCTTCTATACCTATTGAATCCACTTTGACGTAGGCAAAAAAAAAAAAAAATTAGCTAACAATAGATTTGAAATTTTCAAAAAACTAAAAATTATAGATCCAAAGTAGCAAATTACTATTTTATGTGGCCAAATAAAATATGAAAGCAAACTGAAATCCGACCAATTTTTTTTTTGACGAATTGTTGATGGAGCGGACACATGGCTAGGTGGCATGTCATCAACATGGTGGCGCCATGTCAACAATTCGTTTGAAAATTGGGTGTTTTTCGGCCAAAGTATACAAATTGCGAAAAAGTTGTAATTTTAAGGCATCGAGTGAAAGTATCAAAGTTCAGTGACCGAATGTAAATATCACAGAAATTCACTAACCACGGACGACATTGACCTAGCCATTGTGTCGTCATGTTCTTGACCAAACCGATGTCCATAAGTTGTCCCGACCACGGGTCGCTGCCTTCCTCCCCAATCACCGTCACGCTTCATGTTCTTCGTCAATGGAGGAGGCCTTGGAGATTTTGGTCTCCTCTGCGGGAGGGAGGAGAAGGAGGAGAAGGAGATTTGGTCTCCTTCGCCGGCCATTACTTCCCTCGACAAAGAGGATGAGCGAAATTTTTCTCCTTTTCCGACACGGATCTTGCTTCTTCCCTCGTGGAGAAGATGAGATCTTGCTACTACCCAATTTGAGGCACAAGTTAGACTCGACAACCGCTGGGGAGAGAGAGATGGGGCTTCAGTGGGCATATTTTTTACTGTGGAAAGAGTGCGTAGCATACATTTGTTACATGTCAATGACATGGCCCATATAAGTGGAGCAGCGGCTAAACGTCTTCACGATAGTGAAGGAACTGGGATTAGCTACTGAGCTGAGGCTGGACTACTAGGGGCACAATATTGGCGGCCATCTAGTGCCCCCGAAGGAGATAGAGAGGGCCGTTAGATGCTTGATAGGCGGCAGCGCTACAACGCTAAGGAAGAAAGTGAAGGAAATGAGGGAGGCGGCAAGGAAAGGTGGGTCTTCGTATGATTCTATTGGAAGATTGATTCAAGACTTCATCAAGAACATTGAATAAAAAGCTCAAGAAGAGTTAGCATTTGCCTTCAATTATAACCATCGCGTATATGTCACTTTGATCATGCTCTGTTCTTGGTTATTTCTTGCCAGCAATGTGTCCTGCTCATTTAATCAATGAACATGATTACTAATTTGTCAAGTTTATGAAATTACCATAGTCAACTAAGTCACTATATTTGCTTTGCTCTGTAACCCTAATGATGGAGCTGTTAGTTATTGATTTACTGTTGACATCTAAAATTCGACTACTCTACTCGGTCATTTATCGCATCAAAAGCCGTCGATCCCTAACAAAAATATCATTGACATAATTAGCACATACATTACAGGCACTGGGGATATTTTAATTTCATAATAACATGTCCAAATGAATTGCTTCGAGTTGACCCGATCTTAAATGGCATTGGGATTAGCCCAAAATGTTGAATGGACTTGAATTAAAGAGAGCAGAGGGGCATAATCTTTTCTGAATTTCCTAGACTAAGCTCGTTTAATTCAACCCACATAGAATTTGTGTCACGCCCCGATCCTCCGAGCGCACGCCTATCCCTCACTGGTCGATTAAATAGCGACGTCCCAAGACACATCGCCGACCCATTCATTTTAATATGCATGCGGAAGCATATAAATAATCCACAATGGGATAGGAAAGTAGGGCCATATTTTTCGAACTAAAAACCCAACCACACCTATATATACATATCAAGCCATAATGTATATATTACAATCCTAACTATATAAGTTAGGTCTCACACAAAACCAGTTTATAAAACAAGGTCTACAAATAGGGGTGGGGTTCTAAACTGCTACGGGTCCTCGTCTTCCCCGTCATCTCCTTCCACACTCCAGCTGGAGGCTACAGCAGAATACACAAGTGATTCTGGCTCTTCAAGTTCAGGGTCCATCGAATCTACCACCGATCCACCTTTAGGGTCTGCAGTACCCTTCCCAAATGCAACCTCCAGCACATACAGAGGTACCTCCAATTCCGGTATGGGGCCCTCTCTCAGTCCGTTACGATCCTAGCGGTACCACGATCTATACTGATGAGGCACCTTCTTAGGTAGTCCCTCATCAACCCAGAGTATGGACTGTACTAGTTCGTACTCTAACCCGCTAGGATGCCCATGAATCAGAATGTAGTGCTTCTATTTGGTCATCTTCTTGGGTTGCCCAAAACGCTCGAGAGGAGCAGCCATCTATGGACCTGAAATGTTATCCCACAACGGGGTGAGACGACATCTCAACAAGTTCAACCTTTTAAGACCCGATTAGGAAGAAAATACGCCCTGAGGGCTGCCTAGGAACAATTACGAGTTAGAGGACTTACCTTAACCTCGATTTCCTTCCTGCAAGTCAATACAATTTATAATTCATCGAATCACATAAACGAATCCATTCATCACATTGGATCGAATCATCGATCAATCGACTCAGTCGATTCCATGTCATCAAGACCATTCCCCGGTCATCTCAATCAATACTATCTATAAGTCCGACCATAATCCAAGAGTGCTCATTCTAAGCTGATATATATATATAGTATAGCTCACCGTAAATGTTAGGTGGCAATTATCAATATAGTATACTATTCATGCTCACCGAAGCTGGGCACCTCAAATATCAATATAGTATACTATTTTTGCTCATCCAACCCAAACATCAATATAGTATACTATTTTTGCTCACCGGGAATATTGCACTCAAATATTGGTCTAATCATCTGACCATTTCTCCATTTTTATCATACCCGATAAAAATAATCGTGTGTAGGTATATACGGTATCAAGCCAAAATACAATATTTTCACCTTTGAAAATCCCATTAATTTCAACAGTCCATAAATCCATTTTTTAGGCGCTGTAAACCGATGCTCGGTGATTTTCCAATTAATTATTACAATTAATTAATTTATGAATAAATTCCTAAAATACAAATCACACCCAATCAACCAAATTATAGCTCAAT
Source organism: Eucalyptus polyanthemos subsp. polyanthemos (assembly GCA_017140185.1). Classification (NCBI taxonomy): domain Eukaryota; kingdom Viridiplantae; phylum Streptophyta; class Magnoliopsida; order Myrtales; family Myrtaceae; genus Eucalyptus; species Eucalyptus polyanthemos. The sequence continues at coordinate 29,528,954 of CM029466.1, read as the reverse complement.
TAAATAAATAGACCACACCACTACAATCAGCATAAAATTCCGGTCACCAATTATCCCGGTCTAATTTTCGATAAATAAATAATAATTAATTAATTAATTACAGAAAATAATTATTAAATGCCAATAAATAGAACTTAGGCACGTAAAGCCTAATTAAAAGCCGAGACGGACCCGGAAAATTTCCGAATCACTCTAGATAAATACTAGAGCTTGTCTAGGCCCTAATTGCACTAAACTATCCACCTAACATGCATCGATAATTAATTAAATTGCTAATCTACTCTAGCTATCCACCTAATCCAAGCTTAACTTAAACTAATCAACCATTAAGCGTCATTAACTTACTAAGCATGGATTAGTGAGTTAAACTCACTTGTTAATTGATCCGCTCGGATCAAATCGACGGGGACAAGGCGAGGCTCGATCTACTCCAAAGCGGGCTCGGCAAACAGGGTCCGAAAGGCACCAAAACGGGCCTAAATAGCAGTTGCAAGACCCACAAAGCTTCAGCTCTGGTCGGTGGCTGAAAATGCTGGATGGAGGCTCGGTTGAGGTGGAGATGGGCTGAGATGGATTGATGAGGTTGAACTGAGTCTACGCGGGCGGCTTTGGGCTTCCAAGTGGCTCCGGGGATGGCAAGGCGAGCTTGAACAGCTCCGGAGATCACCTAGGCTCGCGGCTAAAGCAGCAGGACAGCCTAGAATGGCGGAGATGCGCGCGGGCAAGGCGTGAGGCGCAACGGGCGCGAGGGCTATCCGGCGGTGGCGTGCGACAGGGGAGGGGCTTCAACGACGGGTTGGCTTTGCTGGTTCTGGGTTTGTTGAGCTAAAAGCAGCAAGAAGAGGGAGAGAGGGAGGGTGGTCGACAGCTTGGAGGGGAGGAGGAGAAGAAAGGGGGCAAGGGGGGACCACTTGGTCTCTTTTATCCCAATTTGTCCCCTTGACTTGGCCCACCTCGCATGGCTGTCCTCCACCATCAATTTTCAGCATCCTTGGCTTCCTCAAGAAGCTATTAAGTGGTCCAATTGTCATGGGTGAGGGGGCTACGAATTTCAATTGATTTTCCCTCCAATTGGACTCAAATCCTTCTTGAATCAACTCAATTTGGCCTCTATAAATTCCAATATCAAGTCATCGATCAAATTGATATTTTTCCTCGCCAATACAACCCAATTGCATCCCAAATGCGCGATCAAAACCAATCCTTTGAATTTTCTGGACAAAAACGACCCTACCTCGACTTTTTCCCAAAAAGTCTCGGTTTGTAGAAAAATCTTCGGAGGCTGAGTCGACGTATGATTTGTGACATGGCAGAACTTTCAATTTCTGAAATCGGATTCAAATTTATGGTTAATTTCAATTCAACACGATTTTAGCATGAACTAGGTTACCGAGTAGCTTTCAGAAATTTTTAGTGCAAATGACTCGTTGTCGATTTTCTTCGAGTCACAATGAACCCATTCGACACATTGGCAACTTTCAATGGTCGTGAAGATCTCGAGGTTTCGATTACAGACACAGGGTACCAAAACGACATAAATTAGTCTAGTGCCAGCCGATGAGAATTTTGTAATTTAGTGGAATCACCCACGTTTAGCCACTCATCTCAGTCAAACCAACCTATTTCTGATCCCTGATCAATTTTTAATTGTGCCATAATGACCTCTAAAGATGAGCACGGTTGAGTAGCCGATTCCTGGTCGAATTCTCAAGTCTATTGCATTAAAATTCCTTAATGGCTTTCCCAGATAGTCTAGTTATCTTGAGAGTGATCAGCTCTGAGAACAGCCATATAGGCACGTCGATGAAATGCCCGATTAATTTAATTGAAAGCAGAATTGAAAAATTCAGGATGTCACAACTCTTCCCTCTTATAAAAATTTCGTCCTCGAAATTTAAACCATTACAATACTTTAAGCAAAAAGGTGGGGGTACAAACGTCTCATCAACTCTTTAGTCTCCCAGGTTGCTCCTTCAGTGCCGTGATGTTGCTAGACCACTTTGACCAACGGAATTGTCTTTGTACACAGAACTTGCTCTTTTCGATCTACAACCTGAACATGGCTTTCAACGTATGACATTCTGTCATCCACGTCCAATTCTTCAAAATTAAGCACGTGAGTCGGGTCAGGCTCATACTTCCTCAACATCGACACGTGAAAGACATCGTGCACTTGCACTAGTCTCGACGGCAATGCAAGATGATACGCTAAGGTCCCAATTCTCTCTAGAATTTCAAATGGACCTATGTACCTCGGACTTAGTTTTCCTTTCTTACCAAAGCGCGAAGTTCCCCTCATCAGTGACACCTGCAGAAAAACGTGATCACCAACTTGGAATTCCAATGGTCTTCAACGCTTATCTGCATAACTTTTATGTCTACTCAAAGCGGTCTTTAATATGCCTCTAATCACTGCAACGACATCCACTGACTATTGAACCAATTCTAGGCATGTGATCTTTCTCTCCCCCACTTCATCCTGACACACGGGTGTTCTGCACGATTTACTATAGAACGCGTCGAAAGGAGCCATCTAAATGCTTTGCTAGTAACTGTTGTTGTAGGCAAATTCCACCAGATGAAGCTGTTCTTCCTAACTCCCCTTAAAATTTAGCACACAAGCTTGCAACATGTCCTCGAGGGTTTGAATTGTCCTCTCAGACTGACCATCCGTCTGAGGATGATATGTCGTACTATACTGCAGCTTGGTTCCTAAAGCAGCCCGCAAGCTTTTCCAAAATGCGTCTGTAAACCTCGGGTCTCGATCTGAAGTTATCATCACCGGCACTCCATGCAGACGAACTACGTGACGCACGTACAACTCTGCGTGTCTATCCAAACTGAGGTCCTTTCGTACTGCAATGAAGTGAGCCGACTTTGTCAGTCTGTCGACCACTACCCAAATGGAATCATTACCTCTTTGACTCCTCGGTAGGCCGGTCACGAAATCCATCGTGATGTGCTCCTATTTCCACTCTGGGATCTCGAGAGGTTGCAGAAGTCCTCTCAGCTTGCAATGCTGAGCTTTGACCTGCTGATACATCAAACACTTGGCGACATGCTTGGCGATGTCTACCTTCATACCCGACCACCAATAAAGTTGACGTAGACTTTGATACATCTTGGTACTGCCAGGATGAATGCTGTAACTGCTACGATGTGCTTCCGACAAGATATCCTCTCTAAGCTCTACATTGTCAGGTACAACCAAACATCCTCAGAACCTCAGTGTTTCTTCCTCAAAAATTTGAAAGTCAGCCTTCATTTTCTCGGTATCTTCTTCCAAAATTTTCTGAACGTCTGGGTCTGCCGGCTGAAGTAGCTTAATTATGATCTGGACATCCGGTTCAATTCTAAGGGTGGCCTTTAGATTCGAAAGGTGGCCTACCTCAAATTTGAACATCGAATCTCGAGCTCTCTCGATCAAATTTCACTCTTTAATCAGTATATGAGCAATTGAAGACTTTCGACTCAAAGCGTCAGCGACCTTATTCGCTTTTCTTGGGTGATATAGGATATCACAATCATAGTCCTTCAGTAGTTCCATCCATCGTCGTTGTCTCATATTCAACTCCTTTTGAGAGAATAAGTACTTGAGACTTTGATGGTCCGTGAAGATCTGGAATCTCTCTCTGCATAAATAGTATCTCCAAATCTTCAGGGCCAATATAATTGCCGCGAGTTCTAAGTCATGTGTCAGGTAGTTCTGTTCGTGAGGCCTTAACTGACGAGAGGTGTATGCAACAACCCTCCCATGTTGCATCAACACGCAACCCAATCCTCTAAACGACACATCACTATAGATCTCATATCCTCCTAGACAAGATGGAATGGTCAGCACAGGTGTGATAGTCAGCTTATGTTTTAGCTCTTCGAAACTACGCTCGCACTTGTCTGTCCACACAAATTTTTCTTCTTTCTTCAGGAGTCTTGGCAATGGCGACGCTAAAGCTGAGGACCCTTCCACGAACCTTCGGTAATAACCTGCCAAACCCAGAAAGCTTCTGATCTCTGTCACGGTGGTCAATCTTGGCCAGTTGATCACTGCTTCGATCTTGCTCGGGTCCACGAAGATTCCTTCGCCTGAAATCACGTGACCTAAGAAAGCAACACGAGTCAACCAGAACTCGCACTTGCTAAACTTGGCCTACAACCGATGGACTCTCAGAGTCTGCAATACCAATCTCAAATGACTCTCATGCTCTTCATCACTTTTTGAATACACCAGAATATCATCGATGAACACGATCACAAACTGATCTAGATATTCCTTGAATACTCGGTTCATCATATCCATGAAGGCAGCTGGAGCATTCGTCAACCCGAACGACATTACAGTAAACTCAATGACCATATCGAGTACAAAATGTTGACTTTGGAATGTCCTCCTTTTTGATCCTCAGCTGATGATATCCTGTCCTCAAGTCGATTTTCGAAAATATCGACTCTCTTTGCAATTGATCGAACAAGTCATCGATCCTCGGAAGTGGATACTTGTTCTTAATCATCACCTAATTGAGTTGCCGATAGTCGATGCACAGGTGCAACGAACCGTCTTTCTTCTTTACGAAAAGGACCGGTGCTCCCCAAAGTGATGCACTGGGACGTATGAATCCCTTATCCAATAACTCCTGCATCTACACCTTCAGTTCTTTCAACTCAGATAACGCCATCCGGTAAGGAGCCTTAGAGATTGGCTCTGTTCCGGGTGCTAGTTCGATCACGAACTCAATTCCTCTCTCTGGCAGTAAACCTGGCAATTCCTTTGGAAAAACATCTGGAAATTCTTGCACAACTTAAATGTCTTCAATCTTTAGCTCCTCAACTGTCGTATCCACGACAGTTGCCAGGTAACCTTAGCAACCCTCGTCTAACAAACGGGTTGCCTCTGGTGACGAGATCAAGGTAATCGAGGGTCCTCCTCGATTCCCGACAAACTCAAAGCTCTCACCCTTTAATGGGTCAAACTGAATCGCTTTGCGATAGCAGTCCATCTTAGCTCATTGCTTAGTGAGCCAATCTATGTCAATTATCAAATCAAAGTCATACATGGTTAGGACTAACAAGTCTATTTTCCCCTCTCGCTCACCAATCGCTAACTTACAACCAGAACAACCCAAAGCAGCCATCACTTCATCCTTCAAGGGTGTAGATATGCTAACTGCCGACTCCAATAATACAAGACTTAATCCTATCATCTTAACATATTGCTCGGCAATAAAAGAATGAGTTGCTCCTAGGTCGAATAAAGCGTAAGCAGGATGGTCGTTCAACGAAACCAAACTTGTGATCACGTCAGGCATAGCCTCTGCCTGACCTTGAGTGATGGCATACATTGTTCCTTGAACTGGGGGTCTAAGTTGTCCTCCTTGCGGTGCATTATGAGGTGCGTACCCTCTGATCTGTCCCATCTGTGGCGACGATGGCAACTGCGGTTGTCCTCTTGGTCACCTAGGACAATCTCTGGCTATGTGACCCTGTTGGCCACACTCATAACAAGCACCTGTCCTACGAGGGCACGGGGTTGTACTATGTTGTCTTCCGCAGAAGCAACACAAGCCATTCTGACTTGGCCCAGACTTGCCAATTCCACCCTTCCTGTTGGGCGGAACATGGAACTTTCCTCCAGTCACGGGCTTCTTCCCAAACTGGATTCCATCTCGATTGGAACTAAACCTTGAACTAGATGCAATAGTCCGTTCACCCAGATCCCTCTCTATCAGCTGGGCCCGACTATAAACCTCGTTGTAGTTCTTTAGGTCAAAAGGCACCAGTGGACTCCTCAGCACTGGTCAGAGGCCGTTCTTGAACCTCCGGGCTTTGTCTTCAGGGTCTTCTACCATTCTCGGCGCATACTGAGACAGCTCAGCAAACCTCACTTCATATTTGTCCACAGTCATTGTTCCTTGACGGAGGCGCTAGAATTCCTCCATCTTCCGTTCTCGGGCACTTCCAGAATAGTACTTGTCATTGAAAGCTTTGTGGAAAGCGTTCCACACCGGGAACGCCTTTTGGAAAAACTGTGCCTCCGGTGGCTCTCCACCAGGTGTTGGTGTTACCCTGCAACTGGTATACTGCCAGGACAACCTTTTCTCCTTCAGTGCACATTAAAAGCTCAAAGGCTTTCTCCAGATCTTAGACCCAAAGTGACGTCGCCATTGAACCTCAACGGGTTCAACTTCAGGAATTGCTCGACGAGCTTATGGATTAATCTCTCTCTTGGCACTACCACATTCTCAATTGGAACTTCAGCAGGAGCGGCAGCAGGAGCGGCCTTAGCAGCGGCGGCAATGGCGGCAGTAGCAACGGCGGCAGTAACAGCAACTTGATTCTAGGCCTGCTGCCCTATCACATCTCTCATGGCCTCAAGCACCTGCATGATCCCTTCCATTCTGGGATCACTAAGGGCTGCTACCCTAGCACCAACAGGAGGTGGTGCTTCACCACTAGCGCTAGCCTGTGCTAGCGCCTTACCTCGGCCTCCTTGGGTACCGACCCTCGTCGGCATTCTACCCCGAGTTACGGCCCTAACGGTTTTCTTACTAAGAGTCCTCTGCTCCTGATCACTCATAATGTAGTCTACCTACAAAACCTATTCCCAATTCTAAGCAGAATTAGAAACTAAGTAATCCACACAACATTCAATTGTACCAATCAGCTATCACCGACATGCACCAGCATGAAATTAAAAGCAATTCCTACTACTATCCCATAAACCATCGTACCTTATCACTCCAATCCTAAACCACGCTATAATACCACTTAAACGGGGATGTCACGCTCCAATCCTCCGAGTGTGCGCCCATCCCTCACTGGTCGATTAAATAGCGACGTCCCAGGACGCATCGCCAACCCATTCATTTTAATACGCATGCTAAAGCATATAAATAATCCCCAGACAATAACACAATGGGATAAGAAAGTAGGGCCATATTTTTCGAACTAAAAACCCAACCACACCTATATATACATATCAAGCCATAATGTATATATTACAATCCTAACTATATAAGTCAGGTCTCACACAAAACTAGTTTATAAAACAAGGTTTGCAAATGGGGGGTGGGGTTCTAAACAGTTACAGGTCCTCGTCTTCCCCGTCATCTCCTTCCACACTCCAGCTAGAACCTACAGCAGAATACACAGGTGATTCTGGCTCTTCAAGTTCAGGGTCCATCGAATCTACCACCGATCCACCTTTAAGGTCTGCAGTACCCTTCCCAAACGCAACCTCCAGCACATACAGAGGTACCTCCGATTCCGGTATGGGGCCCTCTCTCAGTCCGTTACGATCCTGGCGGCACGATCTATACTGATGAGGCACCTTCTTAGGTAGTCCCTCATCAACCCAGAGTATGGACTGTACCAGTTCGTACTCTAACCCGTTATGGTGCCCATGAATCGGAATGTAGTGCTTCTATTCGGTCATCTTCTTGGGTTACCCAAAACGCTCGGGAGGAGCAGCCATCTATGGACCTGAAATGTTATCCCACAATGGAGTGAGACGACGTCTCAGCAAGTTCAACCCTCTAAAACTCGATTAAAAAGAAAATACGCCCTGAAGATTGCCTAGGCACAATCACGAGTCAAAGGACTTACTTTAGTCTCGATTTCCTTCCTGCAAGTCAATACAATTTATAATTCATCGAATCACATCAACGAATCCATTCATCACATCGAATCGAATCATCGATCTATCGACTCAGTCGATTCTATGTCATCAAGACCATTCCCCAGTCATCTCAATCAATACTATCTATAAGTCCGACCATAATCCAAGAGTGCTCATTCTAAGCTGATATATATAGTATAGCTCACTAGAAGCTGCCGCAATTATCAATATAGTATACTATTCATGCTCGCCAAAAGATGCCGCAATTATCAATATAGTATACTATTCATGCTCGCCAGAAGCTACCTCAAATATCAATATAGTATACTATTCATGCTCGCCAGAAGCTGCCGCAATTATCAATATAGTATACTATTCATGTTCGCCAGAAACTGCCTCAAATATCAATATAGTATACTATTCATGCTCGCCAGAAACTGCCTCAAATATCAATATAGTATACTATTTTTGCTCGCCAGAAGCTGCCTCAAATATCAATATAGTATACTATTTTTGCTCGCCATAAGCTACCTCAAATATTGTTCTAATCATCTAACCATTTTTTCTTTTTTATCATACTCGATAAAAATAATTGTATGTAGGTACATGGTCGACCTTAGTCAAAATACAATATTTTCACCTTTGAAAATCCCATTAATTTCAACAGTCCACAAATCCTTTTTTTTTTTTTGCTTGTAAACCAACACACTGGTGATTTTCCAATTAATTATTGAAATTAATTAATTTAGGAATAAATTCCTAAAATACAAATCACACCCAATCGGTACAATTTAGAGCTCAATTAAATAAACTAATCACACCACTGCAATCAGCATAAAATTCCGATCACCAGCTATTCCGGTCTAATTTTCGGAAAATAATTAATTAATTAAATAATTGAGGAAAATAATTACTAAATGCCAATAAATAGAACTTAGGCCCGTAAAGCCTAATTAAAAGCCGAGACGAACCCGGAAAATTTCCAAATCACTCTAGATAAATACTAGAGCTTGAATAGAGCATCATAAGAAATCCTCTCGTAAAAATGGCCCAAGGAGTGAGTAGGCAGATTATCCTTCTTCAAGTTTCTCAACCAGAAAAGCAATGCTAACGATACTAATGCCACTACCCAAGAAGCACTGATGATTATGACCATCACCCACTTCAAAAGTCTATGCTTTATAGATCTTGGGATTGATATTGCCGGACATGAAGGCAAATGCAGTTCAGGTATGCCCCCGCAAAGCTCTTTGTTGCCATCGACTTTGAAGGCACTAGTGTTTCCAAATATCCCTTGTACAGTTACTTTCCCTTCGAGATTTTTTTTTTTTTTACTTCTCCTTCGAGATTGTTAAAAGACAGATTCAAGAATTGCAGTGACGACAACAAGTTAACTAAGAACTCTGGGATTTGCCCCGATAGGTTGTTATTGGAAAGGTCGAGAAAACGAATGCCTTTTAACCCTACTAATTGAGGAATGGGTCCTTGAAAATGGTTTGCCTACATATACAGCTCTTCAAATCCCAAACAGTTACCCAAAGTTGTTGGAATTTCGCTGGAAATTTGATTGTATGAAACATCGAGAGAAATGAGGTTCTTTAAGTTGCCAACTTCAGGTGGCAGGGGCCCAGACAAAGAGTTGTGAGATACATTCAGAAGTATTACGAGGGACGATGGACTAATCATGTGGCTAGGAATGGTCCCAGTGAATTTGTTATGACAAAGGCATATTTCTTGCAGGGACTTGCAGTTGCTGAGGCTCAAAGGTATGCTTCCTTCGAAGCTGTTGTAATACAAGTACAGATCGATCAGTCCAGTGATATTACCAATGGTTGAAGGTATGTGCCCTGTCAATTTGTTTTGGCCCAAGTTCAGATAATGCAAGTTTGATAGCCTCCCAATAGACATTGGAATGTTGCATGTTAACATGTTATCATCCATGTATAATCGATTTAGACTAAAGAGGTTTGTAATCACTTCAGGAATGCTTCCACGAATTCTTCTCCCCGACATTAGTAGCTACTTCAGTTGGGTCGAGAGGTTACCAACAGAAATAGGCAGCTCACCTTCGAACTGGTTATATTGTAAATCCAACATTTCAAGGTTGTTGTAGTTGGCCAAATCAACAAGGAAACTTAGACCATCGGTTGTGCCGCTTCCAAGAAAATTTTGAAGAAGGTTGAGCCATTTCAAGTTTTAAAGCCTGCCAAAGCTGGTCGGGACACGTCTAAAGAAGTTATTCAAGGGCATATCAATTGTTGCTAAGTTTGAGGCATTGGACAGTGAATCGGGAATAGGACCTATGAACTGATTATCGCCCAGGACAAGTGTTTGCAGATTCGGAAGCAGAAGGCCTATGTCTCTCCTGATACCGCCAGTGAACAGGTTATGGTACAAACCTATGATATTGAGGGATGACAAGTTGTAAAGAGCAGAGGGGAAGCCACCTGTCAGCTCGTTTTCACTGACCGTGAAAACTTTTAGCCTTGTTTTGCTTGTAGAAATTGGAACTCCTTGAAAGGGCTAGTAGCAACACCGAGAGGGGGTGAATAGGTGTGAAGTAAAATTTTCGAAAAGTTCAGTAGAAGTAATTTGCCTTTGAAAATGACAAACTTTGAACGAATTCATACAATGAACAAAATAAATGAATTTAGGGAAGAGAATAAAAACACAAAGTTTATAGTGGTTCGGCTTAGATCAAACCTACATCCACTCTCCACACTGATAGCCTACTAGCTGGATTTCACTAAGAATCAAAACAGAAATTACAGCCTTGTGATCTTGACTTCACAGTGAAGAGTCTTTACTGGTCTCTCACAAAGTCTCACTATGAGTTTCTCTCTTTTGTATACAATTTCAAGCTTAGTATTTGAATTAACAAGGAAATGGAAAGCTTCAGACTTTGAAATTTCTCTTTCACGCACACTCTCAAACAACTGGAGAGTCCTCCTTAAATACTCCTTCACGCCTTCTCGACCGTTGGCACTTTCCAAAGAAATTCTTCTAATCACCCCATTGGATAGAATCAATCAAGGAGATCTCGAGTCATTTGATGATTGAGATGAAAGCCCGTCAATCATGTTCGCCCATACAATCAAAATCTTGGTTTCCATAAGTAGATTCTTTCCTTATTTACTTGCAATCCAAAAAGATTTGATTTATCTAAATTGATTCCAATAAAGATAATCAATCTTGTAGGTGATTTATCCATCTAGAGAGCTATCCAAACGCCATACCAATCGAACTCCTGAAGAAATAAACAAGATCTCGCATTTGGATAAATCTTCATTCTTCAGTAGCATTCAGTTTGGAATTTGTCAGTGTGGGCAGACTTTGACCTAAAGTCTGGAAGTCTCAGACTCTGAGCGTCTTCGGACTTTGACACAAAAATTCTGGAATTCTTCAGAATAAACTTTAAATAAGTTTTGTCAACTTCAAAACATTAAAGGAGTTTTCTCCAACAATCTCTCCCTTTTTTATGATAACAAAACTTTCCTGCAGATTTAAGAACTTTTGACCTGCAAAACAACTTTTAAGCAGTACATGATATCTTATAAAAATAAGTTGATTAGGATCTGGAAAGCATTGATTCTGCAACCACAGATAACAAGTTAATCTTGAAGAGATAAGACAAACATCAAGACTTAAACAACTATCCATCCATAATCATTACCACAAAAGTTCAAACAAAATAATAGAATAAAGGTTCAAACGTTCAACAAAAGTCAAGAGTTCAACAACCAACAAAAGTTAAAGTCAAACAAGTCAAACAAGTTCAAATAAGTCAAAGTCAAATATGCACGGTTCTCCCCCTTTTTGTCAACAGCAAAAAGTGGAGAAAGTCAAAAATAGATAAAAGCAAATGAAATCAGGTTTGTTTGGGAATTCGAACAATCTGGAAATCTCCCATCGACTTAATGGCCTCCTCAATCTTCTGGCATTGGAGAGAAACATTCTGAACTGTAGTCTAAACAGTCTTCAGCATCTGAGCATTTTCATCACTCTTGACCACAGATTGAGAAATTTGCTGATTCAGAGTTTGGACCTATGTGTCCAAAGACTGTACCTGTGTGGCCAAGGACTATACTATCCCAGTGTGAGATTTAGAAGACGATTTGAGAGTAGCCTGAAGTTTTTGTATCTCATACTCCATAGTGTATTGCTGGGCTTTCACCTCCAAAAGGAATTCCATCAACCTTGCATAATCAGCAGTTGATTCGATTTGTGCACTAGCCTTAGCGAAATGAGTTCGAAGAGTGTTGAGAATTGAGGGAACATCAGCAAGTCGAATACCATGACTTGGAGAGGATTCCTCAAGATTAGCTTTAGGAAAATGTGAAGCATAGACATCCTCTGGATTGGCAGGAGATCTACTAACATCATCATTTATGAAAATAGGAGAAGAAGAAGTACCTATATTCTCATGAACTCCCCCTTGTTTCTGTGGCTACAGGTGGAGAAAGGAATTCTTCTTCTTGCTCCTTCTTAGTTTCAGCATCAGAGTGATGGTCTTTTTCAGTTCGAGCTCCTACAGTTCCACTCCTTGTCTTCTCTGAATCCTCAGATAAGGATATTGCCAAAGTTGGTTCATGGGAGTCATCCTGACCCTCTTCTTCTTCAGCTTCTCTTCCTGCTTCTTCTCTTTCCTCTGTTCCTTCTCTGTCTTCTCTTCCTTCTTTTCTTTGCTCAGTTGCTCCTCTTTCTCCTTCTTCTTTGTCCTGTTGCTACTCAAAACTGAAAAAACTCTGAAGATTCTTCAACGCAAAGGCAGAGATAGGAAGATCATCCTCATCATCCTCTTCGTCCTGCAGAATGAGAGATCTTCTTTTCTTGGCAGGTTTACACATAAACTCCTTGCCTTTTCTTTTCTGTGCAGCAGAGTCTTGTTTGGTTTTGCTGGGGGACTTTTCCTTCAAGCGCTCTAGGGCTTTGTTCAGTTCCTTCAACCTCATCTTGGACACCATCTTCAATCCTATAACCATAGGAGCAATAGTTTGAACACAGAGAGAGGCTGGAAGCTTAATGTGAAAATGTCTGAATAGTTGTGAGACCAGCGCTAAGTAAGGGAGCTGTCCCTTATCCTTGGCAACAGTCCTGTACATATGCATCGGGATTGTATGAGGTAGAGAGAACTTCATTCCATTATTGATGGCAAACATCAGTTTCGCTTCAGATCGAGAAACATCTGTCTTTGAAGTTGACTTTGGTCGGATGCAGTTGATTACGACTTTGTGCAGCAAAATATTTGAGGCAGACAATCTGGAATAAGTAATGCCGCCTTTAGGAAGTCTGTCCCTAACAAGAGAACTTGTCACATGACCAATAGAGACATTTATTGGTTGCAAAACTACCTCTTTCCACACCAATAACATTAGCCAACGTCTCAACATCCACCACGTAATCTTTTTCCCTCACAGTAAAAAAAAATCTATTCACATCAAGAAAAGATAGGTTCAAATAGAAATAAGCAATTAACTTAGGATAAGCAACAGAAGTTTCAGAACAAAATTTCTCAAGTTGAAGGAGAGTCAGTTTCTCCCTCAAGTTCACCTTTATCGAATCCAAGAAATCAAAGTCGACCGATCGAGGGTTCATCACCCCTCTTTTCAGCAATTTTGAGTAAGTCTTTTTGTGATCTTTAGAACGAAACAAACTCATTCCATCACCACGCACTTCAGCAGCAATGCCCATTTTTGGCTAAAAATTCGAGTACATTCTCTCATCATCGTCCTTGCTCTCTGGCTTATTGAAAGAACCAAAATGGGGATCAACAGGAAACTTACGAATCGCTCTATCTGCCTCTCCTTCAGGCGCTATTCCCAATCTTTCCATCGTTTGCAAGAACTGAGTTTCATTCTCGTATCCTCTTTCTTTCAGAAAGTCATCAATAAAAATCATAGCAGAACCACCCTTCTTCAACTGAGAATAAAGTTTATAAACAACCTGGGGTTTCATGGTTTTGAGAGGTTCCACATCTTCCACGATTTCTTCTTCCACCGGTTGGCGCGGAGGATATTGTGTAGAACGCTATGGAGAAACTTCTTCCTTGGTCAAATCAAAATGTGTAGGACCCTCAGGCATATTCCTTGGTCCCCTACTTGAGATCTGAGACGACTTCCTTTGGAAAGACATCTTCACAGTCTTTGAGGATTTCCCGAACACATTTGAATGAAAAAGATGAAAACTTGTAGAACAACCTTGAGAGTAAAAACAATATAGTAGAAACAAAAGAGTAGAAAGTCTGTATGCTAGGGTTTGGTAAAAAGTGCTCAAAAGGAATACAAAAGGTATATAAAGAAAATGAACGGTCACAAATAAAAGAAAACGAACCGTCACAAAGAAAATTACCTTTTTCGAAATAACTAAAAATAAAAACTGCCAAAAATTCAAAATTCGAAAAAGATAACTTCCAAAAATAAAATAGGCAAACAACAATTCGATTAAACGTACCTTTTCATTCCAAAAATAAAACACCTGGATTTGAGACTTTCCTTTTGCTTGAAGTAGAGTCGGAAAGTCTCGAGTCTAACTAACTTCAGACTTTAACTGGTGGGAAATAAAATATTCAGTCTGGTGTGTATAAACTCAAATAGATTTTTCTCCAGAGGCTTTGTAAATATATATGTCAATTGATTCTTCGAGTCAATGAACTGAATCATAATCTCCCCATTTTGGACATGATCTCTTATGAAATTGTGTCGAATCTCTATATGCTTTGCCCTTGAATGAAAAATTGGGTTCTTCATGAGATTAATAGCACTGATGTTGTCGCATTTGATCTCAGTACACGATTCTTCAAAGTCTCTTAGCTATTGTCTTATCCACAAAATTTGAGAACAACAGCTCCCGAGAGCCACATACTCTGCTTCTGTTGTTGATAGAGCTACTGTCCTCTGCTTCCTTAAGAACCAAGACACCAGCATGCTGCTTAGCAATTGACAAGTACCGGAAGTACTTTTTCTATCAACCTTACAACCTGCTAAATCTGCATCTGAATATCCAAGAAGAGTGAAGTCTCCTTCTTTCGGATACCACAGACCTAGCTTTGGAGTAGTTGCAACATATTTGATGATGCGTTTTGCAGCACTTAATAAGATTCTTTGGGATCAGATTGAAATCTAGCACAGATGCAAACACTAAACAAAATGTCAGGTCTAGATGCAGTAAGGTAAAGAAGAGAACCGATTATGCTTCTGTAAAGCTTCTGGTCTACTTTCTTTCCTCATTCATCCTTGTCCAGCTTCGAAGAACTTGACATTGGTGTCTCTATCTTCTTGCAATTCTCCAATCTGAATTTCTTGATGAGATCTTTTGCATACTTCTCTTAGTGAATAAAGATGCCTTTCTTTGATTATCTAACTTGCAATCCTAGAAAGAAAGTTAACTCACCCATCATACTCATCTCGAATTCATCATGCATACATCTAGAGAATTTATTGCATAGATTTTCATTAAGGGATCCAAAGATAATATCATCAACATAAATTTGAACAAGCAAAAAGTCTTTACCCTCTCTTTTTATGAACAAAGTAGTATCTATCTTTCCCTTGACAAAACCATTTTGGGTTAGGAATTTACTTAACCTTTCATACTAAGCTCGAGGTGCTTGCTTTAGTCCAAATAAGGCCTTTTTCAGTCTGTAAACTAAGTCTAGCTTTCTTGGATCTTCAAATCCTGGTAGTTGTTCCATATAGACTTCTTCTTGGATGAATCTATTTAGGAATGCACTTTTGACGTCCATCTGGAATAACCTGAAATTTTTATAGCAAGCAAAAGCAAGTGATAATCTAATTGCTTCTGACCTTGCTACTGGTGCATAGGTCTCGTCATAGTCTATCTCTTCTTCTTGTGTATATCCTTTGGCCACGAGTCTTGCTTTGTTCCTGACCACTTTTCCTTTCTCATCCATCTTGTTCCTGAAAACCCATTTAGTCTTGATAACAAACTTACCTTTAGGTTTAGGAATTAGCTCCCAAATATCATTGATGCTGAATTGTCTGAGCTCCGCTTGCATAACTTCAATCTAGCTTTCATCCGATAGGGCTTCTTCTACACTTTTGGGTTCTATCTCAGAAACAAGTGCTAGAGCGCTAGACTCTTCTCACCTTTTGGATCTAGTGCGAATTCCTTCATCAATGTTGCCAATGATGAGTTCTGTAGGATGACTTGACTTATTCTTCCAGTTGCTGGTTGGTCTGAGTGTCTGCTGATCCTCTGTTTCAGTTGAATCTTCTAGATCTGCTTGTTGCTAATCTTCAGAGTATGAACCTCTTCGGGGGAAGTAGACTTTGTAAAGTCTGGAACAAGTTCAAACTCTTCAAGTTGAGTCAGATCTGGTGAGTTTGCACATAATCCTGAAACTTGACGTTCATAGATTCTTCCACAAATTGAGTATTCTTGTTGAAGACCCTGTAAGCTTTGCTTGAAGTAGAATAGCCAAGGAAAATTCCTTCGTCTGATTTTTCTTCAAACTTCTCAATTCGATCATTTGCATTCTTTAAAACAAAACATTTACATCCAAAAACATGAAAGTAAGAAACATTTGGCTTCTTTCCTTTATACACTTCATATGGATTTTTCTCCAAGATAGGCCTCAAGAATACTCCGTTGATGATGTAGCAGGCTATAGAAATTGCTTCTGCCCAAAATCGAGAGGATATATTGCTATCAATTAAAAGGGTTCTTGCCAAATCCTGTAAGGATCTGTTTTTCCTTTCCACAACCCCATTTTGTTTTGTAATATATGGAGAAGAGAAAACATGCTGAAAACCAGATTCATCATAGAACTTCGCAAAGTCTTAATTTTCGAATTCACCTCCATAGTCTATTCGTATGCTTGAAATAGCATATCCCTTTTCATTCTGAACCTTCTCGGCAAACTTTGAGAAGTGAGAGAAGGCTTCAAACTTATTTGTCAGAAAGTAAACCCAAGTAAAGTGAGAGCAATCATCCACGATTACTAAGCAGTACTTCTTTCCACCAATACTTTGAGTTCTTGTTAGTCCAAAGAGGTCCATATGCAGAAACTGTAAAACTCGATTAGTAGAAACTTGATTTACAGATTTAAAATAACTTCTAACCTGTTTTCCCAAAACACATGGAGTGCATAAATCAAACTTTTGATAAGTCAGGTTAGGAAGACCACGAACAAGTTTCTTGGAAGAAATCTTGGCAATCTGCTTCATGTTAACATGACCAAGCTTTCGATGGCAAAGATTTGCTCCACCTTGAATAGATATAAGACACTAAGAACTTTCTAGTTTTATATCCATAAGGTAAATATTCTCATGCCTTCGTCCAGTGAAAGATTGAGAGAAATCTTTACTCGTTCTCGAATAGATGCCTTCTTGGAAATTTATTTTGAATCCAATATCACAAAGTTGACTTATGCTTAGTAGATTGTAATTCAGACCTTCCACCAATGAGACATTATTGATAGTCAGGCTTCCAATCTTCATGGTTCCACTACCAACAATTCTTATTTTGCTATTTCCACCAAAGGAAAGTTTTCCACCATTCACTTGAATAAGTCTTATAAAGTAACTTGAATCTCCTGTCATGTGTCTCGAATAGCCACTATCCAAATACCATTTTATCTTCCTCTTGATAATGACTTGTGATCAAAAGAAAAATTCAAACTTTCTTCGGTACCCAGATTTTCTTGGGTCTAGGAGGGTTAGTATTAAAAACAGTCTTAGCCCAGTTCTTCTTAACTGGTCTCCAAACCGTGAGACATTCCTTCTCAAAATGTTATGAGCTGTTACACTTTGAACATTTGAGAGCAGTTCAGCCAACAAGTTTTACAAAAACCTTTTAAATGTGATTTTTCTAAAATGCCCTTGTAGGTCTTTGTTTGATTCTTTCTTTAACTTTGGGAAAATCAATTAAATGAATAGTTTCTGAAGTCATACGCAAACCAGATTTGTTAAAATAAGGTCTTTGTACTGAAAGAATTTTCTCCAACTTCTCAGATCCTTTTGAAAATCTTTTTGTAATATTTGAAATATCTTCTTTCAAAAAGGCATTTTCCTTCAAAAGACAATCAGAATTTACTTTCAAATCAACAAAACTTTTATCCAGACTTTCAAACTTTTCTCTCTAAGAAGTTTCTTGTAGCCTCAGTTTGGAATTCTTCCTTTTTAGTTCGGAAATTTTTTTAAGAGATGTTTCGAGACTAAGATAGAGTTCATCCTGATAGGGCTAGTAAGAGCAACTAGAGGGGGATGCATAGGTGATCAAAGACGTTTTTGCAAAACTTAACAAATTAATTTGTCTTTTAAGAATGATAGACTGAAGATGTAAAAGACTATAAACAGTTATATAAAGCTGTGAATTAAAGTAAAGAGATTAGGGATAGAGAATCAAAACATAAGATTTATAGTGGCTCGGCTTAAACCAAGCCTACGTCCACTCTCCCGCACTAACAGCCCACTGGCTGGATTCCACTAAGAACCAAAAGAGATTTTATAGTCTCACGTCCTTGATTCCATAGTGTAGAGACTCTGCTACACTTCCTCAAGGTCTCACAAGTATTTAATCTTTCTTTTGAGTACAATTTAAGCTCAACAATTGAAATAACGAAGAATTGGGAGCTTCAATCTTTTGAATTTTTCTCTCACGCACACACTCGAATAACTTGAGCGTCTTCCTTATATACTCCTCCATGCCTTCATAACCGTTGGCACCTTCCAAAGGAGTTCCTCCAATTTACCCATTAGACAGAATCAATTAGGGAGATCTCGAGTTATTTAAGGAATGTGATGATAGCTCACCAATCCTGCTCACCCATACAATTAGGATCTAGGTTTCCATAAGTAGAACCTTTCAAGTATACTTCAGCAGTCAACAGATCTAACTATCTGAATTGATTTCAATATGAATAATTGATCACGAGATGCTATTTCCAACTGTGAGATCTTCTTCAACCGTACGAATCAAATCATTAAAGATATACTCGCATCTAGATAAGTCTTCCTCAACGGATGAAACTTTTCTTCGTAAGTCTGGAAACTATCAATGAGGGCAAACTTTAAATCTTGAGTCTGGAGGTCTTCAGACTTTGAGGATAGAGTCTGCAAGTCTTCAGACTAGACTGATCGAAACGTTTTGTCAACTTCAAAACAAATAAGGAAGTTTTCTCCAACAATCTCCCCTTTTTTGATGGCAACAAAACTTTCCTGCTGATTTGGACACTTTGACTTGCAAAACAACACTTAAGCAAACCAAGATATCTCATAAAAAATAAGTAGATTAGGATAAGGATAGTAGCGATTATGCATCCACAGAAAACATGTTAGTCCTGTAAAAACAAGTATCTTTACCATAATCATTAACATAGCTTAAGTTACTGCAAGCATTAAAAGATCAAACCAATCAGTCCAAACCAGTCCAAGTCACAACCAAACAAAAGATAAATCAGTCACAACCAAACAAAAGATAAGTCCAAATCAAAACCAATCCAAAAGATAAGTCAAATCTACATCAACTTCTCCCCCTTTTTGTCAACAACAAAAAGTGGAGAATAAATAAAAGAGATGTTTAAAAAATGGAGTCAGAATCATGGTTGTTTTGGAAGGCGAACAAACTCGAACTCTCCCATGGAGTTCATTGTCTTCTCAAGCCTTGCAAAACTCTACTTCAGTGATTGAAACTCTTCACCCTGCACAGTAGACTGTACTTGATTCTTCAGGGCTTGTAACTGATCGTGCAAAGACACTGAAGTGGCCATGAAAGCATTCTTGAGATCTTGCATCTCATACCCCATAGCATATTGCTGCTTCCTCACATCCAATAAGATCTCTAGCAACCTCGAAAAGTCTGATGTTTGCTCTGTTACAGTACTAGGACCGGCCGATTCAATTCTAGGTGTTTTGAGAATGGATGGAACTTCAGTAAATTGTCCACCATGACTATGAGTAGAGGCTTCCAGATAATGAGAGGCATACACATCCTCTGGATCCGCTGCAGAACGACTTACATCACTAGTAAAGATAGGCAAAGAAATACCTTTCTGTCTAACAGCTCCCCTTGTTTGGTTGCTTTCAGGTGGAGAATGTATGATTTCTTCTTGATCAACTTCAGCTTTCAAGTGATGCGCGTCACCAGTTTCAGTTCCTCCCATCTCAAATTCACTAGACAAGGAGACAGCCAAAGTTGGCTCAAAAGAGTCTTCTTGACCCTTATCTCTCTCTTCTTCTTCTTGTCCTCTTTCTTCTCCTCTCTCTCCTTCTTCTTCATCTCCTCTTCTCTCCTCTTCACTCCTCTTCTTCCTCTTCTCTTCTTTCCTCTTCTTCCTCTTCTCTTCTTTCCTCATCTATCCTCCTCTGTTCTTCGTCTTCCTTCTCTATCTCTCCTCTCTCTCTTTTTCTCCTTCTTCTGGCTCTTCTCGAGTCTCTTCAAAACTGACAAAACTCTTCAAATTTCGTAAGGCTGAAAGAGTCATTTCATCCTCATCCTCTTCATCCTGTAAGATGAGAATTCTTTTCCTCTTCACTGGAGCAGCTATGGGCCCCTTGCCTTTCCTCTTTGCTACAGCAGAGTCTTTTTTTGCTTTCACGGGAGACTTCTCCTTCATACGCTCCAACACCTCGTTCAGCTCTTTCAAACGCATCTTTGTGACCATTTTAAATCCAATCACCATTGGAGAAATGGTTGTCAAAAATAATGGTGCAGGGATGTGAATTTTAAAATGTCTAAAAGGACACGAGATAAGAGTAGAATAAGGGAGTTGTCCCTTATCCTTTACCACTAATCTATACATGTGAAACAAGATGGTGTGGGGCAGAGAGAATTTGTAGCCAGTGTTGATGGCATACATCAATTTTGCTTCAAACCTAGAGACATCAGTCTAGGATGTCGACTTTGGACGGATGCAGTTGATGACAATCTTGTGTAGTAAGATGTTAGAAGCATTCATCCTAGAATAGGAAATCTTGCCTTCAGCATCTCGATCTTTCACCAATGACAAAGTGGCATGAGCAACAGACACGCTAATTGGTTGGAAACTCGATCTTTCCACCCCAATGATGTCAACCAACGTGTCCATATTCACAAAAAACTCATTCTCCCTCACTGTGAAAGAGAAACTATTCGCATCCAAGAAAGATAAGTTCGAGTAAAAGTATGCTGTGAGTTCAGGATAAGCAATAGTAGATTTAGAACAAAATCGCTCTAATTGCAGTAGAGCGAACTTCTCTCGCAGACTTACTTTCACCGAATCAAGGAAATCAAAATCGACACTCCTATGATTCATGACCACTCTTCATCAATTTTAAGTAAACCCTCTCGTGGTTTTTCGATCTGAAAAGACTTGAACCATCACCAGCAATGTTTACAGCCACTCCTGTTCTAGGCTGAAAATGGGTAAACAATCGTTGGTCGTCGTCCTGTCCTTGAGGTTGATTAGCAGTCCCAAAGCGTGGGTCACTAGGAAAGTGAGTGTACGCTTTTTCAGCCAATCCCTTCTCGGCAATACCCATCTTCTCCATGTCATGCAGAAATAGAGTCTCGTTCTTATAACCTCTCTCTTGCAGGTATTCATCAATCAAGGACATAACAATTCCTCCTCTTTTCAAATTAGAATTAAGCTTGTAAGCAACTTGAGGAGTTAACGTTCTTATAGGTTCCACTCCTTCCAACACTTCTTGTTCTGGATGAGTCGGTGATGGAGTTTGACGCTGCTGAGAAGATTGTTGTTGTTTTTGTTGACGTTGAGGAGTAGAATCTTCTTCTTCGGTCAAGTCGAAGTGGGTAGGACCCTCGAGCATGTGTCGTGGTCCCTGCTTGCAATTCTTGATGACTTTCTCAAAGACATTGTTTCTTTCAAGGGAGAAATTCACAGTCTTACTCAAAAGGTGAAAACTTGTTTGGATTAAACAACAGGGAAATTGAGAGCAAGTGGGAGTTTTGGAATTCTAGGGTTTCGAGAGTGAAAACGAAGAAGACGGATTTCAACAGTACATAAAGCAAGTGAAGCGAGGTAAACGAAACGACATAAAAGGAAAAAATAAAAATACATTTTTGAAAATAACTGCCTTTTTGAAAAAAAAAAAAAAAAAAAAAAAAAAAAAAAGATAACTGCCTTTTTGAAATAAATGCCTTTTTGAAAATGAATAAATGCCATAAAAGAAAACTTGGAAAAAATAGTTTCAATCAATCAGCGATAAATGAGTAACTATACCTTTTCAAGTTTTTAACCAAAAATTAAATTACCAGTACCAAAATAACTTACGAGTCGTAACTCTTGATCTTCTGAGTCTGAACACTTTCAGACTTTAAAAGATATGATGTTCGATCACGGTACAAATAAACTCAAATAAACTTTTCTCCGGTGGCTTTGTAAATATGTCCGCCAATTAATTCTTTAAATCGGTGAATTGGATCATAACTTCTTCATTTTGAACATGATCTCTAATAAAGTGATGTCGAATCTCTATATGCTTTGCTCTTGAATGAAGAATTGGATTTTTTGTGAGATTAATTGCGCTGGTGTTGTCACATTTGATCTTGGTCCATGAGTCTTCGATTCCAAAGTCTCTTAGTTGTTGTTTTATCCATAAGATTTGAGAACAACAACTTCCAAGAGCCATATACTCTGCTTCTGTTGTTGAAAGAGCTACAGTACTTTGCTTCCTTAAAAACCATGATACTGCCCTTTTACCAAGCAATTGACAAGTGCCTGAAGTACTCTTTCTATCAACTATGCACCCCGCTAGATCTACGTCTGAATATCCAAGGAGAGTAAAATCTCCTTCTTTGGGATACCACAGACCTAACTCTGAGGTAGTTACAACGTATTTGATGATGCGTTTTACAGCACTTAGATGAGATTCTTTGGGATCATATTGAAATATAGCACAAATGCAAATACTAAACAAAATGTTAGGTCTAGAAGTAATAAGATAAATAAGTGAACCAATAATACTCCTATAGAGCTTCTGGTCAACTTTCTTTCCTCCTTTATCTTTGTCCAACTTCAAAGAACTAGACATTAGTACCTCAGTCTTTTTGCAATTCTCCAATCCAAACTTTTTAACAAGTTCTTTTGTATATTTTTCTTGGTGAATGAAAATTTATTCCTTCAATTGTTTCACTTGTAGTCTGAGAAAGAAGGATAGTTCACCTATCATGCTCATCTCAAATTCATCCTGTATAGACTTAGAAAACTTCTTGCACAGGTTTTCGTTAGGTGATCCAAATAAAATATCATCAACATAGATTTGAACAAGTAGAAAGTTTTTACCTTATATTTTAATAAACAAAGTAGTGTCCACTTTTCCTTTGACAAAACCATTTTGAATTTAAAACTTCTGTCATACCAAGCTCGAGGTGCTTGTTTTAACCCATATAGAGCCTTTTTCAGTCTAAATACTGAGTCCGGTTTCCTTGGGTCTTTAAAACCGGGAGGTTGTTCCACATAGACTTCTTCTTAGATAAATCCATTTAGGAATGCACTTTTGACGTCCATTTGGAATAACCTAAAAATTTTATAATAAGCAAAAGCAAGTAATAATCTAATTGCTTCTAACCTTGCTACTAGTGCGTAAATCTCATCATAGTCTATCCCTTCTTCTTGTGTATATCCTTTGGCCACGAGTCTTGCTTTGTTCCTGACCACTTTTCCTTTTTTGTCCATCTTGTTCCTGAAAACCCATTTAGCTCCAATAATAGATTTACCTTTTGGTTTAGGAGTTAATTCCCAAACATCATTAATACTGAATTTTCTGAGCTCTTCTTGCATAACTTCAATCCAGCTTTCATCAGTTAAAACTTCTTCTATACTTTTGGGTTCTATTTCAGAAATAAGTGCCACGGCACTAGACTCTTCTTGCTTTTTGGATCTGGTACGAATCCCTTCATTAATGTCACCGATGATGAGTTCTTTGGGATGACTAGACTTGTGCTTCAAATTGCTAGTCGGTCTGACAAATTGCTCATCTTCTACTTCAGTTGATTTTTCAACAACCATTTGTTTTTGTTCTTCAGAAGTCTGAGCTGCTTCAAGGGAGGTAGACTTTGTAGAGTCTGGAGCAGGTTTAGATTCTTCAGATTGAGTCTGAATCAATTGATTTTGCAAAGAGTCCTGAAATTTGACATCCATAGATTCTTCCACAGATTGAGTCTTCTTGTTGAATACTCTGTAGACTTTGCTGGAGGTTGAGTACCCAAGGAAGATTCCTTCGTCTGATTTTTCTTCAAACTTACCAATTCAATCATTTGCATTTTTCAAGACAAAACATTTGTAACCAAACACATGAAAATAAGAAACAATTGGCTTCTTTCCTTTGAATAACTCATAGGGAATTTTTTTCCAGAGTATGCCTTAAGAATACTCTGTTAATAATATAACATACTGTAGAAACTGCTTCAGCCCAGAAACAAAAATAAATATTACTTTCAATTAAAAGAGTTCTTGCCATTTCTTGCAGAGATCTATTCTTCATTTCCACAACTCCATTCTGTTTAGGAGTGTATGGAGAGGAGAACACATGCTGAAAACCAAATTCATCACAGAATTTGGAAAAGTATTGATTTTCAAACTCACCTCAATGGTCTATCCGTATGCTTGAAATAGCATATCATTTCTCTTTCTGTATTTTCTTGACAAACTTTGAAAAGTGAGAGAAGGTTTCAGACTTACTTACTAGAAAGTAAACCCAAGTAAATTGTGGCACCCCGAAACGGCCCCCAATCTGTTAGGGTCGTCACAGTTACATTCTCTTGGAGCATACTACTCTGAGACCAAAGAAATTTTAACATAACTTATAATACTTGGGGGTTTTCATTTGTTTTCTTTACCGGTCCCTGTGCAAATAATATGGTGGAAGCATAATTCGACTACCCTTCATCAAAATATAAAGTGATGCACACCATACTAAAACTTTCATAATTTAGGCCGAACACTGTTATTTATATAATGGATGGACTATGATAGTTGGTACAACAAAACGCCGAGGTCTTTTTGTGCCTGGCGATTACCTAAAAGAAAACCAACCTCTATCCTTGGATATCATCTACATCCGTCCATCACCCATGTTTCGGCATCCCCAAAAAATGCATCTCCTGCTACCCTCGACTCTAGGTCATATCCAATCAGGTCCATTGGCCGATGGTGGTGGCAGCACCCTCAGAAAGCGGCCATCCATACGGACGAGAACTGATATGAACTCCTAGTTAATAGGCCCGGCAGAGAGGCCTATCTCAAATGTCAGCAAAATCCTCATGTGCTCAAATACCAACCCGTGCACCCCAGGATGACGGTGCTCTGACCATTCCCACTGTAGGTCAATCAAGAGTCCATAAAACATACCAGGAGTCGCAGGCAGCAGCGGCATTTTTCTTTTAGTCTGAAATGTTAGTCCCCAAGAGGGGTGAGTACAACCACTCAACAATAAAAGATCCATTAAACTATATTATGTAGAAACTCTAACTATCCAGATGCATGCAAAACACACATGTCATTTATATATATATGCATGCCATCAAGGGTTTATTTACCTACACCACATTCATAAAAACAATTCAATGCCATAACGAACACATTTTCAGTACTAGATAAAGCCAACTCAATTTCATAGACAAATTCTCATATTATGCCACATGCACACACATGCACTCCTTTAATGTACTGGATTTTAGCATTCAAAGAAAGGCTTTCATTCCCCGGGGACCAATGTTTGCATCCCTCCGGGCTTTCGCACCCAACTTGGCATTGTGAGACCCTCCGGCACAAACCTCCGAGCATCCAGAGCGTGTTCCATCACACCCCTGGGCATCTCACACCCCACCTGACATCACGAGGTATATCCAGGGCTCGCCATGAAAATGGTTGCCCCTTCCCTCCGAATTTACATACAATCCCTATAACCGGGCATCCCGAAACTCCCGAGGCATCGTCGGCTCACACCTCCGATAGTAACATCCACATCATAATATACATCTCATTACAAAAATACATTTTGATGCAATGACATCATGGATTCCATGGATCTATAAGACTTTATCAAATTTTCCAATGTCATGTGATATGTTGAATGTCACTGCATCTATCAAGTGAATAACAACTCAAGATATGATGACTTGTAGAACAAAATGAACAGTTTCATAGTAAAACAGTGTAAAGGCCAAAATGCACGCTTTCAGTAGAGATTTCGAAATAACCAGCAAATGACCATGAAAAATTCTGAAATTTTAACACGTTATAATTGAGATCTAGAGGAAAAAGTTTCATTAAGGACACTAAGCCAGATTTATTATGTATAATGAGTAGTAGTTTACACAACTCAGTTTAGGTTTCTTTTATCACAGAATAAAATTCAACAGAAAGCATTGCATATTAAAAGAGGTTTAAGCCATCGTATTGATTCCGAGAAGTTCTAATAAAAATATATATACTCTATCTCATGCAATTCCTCACAACTTCCGTGAAGAAATCGGGATCAAATTTATATTAGAACTCTTCATAAAATTTCACAAAGTTACAGGGTTACACATGAAATTGCATTGGATTAAGCGAATCCCATAAAATCCCACTTCCATTGTAACTATCTTACTTCCACAAGTCTACTAAAAGTCGGTCTTTCATCAATAAATCAACAGGATCAAAATGTACACAAAACCAAAGTAATTCCTCAAGCTCATGGTCCCGCTCTACTACGATTACCCACAATTTAACATTCTACTTTCAGAACTCAATTGTTTCCAAGTATATTGCACCATACTGGACAATAACAGCATCACATTATATAGATTCATGGACTTTCACTTGCCTCGATGTCCTACGATTCCACGGCATGTGGTGAGACGATGAGGAGTGTGCAGCTCGACGATGGCGGCAACGCGCATGCATGGCAGGGACTAATTTCCTTCCTTCCCTTGCCGACTCACTCTCTTGCTGCTCACTCGCAACCTTTCTCACTCACTCTCTCTTGATTACTCCTGGTTTCGCTCACTCTCTCGATTACCCACCTTCACGAGCACAAGATCACTGGTTTTGCTAAAACCAGTTAACAAAAGAGAGGCATGTTTCAGTGGTTGCAAGGGGAACGGACAGCTGGAATGGACGTGTCTTCAGCATGCCTCCCCATGCATTTCGTTGGCTATCCATACGCCAGCAACGTGGCATCATCTAGCCAAGCTTCAGTCAACATCTCTTCCAATTAGTTGACTTAAATGTTGACTATTAAGGGGTCTTCGGGTTGTTTTGGGCTAGTAGATTAGTGGGCGTACGGTCCTTCAATAACAAGGCCCAATTCTAAAAAAAAAAAACTGATCCTTAAACTTGCACAAATATGGAGCATTCTCGGTCCCATGGTTTTGGTGGTTCAATAATCTATCAAGTATACTTATTCATGACTCAGATTCTTGTATAGAAGAAGAACGAGATTGCACGGTGTTTCAATTTCTTTTCTTATCTCATGTGCACTCAAGTGGTATAATTGTGTTGAGTCATCAAAAGGAATATATATACATACGGTCAGCGAAGTCGATAGTCTATTCAACGATCGGACCCTTAATAAACATGAGATATCGGTCCGTCGATGGAATCATACAATGCTCATGCAAAATACTAATGATACCATTCGGCGATACGTTTATTGATCAGTCACTGATGTCGCACATCACGGTTTGCGAAATTCTCAGGTGCCACATAAATCGTGAATAATTATCCACTATTACTAGGCAATATCTCTTTCCACCAATGCTTTGAGTTCTGGTTGGTCCAAAGAGATCCATATGCAGGAGTTGCAGCACACGATTAGTGGAAACTTAATTTATTGGTTTAAAAGAACTTCTAACCTGTTTTCCTAACACACATGGTGTGCATAAGTCAGATTTTTGATATTTCAGGTTGGGTAGTCCACAAACAAGCTTCTTGGAAGAAATCTTGGCAATTTACTTCATGTTGACATGGCCAAGCTTTCGATGCTAGAGATTCGCTTCATCTTGAATTGATATTAGGCATTGAGATCTTTCTAGTTTGATATCCAAAAGATAGACGTTCCCATGTCTTCGTCCAGTAAAAGATTGAGAAAGATCTTTACTAGTTCCCGAACATACTCCTTCTTGGAAATTGATTTTGAATCTAGTGTCGCACAATTGACTAATTCTGAGTAGATTGTAACTTAGTCCTTCCACCAATGAGACATTGTTGATTGTAAGACTTCCAATCCTTACTGTCCGCATCCAACAATTTTTCATTTGCTATTTCCACCAAAAGAAACTTTTCCACCATTTGTTTGAATAAATTTTACAAAACAACTTGAATCTCATGTCATGTGTCTTGAACAGCCATTATCCAAATACCATTTATCATTTTTCTTGATAGTGACCTGCAATTAAAAAAGAAACTCAAGCTTTCTTTGGTACCCACATTTTCTTGGGTCCAGTGGAGTTAGTGCAATATACGGTCTTTGCCCAATCCTTCTTAATAGGTCTCCAAACCATGGGACATTCTTTCTCAAAGTGTTATGAGCTGTTACACTTAGAACATTTGAGAGCACTTTGGCCAACAGGTTTTGTAAAGACTTTTTGAAAATGATTTATGTAAAAAGTTTTTGTAGGTCTTTGTTTGATTCTTTCCTTCACTTTTGGAAAATCAATTAGAGAAATGGTTTCAGAAGTCATTCCCAAGCCTGATTTGTTAAAGTAAGGTCTTTGAACTGAAAGAATCTTTTCCAACTGTTCAGATCTTATTGAAAATCTTTTTGAAATATTTAAAATATCATTTTTCAAAAATGTATTTTATTTTGAAAGAGTCTACATTTTCTTTTAAAGCGGCAAAACTCTTGTCTAAATTTTCAAACTTTTCTTTCCAAGAGTTTTCCTGTTGCTTCAAAGTGTGGAATTTTCCCTTTTTAGCTCGGAAATCCTCTTAAGAGAGGTTTTGAGACTAAGACAGTTTATCAATATATTTCGAGACTTTAGTAGGAATTTTTAAATTACTTACCTCGATTTCACTGTATGAGTCTGAGTCTGTATTTGTCTCAGAGTCTGAGTCTGATTCTGATTTTGTCATTAAACAAATATTGGCATAATCATCATCACTTTCTTCGCATTCAGTATCACTCCAAGTTTTTGCTTTGAGAGCCTTTTTGTATTTCTCAGCTTTTCCCTTCTTTTTCTTCCACAGAGGACAGTTGGGTCTGATGTGTCCATTTTTCTTGCATTCAAAGCAAATCACATCTTTATTGGATTCATCATCCTTAGTTGATTTGTTTTGAAACTTTTGAGTGCTTTGTTTCTTCCAATTGAATCTTCTTCCCTTTTTGTTCAGTTTCCTAAACCTTCTTATCATAAGTGCTAGCTCTTCATCGTCCATATCTTCTTCAGAGTCTGTAACATCAAAATCATCGTTAGATTTTAAGGCAATAGACTTCTTACCTTTGGGATCTTCTTTCTCGTTGATTTGCTCCACTTCATAGGACTGAAGTGTGCCAACAAGTTCATTTACGGAGAACGGCATGATCTTTTGTGTTTCCCTTATTGAAGTCTTTACGTGATTCCAGTCCTTAGAAAGTCCACGCAGCAATTTGCTAACCTTCATAGGTCCTAAGATTGGTTGTCCCTAATACTCTAAACCATTTACAATTTCTGTAAAACAGCTAAACATGTCAGTAATAGATTCTCCTGGTTTCATCTTGAAGGCTTCATACTGTCCGAGTAGAATATTGATCATTGTTTCTTTCACTCGATCAGTTCCTTCATAGGTAATGTGCAGCCTATCCCAGACTTCTTTGGTTGTTTCACAAGAAGATATTCTGTTATACTCAGTAGGAGACAAAGCACAATATAATGAGTAAATTGCTTTAGCATCAAGAGCTTGTCTCTTCGTTATTTCTTCTTGAGTCATCTCGCTAGCTTCTGCAGCTTCTTTTCCTCTTTCTGAAACTGATGCAGCTCTAGGAATGATTCCTTTTTCTACCACATCCCATTCCAAAGGATCTTTTGACCTTAGGAATGTCTTCATCTTGTTTTTCCATATGTTGTATTCTTTTCCATCGAAATAAGGCGGTCTGGTATTGCTTTGGTCTTCAACCAAACCTAGAGCCAACATACTAACCATAGATCTTTAACTCAGAAGTAAAACACTTCAATTAAATTAGCACACAAGCTCTAATACCAATTGATAGGGCTAGTAGGAGCAACTAGAGGGGATGAATAGGTGATCAAAGACGTTTTTGCAAAACTTAACAAATTAATTCGTCTTTTAAGAATGATAGACTGAAGATGTAAAAGACTATAAACAATTATATAGAGCTGTGAATTAAAGTAAAGAGATTAGGGATAGATAATCAAAACACCAAATTTATAGTGGTTCGGCTTAGACCAAGCCTACGTCCACTCTCACGCATTGACAGCCCACTGGCTGGATTCCACTAAGAACCAAAAGAGATTTTACAGTCTCACGCCCTTGATTCCACAATGTAGAGACTATGCTACACTTCCTCAAGGTCTCACAAGTATTTAATCTCTTTTTTGAGTACAATTTAAGCTCAACAATTGAAATAACGAAGAACTGGGAGCTTCAATCTTTGGAATTTTTCTCTCATGCACACACTCGAATAACTTGAGCGTCTTCCTTATATACTCCTCCATGCCTTCATAACCGTTGGCGCCTTCATAACCGTTGGCACCTTCCAAATGAGTTCTTCCAATCTACCCATTGGACAGAATCAATTAGGGAGATCTCGAGTTATTTAAGGAATGTGATGATAGCCCACCAATCTTGCTCGCCCATACAATCAGGATCTAAGTTTCCATAAGTAGAATCTTCCAAATATATTTCTCTAGTCAACAGATCTAATTATCCAAAATGATTTCAATAGGAATAATTGATCACGAGATACTATTTCCAGCCATGAGATCTTCTTCAACCGTACGAATCAAATCCTTAAAGATATACTCGCATCTAGATAAGTCTTCCTCAACGGATGAAACTTTTCTTCGTCGGTCTGGAAACTATCAGTGAGGGCAGATTTTAAATCTTGAGTCTAGAGGTCTTCAGACTTTGACGATAGAGTCTACAAGTCTTCAGACTAGACTAATGGAAACGTTCCGTCAATTTCAAAACAAATAAGGAAGTTTTCTCCAACACATCTATATACTTTGAGACTTTAACAGGGATTTTTAAATTGTTAACCTTAACTTTTTTATCTGAATCTGAATCAGAATTTGTTTCTGATTCTGAGTCTGAATCGAAATGAGCCATTATACATATATTGGCATATTCCTCTTCACTTTCCTCGCACTCGGTATCACTCCAAGTTTCTACTTTGAGAGCCTTTTTGTATTTTTCAGTTCTTCCATTCTTTTTCTTCAACAGAGAACAGTTAGGTCTGATATGCTCATTTTTCTTATATTCGAAGCATATTACATCTTTGCTAGTTTCATTATCCTCTGTCGATCTCTTCTGGAAATTTTGAGTGCTTTGCTTCTTCCAGTTGAATCTTCTTCCCTTCCTATTCAACTTTCTGAACTTCTTAATCATAAGTGCTAGCTCCTCATCGTCCGTGTCATCTTCTGAATCTGTATCATCAGAATCATCGTTAGATTTTAAAGCAATTGACTTCTTACCTTTAGGATCTTCTTCCTCATTGATTTGCTCCACTTCATATGATTGAAGTGTGCCTACTAGTTCGTCTATTGAAAAAGGCATGATCCTTTAGGTTTCTCTAATTGACGTTTTCATATGATTCCAGTCTTTGGAGAGTCCACACAACAGTTTATTGACCTTCATTGGTCCTAAGATTGGTTGTCCTTGATATGCCAAGCCATTCACGATTTAGTAAAACGACTGAACATATCAATGATGGATTCTCCAGGCTTCATTTTGAAGGCTTCATACTGTCTGAGTAAAATATTGATTTTTGTTTCCTTTACTCGATCAGTTCTTTCGTAGGTAACGTGCAACCTGTCCCAAACTTCTTTCGCTGTTTCACAGGAAGAAATTCAGTTATACTCAGTAGGAGATAAAGCACAGTATAAAGAGTAGATAGCTTTAGCATCAAGAGCTTGTCTCTTGGTTAATTCTGCTTGTGTTGTTTCGCCAGCATCTACAACTTCATTTCCTCTTTCTGAAGTTGATGTAGCTTTGGGATTGATCCCTTTTTCTACCACATCCCACTCCATGGGATCTTTTGATCTTAAAAACGCCTTCATCTTGTTTTTCCACACATTATACTCATTCCCATCAAAGTAAGGAGGTCTGGTGTTGCTTTGGGCTTCAACCAAACCTAGAGTCAAAATACTAGTCATAGATCTTTAGCTTAGAAGTATAAACACTTCGATGAAATAAGCACACAAGCTCTTATACAAATTGAAATGGCTAGTAACAACACCTAAAGGGAGGTGAATAGGTGTGAAGTAAAATTTTTGCAAAGTTCAGTAGAAGTAATTTGCCTTTGAAAATGACAAACTTTGAACGAATTCAGATGATGAACAAAATAAAGGAGTTTAGGGAAGAGAATAAGAACACAAAATTTATAATGGTTCGGCTTAGATCAAGCCTACATCCACTCTCCACGCTGACAGCCTACTGGTTGGATTTCACTAAGAATCAAAATAGAAATTACAGCCTTGTGATCTTGACTTCACAGTGAAGAGTCTTTACTGGTCTCTCACAAAGTCTCACTATGAGTTTCTCTCTTTTGTATACAACTTCAAGCTCAGTATTTGGATTAACAAGGAAATGGAAAGTTTCAGACTTTGAAATTTCTTTTTCACGCACACTCTCAAAACTGGAGAGTCCTCCTTAAATACTCCTTCATGCCCTCTCGACCATTGACACTTTTCAAATGAATTCTTCCAATCAACCTGTTGGACAGAATCAATCAAGGAGATCTCGAGTCGTTTGATGATTGAGATGAAAGCCCGTCAATCATGTTCGCCCATACAATTAGGATATTGGGTTCCATAAGTAGATTCTTTCCTTATTTACTTGCAATCCGAAAAGATTTGATTTATCTAAATTGATTCCAATAAAGATAATCAATCATGTAGGTGATATATCCATCCAGAGAGCTATCCAAACGCCATACCAATCGAACTCCTGAAGAAATAAAGAAGATCTTGCATCTGGATAAATCTTCATTCTTTAGTAGCATTCAGTCTGAAATCTGTCAGTGTGGGCAAACTTTGACCTAAAGTCTAGAAGTCTTCAGACTCTAAGCGTCTTCAGACTTTGACACAAAAATTCTGGAATTCTTTATAATAGACTTTGAATAAGTTTTGTCAACTTCAAAACATTAAATGAGTTTTCTCCAACACTCCTATCAGGTTGTTGTTCAATAGATCAAGCACTTGGAGGGAGGAAAGGTTTCCTATGGAAGCAGGGATTGGTCCCATGAGATTGTTGTTAGAGAAGGAGAGCTTCTAAAGTTTCAACAGTGACCCAAATTCAGAAGGGATGCGATCGTGGAGATAATTATAATCGAGCTCGAGAGTCAAGAGGTTAAGACACTGGGAGAGATTTCTGGGAATTCCACCTCCCAGAGTGTTGTGGCTCAAGATCAGGTTTCTAAGCCTGAACAAGCACCCGATTTCCGGAGGAATGAAGCCATGCAAAGAGTTGTTTGCGAGGTTGAGGTATTGGAGGAGCGAAAGGTTTCCGATAAAAGGGGACACGGTCCCTGCCAAATCTTGCCCATCGAGGTTCAAGGCAGTGACTCTTTGGTGTCTAAGACCGCAAGTGACTCCAGTCCACTGGCAGAAATGGTGGGAATCATTCCAAGAGGCCAATGTTCCTGCAGAATTATCTGTTAAGAGGGACCTGAACTGTTGCGGAGCAATTTTATCGATCTCGTTTCCTAAAGTGCTACAAGAAGCGAAGTTTGTGATCACCAGTTCTAGGATCAAGATGGCAGGGAAGTTGACTGAACAGAAATGGCTCAAACTCATTTTCTGGTTTGCTAGTGTCAGGGAGGAGATGCTTGGATAGCCATGATAGAACATGACTAGACCTGAAGATTCCATTTATAGTGAAGACCATAGGAGCTTGGAAGCATAGAAGAATTTAATAGCCAACTGCTTCAGGACGATTGGGACCCTGAAGAGGCCATAAGAAGATCGGAGTCAATTAATAAATTCAGATATTAAATTCATTTTGGGGACACTATAAATCTAGCCGCACTTGACTTGGCTAATTGTCAAGAGTATACAAGACAAGATAACTAACAATACGAGATATA
The DNA here is from genome assembly GCA_017140185.1 of Eucalyptus polyanthemos subsp. polyanthemos. Lineage (NCBI taxonomy): Eukaryota > Viridiplantae > Streptophyta > Magnoliopsida > Myrtales > Myrtaceae > Eucalyptus > Eucalyptus polyanthemos. Next base: position 29,495,156 of record CM029466.1, on the reverse strand, counting down.
TCCTAAATGTCTTTTATTATCAAAATTCAAAATTAATACGGATGAGCGGATTGTCAAAGCAGTTCGGTGTGGTAACAGGTTAAAGTGGCTATCATGTGTTGCCATGGCTGCTGTGCTGCGACAGATTGGTGTAGTGGGGCTATTGCGATTGTTGCGCAAGGACAATGCGGCAACGAGATGATGTTGGGAGGTTGTCGTGGCTGCTGTCTAGGGACTACTCCACAACAAGCTGGCGTCGCGAGGCTGTCGTGGTCGCTGTGCGCGCTACCCAACGATAAACTAACGCCGCGTAGCAAAATAGGCTGACGTGGCTACGAAAGTGACGAAAGGATCGAGGTGAATCGAGGTTGAAAGAGGGATATTAGTAGTAAAGAAAAAATGACACGAGATGTAACGTATGCCGTGCTAGATAAGAAATAATGCAGAAAAATGAATTGAGTAATTTCTATATATTTTGTGTTATGAGCTATATTTTGACCATCTAAGTAATATATCAATTAAGATATGTACAACCAAACGAAGATATTGAGAATTTTCTAAACATATACAATGTCGACAGATATATTAAATATCTAAAACAATAGAAAGCGTACCAATTTGGATTACTCTTAAGAAGCAACCATGCAAGCACTTCTTGAAGCAGCCAATCACTATAAACGAAATGAGCACACTTTTAATACTCTGTTTGGCAAGTAACTTAGTTGTATGACTAGAAACGTACCGGCAAAAACTTACCAAGCCAACTGTACAGTAATAAGTTACTAGCATTATAAGGAATTTTACCAACTTTATGTGGAATGAAAGTTGTCCTTATTGATAAATTTTGCCGATGGTAAAATCATGTAACTACTAACTAAACTGTCGAGACACTACAAGGAGTTCTTGGCCCGTCACTATATCTTTATAGTTGAAGTTGCATTTTATATAAAAATTCAAGTCGTAAATTTTAATGTCTTGTATGTCATTTTGTAAATTATCATATTCAAATATGCTGAAATAAATTGGCAATAATGCACAAAAATATGTACATATCATTAGACTATTGTAATGGATATTACAAAATTATTACTATGTTCATCATGAATGCCGAAAAGAAAAATACTACGTCAAGCATGCAATGGTGGCTGACCCAAAAATAAAAAATAAAAAATTCAATGGTAAACGTGTAAACTATCTTTTTATATCGGTAGGGAACATAATAAACATTCTAGTCACGGAAAACTATAAGATTATCTAATCAATTACATTCCATTTTTATTGGTCTCTATTTTATATTTCAACATATACTAACAACAGAAATTAAGTAATCCATTGAGAAACTAACATAAATAGTCTTTGAACTTTGACTCATTGTGTAATGTGATCATCTAGACTTTTAATTTATTCAATATAGTCCCTGAACTTAAATTAATTGAAGGGTAACATTAAACATTTTCATATGGTTCAGTACCAAAAATTCAGATAACACATTGAACAAATAAAAATTCAAAAACCACATTGCACATTGGATTAAAATTCATGGATCATTTGTGTCATTATTCCTAATCCATTTATATGTGAATAGAGGCTGCCTTCACTCGCAGTGAGGCCAAGGCAAGCCTCGCCCTGATCTGGACAAGGCCACCTCACTCACGGCATTGGGCGAGGCTAAGCGAGGGATGCAAAGCCCTCTCTAGCGCCGGGCGAGGGCCGCAACCCTCACCGATGGCTGGCAAGCCGTCCAAGGCTTGCCGGCCACTACCGGAGAAGAAGGGCAAAGGAAAAGGAAGAAGAAAAAAAGGAAAAAATCAATAAAAAAATTCAAAATATTAAAAATATATATTTAAAAATTGCCACATCAATGTTTGTCGGCTGGCCGGCATCCACGTCAACACCGGCCAACCAAAATTGGCCAAATGGATTAAATTGGTACTAATGTAAAAAGGTTTAAGATTGAATAGATCCAATTAAAAGGTTTAGGACTGAATTGGTCCAATATAAAGGTTTAAAACCAAATTGATATCGATGCCATTGGTTTAGAACTTTTTTGTTACTTTTCCCTCCCAAGATTCTAAGCCTCCGCTGCTGTTGATAGGCATGAAAGCTGCAGGCCATTAGTTTATTTGCATTTGGTAAGGAGCATCAGAGCATCAGTCACCTCGGAGATTACAGGATGATTATATTAAGCAACTAGTTACCAAGTCCAAACCAGAGGGGGCTGACTTAAATGTCCTGATAAAGGCACCTTGGGGAGTATTGGGGGAGAAATCACACTCACAGACAGCACCCCCACAATGTTATGGCAACGATGACGTAGTTGTCTCCTTGTATAAAAGAAGAATTTTCGCTCACCGCTCCATCAATTTGACGTGGGAAGGATCAAATCTAATAAGAAACCTTTCATCGACCAAGTAAACTTGAAATATCAGCAGAGGTATGACAATGTATTGCTTCATGTTGGCCTGAGGTGCTACCTGTTACCTAAGAACATTCTCAGCAACCAACGCCCTAATGATGGGGACGGAAGCAGGTTTTGATGAGCTTATTTGGGTTCAGAATTGAGAATTCGTCATGCTGAAAGTTACTGGTTTGTTGTAGTTGTGAATCAGTGGTGAAGACCCCAGCGCGTTGACAATGAGAAAATGAAATTTTCTAAAAAGTATTGGATGAAGCATAACACTTAGCAGCAGTTAAACGCTGCCTGCCAATTGGGACCGACGACATCGATACCTTAATATTATAGGAACAGAGTCTCCTTCATGCCTGGGTTGAAGCTACCTTGTTGTAGGCTATAACCAGGTCGGTGATGGTCGTTGATGATTGTTTTTATTTGCCTGCGCGTGAACTCGGCATAAACTTATGTCACGATTAAGTGCAAATAACCCCAAATTACGGGATGTATGGCAACTTATCTGCTCCTTCTAATCTTTAAAAATGTGCAAAATCTATGAAGTTTGTAGCAGACAGTCCTCAAACATGACTCTTTCCGATGCTCTTAATGCATTGACCGAGTTCTGAGGCAGGACTAAAATGCAATTATTTAACAATTTCAAATTACGTACACGTCATGGATCTTTGATTTATTCAAAGCCTATGTATAGCTTAGTTCACTTAGTTTTATTCAATGAAGACGCATCATTAAATGCATAGACATAACTTTGTGAAGTTTGGCGCTTTCGCTGCGTAGTTTCCTCGTAATGCATCTAGAAATTCTTTGATTTTCAAGTCTGAACATAAGCGCACGAATTCAGTTTCGCCCAGGAAGGAGGTTTTTGAAAGGTTGAGGCATCGATGGAAGGAGCAATTTCGAATGTTAAGCTGACATGATTGCAGCCAAGTCTTGTCGGCCTTGAGACCACATGGGGCTCCATTCCATCGGAAGAAAGTTAGAGCTGAATGAGTGTTGGCAAAAGTCAAACATCCGGCATGAACCCATCTTCTGTTTCCTTATTCAAATATATGCTTATAGAATTTTGGGATAAAATGCACTGAAAGTTCCAAAACTTGTCATGAAAATACAATTGAATCATAAAACTTTCAAAAAAAAAATGCAATTGGATCATAAGGCTTGTTGTGAAAGCATTATTAAGTTTTAAAACTTTCAAAAATATAATCAAATCCTAAAACTTATTACCAATTTCCGTTTGTCAAGTTGGACAGAATTTTTCTGTTCATCAAATTGGACGAAGTTCATGGAAAATCTTAATTGTACTTTTTGAAAGTTTTAATACTTAATCACATTTCCGTGATAAATTTTAGGACTTGATTGCATTTTTTAAAGTTTTAAAATTCAATAGTACTTTGGCGACAAGTTTTAGGATATTCAATACACTTATCCATAAAATTTGGAGACACGGATTATACAAGTGAATTCTATTCTTCTTATTTTATTATAGTTTAAGGGATCATATTCCAATACTCGATCAGAGTCTGCCAAATGAAAAAGAAAATCAAGGTCTGCCGCATCACTTGGTACACAAATATTATGAGCTATTCTTACTAGTATGCCTAGCATTATCCTATGATTTAAAGGTGCAAATTTCATCTTCCTTACAAAGGAACCACAAGCATTTAAGACATTGTTTCAGCGGACTGCAGACGGAATATGCAGTTCCATTGACCAAGTAAAAAACTGAGTATCCATCCAGACACAGTTCATTTTCACATACGATGATGTGCATGAAAGTGAAATTTCACTAGCTTTGTTCGGTTTATAGCTACGAATGCGTCATATTGAATATTCAGGCTTTCACTAGTTTTGCAACAGTTGCCTCCCAAAACTTTGTTTCTGGAAGACACTACAAATCGAGCATCAATCTTGACCAATATGATTTGAAGATTTCAACAAAAATCTGATTTTAGTTTTAGCAGCACGATTACAACGCAAACGAGCTACACCACCGGACCGGAGTACATTTAAATAGCGAATTCCATGTTTATATAGTAATTTCTCGCCTTGTGTGAAACACGGGTAAATCCATAAATGTGTAGTTGCGCTTGGAATATATTTTGGGCAAGCCTAAGGGAATATATCACCTCCATTCAAGCCCACTCGCTAGGGCCCGATCATTTGGAGGAGCAAATTTGATAATTTATAAATCATGCGTGGTTCTAGGTGAGGACTTCTTAATCTTGTACCAAGTCCAATCCATCTAAACCCTCGTTGATCAAGTCACAAGTCAAAACTCAAATGAATAACCCAAATACGAAATTATCTGCATTGATGGCGTTGTTTACCTAATACGTCTACATTACCTATTTATCGATAGCTGCTTAGATATTATTGTTTCGAGAGTATTGTATAATAGCCATATCGGTGACGTGGTATGGAAAGCCAATTCTCACTAATCCAACAATAAGATATTTAAGTTTTATAGACTTAAATAGTCAATTTTTCATATTCTCTTATCATGTTCTATGTAATTTTGATATACATCCACCTCCTATGCGATATCTCAATTGACAAAAATGGACACATGTTTTATAGTATAATAATTAACATATATTTAAATATATATTGAAGTATGATCCATCAAAAGTACTTTGAATTCAATATACATTTTTAGTCGGGTAATCCTTAGAAGTGATTGCAAACTAGACAGCTCGTTGGGCCCTCCCAATCATGTCGGCCTAAAGGGAAACTGAGGGGGGGCTAGCAAGCATTTCTCCTTCGGTTCTTGCACGCTTGGCCGCTCAATTGGCTGGCTTGATCGATTCATTTTAAAATACTCAGGAAATTTTACAATCACAGGAGGGCTTGAGCAAGGATTTTCAGTCCAGCATTCGGCTCAATCATCTACCAATTAGACCTGCTCATTGGATGAGCCTAGAACCGTGCCAGGTGTGCTCGGGCCCCAACATTTAGAGGTCCTGCCGAGGCTCGAACTTGAGGGCCTGAGCAAGCCCCCAAGTGAAAAACATTGGGCCATCTTCTTCTTCTTCTTTTTTTTTAAAAAAAAATATCAGCAAAAAAAATAAAGAAGTAAGAAAAAATGGGTTTGGATTTATTTTATTGTATTACTTTATCTATGAGTTTTATACTTTTTTTCTATCCTACGTTAGAAATTTGAGCTTATTTTATCTTATTAATGTTTATGAATTTTAAGTGTTAAAGTGAAAATTATTAGTAAAATATAATCTATTTAATAAATATATTAGCGCGTTGGGTTGGGCCTTAAGGCCCTCTTCTCAACAGCCTGCCATCTACTGGGCCTAGATTTTTTGCCTGAACCCACCCAGTGATAGGCTGCTTACCCGTTGATCTCGTCTACTCATCTAACATATAAAATTACACTAATAAAGATATTATTTGATTTTGAGGAATGAAACGTAATATTTTTCGGACCCTTTTGATTTTTAAATAGTTAAGACAAGAAGTAAGAACGATCAGTAGTTAGAAATCGAGATTGTTTTCTTAGTTTACTTATTTAGCTTGTAACCAATGCTACAAGTGTCTGTGAGTTATAACATGATTGAGGTAAAATATGATAATTGGCCCATCCTTTCTCCACCACAGGTGGAGATGCTAAGGCACATGGCCATTGGTGGGTTCGTGTCTCTTTGTGGTTGGTTGAGAACTCCATTTTAGAGAGCTTGTGGCACGGAATGCCGATCGTGACGTGGCCCATGTAGGCGGAGCAGCAGCCGAATGCCTTCACGATGGTGAAGTAACAGTTTTGGCGGTCGTCTGGTGCCGACGGAGGAGATAGGGAGGGCTGTTGGACCCTTCACCAGTGGCGGTGGCGCTGCAACAAAGAAGAAGGTGAAGGAAACGAGGGTGGCCGCGAGCAACGCGGTGCAAGAAGGCGGGTCTCCGTTCGATTCTACCAGAAAGTTGATTAGAGACAAGAGCATCGAATAAGAAGCTCAAGAAAGAGATAGCCTTTGTCTTCACTAGTAACTACCACGAGTAAAATCACTTTCATGTTGATCCGTCCCTTAATTGTTTTTTGCCAGCAACGTGTCCTGCTCATTTGTCAACGAACATGCTTACTAATTGGTCTCAAGTTAATGAAATTACCATTCAAGCCAGCTAGTGATGGGCGTTGGACTTGATTCTAATCTCTCGAGTTAATGAAATTACCCGTTTGGGATTTTTGATGTTATTAACTTTTTTTTTCATAACTTATATACAGGAAAGACTTATTAACATTTAACTTTTTCTCTCCAATCTTTCCTTTTCTCTTTACAACTTAGATGTAGGACAGTCTTATTATCAGAAAAATTCAGCCTTACTTTTAAAAAGGATATTTCAAAATAGAACCCGTGTATCCATATAATTATTTTAAAAACATTCATTACAAAAAAAAAAAAAAAGTTTGATCATGGCACTTTTTTTCTTCAATAAAACTTCTTTTTCTTCATCTTGTTATATATAGATGTTGCAAAAGAAAATATAATTGCAGATAAACATATATGCATAGAAATTGAAATATAATCCATACAAACACAAATATTATATGTATAAGCATAATAGATTTGCCAAAGTGACCATAAAAAAACAAAATCGATAAGTAAAATTAATGCGTGACCAAGACACGTGGTTCAGCTGATTGTTAATGACCCCAATCCAGCTGGGGGAGATATCCTTAGATTGCATTAAGGAAAAAAACAAAAAAAGTAAAGAAGTGCTTGTACTTAATGTCAAAACATCATGAAGCTTGCAGACGAGCACACGCAATCTCTCCCATGTCAGATAGTCAGGCAAAGAAGATTTGGAGAAAAAGGGTTCTAGTCGTTGTATTAAAATAGCTAATCGTTGAAAATGTTGAAAAGCTAGCTTCTTTTCCAACTTGGGTGAATTATTGAGTACTTGCCACAATCACACGGCTTATTCCTGACAATTTAGTCCTGAATTTTATCCAAATGTTTACAATTTAGTCCATACACTTCCTAAACTTGTGATACATATTCAATTTAGTCCATAAACTATATAAAAATGTTTAATATTGTCTTTCCATTACTTTAAGCTCATGGACAACTTTTATATAATGTAATGATTAAATTGAACATGTACCAAAAATTTAGATGCAACATAGAATAATTTAAAAATTCATAAACGACATTACACATTAAATTAAAGTTTATGAACTATGTCGAACGAATTAAAAATTCAAAGACCACAACATTGTATATCGAATCAAAATTCATTGGTTATTTATGTCATTTTCCATTAGGACTTCTATTAATTAAATTTGGACTTTTACATAGAAGACCCGGCCCCACGTGGGAAACAATTTACTCCACATTGCGAATCGCGAATGAATCCATAATAGAATCTGTTTAAACCAATACAAATCGGGATCTGGCTGGGCTGATTCTTTTATCAAAGCACCCAAGAGAGTTGACCCGCCATCTGCACTGCATATTACGTCATGCCGTATCCCACGTGGTGATTAAGGTCGATAAAGAAACGGGACAACCAATGATGTCGCGGTATCAGGCTCGGCTCCACTCAACTCGGACCATAACTCAGTCCGATTGCGGTTCGCACCGGAGAGAGTTCGAGCAATCCGAGTTCGTTGGAGGCCCCATGGGCTATACTAGCAGTCAACACCAACACCTCTCCAGCCACACATGCTAAATCGGCCGCCGTAACACAACAACCATTCAACGTGGCACCAAAGGATCTCTTGCAAAGAAATACCAAAAGGATGGGACTCTTATCTTTCATCTCTCTCGAGCACCAGTCGTCCCTTTCTCCCTCTTACCTCTCTCCATCTCTCCCTGTCTCTCCGCCATGGAGGCCTCGTGGGAAGCGAGCGTCACCGACTCGATCAACACCGTCTACCTCCTCTTCTCGGCCTACCTGGTCTTCGTAATGCAGCTCGGCTTCGCCATGCTGTGCGCCGGCTCGGTCCAGGCCAAGAACGCCATGAACATCATGCTTACCAACGTGGTCGACGCCGTGGTCGGCAGCATCTCCTACTACCTCTTCGGCTTCGCCTTCGCCTTCGGGGACGGGTCCGGCTCCAACCCCTTCATCGGCACCTCCTTCTTCGCCCTCAAGGACATCCCCAGCAGCACCTACGACTACAGCTACTTCCTGTACCAATGGGCTTTCGCCATCGCCGTCGCCGGGATCACCAGCGGCTCCATCGCCGAGCGGACCCAATTCAGCGCCTACCTCGTGTTCTCCTTCTTCCTCACCGGGTTCGTGTACCCGATCGTGGCCCATTGGGTCTGGTCGTCGAGCGGGTGGCTCAGCCCGAGCTCGAGCGACTTGCTTTTCGGGTCGGGGCTATTGATTTCGCGGGGAGCGGCGTGGTGCATTTGGTTGGTGGGATCGCCGGTCTCTGGGGCTCATTGATCGAAGGCCCGCGGGCCGGTAGGTTCGACGCGTTCGGCAAGCCCGTGCCGATGCGAGGACATAATGCGACCCTCGTGGTGCTCGGGACGTTCCTGTTGTGGTTCGGCTGGTTCGGATTCAACCCGGGCTCTTTCGATAAGATCCTCGTCTCGTACCCCACCTCGTCGGACCAAGGTAATTGGACAGCGATAGGCCGCACGGCGGTCACGACCACGCTGGCGGGGTCCACCGCCGGGCTAGTGACCCTATTTGGTCGCCGCCTGCTAGTGGGCCACTGGGATGCGCTGGACGTGTGCAATGGCCTGCTCGGTGGGTTCGTCGCGATCACGTCCGGTTGCTCCGTGGTCGATCCGTGGGCCGCCATCATCTGCGGTTTCGTCTCTGCTTGGGTCCTGATTGGGCTCAACATCGCGGCGCTGAAGTTGAGATTCGACGACCCGCTGGAGGCAACCCAGCTGCATGGGGGATGCGGCGCGTGGGGGTTGATATTCACGGGCCTGTTTGCGAAGGAGGAATTCGTGATCCAAGCCTACGATTCCGGCGAGAGCGGGGTGTCGCGACCCTACGGGCTTTTCATGGGCGGGGGATGGGCCTTACTTGGAGCCCAGGTGGTCGAGGTCCTGGCGATCGTGGGCTGGGTCAGCGCAACCATGGGCCCTCTCTTCTACGCCCTGCACAAGCTCAACATCCTGAGGATCTCGGTAGAGGAGGAATTGGCAGGTCTCGACATCTCCAGCCACGGTGGCTACGCCTACACCGGCCACGCCGAGGAAAGCCGCCCCCGCTTCTACGCTGATTACGTGCGCCTTCAAGATCAGTCCTAGCCAGATCATCGCATCGAGACCCATTTGTTGCAAATGTTTTGTAATTTGCTACTTAGATATGTCAACTTTGGCATTTCCAACCTCATTCGATTGGCTGTATTGTCATTTTTATGCCAAATTGTTTATGTCATAAACAAGAGGAGGAAAAGGACACGTCTGGCGTCTCAGGATTCTAAAATCGTTGGACCTTATGTCATCACCTTCTTTCCAAGATACCATTTGCTTAGGAATGATCCCTTTCTTTAAACCTTAGCAATCAAGCGCTATCTTAAGGAAGCCGACATCGTACCAGTTCTCTTTTCTAAACAATAGATTCATGCCAAGAGGCGTATCCGTCAGGTGTCCCCCATTAGAATGGTGATAAAAGGAACATCACTGTAATGAACGTCAAGAATACCATGATTCCTAGTATCGACATGCTAGATTCGACGGGAAAGAAACCAAACTAGTATAAATTAAGTAATCTGAGAGGCAGAACAGGATGTAATGCTTCACAAAACTCCAGGGAGTGCAAGAGTCAACACCCATTGAAGTGAGAACAGATCTAACTCCAGCACTTCGAAAGATTTTCTTAAATATTGGCTAAGCTCTGTACATCAAAAGCCTGTACAGTAGACAATCGACTCACCTACAATGAGTATCGTGGGGAACAAAAACAGTGTCTGGAACGACGAGAGGCAACTTATCAATGTACATGAACAGCCTCTTGGCATCCTCCTTCAGAATGGTGGGCAACTCGACGATTTCATGCCTTTCAGTGTAAATCCAGAGGTCTTCAGATTTGGTTCTTTTGAGGCTATCCCTACAGAATGGACATGACCGAGATCGTGGGTGCCTGATCAAAAAACCCACAAGCACATCATCAGTCTCTGGACAAATGCAGAACAGTGGGGGTATGAAGTAATTGGCGAAGATGAAAGCCAAACCAGACAACTAAAACCATCCCCCAAACCATAAGAAACCGTCTTAACACAGATGTACTTTAAGTAGCAACAATGCCTTGCAAGAATTATGAGTAAATCAACTAGTATCTCTAGCTCAAGAATGAGTCGCATGTAGATGTTCCAGGAAGCAGAACATTACCAGTTCTGATAGCACCTTAAACACAGAGAATGACAGCAGTTAGGCAAGATAACCCTGCTGGTCGTCTCCAAGCAAATGCCGCACTCCTCTTCTCTTTCTGAGTCAAGTTCAGAGAACTTCCCCCAATGCGACTCTTCCTTTCTCCTATACCGTTCAGAACAAACTTGTCTCTGCTTCCTCTCTTCCAAATCCGTGATGCCTCGTTGAAGTTGCAACAGAGAAGGGAATATGATTGCTGCTTGTCAAAAGCAAAAATACACAACATATGAATATTTTTTTATCCAGAACGGGAGATAAATTCTGAGTGCATAAGCGGCATAAAGAATAATCCCAAATCTAAGTACATGCGCGCACCATAAAAGTCTCGAATGCTCGCTTTCCTCTCATAAACAGACATAGTGGTCTTGCCATCTGCATGGTTCTGCATCAATCCACAGACTCAGAATAAGTAACGTTGGTAACTTAATCCATCCAAGAAGATAACGCAAACTGGTGCAGAAACAATTCTACACAAGAACAAGAAAGAACCAACCCAACCGAAGATGGAAAGACACGTACCATGTATATAAGAATTCTAAGCAGCCCAAGGGCACCGGCCAGGTGACAGTCCGTCCATTGGACAAGAAAAAGAAATAGGTGGGCAACTGGACTGTAAGACAATCTCATCTGAAGGTACGCTCCGCTTTCCCTCGGATAGTCCAAGGCCCTGAGAAAATGGAAAAGAGTCAACACACACGTAACGAAATGAAATCATCAACAAACGCACCACGAAAAAACACATGCAAAAAACTCTGCCACCCCATCACCAAAAGCTTCTCTTTTTTTTTAACAGTAATCGACGAGAAAACTAACTTATGCGACAAAAACACAAGCAGACCCTGGTCCTAGAAATGGATGTACTCTGAGGTTTCAAGTACCAAAAAAGTGAGGACAGGCTCACAAGTAGAATGAGGCCAGTCCAATCAGCAGTACCAAAGCAAAATGCAGAAATGCTTATACTATCTGACGGTAACCCGGACCCAAATGCTAACGCCAACCCGGATCCAAATGCTAAAGCCAAATCCCATTGCAAATAAAGAAGCTCCTCGCCTGGTAACCCTCGACCCGTCACAGCTTGATGGGAGATAAAATCCCAAAGGCAAATCGTTTCAGAATTCTTCAGAAATTTCAACATGGAAAGGTTACCCAAGAGCCCACGATACAGCATACACACCCTACTACTAGCCGATTTCAGCTCCTTCCTTCCTAGTGTCAGGCGATAGGTAAGACGAAAGACGGTGTGATCGGACATGGCCGGAACGTAGAAGAACCTCAGAAGCTCTAACGATAGTTTTGCTCGACGTACACGAGGAAAAGATCGAAAATTCAACCCAATCCAAACGAGGGCGGACGGGACCACCGCCTGGAGAATGCACGACAACCCATTCGCCCTCGTTTGGTTCACCGACCGAAAGAGCAAAGGCCAATTCAAGAAACGCAGCGATAGACCCAGGAGCACTAACGCAGAGGACCAAAACAAAACAGCCGAACTCCGACGACCACTGATTTCACACATTCCATTCTCGGCAATCCAAATGAAACGAAACTAGAAAACAGAGAGGGAGAGAGAATTACAGAGTGTTGGCGTGCTGAATATCAGCTTCGAGGGCCTTGAGAGAATCCCTGAACGGCGACTTGTTACTCATGGCTGTCGGCTTCCTTCTTCTCCTCCTCCTCCTTCTTCCACCTCTCGGAAGACGATGCTTTTCATCCGACGCGCCTCCAATCCCTCTCCAATCCACCGACCGCTAGTAAGCTCTTTCCCTTCCCTTTTCCTTTCTCCTTCCCTTTTCTTTTCCCTGCGCTTTCCCGGAAAATAACCGGAAGACGAGAAAATAAAAAAGTGGGGGGGTCTTCTCTTATCAATAATACACGAGCTCGCTTTTCCCGGTAAACACTCAAAACCGCCAAAGCTCTTTCGCTACTGACTCGAGAATGAGGAACGAGCGAAGAGCCCAAGACCCGCCCGCTTTCTTTCCGACTTTCCGCTCTCGAATTCTCAACTTCAATTTATGCAAAACAGAGGATGCATCCAGAATTTTCCCGGAAATTACGATTCTGCCTGCGTCAGGATAAGCCATTCCGTCACGGATTATATTAATCATTCCATTTCGTAACATCGGGAGCAACCCCCCCAAAAAAAAAGTCATGGCATAAATAGGATTTAATCATGCGCCCTACATATATACAGATTTAAAAAAAAAAAAATTGGCAAGTAAACGAGGGTGCGGGGAAATTTTCCATTTCGTGAATGCTTGCGTAAGGAAGTTTTCTAATAGAATGCAATTTCCGGGGAATTTTAAAAAAGAAATATGTATCAAATAAATAAAAATAAAAATCGCTTCTTGTTTGGTTAATTAGTATAGGGAAAACGTCATCAACAAGCCCCCGAGATTAAAAAAGAAGAAAAAAAAATATCCCCTCTTTGAACCTGTCCGGGCTGAGATCGTCTGCCGCCGCCTCCTCCTAGGCCTGGCTTTCATCTTTGAATTAGATCTCGCCACGCGGATCGTGGGGCCGGCGTGTCGAGCTGGCGATCCGTCGGATTTGACCCGACGCGTGGTGACGGCTCTGTGCGGGGGCGGGAGCTTAAAAACCAGCTGGCGCAGCATCCGGTTTTGTAAACTGGCGGCCTTGTCATACTCCTTTCTTTTTTTCTTTTTCTTTTTCTTTTTTTTTTCCACCGATCAGGGGTCATGAATCTCTTTTACTTCCCCCCCCATACCGAATTGCAAAATGTAAACTTCAATTTAAAACTTCATTTATTCAAAAAAAATTTTCCTAAAAATTATATTACTCAAAATAATCAATGAATGACAGATGTTTTTATTACTAATAACAACTTGTGTATAAATATTTTTGTAAATGATAAAAGCATTTTTTGCTTTCATTATTTTTTGTAAATGATGCAAGCTGTCATTTTCATAAAAAAAAGTATCTAAATTATCCAATTTTCAAGAAATAAATAGAATCTTAAAAAATAATTTCTAAAACAAACGACAAATTAGAGTGAAAAAAAAAACTGATAACCTATTGGGTAATTTTATAAATTCTATTTTGGAAGAGTTAGGTTTTCTTTTTCCTTTTTTTGCATTGCTCCGTCTTATCATCAAATAATCAAAAATTACTGCAAGTCTCTTTCTTATGATAGAATTGAATGAGACTCAGATGAGTCTTAAGTCTTTATTAGTGCCAGGTCACTCCGAATAAAACATTTCCCAATTAGGGACGTATTTAAGTCAAATTGTCCATACCTTAATCGATGCTTGGGATTAATCATTTTTATATGATGAGCTGAAGGTGTGGACTTGCTTTGGGATTTGGATAAGGCTTACATCCATGGGGGAGCACGGGTGGGCCCCACCGCACCAACTTTTAAAAAAGGAAGAAGAGAGAAATAGGGATCGTCATTATTATTATTACTTATGTCCATCGTTCCGATCCTTACCGACGGACCAGTCGCAGGTAGATCTTTTTCTTTTTAACATGTCGCGATGGCCTCGAGCCGTCTCGCGGAGCGCGTGTCGGGCCCTCCGTCCTTTCGAGAATATCCGCGAGACGAGAACAAAAGAATCGCCATCATCATCGTACCCTCCTTTATTTTTTTTATTTTATTTTTTGTCTTCTTGTCTTCGACAAAATTACTAATCCACCCCTCGGATTTTTAGGGTCGTTGCAAGTTGCAACGCGCCCTCGATATCTTAATTTATAGTCCTAATGATATTTTCGGTGCGCCCCTGGCGTGGACCCTGGTAAGGTGATCGGTACCCATCGTGACTCAGGAAGCGGGAACCGATAGACCAGGACCCGATAGACGTGACAAGATTGATTTAGAACTCACATTCTAACTCATATTCAATCATGTATGTAATGATGAGTTTCCTTAAATTTAAAAAAAAAAATCTAATTGGGTCATTAATATGTTAATTTTAATTCATTTATAATGATGCCAGTCATAAATGGGTTGCTTTAAATTAGAAAAACAACCTTAAGTGGGTCATAAATGAATTATTTTGGTCTTAAATGAGTTTTACATTGGTCATAATATGGATTACAAGTTTAAGTGAATCATATCATTTTTAATTATTTTATGATTTTTTTTTTTTTCATTCTTTTATATTTATTCTACAAAATCCGCAACAATTGCTTGTCACAAGCATGCACCAATCGACCCTCACCTAAATGGTCACTTGACTAAGGCTGCAACCCTTGCTCGCTACTAGTGAGGACATCATGGCCCTCGCCTGCAACTGGCAAGACCTTCATGGCCCTCACCTATGATTGGTAAGAGTCAACCAACAACCCTCGTTGGTCTTGGAATAAAAAAGTAAAACTAAAAAAGAAAGAAAGTAAAATAAAAATCATAATAAATTCGATTTTTTAGTATATTTTTTAAAATTATAAAAATTGTCCACTAAATTTTTATTGTATTGAAGTGTTTATGTAATATAATTTTTTTTAAATCATAAGATTTTTTTTTTAAAGATTGAATTAAATATAAAAGTATTTTAGTAATGTGGGTTGGATCGCATTAGGTCAAGTTGGGTGTAGGTCACTATATTTATATTAAATGGAAATATGTCGAAACGAGTTAAATAGGTTAATTTGAGTCAAACTATTTTTTACCCAACCCACCAATTTGACAAATTTAGTTCCTAACTAACTCTGTCCACCTTAGAATCATTTTTTTCTCAAAAAGTTCTTAAATATATTGAAAGTTACTCTAGTATAGGATGAAATTACTTATTATGAGAAAGTTACTCGTAAAATAAGAGATTACTCTAGCAAATAATTTATGCGCATTCAATTGTTTTACTCTGGTGGACCTTGTTCCTCCGCATAAACCGAGAACTGATTGATTCCCATGAAAACTTCCCAAAATTGACCGATCCGACTCTTGGTGCGACCAAGACTAATGCACACCTCTTATCTCTAGCCCAATTCTCATCGAAAAGTTAGTCACGTGCTCTCATGCAACCAGGTGGTGCTCACTTGAGAAGGGCAAAAGCAACCAGCAATTTTAGAAGAATTACATTATGCCCTCTGGATTTCCTACACAATGACAAATTGCACTTTGATACTTCGATATTTATGACCCCTAATCTCTCTAATTTTATTGTAATCTTTGCAAAAATGAAAAATGTTAATTATAATTAAGGGAAGAAAATATATGGACTATGTATTTTCAGCTGAGCAAACATTATGTGAATTATCTTCAAATAGGGGAAGAATTACAAAAAAGTTATAAACCTATTACAATTATATCGATTTAGTTCTAAGCCTTTTGCAATTGTGTTAATTCAGTTCATCTAGACAATTTGGGCCAATTGATGCTAATCATATGACCAACACTAATGTGATTTTTTAATAATATTTTATTTTCCAAAATTTTTATTAATTTTTTCGTTTCTTTCTTCTTCTAAAAAAATTGAAAAATTATATTATTAATAAATTATCACATCAATACTTGCCTAACGACTAATGCTAGTTGATCAAAATTGATCGAATGAACTGAATTGATACGATTGTAAAATGTTTATGACTGGATTGACATAATTTGAATAAGTTTATGACTCTTTTTTTTTAATAGGTTCCCCTAAAATAGATCCTTACTTTATGATATTTGAAGCTCCTCTTACCCTTATATAGATATCTCTATTTGCACTTAGAAAATGACATTAATGCTCTATTCGTTTCATGAAAAAATAACTTTCAGGACAATGTTTTTCGGATTTTTTGGTATTTGTTTCACAGACAATGAACTAATCAAGGAAAATGGCTTCCACTTTTGGAAAAAATGCCTTCAAAAGTAGGGAAAATGTTTTTTACTTCAAAACTATGAAAAACATTTTCTATAGCTTTTTTCCACCTCACTTTCTTTCATTAAACACTTTTTCATTTTATTTTTGTGTTTTTTCCTTTTAAATAGATTAAGTTTTTTATTTTATTTTGTTTTTTCTTTCTTTCTTTATTCTTCTTCCAAGGCTGGTCACTACCATGGCAATGGCTGATGACTGTCCATTGATGAGCTTTGACCTCACCACAGGCCTTAAGCTCACTAAATTCTGGAGAGGTCAAGCCTTGCAAGCTTGTGGTGAGTTGATTTGGCAAAGTTGAGCTACCCAAGGCCGGTAAGCTTGGGCCTCGTTAGATTTGGCGAGTTGGGTGGGGCTCAAGTATCGCTTAAGGTCGCCACAAGCCAGTGATGCTCAACCTCACTGGAATACGACGAGCTTGAGCCTCTCTAGCTCATGGCAAGGTCGGAACTTGCCAAAGGCTAGTTGCTACTTGTTCTTGTAGCTAGCGATCGACCAAGATCAAGAAAGAAAAAGGAAAAAGAATTTTAAACTTAAAAATATATTTTAAAAAATAAAATGATAAAAAAATTATTGAAAATGAGTGCTTGGGTAAAAATATTTTTCTTACCAAACAATGAAAAATGTTTCACAATTCATTTTTAAATTTCACCCAGATATAAAAAAATATTGCTATTTTTATGGAAAATGACTTCCTAAAAATAATTTATGAAAATGTCATATTTTTGCGAAACAAACGAATCTAAGATTATTTGTGAAGTATAAAAACATCATCTAAGGAATGGATGAGAGAGTAAGGACGATTCCATGCATATCATATTTTCGGTACCGGACTCGATTAAACGAAATGGCAATGAGGTTATTTGTAAATCAATTTGAAAGCACCGTCATCCAAGGACTCGACGAGAGAGAGAGAGAGAGAGGGAAATGGAGTGGGTGGTGACGGCCGATACCGACTGACAATACTTGACGGCGATGGGTTCGACCGCGAATCATTCACATGCTCTTGTTTGGTCTGTCGTTGCTCTAGAAAGAGAAAAAGAGACATGGCGAGTCGTACCGAGGGAGCCACAACCCAAGAAAGGAAAAAGGACCACGTCAATCAATTTGAGGCCTGAAGCAACGGAGTTCTGAAAGGTCGAGGTCACTTCAGCTGCATTTGGGAATCATTTTCACAAAGAGCCTTTGGCCAAATGGCAAAATGGTTGGCCAAAAATCATTTTAGAAAGATTTTGAAAGATGCGCGCACTTTCGAAAATTCTTCAAAAGTCCTTAATCCAATACAAGTTTTACTCAAGTTTGAGCTTAAAGTATTTTTAGAATGCTAATGCATTTTTTTTCTTCTAATTTTGCCTTCATTGAGCTTACAAAATTCCAAATTTATACTTTGACAACAATGTTTTGATTTGACCGTTGGCGAGACAAATCTGACACCATTATATTATTAGTTGTTGAGTTTCAATTTTTTTTTTTTAATTTGAAAAATATAGACAAACTTCTCCACAAATGTAGTTCTTCTTGGATAACTTTTAAACAAAATATTGCTTTCTAATGCACTTTTTTTTTTACATTTGACCAAACACTATTTTCCTTCCAACACCCCCATCTAAAAAAAAGTTGGACAATTGTACATCGTCCAGGTAAGGAACCGTAGCATATATGTTTGGATCATTTAGTTCAATTCCTTTTTGTAAGTTTGCTTGAAATTTCTTATTTATAATTAATTCCTTTTGATTTTAAAATTACCATAAGCAGATGATTATAATGACTTTCAAAAGATTATAAGGCATATTGACAAATTTTCGAAAAATCAAGGGATAATTGGTAACTTTGTAATTCTCACTTTGGAAGGACGATTTTGCCCTCAAGTTCTTGCTATGACAGGTCACGTGACGTCACGTGATTGATTTTAAAGGGGTAATGTGGTCGGAGTCAATATTGAGAGCATGTTGTGATTGAGTTGAAAACGTTAAGGAGCTTTAAGTCAAAATTTAGATATTGGGAGGCAAGTTTCAACCATCCTATAAACTTGAGGGCAAATAGTAATTTTCCTTTTCCATTTGGTAAAAATCATATGGCCCTCTTCAAGAAAAAAAGCTATTTGCACCCCAAGTTACATTGATTAAATCAATCACAACTGTTGATTACATTAATTCATCAATTCTACATTCGATCCACGGCTGCAAATCTGAGCAAGAATTTCCCTCTTCTATGTGCTATTTTAAGGTAGTTCCCATTGACTCGTGATCTCACCCTCATTAAGTCGCTATATATATTTCAATGAAGCAAACAGGAAGATGCATGATGGCCCAGTTCGCCAGCTTGAAGATTGGAATAAATGGAGTTGGTGGATCAAAGTGGCTTCACATGCAATAACACCTTTCGTACACATCATTAATGCCAACGACCGTGAACTGGGTTGCGTGGTTTGGCTGGTCCTGGGCACATTTGTTTGAAATGTCAACCATTTTTGCTGGAGATGGGGCTGAAAGTATGCTGACTCAATGTCGCGATTACGATGATCACAATCAAGCTCTATGTTGCATGAATTATATGTTAACTGACTTAGAATTAGGGGGAAAAAATGGAATCTTGTTTCGTACTACTATAATAGTAAAGCATCAGGATAAGGAATGAGACAGTAAGTCTGGCAATTGGACTTATCCAGTATGTCTGGCAATTGGACTTATCCGGACCAGGTACTCTGCTCGGTAGCATTGTCGCCTCTCTTCATTCGCGCTCATCAGACACAAATAAAGTCAACGATTCCATACATCATCATCATCTTCTTCTTCTTCTCCTTATTTTTGTATTAATGAATGGAAGTTGATTGTCACCTACCTCCGATCGTCCAATGATGATCACGTGACCGAGTTTTTTTTAATTTTTTTCCGAATACCTGACGGAGTTGGGGAGGTCAAAGGTGCAAGGAAAACAAATGGCTTGCTGCAGACACGGTGCAGTGATTCTGGGATTCTGTCCTCCGCATTGTTGGGATGTAATTTATATGGCACGAGAGTCTTGCTTCCTGATGAGTGAGTGGGGGTTCAGGCCTGCCTTAGAGGGGTCACAGGGACAGCGCTTTTAAGTCGCCAAAGGCTTGTATAGTTTAAACCTATATTTTATTAATAGTTCGGACTTTAGCTCATGAAATAGTTACTTGATATATATAATCTTTTTGTCTTATAATTGAGAATGTAATAGAGAGATGCGATATGGTAATGGTTGAATCTTTTACTAGATGTAATATGAATTGAGATAAAACATTCTGTCATAAATTCTCTTTTTCACTTTTATTCTTGATTTTCTCGTGATTATAAGTCGATTCGTATCACACATTACATGAAGAAGGCCAACAAGTGAAGCACAACAAGCCAAGAATTCATACATTCTTGACGAATCAGTAGCAATACTTCCTTTAAAAAAACTGCACAGTATGCAGGCCATGACATGTACGAGCCTGTTACAACTGTGCATTCAATGCGTACAAGTTGCAACTCACAAGCCCATGAAGTCCATAAATTCCCTGATGTTGGCGGCATTGGTCTGGTCCCAATAACCTTAGAAATATAACGAGGCGAAGCCCCTATAAGGAACCTAGGACGAGTTATGCAGCCTTACAACGACATGCATCCGCGTCTACGATACATCAAGTGCTCGGGCATAGTGGCTGGTGACATATGAAACTAACTATATAAACATGACGATGCGGATCCTAAGCACTAGATCAATCAGATAAATCTCCCCCATCAAGGCTATGAATATAAAGATAATATCTTTATGATTAAGAACCAAATCCTGTGCACTGTAGTATCTCTACCTCTATCAACAAGATAACAAGATTTCTACAAATTTGGCTTTCCCTCGTATCTAAGACGAGGGCCGTCGGCCCTTGCTCAATTGGGCCAAAGGTCCCCAGTTGGGGAAGGGTCGGGGATCCTTGCCGAAGTTAGGGGAAGGTAGGGACCCTCGCCCCAGATCAAAACGAGGACTTATAAGCCCTCATTGCTGGTTAGTCAGGGTCGTTGGCCCTTTGCCAAGGCTCTAATGACCCTGGCAGACCCTCTCTCTATTGTTGCCAGCTCTTTTCGACGATGGTGGGGAGGCAATGGCCAGGGTTGAGCCCTCGCCATTCTACAAACCCATCTTCCCTTTTTTTTTTTCTTAAAATAAATAAATTTAGTTTTAAATTTAATTTAATTAATATTTATATTAAAATTCAAATAAAATGCAAAACAACGTTGTTTTGCAACTCTCCAATGAGCTACATAGGTGAGTTATACTATTAAAAAATTGCGAAGTAGGCTTCTGGCTAGAGTTGTTGGAGTTGGCACTCAAATGTCCAATTTTTCAAAAAAAAGTGGCATTTATGTGTACCTTTCGTAATTTTTTAGCACTTAATGTTTTATGTGTCAAGTTTTGGCACTCATGCTGTACTTCTACCACAGAACTTAATTGGTCCATAAAGATAGTAATATTTGAAAATTTTAGCACAACATTTATAAGCTTGGAGAATTGATAGTAATATTTGAAAACTTTCGGACTTACTTGCATTTCAATACCAATTTTAGTATTTCTTATTCCGCTCACCCCCAATAAAACAATGGTGAATGATGCATGAGCATCGGGCTCTATCAATCAACTCTCAAGTTCAACTCGAAACTCATCAATTGATCCAGCTTAAACCTTTTTCCGACATGAAGAGACCAATTTTTGACACAACTTGATTCAATGGGACTTAGATTGAAGATGTCAAATGCTACAATAGAATTGTTGATTTCATAGTTGCCAATCGACTAGTTAAATGTCAATTTACATGTCCATTGTCGATTTCGAGACTATTAATTGACTACCTAGAAACTAGAGGCAATTTTGGATGATTTCCTTTATTGTTTGTCGATCTTTCAAAATGTCTAATGGTTTGCCAGGGTGATGTAGAATTTAAAATTTATGTTTCATTACTTTGCATTTGGTCAAATATACTTAGACCCCGTTTGGTTCAGCTTTGGGACTCTAAAGTCCCTTGGCCAAATACAAACGCATTTGATTCGATTTTTTGGGCAACTTTGGCAAGATGCAATTGCATCTCCAAAGGACTCTAAGGGCCCTTAGTCCAAAGTAGGTCTAGAGATCCTTTGGGAACTTCTATTTTCGGAATGCAAGTTCTAGTTACTGTTCATATTCTCCGATGGAGAAGCCAATCGGAGGCTGACGGGGTTATGCACGTCGACGATGCATTGGCAATCGCTGCTTGAGAGTCGCCCGACCCCAATGACCGTCGTCGGACCTCAGGCGACGCCTGGGTCGCGCAACCCAGGCGACTAATGGCCTGAATCACGTGACCAAGGTGGCCGCTTGAGGTTGCGCAACCTCAGGTGGTCGTCGCCTGGGGTCGCTCGACCCTGGCAACCGTCCGGGGGCTAGATTTAGCCATCCGGCCGCTAGATCCAGCGATCTAGCCACCAAATCCGATGGTCCGGTGGCCGAACTTAAAAAAAAAAAAATACAAATATTTTTTGTATTTTTAATTTAATAAGTCATTTACAAATGCAAATTTTACCAAACAGTATTTTGGCCAAAGTTGTTTCTCAATGCAAATTTTACCAAACGTTATTTGTATTTTGGAAAACCCCCTTTACCCAAAGGTATTTATTTGCAAACCCCAAAAGCTAAACCAAACGAGCCTTTAAGAGTCAAAATTCAAGTTTTTATGTGTTTTAAATGCATTTTCTAGTTCTTATAACTTTTTTTTTCTAGTTCTCATGTCTTTATTTGTTAGGTAGTTTGAATGTCTTTAATCTTAAGTCTATTTTTTATGTATGAGTTTCTCTATTAAAAAAAATGGGAATTCTTAAATATAAAAGACAAGACTTGAATATTGAAAATATATGAGATTTTTCTTGGTGTGAGCAAATATCTATTCTGATTCTTTATTCCTAGAAGGTGGATTCTTCCTTAGTAGTAAACCAAGAAGCTTTTTATCCTTGGCTAATAGTTATCCTTTAAGTCTTGGTGGTGAGCTTCTTATTTCTGTTTCTTTATACTTAAAAGTGAATTATTCTTTGGTGGTTTGCCAAGAAGCCATTTACCCTCGACTAGTGATTTGTTCTTTAGGTCATGATGGCGAATTTCTCCTATATCAAAGTCTTTTATATTTGGTGGGTAGTCTATCCTTTAAGTTAATGGTGAACTTTGTCAACCTCATCCTTTATCCTTAACTAGTGATGTGTCCTTTAAGTATTGATGGTAATCATAATCTATCATTCATCTATTCTTTATCATCTCATTATCACTCAAAACACACTCGATCATCCGGCGCCCGCATTAGTGAATAAAACTTCTCAAAATTGTCTGCGGAGCATCTCTCCAGGGGTAGTCACTGCATTGGTGGGTTCGAGGGGAGCTGGTGAGACTACTTCAATGGATGGTCTCGCTGGAAGGGGAGCAGACGGATGTATTTAAGGTGAATTGAGGATATCAGGTCAGCCAAAAGGGCAGCATAATTTTGCTAGAGTTTCTGGTATATAGAACAACACATTTGCCTCAAGTGACAGTTGACGAGTCTCTCCGGTTTTCTTCCAGCCTCTGCCTCCCAAAAGAAGTCAGTAAAGGGGAAAAAAAAACCAAGAGAATGTTCAGAGATCTAGTTTATGCATTTATAAACTAAGGTCGGATCAGTTTACCTCTGCATCGACGGAGGTTGTGAAATTGGTTCGGCCTGATATGCTTAGGCATGCTCTGTTTGGTCCACCCGGTAGCTCAGATTTATCAACGGAACGAAGGGAACAGTTAGCCATCGCAGTTGAGCTAGTTGCTAATCCTTCTTTTATCTCTATGGATGAACCTACCTCCGGTCTTGATGGTCAAGCAACAGCTATTGTGATGAGAACGGCTCTAACGCTGCTGACACTGGAAGAATTTGTACTGTTCGCCAGCCGAGTATTGACATATTTGAAGCATTTGATGAGGTAAGATAGATGAACAACTACTTGGCCTATTCAATACTATCTTAATAAGCCACACCTTTACATTGGCTTCCTTTTTTTAATTTCCCTACAGTTGCCTGTGTATAATATATGGAGGCAAGCCTGGAACCAATTCACGGATCCGACAGACTATTTTCAGGTAAAAATTTCTGTCCTGCTATAGTTCATTCGTTCTACGTTTTTCCTCTGGAAAAATCTGTACATTGAAGTATGAACCCCATAATTCCGCCCCTTAATTTCGCTACGAGGTTTCAAGGGGGCTTTCATAGCCCAAAACAATTCTTAATCTTCTGCTGAGGGGACTTATGGCAACCACAGTTTTTAAATGTATAAACTTAATCTCTGAAAATACATTTTTTTTTTATCCTTTGACGACGTCATTATGGAGGTGGAGACTGGAAGAAACCAGAGAGAATCCTCGACTGTCACTTGGAGCGACTGTATTTCATTCTGTTGTACATTCCCAGAAACTCTAGCAGAAGTATGCTGCTCTTTTGGTTGACCTGATATCCTGATTCACCTTCAATATACCCGCATGTTTTCCTTCCAGTGAGAACATCCATTAAAGGAGTCCTACCAGCTCCACTCGAACCAGCCAATGCAGTGACTCCTCCTGGAGAGACTGCTCCACTAAATTTCGACAAAAGCTGTAGTTTACTTTCTGGTATACCTTGTTAACTCATACTCTGTATATTTTCAGTGATATGTTTAATGGCATTTCATTTTATCATGTAGAAACTGGACACAAGTTAAAGCATTCGAAATTACCAAGAAAGAATTAGCGCATTTGAAAGTACACCTTTGGCATGTCAACAAAGTCATTTTCATCATTGTTAATGGCTGAAATGGAAGAATCATGCCCTTCTTCTTGTTACCCTCCACAGAGGATGTTGGACTCGATCCTGACCCTGTGCTATCCCCTATAAACCCATCACAGGTTTGGCAAAATCACTATAACAAAGTACAGTGCAACATTGATGAGGGAAGATAAGGAGAATTTTTCAAAATTTGATAAAGATCCCTCTGTTATGTAGATAATATACTATTATCAAGCGATGCCATGGCTGGAATTTTCTTCAATTTCGTCCACGGGAATTGCTCTATGCGCTGTTTGACAGCCGTAAAAGGAAAAGGAATATCCTCATTAAGCAGATACTAGCTAGATCTTAGGAGTACCCCAGAATTTACCTAGCTTACGAGCAAGTTGCTCCTGAATTTACATAGACGGTGACGGAAAGCTTATCCAACTCACAACTAAGGTAAGCCACAGCTAAAGTCACATTATTGTCGAAGAGCAGTGCATAAAGCGATTAAATATCAACTCCAAATCCAATACTAATGACCACTAGCTGGTAAGCTATGTGAAACTGAAGTACGTTGTGTATAGTTTTCAATGGCAGATTTCTGTGGAGTAACGGTTGTCAGCAGGATTTTAGTATCGGACAAAGAACTTGTATACAGCGGCCTCAAGTAATCCAATGACATTCTACTTGCTTCATGCCATCCAAGGCACGCTTTTCTTGCAAAAGGAGGAGCAAACTTACACTTCGGGACAACACATCCGCCCAGAAAGAATATAACTAGCAAGCCAGCAGATCCAACTGCATCTCGATGACCAAGTCTCGAGCTACTGAGTCATCGCGCGGAAGACACCCAATGCCATTTGGTGCGCTGCAAAGAGCAATAAGCTTAAACTTGAACAACCAGAAACTATGAAAGAAGCTGTGAGAGCATTAGGAGAACCTACTTGAAGGACGTTAAGTGGAAAAACGCCTCCATCGCAAGGAGCCACACAGCGGGATCGGTAATGGAATAAGGTACCATGTAGAATCGGTAGCTCATGCTCGGACAGTTCGGTAACCATCCATGTTTATTAGTTCACATCACCGTGCGCCGGCCCAATCCATACCAACACGTGGCTGTTGGGTCCCACCTTTCCCTCCTTCAAACTTTTGCATCCTCTCTCTCTTTATTAATTGCTGGTCTTCTTCTCCCTCCATTCGCAGGAAGCCCCGCTCTTCTCTCTTTCAAAAATCTCTCTCCCTCTCTCTCCCAAGAGCCCCGCCGGTTGCATCCCGAACTCATGTCCGCCACCTCCGGCACATTGCCTCGAGGAGCCACTCCCTCTCTCTCTCTCTCTCGCTCCTAAGAACCCTGCCGTTCACATCTGCTGGGTCCCGAGCTCTGATCCGCCTCCGCCGTGGCATTTTGGGGGTTACCACATAGAACTGTGGGGAGTGTTCTCCTTCCTGTGTTCTCATTCTCTCGCCGGAAGAAGATGAGACGAAGTCCAGGGTGAATTGGGAAACACATGGACTTGGGAACTCTCATTTGTATCTGCTGTTTTGTCTCGTTTTGGAAGATAAACAATGTGCCATCTCTTCCATTTGGGTTCACGAGGGCGGTGTCTGTAACCTACCTATGTGTTGGGTGTGCCGGTGTGTAGCTGGTGGGTTACATTGCCCGTTTTCTAATCAGGTATTATCACTGTTGTACTTGCATTTGTTTTGCTTTGCTTCATGCTCTCTTTTGTGTCTTGAACAAGTAAAGCTTCTCGCTTGGTCCCGGTTTAGTTGATATTGTAAGAATGCCTCATTAACAGTCGTGACGCTCAGGTCCGTCTGCATATTTTCACTCGTAGAGTCGAGACTCGAGATGTGCTGCACAGCTTCCTCCGGTGTCTGGCACTGCTTAGCGTGTGGCTATAGTTTCGCCCGTCATGAGCTTTCGGTCATCTGACTTCAATGCTGTGGATCGGTTTTTCATTTGCATAAATTATATAAGAATCGACTTGTTATCAATATATTCAGCCATTGTTTCGTCCGTGTATCTAGCACTGCTTACTATCCGGACTCAGTAGACTCGTGATCAATAGCAACGTCTCTCATGCTTTGAATTAGGACATATATTCCAGTTTTATTGACCGCATGACGGATTGGTGAAGGACAATCCTTGTCAACCGTGGCAAGGCTGCAAAGACCAAAGGGACTTGCTTCAAGTAACGGAAGATATCCTCCAGGAACCTAATGAGTTGTCGTGAAGAAAGAAATGGGGCCATAAATTGAATCCTGACGAAGATATACCCAACATGGAGAGAAACAGAGGTGATCCAGACTGCATAAAATGCTCGAGCAATTGATGAACAAATTGCAATGTCGATACACTACCAACAATTTGGACTGGAGTAAGTCCTTAAACTATTTCATCAGAACTTTGGGACATCAAACTTCGAGGGTATTCCGACCTAAGTGGAGAATACAAAAGTTCACCCAGGAACTTGGGGCCTTGGGATGAAGGTAGACAAACTATCACTTTTTCGGAAGGGAAAATGTCACAAATGGTCCATATACTATTACTTAATGTGCAATTTGGTCCATGAACTTTCAATCAGCTCAATTTGGTCCATGAACTATTGATAAATGTCCGATTTGGTCCATGAACTTTCGATTGGCTCAATTTGGTTCATAAACTATTGATAAATATTTGACTTAGTCATTCATTACCATTTTTTTTTTTTTTTGCTTCTTCTCTTCCCATCGCTGGACGCCGGCTTCCTTCTGTTGAAGCCGGCGGGAAGAGAGAAGAAGCAAAAAAAAAAAAAAAAAAAGAGTAACGAAGGACTAAATCGGATATTTATCAATAGTTCATGGACCAAATTGAGCCGATTGAAAGTTCGAAGCCAAATCGGACATTTATCAATAGTTCATGGACCAAATCGAACCGATCGAAAGTTCAGGGACCAAATTACACATTAAGTAATAGTATAGGGACTATTTATGACATTTTCCCTTTTCGGAAGTGACTACTACCGGTAGGATGTATAGTAGCCTCCCACGCCTAGGGTAACAAAGTGGAACTAGCAAGGATTCTTATTGGGTCGACTAGTGCTTTGCATAGTGTCTTTCAACTAACTTATCAATCTAGTACCGTAGACTCTAGAAAGGTGGCTTGAGATTTTACGAGGTCCAAGAGGTTGCCAACAGAGCAAAAGAAGATTAACAGGGACCATCAAAAGCAGCAGCATGAACAAGTGAGATCAAACCGTCCCAAGTCGACCTTCGGCGAAAAATCAATGTGAGCCCTGTAAAATGGGTTCAGGTCTTTCTCAGTTTTCTTTTGGCTTTTCAGTTATAACTAATTTATTGATTTTAAAATCTGCTATCAGGAGAAAATTACAACGAATTTCAAAAGATTAGCGGGGAAAATCGGAACAATTTCGAAATATCAATAGCTAATTTGGTAATTATGTAACCAATCTAGAGGGAAATATGTATTTCTCCCTGTGGAAGGACGATTTTGCTTTCAAGTTCTTCCCGGTGGTGCGTCACGTGATCGATTCTCAAGGGATGATGTGGCCGGAATCAACAATGGAGGCGCATTGAAATCAAGTTGAAAACACCGGGGGCCCTTATGCCAAAATTGAGAAATTGGAGGGGGGGGGGGGCAAGTTGCAAAGATCCTAAAAGCCTGGGAGCAAATAGCAATTTTCTTTTTTCTTTTAGTAAAAGTCGTCTTGCCTGCTTCTAGAAAAACATGTAGCTAGACCCAAATTTACATAGATCTAATCAATCACCGCACTTGATTAAGTGAATATCATATTCGATCCATGGATGCAAATCCAAACAAGGATTTTTCTCTTCTGTGCACTATCTTTAGGCGGTTCCAATCGACCCGTGGTCTCGACCTCAATCTACTTAGATAATTCGGATGCCTACATGACACTGGTCCCGTCCATAGATAATTAAGATTGAGTAAAGCAACTAATCTACCTGGACAATTCACAACGTATCGACTCTAACTTTGTATGGAATTGAGCAGTGCCTAGTCATCTCCCATCGTTATCTTTCATATTGATTGTACATTCAATACCGACTCCCAACAACGAAAAGACATCCGCTTGTGTCTCTAGATTAGACGCCAAAGATTTTCTTTTTATGCAGTGAAGAACGTTCCAACAAACCAAAGCACAAGCAGCCAAAAGTTCATACATTCTTGACGAAGCAGAAGCAATGCTTCCTCAAAGAATCGCAGAGTTTGAAGTAGGCCATGACATCTATAAGCCTGTTACAACTGTGTATTTGATGAATACAGCTTAGAAGCATTCAAAGAGAATTATTTTCGAGATGTCCACGGAGTCGGTCTATCCCTATTAATCAAGAAATATAACAGGTCGAATCCACTGTAAGGAACTTGGATGAGTTCCAAGTTACACAGCATTGCAATGGCATGCATCTGCATCTACAATGAAATAAACGACAAATCAATTCTCGCAATGTATGAAACTTAACCACCTTAACAGGATGACATGGATTCAGAGAGGTGGATCAGTTGGATCAATCAATCCCCATCAAGGCAATGAATATGAAGATAATCTTCTTAATATTAGGAAACCCGCGCTCCATATCGTCTCTGCCTCTGTTGATAAGAAAGCAAGGCTTCTATAAACTCTGCTTTCCCGAAATCAGGCCACAGTGCCGGCACAAAGAAAAGTTCAGCGTAGGCTAACTGCCACAACATAACGTTGCTGAGCCTAAGTTCACCGCTCGTACGAATCAGTAAATCTGGGCAGGGATATTCACTGCAGCTCGTCTCTAGCTCCCGTTCTATTAGTCCCTCGCTGATGTCCTCCAACTCAAGATGGCCATCTTTTACCTTGTGAGCAATGGTTTTGCATGCTTGTACTATATCATGCTTCCCGCTGTAGCTCACTGCCACAATAAGTTGGAGTCTGGAGTTGTTTCTAGTCATCTCCTCTGCATCCACAAACACTTTTTGCAATGACTTGGGAAGCTTCAAGGAATCTCCAATCAAGCATATTTTAACTCCTTCCCTGTAAAAAGAAGCTGAACTTAGTTGAAGCTCTGGTCCTATTCCATAACTTGGTAATAAGGAAAGGAAGTAATAAACTACTATAAGCTCCAGTTAAGAAAAAAGAGTTGGCACTGCACCAGGCCAACATTATTGGACTGGCAGCACGAAAGTATCAAATTTATGGATGCTTCCCATCCAAAGCTTCTATGTACACATATTTAACTTAAGCAGTGAAAATTGGCTAGCGATTAGAGAAAGAGAATCTTCAGTTACTTAGCACAGCAACCATAAACCCAAAGTTGAGTCCCTTCTGGGGAAGCTCCAGAAATGTATAATACAGATTGATGTATTCCTTTTCAGTTGAATTCAAACATGAGCTTTTAGTATCAACAGTTATAGATGCACTGCATGCGAGCATGTCTGCAGGTGTTAAATCACCTTCCATGCATCAATCGCCAAATTGATTATGTCTGCAATTATATGACATTGCAGAAACTTCTATCAAACTTTCAGTAGCAAAAGTAATCAAGCAGAATTAATTAGAAAACTGCTCCATCAAATTGTTGGATAAGAACCATGGAGCCATAAACCCTTTTTTAATTCTCAACAAAGTCATATACCTTTCCAAAACTTTCTTCTACAAAATTCAAAAGGGTTAGACCTGAAAAATAATTTTATTGATCTCACTCCAATCTGAGTGAGAGAGAAGCTCAAGCTCAGCACTACGATAGACATATCTAAATCTTAACATGTCAACTACTGTCAACAACAATGACTAGTCAACCGGAAGTCACCAGGGTATCACAAGCAGCTCTTGGTCCATAAATTTGCTGAATTCATAATAAGCAATGAATATCTCTTGTCAAGCTGAAAAGCCTTCACAAGACCCTGAATGAATGGAATTATAGCATAAACTGATGAAACGAAAAGCAGCCTAAAAAACGTGGCATTTTTATTTTCCTATTCATTCCACGTAAGTCGTGTTATACTAGAAACCCACATCGACAATCCTGCCTCAAACGCCAAGAGGATCACATAAACTTGTCACAAGTTCACGGATGCCCATGCTCGTCCAACTCCACAGTCCTGTGCATTTCGATCTATTAGGAACCTTAATCAGCCACGAAAGGCCTTCACTTCCTAGATTGTTATTTTCAGAAACAGCATCTCGAAAACTACGATCGCTTTTCCTCTCATTTCGTCACAGCAAATAACAGCTGCGGTAGACCGAGTACATGATCACACGGAGAATCATAGCCATGAAGTGAGACGGGAGTTTCGACCACTAACCTCATGAAATTCTCCTGCTCCATTTTAATCACTCTTTCGAACAATCCCATCAAAACTTGAACCTCAGCCTGCACCCAAACGTCACATAAGCTTCACACCCACCACCAGAAATGCTCAAAACAAGAGACTTGTCAAACCGAGAAACACCAATCAATACATAAACATTTCGCACTGGCTTCACGTTCCATTCCATGCACATCGCCATTCCCATTACTAGTAAAAAACACTGACCTTTGGCCGAACCCAGTTCTCGGACGAGAAGGCGAAGACGGTGAGGACTCCGACCCCCCACTCGCAGCAGAGCTCGATGAGCTCCTTCAGCGACCTCACCCCGGCCTCGTGCCCCGCCGCCGCCGGAAGCCCCCGCCGCCGGGCCCACCTGGCGTTCCCGTCCATTATCATCGCGACGTGCCTCGGGATCGCGTCCCGCCGGAGCCCCGCCGGCAGGCCGCCCGCGCCGCCCAGCTCCCACTCCCCTTCCCTGGGAGCGGCGTCCGTGGAGGCGGCGGCGGCGAAACTCCTGCCGAGCCTGGCGGAGGAGACGAAAGAGGAGTAGAGGCCTCGCGCTCGCGCTCCGGGGGTTGCATTGACCGAGAGCCTTCGCGCGAGGGTGTCGAGGTGCTCCGACGGCGAAGGGACGCGAAGAGAATGCATTTACGGCGAGGGAAAGTTGGGATAGTTGGGATCTTTAGCTTGACGAATGGTGGGTGATGGTGTCTACGGGCGAAGACGTCCGTCTCGCCGCCGCAGAGTCCGTCGGAACGGCGGTTGAACAGAGCTGAGCAGGGGAGGTCGCGGGACTGGCTCTTGCTCGGTCTTGGATGAGTTCTCGAGGAGGGAGAAGGCCACGGTTCGTCCTCGTTTAAACAGCGGGGCGTGGTCGTTATGGGGAGTATTAGGTATGATCACGTGCCCTCAAAATTGACTTTTAGAGCACGATTACAGTAAGCGGCAAAAAATTATGTATTTTGCTTACGATTTTTATACTTAATTATGACGATACCATAATTTTGGGGATTAGCATTTTAAGGATGGCATTTTGTGGTTCCTCATTGATTAAGTATATGGTGAATGTATTTTTCTTGAGACTCTTAGAAATCTATATGAATTATATAACATAAGCTTTCTTGATTTATTGGTTTGTTTGTGGATACACAAATGTAATGGTTGAATTTGTATAATTCATCTTCTTGTAATTTAAAAGTGAAAAGCATATTTTGGACAAACAATGAGGGATGGTCATCAAAAGGTTTATAAATTGTTTTTGGATGTAATTGAAGGCAAGGAGGAAAGATTTCACTATAAACTAATGTATCTTTTGTTTTTGGGTTAATACCCTAAAAACCCCAAACTGGTACACTTGTGACAAATTTACCCCAAACTATTTTTTTGACCACCAAAAACTCCAAACTGGTATACATTTGACAAATTTACCCCAAACTAGTACACTTGTGACAAATTTACCCTCCGGTAGTTTTTGTTAAATTTTATTCTCAAATTATTAAGTTAAATGACACATGACGGTTGGCCGGTATGCCAATTTAGGATTTTACGCTCTGTTTGTCACCGTTTACAATTTTTGTGATTTTTTTGTGGTATTAATTCAATTTAGCATAGGGTATATTTGTCACAAATTTACCATTTTGGGGTTTTTTCCAGATCAAATAAATTAGTTTTTGGTAAATTTATCATAAATGTACCAGATTTAAGGTCTTTTATAGTCGATCGGGGTAAATTTGTCACGCGATATACCAATTTGGGGTTTTTCATGATTAAAAAAATAGTTTGGGGTAAATTTGTTACAAGTGTATCGGTTTAGGGTTTTTTTAGGGTATTAACCATTTGTTTATTAAGTGGTCTCATCTTATAATAATCTAAACCTTATTCCTAAAAGGATCTCAAAGTATTTGAAATTGCACATTAAAAATTTCCTTACATTATATGCAAATTTTAAAATAAAAAAAAATGATTTCGAGAAATTTCGCCACTTTCTCACCGTGTTTATTTTCAATCCAATTCACCGCCAACATGTCTCCTGTGCCCCTAAATCATGGCTATTGGCACGGAGTTAGCAACGGCTTCTTCCTTGAGTCTTGTCAAGATCGTGTGCTTGATGAAAAAGCTTCACAAGCAATATCGCCCTACGACTTCAAAAAACTTGAAACCACTTAATATTCTAAAATTATTACCTCTTCAATTTTCTTTTTAGATTATTATAGGTCCAGTATCGGTTTTCATTATTGGATGGAGTTTCGCATGTGCTTGTTGATTGCTACACAATCCAATCCGTTTGTGTCTTCCTTCCAATGAGGAATGCGTAATACACACACAGAGCAATAATGGACCTGATAAAAATTCATTTTTATTTGCCTAGTAACTAGAGTAGCGCGCAACACTCGATGCTTGTGCATTGAATAATGGTGATAATAGGCTGGATCTAAGTTGGGTTGGGTTCGAAAGTCAAACTTTTTATATTGAAGAAGCTCTTCCATCACATACCAAGTTTACAAGTAAATATCGGAGCTAGGCCCAGAACAAAGTTGGACAAACAAGGCTTTTGATGCAAGGGCATCTTCCAAACCCTTATTTGCTTTCTGGGCCTGTTCGAACTAGGCAGGTCAAGCAAGTTGCCCATCCGTCGGTCACCCCTAGTGGCAAAATAAAAGCGAAGAGCAATAATATCGATGGGTTAAGACTATTCGAGTTCAAATTTCATGCTTATATGATGTCCTTAGATAATATATATCATTATTGAATTTTCTTGTTCCTCCTAACTTAAATTTTAGTTTCTCTTGTGTGATTTTTCTAAGGGTGTTAATTTCTCAAATTGTATCTTCACATGATTATGATGAGATCGTTAAGAGTTATTCAAGAGTTTCGATTTTTATGGGTCGTGCAAAGAATCTCATAGGATATCACAGATATTAACAAAACAAACCGGATAGATTTATAAGTAAAAGGTTTTACCAAATTTTAAAACTAACCCACCTTGCGGTGGACGAGTTGGTTCGCGCTTTGACCTCATCCGAGAGAGTAGAGGTTCAAAACTTCTTGTCCCCATTGCGCGACTTAAGTAGGGTGCCGTTGGAGGTGGGTCCTCATGCTAGTGTCCCCGGGTTTATGTCGCCAGCTACCGGTTGTATGGTGGTTCTCGGGCATAAAAAAAAAAATTAAAACTAAAGTAGAGATTTTTTTTTTCCTTTTTCGGCCAAAAAATGTAATTTCAAACGTGTTAAATAAGCATGTAAAATTAAAAGCAATACATAGAACACAAACGCAATATCTATGAGAAAATATTTGGATTTCCTTTTGATTATTTGAATTTTCCTTATTTATGCAAAATAATGAGATATTGAGAAGATAAGGAAAACTCTATAAAAATAGAGTTATTTTACACAACAATTAATGCAATATTTATGAGAAAATATTTGGATTTCCTTCTGATTATTTGAATTTTCCTTATTTATGCAAAATAATGAGATATTGAGAAGATAAGGAAAAGAATGGCAAAAATCAGGAATTCAAGTCAAAAAGTAGTGAAAGATGGATATCAAATTAGGGAATCCTTGATTTTATTCTCTAATGTTATCTGCATGTATTAAGAGATAGATATCAAATCAAAGATCTTTTGATTTACTCCCTAATTTTATGCGCAATTGCTCGGAGATAAGGATCTTGGATATTTCCTACGAATAGGAGAACATTGAGAGCTAGAGAGGGGAACTATGATTTTGTTAGATCATTTTTCATTCTTCTTAGAGTTTTTCAAGTATTTTGAAAAGAAGACAAAAGTTGTGACATAATTCTTGTTCTTTGATTCAAGATGCTGAGTTTAATTTATATATTTATTTTTTCTTATACTATGTTCTATTTTTCTTTTGTTAGGGCTACGATGTAGCCTAACCATGATGATATGAATTTCATAATTTTTATATTTTGCAATTGATTTCATTCATGTGAGTTATATATTACTATGCATAATACTTTTGAGTGACTAGCCACTATTTGAATGATCTGATGTGCATGTTTGAGATTGAGAAGTGAGAATATGCAATTGTTCATTATAATATATAGCCATGAATTAAACATGGATAGAGATATACCGCATTATTTGTGTAACTTTTGGTGATAAGGTGATCCAAAAGGCTCCTTGTAAATAGAGAATATTCATAATTTTTAATGCACTCATGTTTATTTTAATTTACATAGAGATATAGTAGATTAATAAGCTGGGTAGGTTTACTATACCTAGAGATAGGATAGTAAATAGATTATGAAATTCCGCTATCACATATTTGATATCGTTCTTGTATCCACAATAATCTGAAATTCATATCTAGTGGTTATTGTGAAATCGGATGCTCTAACATATTTATCTGATTGATTTACTACATTTAGTCTCCAAATTTTATTTTTAATTTATTCTAAATTATATTTTGATATGTTAGATAAATTTTAAAATTAATCTATTTTAGTATTTAATTAGTTTATTAATCATCGATCTCCGTGGGACGATACTTTTTCTTATCATTATATTACTTGTTCGACGCGTTCACTTGCATTTAGAATTTTACGAACAAGTTTTTGGCGGCGTTGCTAGGGATTGTTTGTTTAATACTAATTAATATTGATACCAGATAATTCTAAGTTTAATCTAGCTTTCGTTTCGTTTTATTTTTAAGGGTGTACATCAGTTTATGACACGTAGCCAACAAGGGAAACTTGCTAAGCTTGATCCAGAAATCGAGTGTACATTCAAAAGGCGATTGAGAGAACAAAGAAATCACGCTAAGAAGATGGCATGCGGTGATAATGAAAATCTACGTAGACTTTTAAGAGATTATGCTGTGCCAACAGTTCAAGGCATCAGAAGACCTGCAATTCAAGCAAACAACTTTGAGATCAAGCCGTCACTCATTCAGATGCTTCAACAATCAGTGTAATTCAGTGGCCTACCAAGTGATGATCCAAAAGCTCACATAGATGCTTTTCTTGAAATCTGTGACACCATTAAATATAATGGAGTTACGAATGATGCTATTAGATTGTGATTATTTCCATTCTCTCTTAGAGACAAAGTTAAGAATTGATTTTCTTCTCTTCCCGTAGGATCAATTATTACATGGAATGATATGGCTTAGAAATTTCTTAATAAGTTCTTTCCACCTGCAAAGTCTGCAAAAATGTGTAACGATATTACTAATTTTATGCAAATAGATAATGAATCATTATATGAAGCATGGGGAAGATTCAAAGAATTTCTTAGGAGATGCCCACATCACATATTACCCGTATGGATGCAAGTACAAACTTTTTATAATGGCTCTAGTACAAATCTTCGTTCTATGATTGATGCAGCTGTAGGAGGAACTCTAAATAATAAAATACTAGAAGAAGCCTACAATCTATTAGAGAAGATGACGTCCAATAGTTATCAGTGGCCTAGTAAGAGACTACCAATGCAAAAAGCTAGTAGAGTTCACGAAGTGGATGTTTTGCTGCAATTGCTGCACAATTTAAAGCACTCAACAAAAAGCTAAATAACATGAGTGTTTCAATCATGAAAATTTAGAATTTGACATGTGATTTTTGTGGTGGAGGACATGTTAGAACAGAATGTTAGGTAGGTAATACTTTTAAATAATCTAGTGAAAATTCTAAGTTTGTTGGGAATTTTAACAGGTTATAGAATAATTCTTACTCCAACATGTACAATCCAAGATGGTGCAATCATCCAAATTTTTTATAGAATAATCAGAATGTGATGAGACCACCAGATTCAAACAATTAGAAGAGACAAAGTCAAATTTGGAAGATATAGTCACCAAACTTGCTAATACGACTCATGACTTCATCAAAAGCACGGATATGAGATTTCAAAACCAAGAGTCTTCAATTAAAAATCTGAAGATGCAAGTGAGTCAATTAGCAAGCATGATGTTAGGGAGACAACAAGGATCTTTGCCGAGTAACATAGAAAAAAATCCAATTGAAAACATAAATGTTATAACCTTGAGAAGTGGTAAACAAGTGGGAGAAGAAGATGTCAAACATGAGATTTTCAGAGATAAGGAAGATGTGATCAATAAACAATTAAAGGAGACAAGTAAGAGTAAACTTTTTCTAGATAATCCCAAGCCATATGTGCCGCCAATTCTATTCCTTCAGCAACTCCAACAGCACAAAATAGATAATCAATTTTCTAAATTTCTTGATTTATTTAAAAAATTGCATATTAACATTCCTTTTGCAGATGCCCTAACGTAAATGCCTAGTTATGCAAAAAATTTGAAGGAGATTTTGGCAAACAAAAGGAAACCGGAGGATTATGAAACTATGAAGTTAAATGAGGAGTGTTCAGCCATCCTACAAAACAAATTACCTCCGAAATTAAAAGATCCAGGGAGTTTTACTATTCCTTGCACTATTGGGGATTCTTACTTTGAAAAAACGTAATGTGATTTAGGTGCAAGTATTAATCTAAAGCCTTATTCAGTTTTCAAGAAATTAGGATTGGGCGAGGTAAAAGTAACCACGGTATCACTTCAACTAGCTGATCAATCAATTATATATCCAAGAGGTATTGTGGAAGATGTTTTGGTAAAAGTTGACAAATTTATCTTTCCTGCAGATTTCATAGTTCTTGACATAGAGAAAGATTTTGAGGTATCATTTATCTTAGGTCAACCTTTTCTAGCAATAGGAAGAGCTCTTATTAATGTACAACAAGAGAAGTTGATTCTTAGAGTTCAAGATGATATTGTTTCATTTAATGTTTTTAAGCAATGAAATATCCATCTGATGATAATTATTGTTTTAAAGTTGAGACAATTGACAAGTTGGTGAATAAGGTTTTTCAGGAAAATATTTTTAAAGATCCACTTGAAGCATGCCTGATTTGACCAAGGGACAAAGATATTCAAAATGAGGAAATAAATGAGTACGCAAATTTCATGGAGGGAATTCCACCATATTCAAGGCAAAAGATAATTATATTTGAGGAGTTGGGACAACATATTACAAGGCCTAAACCATCAATTGAAGAGCCTTCAATTCTTGAACTCAAACCCTTACCTTCTCATTTAAAATATGCTTATTTAGATGGAGTTTGTTCTTTACCGGTAATTATATCTTCTTCTTTGACAGATTTGATGGAGGAAAAACTACTCAAAGGTATTAAGAGAGCATAATGGTGCAATTGGATAGAAAATAGCTGATATCAAAAGAATTAGTCATTTAATTTGCATGCACAAAATTTTGATAGAAGAACAATATAAACCCATTATCTAACCTCAGAGACGTTTGAACCCAAAGATGCAAGAAGTAGTGAAAGCTGAGGTAATTAAGCTACTTGATGTAGGTATCATATATCCTATCTCTAATAGTTTCTAGGTAAGTCATGTACAAGTTGTGCCAAAAAAAGGTGGTATGACTTGTTTAGAAAAACAACAACAATGAATTGATTCCAACTAGAATAGTTACTGGGTGATGTGTGTGTATGGATTACAGAAAATTGAATGATGCCACTAAAAAATATCACTTTTCCTTACCATTTATTAATAAGATATTAGAAAGACTTGCAGGGCATGAGTTTTATTGCTTTCTTGATGGATATTCGGGATATAATCGGATTCATATTATATCAAAAGATCAAGAGAAAACTACTTTCACTTGTCCCTATGGTACTTTTGCTTTTAGAAAAATGCCCTTTAGTTTTTGTAATGCACCAGCTACTTTTCAGAGATGCATGATGGCTATTTTTTCTGATATGATTGAAAAATATATTGAGATTTTCATGAATGATATTTCCGTTTTCGGCTTAACATTTGATTCTTGTTTAAATAATTTGGCTTTGGTCTTACAAATATGTGAGGAGACTAACCTTGTTTTGAAATGGGAGAAGTGTCACTTTATGGTGCAAGAAGGAATAATGCTCAGGCATAAAATTTCTTGAAACGGAATAGAAGTCGATCGAGCCAAAGTAGAAGTCATTACAAAATTGCCTCCGCCAACATTTGTGAAACTTGTTAGAGGATTTTTGGGGCATGCAGGATTTTAGAGGCGGTTTATAAAAGATTTTTCAAAAATTGCTAAACCTCTTTCTAATATTTTGAAAAAAGATGCTTATTTTAATTTTTTTTTGTTGAATGCATGCAGGCTTTTAACACTTTAAAGGAGAAGTTAATGTCAGCATCAATTATGGCAGCACCAAATTGGAATTTACCTTTTGAACTGATGTGTGATGCTAGCAATTCTGCAGTAGGAGCTGTTTTGGGACAAAGGAATAATAAAGTTTTTCAAACCATACACTATGCCAGTCGAACCTTGTCAAGTGCACAATTGAATTATTCAACAATAGAAAAGGAATTTTTTGCGTTAGTTTATGCTTTTGATAAATTATGTTCTTATTTAATTGGCTCAAAAGTTATAATTTATTTTAATCACTTTGCTCTTAAGTATCTGCTTGAAAAAAAAAGAATCAAAACCCCGGTTGATCAGATGGATTCTATTGCTGCAAGAATTTGATTTACAAATCGAAGATAAGAAGGGGACGTAAAATCTAATTACAAACCACTTATCAAGAATTCCAAATTCAAAGGAAGAGAGAAGACCAATTTTGGAAGAATTCCCTGATGAGAAATTTTTTTCCATTAAGTCCACAAAAATTCCCCGGTACGCAGACTTTGTAAATTATTTCATATCAATAGAATAAAAAATTCTTTTCTTATGTTAAAAATTATTTTTGGGAAGAACATTTTTTTGTTTAAAGTATGTGCAGACCAAGTTATAAGGAGATGTATTCTAGACGAAGAGAATGCAAACATTCTATATCATTGTCATGATGGAGAGACAGGTGGGCCATTTTGGTGCCACCAAAACTGCAGCTAAGATTTTACAATCTGGATTTCATTGGCCCACACTTTTTAAATATGCATACTTCTATGTAGCTTCATATGATAGGTGTCAAAAAACTGAAAATATTTCAAGAAAAAATGAGATGCCTTTAAACAACATTATTGTGTGTGAATTAATTGATATTTGGGGCATTGATTTCATGGGACCCTTTACACCTTATTTTGAAAATTTATACATTTTAGTGGTTGTGGAGTATGTGTCTAAGTGGGTAGAAGCTGTAGCATTGTCAACAAATCAACAAATAATGCTAAGGTCGTAGTCAAATTCTTGAAGAAAAATATTTTTATTTGATTTGGCACTCTTAAGGCAATCATAAGTGATAGGGGACACATTTATACATCAAATAATTTGAAGTACTTTTGAATAAGTACAGAGTCACATATAAGGTTGCAACCCTTTATCATTCTCAAACTAGTGGTCAAGTAGATGTTTTAAATAGGGAAATCAAAAGAATTTTAGAAAAAACAGTGAATGCCTCTAAGAAAGACTGGTCAATAAAACTTGATGATGCACTTTGAGCCTATAGAATAAGGTTCAAAACTCCAATTGATATGTCTCTTTTAAGCTAGTGTTTGGGAAGGCTTGCCACTTTCTAGTGGAATTAGAGCATAAAGCATATTGGGCACTGAAATTTTTGAATTTTAACATGCAATCTACAGGTGAAGAAAGATTATTGCAACTTAATGAATTAGAGGAATTTCGCAATAAGGCCTATGAAAATTTTAAATTGTACAATGAGCATACAAAAAGATGGCATGACAAGTACATATTCAGAAGATAGTTCAAAATAGGTCAAAAAGTCTTATTTTATATTTCTTGTCTTAAACATTTTCTAGGAAATTTGCGGTCTCGATGGTTTGATCCTTTTACAGTTACACATGTATTCCCATATGGAACAGCTGAAGTTGCGCATGACACTGAGAGTACATTCAAGGTGAACGGTCAACGTTTGAAGCCATACTTTGAAGGTGGTTATAACAAGCAAAAGACCACCATTGAACTTCATCCTCTAGAATAGAGATACTTGAGATAATTTGGCTGAAAACTATCAAGCAAACGCTTCTTAGGAGGCAACCCAAGCATTTTAAACATCTTTTTTTTTTTTTTTAATTTTATTGTTAAGTTTATGTTTTGCAAAAAAAAAAAAAGATTAACTTTTCTCTGTTTTATCCAAGTTAATTTTTTAGGGATAACATTTCCAGAGTTTAATCAACAAGGTCATCTATGAATTTATCCTACAACTAGTTGAGTTTTCTTCTTCATATTTCTATTTTTCGCATTGAGGACATTGCTTCATTCAAATTTGGGGGGAGACAAATTTTTTTGAATAATTTTTTTTGTTTATCATGATTGCATTCCTTGTTGTGAATTTTTGCAATTCTTAAGAAAATTTAAATTTGATTGAACTTGCAATTGATGTGTGAGTTAATTTTAATTATGATTATATTGATTCACTTACTGAGCACTAAAAGTCCTTAATTTTTTAATCGTGTGTAAATCTAGAGAACATGAAGTATGTAATTTTCTTAAATTTCACCCAAATCTTAGAATTTGTTTGATTTTCTCTTGAGGCGAAATCCTAAGCTAAATCTAACCAAGAAAATGATTTAGGCAATTTTTGAATCGATTGAGCCTTTCAAGCTAACCCTGTTTATTTATCCCTAGTAACTCCGTTGAGCCTTAATTATTATCCAATTTTTTATTGGCACTCATATATGTTTAGCCTAGCCGTTATCAAATTATATCATTGTCCCATGCCTTATGAACACGTTGATTTTTTTTGGGATAAAAAAATTATTTGAGCTTAATAGAAATTTGGAATGAGGGATGGAGTAAAAAAAAAGGTGATTGTTATGGTTGTTTGGGGTGTATTAAAAAAAATTGCTTTTATGATTTCCTATCCAACTTTCAGTTGAGTAAGTCTTTTGGATACTTAATGGGTTAGAAATTTTCATGTTATATTATGAGGGAATTTGGGAGAAACTCTACCATAAAGCAATTCAAGAAAAAAAAAAAGAAAAAGGAATGATGATATATGGTGGCAGAAAAATTATCTTGGTTGAGTGAAATTGAAAAATGACATTGGCTCTAATTAAATCCTAGATTTCAACGTGTTGATGGGTGATTTGAACTTAAAATTACCATTATCTCACATTTAGCCCAATTTTATACTATAAATCGAGAAAAGTCCTATTGATTT
Source organism: Eucalyptus polyanthemos subsp. polyanthemos (assembly GCA_017140185.1). Lineage (NCBI taxonomy): Eukaryota > Viridiplantae > Streptophyta > Magnoliopsida > Myrtales > Myrtaceae > Eucalyptus > Eucalyptus polyanthemos. Next base: position 29,453,403 of record CM029466.1, on the reverse strand, counting down.
TTTGTTGGATAATTAGCTTATATTAGTGGAGAAAGGAATGAAAAGCAAACCTATGAGATTTAGTCATAATTATTGAGAATTTTTTAGAGGTTACATGTCAATGTGAATTTTTTTAGATTGCTATAATTCGAAAAAGATAAGAACTCTCACACATACATTTGGATCACATGTTTAGAATTGGTCTTAACTTATAAATCAATTTCAATGTTTGGATGAAATTTGTGTTTTATTTTGAATTGTGAATTTGAGCAATTATGGAAAGATGTCATGGAGGAGGTTGTTAGCTTGAGTATGTGTTATGTCTTGATTTTGCTTGAGGACTAGCAAAGTGTTAAGTTTGGAGGTTTGATAACTCTATAAAAATAGAGTTATTTTACCTATTTTAGGTAACAATTAATGTAATATTATGAGAAAATATTTGGATTTTCTTCTGATTATTTGAATTTTCCTTGTTTATGCAGAATAATGAGATATGGTGATGATAAAAAAAATGGCAAAAATTAGGAATTCAAATCAAAAAGCAGTGGAAGATGGATATCAAATTATGGAATCCTTGATTTTATTCCCTTATGTGATCCGCAAGTGTTAAGAGATAGATATCAAATCAAAGATCTTCTGATTTACTCCCAATTTTATGCACAATTGCTTGGAGATAAGGATCTTGGATATATCTTATGAATAAGGGAACATTGAGAGCCAGAGAGGGGACTAGGTTTTTGGTAGATCGTTTTTCATTATTCTTCTGAGAGGTTTTCAAGTATTTTGAAGAGAAGATAAAAGTTGTGACATGATTCTTGTTCTTTGATTCAAGATGCTGAGTTTAATTTATATTTTTATTTCTTCTTCTACTATGTTTTGATTTTCTTTTGTTAGGGCTATGATGTAGTCTAACTATGATGATATGAATTTCATGATTTTTATGTTTTGCAATTAATTTCATTCATGTTAGTTATATATTATTCTGCATAATGTTTTTGAGTGATTGGTCACAATTTGAATGATCTGATGTGCATGTTTAAGACTGAGAAGTGATAATATGCAATTGCTCATTATAATATATAACCATGAATTAAACATGAATAGAGATATGCCACATTATTTGTATAGCTTTCGGTGATAAGGTAATCCAAAATACTCATTGTAAACTAGGAATATTCATAATTTTTAATGCACTTATGTTTATTTTAATTCGCATAGAGATATAGTGGATTAATAAGCTGAGTAGGTTTGTTATATTTAAAGATAGGATAGTAAATATATTAAGAAATTCTGCTATCATATATTTGATATCATTCTTATATCTACAACAATCTGAAATTCATATCTAGTGGTTATGGTAAAATCATATACTCTAACATATTTATTTGATTGATTTATTGCATTTAGTCTCCAAATTTTATTTTTAATTTATTCTAAATTATATTTTGATCTATTAAATAAATTTTAGAATTAATTTATTTTAGTATTTAATTAGTTTATTAATCATCGATTTCCTTGAGACGATACTTTTTTTATCATTATATAACTTGTTTGACACGTTCACTTGCGTTTAGAATTTTACGAACAAATTCACGTGTCCCGGCAATCTAATAATCCCCACTTTATGAGCTTCTCTTCGGGGAATAAAATTCTTTTGACGGGTTCGTCCTCGTAGCTGGTAGACTCGCCGAACTTATGCACTAAACGTGACATCGCGTAATGCCTCTAAAAATAGGTTACATGCATCACGTAATTGGGCCCTATGTGTGCATTTAAACAGAAACATCGGAGCATTTACTCCCAGCGTGCTGGGTTGGACGATGTGGCCGGAATCAACACTAGAGGCGCATTGAAATCAAGGCTTTATGCCAAAATTGAGAAATTGGGGGGGGGGGGGGGGGGGGGGGGGGGGGCAAGTTGCAAAGATCCTAAAAACCTGGGAGCAAATAGCAATTTTCTTTTTTCTTTTAGTAAAAGTACTCTTGCCTGCTTCTAGAAAAACATGTAGCTAGACCCGAGTTTCATAGATCTAATCAATCACCGCACTTAATTAAGTGAAAATCATATTCGATTTATGGATGCAAATCCAAACAAGGATTTTGATCTTCTATGCACAATTCACAACGTATCGACTCAAACTTTGTATGGAATTGAGCAGTGCCCAGTCGATTTCCCATCGTTATCTTTCATATTGATCGTACATTCAATACCGACTCCCAACAACGAAAACACATCCGCATGTGTCTCTAGATTAGACGCCAAAGATTTTCTTTTAATGTAGTGAACAACGTTAAGATAAGACTCAATGAAGCGAGCCAACAAACCAAAGCACAAGCAGCCAAGAGTTCATACATTCTTGACGAAGCAGAAGCGACGCTTCCTCAAAGAATCGCAGAGTTTGTAGTAGGCCATGACATCTATAAGCCTGTTACAACTGTGTATTTCATGAATACAGCTTAGAAGCATTCAAAGAGGATTGATTTCGAGATGTCCACGGAGTCGGTCTATCCCTATTAATCAAGAAACATAACAGGTCGAATCCACTGTAAGGAACTTGGATGAGTTCCAAGTTACACAGCATTGCAATGGCATGCATCTGCATCTACAATGAAATAAACTACAAATCAATTGCTCAGATATTGTAAGGCAGGTGATAGTTTCACGCAATGTATGAAACTTACCACCTTAACAGGATGACATGGATTCAGAGAGGTGGATCAGTTGGATCAATCGATCCCCATCAAGGCAATGAATATGAAGATAATCTTCTTAATATTAGGAAACCCGCGCTCCATATCGTCTCTGCCTCTGTTGATAAGAAAGCAAGGCTTCTATAAACTCTGCTTTCCCGAAATCAGGCCACAGTGCCGGCACAAAGAAAAGTTCAGCGTAGGCTAACTGCCACAACATAAAGTTGCTGAGCCTAAGTTCACCGCTCGTGCGAATCAGTAAATCTGGGCAGGGATATTCACTGCAGCTCGTCTCTAGCTCCTGCTCTATTAGTCCCTCGCTGATGTCCTCCAACTCAAGATGACCATCTTTTACCTTGTGAGCAATGGTTTTGCATGCTTGTACTATATCATGCTTCCTGCTGTAGCTCACTGCCACAATAAGTTGGAGTCTGGAGTTGTTTTTAGTCATCTCCTCTGCATCCACAAACACTTTTTGCAATGACTTGGGAAGCTTCAAGGAATCTCCAATCAAGCATATTTTAACTCCGTCCCTGTAACAAGAAGCTGAACTCAGTGGAAGCTCTGGTCCTATTCCATAACTTGGTAATAAGGAAAGGAGGTAATAAACTAGTATAAGCTCCGGTTAAGAAAAAAGAGTTGGCACTGCACCAGGCCAACATTATTAGACAGGCAGCACGAAAGTATCAAATTTATGGATGCTTCCCATCCAAAGCTTCTATGTACATATTTAACTTAAGCAGTGAAAATTGGCTAGCGATTAGAGAAAGAGAATCTTCAGTTACTTAGCATAGCAACCATAAACCCAAAGTTGAGTCCCTTCTGAGGAAGCTCCAGAAATATATAATGCAGATTGATGTGTTCCTTTTCAGTTGAATTCAAACATGAGCTTTTGGTATCAACAGTTATAGATGCGCTGCATGCAAGCAAAAGTAATCAAGCAGAATTAATTAGAAAACTGCTCCATCAAATTGTTGGATAAGAACCATGGAGCCATAAACCCTTTTTTAATTCTCAACAAAGTCATATACCTTTCCAAAAATTTCTTCTACAAAATTCAAAGGGTAAGACCTGAAAATTAATTTTATTGATCTCACTCCAATCTGAGTGAGAGAAGAAGCTCGAGCTCAACACTACGATAGACATATCTAAATCTTAACATGTCAGATACTGTCAACAACAATGACTAGTCAACCAGAAGTCACCAGGGTATCACAAGCAGCTCTTGGTCCATAAATTTGCTGAATTCATAATAGAATATCTCTTGTCAAGCCGAAAAGCCTTCACAAGACCCTGAATGAAGGGAATTATAGCTTAAACTGATGAAATGAAAAGCAGCCTAAAAAACGTGGCATTTTTATTTTCCTATTCATTCCACGTAAGTCATGTTATACTAGAAACCCACATCGACAATCCTGCCTCAAATGCCAAGAGGATCACATAAACTTGTCACAAGTTCATGTATGCCCATGGTCGTCCAACTCCACAGTCCTGTGCATTTCGATCTATTAGGAACCTTAATCAGCAACGAAAGGCCTTCACTTCCTAGATTGTTATTTTCAGAAACAGCATCTCGAAAACTACGATCGCTTTTCCTCTCATTTCGTCACAGCAAATAACAGCTGCGGTAGACCAAGTACATGATCACACGGAGAATCATAGCCATGAAGTGAGATGGGAGTTTTCGACCTCTAACCTCATGAAACTCTCCAGCTCCGTTTTAATCACCTTTTCGAACAATCCCATCAAAAGTTGAACCTCAGTCTGCACCCAAAACAAGAGACTTGTCAAACAGAGAAACACCAATCACTCCATAAAAATTTCGCACTGGCTTCACATTCCATTCCATGCTCATCACCACTCCCATTACTAGTCAAAACCACTGACCTTTGGCCGAACCCAATTCTCGGACGAGAAGGCGAAGACGGTAAGGACTCCGATCCCCCACTCGCGGCAGAGGTCGATGAGCTCCCTCAGCGACCTCACCCCGGCCTCGTGCCCCGCCGCCGCCGGGCCCACCTGGCGTTCCCGTCCATTATCACCGCGACGTGCCTCGGCATCGCGTCCCGTCGGAGCCCCGCCGGCAGGCCGCCCGCGCCGCCCAGCTCCCACTCCCCCTCTCTGGGAGCGACATCCGTGGCGGCGGCGAAACTTCTGCCGAGCCTAGCGGAGGAGACGAAAGAGGAGTAGAGGCCTCGCGCTCGCGCTCCGGCGGGTGCGTCGACCGAGGGCCTTCGCGCGAGGGTGTCGAGGTGCTCCGACGGCGAAGGGACGCGAAGAGAATGCATTTACGGCGAGGGAAAGTTGGGATCTTTAGCTTGACGGTCGGTGGCTTTGGAACCTTCGACCGGAGCGGGCGACGTCCGTCTCGCCGCCGCAGACTCCGTCGGAGCGGCGGTTGAAGAGAGCTGAGCGGAGGAGGCCGCGGGACTGGCTCTTGCTCGGGCTTGGATGAGCTCTCGACGAGGCGAAGGCCACGGTTCGTCGTCGTTCGGACAGCGGGGCGTGGTCGTTGCGGGGAGGATAAGGTATGATCACGTGCCCTCAAAATTGATTTTTTAGAGCACGATTATAGTAAGCGGCAATAAATTATTTATTTTCTTACGATTTTTATACTTAATTATGACGATACCGTAATTTTGGGGATTAACATTTTGAGGATGGTATTTTGTGGTTCATCGTTAGTTAGGTGTATGATGAACGTATTTTTCTTAAGACACTTAAAAATCTGATATGAATTGAAACATAAGTTTCCTTGATTTATTGGTTTGTTTGTGAATACACAAACGTAATAGTTGAATTTGCATAATTCATTTTCTTGTAATTTAAAAGTAAAAAGCATATTTTGGACAAACAATGAGGGATGGTCATTAAAAGGTTTATAAATTGTTTTTGGATGTAATTGAAGGCAAGGAGGAAAGATTTCGTGATAAACGAATGTATCTTATATTTTTAAGTGGTCTCGTCTTATGATAATCTAAACTTTATTACTAAAAGGAAATTGCACATTCAAAATTTCCTTACATTATATGCAAAATTTAAAATAAAAAAAAGTAAATTGATTTCGACAAATTTCAAGAAATTCTGCCACTTTTAATGGTGTTTATTTTCAATCCAATTCACTACCAACGTGCCTCTTATGCCCCCCCAGATTGTGGCTATGAGCATGGAGTTAGAAGGGCTTCTTCCTTAAGTCTTGTCATGATCGTGTGCTCGACGAAAGAGCTTTGCAAGCAACATTCGCCCTACGGCTTCAAAAAACTTGAAACCACTTAATATTCTAAAATTATTACCTCTTCCATTTTCTTTTTAGATTATTCTAGGTCCAGTATCGGTTTTCGTAATTGGATGGAGTTTCGCATGTGCTTGTCGATTGCTACACAATCCAATCCGTTTATATGTCTTCCTTCCACATACACAGGCAATAATGGACCTGATAAAAATTCATTTTTATTTGCCTAGGAACTAGAGTAGCGCGCAGCACGAGCACCGATGCTGTGCATTGCATAAAGGTGATAATGAAGGTGATAATAGGCTGGATCTAAGTTGGGTTGGGTTCGAAAGTCAAACTTTTTTTTATTGAAGAAGCTCTTCCATCACGTATCAAGTTCACAAATAAATATTGAGCTAGGCCCAGATCAAAGTTGGACAAACAAGGCTTTTCGATGCAAGGGCATCTTCTAGACCCCTATTTGCTTTCTGGGCCTCTTCGAACTAGGCAGGTTAAGCAAGTTGCCCATCCGTCGACCACCCCTAGTGGCAAAATAAAAGCGAAAAGCAATAATATCGATGGGCTAAGACTATTCGAGTTCAAATTTCATGCTCATATGATGTCCTTAGATAATATATATATCATTGTTGAACTTTCTTGTTCCTTCTACCTTAAATTTTAGTTTCTCTTGTGTGATTTTTCTAAGGTTGTTAATTTCTCAAATTGTATCTTCACATGATTATGATGAGATCGTTAAGAGTTATTCGAGAGTTTTGATTTTCATGGATCGTGCAAAGAATCTCATAGGATATCATGCATATTAACGAAACAAACCGGATAGATTTATAGGTTTTTTTTTTTCTTTTTTCGGCCAAAAAATGTAATTCAAACGTTTTAAATAGGCATGTAAAATTAAAAGCAATACATAGAACACGAACGCTCATTAGTCATTCGGATAGAGTATCGTGCCTTCTCAATTCACAATTTCTTTTCCTTACGGCACATCTTTCATCATCCCCCATAGATAATTGGACCAGATTATTAGGCAACCGTTAGCTTCGTGGTCCAATCATTTAGTGCTTAAACCAACCTTCCTGCCTAACTGCTTGTAAATTTACAAGTGTATACAGTGTTTCATGAAATGCTGACTCTTTACATACACGGAAAAGTTGCGTTTGGTACAGCAAAATCTAATGCGATTTAGGGCCAAAATGAAATGGCAATTTCAATATCTGCGATCGGTGATATGTGGAGCAGAGTGGAGTAAGAATTATTTTCTTTGGTTGTAACAAAAAATGTTGTGGTAATAAACTAAATGGAATTTTATTGCTTAAACCAAACTTCTTGCCTAACGACTTGTTAATTCACAAGTTTATACAGTGTTTCAAATGCTGGTTCTTTGAATACTCGGAAAAGTTCCATTTGGTACGGCAAAGTGTAATGCGATTGGAGACCGAAACTGTGACGGCCCAGGCGGTAGTGCATGAAGAGGAAGGATGGCAGTGCATCCGCACCTCGGTCTCGGAAGTGTGGAGGGAGGGGGCGCTTATCCTGTCCCACATTACTTAGGAGGAAGTTCTAGGCTAGTTTATAAGGCTTAGGTTTACTGACCTATATAACATGTTTTAAGGTTATGAGGGCCGGAGCTCTAAAGCAGATAATATTACACAGTATGAGCGGCCTAGGTTTTTATAAATGGTATTAGAGCCGACTCCCGACCTCGCATGGGGCCACAACGTTTTACTACTGAAATAAGCAATGTTGCTCTCTTAGGGTTCCCTCATATGAGATTCCTAGGGAAGAGGATCAAGTTGGCTCTTGCGAATGACGATTTCAATATCTTTGATCGGTAATCTATGGAGTTGAATGGAACGAGAATTCTTTTATTTGGTTGTGACATCAAATGTCGTGGGAATGAGTTAAACGAGAATTTTTTTTAACGGGGTCATTCTATAATATACTCACAATAATAATATAACGGTCGATAAGTCTCAAGTATAATATAGAATTATCGATTTTTTTAACATTAATTGTATTGTTCACTCATTATAATTTTGTTAACTGTAATTTGAAATGATTATACTATTTACAATTGAATGTAGTAGTAATTGGCATTTCTCAAATATTAATCAGGATTATAAATTATTCAATATGGATAGCATCGTGGATGATATTTTTTCAAAAGCACAACAAATTCAGGAAAAAAGGGCTCGTACATCCGCTTTTTCAATCGGGCCAAAAAGGTTTGACGATCCGAATCACTCGTTGGGAGAGAACAAATACGAGATCTGGGAGGACGAAAAAGCCAACTTCGAAACTGGCTGGGAACGGGGTTTCCCTTCTTCGCAAAATTCGGGAATTTCTTCGCGACGTCCTTCCAATTTCTTCATTTAGCCTTCGGTCCTCCTCATTTAGCATCGAACTTTACGTGCTTCTTTTCTTCCGTCCACACGCTGGCTCGGAAGATCAGGACAAAGACGATGACGCGATGCCCGAGCTCCCGCGTAACTAACTCCCTTCTAGAACTTCGGCCCTGGGGGAAGGGGCACTTCCGTCTTTCCGCCCCCTCCCCCCACTTCAAAAGTTCCCGGGGCGATCGTCTCTCCCTGTTAGCTAGCACTGGCGAATTCTGTTGCGATCGCGCATTCTCCCAGAATCCCCCTCCCGCTCCGGCAAACCGCTAGGGGTACTTCCGTCTTTCCGCCCCCTCCCCATTCGAAAGTTCCCGGGGCGATCGTCTGTTGAGATCGCCATCCCCCATTCCCCGATAAATCCCCCTCCGATTTTTCGCATTTGAGAGAGAGAGAGAGAGAGAGAGAGAGAGAGAGAGAGGCGGTCATGGCGGCGTCGAACGGGAGCGAGTTCTTCGAGGTGGAGGTGGAGGGCGGGCGCGAGGCGCTGTCGCGGCCGTCGAACGCGGAGTCGGTGGAGGAGGACGAGAGCGAGCTGCTGTGGGCGGCGATCGAGCGACTCCCCTCGCAGAAGCGGCCCAACATGGCCCTCCTCACGCGGACGCCGTCGGAGCACCGCGGCGGCGGCGGGCTGCTCCAGACGGAGACGATCGACGTGCGGAAGCTGGACCGACTCAACCGGGAGCTCGTCGTCCGGAAGGCCCTGGCCACCAACGACCAGGACAACCACCGCCTCCTCTCCGCCATGAAGGAGCGCCTCGACCGGTAACGCAAACCTCCACGTGGTTGTTTTTTGTTTTTTTTTTTTTCGGTTCAGGAAACTCTCGATAGTCGGTCGTTCTCATGCTAGACGCGCCATCCGTCCTCTGGATCGACTGGCGTTTTGCGTGTTCGCGATTCTTGATCATCTCCTTTTTGGGCGATAAAGGTGCACGTGTAGTGTGTGACCTTTCTCTTTTTGCGGACGCCGAACCTGTGCACGCGGCACTAACCGATCCGAGTAGTGCGATCGCGATCTCTCTCTCTCGATCGATAGGATGATTCCTGAATCCGTGACTTTTCTTCTGGAAATGATCTGTCAGGGTCGGGTTGGAGGTGCCGAAGGTCGAAGTGAGGTTCGAGAATCTGAACATCGAAGCCAGCGTGCAGAGCGGCTCGAGAGCTTTGCCTACGTTGGTGAATTACACTCGTAACATGATCGAGGTCCTTTCTTACTATTCTCTCTCTCATGTTTCATATCATGCAATGCTGCAGCTGTTTTTCTTCCCTTCACGTGGCGTGTTACACTTCGTACGTTAACAATCTGCTGCGTGGGTGATGCATGACAGTACGTTCTGAGTGGCTTGAGGATATTTCGACCCCAGAGGCATTCGCTCACGATCTTGAAGAACATCAGCGGAGCCGTCAAGCCTGGAAGGTAACGAAAATGGTGCTAGTCACGTTGCTAGTCGATATCTACTTCAAAGCATCTTGCTACTTAATATTACCGTGCTCAGAACTCAATGCGCTAAGAGCTTGTGCCTCGAGCGAGAAAGTGCTCGCATCTCTTTCACCCGAATTATTTGCAAGTTATCATGTTAGCTGCATTTTTTGCTAAAAGCTTAATGCGCACTCTTTTTACAATGTGAAAACAAGAATATTTCGAAGTGCTTAAAATTACCTAATTCCTGTTCTATATCAAGTAATATGAACGTAAGAGTGCCGTGTAGCATTCTTAATATTACTCTTGTGAACCGGTACGAAACTTCAAAGAGCCTAAACACGGATGCAATCGCCACGTCTTGCCAGAACACTAGGAATTCACGTGTTCCGGCAGATGTAATAATCCCCACTTGATGAGCTTCTCTTCAGGGAACAAAATTCTTTTGACGGGTTCGTCCTCGTAGCTAGTAGACTCGCCGAACTTATGCACTAAACGCGACCGGACCCTCGTCAGCTCGCGTAATACGTCTAAAAATAGGTTACGTGCATCGCGTAATTGGGCCGTATGTGTGCATTTAAACAGAAGAGCATTTACTCCCAGCGTGCTGGGTTGGATGAACCCGTTACACGGTAGCATGTGTCGTGTCCACCCGTGAGCAAACCATTTATTTATTTCTCCATGGGGTCTATGCAGGATGACGTTGCTTCTAGGTCCCCCGGGTTCTGGAAAATCCACGTTGCTTTTAGCTCTGGCGGGGAAGCTCGATGCCAATTTGAAGGTAAGAACTTTATTATTTTACTGTAATTTTTCGATTGAAAGACTTGCCAAAATCATCCGGGAGGCATCTCATGTGGCTAATTTCCATATAAATTATGTTCTTTACCCCGCCCTTTCTGGGCGGCAGTTTTCTTCTCCTTTTTTTCCCCTAAAATTTAATTGCATGAACTGAAAGAGTCATTATTGATGCAACATATACCATCAGTCACCTATAATAATGACTTGCTATCAGTAAAATATCCTTACCATATACTTGCGTTCAGATGCATTCAACATAGATATACTTACCCAATGAAATGAAATTTATTAATACTCGACTTCGGGATAGCTGGTTTGTGGTGAAGTTAGATAGCTGGTTTGTGGTCAAGTTTTTAGCCCGTGAAATTTACATTATTTTAGTAGCCAGTAGTTCTCCCCCGCACTGTAGTATATAGGTTGGTCATAGGAATGTTCATTTCTATAGGATTAGCTTTCCGATTGATCTCTTTTTGACTTATTTCCTGGTAAATTAACCAAGACCTTGCCTCTGGGTCAAGCCTCCAATGGTTTCAATGACAATACTTTAGCCAGCCTTAATGACTTCATTTGTTTCACCATACTACCTTAAAATTTGTTTGTCCTATTATCCTTCTTGAAAAGTTATCCCAAATGTAATATTTTCTCATTTATAGAAGCCGTAGAATTTGGTGTAGAACTTCTAGACATAAAAATAAATGGCAGTTTCATATTTGGTTCAAAGAAGTACAAGTAACAAGACTATTTCTTAATGGGCAGTGAGAGTCTAGCCGTTGAATTTTACTTGTGAATTCTGTGAAAGAAAAATCCCATAATTGCGACAAAATCATCATATTTGTACTCTCTAGAATAAGGTGCGTACTGTGGTCTTCAAAAGCGTTAGCCCGGTACCCCTCTATAAGCTATTAAGTCAAACTTGACTACCTCAGAAGAAGTTAGCCCTAATAACAAATGAGTGGGGCAACCGTACTGCAAAAGTAAATAACAGTGGACTTCAGGAGGAGGTACAGAAGAATGCGTCTCGGTACAGAACCTTTTTTCTCCCCCATTTTACATGAGTATCGGTACAGAACCTCCTACCGTGCTAAAAGTGATATGATTTCTTTTCAATCTGTTATTGAAAGACTACAACTAGCGTCTTGATAGATCCCCTGATTGCATGTCTGCTTTTGTTCCAGAAAAGTGGTAATATCACTTATAATGGGAATAAGCTCGGTGATTTCTGCGTTCAAAGGACCTCTGCCTATATAAGCCAAACGGATAATCATATTGCTGAGTTAACTGTTCGAGAAACCTTTGATTTTGCTGCGAGATGTCAAGGTGCAAGTGAAGGTTTTGCAGGTACTTTTGCTTCAAAGGTTTCGGTCATCTTATTGTGAGTTTGTTTCTGTTTAAGTGTGTCAAAAGTGATGCATTTTGGACTCGAAACAGATTCGGGCAGGTGATACTCTGGAAATGCTTGATCTTTTGCAAGTTTGAGTACTCCCTTGATAGGGTAATGCCTGTGACTTCCTGATTTGACCGACGTGCACTCGTTTAGCGTTAGTTAGCACTTGGCACCAAGTAGAGATTGGTTCCTGATCGTCCCACGAATACGGAGTGTGCCCCTAAATTCTCTCTTTCACGGTCAACATCACACTTGAATCCACATGTTGCTCTTTCTAGTTATCTTTTCTCTACAAGAGAACTGTGCATATCCTTTGTTCAGCCACCGACTTATTTCTTTTGGCACGAGTACATTTGTGAAACTAATTTCATTGATTGGATTCTACCATCATTATATAATGTCCGTCTCAAGGGCTTCTCTTTTGTCAGTCATCCACTATCCTATTTCGCAGTTTTGGGTGTATGTTGGGTACTGTCATTGCTGCAACCTGTGTATTGATATCGGCAGAATTCTGTTAGGTTGATTTGAAAAACTGGTAGAGAGTGAATGTAGGATATTCTTGTAAAGTTTCGAGCCAGAGTTCTTTAATTTCTCCTAATTATACTCGGAATTTTCTTCTCAGCTAGATGTTTTGATTATTTTGTCAATAGACTTCTATAAGCGGTGCTCGAGTACATATCAGCACATTTGGTTGAAATGACTAGCTTCGTCAAGTCCTATTGAATTGTGACTGCAGGATATATGAAAGATTTGGCCCGTTTAGAGAATGAAAAGAACATACGTCCAAGTCCACAGATTGATGCCTTTATGAAGGTATGTATTTGATTTCCGTGAATACGTTGCCTCCTAGCACAATTCTCGACTTCTATCCCAATAATCTCAGATTGCATATCATCTGCACAGGCATCATCCGTTGGTGGAAAAAGACATAGCATTTCGACAGAATATGTTTTGAAAGTGCTTGGTCTTGACATTTGTGCGGACACCTTCGTCGGGAATGATATGCTCAGGGGAGTCTCAGGTGGCCAAAGAAAAAGAGTCACAACGGGTATATTCTCCCTCCGTGCATATATATCGTACATTGTGCCATGCTGATAGAAATTTACACACTAGATTTATTATATGGAGGCTGTTCTAGCTTTCAAAATGCAAAAGGATTTGAACTATTAAAATGATATCACTGATGATTGATATACTGTTAATGTTTGTAAAGGCATAAAGGTGAGCTTGTTCACTTGAACATTAAGTGCAGAAGCAGGTATCGCTTAGACTTGATTTTGGTCTTGGAAGTGTCTCTCCAACTGAATCAATTCGGGGAAATGCATCTATTCATCTTAGTTTCATTTTCATTTCTTTTGAGGATACATTTTTTTGAAAAAACCCAACCATGGGCAGCTGTGTTAGTACTAGAGTCTCTTCTTCATCGCTAAGGTTGAGAGTTCAAATCCATGCGTTGCTAACATGTTGTAAGTGGTGTAAGTGGGGGGCCATGGTGTTAGGGTCTTGTGCTAGTTTTTCTCGAGTTATAGGCATCGGTCCTAAGGTGCCATCGGGCACTAGCGGGCCTTGTGACCCCTGCAAGGGGGCTCGGTGGATTTCTTAGTTATCAATATGTTTTTTTTTTGAAAGAATGTTTGAAATCAAGTTAGTGTGGCCCTTGCAAACCAAAGGAGCAATTTTAAAGTCTAGCACTTAAAAGAATCGACAATGATTTTTTCGTACATATCTCTTGATCGAAATGAATAGAGAATGGTATCCAGAAAATACTGAAAGGAAGTGTTGCGACGGTCAATAATATATTGAAAACTAATGTTGCAATGGTCACAAGTTTTGTGGTGGTTTCAATGGTCCTCAGGAATATCTATATTTCCTGCAAACCTTCACTATTTCTCATCATTCTCGTTTTTCATCTAGGAATTAAAAGTCACTTCTACATGTTGCAATAAGAACTCTTTTCACTTGACTCTTTGTCAGCTTCTAATAAGCTACAAGTTACCTTAAGTCTTCAAATTTACAATATGCAAAAGTTTTCAAAAATTTCTTGTGCGACTTTTTGACCTTTTATTTAAGTTCAAATAATGATATTCTTGAATCAAAGCATGCTTTAAGAAGACGGAATTTTTGAAAGAATAAATAATATTATGTGATATTCATGGAAATGAAGATAAGACAGAATTTCAAATAAAGCTTTTGAAGTGGGGCCGTTTTTTAAAAGAGGGTTAGAGCGAACATTGCCTTAAATAAGATCTTGATGAAGTGGCCTACTTAGTTTCAAATATCATCTCAAGTTCATCACCCAGCCAAATCTCCATTGGCTGGCAAACCCATGCAATTCACATGCATCTTTGATAAAATCCATGGGCCATCGGGTGAGCTTCTTATTTGAGATTAAGTTGACACTTAGCCAATATATTTGGTATAAAATAAATTCATCAACCAAATTAATGCTTGTTGTATCTCTGACGCAGGAGAAATGATCGTTGGACCCAGGAAGACTTTATTTATGGATGAAATATCCACAGGGCTAGATAGCTCTACGACGTATCAAATCGTTAAATGTGTCAGGAATTTCGTTCATTTAATGGAAGCAACTGTCCTAATGGCTCTTCTTCAGCCCGCCCCGGAGACATTTGACTTGTTTGATGACTTGGTGCTACTGTCCGAAGGACATGTTGTATATCAAGGACCTCGGTCGGACGTGTTAGAATTTTTTGAATCATTAGGTTTTCGTTTGCCACCACGTAAGGGAATTGCGGATTTTCTCCAGGAGGTACTTGCCATAATAAAACAACTTTCTTGTCTTCCTAGACTATGACTAACTTTATTTATCACCAGGTCACTTCCAGAAAGGATCAAGCTCAGTATTGGGCTGATCCATCCAGACCTTACGAGTTTCTACCTGTTTCCAAAATCGCAGAAGCATTTAGAATGTCCAGATTTGGTAGCTCTGTCGAGCCTGATCTCGCGGCTTCAAATGTTCAATCCAACAGCCATCCTAATGCGTTGTCCAAAACGAATTTTGCTGTCTCAAGGTGGGAGCTGTTCAAAACATGCTTTGCCCGAGAAGTGCTGCTAATCGGCAGGCATCGCTTTCTGTATATTTTTAGGACTTGTCAGGTATAACTGTATTTTGAGTACACTGCTCTCGACACTGTTCTTGTAACTTCAATTGCATTAGGTTTATGAGATAGTTCACTCATTCATGTCACATGTGAACTGCAACATGATGTCTCAGTATTACTCCATTATTCAAAATTATTGTGCTACCACTCTGGTGCTTTCTTCTTTACTCTCCCTGAATTTAAGTGCATTATATATCTGGAACTTCTAAACAATTATTTCTGTTGTTTATGTCAGTTATATTTTCACTGTTTCTTTTTCATATATTAAAGGTTGCTTTTGTTGGACTGGTAACCTGCACAATTTTCTTACGGACAAGAGTACACCCCACTGATGAGACAAATGGCAACCTCTACCTATCCTGCCTTTTTTTTGGGCTAATACACATGATGTTTAATGGATTTTCTGAGCTGCCGATAACAATATCTCGGCTACCTGTATTCTACAAGCAAAGAGATAATTTCTTCTATCCGGCATGGGCATGGTCCATTTCCAGCTGGATTCTACGTGTCCCATACTCTATTATTGAGGCCGTTGTGTGGTCTTGCGTAGTATACTACACTGTTGGATTTGCTCCTGGTGTTGGGAGGTACATTTTTCCGCTCAATTTCCTTCATATAGGTTCTGCTAATCCTGCAAATCTTTTCACAGTTTTTATTTTATTGTTTCAGGTTTTTCCGGTTTATGCTATTGCTCTTTGCAGTGCACCAAATGGCATTGGGTCTTTTCCGTATGATGGCTACAATAGCTCGAGACATGGTCATTGCAAATACTTTTGGGTCTGCTGCCTTGCTAGTTATATTCTTACTGAGTGGATTTATTATTCCCAAGTGTAAGTTTGGTCCTTCTTCTACAAGAAAAGTGTGCCTTGGATGGCATGAAGCAAGTAGAATGTCATTTGATTGCTGATTTTGTGGCCCTTCTTTCAGCCATGATCAAGCCATGGTGGGTCTGGGGTTTCTGGGTGTCCCCACTATCCTATGGGCAAAATGCAATGTCTGTTAACGAATTTACTGCCACAAGATGGATGGAGGTATGTTACTTGAGGGTGCTATTTACAACTTTTTTGTCCCAATAGTAAAATCCTCCTGACAACGGTTAATCCACAGAAATCTGCCTATGGGAATAATTCAGTTGGCTACAACGTACTTCAGTCACATAGCTTACCATCTAGTGGTCATTGGTATTGGCTTGGAGTTGGGGCTCTATTGCTTTATGCACTGCTCTTCAACAATATTGTGACTTTAGCTTTGGCTTACCTTAATCGTAAGTCTGATAATCTTTCCATTGCATCTATATAAATTCAGGAACAACTTGCTCGCTAGCTAAGTATCTTCTTGGGTCACTTCAAGATCTAGCTAGTATGTGCTTAATGAGGACCTTCCTTTTCCTTTTACAGCTATCATAACTGCGCAGTCTGTAATTCCTGTGGATGAAACTGGAGAAAATTCCAGCCAGGGCATTGGTTAGTAGAACTATATTATCTTCATAACAGAGGGATGTGTATTGTGTTTTGATAAATTCTACTTATCTTTCCTCATCAATGTTGCACCGTACTTTGGCACGGTAATGTTGCAAACCTGTCATGGGTGTGCAGGGGATGGTATGCAATCAAGATCAAATCCAACATCCTCTGGGGAGGGTAACAAGAAGAAGGGCATGATTCTTCCATTTCAGCCATTAACAATGACTTTCCATGATGTCAATTACTTTGTTGACATGCCAAAGGTGTGATTTCATATGCATTAACTATTTTTAGTAATTTTGAATGCCTTAATTTGTGTCCAGTTTCTACATGATAAAGTGTAATGCGGCAAAACATATCACTAAAATTGACAGGCTATGCGTTCACAAGGAATACCAGAAAGTAAACTACAGCTTTTGTCGAAAGTTAGTGGAGTATTCTCTCCAGGAGTACTCACTGCATTGGTTGGTTCGAGTGGAGCTGGTAAGACTACTTTGATGGATGTTCTTGCTGGAAGGAAAACAGGTGGATATATTGAAGGTGATATCAGGATATCAGGTCACCCAAAACAGCAGCATACTTTTGCTAGAGTTTCTGGATATGTAGAACAAAATGATATACATTCTCCCCAAGTGACAGTTGAGGAGTCTCTCAGGTTTTCTGCCAGCCTCCGCCTCCCAAAAGAAGTCAGCAAAGAAAAAAAAGTGGTGAATATTCAGGGGTTAAGTTAATACATTCAAAAACGATGGT
This sequence comes from Eucalyptus polyanthemos subsp. polyanthemos, assembly GCA_017140185.1. Classification (NCBI taxonomy): domain Eukaryota; kingdom Viridiplantae; phylum Streptophyta; class Magnoliopsida; order Myrtales; family Myrtaceae; genus Eucalyptus; species Eucalyptus polyanthemos. The sequence goes on along the minus strand of CM029466.1, from coordinate 29,436,175 downwards.
TGGATCCAGTTTACCTCATTGTTGACAAGATCTCTTGTGTTGCAGGAGTTTGTCGAAGAGGTAATGAAATTAGTTGAGCTTGATACGCTTAGGCATGCTTTGGTTGGTCTACCTGGTAGCTCAGGTTTATCAACAGAACAAAGGAAACGGTTAACCATTGCAGTTGAGCTAGTTGCCAATCCTTCTATAATCTTTATGGATGAACCTACCTCTGGTCTTGATGCTCGAGCAGCAGCTATTGTGATGAGAACTGTTCGTAATACTGTTGATACTGGAAGAACTGTGGTTTGTACCATTCACCAGCCAAGTATTGACATATTTGAAGCATTCGATGAGGTTAGAAGGACAAACAATAATTTGTCATATTCAAGACTATTTTAATATGCCAGATCCTTACATTGGTGCAGCTTTTTATTTTATTTCATCGCAGCTGCTTCTCATGAAACGTGGAGGATGTGTAATATATGGTGGCAAGCTTGGAACACATTCACAGACCCTAATAGACTATTTTCAGGTAAAAAAAAATTGTCTTACTCTTTATGGTTCATTTTTGGTCTCTCTGTATGTTGAAGCATATTCCCCAATGTTTATCTACGAGGTTTCAGTGGGACTCTGTCACTTCCCTCCACCTAATTTAGGTTGATGGTATCAAGCAAGTTCCCACCTCCTTTCCCCATTTAATATTTGATACTGTGAATAGATTTTCATTAAGTTATCCGATCCATTAATTCCATGTTTTTAGTCACTTGTCTATGGGGTTTATGGGAGTCGTGTATTCATGCATTCTCCCTCCGCCTTCGCTTAGGATTTTAGATAGGATTTCCTGATAGTTTCTTTTAGAAGTGATTCCTTATTCTTCTATTCCACGAGCGAGACAATTATTCTGCAATCCTTTGTTATGACGTGCATGTGATGGGGGATGTTAAAGTATATTCATCATTGCTTGAGTATGGGGTTTCAGCAGGAATTTGTGTACGTATATTTCTATTTTCCATCTAATAATTCAAACTTTTAGGTTGAAGTTTCCGACAGTTTTAGATGCCAAAATCTTTGGGTTTGCTGTCGCCCTCTCCTAGTTAAATTTCTAGCAGCTGCTGCTTCATGCAGGGTAACTGATAGTTTGGTTTGTGCTTTTAATTTTTTTCCCTAGCCCAGAACAGTTCTTTTTCTTGTACTGAGGGGCCCAGAGAAGGGAAGTGGTACTAAATGTGGTAATGTACTATGTTTGATGGGATGCTAAGGTTTTGGTCAACTAGACAGATTGCCTAATGACTGTTAAATCTCGTTATGCACAGGTAACAGTCTTTATCGTATTCCTTTATGCAGGGCATCAATGGAATTACCCCAATCCGAAGTGGTTATAATCCAGCAACTTGGATGCTTGAGGTTACTACACCAGCTGCTGAACAGAAGATTGGTGCTGATTTTGCTGATATTTACAGAAATTCGGATCAGTTTAGGTGATCTAATTTAACATCACTTTAGCTTTGTGGGCAGAAATTTGTGGCCGCCATTCATCCCATATTTTTGGAGTTTGTCTCCTCCTTCCACAATTATCCATTGTTAACTCTTCTTCACTTTGCTCCAGGGAGGTGGAAGCTACGATTGAACGCTTAAGTGTCCCACCTGCTGGCTCAAGGCCTTTAAAATTTGACACCATGTATTCACAGGACAAACTCTCTCAATTTTTTATTTGTCTTTGGAAACAAAATCTTGTCTATTGGAGAAGTCCACAGTACAATGCTGTGAGGATTTTTTTCACTATGTTAAGTGCGCTGATTTTAGGCTCCGTCTTTTGGAATATTGGCTCAAAAAGGTAAATTTCATACAAACTTCTCAAGACTGTCTTCTTTTCTTGTCTTTGGAAGCTTTCAGGCAAGGCATTTACTTTTGCCATAGATTATCAATTAACAAAATAACTTTCTGTGTCTCAAGTCCTCCCCCTCTAATGCTGACTGATCATAAGAAAACATGAAGTTAAAGTAAGCTATAAGCTTTATTGTCCTCTAGAATTAAGATACTTAGCTGGGAACTGTCTAGCAGGGATAAGAATTAAGAACCTTCTACCATGGAAGCACAAAAATTTCTTTTTCTTTGGGATGTGCCTTTTGGAGGCCAGAACCCATGATGTTTGGCAGCTTTCATCTTAATGAAGTTGACAAAAATTAGATTTAGGTTCTTTTGCTGGGATATGGATAGCAATATCTCATTTGGCATCACTAATATCTTTTCATTTTGGTCGTCAAAATTCAAATGCTGGAATTTCATTTATCATATGATGAGTTTAGATATGCGTTCTTTGTAAAGGCGATTTGCTGGCTCTGGACTCAACTACAGAGATCTCACGCATGTGGCCATGTTCTGGATTAATGAAAACCAAGTCTCTATTTGCGTCTGTGGACTAATTCATTAAATGGTCGTGAACTATTCTGACAAACAAGATGAGAACACATCTTGAAATTTTAGAAATTCAAGATGAGACTGTCCAGGTGGCATTCGGCTTTTCTTGATTTTTCTGTCTCTAGTAGTCTGGTCTAATTCTTGAGGCCAATGCTACTAATAGAGATCCTGTCTTCTTTGTTAAATCTAGACATATTTTTAGCAGTCCTTTGATTATATTGTAAAACACATTTCAAATTAACATTATGCAGAGAGTCGCCTCAAGACCTTTTCGTGGTTATGGGAGCTCTTTATGCATCATGCTTGTTTCTTGGCGTCAACAATGCCTCTTCTGTACAACCAATTGTTTCCATAGAAAGGACGGTATTCTATAGAGAAAAAGCAGCTGGAATGTACTCCCCATTGGCCTATGCCGCAGCCCAGGTAAGTTTTTCATACTGAAAGAGGTTGATTTGTAAAAATTAGTGGAGTGGAAAATAACATCTCTAACTTCTTCGCTCCAGGGCCTTGTGGAGATTCCGTACGTGGTTGTGCAAACCATAATATATGCAGTCATCACATATTTCATGGTCAACTTCGAGAGGACAGCAAGTGAGAAACTTCTGATCTTCCTGAATTTTCTAATCTACTTTGAGCTTGAAAATTAGTGGTTAACCCATTATTCACTTTTTGTTGCAGGAAAGTTCTTTCTTTTTCTTGTGTTCATGTTCCTTACCTTCACCTACTTTACCTTTTACGGCATGATGGCTGTTGGTCTCACTCCTTCACCGCATTTAGCAGCTGTCATTTCTTCAGCCTTTTACTCTCTATGGAATCTTCTGTCAGGATTTCTTGTCCCAAAACCAGTAAGTTGACTGTTTCCTATCAGAAACTCCTTACTATGTTGTCTCTCTCATTTCTGATTTTGGGCAGATTTCCTTGGCCTCCATGGTGCATTTCCCGCCAGTCATATGAAACAATTCTAGAATGAACAAGACAAAACCTTTAGATTAACCTGATGAGTAATGGAAGAGGCTGGAATGAGCACCCCATTATCTTTGTTTGTTTACTGCAAAGACTACTGAAGCACCCATGAGAATTGCTCTCTCTCTCTCTCTCTCTCTCTCTCCTCTCTCCCCCCCCCCCCCCACCCCAACGTGCGCGTGCTCACACATATCACTGGGGATGGTGAGGAAGAGCTTCCTCTCCTCCTATTAGAATCTACTGGATGGACAACAAAAATATCATTTTGCTGCCGACATGATCTGAGTTTCTTCTTTCTGCATATAATGAGACAAGTTTGATCCTGCCTCTTTTTGAATTAGCATTCGATGCCATTAGTAGAATAGAGCATCCTCGTAAGGGGATTAAAAGATGCTCCTAATAATATGTTCATAGAGCAAATTGAAGTCTGGGTACCTATTGATGAAAAGTAAATCTGGATTTCAATCTCACTTACGATGTGAGGTCTGACACTGGAGCACTTACTTCCTCACTGTTGGAAGGAGATTGTTTTCCTAACCTAAGAAATCAAGTTGCCAGGTTTTAGTGACCCAGTTTGTGCACTAATTGCAGAACATCCCGGGTTGGTGGATATGGTTCTACTACATCTCCCCAGTTGCATGGACTCTTCGCGGTATCATCACCTCTCAGCTTGGGGATGTGGACACTCAGATTGTTGGACCTTCTTTCAAGGGCAGTGTGAAAGAGTATCTGGAGGTTAGTCTTGGCTATGGTGGCAGTGGCATGATTGGAGTGTCAGTGGCTGTGCTTATTGGCTTCAACCTTTTCTTCTTCGTTGTCTTTGCCATCTCCGTCAAAGTCCTCAACTTCCAGAGAAGATGAAAAGGGAAAAGCAATAACAGGCATAAACGGAGACTATTTTCGTGAAAGCCATGATACTCTGGCTTTCTTGATACTATTAAAATCGTGGCCTCTGTTTTTCTGTTTGTCCTGCCTCATTACACTTGCTATGCTTTACTTCTGGAGGCAGCACATCCACGCTGCAATCTCTTGAAGCCATATGACACTGGTCTTAGCTCGGAATTCATTTGTAGATCATTCTTGATCTGGTCGTGATGTCAAAAACACACGATCCTTGTCACTCTTGTTCTGTTAAGCTGGTTTCAGAGAGAACTATCAGTAATGTAAACCTTAGCTTAGATTTCTCTAGGATTATCAAAATATATCTGCTGACTTCTGTAGAGGATTTGCTCCTGATTGAGAGAACGTGATACAAGAAACTCATATTAAAACATTGTTCTGCTGCTCTCATTTGATCCTTTTGCACATATTGGATAATTACTCCTTGCTTTTAAAAATGAAAAATAATTGAAATCAGCCATCAGTGCAATTGCTTTTCGCTCTTGATCACTGTAGAGAGGTTAGAGGATGATATGGCCCTGTAAGAGGTTTCCATTGCCACGAGGCCACACCAGAATGAATTTTTGTGGGACATCTCGACTGTGTGTTGAGAGAGATGGGTAAAAGATGACAAGATAATATTTAGAACGTTTGCTAGCTCTTTAAGCTTAAGTCTGGCAGGGCAACAAGTACAAATTACATAGAGTTGGTAGTTCAGAGTGTCCAGGCCATACATAATCAAAAGATATCTGAGGTTCGTTCAGCTTTAAATCACATCTTTCCTGAGGTAGCTTACTCGACTTTTGTGAGCTACGTCCTCATGCTAGTCTACTCAAGCGCTGACTTGTCCAAAGGGCTTTCACCATCAAAATGGGCACAACCTTCGAATGGTGCTTCAGATGAGGATGGTTTAGATGCCGACTGAATTTTCCTGGTGGCAAATCTATGTAATGATGCAAGTATGCTTTGCTAATGTACTGAAGTACTTCACCAATCTCCAATTACAAAGTGGCAAACATCTGTTCAGTGTATATCAGGAATAGAGGCAGGCCTTTTTTCTCAGTATTAGGTTAAGTTGAGGGACCGAAGTCAACATTCATTAGCTTCATAGGTCAGACAGGAAATGGAGGGGAGGAGGACAAAGTGCTGCAGAAAAAGAAGCTGCAGCAATGACGACGTAGCTCAGACAGAGAGCCAACCCTTTCATGTAATGCGAAGTTCCATCCTGCAGATGAAAGTGTAGAATACATGTTACTCCACTGTCTCTGAAAGCAAAGACACTAACAGCAGTCAATTGACCATCTGTAGCAGCTACTGGAGTACAAACGTGACAAACCTGTAGAGCGAAGCCCATGATCATTATTGCAAAGGCAATTGAAACAGTTTCAAGGAGATCAAAATCTAGATCCATATGACCATCCATCATCCAAGAAATTTGAACGCATAAAGGAACCTGTGAGTTTTGTTTTCAACGAAATTCCACATAAATGCCGAGTGTGTCATGTTGTTGATTTCCATTTAATTGTTCAGACTTACCACAAATATAGAAATTTGAGTCGTCGATCCTATAGCTACACCCAAGGAAATGTCCTGAGCAAAAGGTCAGAAGTGAACGAGTCAGTGATACATGATGCACACTCCAAGCAAAGATGAAACAGTGACCTTCATCCATATTACCAACTCGTTCTTGAACGCATATATAATAGAGGCTGCATGTTCTGTGGCATTCCCCACAATTGGCAAAACAATAATGCTGATGAAGCTGATCGAAATGCCCCAAGAACTTGATGCCGCCTAGAAGGTCGTCCGGAAATTGAGATTGCAGTAGTTAAGGTTAGGAAACACGTTTGCTTCATTCATCAAAAATTTTGTGAGGCTTTGAGACTTATACTTTTGTATTAGAATACATTACTAAGACCGATTCTGATAGCACAAGACAGATACCAAGTTAGACATACTGTAATTAGTTTTAAACATATTGACTCTAAAAGGAGTTATACTTGGTAGTGTTATCTTAGAAGAGATTGTCGTACCTCAATTGTACTAATGACATACTCAGACAACAATGCAGTGATCGTCGTCATTACAATCAGCCAGCCAAATGCACTCCAGAATCCTATTACTGCCTTTTCTTCATTCCCCTTGTCCTCCTGCTCATTGACAAAACAAAGTGAAATAAGTAGATATAATAAACGTGCGGGCTTTATTTGTCAAGGAATGGGGTGTGTGCTATTTGTCTGCACCTGATCTTGGGACTCAAACAATTGCCTGTGAGTTTTCAATTGGAAAATTATGTAGGCAACATAGGCCAAAAGCATAATAGCGCTAATGGCTCTGGAGAATCGAAGGCTTTGATGCGCCCAATGATCAGATCCGCCCCCACCACCATATCTAAACATCAAAGGCAACATCTGACACTGTAGTCCCAACAGTAGAAGCACCAAGTTGATATCAGCTTGTTTCTGTAGGAGGTGATCATCAATTAGTCATCAACAACCAATAGTTGCAATTGGAAAGGAACCACTTGCAACACTTAAAAACATATGCACATCACGGTTGGATCCAAGAAGCACCAAGTTTCATGATTTTATCCACTCGTGTCCAGAAACCAACAATTACTGACAGTGAACTTAACATAAATCCAGGCTGTGATCAGTCTTGTTTAGTCAAGTTTAATTACTCTGTCGAAAGTTTGATCCTTGGAGAGGTTGGCCAAGCCTCCACAGATGAGAGAGGTCCCAAGAACGAGGAGGAGGTTGGAGAGAATCGAACCCAGGAGCGAGTACTTGAGTACTTGTATTTTGTTCTGCCTAAGGGCGAATATGGCTATGATAAGCTCTGTTGCATTCCCGCACGTTGCATTTATAAGCCCTCCAACTGCAAAATGGGAGAAGAAAAATCAATTCACTCTAAGACAACTGTTTCCTCAGTAATCAGTGAAGCATTGGGCCTGGCGAAATCTGAAAAGTTCTCTTTCAACAAGTGATTCCATAATCAGAAAACATGTCTTTCTGCAGGTAGGCGGTCTAAATTCAGAAACGTGTCTTGATTAAAAGACCATAATACACGCAGAAAGAAACTTTTCAACAGCGTGAATATACTCAATAACATGTTTCTAGGAATTAATTTACCTGTCGGACCAGTGAAGTATGCAGTTTGCCTAGTTCGCAGTGCAAGGAACCCAAAAGGGAGGAAAAAAAGGAGAGCAGGTTAATTAGCCAAAGCGTTACATTGTGAAAGAGTAAACCATTAGGCTTGTAGCAGCATACTCGGTCAAGAAGCTGATACGTTCGGCGAGTGGGATAAGCCCCAGCAAACTCAGGACGAAGATCCATGCCTTTTGTTGCAAGCAAAATCACGATTATCATCAACACTCAAAAGCAATATTAAATTGCTCTATGTAAAGAAAAATACTTATCATCTAGGAAAGGAACAACGTTCGTTAAGCCACTACAGTTTGATCCATTTCAGTTAGACATTTAATATTACTACTCACTCTTCCAAAGTCAAAGAAATTCGCAAGAATCGCTAAGGGAATTGCTGGGAAGAGCAAAGCAAGTTTTGTGCCGAAAAGAACTTGTAGGTCATTCAGGACTTGTCTCAACACCAGGAAGCGACCGCCCAAATGAAGTAGATTCTGATAGGAATCCTTGGGAAGAACTGAAGAAGAAGAAGAAGAAGAAGAAGAAATGGTGTGCAGTGTGCGGGGCATGACGATTGTAATCTCATTGTTCTCGCATCCATCACCGGTTTCCAGTCTGGAACCTCATCCTGTTGAAATGAATCCATGGCACTCAGTAGACTCAGTACGAAGCACACAAGCTTCAAGTGATAAAGCTGATACAAGAAAACACAAGCAAACTGTGATTTCTTTCGTCTGCTGTATATGACCGTACGGAGGTTATATAAGACGACAGGAAAGAGAATATTGTATAGACTCGTTCTACAAGTACGACGAGGGTATAACTACAATAGAGAAAACGTGTCGAAAAATTGTTAAGTTGCACGAGAGATCTGACGTGGGTTTTAACACGAGAGTGACTCGGAACATCAACAGCATTATTGCGACGTAAGCATCGAAAGACTGTACCTCAGCAGCTTCCTCGAAATTTCCAAGATGTCTTCTTGTTGGGAGTCATACATTCAGTTCCTTCTCTCTTCAGCACGAGCTGCACGTTCTGATTGAGTGCGAAGGCGTTGCCTCTGGAAATCGGACGGTTGAGTTGGAGGGTGGCGATGGCAGTAAATTTTAAGTTCACCACCTTTGCATGAGATGCTCTCGTTATTTTTTGCGTTGACAGGAGAGGGATGGATGAGGGGAGGGAGAGAGAGAAACTGGAAATGCTCCGATGAGACCAGTCATCATCAGCTCGTCATTTAAGAAGGAATCAACGTGGAGTTCTTGACACGGGACTGGTAAGGATGACGGAGCCATACTATTCACCTCCCTACTTCCCTTCCGAGCATTGACACCGTGTTTGGGAAGATGTACTTTAGTACACGGCATGCATGTGATCTGCGACCATACCCTTTGGTTTCGACTCTTGAGGAATCCCATTGGGCTTTTGCATATAGAAAATAGTACCTGCTCAAGAAAATCAAATCAAATATGCATAATCAACATAGATATGAAAAATTAGGTATAGAGAAATGTTTATATGACTATCTTTAATCTATGGTGAAAATAACATGTTTTGAGTAAAAACACAAATAACAAATAATTAAAAATTATTGTGAGATCTATTCCTTTAAGAAATTCTTATGGCTCGCAATATGTTACTACTTTTATATCAACCCAATGACTAGCAAAACCCTTAGATGTATCTTTAATATCTCGTCAAACTCAAACTCAGGTGCATAGAAAATGTCAACTTGTTTAATAAAAAGCTTGAATAGTGTCCAGCAGCATTGAGATGTGGTGTGCTATTCACGGTAAAACTTATGGCCAAAACTTCTAGATCTATCTAATGCAGGTGCTGAGTCTAGTGGTAGTGTTAGTTTCTTGAACAACAAGTGGCTGGCTTGTAAAAAAGTAATTGAGTGACGCAATCTATATGATTGATGCTATATGATTGGCATTACAACATCAAGTAGCCTATATGACTGGCTTGTGAAAATAGTTATTGAGATGACTAGCATTAGGTGGAAAAAGGCTCGACTAGACAACGTGATTAGTGCGATTGGCATTGAGACTCAACTAAGCACATAAGAGACTTGTGCCGGATGAATAGTGTTGAGGGCAGAAATAAAATTATTTGGGGGTGCACTGGTTTCCTCAGTTGCGAAAAACAAATTCGAAAAATTTCTCTCTCTCTTTATATATATATATATATATATATGAGCCTATTCATGGGCTTTATTAGATGATTATCTAAAGAAATCATACCTGATATGTATAATCAAAAGAGAATAATGAAAAATCAAAGTAAATATCCTAAATATCTCTAGGAAATATTTAAATATCTCTAACATATGTATAAAAAATGTCAACTTGAGATCAAAACAAGTCTGAGTAGTGTTAAGATCTCAATGGTCTAAGAGTGACGAGTCTGGTGGTGCTGGTTTCTTGAAACGAGAAGTCAAAAGTTGAGAATCGAAGACCAACAACATATATCCTTTGCAATTGACTTTATTATTAGAACACTAATTGAACAAACACGGTCAATACGGCTGGTGTGGCCATAGCAAGCGGAATAAGGTAGCTTTGTAGAGTGAAAGTTACTATGCGAGGATGCGACTTCACGACGTTGAAAATTGTCTTTATGAAAATGAAAAGCTCTACGTAGTGACATGTTACTAGCGTTGTAACATTCAAAACAAATGAGGATTAAGCTCGAACGAGGCACTTGGGTGAACACTGCCAAGTGGATGGATATATTTTGCTACAGGGTGCATGGGATGCATCAATGCGATGCACATCTGATGGACTAGGGTTGTCTTAAGAAATGGGGTTTTCATACCAAAATAAGAATAATGAGGAAACGAAAGTTGAGGAACTTCTTTGTAAATTTCAATGTACATAGAAAAGAGTACATGAGCATATTCATATACTTTATTGTATGACTATAAACACAAATCAGATATACATAATAAAAAGACATATAAAAAAATTGGAGGAATTATATTAGATATCTCTAGGAAATATCTAAATATCTCTTACACACCAAATGCACCCAATAATGGCTTTTAGGAAGGAGTGAATGTTTTTGAAGCATATCTTTATCATTTTTAGTCTCTGTTTATTTGACAAAAAATTAATAATTTTAAAAATATTTTCCTAAAATTCAGAAAGTTAGAAGACTTAATTGCATAAAATATTAATTGAAGGATCAAGTTATACAAACAACAAAACTTAAAAAGACTAAATTATACTTAGGCCTCTCAAACGGATGGGTTAAGTCGGGTTTAAGTCAAATAAAAATGGTCTACCTCAGATTAACCCATTTTATGTGATACAATTTATCGACTCACACTCCATCTAGACCAAATTTATTAGGGGTGCCAAAACCGAACTGAAAACTTAAATCGAAATTGAATAGAACCGAACCGAAATTACCTACAATTTTTGTTCGATTTGGTCTTCGGTTCGGATAATGGAAAAATAATCCTCTATTTTGTTAGTTCGGATTTTTTCTATTCAGTTCGGTTTACCACTAAAACTAGAGGTGTTAAATGGGTTGTGCAACCAATTTATGGACCCATTTATGGTTAAACGGGTCATTAATGGGTCAAACTTTATTTCATAAAGCATCCATAATGGGTTTTAATGGGTTAAGATTAAGATATATGGGTTTTAAATGGGTAAGCTCTCTGACCTGTTTATGACCCATTTATCAACCCATTAAAAATGAACCTATTTATTTTCACTCAAAACCTCACTATCTCTCTCTTCTCTTTAACTTTACAATTTTTTTTTTTTTTTCTTTCTTTTTTTTTCTTTCTTCTTCCTCCAGTCGCCGGCACGACAATGGCCCGCGATCGGCCAGGGGAGCCTCAAGCTCGCTGGCGTTGGGTGAGGCGAAGGCCTCACCGGCGTCAGGCAAGGGGCAAGCTTAAGCTCGCCGAATCTGGAGAGGCGGAGGCCTCGCTGATCTAGGGAGATGCGAACTTGCTAGCGTTGGGCGAGGGGCGAGCTTGAGCTCGCCAACGAGCCTTGGGCTCACTAGATCTGGCGAGGCGGAGGCCTCGCCGATGTTCACTGAGGCTCGAGCCTCACCGATCGGGCGAGACTTGAACTCGCCAGCGTCAGGTGAGGCTCCATCCTCGCCAGATCTGGCGAGGGGCGAGCTCAAGCTCGCCTATGGCCGGTCGCCGGCGGCCGGCCAAAGAAGAGGAAGAAGAAAAAAGAAAAAAGAAAAGAGAAAAAGAAAATTTAAAATAATTTAAAAATTTTAAAAATAATTTTAAAAAATAAAAAATAAAATATTTTAAAATTATAAAAATTATCCATTAAATTTGTATCGTATAAAATCATGTTATCAATACCATTTTAAAAAATATATAAGCTTTTTTAGGTTTCGTTAAATGGGTCAGGTATGGGTTGGGTATGGGTTGGGTCGAGTATGGGTTAAAAAATTTGCACTATAATAAATGGGTCAGAAACGGGTTAAATGAGTCGATTTTGGTCGATCATTTATAACCCGACCTAAACCCGACCCAACTCACCCGTTTAACAGGTCTAACTAAAACTCAATGGCCCCCAAATTGAAATAGATCTCTCACTTTCTTTCTTTGCTTGCTCAACTCCCAAGCCTCAAACTTGGAAAGGAAGAGGGAGAAGAGGCAAGGCTGAGAGGTGGTGACTAGGTTGCACGGAACCTCAGAGGCAAGGCTGAGCGATGGTGTGTGGGTGACGTATTTAAAGTTGGCTCTTCGATTTTTGACGCGGGTGAGCGACAGCAATTGGGTTGCGCGCGACAACCTCATTTTCATCATTTTTCAGTTCTTCGTGCTCGGCCTCCTTGGGTGAGTTCGAAGTGAAATATTTTTGTGCATTTATGTGTATTTCAGTCGATTCCTGGGTGATATATATATAAATCACCCTTGAAATGTGGATTGGTCAGTAATCTGATTGAATTCTATGACGTCCTAGTTTGTCACTTGCTAGATCCTCACCTTGGTTGCTTAAATTATCACACGAGCAGAAGTCTTTTATTTAGATTAGCATTAATAACATGAATGTAACGCGTGCAAGAGAAAATGCCATACACTTCTTTTCATTTCATTCCCATGCAACATACTTACATGGGGAAAATAACTACATTTTGGCAATTATATTCACATTAAAAATTCATCAAGATAATCAACACCAAACACCTTGATAAGGCCAAAAATGTGCCTAACTCCTCTGCCCAATAATTTTCCCCATCTACTCTAAAGTATTCCTACCAGATGCTCCTACATCTAGGCGCCAATCATCAATCCATAGGGTATTACTTATATCATGTATATGTCCGTCTCGATTCCGAATCCAGCACGTCATGGAATACACCTTCCATGTTGGCAAGTGCTCCATAATCTGTGAGTGGTATTACATCCATAGCTATCAATTTGAAAAAGATGTAAAGAAACGAGCTCAAATGCAAGTAGACTTCAAAATAGCAGTTCAGTGCACACAATCATAGCTCAAAGTGTTAGACATACTAAAGCAGTCGAAATATACTGATACTTACATGGCAGGGCATACACGAGCTTAGACATACAATCACAGCACATGATATCGCCCATGCACACGTACTCACTTGCCTTGTGGATTAATTAAATGTGTGGTCATTTCTTTTCCACCCTCAAATTGGGTTTACATCAAGTCATTGGCTAGTTCTCTTGAGTCACTTCTGGGTTGCTGGTTGGATTTCCAAGGGTCGTTAGCCTTAGGCATTTCAGTTCGAGGTATCCAAATATTCAAGGGTCCTTAGCCTAGAATTTAATCAAGGCATTCCAAACACACAATTAGGGCATCTCACTCAAAGGCATCTCGGTATTCAATGATCGCTGGCCTTGAATTAATCGACGCATCCATGATCACACAGTATGGGCATCCCACTCCTTGGGTCATCATCGGGTTGCTGGCCGGTGGACATCTTTTTTATTTAATTTATTTCGCACATTGCCACACCACAATTTTGATTTATAGCACATCAACATCACAACCAGCACATACATGTTATTCCATATTGCATTTTCATATATCAATTGCACCAATTTTACAACCACAGGCAACCTAATGCACCTATGATCCATTCTAAACTCGGCACGCATTAATCCACACAATTAGCACGCATAGGGGAATCACAGTCCACATGCAACAGTTTAGTAAATGGTCCATAACATGTTAAGTTCATCCACAATCATGAAATGCAAGTTTTCTAGCAAAAAAAAAAATCCCATAAATATTCAAAAACATGCTGAACTTCACTACTGGGCAGAACCGACTCTCTAACGTGCAGTTTAGGGAAAAAATCTAAAAACCTCAGTAAATGGGTTTGAAAAATTCTCAAATTTTATATGTTGTAGACAAGACCTAGATTAACATTTTTCATGAAGAGAGTCAAGCCTAGTTCCTTATGTATTGAGAGCAACAATTCGTAAAAAGAGACTCATAAAACTGTTTAAAAAAATAGAATACTCGATCCTAAGGACAAAGCTGTCTCGACGTCCAAAACTCCACCATTTGCTTTTAAAAAAAAAAAAAAAAAAAATTGTATGTAATACTTTAGGATTGTGCTGCATAACTTTTATGAATAATAAATTTTGAAAATCGTACCTAAAAAATTCATAAAAATTCGACAAGCTCTCAAGGTTCCTATTTCACAATTCTAGCAAAATGCTTTTATGGACAAAACAAGATTCATAGATTGATTATCCTGATCCAAAAAATTCTAAATATGTTAGAAATTAGGATGTTTGGACCATTTTTTGTGAAGAATGTTTTTGCAAATTTGTACTGCGCTTTAAGATACAGAATCAACATGCTTTAAAGATTCCGCAGAAACAAAATTTGGAAAATGGTTCTCACCTCATGCTAGTTTTTCGCCTAAAAAAGTTCAAGAAAGCCCACATATACGACTCACCAACCACCATAACTTTTTGCATATCAAGTTCTTGCTAAAAAAATATCTCCTATGATTGAGAAACCCCACTAAAGCCACTAAATAGAACTATATGCACCAAGCAATGAGAAAATGACATGTTTCAAAACCTCGCTTCTCTCTAATTTAATTTATGCGCTTAAGAAACTCCTTCACGTGCACCTACTTGAGAGTCGAGGCTCCTAAGCTCGCTATCTTCTTGAGAAAGAACGAGAGAAAAATGAGAGAAGAAAATGAGAGGTGGTTTTGGTGAGAGGAGGAAAAAGAACAAAGGAGGAAAGGGGCTACAGAAGGAAGAGAGAGGGGCTTAATGATTGATTTGTGATGTGTTGACTAAGTTTTTTAGTCTCGCATGAAAAACTATTGGCTAACGGGGGACTTGGTGATGATGAGGTCTAGGGGGGGGGGGGGGGGGGGGGTAAGGGGTAAGGGAAACCGAAGGGTTGAATGCAAAATTTTAGAATTTTTAGGTTTTATTTGACTAATGCGTCTTGAGGAGAAATTTAGTTTAAGTTAATCATAAGATTTATTTCCCAATTTATCCTCATAGTTTTTAATCATAAGGAAAGCTTAGGAGTCCAATTTGATCATTTTAGTTTAGGGATTATATTAGTGTTATAAGTTAAAGCACATTAGTAATACATATCCCTATAAAATTCAACTACTATAAGAGTTGATCTTGGGTTAATTAGGTAACCTCAATTTATCATTTTTAATCTAAAAAAGTTTGTAAGATAAATGGTTCTATACCTCACATGAAAGTGATGTTACCAATCGAATTATAAGAAATCAACCTCGAATATTCAAGACAATCTAAATTTCTACAAAACCTAAATTGGGTACTAGTACAACCAATCCAAAACCTATATTGACGAACTAGAATATTTTCACCTCAACCCAAGTCTCATGCACTCGCATAGCCCATTAGGCCCAATTCACCTCGTCGAGCCCAAATTCATGGCCCAATACTCAGCCCACCATGCCCACTTGCATGAAAATGATTATAAAATACCACAATATCATTAAATTAGAAAAAATGACCTTATAAAATTAAGAAAATTTCATAGATGTCATTTCTACCTTAATTTGATATCATCAAACATTTGTTTTTGTTGAACTTTTCATATTTTTTTGTTTTTTAATTTTTAATTAAAAAATAATTCTCTAAATTGATATATGCTTGTTTAAAAACCGAGTATATAAATATCACAATAACTGAGCTCAAATTAGTTGTCTCAATGTGACAACTTGGTTCGAGCATTTTTTCGAACCATTGATGTGCATCAATTACCCCAAAGTAGTTTTCTCGAGTCATGTTTGTGGCTTTCAATCTCGATCTATAAACAATTTCATATGGAACTAAAGTATCAAAGTTATACTACTACATGAAGAAACATATTTAGCTAAAAATCACGGCCTAAATCACGCAAGAACCAAATTGAAATTAGCCTCTAATGTGCGGATTTGAGCTGTTTTTGCAAATTTGGATTTGAACTCAAGTTAAATAAATATGTTGTATGCCTATATTCAAGTATTGACACTCATCACATGTAGGATCCATAAGAAATATCACTTCATCCGAGTACAAATAGGTAATATAAACTTTCAAATGCAACAAACATCATAGAGAATGATCAACCGGACACATCAAAATGAATTCTCCAAGAAGCATACATCTACGCTAGCCAACCATGTCTCAATGTAGATTGGCTTGGTTTTTTACTCAAGTTGTAGACGAAACCTACTATCTAAGCATCATTCGTATTCTCATATAACCTTCATCAAAGTCACAAAGACAAGTAATGCATGAAAATGGGGCATAGCAAATTAAAGATGCAAGGTTCTTGAAGAGATTTCAACACTTAAAAAAAAATTCAGCCTCAAAATCAATTTTTTGGATTGGTTTTTCTCTTGATTTTTCACGGTTTAAACATGTTCAAACTTGACTAAAAATACATCTAAGATTCTTACCTTGCTTTCTAGTTTTTTTTGCAAGTGGCTCATGGCTGAGGAAACCAAGAAATTATCCTCCGAGAGGCACCATGAAAGTTGACTCATTCAAATTGGAAAATGAGATATGCAGAAAAAAAAAACCGACAATGAAGATTTTTGTTGTTCTCCAAAATTAGACTTCGAGACCTCTTTTGTTAATCAAATTAATACCAAACCAAACTATATGTATTCTAATTTGGGATTAAAAAAAAAAATTCATGGTTTTCCTCATTTATCTCTAACTTTTCTTAAAAAAACGCTCACTTTTCCTTAGAATCCTCTACCAATCTCGGAGCATATTAAGAAAGCTCTGTAAACTTGACCTCGTACTGGTCAACAGTCATTGATCCCTAGCGGAGACATTGGAATTCTTCCATTTTATGCTCTATGGCGCTCTTCGAGAAATACTGCTTATTAAATGCCCTGAGGAAGGCATCCCATAACAGAACTATTCCTCTCGAAACACGGTCTCTCGGACGGCTCTCCACCAGGTGTTGACGTTGCCATGCAGCTGATAGACTGCGAGAGTTACTTTCTCTTCCTCATTACACCTTAAAAGAGCAAATGCCATCTATAAATCCTGAATCCAACGAGAGGCAGTCTTTGGATCTCCAATATCAATGAATCTTGGCGGACTCAACTTCAAAAAATGTTCCCCAAGCTTGTGTATAGGTCTCTCCACAACCACATTCCCTAGTGGAACTTCAACAAGTGGAACAACAGGTGTGCCGGCAATAGAGGCGTTGGCAACAATAGTAGCGGCAGTTGTAGCGGCAACTGTAGTGGCAGCAGTAATGGCGGCTACTTGGTTTTATACCTGCTGTCCCATCAGATCTCTCATCGTTTCCAGCGCCTGCATGATCCCAACAGTTCCCGAATCACCAAGTGCTACTACTTTAGCACCAAATGTTGAAACCGACTGTGGTGCTACACCACTAGTGCTGGCTTGAGCGGTTCTTTACCTCTATTACCTTGGGCATCGACTCTGGTTGACGTCCTAGCCCGAGTAATGAGTCTTATCAACCTCTTTCTAGGCGTTCTCTGATATTGCTCACTCATGATGTAGATTCTTTATACACACCTACTTCCAATTCCAACACCATATTAGAATTTGAGTAATTTCACAACTAAGCTATCAATCGGCTATCACTCACATGTATTGGCATATTAAAAGTATTTTCTACTAACTATCACATAACTCATCATACCTTATCACTCCAAACTTTAACTTGCTCCGATACCACTTAAACAGGGATATCACGACCTGAACTTGAGCGCATGCACATCCCTTAATGGTCGATAAAAGTTTGCAACCTCCTAGAAATTGTTGCTGACCCATTCATTTTATTGCACAAACAGAAACGTAATAATAATAACCTCCAAACAACACAAAAATATGATAGCAAACATATGATTATATTTTTACAAAACACACATATTTTTACAGTAGTGTTTATATACATAAAAGTCTAATAGAACATAGGCTTATATATATATAAGAGCTTTTAAACTAACTACGCTCCAAGCTCCTCACTTATGGGATCAAGTCCCTCCCTACAACCTTGCTAGACTTTTCGATAGTTCTAGGTGAACTATCATCCATTATCCAGATCAGACGGAAGACCCATCAACATTTGGAAGAGGCTACAGAAAAACTGATACTCCACTTCCTGCCACCTTATGCATTTGGCTTGATAATTTTCTATCTAGAGACCTAAAAAATTTAGCCCACAATGGGGTGAAACAACGTCTCAGCGAGTCCATTCCCTAAATCTCGATTAAGAGAAAAGTACACCCACATGCATCATAACCATATTTCCCATAACTCTCTTACATCAGCATTTTCCTACATATTAATATCAATCATTTTGTACATAACTATATTGAGATCACATATCATAGAAACATTTCAACATGTGTATATACATGGGCGTACTTAACATTACAATCACACGGGCCCATAATTACCAAACTAAATTATTATGATACGTATCATACTGCACCATACAATTCCGTCTCTTAATTAGGTCCCTCAATTTCAATCGTTTACAAGCCTCAACTGATTTCGATCCACCGGCTATGGCCAACTCAACAATTAGCGATCTTTCGGCCTGGCAGGGTATCGTCTCACACCATCGAGTATGGAAACGTCTATATTTAGATGACATTTCAATTAAGAGCATTGGCCCAACATCCGCTATGACCAATATCCGTTGACTTGGGGCATTCCTGAAGGAGCATCGTCCAACTCCAAAGGCTCGTGATGGATTTTCATATTATTTATGCATTCATCCAATTTCATAATTCATCAATCAATTGCACAATTCAATCACATCACTAAATATGAAGTTTCTAGCCAGCAAAGCATTAAGAATAATCACAAACTTTACCGGCAGAAACAGTCCACTTGCACCTCTCCGACTTTAACTCTAGAAATCACATCAGCCGAGTTCGGAAAATTATCAAATTTGAATATGTTATAAATGACTCATAAACGACCATTTTCATAAGACATTTAAACCCAAATCCTTCTAGATTATACTCAGTAAATCACCCAATTCAGCACCAAAACTAGGTCCATTCCTAGAAAGTTGGTTTTTCGAAATCAATTTGGTTCGAAATCCAAAATATGTTCGTTTGATATGAAATTTGAGTATGTTAAATTAGAAGAGGTAACAAACAACTTTTGTGAAGAAATAATTTTTAAATTCGAAACCCAAGAGATGATAAAAACCTCTAGAATCTTAAAAAGTCACTTGTTCTAGCAAAAACTGAAGTTCTATTTGAAAATGACGGAGCTAATATCTCCATCTTCTAAGTCCTTAAAAATCATAAGAAAAATATATGTTGTAGTTGAGGATTTTTAAAACATTTCACTAGAAGACATTAACTCCAAATTCGCGACCAATTTCGACTTACAAAAATTGCAAATGACAAGTGTCCCGAAACCAGTTCTGAAGAACAGCCACTATTTTCGACTAACCCATCCTCAATGGTGTTAATCTCGCTAATTAGACTAATACTAACACATTCTAAGACTAATCTAACTATTATAGATTATCACTAACCTCTACTTAAGCTAACTAAACATATCTTAAATCTAATCAACTTCCTAAGCAAGTGTAATTAGCCCATAATCAGAACTTAAGAAATTAACTCACCTAGGCTAAAAACCAATCACCTCCGGCGACGGCAATGAGGTCCTGGTCCAAGGAGGTGCCGAATCACCTTTGGATGGCCCTACTTAGGCCAATAAGGCCCTCGGCCTACTACTGAGAAGTAGGTTTCTCGGCCAGACCAGATCGAGCAACGACGGCGGGAGCTTTTTAGAGGCGAGGCAGCGGCACTATGAGGCACTTTGGTCGAGTGGCGGGTTGCACTAGCATAGCAGGAGTCCCAGTAACAGGACAATAGCAACGATGAAGTAGTGGTTGCTTCCGGTGAAGATGGTGAGCTGAAATTGCAAAGGGATGAGCTGTTGGTTGGCAACAATAGCCGTGAACTGAGCTGTTAAATTTTTGGCAGACAAAGGCAATGGTGTTGTCGGTTTTAGAGGGCTGTGGGCTTGCTGGTGAGGATGGTTGTTCAGCAAACAAGTGCCAAAACAAGAAGAAACGAAACATAAAGGGCAACTTAGCGTGGGGAGGTGCTGAACCAGCACCAACGGCACTCGAAAACAGAGCTTCCTCTATTTTCCGGTTATTGAGTTGTGTTGGTCGGCCAAGGGGAAACCAAAACGAGAGGGTGTTGAATGGAACAACTTAAAGGAGAAGAAGTTAAGGGCTTTACGGTTGAGAAAATGAAAGGAAATAGAAGGAGAAAAGGAAAGAAAGAGAAAGGAGGAGAGAGAAATGTCGCATAGCACCAAGGGGGAACGCACGGATGGGGAGAGTATAAGAGAAGAAAGAAATCCAAGGAGGGCCCCTCCTTCCATTTTCCAAATCTTTAGGTCTTTTTTCCATGGAAATTTGTCCATTTCACTTTCATGTGACCCACCACCTTTAAACAAGTCTATCTCTTACAGATGACATTTAAATGGTGGTGAAATTTCTTGTGTTAAGCCTTCATCCGAATTTGCATCTTTTCCAATAGTTTTTCCCTTTTTCATTTCACCATTTCATAGTCTTAATTAATAAGAATACAGTCTTATTTAAATCCTCATAATTCCATCTCCAAAGGTTCCACAATAGTAACAAAAAAATCTATTTAAACTATGGCCTTTCTCTTATTCATTTAATTTGCTGCATTTTAATTATTCACCAACAATTCCCGTCGTCAATAAATCTTGGAAAGATGCAACAATATTCCTACGATTAATTGTGACACATTAGAGTTCTCAATTTCTGAAATCGGAATAAATTTCGCAATTAAATTCAATTAGACGTGATTTTAACGCAATCTAAACTATTGGATAATTTTTGGGAATTTTCGGTGTAATTGACATGTGTTTAATTATTTTTTAGTCACCATGTACATCTTCAACTCATTGGCGACTCAATTATCATGAAAATCTCGAGATTTCAATTATAGGCACATGATACCAAAACGACAAAAAAATTGGTTTAGTACCGATTGACGAGAATTTTGTAATTAGGTGGAATCACCCACGCCTAATTACATATTTCAATCGAATTGACCTATCTCCGGTCTTTAATAAATTTTCAACTGTGTCGCAATGACCCTTGCAAACTAACACGGTCAAGTAGGCGATTCTTGGTTGAATTCTCAAGCATGTTGCATTAAAATCCTTAATGATTTCCCCCAACTAGTTTAGTTATCTCATAAGTGATCGGCTTAGAGAATAGCATTATAGGCACATCAATGAAAAACCCGATTAATTCAATTGAAAACAGAAATAGAAAATCAGACTGTCACATAATCTCAATATTACCTTGAATACCATTTCCCTTTTGTCCTATTTGAGCTCTCTTCGTCATCATCTTCATTATCACCATCACTATCATACTCAATGTATACTTTTACCTTTTCACTATGAAGATAATGGTATAGAACATCTCTAAAACCATTATTATATTTTAAGTTTCTCAAACCATTTTTGAAACTTTCCCAAGAACACAATACAACTTTTAAACTTTACAAGGCAAATAGGTCATTATATCTCTAACAAATCCTATATAATCACCCTCATTTTGAAAAAAGATGGTGCCCTCATTTCCACTCTCATACCCCCACTCATCCTCTCTAATCACAAAATTTTCATTGTAGCTAACTATGATAACGACATAATCCTTGTCATAAGCCATTTCTACAAAAAAAAAAATTATCTTTTGGGACAACATCCATAAAGAATAAGAGACAATTGCACATGGAAGTCCCTCCACCCTCCTGAACTTTATTAAAGAAAAGGGAAGTAGAAAGAGATGCACATAATAGGCCAAGATACCCTCCAAGATAAAAAGAGGTCCCCACATTAACAATATGCCCATATATGATGACCACTTTGATTATTTGTTTTCTCTTAAAATATTAAAAAAAAAATATAGATCTTCACAATAAATACAAGTTCCCACGACAAGCACGGGTTTCCCCGATAAACACAAGTTTTCATGACACCCATTTCAACATTTCAATTTAAAAAAAGTGAATGTCCCAACGACAACCATTTTGAATAATCATAATCGCCGTCACACATTACATTTCACATTTGACCCCTAAAAATCGCCCACGCATATCATAATACTACATCAAAGCTCTAAACACACATCACAATAGCACCGCTCTAAGTTGCACATCACCAATAACACCACATCTTCAAAGTTGAGCCATAATTTTCCCCTTGTTGAACCCTACATTTTGAGATCAATCCTTAAATTGCCAATCCGAAGCCCCATTAGAGTTTTAGTACCACTTTTGATCCATAAATTAAATATCAAAGTACCATCCGGGTCTTTACATTTCCCGGCCGACCTCCACATTTCCCTATTGAGCCCCAAATTTCCCATTAAAACCTTAATAAATGAGTTCGAGGCCTAATTTCATCAAATGGGAGGAGGAGAAGGGGCCAAATCTGGACGAGCAACGATGGCAAGCAGTGACAACAATCGACGATGGTGACCAACGACAACAACAACGACAATGACCACCTTTGGGCGTGAATGGCGATGGAGAGAAGGACTTCAGATCTAGTGTGAACACGAGTGAACAAAGAGGAACAACAACGGTTAGATTTGCTTAAACAAAAATAACCTAAACAACGTTATTTAGTATCAAGGAAAAATTACGTCGTTTAGGTTGGTCAGGCCAACATAGATGGACGATATCGTTTTTGTCATCCGCATGTGTTTTTTTTTTTTTTAAATATTTGCCACGTATGCAATTTGGCCAGATTTTCTTGCCGTTGGCATTTAACTGATCTATTTTATTCCGATTTTAGCATTTAAGGGTCACTTTCGTAAATTTTGGCATTTAAGTGTTCATTCGTGCCAAGTTTTAATACTCCAAGTGTTTTAGTGTCTATTTTTCCTCTTAGATATGGGAAATGGCATAATGAAAAAACTAATTGATCAAAAACAAATTAAAAAAAAATTAGTATCAATGTTTAAGAAAAATTTGAGGAATTGGGTCCTTAGAGCACATCTCTTGATGCTAGAAGTTGATATATTTTTGTTCTTAGAATGATGTTTTCCTTTTACTTATTTTACAGAATGAAAAAAAAAATTCTTTAATGCACATAAAAAAAAGGATCATTTTTGTATCAACATTTAAGAAAACATACCTACATATTATTTAACCAAATAACATAAAATGTGAACAAATGCAACAATTAAAAAAAAAAAAATTGAATCGTCATCTTGCTAATTGACCATCAAACTCCTGCAACATCTCTCATGGCCATTGAGGTTGTTATGGTTGAGCCAAGCTATTATCATGATTGATTTATCACTAAACCATCACCATTTATCTCTAGAATTGGTTTGCGTATGCATGTTTACACGCGTTAGTGCCTTTTCTTAGTGTGTATCATGCTCAAGCCAATAAGGTCGCTCGATCTTTCGACACTACACTTGAGCACTAACTTATAGGGACTAGTTCAAATCAAGAATGAAATTTCAACCACATATTTTGATAATTCTTTTATCCAAACCCACATCAAATATTCTAGAATAAACAACAAGTAACTCATAATATCAAATCATTTTAGACATTTATAACCTTACAATAGGCTGCATGATACACTCTGATGGCCTTGGGCGTACAAGCCGACAACAAGAAGCGGGTACAAGGATGGTCGAGGGAGAGAACGTGGAAAACCAAGCCTTAAAATGGGGCTGCCATAAAAATGGGTTTGAAATGCGTGTGGACCTAATCTATTAAGATCCTATGTTGTTAGACATTTATTTATTGGGCCAATTTAACCCGTTATTTAGATTTTAGACAACCCATTTGTGACCTGCTCATTAAATGTCAACCTATTGAATAATTTTGGACTGATTCTATCATTTTCTTTTGGATGATGATCCAAATGGTCCATAAATTTTAAGTTAATATACAATTGATCCATAAACTAGATTTATTCAATATAGTCTATGAACTTTAATTCAACATGTAATTTCCTCCTTGAATTTTTAAAGTTTTAATCTACATATTCAATTTAGTCTCTAAATTGTATGAAAATATTTAATGAAATCCATAGGTTAAAAATTTAAGGACGACATTGCATATTAAGCTATAATTCAATAATCATAGTAAATAAATTTAAAGTTAATAGACCACATTTAAGATTGTTAGTGGGTTGGGTTTCCAGCCAATCTAACTTGAACCACACTTCATAACAAACCAACCAAAAACTTAAATATAACACGAAGTGAAATCATTAGTCGAGTTTTCGAGTATTTGTTTACATAAAAACACGATTGCATGTTGTGTAATGTTTCTCTTCTCTTATGATTTGGGATCATTTTTTTCATTAGATATCATGTTTCAGTTTGGTTTAAGTCATGATGCCAAATTGGTAAGAGTACACTATCTATTTTATAATCATTTTCTTGAATAAAAATAAAAATCCAAATCGAAAAGATTTGAAAAATTTGGGACCTGTCACACCCCGATCTTCCAAGCACGTACCCATCCCTACTTGGTCGGTATAATAATGATATCTTAGGACGCATCGCCGACCCATTCATTTTAGTATGCATGCGGAAGCATATAAATAATCCTCAAACAATAAAATAATGGGATAAAAAAGTAGGGCCATAAAATTTTCAAACCAAAACCAACATTTTATAAACACACGGGTTTATTTACAACATCAAATCGCTTACAAAAATATCGGCTTAATAAAAAAGGGATTGTCCTATGACTAGTGAGTCAGACAAGTTTATCGATTCTGTTTCCTTCACTTCCCCAAACTTTGGGACTTCCAGTTCTTCACGACCGCCGTCTAGGGACCATCAAGCAATCTTCTAGACTTGGTGATAATGACGATCCCACCGAGCAATTTTCTAGACTTGTTTGTAATCATGGCCCCACCGGGCAATTTTCTATACAAATACCCGCATTATCCAATTTGCGGGATAAATCTCCATAATCACAAATTTACTCAATTTTCACAAACTAGTACTCAATTAAATAAACAGAAAGCATAACTGTAATCAACACGAAATTCCGGTCACTGACCATCTTAGTTGAATTTCCGAACCAATACACTCAATTTTCATAAACTAGTACTCAATTAAATAAACAGAAAGCATCACTGTAATTAGCACGAAATTTTGGTTACCGATCATCCCAGTTGAATTTCCGAAATGCCTAATTGGACGCCGAAACGAACCTAGAAAACTTTTGAGACTCGTTCAATAAATACTATAGTCTATTTACTCGCTAATTGCACTAACTATCCACCTAACATGCATAAGCAATTAATTAAATTCTCTAATTTAATATAATCTAACCACCTAATTTGTCTTAGCCTAAACTAATTAACCCCTAAGCATAATTAACATACTAAGCAAAGATTAGTGAGTTAAACTCTATGTAGCACGGACACTCTTCGGAAGCCTTCGTGTTGTGTCCGACACTCCGACACGTGTCCGACACGCTCCGACACGTCCCGACACGCTCCGACACGTGGTCAACGAGTGTCGAAAAATCCGACACGTGGTCAACTCTCTCCGACACGCTTCGACACGCGAGTCCAGAATTCCGACACACGATTCCAACACGCACGGGGTCAATTTTAAAAATTTCTAACACTTATGGGGTCGAAATATAAATATACACAAAAGAAGTAATAAAAATGCTATAAATATTACATGCACAGAGTCAAAAAAATTTTTTTTCAGTTTTTTTTTTTTAGAATTTTTTAGTTTTTAAAAAAGTCTTTTACTATGAAAGAAGTAATAAAAAATGCTATATATGATAAATAAATAAATTTAAAAATATTATTTCAGCATTTTTCTTTAAACAATGTTTTTTTCTCTAAGTTTTATGTCTTATTGTAACAAATTAAAATAATGAATGATATTATTTAATATTTTTCGTGTAAATTAATTCTAGGCTATTTTTATTATTTATTTATGTATTTATATATAAAAATATATTTAATATATAACGTGTCGGAACGTGTCGAAATTCTCTATTTTTAAGAAATGACGTGTCGGCGTATCGTGTCGTCGTGTCGAAAGTGTCCATGTCGGTGTTACATAGGTTAAACTCATTGGTTTAAAGTGAAGACTAGATCACTACCACAACGGCGCGACGGCGGCCGAAACTTAGGTTTGCAACGGCGTTAACGGGCTTGGACTAGGCCTAAAATTGGTCCAACAAATCTCAACCCAAGCTAAGATTTGTTCTTGAGTTGGGCTGGGCTTGCTTTGCAAGCTTGGGCTACTAAACCTGTGGGCTAACTTCGTTGGACTAGGCTGCGGTTGGTGGATTGAAAATGGGTTGTTGGGCCCAAGCAAAGAAGTAGCAATGACTGAAATTGGCTGGGCTGGTGTAGCTAGAGTTCACGGGTTGAAGGTAGGCTTCAAATGACGTGGGCTGTTGCTGGAATTTCGGTGGAATCATAGGCTTCAAAAGGGCTGAAGTTTGCGGGCTTGCTGGACTGAAGATGGACTGAAACTTGCGTGGACTGAACTGCTCAACTAATGTGTTGGCTTCTTGTGGGTTGTTGGCACAAACAAGCGGTCCCGGACAAAGAAGTAGGTGGGCTGGCGTTGAGGTGCACGAAGGAGGATGGTGGGGATGGAGCGATGGATGTTGCCGTGCGGACGAGCTTCGTTGGCATCAACACCTGGGAGGGAAATCTGCTAGTTGATGACTCGGTGGAGACGAAGACACGAAGAGGGGATGGTAGCAGGAGATAGAAGGAGTGGAGGAGATCGTGGGGGCTTCACTCGGTTCAAATGGAAAAAGAAAAGTAGGGCGGTCAACAAAAAGGGTTCAGTGGGTGCAGCTGTTGATCAAAGGAGGCTGAGAAATTGGCAAGTGGCAGCGGTGGGGAAGAGAGACCAGTGAAGGTTGGGGTGCTGGCGGTGTGCAAGCGTGCGGTTGATTGGTGAGTGGATAGATAGGCGTTGAGAGAGAGAGAGAGCTACTGACGAGGAAAATGAAAGCGGTAATAGAAACAGGGGGGGGGAAATTGATTAAGCTGGACAAATGAAAGTGAAGATGAAACCACGGTGGTCGAATGGGAGAGAAATAGAAAACGTGCACAAGAAGAAAGTGACAAAAGTCAATGAAACTAATCCATCTCATTAAATGTTTGTCTCCCAAAGGTCTTCCATCTTATCCTATATGTCCCATTAATTCTTTCTAACTTGTAATTTCCAAGAATTTACAAACTTTGAAGCCCAAAATTGCTGCCCCTTGTAAAGCTCTGAATTTCCAAACCTTAGCCTCAATTTCTTCACAAATTCCCCATATCGAGGTCCAATTTTGTTGAAAAAAATCCCATACAATTTTAAAGGCTCGGCTTGGAAGTCTAAATTTCCTTCAACTTAGCCCAACTGAATTTCCGTTAATTTTCTGCAACATCCGAATCGATTTTCCATAAAAATCTTGGAATCTCCGAAAATTCCTTGGATGATGAGTTGACGTTCCCAAAATAAATCGTAACATAACAGAACTTTCAATTTCTGAAATTGGATTCAAATTCGCAATTAATTTCAATTTGATGCGATTTTAGCGTGACCTAATTTATCGGGTAGCTTTTAAGAATTTTTAGTGCAATTGACCCATGATCAATTTATCTTGAGTTACAATTTACCTCTTCGACACATTAGCGACCCTCGGTTGTCATGAAAATCTCAAAATTTCAATTATGGATATCGGATACCAAAACGATAGACCAATTGGCAGAAATCACCTACACACTAATCACATATTTCAATCGAATCGACCTATTTTCGATCTCTGATCGATTTTTTGACGGTACCGTAATGACCTTTGTAGATCAACACGGTTAAGCAATCAATTTCTGGTCGAATTCTCAAATTTATTGCATTAAAATCTCTAAATGATTTCCCTAGATAGTCTAGTTATCTCATGAGTGATCAGCATAGAGAATAACGCTATTGGCGCCTCGATGAAAAGCCCAATTTATTTAATCAAAAATAAATTTTGAAAATTCAGGCTGTCACAAGACCTGATTGAGTTTTAGCTTGGATATATGGTTCAATTTTGACACTCTAACCACATTATAGCTTTGTTTGGTTCAACATTTTAAATGGACTTTTGGACTTCATTGTCTCTTGGACAAATGCAAATAACATTTGGTTTGTTTTTCCCTTAACTTTGGGGACTTGCAATTACATTTCCAAAGACTTCTAAGGCGTTAAACCCTAAGCAAGTCGGAGGTCATTAAGAAAGTAACATTCTCGAATACAAATCTTGGTACTAGTCACAATTCATCTTCTTCATGATTTGCATGAATAAGCCAAATGGAGGCCAACAACTACTATTCAAGGGGTCGTGCGATCGTTGGCTTGAGTTGCACGACCGAACTAATAGTCACCTGGGTTCTCGCTAAGTCATCGAAAATAGTTTGAAATTTTTTTTAAAAAAATAATAAAAATACTTTGCAAAATGTAATTTTTATCAAACAACATTTAAATTAAGATTACTTCCCACACTTGAAATTATAACTTATCAAACACTATTTAAAAAAACCTCTCTAAGTCAAGATTTTTATATTTTTTCAAAAACATTTCCTTAGTACTGAAGCACCAAAGCGAATGGGTCCTACACATTAAATCGAATTTCGAGGACTATCTACCTCATCTAATCGATCCATTTATACTTTTTAAACCACAAAACAAAACAAACTCCCTCCGATTCGGAACGGACGTGAGATTCCTCGCTGGACAAGTGGCCATCCACGTTGCCGACGCTCGGTTGTGGCTTAAACAAAGTCTTCTAGTCCAATCAAACCTCAAAAGCGATTCCGCCACTCTCCCCTCAAAAGCCCAAAAGAAATTAATTATAAAGAAAAAACAAAGGGGACAAAAGAAACGACCTTTGCCTCCTCCTCCTTTCCGACCATGTTCATACGTCCCTCCCCTCTCGCAAAATCGAATCTCCTCCTCTTCTCTCCGGCCCGTCTCTTTCCCCCCTCGGGCCCGACCGAACATCGAGGATTCTCCCGCCGGCCCCTTCGCCTTCTCCAATCGAAATCCCGCCGCCGCCGCCGCAACCCGCGTCCCCGGGATTGTCGCCTTCCGAATCGCCTCCGATTCGTCCGGGAACCGCCGCTCGCCCGCGCCGCAAAAGTCCAACCTTTACGCGTTTTTCTCCTCTAGCCGCTCGGTTTGATTCGCCCGGGACATGAATCAGAAGAACAGGAAGAAGAAGAGGAGGAAGCCGAGGCACGGGCCGGACGCCCCGAGGGGGGGACCGGCCCCCGCCGACGCCGCGGTGCCGCGGCCGCCCTCCGCGGAGGAGGACGGCGACGAGGCCCGGAGGGTCGTCGTCGGCGCCTTAGTCGAGGCTTTCGGTTCGATTTCGGTCGAAGAAGCGGCTGCCGCTTTTCGGGAGGCGGGAGGCAACCCTAATCGAGCGGCCGAGATCCTCGGGGCTGGCTCGTCGGACAATGCGGAGGAGCCGTCCACGAGCTCGAATTCGAGCGCGGTGTGGGGCTCGGATTCGGGGTTTGCTTCGAGCTCCGCCTCCGGTTCGAGCGAGGGATACGTGGAGGCTAATTTTATGCGGGATGCGCTGAGAGGGAAGCGAGTCAGGGGTAATAAGGGGAAGAAATTGGTGGCCGCGACGGGGACGGTGTCCACGGTCCTGGGGAAGGATTATCTGAAGGTGAGTACGGCGAGAGATTCCACCAGGTCGAATGGATTTTTGGATGGGGCGATTGCTCATGGTAAAGGAGAGGAGACGGAGCAATTTCTTTGCGCGATGCTTGGGGAAGACAGCGAGCTGAGCTTGGCTGTTGTTAGAGATGTCCTCTGTAAGCAAATTTGCGAACATTTTTCCTTTTGTTGTTTTTTAGTTTGCAGTTACTGGCTTTAATCGTGTCTTTTGAGGTGTGAAAGTCCGATAATTTTTTTCTGTCATTGAATTGTGCCTTCTGATAAGCTCATGGGGATGTCGGCATCCTGAAGACTGAAGAATGAATTTCCAGGGAGGGGTGTTAGAAGTACAAATGAAATTGTAAATCGGAAGTGATTAGTTTTCCTAACCTATGGTGATCGAACTTTAGAGTTATATGATTATGAATTGATATGAGACAACCGGCTGTAGGCCATGTTGATGGTGATTGGTATGGCATAGTTTGGCAACAGTTAATTTTGCAATTTTATGGAGAGTTTAAAGGAGGAGAATTCTTATTCTGGTCTTGATAACTAACTTTTGGCTGAGATGGATTAGCAGAGAGAAGATCTGATCAGTAATGTTGTATGTGGCCCTTTGAATATCAATGCATTTAGATTATATTTAGCTGGTTTGGTTTCTTCATCATCTCTATCACTTCAAGAAACTCATTGGTCAAATCGAGGGTTGAGATCAGACATGCCATTTTAAATAAAATAAGCTGATCTGAACCAAATTCATTATATAACGAGAACATTGGACGAGAAGTTAAAGTCATGTTAATCATTCATATTCGAGGTCACAGTCAGTGGTTGCAGGCAAGTTGCATCCATTATAGCCATAGCCACATCAGGGCGAGTATCCCTGCCTCCTTGACATTTGCAATGCAACTTGTTTGTGTTCAGAAGTTTTCAAATAATATCTTTTCTCTTAGTCAAATTCGAGTCTACATTAAGCTGGTGATGGTATCTTTTAGACTTTTGATTCTATTCTGTTTATTTAAACTGTTGTGCCCATCTTTGATTTCCTTTTAATGTTCTGGGCTTAACGGGTGCTTCACTGTGCATTGAGATGGGACTAGTTGTTTGGATGATTTTAACTACTTTTTTATTGCGTGAAGATTACTGTTGTCTGTCTACTTTTGACTTAAAATTTTTTCTTTTCAGGTCAGTGTGGATACAATGTTGGGAAGGTATTATGAACAATTTGACTGAAATAATATTCAGTTTTGTGAACAGATATGATGTCCTTTCTTGCATCTAAATTATATATATATTCATTTGTTTTCTTGTTGGTTCTATTAACTGCAATATTCGGATTTCTGTTGATATTTGTGTAGAACTTAATCTTCGCTTATTTAATTCTTTTTAAAATGATCATCATTTAATTTGCTACATGTATATATATGCTCGATTGAAACCTAAAACTTGTCGCGAAGAAAAGTGCAATAGAATCCTAAAACTTTGAAAAAATCAAGTATTAAAACTTAAATTGGTGCAATCAAGTTCTTTTGTTAACACTGTTAGTTGGGCTAATGAAAAATGTTGACATGGCATTTTTTAATTATCATTTTCTCTTTCTTTTTCTGGAATTTTTTATTTTTTTCTTTTCCAAATCTTACTTAAGTTAGATTAAAAAAGGGTAAATTAAAAAAAAAAAATTGAAATAAGAAAAAAGAAGCCAGTGACCTTCACTAGGGGAGGGCGAGGGCTGGCCACCTTCGTCGGCCCTTTCTGGCGATGGGTGGCAACAGCGGCCTCATCAATGAGGGCCACACCACTCTTTCTTTCTTTCAATTTCTGTTTGAGTTTTCTAATAAAATTGTAGCATTTTAAATTTTTTTAATATAATTTAAATAAGAATTGAACGTTAATATTATAAAAAATGTCACATCAGCATGTTCCGTTAATCAAAATGATGGTGTTAATATAAGGATTTGATTGTATTAATTTGATAAATTTTAGGACTTGATTGCACTTTTTAAAATTTTTATGACTCAATGCACGTTCGTGACAAGTTTAAGAACGTTTAGTGCACTTATCCCTTTTTTTCTAAAAGGATCTTCATTTGGTTTGCTATATGCTCAATAAAACAATACATTTTGATTTTCTTTGTAATCATTTCAGACTTAGATGTCATCTTTGTTAGAAACACCCATGTGCTTATCTGTCTGGTAGTGGGACCTTTTTTCTGAAATTCTGCAGTTCTAGATACCCTGTTGCTTCATTCGCTTACAGCACCAAGTAACTAATATCTTTAAACACTTGGTACTGATGTCTGTTTGTCTCATTGGTGTTTGTCAGGCTTTGGATGTATTACTTGATCTATCCGCTTCCTCATGTGAGCAGTCAAGGAACTGTACAAACTCGAATACTGATGTAGAAAGTAGAGAAGATACAGGATCTTCTTTAGAATGCAGTGAAAATGTGAGCAGTGTAATTTTCGATTTTATGTCACTTATGGGTTGAAATATTTATTGCTTTTGTTTTATTCCCTGGATATTGTTTTACAGGTAATGTTTGGTTTGTGCTGATTTGAATTTGAGTCTATTCTCATGCACCTTGTTCTAAATTTTCAGCTGATCATCACTTTTATATGAAGTGGATTACTCTTGGGGCTTGTCCTCCTGGCTTCTACTCCTGAATACAAATGATTCTCATGCATAGTGTGGCAATTCTGCTTTGCTGTTGCATCCTGTCTTTTCTCTGTATCTTTGGTTATGTGGGCAGAGTGGGGCATAAAGTGTTTTATATAGAGCTCTATGCATTATATTTTGATGCTATTATATTATGGACCACTGTTTGGTAGACTTATTTTGGCAAAGGCCAATGTAGACGTATAGATGCATATTTCCTATCACTCATATAGATGTTTGCACTTTGATTCTGAGTATCCCAACCTCTTGAGAAACTAAGAATTATTTGATTAGGTTTTGAAGGAGCAAGCTTTTAGCTGTATACTTTGTTTTCATTTTGCTGTAAATCTTCTTTAACCTTTTCTGTTGTCTTACTTTGTCAAATCTGTCCAATCTTTTAATTTTTTGCTTTCTTTTCTACAGTATAAAAGTAACTGTTAATTTCTCTCTACAGTTTGCAGATAGGTTATCTGATTGCACTTCCCAATCATATGAAAGTGAACCTCATGATAATCCGTGGTTCATAAGCAGTGAGTGCAGGTATTTTACTTGTCTTTGTGATATACCAAACTTTGCATACTCCTCTTTTATACTTTCACACCACTGAATTCATGTTGTCATTTCATTGACATTCTTCTGCACTAGTGATTGAATGTCGTTAGATAAAATATTAACTTTAGGTAAGTGTGCAGAAGGTACTAAGAGTGTGGAATTCAGAAAAATTTTTCCTTGCTTAACTTATTCTGTTGTAAACGTGGTTACTTCCTCAAGAAATTTTATAATGATCGGTCATAATGATAAACTACTACATAGACGAACTAAATTGGATTCTGATGACAAAGCTCCATGTCAATTAACCTTCAAGATGAACTAAATCTCGTAGATCTAGGAATATGATCAATAATGGGTGATTTGGGATTCCAGATAGTGTACTGGGGAATACATTCGCTCCTTATGCCTTTCAAAGGCTGTAAATTTTACGAGTGGGTGTTGTAACCAAGTGGTGAAGGCAGCTACTGTCTTCTGTGTTGTCACGAGTTCAAAGCATAGTTGGCTTGCTAGCCCACTTGTGTAAAAGAGTACTTCATGCTGGGATGCCTGTTGGGCTACAATGGTGAGTTCAGCTTCAGATTCTCAAAGTCTTAACTCTGGGGACCTTTCTTGGGTTATGACACTTTGCAGACATCTGCTATGGCTCAAAGCGGATATTTTGCAGGGGTACGAGATTCCTATGGTAACATTTGAGGAGGGTTGGTCCAATTGATCGCCCTTCCCCACCCTTTCACCACTTAAAGAAGGCTGCATATTTTATGAAAGTTTGTTTTTGGTTTACTCATTTTCCATCAAAATCATTTGATTCATTTGGCTATACAATGGCAAAGATATTGTTCGTTCATATATTTGATGCCATTGCTCTCTTCCTTACTTTTTTGGACCTCTGAGTAGCATTATGTTGCTTCTCTTGACTATTCTATGTTCCTCTCAACTTACATTGATAAACTACATCAAGCATGAGCATCATTCATAGATCAAACTATTTGTTCACATGTTTTTTTAAGTTCCTTAGTCATACTAATGTGATGTCGCTGCTGAAAATTTGATTGATGCTTCATTCTTTTAGTTCCACATGAATTCTCCCTCGATAATTTCCTTAAAATGGTCATTTATGTTTCTAAAATGTGTTTGTTATGATTGTAGGAATTATTTTGATGTTCCTTCTGGTAGATCTATTGAATCTAATGTTTCTCAAGAAGTGCTGGAATGCCTTTACAAGATATCAAAAAGCCCCCAACATGAACCAAGAACTATGAACTGGAGGCATGTGGCAAAGAAGATGAACACCTTTGGAAATGAGCTTGAACCTCATAAGGAAACTATTGGTATTTTTCTACTTTATATCTGCCTAATCTGGGAAGGAAACTGCATCTTTTTGCTTGATTGGCATCTCTTAATGTTGTCAAAACTTGAGGATGAGTTTTGGGTAATCCAATATCTTGATATTTCCTGAGAATATAAACTGTTATTGGGCTGATTGGCCATTGCATACATTGTCAGTCCAAAAGTGAAAATAGTTCTGGGCTGGTTTCATGTGATTATCCTTGGTTCAACCATTTGAGTGAATTAAATTCTCTTCAATGGCTCATACAGACCAAAGAAGCTGAGTGCTTGTTTGTTTACACTTGAGCAAAAGCACAAAACACTTTCTTTCTTTACAGTCAAATTTTTAAATTCTTTTCATATTTGAATACATTACGAAAATAATTATATGTGATTCTATGTGTCAACATTTGAGTGCTGTGAAAGTTTCAGTCAGTTTTGGATTTAAATAAATCTTGAAGTGCGTGGACCACAAGATTTAGATTGAGCAAAGAGCAAAAACTAAAAGCCGATTGTGTCAACCTCAATATATTTGTAGCTGACAGAGATTATCTTGTGAGACCAAAACCAAAAATAATTGCATTACTTAAGTTCATAACAATACAATTCTAGCAGATGAAGCTGCTGATCTTAAGGAAACGGTATAAAGAAAACCTCGAGTAATTCAAGAATCATTGGATGACTCATTGTAATTGTGGTCCTATCTTCATATTTGTTCTGTAGTTTTTTCAGTCATTGCTCTTTTGTGTCATCTTGGTTGAAGTAGCCAAGGGAAATCAAAGATGTGAAAGTTCTTAAGGATTTAATGGAAGTCTTGAACAAATTTTTTTTAGTCTAAAGATGAAAGCAATTGATGTTGACACAGGATTGTAATCTCATTCTGTTTGTCTGTGCATGTCAGAAATGGGGTAATGATTCAACATCTTGAGTCAGTTTTGACCAGTCTATCGAGTAGTTTACTAATTATGTCTTATGTAGCATTATAGTTGTTCACATGAAGAGAAATGTATGTACTAACCATCTGTTCATATCTATGGAATTGTAGCTAGAGGGGAAGAATACACTGTTCTCAGGAAAGAAGCTGAGCAACACTGGGAGTCGATGAAATCCTCTTATCAAAAGGTAAGATGCTACCTTTACTTTTGTCTTTGATGGCTTTAAGAAACTCTGTCATGATTTGCAAGGTGATTTGTACTGAATGGACTGATGAGTGGTCACATTTATTGTAGGCTGGAGTTGCTCATTCTAAAGGGCAAAAGGGGTATGCTGCCGTCCTTTCTGAGGAGGTGTGTATCTTTATTTAGAATGCTCCATGCTAACAGAATCTGTGTTTTTTCTTTTTTCTTTTTTTTTCTTCTTGTATATCTCAACCATTTAGTCATTGAAATGAAATGATGAGAAAGTGCCACTGTTTTTAGCTTGAATTTTAAATGGCATGTTATTTGTTTTTGTGGTTTGAGGTGATAGGCATTTTGGAGGATGGGGTGGTATACTGGATTGCTTGTTTAAATCCTAGCCGTACTTATGTATTTGTTGTAAAATTTAAGTTCATGAGCTGCCCATTGGTCTTTTGAAGATATTGGGCGCCAAATGGGTAGGTGTGGGGAGGTGTGGATGAGTTGAATGTGGGTTAGACGCAATTATTCCTTTTAACTCATATTTACCCATTTTCACGCTAATGAAAGTTGCTTGATGCATACCTAACCCAACCATCTGAACCATACCCACAAAAAATCGACATATATGTGTTTCTTATGCTTTAAAGAAATTATTTTCCAAGGATATGGGTGCTAGGACCTGGGGTCTGGCCGGTGCAACCTGTGGTTGAGCCCCAAATCTGAACAGTCCCTCCTTTGGCGGTGGTCCAAGTCAGGCCCTGAGGTCCCCGGCCCCACTAGCAACAACTTAGGGTCCAGCTGTTAGGGACCTGGTTATTGCCAGTGATCTGGTCCAGGAGGGTACAAACATTGGCGAGTTGGGTCCAGCCCTGGGTCTCATAAAGTTTGCGTATTAATGGGCGTTATTATTCATAACCAATTTTTGACTTACTCATATCTTCTTTGTATAAGAGTTAGAAAATGAATCTCTGATTCATATTGCCACTTCTAGTTGAAGGTAGGAACTTGAATCCTAGTTCAGATTTTTGATCTATCTGTACCTTTGGAGTGTGATGCCATTGGCGGTTTTACCACCTCCTTTGCAGATGCTGATCATGGATCAAAGGGTTGAATGATCTATCAGAACTTGGATTTATGGCACCTAACTGTGCTCACCTAATTATTATGCTTATTTTCTGGTTATTTGTTTAATTAAATAAAGTGCATTACTCATCTGCCAGAAAAGATACTGGATAATTGATGAGAGAGTTCCATGTCACACAAGAAAGGCCTTGGTGGTAATGTAGTGATCCAGCGAAATTTTTTAGCATTTTGATTGAAAATCGCGCAAGAACAGTGACCTAATGGAATGAGTAGTTCCTACGGCCAAATAATACATCATGTGTAACATTCATGATGAGGACTTAGGCTCAAGGAGAGAAGGATGGAAAATGGAATCCTTAAGTTCAAGTTGAAGAGATGCAGTAGAAAAAAAGTGGATGCCAATGCCCACAGTGTGACTTAATCAAGGGTATTTGTAGGTTGATGCTAACTGAATGGACAGGTACTGGGTATGACTTTTCACCCTTTTTTTTAATTGTGAGTTCAAAACCTAGTGTTCAGAAGATCTGGAAGAGAACTCTTTGATACTTTCCCTTTGTTTTGATGTATTTTGTGTCAACTTAGAAATAGTTTGCGGAAGTATTTGCTTCTATGTTGTTTTATTGCTTCCAGAGTTGTTTCTTTTACTCTGAATGGGGATCAAAGTCTCATATTGGAATGTTTTAGGGGAAGAAGTACTCTAAAATGGGTCGACAGGCAGAAGAGAGGGCAAGCCAGGAGATATTCAGAGCTAGGTTAGTCTATTGTGCATGATTTTGTGTATCAGATTCAATTTTGGCTTCTAATGTCACTGTGTGGATACTGGTGCACATAATTCGCAGAAACAAGAACATAGAGAATGTGATAACAATTGATTTGCATGGGCAGCATGTCAAACAAGCAATGAGACTCTTGAAATTTCACCTGCTATTGCCCTGTAAGATATTACTGAATCCTGGATGTCGACATTTCTCTTCCATTAATTTCAATCTCTTGTGAAACATTTTGCTTATTGGTCAGTTGGCTGGGTGTGCCTGGCTTGTTTTTGCAACAATTCTGAGAATTTCTTGT
This sequence comes from Eucalyptus polyanthemos subsp. polyanthemos, assembly GCA_017140185.1. Taxonomy (NCBI): domain Eukaryota; kingdom Viridiplantae; phylum Streptophyta; class Magnoliopsida; order Myrtales; family Myrtaceae; genus Eucalyptus; species Eucalyptus polyanthemos. The sequence goes on along the minus strand of CM029466.1, from coordinate 29,398,793 downwards.
ACTGTTTTTGGTTCTTCTTAGCTATACAGAAACTCAAGGTAATAACAGGCTGTGGGTCGCATGGTGTGGGCAAGTCAAAGCTGAAACAGTCGGTATGAGTTAACTTCTTCCGACTTGAATGAACTGTTCCTTTTCCAGTGTTGATCTAGGATTGGTGATCTTTATTGTTCAATAACATTGACTTACAACCTCTTCATTCTCAAATTAGATTGCACAAGTTGTAATAAACCTGGGTATCCACATGCAAGAATTGTTAGGAATGTGAATTGTTGTCGAGAAAAAATAGAGAAGGCTGTATTTACGTGGAAAACCCTTTCAAAATTAGGAAGGAAAGAGCCAAGTTGACTTACAGAGATCGGATTTCTTTTTAAGTCTTGGAACATATTTGACATCCGTAACTTCCATTGATACTCGTTAGTAGTCTTTACGTGAGCATCACCTTTCCCATCATATCCAAAGGTTCATTATCAGCAAGATAATTTCTTTCCAAACTTTCCAGCAACAAAATTAAGCATTAATTATCTGCACGAGGTAGAGTTAAATAATCACCTAAGTCTATAATACAATACTCAATCAGACGTTCAATGGACAAAATTAAAGCATCATTGTTAAGCATCTCTTAAAGAGGTTACATTCACAGATTTTCTACCTCTTGATATCAATCTCGGTGCTAAATTTTCTTCTTTGGGGCTTTACAATCTAGTCTTCGATGGTATATCTTTTCGCACTTCCAGCAAATCATTTCATCACAAGATTTTGATTTGCTTCTCCTCTAGACTTCGATCTACCACGGCACTAGTTTCGTCCTGGTTGATTGCTTCTCACTCTACCTTTGGTATTTAAGGTAGGGCCTGAAGAGTTCTCTTCTGCAAATATCTTTGCTAAAAATCAAATCTCGGATTTCCTGATGCTTCAACTTTTTCTGACTAGACGAACTGCTCACTATAATCACTATTGCATTCTAACTTTCAGTTATAGAAGATATCAAGATTAAAAATTTTACTTTGTCATTGAATTTGATTTCCACTGAACTCAATAGGATTGTGATCACATCCATGTTTTGTAATCCGCTAATCAGAAAATTGGTTGGAAGAAAGGAATGGAAGAAAACACAGAAGTAGCTTAAAATTGCCCAACTTCCTGTTGTTTTAATTTGGTTTACTGATGTTGGTAAAGTTATGTTTGTAGTTGTGTAGACTGATTGTGATCGGGCTGTGGCTCTTTCTTGTTTTGGATCTGTGTCAAGACAGACATTATTTGCCACGTGTTGGTCGTGACACTTGTAGAAAGGGAAGGTATCCTGTTATAGATCTGTGTGAAGACATATTATTTGCCACGTGTAGGTTGTTAGACTCATAGAAAGGGAAGGTATTCAGTGGAGCGAGGAGAACCAAGGAATGGTGGTCATCAAACTTGATCAACGCAGAAATTTCAGCTTTGTAGATGCTGACAGTGACAGCGATTAAGCAAATTTCCAGGCAAACCTGATCACAGAACAGAAAGCAGGCTTTGCACTTAGTAACTCATCCAGGAGAATCTGACTCAGCTGTATAAAACACAGTAGAATTTACCTTTCTAACCATTGATGGTTGATGTATAAGTCGGTCAGTGGTTGTGTAGCTCGTAAGGTATGTAGCAGGTCCTTTTGTTGAAGCAGAAATCCTCTTGTATCACTATGCCGTTTAGAGTAGAGAGATGGAAAATATCAGCTTTACTCATAATAAGGTGAAGACTTCTACTCATCTTCTAATCTATTCAATGTGTATAACTAATGTAGCCAGATTTGGTTTGAGATTTGTGATATGGTAATGGTATGGCTGATGGGATCGGACCAAGTCCACCTATCTTGGGATATTGGCAAGACAAAACTGTTCTCCTCTTCTGATTACAAGTTCAGTGAAGTGATAGTAATGGTGAGTTTACTGCTGGCCAAATCAGTGGATGCTTCTGATGTCTGTTCATGGAGTAGCGACAGTAACTGCAAAGTGACGTAGCGACTTAAATAGGTATTTCAGGTGCAATCCGCCTATTTTATATCCATTTTGCTGCACTATATCTGTGGTTTCCGCGTGTTTCGATGATTGGATGATTTTATTACAGCTCTGATTACACGTATCATGAAATGGAGAAAGTATCATCTCCGAACGGTAACCAATTCTCAATTCATGAAATGGAGAAAATACCATCGATTAAGCTCGGCATTTTCCCGGGCTGAAAAACATTCGTTTTTAGGAGTCCTGCGCCGTCCATGGAAATGAAAAGATCGCGCGCGCTCAGACGAACAGAAAAGAGGACAAAAAGTTTTTTGTGTCAATAATTAGAAGCTCGGAGTCTCCGATGTGGTGCGAAAATGAAAAAGAAAAGGTGGATGCTTACGAGGATATTCACTTTTGTTCTGGCCGAGGTTGGTTTCCAGATATCTTGTCCTTTTAAGATATTTTAGTATTTTCCGGGTCCAAGATATCCTAGTAGCCAATTAAATCATTAATCAATGGCCATTATGTCAGTCATGCATTTACATATTATATTTTCCCGGTGCGATCCCACCAGAAGATAAAATGTTTAACAATGTTACCCGACCTGCCCCCCTCTCTCCGCGGATGGTGCGCCCCATATATCCATTTACCCATGGACACGACTCGAGTACGAAAAAATACGGGTCAGATTAAAGAATAATTACACAGATGATTCATAAACTATGATTTAACGTGTAATCTTATTTGAAAAAATTTTTTACTTAACATAATGTTTACTCAATATATTATGTTCTATGAATTTTTGGTAAATATCTAATTTAGTCTTTAAATAATATCCAAACATTATTTGAAGGTAATATTGGATGTTGAATAAATCGTAACAGTATCCATTAGACTAAAATTCATAAAATATATGCTTATTGAATTAAAACTTATGAATTATTTGTGTTATTTTTTCTATAATCAGAAGGAGAAGGGAACATGGATTGTCTTGTTGTCTGATGTTCTCCGTTGCAATTATGAATCTTGGCGTGTTACTCTAAAAGCACCTGGCAAGCCGGTTTAACTACAGTACCGTGCCGGCGCGAGTCCCACCGGCACCAACCGTCGCGAGCCTCGGCGCAAAGATATAAAAAGGCTCCGCTCCTCCGCCATTTAGAAACATCGCGAATCGAGAGAGAGAGAGAGAGCGAGAGGTGAGCGATGCCGTGATTCCGCCCGCGCTCGCGCATGCATCGATGCACGCATGAAATCCGTCCGCCCGCCGCCACCCATGGAGGAATCCGCCGTCGCTAAGCCTCGGAGACGGAGAGCCGCCGCCGCCGCCACCAACAGCACCACCACCACCGTCGCCACCGCGGATCGCCCGACGCCGGAGCCCGGCGGCGGCGTGGAGGACATCGGCTTGGAGGGCGAAGGGTGCGACGCCGAGGCCTGGGAGATGCTGACCGCGAGCTTCAGGCGAGTGCAGTCCGTGCTCGATCGGAACCGGGCGCTGATCTCCCAGGTCAACGAGAACCACCAGTCCAAGGTCCCCGACAACATCACGAAGAACGTCGCGCTGATCAGCGAGATCAACGGGAACATCTCGAAGGTGCTGTCGATATACTCGGATTTGTCGGTCAATTTCTCCGAGGTCGTGCATCAGCGCCGCCCACTGCAGAACGCTGCCGGCGGAAGGAACGGCGAGAAGCTGGAGCGCTCGGGGGCCTGATCGCGTCCATCGATTGGAGCGATGGTTTATCAGTAATATCAATCCCCATTAAGCTTGTCCTTTTTTGTCAACTGATTCGACCTTGGCTTGGTTTCTTCTAGCTGTGTCTGGTCTTGCGAAAGTGAGTCTTAGACGTTTGGTTGTTCGTCGTGTCGGTGAGTAGCGGTACATCTTTCGAATGGAGTGAGCTCTGTCGTGGTCAATAATGAACATACTACTCATGCGTTGCTTGCGTTTGTCTAATGCTTCTCGTGTTGTGAGGACGCTAGCTGCGGGACTGTTTCTCTTCATTACTAGCCCCGCACTGCCGAGATATGAAGGTACTTATGCTCTATTTGGTCTCCCGCCTTTTGTTTCCCTTTCTTTTTTTAACTCAATGCCGAGATATTAAGCTCTTCATATGAGTGGGAAAAACGGTTTTCAGATTGAATTTGAAACTTTGATAATTGGAGAAGATTGAGCTCCCCAATGTTATTAGGACTATAAGCGCTGAGGAGCTGCTAGACGATTGTATGATGTATTTGGATAGGGTACTATTTTTACTAAATTGCATCTATTAGATAAATCAGCTCTATGCAACCTTATTTTCTTGCTGTGATATTTTTGAAGAGTTCGGTTAACTGAAGTCACTAGGGTCATGAGAAGGAGCTTTTGAGGGATAGTCTGCATTCGCTTTGCTGAAGAACATATAAGCAGGGGGAGATTATCAAATTGCTGTGCTTATTCATCTTTGCTTTGTAGAGTCAGTTTTTTCATGGCTGTAGATGAGTTGAAAATCAGAAGCTTCAGGAAAGCCTCTGAATGACTAATTTTGCGTGGGAGCCTAAGTAAGTACGATGGGTTCTGTTTTCAGTGCACTCTGGTTTGTCCATGCCACTAGGTTCAAAATTGGAAGTTCTGCAAAAGCTCCGATGGTAAATTTGAGAGGTAAAAGTGCATTGGGCTTCTGCTTTTGGTATACTTTTATTGATGAAGTGCTTCATATTCAAATCTAAATGTTAAGCAAACTATATTGATGTTTATTGAACTTGAATAAAGTTAGTGGCAGCTAGAAGGATCATTTTATGTTAAATGCTTGGAAACACATCTGCCATCAGGATATGTTAGAGAGATGGATTGATTTAATTCTCGATGTAATAATGCAACAAACTTTTGCATGACTCTGTGGATGCTGTGGTTGATAATACTTGACTTTTGATGGTTTTGAAATTGAGTTGGATGTACTGAGGTGGGTTGAGATAATGGCTTGTTTGCTGATCACTCGATATAACATGAAGAAGTTCCAGGAGTCAAGAATTCTCTGTGAATTGGCAACTAATGTAAGTCTTCATCGAAGTCATTCTTGTAGAGAATAGTGAATTGCTAGAATGTGGTAACTTACTTCACACCCTAAATATTTTTGTTGATATGCTGTATGAGGTTAATGTTGCTGACATCCTGTGGAAGTTGAAATGATGGTAACGTCGTTGTGTGTTCTAAAAAGGATTGATGCTGGTAAGACGTATAATATATACGACAAGGTATAATGTTTTCACTCCAGCTTTCTGACTACCAAATGCTATCATCCACTATTATCTGTTGAGGCTGACTATCGAGAAGTGACTCAATGTAGGGAGGTCCAGACATTGCCTCAGTTGTGACAGGGTATATGTAGGGATAGCCATTGAGTGCAGTAGGAAGAATTCATGATTGTCATTCGGCTTCAATCAGATAGGGTGGTGATGCCTATTAAGGCTTAAAAATGTGGCTTCTTGCTGCTTGCTCTTAGGTTGTCAATGATTTTGATGCAGAGTTTGTCAGGGAGATCACACTTCTTTTTCGGTTTACCTGGCATCAGGCATATGAATTGTGCCTGTTGTTCCATTTCAATCCATCACCATGAGTTGCATTTCAGCAGCGGGGATGAGATTGAGCAGATCTAGGGTGCATTCTCATTCATAGAGACTTGTAGATGAGACTCCATCCTCCTTTGTACTTTGTGCATGTCGGTAGCACATCCATTTGGTTGAAACTTTCCTTCTTGGTGAAGATATCTGTTTCTGCACATCCTATTAATGTACTACCATCGAGATCACTTGCTCTGTGTTTGTGGTGGCAGTTACCTTCTTCATCAGAGAGTAAATCCTCTCTTCTCATGATTGGAAGATGCATAAGTTGTATCGGCATTTAAGCATTCAATTCTTGGTGCACCGTGCGCATGTTGTTATTGGTTTCATATTTGTTGACCATGCTTCATCATGATTTTGCTTTGGGGACTCTGGGGCTGTAATGCTAGATATGTTTCTCTATGAGCTTGAAGTGGCCAAACAGTTGCATAGACTGAGAACTAGTCCTTTCTTCAGGCAAATAGTGCTAATTCTTGAATTGATTAGTTTTCTTGTAATTAGATCTGATTAGGTTTATTACCCAGAGGAAGCCGGAGATACTAATTCATTCACTTATTTGCAATTAGATCTTGATTAGCTTTCTCATTTCTCTGTTTCCCCTAGCACTGAAGTTAAATCCTTAGCTTGTAGTAAAGATAACCATCTTGGAGAGGAGCAGTATGCCCATCCATGGAAAATGACGAGTGCGAACTCGATCTACCTGTAGGCTTTTGGTTACGACCTATTTGACTGTGGCATCTTCTGAGCTTTGATTTCTGTGAGATTTTATAGTCGAAGTATGCAGCTTCAAATCAAAATATAGTCATGATCACTCAAGAAGCAGCGCAGGTGTAGGAGGAAAGGAATGCAGTAATCTATTGTTTTGTATTCTCTATTCACCTTCACATCACGAATTTGGTGTGAACAAAAGCAAGCGTTAGAGGATGTAAAACTTTGAGTAAAAATTATGATTTGGAAAAAAAAAAAATCTTAATTTTCGGTACATATGACGATCCCTATGCATAGGAAGATATAATTTCTTGTCGTACTCGTTTTCATTAATCATTGCATTATACTGTCCAAAATTTACTTTTAATTATTATATGCCCATCCAAATACAATGTACAAAGTTAAAGCACGTCATTGGTTAGGTAAACGTATACAAAATCGAATCGATAAAGACGTACGTAATCCTAGATTCGTAGATTCCCTCAAACATGTTGAGTCTCGAATCTGACAAAGACGATAAAGCCATGTGGAACACGATTGCCACGAGAGACGACGGTGGCGCATGCCAATCTGTCCCCTCAAAAGCGACTCCAGTACTGTTCCAACGATCGCACCATCCATCCCCTAGTGACATGCCTTCTCGAGAACCTACTATTTCTATATTCACTGAAGGCACAAGTGCTGGCATGTTGGTCGCATCAGAGCACAATGATTGGATGCATACATTATTGAAATATGCATATACTCATTTATATATAAATATTTACATACCTATTGGTCAAATTTGAATTACATAATTTACATTAGTTATATGCAATTTTTTTTTTTAACAAATTACAGATGAGGCTGTTTGCCGCTTGCGGCTTGCCATAACAAATTGAGAAAAGATTGGTTTTATGGAAGTTTATATGGCATTGTCACTCGTTGTCAACGTGCCTTATTTTACTCCTCTTTTACCCACTTAAATAAACCAGTGGCATGCACGCGAGATCTGATTACTTAGGGGCCGATTAAGGCCCCCCGCAAACCCCACAAGAAAGTCCGAGTTTTGGGCTTGTAGAGGTGGCACTGATCCAGAATAGTTTGCGCATGGTACGTGGAATTCAAACGAGTGACATCTAACTCTTAAAGCTGAAAATCCGTAACGCCCCTACCAACTGCAGTATTTTACTAGAAATGCAAAAGTCAACACCAAACCCAACAAAATATATTTCGATCTTCGCACGTACTTTGAATTCATAGCATTACTTACTCAAAGCCTCATTATGAATGTGTGCACAAAAATTATTTAGGTCCATCCTTGCAAAACCGATGTGTCTGATTTCCCAAAATATTTACGTTCTAACTCTGTCTATTTTTACTAGAATGAGGACAATTTGTAATTGGCCCACAAAAAAATTTATCCGGGCCATTATAAAAAGGATCGACATAACAAGTCCAATATGAGGAGCGAGGCGAGGAAGTGGAGTAGATTTGTGACATGTTCGAATCACTTCAATAACCATGCTGACGCTGCTCATCTGGGAGGAAGACGTGACTTGTTTGCATTATTTTCTCCCTCAAGTTGGACGTGTTCATTTGAACGCAATGAGTTTCCTATCGCACAAGTAATAGTGTTTTCGGGAAAGCCAATCCTATTTGAATTCGTCTATATTCCAACAAAATTACTGTGGGAAAATTATCATAAAAAACTTAACTATATTGTAATTGTGTCAATTTAATCAATCTAGCATTGATGTGGACGTTAGCCTATGTTGATGTTGATAATTTTTTAATAACATTTTAACTTTTTTAGAATGATTTATTTAGTTTTTCTTTGTTTTCTCTTTTTTTGTCCATTTTCCTTCTTTTCTAGCCGGCTCGCCAGCCACTAGTAGGGGCGAGCCTCCCATTGGCTGGTAAGGGTGACCTCGTCAGCCCTTGCATCATGCTTGCAAAAGAAGAAATGAGGAAAAAAAGGGAAAGAAAAATAATAGAAAAACAACAAAATTAAAAAAAATATATTAAAAAATTATCTACAATAATGCCGGTTGGACAGATAGTGTCCAAAGTTAATACTAAAACTAAAAATTAAAACTAAATTAATAAATGAAAAATTTATAATTAAATTGATATAATTATAATAGATTCAGATTTTTTTTGATAATTCTCTCGAATTAATACCCCATCCATTTGTTAAATGCTCCTTAAAGGGTCACGTCCTCATCTCATTTGGTACATTTCATCAAGCAGATTAATATCTATAACTCAAAACCCAGGGAGGATTCAGACGTTTCACGTCATCTTTAACCTGTCGATAACGGCCTGACGTGCTCAGATAGTGCTATCGTCCCATCACGTCACGGCGGAACAACTTCGAAAGTAAACGTGCCCAATGATCACCAATCGGATCCTTTCGCCGGACGAACGGACCAGTCGTTTTTCCAAGACATCCTCAACGAACTAACTAACCGTCGCCCAGACAACTACCATTCCTGCGACGTGCGACAAAACAGAGGGCGCGACCGGGTGGACTGCTTGGTGAGTCTCCCACCCCCAGCAGTCCCCACCGCCACCGCCACCGCCGCCCCCCTGCATCATCAATGGCCGGTCATGTCCACGATCTCCAAGGCATGCCCCGTGCCCCGACCCGCGAACCCGAACATTGCTCTTCTTCTTCTTCGTATTCGTCTTCGTTCTCCCTTCCTCTGTCCCGGACATAGCAAAGAACGCCGAGCTCCTCCGGATCAGAGGCCGAACCGACCACCCTCTCTCTCTCTGTTTCTTTCATCTCATAAGGTTTCTTGTTTCGCCGAGAATGGAGGATGCGCCGAATCACGAGCCGCATGAACCCGTGGCTTCTTCTTCTTCCTCCTCTCCGGTTGAGACCGAGAGGCCATCGTCTTCCTCTCCGCCGACTTCACGGGTCGAGGGCGAGCGCATCGATGGCGATGAAAGCGAAGACGGGCATCTCCACCAGCCCCGGCCCCACCACCACCACCACCGAGACGGCCAAGACCGGCAGCGGCCGCGGCCGTGGTCGTGGCGGCCTCCTCACGTCTCGTATCGCGTCGATGTCAACTTTTCCAACTTGAACCCTTCGGGGATGACAGACGACGTCCGGTCCAGCCTCGTGGTTCTCGTTGTCTTTTGGTTCTTTGGTCTGTTTTTCTTCTCCTTCACTTTAAACTGCGTAATCGTATATGATCTCATTGTCTCCCCTGCATTCTTCAAAACGATGACGGAATTAATTCGAAAATGTCTATTTGCCTCTCGGGCAATTCTCTGCATTGAAAGATTGCTTTTTACTTTTCAATCTTGCGTTCGCTTCCGTGATTATAGAATATTAGGTTGATGCAGTTAGCTTTAGCAAGCAGGATATCTTGATTTGGTCGTCGATATGATATTCTGATCCTCGTGCGTGTTCTTGAATGCAATTGAGGGAACTAATTGGGAAATGCCTAGTGACTTTTACACACTCAAAGCTTGATATTTTTTTTTTCTCTAAACATGTACTCAGTTCCCTGATTCGAGTGTATCAAGGAAATACAGATAGTTTTGTCTTGCAAGAGCAACAACCAGCATTAACTTGTACCTTTGTTTGGCTTGAGTGGTGCTTGTTCGAGCACAGAACTGATCGACTCGTTTTGGTTTTCTCCTCCTACTTGTCACCAGCAGCATCTTTGACTTTGATTCTTGGGTTCTATGGACCTGAAAATTTTGAGTTGGGGCCAAATTGCTCTCGGCTTATACAGACTAATCCTATATTTGTGCACTCTATTAAGGTGACCTGCTGATCGTCATTTCTTTATCTTCTGTTTTGATAGTTCAGCTGCCTGAAGGGCTGTTTGTGTTCTTTGGTGACCTTGTTAACTTCTTGAACAGGTCGAGGAATTTGATGAATCAAAACCTGGTCCCATGCTGTATGGTTACACCAAACCTCCACTCCTGATGTCGAAACAACCTGGACAGAAAAACACGAAGTATCTATAGCAGCCAACTTTCACAAGGCATGATATCATCTACTAAATTGTCGATCTTCTCCTTGGTTGCCTCATCTTCTATTTGAGTGCTGCCAACGTTTTGATTAGTGTATTTAACTGACCGTCTTGCAGGAGTGGATACACTTCCTGAATGCAGGATCAAAAGTACATATCTCCTACAGTGTACAATCTCCCTTGCCTGTATCCCTAGTGATTGCCCAAGGTAACTGAAAATTTTGATGGAAGTAAATCCGACATATAGGGCAATCTCTAATAAACATTTCCTGTTTCAGTTACCTTCTATCTGACTCATCTTCTTGAGGCTCTTATTTGCTCGCGACTACTTTATTTTTTGATTGTTGATCCTTTCTGATAATTGGTTAAACAGCTATTTGCATGGTCTGAGAAAATGCGTTCTTCCTTCTGACTAGGATGATGCCATCCTGGTTAAAACCTAGTTCCTTTCAATTCTTTCTGTTTTTGCTTGCTCTATCAAATGTTTTCCTTTGTCATTTCTTTGGCAACTGCAACAATAATGCCTGAACTTGTGGCCTGACATATTGAATCTGCAATTTTTGTGCTTGTGAAGTGCTTCTACTGGTTTATGAGTTGAAGTGGATCTTTCTAATTTCAGTTTCTTCTTTTCTGAACCACCCTAACCTAAAATTCCTAAAAAATTTGCAGGCAGAGAAAGCCTTGTTGAGTGGATTGAGGATCCATCTTATCCAAATACAACACTATCATGGAATATAATATACGGTAACTGTCTAATCTAAGAGAGTCCTCTGACCACTTGTTAAGATAGGTTTTTCTGATATTATATCACTCTGCAGGGAAGGGCACAGTCCAGCAAGAATTTCCTACATCTTCTAATTTCTATATTGCCATTTATAACTTGAACTCAGAGGAGGTGAAGGTAAGACTACCGGTTCTGTGTGTCTGACATTCTAGCAGAATCAACTTTAGAAACCCATCTTTAATCACGTAGTATCTGGAAAAAGGAAAAAAGAAAGGATGCAGATATAGGTCAATTAGTGAGCATGAGAAGGTTGCTTGAGTGGAAGTTTAGCCAGTAAGCTTTATGAATGGGTTTATATCTTGTGTTAAAATTTCAAAATTATTTTTTTCTCCACGCCAAGAAGCAGATTTAGAATGAGCATGTCTAATGAGGTATTCAAGGAAACTTGATCACGCCTGGAGTGAAGGACTTACTTAGTAGAAGAGGCCATCAATGTACTCAAAATACGGCTTCCTTAAACTAGGATACTCTAAGCCAAGGCAAACCCAGTGTGTTGAGCCACATATCTCTAAATGAAATATCAACCCATGTTTTGGTACATAGTAGTCCATGTGCACAAAATCTTATGACTATCTAGTACTTGACTTGGTTAACTATAGAGGTGGTTTCATGGTTTACCAGATTTTAGCCGATGATGTGCCTCATCATCTTGCAAAACAGAGCGGTTAAGATAATAAATGGTTCCATGCTTTTCTAGATGATTGAATGAATAAGGCATACATTTTACATTTATCTGACGCAACCATTTCCTCGTCATGCATTTGCAGACATATTCAGGTGATAAACTAATGTACCTATTCTGTTTTCACAGGTAGAGTTGAATTTCACTGTAAATGCTCTTCTCTATGATACAAGTCAGGCGTATTATAGATGCTCACTTGGAAACCAATCATGTAGCTTGAAGCTCTTTCTTCTGAGGGAAAATGCCGCTGTTCTGAGTTCTCCAGGATTTGAAGAGGTACAGAAGCTGTAACCGTAGGAACTCCCTGCTTGTCAATCTTTACTTCTTACAAATAGAATTTTGTGACTTTATAATTAGGGTTCCCCTGACAACAATTGGTACATCAGACTTTCCTATGGTCCACGGTGGATCACCTATTTTGCTGGATCAGGTTCTTCTTCCTTCTTTCTCATCAAGTTACTTTTAATTCCGTGGTTTGGTCACACTTATATCCCGGCTCTTCTTCTTGTAGCTGTGATGACCATTCTCCTACTGTTAGCATTCCAATTTTATAAGATGTTCCAATCTAGCAGTGGAGAAAGTACAGGACATGAGCCGGGACAGATGGAAACTGAACAGGCGCCATTGCTTTCTCCTAAGGAGGATGACCTATCAAGCTGGGGTTCATCTTATGATTCCGTATCACATGATGAGGAGGATTTGGAAGAGCAGCTCACAGTCTCTTCTCTTGAAGGAAAGCCGTTCGGAGAAGGAGAAAACCCCAGCAACACCCGCAATCTCTGCGTCATTTGTTTTGATGCCCCTAGGGATTGTTTCTTCATTCCATGTGGACACTTTGCAACATGCTATGCATGCGGATCAAGGTAGACATATCCCACTACTCATGGCAATTGGTCGTTTTAGAGGCTCACATATTACTACTTGTTGATGCATGGGAAGGAACACGATCATGCAATTGTCACGCTAGCTGTCCAATTTATAACTCTTTACGTGCTATTTATGCAAAATGAAATGGGAGCCCTTTTCAAGATCTTTAGATGTTTACTGACCTTTTATTTCTTCAGGATTGTGGAGGAAGACGGTTCTTGTCCCGTGTGTCGTAGGAAAATGAAAAAGGTTCGAAAGATTTTCACTGTTTGAGCAGACTTCAAGCTCTGTGCAGGCAGGCACTTTCAGTTGAGTGGTTCCAGGCCATGTGTTTCAGATGAGTATAAATTCTTCTGATACATTCTTGTATAAAGTTTGAAGCAGTGATCAAAATAGTCTTTTGTGTGTGGCTGTCATTACATAGGCTTCATGACGAAACAACCAATGACTTAGATTGGTTAGCAACAGATGCAGCCCTTCCCAGGAGGGAGAATGCAGTTTGGCATTCTGCGTTCGAAAGGGAAATGATGTTGAACTATCCAATCTATAACGAAAGATTCACATTCTCTTTACAAATCAAAGTCAGGCGTTGCTATCATATGCGCACGTATTTCCTAAAATGCTGCTATTCCACTGCTCATTGAGAGAAGGATAATGGATATGTCTGGGCATTTGCCATTCCTTCCTATACATACTGAGTATAAGCAGGTCGTCAGCTAATTGCTTCGTGAATGGTTTATTTGTTTGAAGCCTTAATCGGATCTCAAATTCTTCAGTTTTGCTGGCACTGTGGATTGGACACTTAACACGATGCTCGCGAGACATTCAGCAGTTGCTGTTTGAAATTGCAAACGAGTTTTTATCGACACCAAGATTTCTTGTGATGTAAAACGGACCATTTTGAACATTTTCCCAAATTAGAAACCGCGATCAATGATTCAAAAAATCCATTGAAAAATGAAGGGGAGATGGACAATGAATCTTTATGAAAAATGCATAATTGTTTCCAACCAAATGAAAAACAAATAGGCAAATGGAAAGATATTTTGAGCATGAATATAAGGGGAAAGATCACAGCCAGAGGAAAATCGAACCTGACGATGAATCAAAACGCATCCTGAAAATGGTCCCGGAAATCAACGGGAGGAGGCTGTTGGCCTTTTCTCGTACTGAAACTCTCTGTCACTAACGACTGAGACTGAAACCGAAGCCAAACTGTCGCTCTTCACGACTCTGCCCCAACCATCTCCATCATCTCTCATCTCTTTCTCTTGATCAGCTTATCTTTTTCATTGCTGTCACTTACTCCCTCTTCTTCCACTTCCGGGATTGTCCTCTCTTCTGCGAGTTCGTGATTGGAAAGTGTCTCCTTCAATTGTCAGGCAAGTAATATCATTCTTTCTTTGGTTTCTCTGATTTTGGGTTTTTGAATTTGGCACGGTTCGGTTAATTTAGTGGCCACGAAACGGGCTTTTTCCCACGTTCGATCTCTCACTCTTTGAAGGCCATCCACCCGAACTAAAGACTCGTTGTTGTACGTGGACTACTAGGAGTATTACATGAATTCAGACATATCCAACTAAAGTCGAGTTCCATTTCATGAAAAGAAAAAAAGAATTCGACACGGGTTTTCCTGGTTAATTGGCATGGTATTGAATAGATCGGGAATTCGGCCCTATGGGTGGTCCATGAACTTGATTCTGACTGATTTCAACTTGCTTCGAATTACAACATGGTCCGTCCCAGTGCCTCCTCGATACTGTGGAAGCATGTGCAATACACGTTTGGCCTAAGTCGGTAAGTCGCTGTTTCCGGCTCTCAAAATTTCTGAGTATTTAGCTGTTGTTGTGGTTGAAGTTTTGACTGTGAAGAAGAGCAGTGGATTGTTTTCTTAAAGGCGAAAGATGAAGTGTTGCATACGTTGCGCGATCATGCGTACCTTAATCAATTGGCTTTCGGCTAAGACCAAGCTTATAGTTATTGGCGGGAGATGCAATGCTGCAGAGCGCGCATTTTCTGCTTATCTACCGCATCGAAATGTTGGTGCCTGCGCATGAATACCCTCGATGTGATATCCGACACATATAGCTGATTGCTATAGGAGCAGCCTCGGGAAATAGGGCATTAGTTTCGTTTTTTGTTTTTTGGTCGTACATTAGTTTCGTTTAGACGCATCTCCTTCGCTCTTACTATTTCCAGCTCTTGAGCAACTGTACCAGAAATGATTTGCTTTGGGCCAGTCGGTCGCGCTCTACCTGCTATATAATACCTGTACCACATGATGCCACGTCGACATGTCGTCCGACTACGTCGTATTTCCAACTCAAAGCCAGTGCTGAGAAGTCCTCACTTGGTTTGACTCAAGCCACGTCCTCTCTCCCCATGTAAACGCCTTGAGAGATTGAATCAAAGCCGAGCTGTACCGCCTTTCAGGATATCTTCGACAGGCGATTTGGCTTGTCGCGCAGGAAACTGTAAGAATATGAAGAAAAATAAAAGGGATTGTCGAACACGAGAGTGGAGAGAAGTTTTTGTATATTCTGTATTCTTCAATGATGTATTAATGAACATCCTTTGTAAATATAGTACAAGAGAATGTATGAACAAGGAAATAAAATATCCCACAAATCAATCTATCCTAGATTTAATTCTAATTGATCTGTACAAATCGGATCAGAATTAATTAAATATTCTGTCTAGCCGCATATCTTCCAACACTCCCCCTCAAGCTGGTGGCTTGTATATGTCTAAGACACCTAGCTTGTTCAGAAGATATGCATGTTGTCTTTGACAAAGAGGCTTGGTGAAAATGCCTGCTGGCTGTTCAGTTGTTCCAATTCCTCTTGCTTCAATGACTCCTTCTAAGATCTTGTCTCGTGTAAAGTGGCAATCAACTTCTATATGCTTGGTTCTCTCATGCACAATAGGGTTTGTTGCAAGTTTAAGAGCTGCATCGTTGTCGCAGAACAGCTTTGTTGCTCCTTGTACCTGTATTCCAAGGTCCTTAAGAAGACCTCGAATCCATACTATCTGACAAGTAGCTTTGGCCATAGCTCGATACTCTGCTTCAGCTGAAGATAGAGAAACTGTAGGCTGCTTTTTGGTCTTCCAGGAGAGTAAAGAATCTCCTAGCTTGATGCAATATCCAGTAAGAGATCTTCGACTCATGGGACAAGTTGCATAGTCTGCATCACAATATGCTGTTATCTCCATGTTACATCTTCTGGACATTAATATCCCAAGACCTGGACATCCTTTTAAGTATTTCACAACTTTATATGCAGCATTCAGGTGTGACTGCTTTGGACTGTGCATGAACTGACTAAGAGTCTACACTGCATAAGAGATGTCAGATCTAGTCATTGTCAGATATATAAGTTTTCCGACAAGCCTTTGATAGCCCAATGGATCTTCCAAAATGAAGTCATTTTCTTGAGAAATTCCCTTATCATAATCTGCGGTGGTCAATTTCGTGTTCTGTTCAATGGGAATAACAGCTGGCTTGCAACCTGATAAACTGTTTCGAGATAATCTCCGATATGAACTTTCGCTTAGTGAAATCCCTTGTTCGAACGGGCAATTTCAATGCCAAGAAAGTACTTAGGTGCTCCTAAGTCTTTAATATGAAAAATTGCATGCGAGATATTTCTTAAAATCCCTTATGGCTCCTTCATCATTTCTCATAATAAGAATATCATCAACATATATCATCAGATAAATGGATGACATACCTTTAGTCCGTGTGAATAAGGCATAATCATGTCGGGACTGTTGGAACCCTACTGTTGTAAGGGCGCTTGTAAATTTTGCATACCACTGCCTGGAAGCTTGTTTCAACCCATAAAGGGATTTTCGGAGACGACATACTTTCTTCTCCCCCTGTCTCCGTAATCCTTGAGGAACCTCCATATATATCTCTTCATCCAAATCTCCGTGGAGAAAGGCATTATGGACGTCCATCTGGTGGAGAGACCAGTCACGAATAGCTGCAACTGTCAAAAAGGATCGTACGGTGACGTCTTTAGCGACAGGTGAGAATGTCTCGTGATAGTCGAATCCCTCCCGTTGAGTGAAGCCTTTGGCCACTAAGCGTGCCTTGAATCTTTCAACGGAGCCATCAGCTCGATATTTTATTTTGTACACCCATTTGTAGCCAATGGGTTTACAATTTTGTGGCAATGTGACAAGATCCCAGGTCTTATTATCAATCAAGGCCTGCAATTCTGCTTCCATGGCCTTCTGCCATCTTGGATCAGCAGATGCTTCATTGTAACTAGCAGGTTCCTTATCTTCAGATAATTTACTTATACAGCACCTATGTTTTGATGATAAATTATTGAATGAAACATAGGACGAAACTGGATATTTGATACCTGGAGATTCGAAAGTAGCACAGACATAGTCTTTAGTCCAGGTAGGAGGTCGTGTAGCTCTACCAGAACGTCGTGGAGGATCTACTCTCGGAAGTGGAGATGTTGGTTCCCCAGCTGGTGTAGGAAGGATCTCTTCAATTTCTTCATTAACAGAAGAATCTGTAGGTGGATTCCTTGATATATCTGTAGGAGCCTGATTCCCATCAGAAATTGATCCTGCTGCAGAGGGATTCATCTGAACATAATGATCATGAGTAGGCACTGCCACCGGTATATAATTAAGATCCTGATGTGTTGTATCATCCATCACAAGCCGATGAGGAATACTCAAGACATCGGATTCTTCATGAGAGAGTTTTTTCATTGAAAGGAAAAACATTTTCATGAAATAAAACGTCTCTACTTACAAAGAATTCCTTAGTAGATAGCTCGAGGACTCTGTATCCCTTTTGTAGATTAGGATACCCCATGAAAACACAGCGACGTGCACGAGGATCCAATTTGTCACGAGATCCCACTATAGCTGCATAACAGAGACATCCAAAGACTTTGAGATGTGTTTGATCTGGTGCCTTGCCAAACAGTACTTCAAAAGGCGTTTTCCCACGTAGGACCCGAGTGGGCATTCGATTGATCAAATAGGCCGCTGTAAGAATGCATTCTCCCCAATATTCATCTGGAATTGTTGCTTGAAATTTAAGAGCTCTAGCCACTTCCAGAAGATGCCTGTGTTTACGCTCAACCACCCCATTCTGTTGTGGAGTGTATATACAAGAACTTTCATGTTGAATCCCATGAGATGAAAATAGTGAAATGCAATCATGGCTGAAGAATTCCTTTCCATTATCAGTTCGAATCTTCTTAATAGACTTTCCGAATTGATTTTTCGAAAAGATAATAAACTTCTTCAAATTCGAATAAGCTTGACCCTTAGACTGCATTAGGAATATCCATGTTGCACGAGAACAATCATCTACTATAGTGAGAAAATAACGAGACCCATCGTGATTGATTGTACGGTAGGGGCCCCATATATCAACATGAATCAATGATAATATTTCATTTTCACGAGTACTTCCTAAAGGAAATGGAAGGCGTGACTGTTTGGCAAGGGGGCATACGGGACATTGTGTATAAGGAAAAACAGTACTATGACCCATCCTTAAATGCATAATGAAATTCTTTTCATTGGTAGTCAAATTACACAATGAATTCTTATTGAAAGGAGCACTAGAAAAATTGAAATTACTTGGAAAGTGAGTCCAGTAATAAAGGCCTTCAGAAAGTTTACCCAAGCCCATCGGTCACAAAGAAGGGCCTGAAAGAAGCATGTGTCAATGTCGAAGAATACCCGGCATGAAATGTCCTTGCATACCCGTGAGACAAATAAGATTAAACTGAAATTCAGGGACATAAAGGACATTCTCAAGTGTAATTTGAGCGTTAAGCTTTATCTTGTCCTGTCACATTCACGTGTGTGATGCTCCCATTTGGTAATTGCACGGAAACAGGAAGAATTAATTTCCCATTTAGACTGGTAAATAATCCTTTATCACAAACAATGTGATCGCTTGCACCTGAGTCAATGATCCATGCCTTTTCTTGAAATTGAATTAATGAGGCAATGTGAGATACCTGAGAAGCTTCCTCCCTTGTTGGAGGTGTCTAATTTCTGCAGAGCATGCATCAATTGTTGATATTGACCATAGGAGATAGATTGGTCAGCATTTTTGCCGGTGAGCCCAGTCACTTGATAGGTAGATGATATTTTCTTCTCCTTTTCGCCAGGCCTTCCATGTAATTTCCAACAGCTGTCAATCATGTGGTTAGGACGTTTGCAATAATCGCAAAAAATTTTACCCTTTGCTTTAAAATTTTGCCGAAAATTTTTTGATGACGTGGCAAGAATCTGGCCGTCCACTCCTTTAATCGTGGAATCGTATCCACCGTCGGATTCATCTGCGCTTTCAAGCAAAAAAGAACCGTCCGATCCGCGAGGACGATCTAGACCGTCCGATCCACGTACACGATCCGATCCGTCCGATCCGCGCAACAAATCTCGGCCGTTGATGCTGTCCCTTTTAAAGGACCGCGCGACTTCTCCTCCTGCAAACCCTAATCCGCCTCTTCTCTCTCGATTTAGGGTTTTCGTTGGTCCCTCTCGTCGTTCGCCGCGGGCTGCAAGAGCGATGCTCTCCCCGTTCCTTGTATGCTCCGTGAGACGTTGGTTCTCCTCCTGCACAGCCAACTGATAGATCCGTCCGATCGGGGGGACAGGGTCCATGGCCAGAATCTGTGAGCGAAAGGTGATGTAATTTTCGTTCAAAATTAGCAAAAATCGTGTTGCCTTCTCCCTCTCTTTGATGGAACGATACTGTTTTAATGTTGATTCTGGGCCCTCGAGCTTTTCTTCCACGGCCTCCAGTTCGTTCCATAAAGACGATAGCTTGTTGAAACAAGCCGTGACCGTCATGTTTCCCTGTTTTAAATTGCTCAATTCCTGCATGAGCGAAAAATTTTTTGCACGGTCGAGTTTGCCGTACATTTCTTTGACATTTTCCCACATCCTTTGAGCGTCTTCTATGGGTGGAAGTCCTGCCGCGACCTCTGGGGAGATGCAATTGTCGATCCAGGTTCGGATGAGTTGATTGCACTTCCTCCAGTGTCGCGCCAGGCGATCGTCTGAGGGAACAGGGATGGTTCCATCGAGGAATCCATCCTTGTCCTTAGTAACCAGCGCGCGCCGGAAATCCCGCGACCACACGGAGTAGTTTTCGTGCCGGTAAGTTCTTTGGCGATCAATTTCGATTCGGTCCGTCGGCGGTGGAGACGAACAGAGGGTCGCCGGATTCTGGCCGTCCGGTGAAGATTGTCCTTGGAAACAGCAAAAATCCGGGTGAGAAACCCGGGTAGGGATTCGCTCCCATGCCCGGATTCGAACCGGTTCCATAACCCGCATTGGTCGGGTATGGATTTCCTCCATTGCCCGAACCACTTGATCCATCGGGTTGCCCCGCATTTGCTCCACCCGACCCGTCGGTCATGCTTGCCCCGCTTACGGTTGGTGGGCTACCGTCGGGTTGGCCAGAGGCCCATGTCCCTCCAAAAATTGGCGATGATGCATTCTGGTTAGGCCCAAACAGCCACGGATTTGGCTGCATCTGAATTAGTGGCCACTGGTAAGGATGGCCCACTAATGGTTGGCCCGGAATGGGCTAAACCGAGTAGGGTTGCCCCAGAATTGACTGAGCCAAAAGATTTCGATTTTCTTGAGTTTGAACAGGTTGTTCGAGAGATCTGGCGACATCAACAGAGGAGACATTGTCCCGGCTTTCCATGATTTGTGTGGGATCTTCATGCTGCGGATGTCCACCAGAGGCTGAAGGCGGATTGTTGGCCATGAAGCGATGAAGAGAAGACTCGACGGAAGTGATGAAGAGAAGAAAACGGAAGCAATAGAATCTTTTACCGCTCTGATACCATGTAAGAATATGAAGAAAAATAAAAGGGATTGTCGAACACGAGAGTGGAGAGAAGTTTTTGTATATTCTGTATTCTTCAATGATGTATTAATGAACATCCTTTGTAAATATAGTACAAGAGAATGTATGAACAAGGAAATAAAATATCCCACAAATCAATCTATCCTAGATTTAATTCTAATTGATCTGTACAAATCGGATCAGAATTAATTAAATATTCTGTCTAGCCGCATATCTTCCAACAGAAACAATCCGGAAACCATAGCAGGGATCGATTCGGTCTGTCCTCCAAAGTGCTACAATGTAAAAAGCTTGCAGAACCATTCATCATGCTCAGAAGGAGCTGGACCCTCCTCTTCTTTGACTGGTTACTCTCGTTTCCCTTCAGCATCGGTCCTTGAACGTGCATTTTGGTCCAAACATGTCGATGCATGCATGGGACATGGACATGGACATGGACATGGGTGAGGTGACCACAACACATGCAGACCAGTACGTCGTGCCTGCACCGTCTGACGTGCTCCGGATTTGTCCCGTTTCCCCCACTTTCTTTTCCATGACAAGTAAATGAGTTGGTGGTGACAAGTAAATGAGTTGGTGGTTGCAGGAAACAATAGAGCAAGTATATATTCCTCTATAATCCTAACCCTATCTCTCAATAACGGGATAATGATACACATAATCCCTAACTTTGGTCAAGTATGTAATGTGATCTATAAATTTTTAATTTATTCAATATGATTTCTAAACTTTGGCATTTTTAATTTTGTTCAATATGATCCATGGACTTTTGATACATGTTCAATTTTGTATATGAATTACATAAAAAATATTCATCATTGTCCATGATCTTGAATCAGTGGAGGGACAATGTTGAATATTTTCACAAAGTTCATGTACTAGACTGAACAAATTAAAAGTTCAAAAATCACATTGCACATTAGGACAAAGTTTATGAATCATTTATGTCATATTATCCTTAATAATTTATTAGTCGGTAATTCAAACAAGACTATTCAATGTCAAGAGTGACTTAAATTATAATTTTAAACCTAGAAGAAATTCTCATATAGTATTAATCATAAAAAAAAAATGATATCTGTTTATATTTGAAACTTTGTCACGCAATGTTTCATCCTTGAAGTTCGATGATGAGGGGGCTTCTTTTGCCTTCCAAAAAAGATAGTCAACGATAATCGCTACGTAACGTTAGTAGTTATCATTATGCTTATCTTTCAGTGAACTTTATGACTTCTCTATTTGTTGTTGGGCAAACCCAATTATTTATCTAATTTAATCATTCGAAAAATGACGAAGAGAATAGTAATAAAAATCAGAGATGATATGAGGAGTCGACA
The DNA here is from genome assembly GCA_017140185.1 of Eucalyptus polyanthemos subsp. polyanthemos. Classification (NCBI taxonomy): domain Eukaryota; kingdom Viridiplantae; phylum Streptophyta; class Magnoliopsida; order Myrtales; family Myrtaceae; genus Eucalyptus; species Eucalyptus polyanthemos. The sequence goes on along the minus strand of CM029466.1, from coordinate 29,376,986 downwards.
AAGAGAATGTCATGCAACCGTTGAAGGTGTGGGGCGGGTGGGCAGGCGGGTCGGACGAGAAGTGCCCTACAATAGTGACAATTTAACTTATTTTCCATCAGTGAGACCAATCTGCTCTTTCAGTCACAATTATTAGATATCAGACTAGATATAGCACCTCCCCCAGAAGAACATTCCTCCCCAAAAGAGACTTTGGATATTCGAATTGTTAATTTCGACGATTACATGAGATTGAGCTGTTTTTGTCTCTCGTGCCCATGTAGTGTGCTAAATCAAGAGCCGAGGCCAATCGCGGAGCTTCGTTACGGAACATGAATATTAGATACATAATGTCATAATTAACATATATCATTTAGCTTTTGGCTTGTAACTTATAGCACCGGTACGAAAGAAATCTTTAAAATGGGGCTTCTTTTTTTAAAAGGAAATCGTAGTACATGTACCGCTGAAAACATTAAAGAAGTGGTTTCAATCCACCTACAGAAATGCTATGCAATTACTCTTGTTTGTTGGTTTCAAATGCAAGGTAATTCGCTGAAAAAAAAAACCTAATTTTAACTCTAATCTCATTTATACCTCGAATTTTTTTTTAAATCTCAAAAAAATCCCCTGCTTTCACTCTAGTCTCTAATTTGCCCACGCATCTCAAATTCTGTTGATTACCCTGATCATCTATCGTGCTTGAAGACACTATCCTTCTCTCGTCCATTATTGTACATCAAGAATACACGTGAACTTTATCGGCAAGATAGACGAATCTCGAATCCAATTTTCACTGAAAGTGTGTATATATGTTTAGGATAAAATATATATCATGCATGTTGAAAAGCCAACTACTGAATTCTAAGTTACAAAATGCGTGTAACAGATATCTTGTTAAATGCTCAATATGATGGCATTGTTTAAGTGATAATTTACTTTTTGCCATATTACTTTATTGATTGATCCTATGTACCAATGGTTGGTTTAGCAGTGCCAGGAGAAGGGTCATTCGTTGCTTGCTCTAGTGCATGTTTGGTACGACTTTTTCGCAGCAAGTTACAGCTGCGAAAGAGGCTGTCGATTGTTTAAGTTTTTATAAGATCTTGGCAAGTACCTCGTAACCATAGAAACCAACAGTAACAGCAGCTAAATATAGTTTTAGGGAAGTTGTACTCACCCAGTTTCAAGGTGCTGCAACGTTAGAAAACTTATTTCTAAAACACATAAATTACAATACTTCACAGCACAATATAGTCGTGGTTATACCAAACTCGACACTAGATATCAACGTGCCATCAACATAACGAAGTCAGAAGCGGACACGAATCGAACAAGAGCAAGACGAAGGGGGCAGATCCATGATAGCACTATCATAAGCAGCATCATTCGAGCTCCCAAACAACTCGTAATAGCGCAGAAACATCATGTACGATGAAGGAGAAAACTATCGTAGGCTCTCAGAAGTCCATAGACAACCAAATTAAAGAAATAACCACAAGGAAACCAAAAATCCTATTATAAACCCGAATTTTTTGGTGGGTCTGGAATATAGTTCCATACAAACAAAGAAGGAACTCAATAAGATGTAAAGAAAAATTATAACAAGAAAATGGAAGCAAAGGGTTGGCCACTGGTCGGTTTCGCACTGAGGTGGGTGGATGCCCCCATAGAAAATTTAAATAAATAAATCGAAATAATTAGAAATGTGAGGGAAGCAATCACAAGATCTGGATTTTGCTTCCAATTTGATGCTAGCGGAAATGTTTCTTTAATCTGCGTATGTTGTTATCCAAGAAGCAAGGCCATCATATTAGTACACAGCATTATTCTAGCAGAGCAAGAAACGTAGGGCAGAGAGAGAGAGAGAGAGAGAGAGAGAGTGCGGCGACATAAATTATATATTATTGCGGGGTCTACTGCAAGCAAAAAAGATAAATTACACAACAATCGCAGCATGTCGATTGGTCATGTAAATCATTTTTCACGTCGGCGATGGAGCTAATAAAAACCCTAAAGGTTATTCACGAGACAGAGAGGAAAATCTAATAAAATTTCTTATGCCGAATTAGTATTGTTGTTGTTGTTGTTATTTGAGATCCAGAAGTTCAAAATCTAAAGATGGAGATGGGGGAAAAGGAGGAAGGAGGAAGAAGAGGGGGTGCACCTTGGACCGAAACAGGCGAATGCGCACGTGTGGTAGTGGCATCGGGGGGGGAGCCCGGGCTTGTTGAGAGAGCAGTAAAGCAGGGGACCATCAGCAGTAGCGCTAAAAAACGACACGATGTTGGAACCACGAAGCTTCGATCGATCCATCGAGGTTTCTGCTTCCACATGTCTTTTGCTTCCGAAGCTCTCCGTTGGAAGAGCGTGTCGGAACGAGCGACGCGGCAGAAAACGTACGTGGGGAAGGAGATGGGAAATGAAGACGTACCGTGTCGGCGGGGCGAGCAGAAGAGGGCCGGGTTTCGATTTGTCTCTGGGTGTCGAATGTAATAATCGACTCGTAATTACAATTATACAGATATCGCTCGTTTAAAAATGGCGGCCATGGAGGAAGAAAGAAAAAAGAGAAAAGGCGATGACAGGGAGAAAGAGGAGACGCCGAACGCGGCGGGGTACGCGCCGGCGCTAGCTCGGGGCTGTAGCGGGTGCAACATTACCGCCGCCGCCGCCGCCGCCGCCGCCGGTGGTAGTTTCTCCCCCGCCGCCGACGTCACCGGAGCCAGAGCCTTCGCCGGTGGTGCTGCTGCTGCCGCCGACGTCGGGTGCAGCCGGGGTCCGCTTCCGCTTCTTCTTCTCGTAAGGGATGCCGCGGGCCTTGGCCTGGCTCTCCCGGACCTCGCGGAGGTAAATCCGGACGGCCTTGGCGCCGAAGGGGTTGGACTCGGGCCGCCCGCCGTTCTCCTCGTAGGCGGCCCGGAGCCGCCCGATGAGCGCGTCGAGGCTGCCCCACGCCTGCCGGAGCGGGCAGGCGCAGGGCGCGGGCGGGTTGGGGTGCCCGAAGTAGGGGCAGCCCGCGGCGTGCACCTTGGTCTTCCCGAACTGGTCCAGGTACTTGAGGAACTCGATCACGTGGGCGCCGCTGCACCGGGCCAGCGTCAGCGGCGGCTTGTGGTTCTTCAGGTACTGCAGGAACGTGTTCCAGTCCCTCCGCTTCTGCGACTCGTACCTGCTCGGCGGCGCCCCCGACGACGGGGCCGCCGCGGCAGCCGACGACGGGCCCTCGGCGGCGACCGTAACAGCGCCCTGCTGCTGCTGCTGCTGCTCGGGTGGCCCGGCACCCGAAGCGGAATCCATGGGCAGGTGGAATTCCGATACCCGGGATCGAATCTGATCTCTTCTTCCTGCTCGGACTCGAGAGCGATCAAGACAAACTCAACCCGACCCAACCCAGTAGCCGAACGCCTCCTCAGTTTCCCAATCAGCGACTTGGAGTGGCTTTGGCGAGGTGCTGGTCGAGGTGGGGGGCCGAAGCGGAGCTATGGAGGACGGTTGGGTGCTGCTCTCAGGAGGGTATCTTTTCACGAGAAAGCGAGTGATTTTCCTTTTGACGGAGAGAGAGAGAGAGAGGGAGGGGTGTGATGGGACGTGAAAAAGAGACGTATAAGATGAAGTGAACGAAGGGGACCGGACGAAATTGCGATGGAGGGAGAGGGGGAGAGGGAGGGAGCATTCCGGGCGCAATAAGAAAATTAAGGATCGCGATGTTGCAATCGTTTCCACGCGGTGGCCCCACCACCGCGGTGGACGTGACTTCGCTTGCTATCTTACGATTCACCACCGGCGGCCCCCGCCACTCCCCGTTTTTCTTCTGTTGGTACTCGCCGCCACCCCCACCACCACCACCACTCTCACGCGCCGCGACCCTCGGCCACGGGCTGCCCTTTTTCCTCTTTTGACGGCTGCTTCCCTCCAGCCCTAGCCTAGGCACTTATTTGAATTTGGATCGCTAAAAATGATGAGGTTTCACGTGTGTCCACTAGATTTAGTCTCATACATTGATTCGGTTCGCCTTGAGAAGAGCTATTTATTGAGCATATCGGATTCTTGTTAGATTATGTGAGCCTCACGTGGAGTTTATTGACGATTGTGGTGCACTGAAATACACATTAACCCAATGTACCATACAATTTATTTCCCTGAAGTGAGTATTATGATGAATTAACTTTTAACTATAGTTGCATACGCATAATCGACATAAGCTTCATGCAATATGCCACCGAATTGCGTAAGCACCCAATAGGGTTCATCAAGTTTAAGAATTATGATATATGGACTCATAAGTATAACCCAATTCATCTCCTTGTTATAGAAAAATTATATGAAACATGGACATGTGGATCTCTCTCACATGGAGTTTAAGAGTTCGATATATGTATTCATAAGTATAACCCAATTCATCCCACTATTTTAGAAAAATTATATTTGTCCGCCTTGAGCAAAGCTATTTAGTGAGTTTACCGAATTCTAGTTAGATCATGTGGGCCTGATGGTTGTGATGCATTGACATACACATGAACTCGATGTACTATAAAATTTATTTCATTGAAATAAGTATTACAATGAATCAATTTTCAGGTATTGTTGCATACACATAATCGTCATAAGCTCCGTGCGATATAGCCACTGAATTGCATAGGTACTCAATAGGGTTCATGGAATTAAAGATTTTTTTATACATGTGCTCACAACTACAACCCAATTCATCTCACTATAAGAAAATTTATATGAGGATCTCTCTCGCATAGAGGAGGATACACGGGATCGCCACAGTTCCCTCTCGCACAGAGCTCACAGCGCACGCCCTATGTTGTACGTACTCATGTTGCCTCGACCAAAGCGTCGGTGTAGTCGAAGAAGAACAGCGACAAAGGCCGAGGTGGCTCAGACGAGGAGGACAGCACGGGTCAGCTGAAGATTTTTTCTCACATCAGATGAAAGATGGACATGTGGCGCTCACATAACAACTCCAAAAATGGTGACGGGAGATGGGTACAGAAAACAATACCACGCCCCCCTTACCCCAACTTCCGAACCCTAAGTGCGCTCCCTAAGTGATCACCACTATTTGGTCAGAAGTTCGTTCACATTCCTATCAACATGCGAGTAAGTAAAGCATTATCCATTTTCTGTAGCACAGTACCACTCGATCTTCACGATACAGGAAGATCACTATGTAGAGTGGCCGGATGATGAGCCGACGAGTTCGAACGACGCATTGCGCGTGGTCGAGCGGCAAAGGTAAGCGGGGGCATTTGACATCAAAGATGGTCGTGAACAGTTGCGGCAATAAATGGGGTCTTCCTGAGGTCAAACTTCTTTATAGTCGGCCACCTCCTGTTGCAAGATCCCTCCGCGTCCGACGTTGCTCATCGCCTCCTCGTTGCTTTTGCTAGGTTAAATCTAATGGTGGTCGTGGCGTCGCTGTCTCCTTCCCGAGGGCACAAAAGCTTTCCCCCTTATCTTGTCACCGGCACGTGTCCAGACCCACAAGGAGAAGGAGAGGTGAGAATGATCTTTGTCCGGATGCGCTTCAGTCAAATGTCAAGTCACCCCTCCCGTATTTATTGCCACCCGCCTCCTCAACCTTCACCTGAAAACTGAATTAACCACTGACATGGGATTCTCATCGGAAGAGGCGAACCCCCTCAAAAACTCCTCAAAATTTACCGCCTCCTTTTTAGTTTTTCCATGACAACGGTCTCGTCGTGGTGCGAACTGGGTCCCTGCATGTGAATACACACGTGGTCGGCGATTGAATTACCTTTCTTTATTTGGAAAATGGGTGTTTCATATGGCACCCATGAAGCAGCCATTACTAAGGTGCACATGCGATGTATTGGGGAAGAAAAATATCATATCGAGACCTTAATATAATTTGAAACAATTGAAATATATATATATATATATCAATTGAATCATAACTTATTTTTTAAAATTTTTAAGTAGATGTGAATTTAATTTAACATGTTGACAAACTTTGGGTTTGTTCTTCCTTTTGGTGATTTTTTTGAGTGAAAGTATTGAGTTTCCACTACATATAATTGATAAGTGATATTAAATTAATGATTAATTGGTGGTTCATTACTAATGTGTATTGGTGTCTCATGAATATCTCAAAAAAGGAAAATCTTGAATGCATCTACCTAGTCGAGGCAGTGGGTGGTATCTCTCGGCTTTCAGCCAAGCTTGGCTAAGTCAAACCAATTGAGGTGGAGATTAAAAGGTAGGTATTATCCTCACCAAACATTCTGCTAAACTTGACCTAGTTAGGGTGCAAATTCTAGAGTTAAGATAGTGTTGGTGCGAAAGTATAACAAAAGGGAGAATGGACTTAATGCAAGTGGCTTACGAATAAAGGGAGATTTGTTAAAGTGCACTTATAAAAGTGTTAGGTAAAAGAAGTCCAACATCGTAGATATGCTATAAAGTGAAGCAATTAATATGTATATATATGTGTGTGTGTATTGAAAGTGTATTGACTAAAGCTTTTGAGTATAAGTAGGATCAAGTTAATATTTTGATGGCCTCGGATTAAGAGTCCATCCTGCTAATTACCCCAATTGAAGGTATCGGGTTTCTCTTGTATCAATTCAATATTTATTTAGATAATATATGATCTCATCATGCGATTTGGGTTGTAGTTAATACATATCTTATTAACATGGGAGAGAGAAACAATTTTGAAGGACGACTTTGTCTTTAAGGAAGAATCAGACTTCATTGATAGTCGGAAAAGTGTAGATTTTTCAAATTGCCTCCTTAGATCTCTTAATGCTGTCACTAGGACAAATCACGCATGACGGCCGCTGCTGCCATCAGGTTGTCAAACAATTCTAGCTTGCATCTCTCTCTCTCTCTCTCTCTCTCTCTCTCTCTCTCCCACCTTCTCTCTCTCGTTGGCTCTATCGACAGAAACGGAAATCCCTTTGTGGACACTCATGCGCGTGTGTTTACACCATCAATTCAAAAACGACGGCGATGATAGGGGTGGCTCAGATCTAGACGCGATGATGATGGCTTCAACCATCTCAATAGCGGCAGAGGACGGGAGGGTCAGCCATTGAGGGAGGCAGGGAGAGACGAGAAGGCAAAGATTGAGGATTAAAACGTCCGGGTCTTTGTCGTGAGGACATTTATATGTCATTTGCTAGGATTTTATCATCCACAGTAAGTTTACATGCGAGTGGTCCGAGAAAACACCAATGACAACCATTTCTTCGAGAAGTAGAGTTAATGCTATTATTTGACAGCGGAAAAATCCTTCCCTTAAATCGAAATCAAAACACCAATGACAACCATTTTTTTCCGTGCCTCGGTCCCCGACGAAGTAGAGTTAATGCTGTTATTTGACAGCGGAAAAATCCTTCCCTTAGTTCGAAATCAATATGCACGAAGCGCTTCAATCCGATGTCTGATTTAACAGGAGCTACCGACGCTATTCGATCGAATGAGAGAGTTTGGATCATGAGTTTGTCAATAAAAATGGGCATGTTTTATTGAGATATGTTGCTTCTCTAGTACTCTGATGGTCAATACATGAGTGGTTTTTAGGACAACAGTGCCATTGATACATAGCCATCCACTAGATCTTGAACATATGGGTACCTAATAACTAACTACCATAAAATCTCAACCTTTAATGTTGAGAAGTCATTTCGTAGACTTAGCCCGAGAGACCCGCTAATCACAAGCTAAGGGATTGTCGGACCCACAGAAGTCACTGTGTAGATTAGTCCGATAGACCCGCCAATCACAAGCTAAGGGATTGTCAGACCCACAGAAGGACCCGCATAAAGTAGCTCCTGGAAATCCATGTTCCCATGTGAATTTGTACCATCATCGACTCTATTCACGGCACCACTTATAGATCAAGTCTTCTCAAATTTTCTCCGATCACTTTTATCAATGTACTAAGAAGCGTGTCAATTTTCAAATGGAAGAACTTAGTAAAAATGCATGGGCGCTAGACCAATGAATTTTTATTTTCCTACGTCTATAATGGAATAGATCTCGTTTTTAAAGGGTCTAGGAAAAGCAGCATATGTTTAAAAGAATAATGAAGTTTCAACTATCGATCTACAATCCAAATGCACAAGCGTAGATATTTAGCTACCTTAAAATTCATGAAATATTCTAAAAGTCTCATGATTCAGTTTAGCAAATACCTTTGATTTAGAATAGTTTTTATGCAGTTCGTGAGGTGTAAATATGGGACCTTCAGTTCATTAGCAGAAAATTCTCTTACGCTCCAACATAATCTTGTCCCTTCAAAGATATGATTGAAGAGTTTCCCTTAGCAGCGCAGAAATAACCGAAGCAGGAGTAGTGTGATGATAGTATCCATTACACTCGTCCTCGAAATTGATTCATCTCTTTTCCTCTTTCTCTGGGGCCTAGAAATGAAAGCCTATAACTTACACATCATTCCTACTCAATGTAGAGACTTCAATGCCCCATCAGCCCTACACAATCCTAATCATCATGCCCTCATTGATTGATGCAATCGATACGACCAGATCCACTTGAAGCGGACCCTTAGATCATAAGTCACCTCTTGATGGTACCAAAAGCAAATGCCTGTTGGTGAATACATGCAAATTCATATATCAAACAAATTCTTAGGCGATCCGAGTACATATGGCCCCAATACATCCGAAATATTAATGTCGGTGATCCTCATATGGAATTTACGTGATGAAAGGGTCAAGATGCGCTTGGCTCAGATGCATCAAATTCATCCAGGAAAGCCTCGGAATATGACACCGACTGGAGTCACACGTGATTCACCATATTCCATTTGGACTCCTTTTTTGTTCTCTTACGAGTGTAGGATTTGTAGGCGCAGCAGCATCATGGCACTGCCGTGCAGCATTCTTTCACTTCAGCGGATGGAGATGGAGTGCCGACAAGCACCCGGGAACACAGTTGAGGTCCCTTATTTGGGGGGGGAGAGACCCACCAACCGCATCCATTTCTTCTTTGTTTCTTTTGTGTAGAACCGCTAGAGCTATGCAATTTATGATTTTGATTAGCTTTGATATATCACGAGATTAAAACATACAATCGATTGTTTTGCTTGGTGGCAAATGGTAATGGTCTCTCGATCTCTCTCTCTCTCTCTCCATCACTATTGATGTTGATTTGAATTTCATCAAACCTTAAATCGAATAGTTGCTCGATTGATGGTCTTGTGTCCTCTACAGAGATATCATATGAGCTCCAAGGCTTGTCATCATCGCCATCTAGATGTCAATGGAGGCACCGAGGCGAGGCGAGGCGAGGCAAGGCGGGCATGAGAGAAAGAGAGGGGGCTTGGGTGCCTGAATTAGTTGGGTTTGCGATGGCATTTTGAGTTTCTGTTTCATTTATAACACTAGTATCCAAATCTTTTCACTTGATTAATACTGATTAATACATGCAAATTGCTCCATCCATGTGCGTCAAGGTAGCTCAATTAATAGGGTGGCTAGTGGGACATCCAAGAGTAATGAGTATTATGATCAAATCTGAAGAATATATAATTTCCAGAATAGCCTTCAAAATACACATGACACATGTTCACTACGGTTTGTAAGCACCCAACTTTGCACAAGTTATGTAAAAACACGCAATCCTTTAGCAATCCTATATCATAACTATGGTTATCGTTGATGCATTCTACTTTATACGACAGAGGAACACCATATGGAAAAACTACAAGGATGTCCATTTTATGCTTTCAAGCCATAAAACACAAGCATACTTGCTTTTAAAGTAAATTGGACAATCATGTGACATCATATTACACTCGAGTGAGTGATACATATATCATTTGCATAATAGTAATATATTTATTATTTACTATCAATCACTCGAGCACTTCACTATTAGTTGATTTTTCAAAAAAATTACTTGCACCCATCAAACACCTTATTGTTGGGATCATTGTCCATGAAGTCCTAAATCTATTGTAGGACAGTCAATTTAGTTTTAAACTTTTCAGTTTTGTCAATTTAGTTTGAAACCTTTCGATAATTTGTAAATATAGCCATTCCTGCTAAATTGAAAAAATTTAAAACTAAATTGAGTGTTGTGTAAACGGGTTTAGGACTTTTTGGGTAATTACCCATTTCACTGCCTGTGATGGGGAGTCCTTGCTCGCTTAGATTGACGACAGTTCACATTGATCTCACGGCAGCAATCCAAGCTACAACCTACGAGGACACCACCATGACCGTGGCCATTAATTTACTAAGCACCCCTATTATTATACTAATCAACTTGGAAAAAGGACAATTATTGGGGTTTCAAAAGGGAAGGATTATTTTAGTGAGAGAAAGGGAATATGGTGGTTGCACCGTACGGCTTGCGTAATCCCTTTGCAATTGTTTATTGTTGAATTTGCTGATGGAAAACAAAGGCGCATCCAATGCCCCCTCTCCCCTCCCCTCCCCTTCCACCCATCTTCCACGGCTTCCTTCCAGACCCCTACCTCTCTCTCTCTCTCTCTCTTGGCTTTTGAATTCGGACGAGAGAGGTCCGCTTCACGTCCCCACATCTTCCCCCCCTCTTTTGATTTACCATTTGAATAAAGAAGGCCGATGATGCGTATTCATTTTGGCATTGCCCCCACCACTCAATAGGACGATTCCCTCTCGTCACTCGTCAAAAAGCAAATCAACTTCTTCTAAAGGAGGGGGAGGAGGAGGAGCAATCTATTATATTCTTCTTCTTCTTCTTTCAATAAATAAATAAATAAATATATGTTCATCCAATCCTCCTACTATTTAGTCAACCATTATGAGAGCGTAGCGTGCACACTAAAAATTTATAAAAATCATAACCACATATGAATGATGGATACATGTATAACAGTGAGGGTAGACTGACAGCTCGTATAAAAATCGAAATATGATAAAATTTATCATATTCTATGTTACCTAAGGGAAGATTAATTCGGATATTAGATGAATATAAACTAGATAAAAAAAATATTCCATGAGGGATGGGATATAGCCTTAATGACAAACTTCTTATATTATCAAAATTAAGATAATAATCATATTTATATAATTTTTGGATTCCAATAAAAAAAAAGAAATGTGAAATAACAAAATAAAAAAATTGTTTTTAGTTATATATTTGTATTTCTTTCTATTCTATAATATATTCTATATATATTTAATATTTATGTTAAGTAGATATTTTAGGTATAATAGTATAATTTATTATTTAATAAAAAGACTTAAGAAATATTGGAAGGGAATAAAAAAGAAAATAAAAAGTAAAGAGATTTAAAAAGGGAGAGGGAAAAATTAAAAAAAAAAAAAAAAATTGGTTAATAAATATGAAATAGAAAAACCAAAATTTAAATTCAAAATTCAAAATTCAAAATATCTTTCTAATTCTCGAAGAAAGAGAAGCAAGGCATTTTCTTTTAAAAAGAAAAGAAAAGAAAAGAAAAGAAAACCTACCCACTTCCTCTCCTTCTCCCTCATATCTTAATTCATGTCGAAGTTTTATGGCGGCTCCATAGTTTTTCTTGTGCATAGCAAAACTCTAAGAAAATGATTAGATAGTTGAAGCTCATTCTCTTCTGTAGCTCTTTAGCTTACATCAAACGTCCACCAAAGTAGTAAGAGAGTATAAGCTCCTTATCCTCCATAACTCTGTTGTCTACAGTAAAACTCGACAAAAGTGACGAGAGAGTCAAAGCACTATATTTTTCCTCTATTATCTACATTAAAACTCCACAAAAGTGACGAGAGAGTCAAAGCACTATATTTTTCCTCTGTTATCTACATTAAAACTCCACAAAAGTGACGAGAGAGTCAAAGCAATATATTTTTCGAAATCACAAAGGTGAATGATCATATTCTCTCTCTCTCTCTCTCTCTCTCTCTCTCTCTCTCTCCGAGCCGTCAATATTGCTGGTGCTCATTTCTATTTCTTGACATAATTGAAACTCTACTTTGGAATGTTGCATTGAGCTCCTTTGTTATTTTAGATTTAGATTGTACAATTATTATAGAGTGATCGACATAAGTTATTTACATGTGCATTTGTGATTTTCTTTAACAATGAATCGCGAGAGATTTAACCATTTTCGTTTGTGCATTTTTGTGTCTAGTTACATTGATATTGGTAAGGTTGATAATATTATTGGTGAACCATCAAAAGATTACATTAGAGTAGAAGATATGATTTGATTATGGCATCGGATGATTAGATCAAATATGGCTGGTTGATCTACCTCGTCAATATTGCTGGTGCTCGTTTCTATTTCTTGACATAATTGAAACTCTACTTTGGAATGTTGCAATGAGCTCCTTTGTTATTTTAGATTTAGATTGTACAAGTATTATAGAGTGATCGGCATAAGTTATTTATACGTGCATTTGTGTTTTTTAACAATGAATCGTGAGAGATTTAACCATTTTCGTTTGTGCATTTTTGTGTCTAGTTACATCAATACTAGTAAGGTTGATAATATTATTGGTGAACCATCGGAAGATTACATTAGAGTAGAAGATATGATTTGATTATGGCATCAGATGATTAGATCAAATATGATTGATCCTGCCATCGAAAGATTAAATTAGAGTAGGAGATATGATTTAATTCTGATTATTCTAATTTCTGGTTAATTGATCTGGTTAATCCATAAGATTAGATATTCAAAACATAGAATCGGAAATTTGATTGTCTTCTTAATATAAATAGTAGTAGTAGTGTGTATTGTGGCTTTTCATGAACAACATTCTTCTCATGGGAAATTACCCTTGAATCGTTGCTTTCTTGATTCCTTTGATTTTATTCATGGTATCAGAGCCTTATACTGAGAGTTAGTTTTATCATATGTGTTTTCATCATTTTCCTTGAGTTTATATATTCTTCATATACACAATCATGGCGGAAAACCCAAGATACCCCATGCCCTATACGCGTAAATCTCTCAAACTTTGTGACTAACAAACTTCCGAAGGAAAGTTCCTTCTATGGAAGACACAATTTCTTTGCTTCATTAGGAGCCAGGATCTATTGGGTTTCATCAATGGTCAAATTCAACCTCCACCACTCGGAATCTCACGTACATGAGGGGAAAGTTTTGAAGATTTCATTAATCTAGAGTATCAACAATGGTATGGTACCAACTAACTTGTGTCATCGTGGATCATTGGATTTGTGTCTGAGGATGTGCTAGGACATATAATCGGTCTACATTATGTAATCATTTTACTCAGAGATTTTTGGCCAAAGAATTCGAATTGAGGGGTAAGGTTCAATCCTGTCAAAAGCGTAGCAAGCCCTTAACCAAGTATTGGCATGAGTTCAAATTGATTTGTGACTAGTTAAACATGATTGAGAAACTGGTCAATGAAATCATAAAGGTCTTCGATGTCTTAAAGGGTCTCATAAGTCACTATGAGACGTTTAAGACAACTATGTATTGTCTCAAACTTGAGCCGAGCTACAAAGACGTTATTACTCAGCTCCAAAGATATGAAGTGTGACATCAAAATTATTTGTCGAATCAAATAAATCATAATTTGGCATTTATTGGTGAAAAGATTGATCACTCCAAATTGAGTAGTGAGGTTGATTTTGGTTCATTCAATTCAACATTTGTTTTTGCTAGCCAAAAAAATTTTGATAGAGGTTTTGGAGGAAGGAATGGAAGGTTTGACGATAGAGAAAGAAGCTATGGTTTTCGTGGAATGAGGTTTGGAAATTATCCTAGATTTCATAACTATGGACCCTCAAGATCTTTTGGTAATTCATTTGGTGGTTATCAATCTGGTGGAAATTACATACCAAATTCACCTTCTCAGCATCAAGGCTTCTGACCCTATACAAACAATCTAACCCAAGGTTGTTGATTTAAATGAGTATCTACTTGTGGGTGGTAATTCTACTTTGGATAGACAGTTTTATGTGATAATACGAAGCTTCAACTTCAGATATGCTAGAGGTCAAGAGATGACACCCTATGTTGCTGGTACCACTTTGATAATTCTCATCAAAGCAAGCTGATATTATATGCCTTAGTTGCTCTTCACTTGGAGGATGATCGATGAGAAGATCGATTCCCGGATTCTGGGGCAATGGCCCATATCACATAACCTCAATTTTTTTTCTCCTTACTATGGTTCAAACATAGTAATGGTGGGAAATGGAGTTTGTTTGCTCATTACCCATATTGGCTCAACATCTTTATTTACTAATTGCATTCATTTCCTTTAAATAAGGTTTTGGTGGTCTCAAAGATTAAGAAAAACTTGATTTCGATGTCTAAGTTAATTGACGATTACCCCTGCTCACTAATCTTTGATGAACTTAGTGTATCTATTAAGACCATCTAATAGATTCCATAATCAATCTTGGAAAGAAATGCGGGGACCTTTACAAGGCAAATCAAGCACAAACACAAGCGTGTTACTCTCAAAGACAGCATACCGCTAGTAATGAAATCTAGCACCTTCGACTTGGGCACTCAAATTTTTAGATAATAAAGTTTCTTAAGAACAACAATAAGATCAAATCTGCAAAGGTGACAAAACTGCTAAATTGGAAAAAGTAGCAAGCTACCTTTTAATATCTTGGAGTCTCTAGCTAGTAAACCATTTAAAAAAATCTATTGTGATGTGTGGGACCTGCCTCAGTAGAATCTTTTCAAAGGTTTAAATTTTATGTAATCTTCATCGATAGCTTTTCATTGCTTTCATAGGTGTATCCAATGAAGAAAAGTTTGAGTTATTTTCCATCTTTGTCATGTTCCAAAATCTTGTTGATAACTACTTTGAAAGTTGAATTAGATCTTTCCAATGCGACGATGGAGGGGAATTTAATAGCAGCCAATTATTTAATCATTTGATGAGAAAGGAATTATAATGTTAGTCTGCTACCTATACATGCCAGTAAATAATGGAAATGCCGAAAGGAAACATCGGCACATCGTTGAGTTGGGTCTTGCTATGCTCTATCATGCAAGGGTACCGTTGATTTATTGGGTCGATGCACTTCTAACTGCCACATTTCTCATCAATCTGCTACCATTACTAGTGTTGGGAATGAGTAGTCCGATTGGTAAACTCTTTGGTAAAAAACCTGACTATAGGTTTTTTCAAGTCTTCGGGTGTGAGTGTTATCCACACCTACAACAAAGTTTGATCCACACTCATTACCTATGTTTTTCTTAGGTATAGTCAGGTACATAAAGGTTATCGATGTCTTTATCCACCTACAGGAAGGGTGTATGTAAGTCGTTATGTGATATTTGATAAGACAAGATTCTCGTTTTTTGATAAATTGGGGACCTTTTTCCTAAGTATTCATAGTTGTATCAGACTTGGTTACATGGGGTGAAATTCTTTACTAGACAATTTGAAACAATAGTGAGCAAAGGGAAAACATCATAACACACGAGCATGGGATTTCTGTTTGATGATAACAGCTTTAGATGACAAAATTATGAGCTGCCTCATGAGACAAATGTGCAACAACCATAGTTGGGCTCACAAGAACCATGCATAAACTATGAACCACATGAAGAAGCAACAGTCTATGCCTCAAGTGATTTATTAGTTCCATCCACTCAACAACATTCTACTCACCCAATGTAGACAAGTTAAAATCAAGAATAAAGAAGCCCAATCCAAAGTATGTTCTCTTTGTTAGTTGTATGCCCTAAAGCAACCATATAATAGTTACATGTTAAGGATAATTTAATGGCAAATAAGTTTTTTCATCCATCATCCAATTTATATGAATGAAGTCCATAAGATCAGCTACGACTTAACCTAGTCTTAAGGTGTTAAGAATATGTGTGACAGGTTTATAGTTATACTGAATATTTAAATAGTTCCCAGTCAATGGATCATTGAGAGGATATTGATGATCCTGTTGAGATCGGTGTGTTCTCAAGTTTCACCATTTAGTATTAGATACTTGAGGGGATGATGAGTCACAAGTCATTCAGTATTGTGATATAAGAGCTAGAACACAAGTGCTTGTCTTAGACAAATTCACTAAACGTGACATAATTAGAATGATTAGTGACATTGAAGCTTTTAGCGGGGTCAATGTCTTATCGTTCATGCTTTGGTTAGGTGTAAGATCCTTAAACCCAAGGCATGATGCTAATCTATATGTTGGATGGCTATAATTCACAAGTGGGTGCATATTGACACTTTGTGAAACCATCTCTATACTTGATGGACATAGTTTGTTCACATACGAAGGCATAAGTGTGGGCAATATGGAATCTTGTCTTCTTGTTATATATAGATATACAATATTGATGTCTTATGGGATCTAATCATGATATTGTATTAAAATCCTCGGCCGGGGTTGTAATCAAGACTGAATGGTTCATATCTCGAAAAAAAATACATGTCAATTAAATTTGTGCATATGATTGAATTGGTGGTTTAACCAATAATTTAATGGCCTTTGTTCGATCTGAATATGGTAAGATAGAAGGATCGAATTACATGGTCGCTAAAGCTGACAAGTTCATAATGTTATGAAAACATTTCACACTGTTTGGGTAGCCATGATATATTGTTAGATTTCACTCATGGTTTGTAGGAACAAGAGATTGATTTGGACAATCAGTTATCTTGGTTGTGCTAATATGTTAGGACAAGTCTTGCTACCAACTCAGTGATGAATCTAGGGATGTTACACATCATAACCAATTAGAATGACGTTTAAACGAGAGAGTAAATATTACAAATGTGTTTGCAATTGAGCAAATTAGATTGAGTCGAGCTAGAAATAAAAGTTCTGATGAAGGGGCTTCAGAGTTTACAGAGTTTGAAATGGGTTTTAGACTCTATGGCTGAATGAAAGATCTAAAGCGTGTTCAGATTCAATGACCGAATTAATAACATGAAGTAAGTTCATAATCAATAATCAAATTAATGATCTGAAACAGTTTTGGACTTAATGGCTAAATTAAAGATCTGAAACAGCTTCAAATTTAATGGTCACATTAAGTTCTGAAACAGTTTCAGAACTTAACGGTCATATTAATGATCTGAAATGGTTTCAAAATAAATTGGCAGTGTAATAATTTGAAACGGTTTTAGATTTAAATGACCAATTAATGCTTCGAAACAGTTTCAAAAGTAACAGTGAAATTAAATTTGTGACAATTACAAAGTTAATACCCAAAATAAAGATTTGTAATAGTTACAAATAAATGTTTAGAATGATGCTCTGTAACGGTTACAAAGTTAATGCCTGAATTAATGTCTGTAATAGAACTTACATTCGTCGAGAGTTACGGCCGAATTAATTCTAAAATAGTTTAGAGTTAATGCACTTAAATGTGATCTGCATTGGCTATAAATGGTAATACAGAGAGTAGATCACTCGATGATCGATAATCGACAATCGATAATTGAAAGCGCTGATGCAAATCAACAAAATCGCTCACATAAGAGCAATTGCTAGCACAATTGTAGTTGTAAGATCTCTCAATTTATCTATTCTGTTCAACGCTAGGATTGGTGGTGTGTTTGAACTAGAGGCCCGATACTTATGGGGCTGGATCTGAAGAACGTCAAAGCATGCAAAGAGATCAAACATTCTGCATTTAAAGAATATCAAAACCAATATTATCGAAAGGTGTCAAACACGTGGTCAAGAATCCAAGGATGTCAAAACCGGTGTTACTAGAAGGCATCGGATGTTTGTGGTCAAAGTCTAAAGAATGTCAAAACTACTATCGTGAGAACATCAGACATTTGTGCTCAGAACCCAAAGAAACTTCTAAACCAAATTTAGAGCACGGTACAAGATTAATATGATTAGCCCCTCTAGCTATTCTATGCGTTTTTGTTAAAATGCACGAAAATACTTTGGAAACATGTGTATAAGCGTTTTACTTTCAATGCGATCATACTTTTTATCTTAATTTACTTATGCACATATGCTTGTTTATTGAGACAAACACCAACACTTTCTATAGCCCATGAGATTCAAAAGGAGCCAAACACAATTAAATGAGCACTAAGTCATTTGAATTGAAGGAAAGCTATGATAAAAGAATTGGAGGCCCTCAAATTAAATCAAACATGAGAGCTAGTATAAAGATCTTCAGATATGAATATAGTCGGATGTAAGTGCATGTTTAAAGCCAAGTTGGATGCGGAAGGAAACATTGATAAATTGAAAGCACAATTAGTGGCAAAAGAGTACCATCAAGAAGAAGGCATTGATTTCGCCGAAACTTTCAATCTTGTGGTTAAATAGGCAACTGTGAGAATTGTCCTCTCTATGGCAATTGTTAAAGAATGGTTTATTCATCAACTGGATGAGAAGAATGCATTTCTTCATGGGTAGTTAAATTGGACAGAGTTTATGGAACAACCATTGGGTTTTGTGAGTTCTATGATGCCTAACGCAGTTTGTTTACTCAAGAAGGCATTATATGATTTGAAACAAGCTCCGCAAGCTTGGTTTGAAAAATTCAATAGCTTTTTACTAGAACAAATATTTCATTGCAGCTCTACCGATCCATCATTATTTGTTCTTCACAAGGGTCGGCCCACCTTGGTACTATTATACGTTGATGATATTATATTGATGGGCAATTCATCATCTCTACTTCAGGAATTATTAGAAGCTTTCAACATAAATTTTTCTATGAAAGATCTCGGAAAACTTCACTATTTTCTCGGTATTAAAACCAAGTTTACTGGTTTGGATCTATTTTTAACACAATCTAAATATGCTGGTGATTTATTGTAGAAAGCATAAATGCAAGATTGTAAACTCATCCAACAATACAAGACATGGAACCTTTTCATGATCCTCCCTCTAGTCAAAGTCTTGTAGGTGGATTACAATATCTAATGATCACAAGATCGGACATCTCTTATTGAGTAGATCAAATTTGTCAAAAAATGCATTCTCTTACAAATGGCAATTTCAAACTGTTAAAACGGGTTTTGCAATATGTAAAAGGAACTCAGCACCTTGGGCTTTATCTTCACTCTAATAGCACACTAAATTTATACAGGTATGTAGACTTTGATGAGGCCAATTGTTCTGAGACTCGGAGGTCAATGACCGGATTTTGTACTTTCTTGGAATCGAATATCATTTCATGGTCCTTTACCAAAAAAAAATATCATTTCATGGTCTGCAAAACGAGAAGTGAAGGTGTCAAGGTTATCAACAGAGGCTAAAAATAGGGCTTTAGCTTCTGCCGGGATAAGTACACTAATGGTGCCATAAGTTGTGTACGGCGCTCACTTTGGTGCCAAAAGTTTCCGTCGGATCACTTAAGTGCAAAATCGGAAAAAAAAAACGATCACTTTGGTGCCACCGGCGAGAAATTCCGACCAAAATGATTATGTGGCATTTTTATTTATAAAAAAAAAAAAAAAAAATTGCTCGGCTTTTAAATGACGTCGTTTTCCATCCTCTTCAAGGAACGACGTCGTTTTGCCCTTATACGTGGACACCCTCGCAAAAATGACACCGTTTAGCTCGTACGTGGATTGAAATTAGGGTTAGGGTTTCTTCCTCGCCGCTCGGCCACCGTTGTTCGCCCGCCAACGCTCGGCCACCGTCGCTCAGTCACCATTGTAGATGCTCGACCAGGTGAGTGAGGAGAGAATGAGATTGTTGCTCAAGCAAAAAGTGGCAGAAAGAATAGAAGGCGAGGGCGGAGGAGGAGGAAGAAGAAGAGGGGTCGAAGGTGCCGCTACTAATGCGCTGTCGCCGCCGCCCGCCGTTGGTGCCGTTGTTGGTGCTGCTACTGGTGTTGCTGCTAGTGTCATTCGCTGCTGGTGTCGCTCTTTAGGGAAGAAGGCGACGTGCCTCCTCTCTCTCTCTCTCTCTCTCTCTCTCAATTTGGGGATTTAAGGTTTTGATTTGGGGAAAGGAGCCAACGACGTCATTTTTGTGGTTTAGATGCTGATTGTGCTCTCCAGCAAGCCACGTCAGCCTAAAAAATTAATAAAAAAATGCCACGTTAGATTTCCGGCAAATCAAATCGGCGTTGGTACCAAAGTGAGCGTTTTTAAATTTTTTGGCACTTAAGTGATCCGACGAAACTTTTGGCACCAAAGTGAGCGCTACACAACTTATGGCACCATTAGTGTACTTATCCCGCTTTTGCCATGGCGGATCTTACATGGGTCTCTTTTGTATTAAGAAATTTGGGTATTCTACTCATTGGTCCAATTTTGCTTTATAGTGATAACCAATTGACCATTTCATTGACAGTGAATCCAGTCCTTCATGCAAGGACAAAGCACATAGAGATCGATTTTCATTTCGTTCTAGAGAAAGTAGCTCTCAACTTACTTGAAGTTTAGTATGTTCTTTGTACTAATCAAATTGCTGACATATTTACAAAAGCTTTACCATGCTTTAATCATTGCAGGTTACGATACAAATTGGACTAGGTTTTCCACCTAATCTTAGTTCGAGGGAGGCTAATAAGGTTGATAATACTATTCATGAAACATCGGAAGATTATATTAGAGTAGGGGATATGAGTTGATTCTTATTATTCTAATTGTGAGTTAATTGATCTAGTCAATCCATAAGATTAGATATTCAAAACATAGAATATGAAATCTGGTTATCTTCTTAATATAAATAGTAGTATGTATTGTAGAAGAAAAGTATGTATTATGGATTTCAATGAAGAACATTATTCTCATGGGAAATTTACCTTTGAATTGTTGCTTTCCTAATTCCTCTAATTTTCTTCGGATACACCGTTCATACCAAATAGTAGATATGATAGGATATAAAAGTATCTAAATATATTATTGTAATTTACCAAATAGAGAATAAGATATAAATAAAATTACTGAATTCTATTTATATAATATTTAGTCCTATCATGACTAAAATTCCACATCTTTGAAGAGAAAAAAACAAACGAATTTTTATGTGGAAAATCATTTCAAAATCAAAGAGGGAAAAACTGTGATACTGCATTAGGCAACCTGTTTGCTAGTGCTCCATTGATCCTCATTATTTTTTTGGATGTACCTTTGCTTTTCAATGTCCTTGTCCTGATTCAATTTGCTTTGTTATGAAGACTATGTACTTCTTGTATATCCTTTCGACAAAAAAATCTCCACTATTATCAATATCAAAGTTACAAATTTTAGGATTTCAAGTATGAAAGATGTTATATGGTAGGAATCTATGGCATATATGGTTATGATGGAAATTACTTGTACACCATTAGCAATAAAAACTAAGCTTTAATAATACTTTTTTTCCTATCAAACTCCAAACTCCATCTTACCCTTCTCTCTTCTCTCTCTTTCTTTCCCTTAGCCTCTCTCTTATCCCGCCTTTGTCTCTTTTTGTAAATCCGTATCGATGCAAGTCGAACCAGCCATTCCGAGCACTACTTAGAGCCATACTCCCCACTAATCCTTTATTGCGATCAATGTTGCCCTGGCCTTCTCCCCTCTTTCCACAGGTCAACAAGCCTCTCTCTCCCTCATCTTTTTCTCCGTCTTTGTGGAGACGCAAATGTCACCATGGTTTTATGCAACCTCGAACGGAGGCCACATTAGTCTCCTCCTAATCTAGAAACGGTGGCTCCTCCATAGCCATTATAGTGAGCAGTTGCCTGGCTAGGAGTCGTGAAGGGTGGTGATGGAGCAACAGCAACATTGTGATCAGGGGTAAGTGATGGCGAGGTTGCCATGGTCAGTGCCAGGGGACTTTTTCATTAGGGGTGAGTTGAGGAAAGTGAAAGGAATAAACTTGGAAGAAAAATAATGATCTCGTAAATATAACACTAAGATACGTTGAATGTTGGACCTTAGCAGGTCCCTAAAAGGTCACATTTGGACCACGAGATGTAAAATAAAGTTGGATATTGTCGGGGTCAAGACTAAAAAAGGATACTGACCTAACAGGAGGGAATAAGGCATGTAGGCACCAGCATATAAAAAAAAGCAAAGCATGAATGGAATTCACCTGGATTATAGGCAAAGGCCACTCAAGCCCTCGCCCCACCGGCAATCTATAACCCGGCTGGTGAGGGAGCTTGCATGGTTGCCACAGTCGGTGCCAGGGACCTTTTCGTTAGGGGTGAGTTGAGAAAAGCGAGAGGAGTAATCTCGGAAGAAAAATAACGATCTTGCAAATAAAACCAAACGCTAATATATGTCCGAATGTAATTCGATGTGTATCAAAAGTGAGGACGTAAATCGGAGGTTTCGAAAATCGAGGGCACAAATTCATATGCGCACAAAAGTGACAATGATGTTTGAAATTCTCCCCATCTTTACTTATCCTTCATTATTCTAATGTACCGATGAACATTTTGCTTTATACGGCCACTCCTACTACCCTCTTTTTGTTACCCTCTTTGCCAGCAATTATAAAAGATGGTCCAGGCCGTGTAAAAAGACGAATAAAGGCTGTGGAATGTGCATGAGATAGCTATCTTTTTAATTGTTTTCTAAAGACAATTAATTTCTTAATGCAGCAAGAAAGAAGGAAAGAAAGAACCAAAGATTATTACTTTTTTGCTCAATCAGAGGCCCTTGCTTTGCTCAGCGTTTTTCTTCCAACGAAAGCGAAGATCATCATGCTGCATCCTATGATGATGGGCTGCGCAGCAAAGTCAAAATAGCTGTCTCCAAGATGTAACCTGCTTCTTAATCTTGATCTTGCTGGGAAAGATTACAAAAGGCAGGTTTCAAGTTCCCATTCGCTGATCCAGATAATGCAGAACATGAGGCTGTGAAAGCGACGGCAATCGTCTAGGAAATCCGTCAGTCGTCAGTCGGGTCTTTTTCTCCTTTTTTCCGGATGAGGAGTCGAGTCGGTCGGGTTCAGACCGAGATGGGTGAATGAGCCTTATAAGACATGCCCGCGTGCTGCTTCGGAATAGTCGATGGCCTTACGGTGCGTTCCGTGATGGCATCGGTTTTGAGGTACTGGCGAAACGTTCATCAGATGCACCAGCCGGAAGCTGGAAGCCGGATCAATATCCGGTTAGATGTGCGAGTCCGTATGGGTTCTCACTTGCTAGGACATTGGCCTCGGAGAGGTATGATGCCAAAGGCGGGCCTCTTGTGGAAATTCTGTTTGGTACCGGGTTAAGTAGCCCAACCCAATGTCTGCATCACTGAATTTTGTGGCTTTCACGGGCCAGGCCCATTAGAACAATGAACTTCTCAAGCCCTTTAAGGTCGGCCCAATGTCAGCCATGTTGAAATCCTCTCTTTGGCCCGTTGAAGAGATAAAGAGAGAGAATTTGACTAGACTAACGATGCGGAGATTTAGGGCCTGTTTGTTTATTTGTGTTTCTGCTCCTCGAAACAAAAATTTATGTTATTTTGTTCCGGAACAAAAAAAGAATAAAAACACATTTGTTTACATTTTTTTTTTAAGAGAATAGATTTATAACAAAAACAAGAAATAGAAAAACTTGTTTTTTGTGCCCGGGAACACTTTCGAGAAACACTTCTTTTTCTTTCTTTTTTCTTTTTTTTTTTTTTTTTTTTTTTTTGGCTGGTCACCAATCTCGGCCATGGCTGGCAATCGGCCGTCGAGGGCCGACAACCTTGCCGAAGCATCGCTAGCCCCCGGTGAGGCTAACCTCATGCCGGTCGGCGAGGCTTGGCCTCGCCTCGCCTTAGCTGGGCGAGTTCAATCTCACCCCTATCCGACCTCGCCTAGATCCAGTGAGGTTGAGCTTGCCCAACCACTGATGAGGCTGGGCGAGGCCACCAACCAAAAGGAAGAAAGAAAGAAGAAAGAAAAAAAAAAAATTAAAAAAAAAACAAAACAAAAAATTATACAAATTTACTAAACGTGTTTCTATTCCAAGAGTAGAAATTTTTTATAATTACCAAACGCGTTTTATACTCATAAATTGTTCTTTGGAACATAAACAAAAAAAAAACTATTTTTATTCAAAAATTATTTTTCAGAACAAAAACGTTACCAAACACGCTTTTACGTGGAAACCCTTATTATGATAAAAGGGAAGAGTTATGAGGTACAAAAATGTCTAGAGTGGGGTGGACGACGAGTGCTAAGATTTCACTCTAGACATCACCATAATTGTTCCATGCGCAACACAAAATATTTGATTTGAGTTGAATTATTTGATATCATCATCAATCCAAAACTCCGAGATTGGCGAGTTGGTCAGCAGAGTGCTATGAAGATTAACTAATTTTGCATGATGAAACTAGGTTAAGGATGATGTACGGCCAACTATAGCACGACGTCATAAGAGAATTTTATCCCTACGAAGAGGTGAAATATTAGGGGGGAGGATAATTGTCACGTTGAAATCTTCTTTCAATCAGCCGAAAAAATGAGAGAGAAAGAGAGAAAGAGAGAGATGTGTCAGCGGAGCGGGGCCCAACATTGACAAGAATGTGGACCAAAGAAGAGATGTGTCAGCAGAGTGGGGCTCAGCATCGACAAGAAATGTGGACCGGGCTGTTGTGTTTGAGGTTAGACTTGGGCTAGACAAAGACTCGAGGCCCCCTTGAAGGGTGGACCCACACCACCACACCATCCGACACAACACCACAGATTGTCGTTTTGCACGCGAGAGTCATTTTAGCACCCAATCGCGGTACACTTGAAATAAAAAGAAAATTGCAACGAAAGGAGTTATTTCGGAAGCAACCAATCGTACTTCTACATACCCCACAACTTATCATCTCGAATGATCTTTCTCGTGTGAATTACCTAGAAATGGCACATAGCTCCTGGAATTATATGAAGTGATGTCATGTTCCTATCTAACTAAAGCGCTCAAAACACGTTGTTCAATCTTGATGAGGTAAAATCAAAAGTATTCGTAACTGTTTTAGTACATTAATTGCTTTTTTCGCTAGAAAAATTAAGAAAAAGATAGTAACATCATATAGAGAGGATGCATGCATGTGCATGTATTTGAATAGAGATAGCGATATCATCTGCACTATTGAAGGTTAATGATTCCCAACAAGCTATTCTCCTCTTTGAGCTAATTTTTTTTTTTAATTTTCTTTTAAATTTTGTCGATATGATTACATAAATCAATAAAATGCCGAGAGTCTACTATTATAGTTGAATTCTCGTGTCATTTATAAGACTAAATGAGTAGGAATCATAGAGTACAAGAACCGATTCGACCGGAATCGAAGCGTGAAGATCGAATTGAACATTGGCTAAGAGCTTGTGGACCGATTTCGACACGCTTCGCAGCAACTGAAAAGACGGACGTGCTTGTCACCGGAGCAATCCCCGTCGAAAAGTAGGAGAAGACATGTCCATTCGGCGACTCGACCGGGTGGGACCCCGGGATTCAGAAAGCCTCGTTCGACCGCATCTGATGATGGATGGGAAACGAGTCCTTTCCCCAGTGGCAATTTCGCAAATAATGACACCCTCCCTCTCGCACCGAAATCAACGGCGGATAAACGCGAAGCCCTTGGCGATCATGGCAGCGCCATGTGGTGGGGCACATGGCAGACCACGTCTTACAGAAGGCGGGACCCACAGCCCCCAACGCCCCGCCATCCCTGTCGAGATGTCAATTCCTTAATAAGTCTTTTTCCCAACCGCAAGATATATTTTTTTAATGATGATGTTTTTATATGACATCGCAAGATAATTGGGTATTTTTAATGGGTCGTGACCGAACTATAATCTCTTTTTCTTCCCGCAAAAATATCCTAATTATATTTGGTATTTTTAATCGGTCGTGACCGAACTATAGTCTCTCTCTTTTTTTGTCGCAAAAATATCCACAATTAATAATATTATATCAATATTTTTTAATATTATATCAATAATTACTTTTTACATTAATTAATAATTCAATTTTCTCTTGATAAGGCAATTTGACTATATGATAATCGGTTTTTTTGCATACATGCAACGGGCACGTACTTTTAATGTGTCACAACGTTTGTAGCGAGTTTTCTTGTTATAAAAGAATGACATCTGATCGTATAAGTATATTTAGTGCACATCATTTATCCGAAAATGATTAGGAGTGTTAACTTGTCAAGTGATTGAAACTTCCCCACTCTCAAAATCCTGTCTTTACCTCGATAGTTTTTGCCTCACCTTCACAGCGAGGGTTGCTGCCCAAAATTGGGGGCCGCTGGCCATGGAGCGACGGTGCCACCAGCACCCCTTCGAAACACCATTCAATCCGGCGGTCAATACAACTCAATTCTCTACTTCTAGAAATCAGCAAATAATATTAATAATAATTATAAACCTAACTTTTGAATCTCCAAGATGGGTGCTTTCTTGAATAGGTTTTGAGATTTGATTATACCTTTAGAAAATTTTAAAATTTAATTGCATTTTTGTTGTAAAATTTATAACTGTTAGTGTACTTTTAAAAGTTCTTTTATCATTCCATTCGAGCCTCACAGTATCCATAAAGTTGCATGTGATCTTACTTTGTTTTCTTCTTTATTAATAATAACATTAAATGTGAATAGAATCATAGAGGGCTGCTTGCGATGATCATACTTGTATTCTATTTATATAATCCAATGGAATGGACACATATTCATATTACTTTATCCTTAGCTCAAGAAACAAAGAAAATTTCACATAAAGGTATAAAATGATCATGTCAATTTAAAAAGAGCCTAATATCATCAGTTGATGAAGGGTATTCTCATCATTTACTTTTTTAATTTGACCTTTTTTTTTTTTCTTTTTCTCCCATGGCCAATCTCCGATGCTCAACCAAGGCTACCCTCGAAAGCCACAAGCGAGGCCAATCCTTGCCAGATATGGGCAATGGTCACCTTGCTCGCAGCTAGAAAGTACCTAAACAAAGTGACATTTATTAGTGGTAAGCAAGGGCTTGCGGCTCAATTAAGAGTCAATATTCTATGAAAATTGAGCCTTTCCGCTAATTTAGTCTAATTCAACTAATAGAAAAAAATAACTTAGTTTTTAAAAATTTTATCTCTCACATGACGTCCTATGTGGCTAACTAATGCACTAAAAATCCTTAATTAAATTATGTTAAAGAATCCAAAAAAAAATCATAAAAAAGACAAGCTAAAGATAAGGTTAAAACTTAAAAACAAAAAACACATAGAAAAAAGAAAAAACCAAGCCTTCCTCCTATGATTGGCCATCGTCGACATTGCCCTCATAGTTGGTGAGCTTTGACAAGGGCTGGTGACCCTTGTGGAACAGAGGTGAGGGCTTGCTAGCCCTCACAAGGACATTGAGAGAGTTGCGTTCTTTCCCAGATTTGATGGAGGGTCGTTGGCTCTCAAGCATATTTGGCCAATGATCGATGACCATTAGAGGGTCATAGCTCTCTCTCTTATGGGCAAGCCCTTGCTAAAATGTCAACAACCCTGTTAGCCCTTGCTGAGGTGTCAACAATGCTATCGGCCATGGCCGATGCCCCACTGGTGATGGGCGGCAACCACAAGAAGGAGGGTTGACCCCAATCTGCCTGTATTTTTTTTTTGTTTTCTAAAAACTTCTAGTTTTTTTTTTAAATTTTTAATCGAATTTAACTAAAAGGTCAGGTTAAAATTCTGTTTAGCCAAGCCGCCGCGAGTTCAGCTTAAATTCTTGAAGGCGACTCGGCTGTTGACCAGCACCTATGGTTGTCAAGTAGGTTCGCCAGTAGCATGGGTCAAATGTTTTCGGTTTGGTCCGACGTATCAAAGCGACATCTCGCTCTCCTGGGGGAACACTCTCGGACTCTCGAATGCATCATCGTTCAATCCCTTCCGCATGTAAGCCCGTCATCGTGGAGCTCGAATTCCCATTCGTTTACGACCACGACGACCGCGGCCGGTCCGCGATGAAATTCACGACACAGCCCCGCCCCGCATCGGGGCATATAAAAAAAAAAACAGCCAGCCCGAACACTCTCACATGCGTCGCTCTCGCTGGTCATCACGCACCCGTCTAATCAAAATTCACCACCCATCATCAGAAGCCCCCGGCCCTCATCGATAAAACGCAGCCCCCCCCGAAGGAAAGCCAAGCAACCATCCATCCACCGCTACCACCACCGTCGTTTTCTCTCCTGAATTCGTTCCTCCGAGCCGGGCTCAATGGGAATCCGGAACCCAGAAAGGAAAAATGATTCTTTTGATGATGCACGCCGGCAAAAGAGCAACTTTCTGTTCTCCTGAACTTGGGGAGTGAAGCGAGATTCGCGCAGGGGAGGGAGTTCCTGGCTCGCTCGCATTCGGGACTTCTCTGACTCGGGATCTCGACCCGACCCGACCCAAGTCCAATGGCTGCTGCTCTGGAGTGCTGGTCGAGCCGGGCCAGCACGGACGAGGACATGGTGGAGCAGGTCCTGATGCGGACCCACGACCGGTCCGAGGGGTCGCCGGCCGGGGCCGCGGGGGCGGCGTCGTCCGGGGGAGCGAGGGAGCCGTCGTCTTCGTCGTCGTCGTCGTCGTCGGTTATGCAGAAGAAGCTGCAGAGGCTCAGCCGGAACGTGTCGGAGGCCATCGCGTCGCTGAAGAACTCGCTGAATCTGGACTCGTCGCGCGACGGGGCGCCGCAGGCCTCCAAGATCGACGGCTGCCGGAGGATGGTGTGGGGGAGCGTCGTGAGGAGCTTGACCCAGCTGTACCCGGGGAGCCAGCTGCCGGAGAAGCTCGTCTCCAACATCCGCAAGCATTACGATTCTTTGCCTCTCAGGTTTGATTCGATTCCGAAGCTGGTCTTGACTCGATTGGATGTTGCTTGCTCCGCTTAACTTTTCAAGGGCGTTTTTTCGTGTATGTTTCTTGATGCGATGTGTTGTGGTTGGGTGATTCTTTGTGCAGTTATGCACAAGCAGGGTTTGATATGAAGGATGTGTTTCTCCATATCAAATTGATGGAGCAGGCTTCGGAGGATGATCGTCCCGCGATTCTTATTCAAGAGGTGTCGCAGGATGAGGTCCATGGGTCAGTTTTTAAGCTCACATTTGCCTGCAACTCGTCAATCTCGTGGTCGGTGATGTCAGGGGCCCTTGACAATGCCTCCATTTGCTGCAAGAAGATCCAGATCTTTGAGAAGAAGGGGTTTACACTAGGGATTGTGCTTCTGTTAGTGCAAGCAGAGCAAGAAAGGATGTTCAAAACCCGAATCGAGAATGCCCTGAAGCTGGCCATGAAGAAGCACAGACCCGCCACTGTGAAGCTGGCTTTTGGGCTATGTGGCTGTCAAGAAGAGACTGCAAACAGTAGAGAAGTAGGACAGGCCGAAGATGATGTGGGGGAACTGAATTATCGAAATGGTAGTGAGAATCTGTATCCAAAGGTTCAGCTTCAGATGCCCCTGCCTACATCATCATATGTCGTTTCGGTTGATGAGTGGCAGACAATACAGTCGGGCGGGGACGAGATTGCGAAATGGCTTCTGAACTCGGACAATCTCGAATTCATTGATCAGATTGGCCCGAGTTCTTTCAAGGGGGTCTATAAGGGCAGGAGAGTGGGGATCGAGAAGCTCAAGGGTTGTGATAAGGGGAACTCCTATGAATTTGAGCTCAGAAAAGATCTTTTGGAACTAATGACTTGTGGGCATAAAAATGTTCTGCAATTTATTGGTGTCTGCATAGAAGAAAGTCATGGGCTATGCGTTGTGACAAAGTTGATGGAAGGTGGATCTCTTCATGACTCGATGCTTAAAAGCAAGAAGCTTCAAATCAGGGAGATTGTCAGAATCGCAATTGATGTGGTGGAAGGAATAAAGTTTATGAACGAACATGGCATCACATATAGAGACCTCAATACACAGAGAATTTTGCTTGACCGTCATGGGAATGCCTGCTTGGGGGATATGGGCATTGTTGCTGCTTGTAAGAGTGTTGGTGAAGCAATGGAGTATGAAACCGATGGTTACCGGTGGCTGGCTCCTGAGGTTTGTATTCTGCTGCATCATATTGTTCAGTCCTGATTTGCACTTAAATAATGTACTATGTTTGTTCTCCTTTTCTACAAACACTATACTCCTCAAGCACGGTCTTAACTATTAGGTTGGTGTTCTACACAGATAAAATCCCCAACACATCCAAAATTGGATCAAGCCCAGTTTATATGTTGCTATTTCTTCACTGACACATGTTGCTGCAAATCTCAGTTAGTCCACATGTAGATAGCTCACGGTGGATAACTGTCCAATCTTTAACTCGATAAACTTTTTCCGTGTGTATGATTGAAGTTTCGAAGTATCACTCAAGAATATTTTTGTGGCAGTTGTATTCATTCGATCACACGCTGTTTGCCTTTGGATTGTCCAATCTTCTTTAAACATTCTAAATCTTATCACAAACTTTTTGGATATAAATTGTGTAACCTAAAGTTGACTATCACCGTTTGGATTACCCTGTTGCCTGCTTTCCAGTTGTCATTTTACCATACCGCGCAAAATCTGTACTCTGCACCTCTTGTTCAATTAATCTAGCATGTCTTTCGGGAGAAATATTCCATGCTTTATTTTGCTCTTTTTCCTTGTCATTGTGCAAGTTATTCAACCAGATTCTGTGCACAGAGGCAGCACTTTACAAGGTTGCTCATTCCTTGCTTCCCAAAAGGGACTTTAGTCATTATTGTGACATCATTCATTGAGCATGCCTTCCATGCCTTTCATTATTGCTTTTGCTTTTGCTGTTACTGGTGTATAATTGTCTACCATTACCTAAGCAATTCTATGCCTTTCACTAAATCCCATCATTTCTAGGCCACGACCATAGAAGACGTAGTGGGCACTTGGCACCTGTTATTAGAACTAGGTCCATTGGTGGAGCCCCCATTGATGGCGCTTTTGTTTGCTTCCTAATGAGCTTCATTTCAGTGACCTTTTCGGCAGAGCCGTATTATAGGGATCCAGCATCAATTGTACCTCATTATCCATTATTCAGTCACAGTGCTCTAGATCGCCTCCTTCTATTTGGTGGAACTAGTGATAGGATTCAGCCTGATCCTGGTGCTGGACCCATAAAAGTTCAATAATTTTTGATACATTTTCCATCTCATTGATTGTTTACAAGGATAGACAGAGTGAGCAGAACTATGATAAAATAATAGCATTGTCTCTGAAGAAACAAGCTGCAAGCAGCTATTAGTGAACTGGAAAATGAAAATAGAAATGTTGAACGTGCAAATCTATGTGATTAAATTGAAAGAGATATGCAATAACTCTGGTTTTGATTTTGACAGATAATTGCAGGCGATCCCGAAAGTGTGAGTGAGACATGGATGAGTAATGTTTACAGTTTCGGAATGGTACTGTGGGAGATGGTGACCGGGGAGGCAGCTTATGCTGCTTATTCTCCAGTTCAGGCGGCGGTTGGGATCGCGGCTTGCGGACTCAGGCCGGACATTCCAAAGGACTGCCCACAATTCCTGAGGAATCTGATGACGAAATGCTGGAACAACAGTCCTTCGAAGCGCCCTCAGTTTTCCGAGATCCTCTCGCTCTTGCTACACTACATTAACAGTGGCAACGATAACAGGTAACCCGCGTCGTGCATCTCGATCTCTCATTATTTAGAATCTAGCTGTATCCAATGCTGCACCCATGATCACCGGGTGCTACTTACGCGCAAAGGTGTAGATGCTCGAAACTTGCATATGAGGAACGAAATAGATCTTTCGGTCTTTTCCCCTTTACCACCCCGTCATCCACTTCTCTGCTCCCTTTCGATGCCAGAAAGGAGAATATTTTCATCATCTTTATGAACCATCGCCGAATCGCGACGTTACGCACACCCCATCATGACACTAAACGTGGACTGTGACTGAGATGTGAGCGACGAGGAATTACTTTACCCAGCGTGGGGATCCGACCAGCGGATCGTGCGGTGTAACTTTTGGTTGATTCATGAGAAAAAAGGGGAGGGGAAGAGAGAGAGAGAGAGGGGCAAAAGATGGGAGGAGGATGGATAAGGGACGACAAATCTTCAAGTGCTGTTCGATTTGTGGGGTGCTCTTGGGGGTCCCTCTTGGTTTGTATGTCTCTCGCCCTCGGCGGTGAAAAGTCGTAATGACATGTCTTTTTCCAAAGGCCTAACTCGGTGTTCATATTGAGGATGTGGGTCATGAATGTTTCTTTACTTTTGTTAGGACAGAGATTGATCTGAGCTGAGCTGAGCAGAGAGCTGGAAAGATGGAAGCGCGTCTCTATGGTCATTTTCCTTTTGAGTACTTCGGTCCTCCGATCCGGCGATGCATGGGACCGGTCCCGTGTGCAATCTGGACCATTAAGATTGAATTAGGAAAAAAGAACTTTCGAGGGACCGATGGTTTTGATAAATCGGTAACTCCGGCGTGAAAAAGTACTAATCATGAAATTGTCGATGCCAGCACTCATTAAGGAATATTTTGGCATACGATGATGATCACTCGGTTGGGTTAATTTTTTTTTATTTTTCTTGGAAAGTTGTGCCCGTTAGGAAAATGTGAGGTTATCCGACCTTGCCGGGTTATCATTTGGTCCATGTTCAATTTGTCCTCACACATCACACCCCGTGGTACGATTCAGCCCCATGACATGCTGACCATTATTAGTCGCAGCACAAGCTTTACACATTGATATCGAAAGAATCTAGTCGCCTCAACTCTCTCTCTCTCTCTCTTGCTTTTCTCCATGAAACTATCGTCGCAGTTGCTTCTTTTTTCTTTCTTTTTTTTCTTTTGGGTTTATCGGCGAATAGGGATTTCCTCCGAGTTAACATTCCGGCAGTAACCAGCTTGTGGCATTTCGCTCTGGCGAGTTCACCCATCATCGGGTTTTTACATCTTGTCATCATCAGACCGGACTGGGCTAATTATCGAGGCAGTGCTAACACATAGATGCGATCGTTCTGGAACTTGCCAAACAACTTGAATGAGTTTTACCTATTGAAATCTAGACTGAATTGGGATGATAGAAAATGTCCATCGTCATCATCGTGGTTTTTCATTGCGATCCTTAGAGCGCAGTCACATCGTCATAGGGAAAAAGGTGAAAAAAGAAAAATGAAATCAATAAATGATTTTAGAGATCAAGAGCGTCAAACATGTGAGCGAGGATTGGGAAACTGTGAAATAACGTGAGGACTAGCAAATTATGGACTATTTTTCTTTACCCCACGGTCATTGACTGTTCAATTTTTTTGTGCCTAATGGTCACTGGGACTGTTCAGATTTTTGGGCCTTTGAGCCAGCAATTTTTTTTTAACGGCAGGCCTTAAAGGGAAAATCCACCAAAAAAGTCAAGCCTAGGTCGGCCCATTGGGCCTATAGTCTGACTAAACCCAGGCCCAACCGTGCTAGTGCAGGGGTCCAGGCCCAGGCGTGCCGATCGCGGCGTTCTCTGGCCAGCATGACATCCTGTGCTTGCCCATTGATCCGCCTCCACGTACGAGGGAATAGAGCCGTTGGTTCGAACGCCAGAAAGAAATTGGCTCTTGTATATGTTGTGCCACTCACTTAATTCGAACACAACGTCACGAGATAGCTACTATTGACTGATGAGCATGGTCTAAAAATTTGAGATGACGTGACTTGTCGTCTAATTATGGACTTATCCATTAGGTTCATATCTGATGCCAAGAGGTAAAACTTCATCGAATTTATCTATGATTAGCTCATTCTTGATCAAATACGCAATCTTATGAGCTTTCGAGTAATCTAATATTCATTTTGATTGTAAATTAATTTCCCAAATTTTGGAAGACACGTCAAGGGCCATTTAGGCTATTGTGTCCGAAGAATGTTCAATTTAAAAATAACAGTTTAGGTACGATTAGGTCAAATGCTAGATAACGGAAGACTTGTAACTCTAAAACTTGTCTAATTACTTATTAATTCTTTTCTTGATCTTTCTTTATAGTCCTCCTTGTTTACTTTATTCTAAGCCGGTTGCTCTGGCATTGAATCTAGGCAAAAAGAAAGAATATGTGCTTTGCTAGAGTTGCTTTGGTGGGGGGAGATGCCTGCTTCTTTAATCTCCTGTCTTTAAGCCATCAACACTTGTGGGGACCCAACTTTGTGTCCAAAGCATCTCTTCTTTGCTTAGGACAATAATTGTAGGACGATTAAAGCTATTACATTTATTATTACGATTGTACGTCGCTCCTTATATTGTATTCATTTCATTATTGACAAAGGTCTTTAAAATCATGTAGACCGATAGCATATGAAGCATTGATCATGTGGGCCCCATCGTGAGGTCCACACTATTAATGGTTCGAATGCATCCTATTGGTATGGTTTATAAATGGACTCGAGACATGAAACTTCATATATTTTCTCGATGAATTCACAATTAAAGATATGTATCTCCCATTTATCGGAGTGACGCCATGAACTTCCGTTGGTGATTAGTTTAGTTAATATGAAATCTTTTTGGGAGGAAGAAATGCCCGCATTTCAAGCTTTGCTGATAGAGAATTTCCAAATACATAAAGAATTAGCATGGAATGGATAATTCTCAAATTTCATCCTAAAATTATAGTTAATTTATAAATTCAACTTCACTAAAATAGTCGATCATGTTTGTAAGTCATTATATGACATTCTAAAATCTTTTAAGTCAATAATCATATTGCTTAATAAAAAAATAAATGTATCCCATACCAATTATACGACCAAATATACCAAATTCAAATTTGCGTACGATGACCAGGTCATAAATTATAATTAATTTCATCTTTTGCAATCGATTAAACAATAAACAAAATAAGCCCTCGAAAGGGCATAACAATAATGGCAACGTGGCAAGACCGGTTTCCGGGTCGATGAGCCCGACCCGATTTCGGCGCGGGCGTCCCGAAATCGTTCCAGCACATTCGGAATTCCGAAAATGACCCCGTCGGGCATCCCGCCACGTCGCGAGCTCCTCCCTCGAGAAAAATCTATTTTCTCGAGAGGAGAGGAGAGAAGAAGAAAATTATTCAAAGGAGAGAAAAAGACCACCACGCCCCCTCACTGTTCTGATACAAATACAACCACCTCCTCCACCTCCAGCTCCGCCATCGTCTCTCTCACTTCTCGAAGATTCCATTCTTCTTCTTCCGCCCTCCGTCCTCCGTCCTCATCGGTACGTCCCTCCCCCTTCTCTCTCTAGATCAATCCCGCTTCTTCAATCGCGATCAATCTCTCTCTCTCTCCATCTCTTCGCTCCGCCTCGCGTCGGTCGTGTTGAACGATCGATTCCGGCCATGCTCAGGCTCAAGCTCAGCTGCGCGGCGGGGCTGTGCCTCGCGGCGGCCCTGGCGCCGATCCTGCTCGGCCTAGCTCTAGAGCGCGGCGGCGGCGGCGGCCCGCCTGTTTCCGCTTCGATTGCGTGCGAGTCTTCGTGTCTTCGAAGTCGTCGTCGTCGTCGTTGTGGTGGTTGTTGTTGTGGTTGTCGTTGTTGTTGACGGTGTGCGTGGGGTTTTGTGGCCTGTTCAGCAGCTTACTGCACTTTATGCTTCCTAGAAAGAGGGCGGGCGAAGAAGGAGCGGTCGTTGAAGGCGGAGAAAGCGGAGGAGAGGGAGTCGGCAGCAGCAGCGGCGCCGCCTCGTCGGGCGGCGTCTCCTTCCTCAAGAAGAACCGTGTCGGCTGCTCCGGACCTCCCGAGCTGACCGCGACGGGAAACGGCAAGAGCAACGCCGACAGCGGCTACGGCAGCAGCGGCAGCGGCAGCGGCAGCGGCACCAGCGGGGCGCCGATCATGGCTCTGGGGGGCTCGATGCCGACGGATATCGACGAAGATCTGCACAGCCGGCAGCTTGCGGTTTATGGACGAGAGACTATGCGGCGGCTCTTCGCTTCGAATGTCCTGGTCTCAGGGATGCAAGGGCTCGGCGTCGAGATTGGTATGTATGAGCTGAAGCAGATGGTTACTGACCTGTTATGGCATGTGTGCGATTCTATTAAATTCAGCATGTCCTAATCTTCTATTTATCGGCGCATCAGGTAGTTATGACGCGCAAAGTTTTTGTCTCATTTTGGACCATTAGTTTCAGCGTTTTCAGTCATCGCCTTAATGTTTTTGTAATACATAGTTGTACTTGCATCTGCTTTCATTTTCTCTGTCTTCCTTCTCTGGAGTATGTTGGAATTTCTCGGGAATTAGCCTTATAGATTATAAATTAACAGTAACTTTTACTTCGACATCGCTGTTTTGTGGCTTGTTCTTCTTTTAGCGAATGTTCAATCTATTGCCCTTTCACTGAGGTTTACAAACTGAACAGCTTTAAGTGCAGAAGGTCCATAGAAAACTTCAAATTCTATTTGGCCAAAGCAAGAAAAAAGGATGAATATGGTTCTGTATGAGAATAATCTGACTTGGGGAAATTTCATGGAGTAATCTTTTATTACAGTAGTTGTTGGTAATGTGACCTACTAACCATGTTATCTTTGCCCATAGAGTATACGTCCATTTGACTGCACCTTAAGTATGCTACAGATTGGTCATTCCATCCTGGTCTTATTGTTTATTGGTGTTGCATGTTAATGTGATACATATAGTCGAGCTGGACATAATTTTTGTTTCTTAACTTAACTTTGACTCATGCAGCAAAGAATCTTGTTCTTGCTGGTGTCAAGTCAGTGACCTTGCATGATGAAGGTGTGGTGCAACTGTGGGATTTGTCAGGCAATTTTCTCTTTTCAGAACGTGATGTTGGTAAGAACAGGGCACTTGCCTCAGTAGAGAAGTTGCAAGAGCTCAATAATGCAGTGGTTGTCACTACTCTTACAACAAAACTGACAAAAGAGCGTCTTTCTGACTTCCAGGTAATCTACATGTCTCTTCAGTCAAAACTTTTTCCCTGAAAAGGATGTTGGTTGGCCATTTGCTATGATTGTGACTTATTTTATCAAGCTGTCAGGATGATTGCCCATGATGAGGGTGTAATTATGAAATATGAAAAATACTGAAACCCCTGAGTTTCTGAGAAGTTGGAAGTTTTTTATCTAAAAAGATGTTACTTGGCCGTTTGTTTGCTATGATTGCTATTTATATTCTTAAGCTGTCATGACAATTGTACATGGTCTGGGTATAATCCGGAACTATGAAAAAATATTCGAATCCATGGTTTCCGAGGTTTTCTTTGCAACCGATCTTAAACATGGATTGAGGAGAAGTGAGCATGGTAGGCTATTGATGGTTGGCGCTTCTTAGTAGTCATACCTGACAAAAAGATTAGTTATATCTATTGTGCTAATATTAGAATGAGCTGCATCGAGGTAAGAAGAGGTTATTTTTAGCTAACTTTACCAGTAAGAAAATGGTGGTTTCCTTGCTATTGCTGAAGGGCTATGGGTTTAGGCAACACATCAATAATTTGTTAGGACAACTGGAACGTTGCTGTGTCCTTTAATGAGTATAATTCTTGACAGGAGTATTGATAGTGTCTTAAAGCAAAAAAGTGAGCGTCTTATTGTAACACTATCACAAGCAGTTTTTATGATTCACTGGTGCTTACTATCAGTAATATCTGATGTAGTTATGTTTAATTGGGATCACATAAAGTAACAACGACACAAGCTTTATGCAACTGAGGTTGACAATATTAATCCTATTAAACCATTGTGCTTGGTCAAGCTCTAAATGCTCCATCCCTTTCCTTATCATCTCATATCATGTCCTTCTTCGCCTTCCATGCCCCTTCTAAACCACCTGTCCATATCCTGATCATCTGCCTAATGGAGCATGCGAAGGTCTTTGTCAAGCACAACCAACCCATTTCAAATGTCATTCAACATGACCAAACTGGGTCACATACTATACAAATAAAACCCTATCATTCTGTCCATAGAAGATAGGTAGATGTAAGTTTTTTTGTTGGTCATATGGTAGATGGAAGATTGGTGATTAAAAATTAAGCATCGTTTGTCTTGCTGGCTTCTCTCTTATTTCTAGGGGCTTTTGGCCCTGATAGAGATCGATGGAACCTGAAATAGATACCGGGACATATGTTACTAGTCTGTAGTTGATTTTGGAGTATAAAATAGATGGAAGATTGGTCATACAAAACTAAGTATCTTTTTTGGTGTAACTTCTCTATTCTTTCCGGGAGTCTTTGTCCTTGAGAAAGTTCAATAGAATCTGGAATTGATACCAGGACATCAATACCTGGTCTCTGTAGTTTATACAAACAAATGGAGTGAGGTGTTTGGGTGTTATTTTGGAAAGTAGTTTTGCTTTCAAAAATCTACAACAGAGAGATCTATAAGGCTTTCAAAAGCAGTAGTTCAGAGTTAGAGTGGTAAAAATTTTACTCAAAACAAAATACATTTTTTTGTTACTTCTCTCGTTCAAGGCTTCTGGCTTCTATATATAAAAGTTTCTCTAGGTTCTCATCAGTTTTAGGGTGCAAGAATGCTTAGTGATGAAGAAATAAGTTGAGTAGTAGATCATATGCAAAACATTTGAATTATTAATCACTACAACACCTTGAGAAATCTCCCAGTGGTAGCCATGGTGACAATATACTGTAGCACAAGAAAATGCAAAAGGCATGTTTATAGTTCCAAGGACCAGGAGATACAGCAATGCCAAACAGATATGATTTTTTAAGTTCTGATGTATTACACTTCTGTTGTTGCATAATATACCTGCTTTGAATTTTGTGAAGGCATGGGAAGTCCCTTGTTTCTTGGGTATCGGCTTTAGTTGGTGAATATAAGAAAAAAGGGACTTGGGACTTAATGTACTGGTTCTATCGAATTTTGATGTGAGTTTGTTTCATGGTCATTACTTCTTGTCAATTGATAGTTCAAGGGTTTGAAGATGTGATTAATGTTGTGGCATAGAATGTGTGAGAAAGTTTCCTTGCTTGTTCTTTTTATGAGGAGATGAACTTAATAGGGTAATCCACTTTTACCGTGCCTCTATGTACAATTTGAAGTGTCTTTGCTTCCTAATTGAACTTCGAATAGATAATCACTCCTTCAGTGTGAGTGGGCACTTATTGAAAAAGTGAATTCTGCTCCATCTATGGAGAGAGATAGAGGACTCATGTTAACTGGGCAACCTTACTCTAGTTTCCTTGCTTGACTTCACCTTTTTCAGATATGACCATTCATTTTATTGGTGAAATGGATACATCAGTCTCCA
Organism: Eucalyptus polyanthemos subsp. polyanthemos; assembly: GCA_017140185.1. NCBI lineage: Eukaryota > Viridiplantae > Streptophyta > Magnoliopsida > Myrtales > Myrtaceae > Eucalyptus > Eucalyptus polyanthemos. Next base: position 29,337,977 of record CM029466.1, on the reverse strand, counting down.
ATTGAACATTAACCTTTTCTTAAACATCTCCTCAATTTTTATCTGCTGGTCTGATAAATTGATCGGACAACATCAAGTAGTACTTATGCACACGGATGATTTGCACAGATCCAATGGAAGGGAAAGCTGTTTGAGCTGCTATATTTAAATTGCTCAGCATATGTTTGACTGATGAGGCATTTGAGTTATCTTTTTCTCTGGAGTCTGATGAGAACATTGATGATATTATTCAATCTGATTGTATCCTCTACCTTTATTTAGTTGTAGATTTTTAGATTTATGCCTTGTATTCTCTCTATTCTCGAGACAAATCCCTGCAATAAACTGCTGTTCCTTCTTATTAAAACAGAGTTTAGGGGAGTGACAATTCATACAAACTGTAATGCCTTGCAAAACACCTGGGGATACTGAGTGATCAATTGTAAATTTTGAAAACTATAGCATGCAATTTGAATGCAATTTGTAATTGATGAAAGCTAATGTGTCTGTCTCATTTTTGGGTGGTGTAGGCTGTTGTATTTACAGATATTGATCTTCAGAAAGCCATCGAATACGATGATTATTGCCATACTCATCAACCTCCTATCTCTTTTATAAAAACTGAAGTTAGAGGTCTTTTTGGTTCTGTATTCTGTGATTTTGGACCAGAGTTCACAGTCTTTGATGTTGATGGAGAGGAACCACATACAGGCATAATTGCATCCATCAGCAATGACAATCCTGCCCTAGTGTCATGTGTAGATGATGAAAGGCTTGAATTTCAAGATGGTGACCTTGTTGTATTCTCTGAAGTTCATGGAATGACTGAATTGAATGATGGAAAGCCAAGGAAGATCAAGAGTGCCAGGCCTTATTCTTTTATTCTTGAGGAAGATACCACGAATTATGGAGCTTATGAGAAAGGTGGCATAGTAACCCAGGTGAAACTGCCTAAAGTGCTGAAGTTTAATCCCCTTAAAGAAGCTATAAAAGATCCGGGTGATTTTCTTTTGAGTGACTTCTCCAAGTTTGATCGTCCTCCTCTCCTCCATTTGGCCTTTCAAGCTCTTGATAAGTTTGTGTCAGAGTTTGGGCATTACCCTGTTGCTGGCTCAGAAGAGGATGCTCAGAGGCTTATATCTGTTGCCAATAACATAAATGAGAGCTTGGGGGATGGGAAATTGGAAGATATCAACCCAAAACTTCTCCAGCACTTTGCTTTTGGTTCTAGGGCAGTTTTAAATCCAATGGCAGCCATGTTTGGGGGAATTGTTGGTCAGGAGGTTGTAAAGGCATGCTCAGGGAAGTTCCATCCACTCTTTCAGGTAAAGTCTTCTCACTCGCTGCATGAATATGTGAATTAAAATTTGTGCTCTTGCTTCCCTTTCTGTTGAATAGTTCTTGAATGATCATATTATGAGCTTCATTTGGTTAAGGTGATTGAGACTTTATGAGTTCATCTCCCATGAATACAGTATATCTGGAAGTCCATATTTTTGGACCTTTCAGATTTTTACCAAGGTGATAGGTGTGTTTTTGTGCTTTTAACACGCGGACAGTATTAGTGGATTCGGCTATTGTCAAGGTGTGGAAGTCTGACAACTCATTGCTCTGATTGCTCTATTAACCTTTGCAGTTTTTCTACTTTGATTCGGTGGAATCATTGCCCACAGAACCACTGGATCTTGATGATCTTAAACCTCGGAATAGCCGTTACGATGCACAGGTTTCCGTGTTTGGGTCCAAGCTGCAAAAGAAAATGGAAGATGCTAAAGTATTTTTAGTAGGATCTGGTGCGTTGGGCTGTGAATTCCTAAAGAATATTGCCCTCATGGGCGTTTCATGTGGCAAGCATGGGAAGCTGACCGTCACCGATGATGATGTAATTGAGAAGAGCAATCTCAGCAGACAGTTCCTGTTTCGTGATTGGAATATTGGACAGGCCAAATCTACTGTTGCTGCTTCAGCTGCAACATCAATAAATCCCCATCTTAATGTTGAAGCTCTGCAGAATCGTGTTGGGCCAGAAACGGAGAATGTTTTTGATGACACTTTCTGGGAAAATCTGAGTGTTGTGATCAATGCGCTAGACAATGTCAATGCTAGGCTTTATGTTGATCAAAAGTGCTTATATTTCCAGAAACCACTTCTTGAGTCAGGAACACTTGGTGCTAAATGCAACACTCAAATGGTTATTCCTCATCTTACTGAAAATTATGGTGCCTCAAGAGACCCTCCAGAGAAACAAGCACCAATGTGCACTGTGCACTCTTTTCCACATAATATTGACCATTGTCTGACCTGGGCTAGATCCGAGTTTGAGGGTTTGCTTGAGAAGACTCCAGCTGAAGTGAATGCTTATTTGTCTAATCCAGTGGAGTACACTAAGGCAATGATCAATTCTGGCGATGCGCAGGCGAAAGACACTTTGGAACATGTACTTGAGTGCCTTGACAAGGAAAGATGCGAGACATTTGAAGATTGCATCTCCTGGGCTCGTCTGAAGTACTCTTCTTTCACATTCATCACAATCGTTTTTCACACCAATGTCTAGAAAACTTACATTAAGTTGGTGACTGACCCATTTCTTCTTCTGTACCAGGTTTGAAGATTATTTCACTAATCGTGTGAAGCAGTTGACATATACATTTCCTGAAAATGCTTTAACGAGCACTGGAGCTCCTTTCTGGTCTGCACCAAAACGTTTCCCTTGTGCACTTCAGTTCTCGGCCTCTGATCCTGGGCACCTTCATTTTGTTATGGCGGCATCAATACTGAGAGCAGAGACCTTTGGGATCCCTGTTCCTGACTGGGCTAAAAATCCCAAGAAAATGGCTCAAGCTGTTGATAAAGTGAATGTTCCAGGCTTTCAGCCTAAGGAAAATGCAAATATTGTGACAGATGAGAAGGCGACCAGTCTCTCTACAGCATCTCTTGACGATGCGGCGGTTATTAATGACCTTATCACCAGATTAGAGCAGTGCCGCATGAAACTTCCTCCAGGTTTTAGAATGAAACCCATACAGTTTGAGAAGGTATGTAGGAATCACTCTTTTCATTATGCATGCTGTTCTATATGGCTAAGCTCCCATTCTTGGAATGGTTCTATGAATTCGATGAATTCTTTCATATATTAACTTTCCTTCTAGTCAGAGCCCTTAACAGATATTGCACTTTCATGTACAGGATGATGATACAAACTATCACATGGACTTGATAGCGGCATTAGCCAACATGAGGGCTAGGAACTACAGCATTCCAGAAGTGGACAAGCTTAAAGCCAAGTTTATTGCTGGACGAATCATTCCAGCCATTGCAACCTCGACTGCCATGGCCACTGGACTTGTCTGTCTGGAGCTGTACAAGGTTCTCGATGGAGGGCACAAGGTGGAGGATTACCGCAACACCTTTGCTAACTTGGCACTTCCACTATTCTCCATGGCTGAGCCGGTCCCACCCCAAGCTGTGAAACACCGTGATTTGATCTGGACTGTTTGGGATAGGTGGATCATCAAGAACAACCCGACTTTGAGGGAGCTTATGCAGTGGCTTCAAGATAAGGGCCTAAATGCGTATAGCATTTCTTGTGGAAGTTGCTTGCTGTACAATAGCATGTTCCCTAGGCATAAGGAGCGAATGGACAGGAAAGTAGTGGATCTGGCTAAAGAAGTAGCAAAGCTGGAAGTCCCTTCATACCGTCGCCACTTGGATGTCGTGGTAGCGTGCGAGGACGATGAGGGCAATGACATTGATATCCCTCAAATATCGATTTACTTCCGTTAGGCTCTATTCTATCCTCTCCATGTCTTAGGGTGGTCCCATGGCGGCTTTGACTTTCCTTAAAAATTTCATTGAGTATACGAGGTGTACCCCAAAACGTTTTAGGGTAAGACAAGAGTAGGTCACAGACATTTTACACTGATATGAACCATTTGAGTACAATGTTGCATCATTCACCATTCTCGGCGCTTGCTGTTTTTCAGTCGTATTTCCTGCCTTAACCAGGATGTCAACTCTTTCCCGAAGAGTTGGGGAATGCCCAACCTAAATCTGGGTTTGAATGGCAAGCTGGCATATCCAATGCGCGCGATTTTCTTGGTCCAATTTGTGAAATGCTCAAGAGCAGGAAACAGGCAAGGCTGAATACCAGCCGATGCTGGAAGGGGCAGGTTTTAATTTCCATGGATTTTCTTTGGGGGAAACTGCAGTGCTGTAGGTGACAATAGTATATCCATGGAGCTTACGAAGTTAGCTTTTAAGGCTTATTCTGGGCGAAGCATCTCATTCAAAGAGCGACTCCGTGTGGAGAGGTGGTAAGAATGGAATCATTTCAAATGGAATACGATGCTCTTTGGGGCGCATCATGAAACGGACGAGTCTCTTCCAGGTTCCCCACCAGGGCAGAACATGTGGTTTCGAGGCTTTTATCCTCCTCCACCACTTTTAGGCTACTTCTCTCCTTCGGGTACTGACCGAGGCAGCGAGCGAGGCATGTGGCGCTTTTCAGAATCCACTCGCTCTGTTACCTCCTCGCAAAGCTTTTGAAGGCTTTCGCTTTACTTTTGCATGAGTTCGCACATGCCGGACTGTCAAAAAAAGGGAAAAGAAATCCCTCGACAGTAGTAATTAGCGGGCCCCAGTCCCCCCGTCATTTCGCATTGGCCTTTTGTCCGCCTCTCGCTGCTCTGGTGCGGTTCGCTCACCCACGTCGATGCGCACGCGGAAATTCGAGAGGGTCCGACCGCCGTGTCTACCCGTCCTAAGAGCCTCATGCTAAAGCTGTACGTGTACGTGATGGAGTCGCATTTATTCGGTTCACCAAAATATTCTTACGCGACTTCTATTTTCCAAGTAATTATGTCAAAGATTGTATCCCCCGATCGGAGTAGCAGTCAGCAGTACCTAGTACCCGCCCGAGGCAATAGACACATACCATCAGTGAAGCGATAATAGAGACATCCGACCAGGCTGTCAAAGTAGTAAAAAGAAGGGGTGAAATCGACCTTTGATTTTGAAAGTGAATTAGGACCGCTGATCTATAATTAGCCAAGATTATCCCATCCATCGTATTAACCTCTCATCTCCCCTTTTTCCATCCCCAATACTATCCATTTTAATAACCCCATTTGCAATTTTTTTTTAAAACCTTTAAAAAAATCTAAAATTTTTAAGAAAAATGCAATTAACCCTACCCTCCCTCTCTCAACTACCTTAACCAACCTCTCCTCTCTCTCTCTCTCTCGAAAATCCGCACCATTCTCTCCCTTTCCTTCCTCCTCCATTCCTTCCGCATGCCTTCGCTTCAAGCAACCAAAACTTCATCAATCTCTCCCTTCCACAAAAGCAAAACGCACCCACATTCCCTTCTCTCTCTCTCTCTCTCTCTCTCTCTCTCTCTCTCTAACCATCGCCATTTTCACTGTGCCCAAATTCATCTCCCACGCCCTTAGCTAAGCTCAACCTCCGACCCCTCGTCGAGTTTCGTTTCGGAAGAACCATAAAGAAAGAAAGAAAGAAAGAAAGAAAGAGAGAAAGATAGGGAAAATTCTGCATCCGCCCTCAATGTGGCGGCCGTGGGCCAAAAGATCGACGGTCAAAGCCCGCGGCCCGCCATCCTCGCCGTCGTCGTCCTCCTCCGGCATCTTCTCATGCACCACCTTCAAGGACATCCAAGCCCTCTGCGCCGAGCCCTCCTCCCCTCTCCTCTCCCCCCGGAACCGGCCCATCCTCCTCCGCCCCACCGTCGCCGCCGCCTCCTCCCTCTCCCGCTCCCGCTCCGTCCCCGTCCTCGTGCCCGGCCCCACGCCCGAACCCGAACCCGAACCCGTCAAGGCGCAGCGGCCCGGCTCGCCTGTCTCTATCCCCGGGGCCGACAGCAACCGCATTGTCGTCTACTTCACGAGCCTGCGCGTGGTGCGGTCGACCTTCGAGGACTGCAAGGCCGTCCGCTCGATCCTGCGCGGCTTCCGCGTGAGGATCGACGAGCGGGACCTGTCGATGGACTCCAGCTTCATGGCGGAGCTCCAGGCGATCCTCGGCGGCGGCGGCCAGAAGGGGAAGCTGGCGCTGCCGCGGGTGTTCATCGGCGGCCGCTACGTGGGCGGCGCCGAGGAGGTGCGGCAGCTGAACGAGATCGGGGAGCTGAAGAAGCTGGTGGAGGGCGTGCCGGCGGCGGAGCCCGGCGTCTGCGACGCCTGCGGCGGCTACCGGTTCGTCCTGTGCGGCGAGTGCTACGGCAGCCACAAGCTCTACAGCGAGAAGAGCGGCTTCCGGAGCTGCACGGACTGCAACGAGAACGGCCTCGTCAAGTGCCCCTCCTGTACATGCGCACCACTCTAATTATCCGTCCCTCTCGTTCTACTGAATCAAGTCAATCACATAATCTGCGAGACGCCATCGACACGCGACGACGACTGCGAACGCATTTGACGTGATTGGTTTATCTTAATACAATCATCATGCCCTGCTAATTGTAAGTTCCCTTTTTTGGTTCGAACCCTCTTTTTAGATTTGATCTTCTTCAAGCTTTTTCCAATTCTTGAAGATAAAAATTTCATCTTTTTTCTCCTTCCTCATTATTAATGGGGAAACAAGCATAGGCCCTATAATAACTGGGAAAGCACAAGCATGGTGCCCCATCACCAGGTGGGAGGGGATGGTGGTGGGATGAGCAAAAGTCAAGCTGACTTTTTGACTCTTTTTTTTTTTTTTTTTTTTGGGTTTAGTGTCTTGTTCCCTTTTTCTTTATCGTCATGTATGGGAAAAGTAGTGACAAACCGTGACAGGAGAGGTAGGACTATGAACATGCCCTATGTCCCTTCGATTATCACATGGCCTTGTAACATATGTAATAGCGATTGATGTTGTAAGATTTTCCAGCGCTGTGAAGTTTCCGTGGCACATTCCTGACGAACGAACATCTTTTAACCTCGATGCTGGGGTTGTCGTCTTCGTCGTTGTTTTGGGCGCCAAATGTTGATGCGCCTTTGAACTGTGGCAGTTGTTCCCGGAGTTGATGAAGTCAAAATTACTCCGGCTGTGCAGGTTTGTAATGATGTTGCTTAATGCGTTAGATGGGTTTGTGAAGGAGTAGATATGAACAAATCATGCTGAGATGATGATGGGTTTGGGCTGAAATGAAATTGAGATGGTGACAGGTTCATTAGAAGATGATATCAGCATCAAATTGCTGGAATTTATGTGAACTTGTCACCTAAAAGAACAGGAACCATCGCTTGCATAGTTTGATCTGATCTTCCCTTTTTTTTTCTTCAAGGAAAATAGAAAAGGAGTGGCAAAAGAACGTCAAACATTAAAGGGGAGAAGATAAGATACATTGATGGGGAGAGCTCAACTGCTACTATAGTTGTCATCTCATCAATCATCATGGTACCGATAGGTTTCCTAAATGGAAAGAACCTATGCCGCCAAACTAGGCATTTGACCTGCCTTCATTATGACCTCATAAAGAACAGCCTGGACACAATTCCAAACTCACTGCTTGGAATCAAAGTATGGGATAGACGTTTCATTTTTTTTTTCCTTTTCAATTTCAAGTAGATCATACTTCATAAGACGACTGCAATCAAGCGTAACTATGCCGATCTAAGAAATTCTAATTCGTCCTCTCCCCCAGATCGCCAATTTGCTGCGCTATCCTATGTTTTCTTTGCCACCGGTAAGACATGGCCACACTCTTGTTGCACATGGCGCGTTGTCCGTGGTCCTTCCCCTGTCCATCTAAACGAGGGGAGCTTCCTCAAAGATGATCGAGCCATTTGACCTTGGCTTAATCATCATCGACGATCCCAGATGAAGCCAAAGAGACGTTCGGAGTCGGATCTGCTATTCGAATTTGGCTTTGTCACCATCATCAAACGCAGTAGACCATGAGAGAAGCGCGGATGGTAAGTGGTTCGCTGTACCACGAGAAAAGCCAGCATAACTCGCAGAGAACAGAGCCCCGTTCACGGGCTTTTAGGAAGTTGACTTGTGCAATAAATAGTAGGTGCCGCAATTTTTTGAGAAGGGCCTCCCGGGTCGCTCTGATCCTAGTTTTGCGATTCGTGCTCCTCGCTGCAGTAACGAACATGGATATATACTCTTCCATCTGGATAAACCCTCCTCGCGGTCACAACCAATGCCCCTAACCAGTAGCAGACAAACTAAGGCTTGCATGAAGGAATGTGCGATTCCTTAAGAGGGGCACTAAATTAGCCACACGTGGCATTTTGGCCCGGTCCAAAATAAGGTGTATGCATGATGTGACAGTTGATAAACAAGTCGCGATTGCGTTGGCATGGCATTTAAGTTTTCCTCTCATGAATGTAGAGTCAGCTTTTCTTGCCACTTACCACGGACGCATCAGAAACCATTAAATATCTGCAAGATTAGACCAAAGCCATGAAGTGCAGCAACCTGTAACGGTGAACTCTCGCTCAACTGTCCGACAGACTAGAATTAAGTTTGTCCCCGGTTCGTCTGCTACGCTGGTCCCTTGTATATATAATATTCTTAATGAATGCATGAATTAAAATATTGCAACAGAATCAAGTGAAATGACTTTTTCGCGGAAAGTTACAGAATTTTGGGACTATAGTTATGTTTATATACAAGGAATGGAAGAGACAAGCTTCTATCTAAAAGAGAGAACATGTATTGAAACCGGATGTACTATTTAGAATGAGAAAAATAATTTTATGACCAATCAAAATCACAGTCCCGTTCCACTTCTCATCGAGTCAATTCTTGATCCGCGACAGTGTGACCATCATCTGCAGGGGTTGACATGCGTGCAGCACTCTATCCAGCAGGCCTTCACATTTGCCGTTCCTTTTCTTTCTGCTCATTCTCTGACTATACCTTCTCACAGACGTGGCATGTTTGCAGCTTCAAGTTGAGTGAATCGCAATTCCAGCGTATCCATCCGTTTTCTTGTCCCAAAGGGACCTTCCGCCCAAAAGTCAGCAATTGAATTTTACTTGCCGACAGCTTTCGTAACAAATTAGTCATTTCTTTTGTTCAGTTACACTGCCTTGCGCTCGATGATAAAGGTCAAGCGTCTCCGTATGCTTTGGATCCAGGCAGAGAGCTGCCTCACAGTCCTGGAGAGCAGAGCTGAGATCTCCCATTGACTCAAAAAATGCTGCTCGTAGATGAAGCATTTGCAAGTCGGGCTTGAATGCTATGGCTCTAGTAAGCTCTTCAACAGCTTCCACTTCTTTCTGGTCATCCATGAGTACTGTTACAAGAGACATCGTGAAAACAGGCAGAAGTTCAGAACATAAATGGAAGTATTGGAAAATAACTAGATGTCAGGAACGAATTGAAATGGGATAACAACAGAGAGGTACCATAGAGTGTTTAATTACATCCATCAATAGCATAGCAATCTCTCTCTCTCTCTCTCTCTCCTGTTTTATTCCCCATACCTTTTCCTTTACTTCTCTTTGCTGACTTCTTCATTGTGACTTCTTTAACCGCATCAACAATGAAGTGGCCAAGAACTCCAAATTGATTTACACATCAGAAACATTTGGCAATAATTTACACAGAACGACTATGTTCAAGTAAAGATCCGTAGTGAGTACTGGCAGTGGACTAAAAAAAAAAAAAATTAAAAGACTCACGCTCTCATCAGTTCATTTTAAGAGCCTGAGTAGTATGATGGCAGGCATTTAAGTAGATTGAAACAAATTACTTGAGTAGGTGAGACCTAATCTATCAGACAAGAAGTAGACTCTGCCTTTCCATTAGAGTAATTGGCACATTCAAAGCAACATTCAAGGCCATGAAAATTACCTGCTGCCCTGTATCTGTATGGATAGGTCCTCAGTGGATCCAACTGTGTAGCCATATTGAGATCATGTTGCGCCATGTCACGGTCACAATATTCTGACCGTTTCTCATATGCTGATGCCTTATAGTGTGCCTTGTCTATAAGCTTGGTCATCTCATCATAAGCAGCTTTCTTTTGACTTTTCAGATGATATAAACGTGCCAACCCTTGATGAGCTCTCGTATGCTTAATGTGAAGGGCATTTGTATAGCAAGTGGCAGCCAATTCGAGTTTCTCACAATCCACATAAATACTAGCTAAATTGTTTAATGCCTGCAACACATTCCAGCCAAACAATCAAAAAAGTTTTCCAAGCAATATCACCAAAAGTGAGACTATAGTATTCATAACACTCACTTGTCCTTTCCTCAGACCATCTGAAGGACATTTAAGAGCTTCCTCCAGTAGTCGGATAACATAAGAGGAAGCTTCTGAATCCAAGCTTGTGTCTGCCAGGACGTAAGCTTTAAGAAAGAAAGCTTCGAACGATCTTTGAATAGCAATAGACTTCTCAGCCCTTGAGAGAGCTTCTTCTCGATTGCCTGTGTCATATAATATCCATCCTTCATATACCAATCTCTCGTGCTCAGAGATAGAATTATTTCGAGCCAATCTCAAGCTCCTCATTGCGGCCTTTTGACTA